>OU612059.1:227956032-229206032 GCA_914767635.1 Melanostoma mellinum | reverse complement strand
ACGTAATAAAATGATAACAAAACTTTTTGGATGAGTTGGTGTTTCAAGGTCACTAATGCAAATTTATATTACGTTTCCACTGTTTTGATATAACATCGCAGTAATTACACACAATCTTTAATTTTAAAGCAAAACGTAAAAAAAATGGGCGTAGAGATTGTAGGTATAGGATTGTTTTTCAGAAGCGACCCAATCATTTTTTGTTATTTAACTCTTGGTTGGTACACAACTACATTCATATGGTGAAAGAGTCAAATTTTAATTGTTTTTTGTATGTAGATCCAAAAGTCTGAAGCTAATAAAAGGATTCTTTTAATTTTTAACGAGTTAAGACTTAATAAATACCGATTTTTTTTTTTTTGCTTATATGCAGGTACTTTAAGTAAAAACAAAAAAAGAAATTTTTGATACACCCTGCTTTAATAAGGGACTAACAAGTATTAAACAATTTTTTCAAAATTAATGTAGTATTTATTAGTACCTTATCTGCTCGTAGGGGGTACGACAAGCCTCAGAACCTCAGAGACCGTCAATAAGCATCCGGGTTATGGTTGTTCCATGACTAAGGCCTAAGTGTTTTCGTCTGCCATTCCTATCGTGTCTGAACGTTGAATGATTGAATGAAATTGACTTTTTGACATGGTTATGTGGATCTGACAATACCCATTGAGCCAGCAGTGCACTACTTTTTTGTATAGTGGTATTTTGACGTGAAGGCTTCTACGGATCTTCTAAAACTCATACGATCAAGCTGTTGTTAGTTTTACGCCTAAGTGTCTTAAAGTCAAAACCTTTGTGCGGCTAAAGTTCACAGTTGTAGTTGAAACTGTTGCATTTTTCAAAATGGCAGCCAAACGAGCGTCAACAACCAAAAAAACTTCTACAGATTAAAATCAAAACAACCTTGTCCTTTTCAAAATGACACACTAAAGGTAACTTTCCACATTTTGTCATAAAAGGTGGAAAGTTACCGTTCCGTGCCTTCACTCACAGTCAATATTGTGTTCGGATATGTTATCCGATGTCATATACAATGCATATTATGCACAATAGAGCTTTACGGTCTGTACTTGATAGCATTTGGAGCACTAAGGCACAAATCAACAATATTTATTCTTCCTTGATAAGTTTGTATTAATTAGGCACATCAAATTAAACAACACATTTATTATCCAATTGTTATAGGAACGTTTAAATCCATATCATTTCATCGATAGGAATGCGTCGCTTAAGTGTCATCATTGTTCTATGATGTAACCAGTACGAATTTTATTACTAAACTAATTTAGTCGGTTTGTTTACCATTTAGCGTGATTACCTTATCGCTTTCATAAATGCTTTTTGTCAACAAATTTTTATTTTATTTTACTGGTGCATTGTGCAGCGCACTTACAACAAAACAAGTTCAAATTATCTCTAATTGACAAGTTTTTGTTCGTAATTTGCTCTGCATCGTGTTTATCAGACATTTGAAATTGAAATTAAACTCGAAGTTCAAGTTCGGCGATTTTCTTTTTTCTATTTTTTGAAGTTCATGAACGTTTTACTTGAAATATAAAAAGAAACCGTGGGTAAATCGAGGGAACGACAAGTAGTCTAAATGTTTAAGGGGTTTAAATACACAACTTGAATGTCTTGCTTCTGTGAGACCGCCAAATAAGAAACGATAACCTGAATCAATGACTTTCAATTATTGATAAATAGACAGTTCGATTTAATGTATCGTGTGTTTTTTACAAATTATTTCTTACAGACATATACAAATAGTTAAGGCTTGACGCTGCGGCGCAACGTCTGTTCGACTTTTAATATTTATTTATTTTATAAGTGGCAATGCCTTGGTTTATTAAACTGTAAATTCAATTTGCATTTCCGGTTTTTATATTTATTAAATGAGTAAGTGAATATAAAACTCGGGTTTCGGATATACAATCCCTAACCCACAGTCATCATTTTTCTCACAAAGTATGGCGACTTAATAAAGAGTAAAATTGTTGTTAAATATTCACCCCTATTCAGGGCATCTTTTAAGGATTTTTCACTAGGTGGCCAAAAGAAAAATACAGCGGTGGTCCAGTATAACGAATGCCGATATAACGAGTGTTCGATATTACGAACGCTTTTTTTCAAGTCCATTAGGAATTCTATATAACAAATAACGAATTTTAGACAAAATGGCATTGAAAACTCTAAAGTCATAGTTCTAAGAAGTTTACGAGAATAGGCATTCAACAATTATATTAGATTAAACGCCCAAAAAAACAAATGCATATTAACGATTTGGTTTTTTAAATTTACAAATATTTGTATGTACTATTGTACACAATTTGAAAAAAAAAACTAATAAGTCTAAACCTTAAATGTTTCGTTATATGTAAATGAAGATTAATCAGGTTTTTTATTCTATTAAGTGAAGTATGTATTTATTTTTTTTATGAAGTATGAAACAAAATTTAATGAAAAATACAAATAGAGAAAACTTTAAAAATGTCTGTTTTGTGTAGTAATTAAATGCTAGTTTTAACCCAAAACACCATGTTCGAAATAAGGAAACTTAATGTTCGGCTTTAGGAAACAAGTGTTCGATTACTGGGGAATTGGACTGTTTTCCAGTTTATATTGTTTTATAAAAAAAACGGTTAAAGTTACAGAATTAAATTTAAGTTTATTAAATAAAGTTTGAGTTTGAGAATCTAATTAATTTAACTTCGTATATTGAATATCGAAGGTTGTTTGGCAATGAGCGATTACTTTATTGCAAGTCACTAAGTGTTCGACAACTGGGGACATGACCCTAGGTAGTCAATGTCTTGAAGGTATCAAAAGATGCCAGAGCATATGTGATGGATACCTATGTCGAATGGATTTATCTACTACTTTGAGAACAAAAGGAGAATCATAGAATTGTCTAATAAAAGAAGACAAAGCAAAGTAAAGAGAACACAAAAACAAACTTTTACCTTATCTTTTTCATTTCAATGAGGTAGGGACATCCTAAAGAAAATTGAAAAAATAAAACAAACAAACTGTACCTACCAAATAACGCACTTATTTGATTTTCTCTTTTCTTTTCAAGATTGGGATTTGGGAACCAAAAAAGTACATTTTATTTTCATTTCATTATCTTCTCTGCCAAGAAATTCATTGCATCAAAGATACCCTACCCCATATACACAATCGGGCACTTTCCTCTGACAAAACAAATAAATCTTACGATCTCCTTCATCATCAAGATACTATATATGTACCTATACGACACTTATATATTCAGGCCTTCTTGAGCTATAGCCGTGAATGGAAAATTTCCAAAACTCTTCAACGAAAGTATCACATTGCGATGGATCTTGGAAAAATTCCACTCCCAAATTGGAATGAAAAAAAAAAAAAAAAAATCAGAAAGGACCACATCTACATTGCCGGTCCCGCATGCACAGCTGACAGAGACAAGAGTGCTCTTAATTGATTCGAGTTGTGCATCGATTTAGGCGACGGACATCGACATGAGTAGTGGCAGATCTCTTCATTCAACCAATAAATAGTTGTATTGTACATATACATGTACATATGTACCTATTTTGGATAAGATCATTGATCTTCTTAAAAACAAACTACTCCAGTTTTTCTATACACAACTAAGTCGGGGTAAATAACAGTTCGTGTTTCATAAACAATGAACAACGCTTGACAACTCAATTATGGCTGTTTAATCTGGGCGATAATAAACAAGGCATTTGCATGCCGGCACGTCAGGGTTACGTAACTCACTTTCAAAGCACCATTTTTGATTGATTGCAGCTGTCACAATAGTACCTAGATACAATCTACAAACTAGTAAAACTACAGACGTTATAGATAGTCAGGACATTATGTAGATAAAAGTAGTGAAAACTGATATTTCTGATCATTTATCTGATACTCGCCATTTAATTGAACCAATTGATCAGCAATGAATTCAAGAGATCTTTCGGCGCGCGCGTCAGTCGGTAAAAAGGTCAAAACAACCTTGTAGCGGCAGCAAAGTTGTTTGCATATGAATTTCATTTGGCTGGCGTGACGTTACCCCGTGCCGCTTCGTCGATAAAATTAGTTCTCTCACGTGCCTTGCTGGCTGGAACGCACATGTGAAAACTGAAAAGTTCAGTTCTGAATTTGCATACATATACCTAAGTACGTTAAAAAAAAAGAGAGAAAGAGCGAAATTCACATAAAAATATACTAAAGGTGTAGACTGCAGATCTAGATATTGACTTTGAGCCCGCCGAAAGCTTTTTCTAGCTCATTCAAATTTAAATACTGCCACATCACTCAGATAAGTTCTTATCTGTGGTTTTTTTTGCATTTTCTTGAAAATCGACCAACTCATACCCTGTGCTTAGGTCGCCTATCTTCTCTGACACACCCTCAATCAATCAGTTACGCATTTCGTGAATTTATAAACAAACAGGCCCGCTATCAGACCAAATGATTGAAGTCCGACTCTGCGAACGGAAATTTGGAGTCATAACAGTCAAAAGTTCAATAGGAAAGAAGTGAAGGTATTTTATATTAAAACATGATATCAAAACATGATATCTAAACAACTTTATCACTTTGTTTTGTAGGAGAGCATTTTTAATAATAGACTGCCAATCAAGTTTACTTTTACATTTTCATGACAACACAATTCTTTGCCGGCCCATGCTATGTAAGGGACTTGTTTAGTGTGGTAGGGTATGGTTGTTTGGATGATAAAAACGTGTTTAAGGAATTAATTTATGCATTCACAATTGTGACGTAGGGAATAACCTTGAAAATTTTGCAGCGGTTTTTGAAAACTTTCCATGACCTAGAGGCACGGTTTTATTGATCCAATTTTTTGTTGATGTAGAATGTAATAAGAAGTGTATTCCTTCATATTGAAGTTTGGAACTTATAATTTTCGGGGCTACATCAAAGACGTACAGAGAATTACAGAGACATGCATATTGTACCGAAGTTAAACAAACTAAAAATGTATCAAGTGTACTTAAGTGGGCACCTCATTTAGAAAGCCTATTTGAAGCCTTTTTTGGAGTTTTTATTTATATTTTGAGGAAGATAAAGAATTTTTTTCAAGTGCTTTTGATCATAAATAAGCGAGTTAAGCCTTTTTAACGACAGGGTTTTACGGCCGAAGTTCTGCATTGGCGTACAGTCCTCAGGTCGCAGTTTTTTCTTGAGACAAATATATATATTTTTTCACATTTTTAAATATTTCATCACTAAGTGAATATCATAAAGCTAAGTAAAAATACAAATTTTAGTTTTTACAGGAGTTTGAAGCAGCACTACCGTAATTATCATTTTTTTTACTCTTCTTCTTAAGAAAATTAAATGAATTGTTATAATAATTTAAAAAAAAAAAAACATTAACATTCAACTGATAGACAATTCAATAACGTTTTCGTTTTCATTTCTACAAATCGGTTGGGATCTCGGTGAGCTAGGCTGCACGTCAATTTAAAAAAAAAAACCCCTTTTTAAGGAAAACACTTTTGTTTGTCCTTTAATTAACACTTTAACTCAAGTTAGTTACCCGAATGGTTTTTGAGTAACTAAGTCTAAAAGTCAAATTAAAAAAGAAACTATTTTATGTCAATATTTTAACAAAATTTTAACAAAATTTTCCAATATTGGGGCAAATCAATGCTGTTACTATTTTTGAGTCAAACACAGAGAACCGAACGAAAAAATGTTTGATATTTTTTGAGAAATTTAAAAAACCAAGAGCGAAAACCCATAAAATTTTATTTTCTGTAGGAAAAAAAGAGTATTAAAAAAATTAGTCAATTTTTATTAAATTGCCTTCCCGCCTTAATGTAGGGAGATAGACCTCCCTCCCATGCGATTTTTTAATTAGAATATCACCATAAATCACATCCCAAAGTATGTAATACTATATTTCTCATTTGAGAGATTTCCATATGAAGAAAAAAAGCTTAATATTTCAAATGGAGTTCGTAAAATGCTGAGACTAAAAATAAGTCGTCCCAAAAAGTACAATGACAGAATATTTAAATATTTTTGCCACTGTGGAGTGAACAGGAAATTGTTGAATGTTTCGTAGATTTAAAAGTTGACGGCGTAAAAAACAATCTTTTTCAGCATAATCATGATTTATGAGGAGGCCGATATACGAAATTAAATCAGAATAATGATTCTAAAAGTTTCTTTTGGACATTTATTACTTACTTCTTGTTATTCAGTTCACTAGGATTTGAACATTCTGCATAGTTTCCGCCGAAGGAAAAAATTGGATATGATCAAATTACATCTTTTGTTAGCAAAGAAATACTCATATGTGTATGTATCTATAAATTTAGTCCGAAAGAAGGATTAACCCAACCAAGTTGGTAAGTCATTGCCAATGGTTTCAATACACTAAGAAGGTCACCCAGGCACTAAATCAAATAACTTATTTTCATCTATATTTAATTGGTTACAAATTCATTTAAAAAATAAAACATTCTAATCAATTGAAAAACTTGTTTTGGTTTACTTCAAACTTGTTCTATAATACCAAACACCTGCTGCCACATTTATGCATAGACCATAGATCATTTAAAACAAACTTGGGTAATTTTTTGAATACATACAGAGTGACCCATTTTAGTCTATGGATCCAAAATATTTTTTTAAACAATTCTTTAAGGGAAAAATGGTAAAGGTTTTATAAAGAACTTAAAAATGTAATTATGTATGTGCAACAAAAATTTTATTGGTTTTTGAAATAGAAATTCTTGTTTTTGGTAAAAGTTAAAGAAGGGAGTAGAAAAAAAAAAAAATATATAAAAACATCTTTAATTTTTTTGAGACCTTCTCAAGGGCTAAAAATCAAAGTAAAATGTCTAAAACAACTTTGATTTAAATATTCGTAGCATATGAGACCTGCAAATATGAAGATGCTTCAGATATTAGAAATTAGATCATATTAAATATAAAATTTTAAAGTTAAATTTTTCCAGTCTCTCAAAGTGACAAATAATATTGAAAATGGATATCTTTAAGGTTTTTAAAAATTTATCTCAAGGTCAAAATCAGCATACATAATAAACTCTACACAGTTATTGCGCTGAGCAGTTTTCTCACATGCAGAGTATTTTAAAAAAAAACATCATTTATTCATGGAATAAAATGAATTACCCTGTATATAATTGTAAACTCATCCAAAACAGCTGCGACCAAAAAAATTCAATTTTATTAAATAATTTTTCAACTTAATTTTTAGCTGAAAGGCAATGACTCCTTTTGTATTTTATTAAGCTTTCTGCCTTTAAGTTATAAACTATATTAACTATGGTATGAAATAGTTTATTTAGGGGCTATACTAGTGTAACCCATGAAAAATTGGGCGATTTTCGGGAATTTTTTCAAAAGAAAATACTCGATGAAATGTTTTTAATTTTTTTTTTTTTTTTAATAATAAAGTATATTTTAAGATATTCTATTTCACAAAAATATTGAAAAATAACGTAGGTATATGTACTGTCTTTGATCGTGTCAAAAAAATTCCCTAACAGATGACATGATTCCGACCAAATGAGTACCCTAAACAAAAAAATCGGAAAGTTTATTTAAAGTTGAAGGTATTTCCTACACAAATCTACGAATTTTTGAAAATATGAAAAATTTACAAAATGGTGTAGTTCAGGAAAAAAGTCGTATTTCGGTTTTTTTAATGCCGAATTGACAATTTACTTATCTACAACTATACAAAAAGATCGTACGTCATTATATAGTAAATATATTCAAGAATACTCAGTTTAAATTTGAATCGGTCAATTTCTCGTTGATTTATAATGTCAGCATTTTTTTAAAATTTCATTTCGAGAAAAACGCGGCTAAAGCTTCAACTATCGCGGCTTATTCCATGCTAATGGCTTATGCCTGGGAGAGGTTGCACAACCTTGGTACTTTCACAGGATATTTTTGAGAGTATAAACTATCGATTTTTTGAAAGTGTCACGATGGTATAGAATCATAAAGTTTATAGTTGAGCCAGAAAAGTTGAGCTCTTTTGGATAAACAATGGCTTCAGATCATTTGTTACCGATTTAAACTAAGGTTAGCCCTAACAACGAACATTCTCGCCGGACTTTCTCGGATTCCCTCAGTTTTCTGTTTAGGGAAGTGTTTTGCAAGCAGCACGCAGTTGACGATTGTTCAACTGTTCGTTATCCTCTATGTTCACAAGTTCTGGGAACATGTTCGCTGTTTAGGGTTGACTTAAAAGAAGTTACCCAAGAGAAATCAAAAGCAAAAAGACAAACAAAAGTATTACCGATTAAAGTTCAACTCAAGTTGGTTTTTTGAATGACAATTTAAATTTCGCGAGTCAAATAAATATAAACAAAAACTTTATTTCTTGAGTGCGTCATGGAGAGGAAATGCCAATCTGTCACAACAAGAGTTGTAGCAACATAATTCTTCTTGTATCTGCCAATTACGTTAACATATTCATTTATTTCGTTTGAATGAAGTATTGAAATGTTTTTGCAAACTTCTTATAAGCAATTTGCATAAGACCAAATCAGGTTTGCGTTGTGTTTGATTTCATTATTTAGAGTTTTTTTTTTTTAGATTATTTTTAAGTCAGTCCATCCCAAAATAAAACCCAACCAAACGTGAGACGGCGGTTAACGAAATATTTAAATTATACTTAGACAGGAAATATTCAAAACGAAACTTGATGTGTGGTATTTACCTAGCTTTTTAAAGTCGGAGTCAAGTTTTGAAAACCTGGAAAGCTTTCAGAGCACCTCCAATTACTTTTCTTTTTAGTCAAGATAATTCTTGGTGTTTGTTAGCAACGTTCATTGGCAACCAAGAATATGCGATATGACACCGTTAGATATTTTTCTGTCGGGCTAAGTAAAAGACCATGTTTACGAGCATAATCTCCAAACTTTTAACGCATTAAAAACAAATATTTCCCAAATTATGGCCAAGATACCGCATGAAATGTATCAACAAGTTTTATAAAAAGTAGGTACTTCAATAGAACAATCGCTTCGAATCTTCTCGAGGTGGACATTTGGATGATATTGTTTTTCACACTCAATGGCGAAGTCCAATTTATTAAATGAAATAAAATTACATCAAAAATTATCGCAGGGTGTGTTTTATTTAGCTTTACTTTCAGTACCGAAAAATAAATGACCCTTTACTAACCACGTTTGCCACATTTTGCTGATAATTCTCTTCTACTATCGAAATGCAAAAACCCAAAATTAGTCTTCGGTAGCATAATGGAAGGGTAACATTTGACTGATCTCAAGTTTTTTTTTTTAATAATCGACATTCAATTCAATTAAACTATGGCATATTCTTTTTATGACATTTGCGAAGACATGTACCTACGCATTGTTTTGTTTGTTACTCTGACTTTATTGTTTTGTACTATGACATTTTTTTTTTCAATTCTGTTATGAGCACAATAAATACCAAATACATCCTGTTCATCAAAGTCACTTAAGTTTTTAACTCTCACATGCGTCATAAATTTCGTCATGTGTTAGAAATAAACAAAAATCATAAAGCAATTGATTGTGTGTAAACAGTTCAATCAAGTCCTAGGTGCTAGAGGACGAGCACATGCAACCTATTAGAACTGCAAAGCTTTAGCCTTACCTAATTAGGAATGCCGATTCCATTCAGTTCAAACTGCTTACTAGTAAAACGTTTCTGTTCAGAGTACAGTTTGTCCACTCAAAAAAATCATGTAAGACATTCGCCGGTAGTGTGACACTTTGTTTGCAATTTTAATAACAATAATAATCCAACAATCTCTGTGTTTACCCATTTCTCATCTATTACATGAAAATCCACTCAACACTACTCCAAATTATCTTTTAATAGAAGCTAGTTTCTTTTTTTATACGATGAGCTTATATCACACTGTTGAGTTATCTGTCTTGAGACTAACAGAGTGCTGAAAGTCATTACATTCACAGTTTACAAAGTCAAGTGGAACTGTAAACATTTGGATGTTCACATTGTAAAGCATTTAGTCTGGGTAATGCCGATATTTTTGCACAAATTGAACTCATTGCTGAATGAAGGGAGTTTTGCCAATAGAAACACATGAACATTTTATATAAATGAATGCTATTCATGAGAATTAACGAGGGAATGTCATTTATATCAAGTTACAAAACATTTAAGCATAAAATAAAAACAATTTATTTATGGAGTGGTCCTTGAGAAGTGTGGTAATTGCAGGCGTCCTCCAGGTGGTCGAATGGTATTTCCTCTTAATCGTTTCGATTTAAAATTATAATCTCAGATCATACTCTGAGTCTAAATGGCAATGTTAGAGACTGCAGCTTCCGCAAAACACTGTAATCAGTTTGGAAAGAGCGTCTAGTAGCTTAGCTGTGGCAAATTGATATTGGAACTTGTCAAACTGATTTATAAACACAGTGGGCAGGTGAAGTTAAGTTGTGCTGGATTAAGTGTTCTTTAGAATGCAATGAATATAAATTTCCATTTGAAAATTTACTAATAAATTTCCCAAGAACAAACGAGGTCAACAATTTCTGTTTAACTTTATGCTTTTAATCAAAACAAATGCAGCAACATGGAGATATGGAGAAAGGTTTTTTCGAGCAGACAAATTTTTTTTAAAATGTGAGTCTTAAAAATAAAACTTGAACATATGCAATCAAATCTTCAAGGTTAAAGGGGCTCTTCAACTATATCTTAGCAAGCGAGTATTTCTACTCAACTCTAAAGTGGCGTAAAGCAGACAAGGTTTGGCTAAATCATACTTTTCACAACTTAACTTAAGTGGACACTCATATTAAATATAAATTATAAATTCACGATTAGAAAAAGAAAGTAAATTACTTATGTGTTAAGAAGTACTTGCACTTTAAAAACATTATTGAATATAGAGGAGGCAGATGCTTCAACTCTTGGTAAATAAAAATTTTAAGTAGAATGTTATGTAGAGCTTTTGGGAATAAATTATTCCATCGGTTTTGTTTTGAATTTAAAAGGTAATCTTATCTTAACCAGGCAATAAAGAAGAATTGGCCAAGGGTAACAAAAGACAGACATGTTTTTGAAGAAGTACCTAACTTCGTCTGCATAGGATCCTCTATAGACACGGAAAAAAACATTAGTGCGGGGATCAAAAAGATAAAAAATTAAAATCAAGGTTAGCTTCCAACAGCAACGTAAATCTAAAGTAAGCTCGCCAAAAGTCAAAATTGTTGGCGAAAGATGCTGGTTGAAGTTTCACCCCTAAATGTCTATAGATATTCTTATAGATAACGGGAAAAGATCTCACAGAATAATTCATTACCGATAACCCTGTTAGAGGATAAAGACCACTTTCACAGCGAGAATGTTATAAAAACCTTTAATTTATCAGAAACTGGAACAAATTTTCACATTTGGTTTTCAGTGTTTGACTTAGAACTAATAAGAGCTTTTATTATTTGAAAAAATTTACCATTGATAATGCAAAATTCTCTATAAATATTTTACTTATGCCGTTTTCGTTTGGGAAAAGAGAATACTCTAAGGGTACTCTTTTTGCTGTCAGAAATTACCCTCAGAGTTTTGCTACTCTAGAAATTTTTTCAGAGTAAAAATCAGGGTACCTACTCTAAAAAAAATGGGTACTCTAGTTTTACCAAACGAAAACGGCATTAGAAAAAACTGTTTTTTTTTTTTTGTAAAAATCTTGTACTTAATTAGGTAGGTACTCAAAACCATTATCTAGAATTGAAAACTTAATGGGAAAACAAAGTTTTGGCTTCCAAGAACACTACAGCACGTGGTGGTAGGAATGACTTAGTTGATTTTAAACAATTTTTAATTATTTTTAATTATTCTTTTTAAAAAGTTGCTCGTGTGGCCCAAACAAACGGAAAGAGACCGCTTTCCATTTTTTTCTTGTTTTAACCCAACCTAGGTATTCGTTCTGGGCTTTTGTCACATCTTATATAAAACACCCTCTATAATAGAAAAAAGATAAAAAACAAACCATCTACAAAATAGAGAACATTCGTGCCGCTGTACCTCAATTTTACATTTCTGAACATTGAAAGTATACCTAAAAATAGTTATTGAAACGTTTTGACTATGCGCGGACTGTTTGAAAGCATACAAATAATAATTTAAAGTTGTGACGTTAGTGAGGTGTTTATAAATCGTTTGTTTTCAATGACACCATTTCAAAGTTAGAGTGATGTTAAAACTTGAGCCAGCACCTTTTCTTAATAACGTGCTGACTATAAATTTTGTTCTAGTGACAGTGAGTTTATTCCTTGTGCACAAGCCCCTTCTTATTAATGAATGCAAAATTTTGAAAATTTGTTTATATACGC
Source organism: Melanostoma mellinum (assembly GCA_914767635.1). NCBI lineage: Eukaryota > Metazoa > Arthropoda > Insecta > Diptera > Syrphidae > Melanostoma > Melanostoma mellinum. The sequence continues at coordinate 229,193,676 of OU612059.1, read as the reverse complement.
TTTTGGTATTTAATATAAAACGAATGTTTATACCTACATACATACTTAAGTTTAATTTGATGCAGAAACAAACTTCTTTTCAAGGTGAACAGGGTTCCTAAAAACACTCATATATATTTACTCCCACAGTTCAACCAATCCACACGACATCTCTTTTGAAACTTTTTTCACCTATGCCATCACTCTGTTTAGTTAGAACCTATTCTTTCTTCATTTTTTCATAATTTTAGACATAAAACCATGACCTGCAGAGTTTATCCTTTGCAGTTGTACATGTAGGTAGAATACCTACCAATTTTAAGTTTAAACAAACAATTCAAAGGTTGGGACTAGAAGATTACAACCCCGTCTAGGTATTTCACGTAGCCTAACGCAACAACTTCTCTTGGACAAATAAATGAATTGGGTATTGCGAGGCAATTATAAAAAGTAACGTCACCCACTCAATATTGAAAAACACTAAAAACTCATGCGTTTCCTGCGTCATAAGCGCTCAATAAATATTTACAAGTCATAACTACCTCGAAGCTCGAACAGTCAGCCTTCAACACATACACAAGCAACTTGTTAAAAAATTTATCACTAAACTTTCCATTATTCGAATAACGATTTGCATCTAAAAATTCGTTGATAGGTACCTAGTTCTATAATTATCCATCACAAAGGAAAGTTTAGCATTAATAATTGCAATTAAACTGCCGCGCAATTCGTGGCCGACGAATTTAATAACCAAAGATACCGTACCTACCTGTCTGGGTATCTGCTTGCATACCTATGCCAATAGAGTTGAGCCTGATGAATGTATCAGAAAAAAAAAAATAATAATTAAAATAAATTTATATTGTAAAACACGTGACTTTGCTCACAAAACCGCTCTTCACTTCCTTCCCGATTACCTATAGGGTGGCCACGAATGGGGCAAAAACTCTATACCTACTATGAACAGGTCTCGAACACTGCCGACTGATGAGATGACTATATTCCTTGGTATGTAGGTACTGGTTTTTTCTATGTACAAACCAATTGCCGGTTATATAACCCAGAAATGAATCCAAAGATAAAAAATTTTTCTCCAAAGGCAAAGCACCAATCGCTATTGACATTAGTATTGGTGAGAACTTGGAGGCTCGTCACACTGTTAGTGAACGGCAAACCCACTTTGGTTATGCTTGTAGTTGTAGTAGTTCGCCGCTTGAATGGTTGTTTGGGGCAATGTGCAGAAGTAGCGCGGCATGAATAAGGAAAATCCATTTGCCCACTGGCGATATGTGGAAAGTTATATTTCTTAAGTTTTTTTTTCTGCAGAAAGGTCGACTGGCATAGGTAGACTGGTGAATGGGGTTGATAACCTTGTGTAATATGTTCCAACAAACACCAGAGCCACAGCAGCTCTCAAACGAAACCTAACGCACTCATTCTCTTAGCTCTTAGCTCTTACTAGCCATAGCCACTAGCATGAAAAATCAACAGTTTGTGCTCGTAAAAGCATTTTTGGCATTTGCTGATGCAAGAAACCGTGGTTTTTAGGTAAGCTAATAAAGGTGGAACTGTTTTGAAGAGTAAAACAACAACACATTGTTGTAATATGGTTTTGCGAAAAAAGCTTTTCTGCTTTCTGAAAAAAAGTATCTTCCATTTCGGGGGATAGGGAGGTACGTGCAAAGATAGGTGAGTAAAAATAAATCGCATGTCTCATGTTATTCCTATACCAACTCGATGGCAAGCGGCGCGGCGTAGTGCGACGGAAAAAAAAGCGATGACTAACTCCAAACACCAAATGGCGCGTTAGGATGGCAAGCAAAAGCAGCTCTCATAACAAATCTTTATGACTTGGTACGCATTTAGTCTGCGATTTGCACATTCAACATTTGAATTAGGTAGGTTAGGTAGCAGATATCGCTTTTATTGGGAATACCTACACAGTATAAAAAAACGAGGAGTGGGGGTGATTCAACGCGAATTAGGGACACAAGTAAGAGGAAATTTGTGGTAAGTGTTATGGAAACTGCCCAAATTTTAGGTAGGAATTGGATAAGTACCTTGGTATCTATTCCACAAGAAAGAGATGCTTTTTTTGAAGGGTGGTATGTAAAATAGCAATGAAATCACTTGATTCCAAACGAATTTGACAGTGGAAAATTTTAAAATTAAATTTTTCGTTGAATTGTAATTTCATTTTCTATTGAACACGTAAAAGTGGGTTTTAACGGAAGCTGATCTTATAAGGCAGAAAAACAATTTTTTGAGACAAAATTTTTAGGCACAGCACTATACAAAGCGTTTGACGTCCTACGCCAAATTTGGAGTACTTCGAGGAACCTCGGGACCTAACGTAATTAAAGTACTTGAAATTTTATCCCGATTAGAAAGGCCTGAGTTACTCGTAGAAAGCATTTTTCAGGGAAATTTATTCGCCGAGCAGTTGCCAATAACTCGCGAAAGGCAATACCTACCTGTTAAAATCCTTTTAATATTCTGGGATTCGAACTTCTAACTCCCACATAACAGGCAAATACCCTAAACATTACGCAAGGGTACAAGTTAGAATATCGAGTAATACGTTATTTTATGTTTGCCACTACCACGTTGTCATCCAGCTTTCCGATGACAACACTTTTAAAATATATGTACATACATGACAACAGAAAAAAAAACGAAGTTCATAAGAAAAAAATATAATTGTAGATAAGAGCAGCACAAAAAGAAACGGAGCAAAACCAAAATTCAAGTAAATTGAAATTATCTGGGGTGGTATAACACCCCTGTCTTCATCGGAATTTTGAAAGCAAAAAACCACTGGCTGACCGATCACTGATGTTATAATTCGGCCTCAGGGGTTCAATAAATCATTTTTATGCATTTCGAAATGAGTTTCATTAATTTGGATGTTTGGTAGTTATTCAACAGTTTGCACCATCAAAGTATACTCTGCGCCCGCAATACACACTTATTAAAGTGATTTACCACCACAACTGACGATCCTCAACTAACTGCGTCGTAAAGAACTTTTGAAGTCACATGTTAAGAATTATTAGTGAAATATATAATCAGTCTTTATTATCATTAAATTAAACCTACCTTATTCATTAGTCAATGGGCTTAATTCTTTTTTTAACACATTAAAGTGCTAATTATCAATTAGCACCTACCTATAATGATGGCATAGGGTTTAAGAAATATGATTCACTAAATTGATAACTCAAACCATTAATTCAAAAATCACATACAGTTTTTGCACGTTTATTAAAATGAGATGTTGGGAGCCTATAATAAACCATCAGCATCAGCTTTTTTAAAGATGCAAATACCTACACCTGTTATTCATTCTTTATTCGTTTATTCACAATCTATACAGACCGAAAAACTCAAAAGAAAACATACACTTTTTTCGTTTTATTACGTATGATAACTTCAAAGAGTTTTTATCTCACAATTAATTTTTAACTTTACCAGTTTTAAGACTTAAATCAAATTGTTAACATAATCAACCCAAGTACCTACCTACTAAAAAAACATTGGCAATCTTACTGTACGAACCTCTTTAGTAGGGTAATAAACTTAAACAAGAAACTGATTTCATTTTAAGACAACAAGTATCTAAAAAAACTTGGTACAATATTCCTCCATATTCCGCTACGATTTTTAAACAATAAAACAGCAAATATTTATGAAGGTACATAGGTATACCAACCAATTTATTTGAAAACAGAAAATAAATAATAAATAATATCAGGTGGTGGAGCTAATTTCCTTTTCAAAATTAGAATTCAAGACACTTCACAAGTTCTATTTCAGCTGTCCGTCCGGTCAAACTAATTTTTTAAGACGATTTAATGTTTTTGTTTTGCAGCAAGGTGTATTTATGATTCACTCAAAATATAAAATAAAAAATTAACTTTTTAATTACACAGAAAATAGACATTTAAAAATGTACCTACATAAGTACGTGGCATGTGGGTTATAAGTACACAACATTCATTGTAACAAACCTGCCGATGCCGAAAAACAAACAAAAATTCAGAGTAAAAAATCGACACTGAATCCCCCCTCCTCAATTCATCCAATCATTTCTTTTGAAAAAAAAAAAAATATACACCGCCGTCTGCAAATGCTTCCTCACCACCGCTTTAAATAACACCAAACATTTTATGCGATCAAACAGCGGAGAGGTATTCTTTCAACATAGAGAAATAGAGATACTACCCGACCCGTCTACCAAATCAAAAAACTGAATGAATTTTTTTCGTCATTTTGATTGTGTTTGTAAAATAATTTTATCTCACTCATACACACTCCACATTGTGGCCAAAAAGCTCTCAGCTGACTCGACTATATAAGTGACCGACGTTTGTATCTCGCGCTTTAGTTCAACTGTGGATATAAATTAAAAAAGGTTAAAGTAGCTACGTTGGAACGAACAATAAAAAAGGAAAATAAAAGAACAAAATTCGCGTTAAGTGTAAAGAAGGAAAAAATACTAACCCAAATAAATTTCGGGAAGTGTCTCTCATATATATATGCGATATTGCAAACGATTTTTGACTTTTAACTCAATAGAAATCGAACTTATTGGAACGATTTATCCGGTTTTTCGAGCTCGCCAAATATTTATTTAAATTAAAGTAGCTCACACTTTATGTAACATTCGCGAATTTTTAATTATTTGTATTTCGTGTGTGCAAACAAAATTATTTATGTATAAAAAGCGAATGTGTGGGAAAAACAAGTAAAATCCAAATATAATTAAAACGAATGTTTTGAGGCCGTAATCCAAAATTAGAATATGCCTGAACGGATTATTTTTGGCGGGCACAACAAAACATCAGCAACAAATTGGCGGTGTTCTTGAAACTGAAATACAAATCTATACATCAGACTAGTACGGTATCGTTAGAATGCCACAAGCTGCACGTACCCTTCAAATATTAAGAGAACAAAATTGTGGTAGTGCAACATTAACTTTGAACAAAACCTAAAAAGAAAACTCTAAAGAGAGCCTTAATAACGAGTTTAAACTCAATATAACGGAATAAGAGACATAAAACTCATTATTTTTATTTTTTTTTTTCGTGCATTACGAGTGGTGAATTTTAAGAAAAAATAAAATAAATTCACTTCAAATTGTGTGAAATAAGTGGGAATAAAAATTTTTTGTGTTGAAGACAATCGAATTGACAGCATTTGAATTGAAACTAATTTAAACAAAATGAGTGGAAGAGACAATCGCTCAAGTGGGCAGCCAAAAAGCGCAATGGGCAAAATCAAGGATAAACTGATGCGATCCGTTGCCGATACGGTAAGTGAATCAGTCAAGGACACTTGTGTTTTTGTTTTATTTTTAGGATGAATTTTAAAATAACGTGCACAATTTACTGGTTCTTGAGATTTATGCAGGTATGTCATCAAAGTGTCGACAAACCGGTGGTTTTAAATAAATTTTATACCTTCTTTGCTTTGAACATTGAGTGAATGTGGATAGATAGTTCTTTGTTTGACTAAAAGTCAATATTTGATTGAATAGAACTAGTATTTTATGAGGTAAACAATAAACTCGACTTAAACAATATGATTTTTGGAAACTTTAAAATGTTTGTTCTGTAATCGAATATGAACAAAATAAAATAAAAATAGGGTCGACGAGGAGACAAAACCATAAATCAAATAAAAATGTTTGCATCGTTTATGAATTTGATGATTTTGTTTTGTCTTCAATCTAAACCAGCTTTATGTATCTCCGCGGTTTTCGAGCCCATTTAAAAACCAACCATTTTTATTATATATTTTATTGTTTATCTAATAAAGAGTTTATTGTTTATGTTTTTTTTTTTTAATGTTCATTAATTTTAAACACGCGTAGTAATTTCTTTTAAATTAGTTTAGCATTCTTTTGACATTTCGTAGAAGAAATAAAAAAAATATTTATATATAGGAATTGATATAAAATAATTTAAAATGATGTTGGATTTTATTACAAATCAACTTCTAAGTAAAAAAAATAGTTTTTTAACTAGATCAAATTATGTTAATACTTCAATTAGAAACCAAAAGAAAGTTGAGATTGAAATGGAAAGCTAAAAATTGAACAAGTTTTTTGGTTTCATTTTTTTAAATTTGTTTAGCTACAAATGGATTCAGAAACGCTAAACTTTTCTGTAAGCAGGTATCTTTGATGGAAGTCAATTCTTCTCTCCTTCCATTGTTAGGAGCTGCAAACACCTCGTTATGTACTAGAAAATAGTCATTACTGAGTTGCTGCTCTTTCACTTTTCTGGTTTCTTTTAAAACCAATTGTGTACATTTGCCGAATAATTTAGTACATATGTACCATAAATAAGTTCTGATGTTTGGTGCGTGCTTAACTTAAGGTCTTCCGGCCTTTTATTATTTCCATATTGATATTTGAAAATTAATTACCTACTGCTATTTCTTAACCTGTTCTGTTTTCTTAGAATATCTTTAAGAGTAAAATGCTTTTTTATATAAAAAACTCAAAAGAAGTTCAACCAACATTACCCTAGAATTACTTTTAAAAAAAGTGAATTAGGTACCTTCTATTTTTATAAAAACTTTACTACAGTGAATGAGCTAGCTAGTTACAAATTTTTCAATACTTTATTTTATTGTTACTTAAAACTAACAAAAAAAAAAAAAAAATAACTATAACTGTTTAGTTGTCTTATCTCCATTTGCGATTTTATGTGTAAAGGAAGGTCTACACAGCATTAATAGCTTTTACAAAAATTTGGCGTTTAAGTAAATTTAAGGTTCTTCCAAACCAAATAAATTTTGCAGTTCCGACAACGACAGAATCGTAATGAAAACTAAAAATTTAAGGTATGAGTTTTGTCCCAAATTGAGGGCACTCTCATACATCGCCATGTAAACATAATTTCAAAACTGAACTTGCCACTGTCACAGCTACAAAATCGCTTTGATTTGGGAGAATCGGTAAATCTATAATTTTGAAATTTAGCTCATGTCTATCAACCATACTAAAATCAGAAATGGAGGTGAAGACCGACAATTTTGAATTTGAACGGCTAAATGAGAAATCGCTTTTCATGGCGATTTCAGTTTAATTAGATCTATCGAGAGACTTGCCAATTCCTCTCTATACGTGATGGGAGACAATATGTTTCTGGGACTTGAACCTTGAACTCCCACCTAACAGGCAAATAGTTGAACACGGGCACCACTTAAATTTCAATTACAGAAAATTCAAATACATGCATTGTCATTCAGACTTTGTTTAGATTAAGACTAAACTGAAAACTGATACTTTTGGGATTTGTTGCCGACTTGTGTGTTTTCAAAATCGTTTCACCCATGTTTACTCACCTGAAGCCAAATTTACTTGAATATGTCTATATGCTGAGTTTAAAAGCATAAATTTTTAATATCTTGGTCCAAAAAAGGTTCTTCTACAACTACTAGTTCTCAAATGATTCTTTTTGCCAGAGGGAACAGAACTGACAAAGTTTTTCTTACGTGTGGCATTCCTTAAAAATAGCTCCCTACTTTAGAGTCTAGCTAAACAGTAAAATAAACTTTCTTGTTTAGAGACAAATGTATGATTTGTAATCCAATAATTCTTCCTTTGTTGTTATACCATTTTTAAGGATAGGCAGCATAAAATTTTTGGCGTTGTTTGTGGAAAGTTGTTTTCTCAAAATGCAAAATTTTGTGTTAACCCACACAATTTCAAACTTTTAAATATCTATTTACGGCTTCGTAGAACACCATCATACATTTGGACGAGAGATATAAATAAACAAAGCCTTTCACGCCTTTGCAAAACGAAACGACAGTGCATATAGCCACAAACATGCCAATTTAAACACCAAACAATTTGTCCGAAAAAACAAAGATGTGTGTGACCTCGTTAGTCAACAAAGATGTATTTTCAGACATTTTTCCGCAGAAGTTTTTTAAGGCATTTCATTTAGTTTAATAAAAACAGGAATGTATATTGTTGCAATCAAGGCCAAATAAGCTTCTCTAAACAGTCATTATTAAATTAAATAATAACATGTTTGGTTTGGGCATGCACGGATAAATTACATTCAAATTTACTAATCTTAAACTATTTTTTAGTGTATTTTGTGATTACTCAAATCAATACGATTTATGACGTACTTTCATGCTAATCAAAATCTCGAGTGCTTCGCCGATTAGAAATCCCCATAGGTATTTGCAAATACATCTAAGCCATTGTAGACTTGTAAAAGTCGAAGTGCATAATAATGTTTATCTATCTACTTCAGGGAAATTAACACTCCCGATCACATGCAGATAAAGCAGGGATCAACTGCGTGTTGCACAATACAAGGTCTAAACTTTTACAACCTTATTTTCTTGGCATGTGCAGTGTGCATTTATATGAACACATGTAAGGCAACTTATAAATATCGTAATCTTTTCGTACATCAAATTGACACCTTTCAATCGTTTATTTGAACTTGAAATCTGTTTCGCAACTCTTAACCAGGAAATGTTGGTCTAGGATGTACCCTTCCTTCCTCGCGAGCAAACAAGACAGGTGCGTTTTTTGAACTTCTGGTAAAGCAAATCAAACTTTTTACATGGGGGTACGAGTAACGAGTATATATAAAACACATAACTTGCTGGCGGTCTGGTCTAGCCTAGTCTTATCGCTTTATTGGGAAGTGAACAAAAGTCTGATAAATTTCGTGTTTTTTGGTGTTTGCTTTGCTGCGAGAAAATGTGATATAAATAGCTCAAACCGGTACAATTGCTCATGCCACTTAAATAAACAATCGTCAAGCGGCAACATTTAAGATTGCAACAATAAGAATTGAGTGTGGTCTTCGACTTGTTCCACTCTTCGTGCCAAGTTGCAAGAGTTCAATGAAAAGGCTAGCCAATTCGGGATTCTTAAGTATGCAATTCCGTACATTCCCGATTATATTTGCATTGTATGCAACATGTGCTATGTACGTACGTATGTAGATCCAACGAGAATGACAATAAGCCAACTTTCTTAATTTAAATCAAACAAAAAAAAAAAAAACTATACATGCTTTTGACGGGACACCCTGTGATAAACGTTTTTACGCCTGCAAAGGTCAGGAGCAAATTTCATATCAGCTAGGTTATTCGTGCGACATTTAGATTGAGATAAATGGCGAGCTGCGAGATAATTACGCCAAAAACTATCCGCTGTGAGAGACTTATTATGAGTAGGTAGGTAGCAGAAATATTTGTTTGCGTCTGAAGATATTTTGCACATACGTGTGTTAGATATTTATATGAAAAAAAAAAAAAAAATTCAACTTTTTTAGAGATGTTTGCCAGACAAAATGTTTTCGCATACTCAAATTAACGCAAGGAAGCATTTTGTGGCATCATTTGTTGTAACAACTTACAGAGTGTTATAAACTTTTGTAAAAAAAAGAACTAGTTCTTTGATTATGCTGAGAAAATGTAAGATATATAAATATTATACGCAAGTACAGACGATGCAGACAGCAAAGATATTAATTAAGAAAAATGATTCTATTTTAATCTGCCATAAACCAAATTCGTGGGGTAGATTTGTGATGCGAAGAGATGCTATGACGTGGGCGCATTCACGAGTTGTTAGGTTATTAATGTCTACTACGCATTTTCATTCAGTGATTTGCTTGAGTAGACGCGGTTGAAGAAATCGTGACATAATTGAATTATTTGAAATACTTAGCGCAGTAGGACAACTTGGCTTCGAGTATGAAGATGGAGGAACTTGATCTATGCACTATGCAATATTCAATTTAGTCTTTCAATTTTATCATTTCATGATTCCCAAGAATAGGACAGGTAACTCTTAAAAAGGGAGTAGGGTTAATACGCTCAAAAAAGGGTACATTTTTGAAGACGCAGTTAGTATCTGTATCTGTATATTAAAATCAATGCTACTTTAAAATATAATATTTAAAGAATAGTGTGTAAAAATTTCATGAAGAAATATCAAAAAAATTGTAGTAGAGCTGCGGTACCCCTGATAAGTCGTTACTGAATCATTCGTAGGTTAAAAATCCAAAGTTATTTCGTCAGATAACCGTTTTTTCATGGTAGCGCTTTGAACGTTTTTCAAAATTAAAATTTTTCACCTCTTGTCAACACTTTGAAGGGAAAAAAGCGATTTTTGAGAAAAAAATCGGAGCATTTTTTAACGAATTTGAGGAAAAGCAAACCGCCAGCGTTACATCGTAGGCCATGAAATGAAATAAAACAGAAATAATGTTTAAAATTTCAAAAGGATCAGTGCAGTAGTTTGGAAGCTGTGAGGAACACCGACTTTGAAAGTTAGTTGTGTGGAAAACGGTTTAAAGCTGCCAGGTATAACCTCTGGTCGAGCAGGTATAAAGTCAGTCTCATACACACCAAACTTTTATCTGCATTTTGCAGACACATCACACATGTGTTATATTAGAAAGGTCACTTAATATGGTTACAGTAGTTGCGAGAAATGCACTTGATCCGGGTTTAAACCCAATATATCTTGCCGAAATTTTTTTTGAAATCCTACTAATATTATAAACGTGAAAGTTTGTATGTTTGGATGTATGTTTGTTCCTCTTTCACGCAAAAACTACTGAATGGATTTCAATTAAACTTTCCAATAATATAGCTTATACATCAGAATAACACATAGGCTATATTTTATCCCTAAATTCCCACGGGAACGGGAACGTATACGGGAATTTAGAAACTACAACACCGATTTCAAAAATTTTTCCACTGTTAGAATGCTTAATTATACCCGAGTAACATAAAAACTAATTCATCCCCATATTCCTACGGTTCCCTATATTCCCACGGGAGCAGGAACGTATACGGGAACTTTGACACTACAGCACCGATTTCAAAAATTCTTTCACCGTTAGAATGCTACACTATCCCCGAGAAACATAAAAACTTATTCATCCCTATTGAATTTAAACAAAATAAATTTTATGTGTTATTATTATATAAAACTATACTCTGGCATCACTGACCAAAATAACTTTTCATGGAACACATATTGTACTGTCAGTTTTGTAAAACATAGTAAACATGAAATTTGAATTTAAAAGGGGAAATCCCTCTTTAAGTAATATATGGTTTTGTATCCTATTTTTCATCACTCTAAATTGAAACTTTATAAAGGCAACATATAAACAGAGGAAAAGTGTTTGTGTTTTTATTGAAGAATATCTATAGGTTATGGTCCCAGTTCACGAATAATTAAAAAAAAAAAGAAAAAGTAAAAAAGTGAATTAAAACAAAAAGCATACACATACAAATTTAAAAAAAAATGGCTCATGAAGTTAAGAAATCAAAACGGAATATTGAACCGTTCAATGGTGAAAAATACGGCATTTGGAAGTTCCGCGTGCGTGCATTAATAGCAGAAGAAGATGCATTAGAAGTATTGGACGAATTAACACCAATGGAACAAAATGATGAATGGAAGAAGAAAGAACGAATTGCCAAAGGTATAATTATTGCACACTTAGGTGACTCCATGCTTAGTTTTGCACAGGGGCGAACTAGCGCTGTTGGCATCATGATTAAACTCGATGAAACCTATGCAAGACAAAGCCTTGCAACTCGTTTAATTATGGAAAAGAAACTCCTTAGCTTAAAATATTGTAATAATACACCGCTAACGAGCCATATAGCGATTTTTGATAATATGATAATTGAATTTGAATCAGCCGGTGAAAAGATGAAAGAAATGAATAAAATTGCCCGATTGTTATTAACTTTACCGAGCAGCTATGATCCAGTTGTTACAGCAATACAAACAATTTCCGATGACACACTCACCTTACAATTTGTTAAAAATCGAATCTTGGATTACGAAATAAAATTGCGAAACGAGGAGACTGATACAAGTGCAAAGGTTTTGACTGCACAAACAATCGAACAACAAAAAGTCAACATACGGGGTCTAAAGAAAAGTAGAAAATCTTTCAAAGCAAAACCTAATAACAACAATCAACAACCATACAAAAACTTTAAATGGAATAAAAATCAAAAAAATAACAAACCAGAGAATATTAAATGTGATTTCTGTGGACGCAAAAATCATGAAAAGAAGAATTGTTTCTTTTACAAGCGACAAAGCCAAGCCACCCATGAAAAAGACAGAATGGCCCAAACCGCTATATTCAAAACAAACGAAAGCATCAGTTTCATGTGTTCTACAGATGGTGAGAACCATAATAAAATTGGAAACACAGACACATTCGAATTTCTGCTTGACTCGGGCTCCACTGACCATTTGGTAAACAACAAAGATTTTTTCTCATCGATTGAAGATTTGGAAACACCCAGCAAAATTGCAATTGCAAAACGTGGCGAATACATTACAGCATCAAAACGAGGAACCTTGGACATCATTTCAAATCTTGGAGTAGCAATCACACTCGAAGACGTACTATACTCACCAGACATCCCACAGAACCTGCTTTCGGTGAAGCGCATCCAGAACAAAGGAATGACCGTGATTTTTGAGAGCGATGGACACGTTACAATTAAAAAGGGCAGTATCCCAATAATTACAGGTATTTCTAAGCATAATTTAATATCTATAGTTTTTAGGAAAAACACAAATAGATACATGCATAGTAATGTAGCACAAACTACATCAGATATAAATAGACTATGGCACAGACGTTTAGGTCATATTCACGGATTAAAATTGCTACAACTTAAAAGAAATCAACTGAGTAACGATATTGAAATATTAGAATCAGTAAATCCTTTAAATGAGTTTTGTGAAGCTTGTGTTTATGCAAAACAAGCAAGACTTCCTTTTTCAAAGAACAGAGACAGAAGTCATGTAAATAGACCACTGTTTGCTGTTCATACAGATGTTTGTGGCCCAATCACACCATCTACGATTGACAATAAAAATTACTTTGTAACTTTCATTGATGAGTATACTCATTACACTACAGTCTATTTGTTAAATAATAAATCAGATGTCATTATATTCCTTAAAGACTTTGTCGCAAAGAGCGAAAATCATTTCAATTTAAAAATTGCATATCTATACTGTGACAATGGTCAAGAATATTTATCAAATGAAGCAAAAGCATATTGTTATGAAAAAGGCATTCAATATCACCTAACGGTACCATATACTCCTCAACAAAATTCTATAGCAGAACGTATGAATCGTACGCTAGTCGAAATGGCTAGAAGTATGATATTTGACGCTCAACTAAATAAAGAATTATGGGGAGAAGCAGTTTTAACTGCAACATATCTGTTGAATATGATTCCAACCAAAGCCATATCATTAAAGAAAACGCCATTTGAACTTTGGCATAATAAACAGCCAAGCATTAAACATTTAAAAATATTCGGTTGCACCGCTTATGTTTTGATAAAAAGTGGAAGAACTAAATTAGATAAAAAATCACTGAAAGGCATTTTGGTTGGATATAATTACAATGGGTATAAAGTACTGGATGTTGAAAAGAATAAATTCATTGTAGCTCGCGATGTAGTGTTCGATGAATTAGATTTCTCAAATTCAAGACCTTTTTCAACTGTGTTTAAAAACGCAGATGGAGATGACAGTGTCAGTGAACGAAACTTCATGAACTCAACAATGAATAAAAATTCTGATAAAATCAAAGTTAATAACACTGAACAAAATGTTATAAATCCTGAATTGATTCAAATTGACAAATCAGGTCCTAATGAAAACGAACAAAATCTCAGAAAAAGCAAACGAATTGAAAATATGCCACATGTTTCATACAGAGAAATCGATGATGATGAATCGATAGAAAATTGTCATTTAGCTTCAAATGAAGCATCATTCTATACTATCGAAGAAGAATGTTATTACACATTTGCACAGTCAATTGAAAATGATATTCCTAAGTGCTATAATGATATTAAAATAAATAGTGACCGAATTCAGTGGGAGAATGCAATAAGTGAAGAATTAAATTCACTGTATAAGAACTCCACCTGGAATATAGTTCCTATGCCAAAGAATAAAAATATTGTTGATTGCAAATGGATATTTTCAATTAAACATGATTCCGATGGTAACTTAACTAAATATAAAGCTAGATTGGTTGCAAGAGGTTTCAGTCAAAAATACTTATCAGATTATGATGAAACTTTTGCACCAGTCGCACGAATTGCCACTTTCAGATTAATGTTGGCATTTGCAATTCAAAATGATTTGTTAGTGCATCAAATGGATGTAAAAACAGCTTTCCTAAACGGAGTTTTAAACGAAGAAATTTTCATGAAAATTCCTGAAGGAATAAATGAAAACAAAAATTATGTTTGCAAATTAAACAAGGCCTTATATGGTTTAAAGCAATCTGCAAGATGTTGGTTTGAAAAATTCGAAATAATTCTAAAACAACACAATTTTAAAAGTTCAGATGCCGACAAATGTTTGTTTATTCTGAATAACAATCATATTAAAAAAAATATATACGTTGTACTTTACGTTGACGACGTCATTATTGTTACTCATGATATTGACAGAATGAAAAAATTCAAGCAGTATTTAAACGAACAATTTGAAATGAAAGACATGGGTGATGCTCAATTTTTCTTGGGTATTAAAATTGAACGTGAAAACAATAAAATTAAATTAAACCAAACTGCATATTTAGAATCAGTGCTCAAAAGATTTGGAATGAATGAATGCAACCAAATCAGTACTCCGTTACCTGAAAAATTAAACTATGGAGAATTAAATTCAGATTTGCATTATGATTCGCCATGTAGAAATTTGATTGGTTGTCTCATGTATGCAATGCTATGCACACGTCCTGACTTATGTGTTGCTTTAAACATATTGAGTCGTTTTCAAAATAAAAATAATAAAGAATTGTGGCAAAATCTAAAAAGGGTGTTAAGATACATAAAAGGGACATTAAATTTATGTTTGAATTATGAAAAGAAAAATCCTCAACAAATACTGACCGGCTATGTGGATGCTGATTGGGGCGGAGATGAAATTGATCGCAAAAGTACAACAGGTTATTTATTCAAATTGTATAATAATACAATAAGTTGGAATTCAAAACGACAACACTCCGTTGCCACATCATCCACTGAAGCCGAATACATGGCATTGTTTGAAGGAGTTAAGGAAGCATGCTGGATAAGATCAATTTTAACAAATATGGAATTAATGTTAGAGCCCACAACAATTTATGAAGATAACAACGGTTGTATAGCAATTGCAAATAATCCGACTGACCATAAACGTACAAAGCATATAGATATAAAATATCATTTTATTAGAGAAAAGATTCAAGAAAAGATAATTACAGTAAAATATCTTCCAACAGGTGAACAACAAGCAGACATGTTGACAAAACCACTATCAGCTGTAAAGTTTACACTTAACAGAGACAAGATTGGAATAGCACCAAAATGAATCATTAATGGTTTGATTAGGTTTTATTGGGGTTTTCCTAATCCAAAGCAACAAATGTTGAACCATCAAATTCCCCATCAATAAAGAAACAAATAATAAATAATATACAAATAAAAAAAAAAAAAAAAAAAACTGTATTATAATAATATTAAATTTTTTTTGAGTGGGAGTATTGAATTTAAACAAAATAAATTTTATGTGTTATTATTATATAAAACTATACTCTGGCATCACTGACCAAAATAACTTTTCATGGAACACATATTGTACTGTCAGTTTTGTAAAACATAGTAAACATGAAATTTGAATTTAAAAGGGGAAATCCCTCTTTAAGTAATATATGGTTTTGTATCCTATTTTTCATCACTCTAAATTGAAACTTTATAAAGGCAACATATAAACAGAGGAAAAGTGTTTGTGTTTTTATTGAAGAATATCTATAATCCCCATATTCCTACGGTTCCCAAAATTCCCACGGGAGTAGGAACGTATACGGGAACTTTGACACTACAGCACCGATTAAAAAAATTCTTTCACCGTAAGAATGCTACACTATCCCCGAGTAACATAAAAACTAATTCATCCCCATATTCCTACGGTTCCCTATATTCCCACGGGAGCAGGAACGTATACGGGAACTTTGACACTACAGCACCGATTTCTAAAATTCTTTCACCGTTAGAATGCTACAATACCCCCGAGTAACATAAAAACTAATTCATCCCCATATTTCTACGGTTCCCTTTATTCCCACGGGAGCAGGAACGTATACGGGAACTTTGACACTACAGCACCGATTTAAAAAATTCTTTCACCGTTAGAATGCTACACTAACCCCGAGTAACATAAAAACTAATTCATCCCCATATTTCTACGGTTCCCTTTATTCCCACGGGAGCAGGAACGTATACGGGAACTTTGACACTACAGCACCGATTTCAAAAATTCTTTCACCGTTAGAATGCTTCACTTTCCCCGAGTAACATAAAAACTAATTCATCCCCATATTCCTACGGTTCCCTATATTCCCACGGGAGCAGGAACGTATACGGGAACTTTGACACTACAGCACCGATTTCTAAAATTCTTTCACCGTTAGAATGCTACAATACCCCCGAGTAACATAAAAACTAATTCATCCCCATATTTCTACGGTTCCCTTTATTCCCACGGGAGCAGGAACGTATACGGGAACTTTGACACTACAGCACCGATTTCAAAAGTTCTTTCACCGTTAGAATGCTACACTATCCCCGACTAACATAAAAACTAATTCATCCCCATATTCCTACGGTTTCCCATATTCCCACGGGAGCAGGAACGTATACGGGAACTTTGACACTACAGCACCGATGTCAAAAATTCTTTCACCTTTAGAATGCTACACTATTCCTGTGTAACATTAACTTTAATTCATCCACATATTCCTACCGGAACGGGAGTCCTTACTAATACAACAAGTGTGAAAGGAGCTCTGTCTTTCTTCGTCGTTCTATGTTACCATCTCCCGCCCAAACTAATAAACCGATTTAAATGAAATTTTGTACAAGGATTGTTCTGATCTTAGGGCCGGACATAAGCTGCATTTCATTCGAATATTCCCACGGGAACCGGTCCTCACTATTATTATAAATGCAAAAGTAACTCTGTCTGTTCACCTTTCTATGTAACCATCTCCCGCCCAAACTAATAAACCGATTTAAATGAAATTTTGTACAAGGATTGTTCAGAACCTGAGGAAATACATAGACTATATATTTTTTCCCTATATTCCCACGGGAGCAGGAACGTATACGGGAACTCTTACACTACAGCACCGATTTCAAAAATTCATCCACCGTTGGAATGCTCCATAATCCCGGAGTAACATTAACCTTAATTATCCACATATTCCCTTGAAAACGGTCACCATATTGCATATTCCCACGGGAACGGGAGTCTCTACTAATATTGAAAATGCGAATGTAGCTATGTCGGTATGTTTTTCGTATGTCTCCCGTTCAAACTGCTAAACAGATTTTATTAAATTAGCTACAGAGATGGTCTAGAACATGCGGAAGGATAAAGGCTATATATCTATCCTTATATTCCCACGGGAACGGAAATGGGAATTCAAAAACTACGGTCTCAAAAGTATTTTTAACAGGGCTACAAGGTGTTGAAATAGGGGTTGAATGTTTTTTTTGGAAATATGTACCGCCATTTTTAAGGCTAGAAGTTTTATTTCCTAAAAAGTTAAAAATGCTGCTGAAAGTCACTATTCCGCGCGGACGAAGTCGCGGGCACAGCTAGTAAAGTAATAAACAACAAAAATATTTTTTTACACTTTCACTTTTTTTTTGAGTTTTTGGTCTGTTTTCACACCAACCAGGTTAACGAATTCGCGCTGACCATGAACGTCACAAGTTATGCGTTTGACATGAAGAGTCCAACTCACAGTCAAATAATGTATGCATACAACTGTTTGAATAGATCTCTAGCAGGTCCAATCTCAACGGCACCACCGCACCGCCATCATTTTTTTGTGCGATGATCCCATGAAAACGTTATTTAAATGTATTCTCATTTATCGCATTTTCAATAAAGCAACGACAACGCTTAAGAGGCGAATGTTTTGTCGGCTTGGGTGTTGTGATTAATTCATTTTATTCAAACGTTTCAATTGGAATTTTTCGTTGTTGTCCGAGTAAATTAGATGACCCCATTACAAGGGGTCACCGGCAAACAAAGTGTAGACGCAAATATTTGAAATGACTCTGCAGCATTTTAATCAAAACTCATTCATCAGAGTGTACTTATTCAATTGAACACAAAAATGAAAACCAAAATACTCTGGACTGACAAAAGTGAATATGACAGTTGAGTATCTTAAAAATAAACATTCGTCGTTGCACTTTAGCAATGTTGTTGCTATAAAAGATTCGCACAGATCTTTTAGACTTTTAGTGGCCAGTTGAGTGGTATACAATGTTAAAAGAACATGCTGCTCCTATATTCCTACTTTACTCAACTAATGGTTTTCTTTTAATTTCTTTTCCTAGGATGACCATCTTGGTTACGAGCGTGTCCAGGGTGGTACATTATCAACATCAACCACAGCGACAAGTTTGGACACAATCCTGGTCGATGATACATTTTCATTCCAAGAACAAAGGAATAAGAGTCCAACGTTGCAATTTTCACCCATCCTGGAAGGTGATGATTTCAATGAACCACCAACAGCAAGTCAACAACAGAAGACTGGCAGCCAAAAGAAGCTGACAGGCAGTGCTACAGAGCTTCAACCATTACCACCACCACCACAATCGACACATGGACATAGTCATCATTATCGTGGAGCTGTTACAGATGCTGATTTGAACAGGAGTAAGACATCATTGAAGGGCTCAAAGGTGTCTTTTGAAAACAAGAAGAACGAAAGCAGTGATGAGGACAGTTTTGAGGATAGGCGCGACAAGTTCCAACAGCAAAAGACCATTAGTGTTGATCATAAGGGTATTTTGAAGGTAAGTTTCCGTCACAATTGAGAATTCCTTAAATTTATCTGAATTTTAAATCCAGGATTTGAAGAACATCCTAGCCAATGACAACCGCCGACAATTCCAAGCAAAGAAACATGTCTCCCTAGACATCAGAGGCACAACGTTCCTTGAGGATCTATTGCGAGATTCATCGTCTGAAGAAGATTTTCGCAAAACACGCAAAGACTTCCAAGGTCGCAAACATCAAAGCTTGGATCCTCGAGTGAGTCTCAAACTAAAAGGCAATTTGGAAGGTTCCTCGAGTACGGACAGTGAAGAGGAAGGCGTACATGAACATAAACGTCTTATTCGACGGTACAAAGATATCACAAAACCAGTGATTATTGACTTTAAGGACTTGGAGAGCGACGACGAGGACTACATCTCAGCGCGGCAGGCCTTCCAAGCACAACGCGCTGCTAGTGTCGATAGTAGAAAGAGGTAAATAGTTGAGAGTTTATTTTCGAAGAAAACCGTTTAATTAACTCGCCTACTTCCTACAGTTATCGATTATACGAAATGGATGAAATGGGCAGCAAAAAAAGTGAGAACCTGAGGCATTCAGTGCCTTTTGTCAGACAAATCACCGAAGATGGTAAACCAAAACTGGAAGTCTATCGACCAACCACAAATCCCATTTATATTTGGACTCAGGTGAGCTTAATTTTTTTGTTCAACAAAATTACAACCAAAAAAAGTGAAGGTAGGTCAAAAAATAACAAACGAATGCAAAAGTGAGTGTAGCCGCTAAAGCTAAAGGCTATTCAGAGACAACGAACCGTCTGAATCATATAACACTTGGAATATTTTTGCATAATCAACCAAAATTTCAATGTGGCATTTTTTTTTAATCGCAAGTCGCAACATACGATCCTGAGTAGGTCACATGAAATGCGAGTCTTTCGTTGTGTTCTTTATGGAAACTCGAAATTTCACCATATGTGGACTTTAATTTTGATAATGAAAAGATTGTAATCACATTCAACAGTCCAATTTTACATGTTTCATGTATAACCCTGACCATGGCTTATAAAGAAGTACAACGCACGTGGATAGGCACAGTACAAAATAAATTCATACAAAACTTGACTATGACGCGACAGCTTTTCATTATAACAACGCTCCGTCGGTCGGTCGCCTACTATTCTCCCCACATATTCCATCCCGCAATTAAAGAATTAAACGAACGTGTGCCAGTTCCACTTGTAAGCAGAATATCAATTTACATCTTCTTTCAGCTAAGTCAAGAAAATCACTTCTCCGAGCAGAAGTAATACAATACCTTCCATTGAAGCCAGCACACAGCACTCCAAAATAAACTGCAAACCACTTTTAGCATCAAATTAATTAATAAACGATTGCACTTCTATCTTGTACCTTACGGGCCACCCCTTAGTTTTGTTGTATATTTATGACCAAACTGCCTTCCAAGGTTAATTAAAACTATCAACACATAAGTTTCTAAAAAGGACTTGCACCTGAAACTATGAAAATATATTAAATGCACCGTTCATCACGCATGGACACACTTGTGCGAGTTATGCACTCCTATATTTATTTTTCCTATCAATAATGTGTGTATAGTTATCCTGTTTAGAGGCTAAAAGCCTTTTAGTTCAGTTATCCTTTGTACGCGGATTGTGTTGCATCTTGAGCTGGCACAAAATTCACTCAGAACTGGAATAATCTACATTTCAGTTGAATTGTCTCTTCAAAGCTATTTTTTGTGTTTTCTTTATTTGTGTATATAAACATGCACTTGAAACGTGATTGAGGTTTGAAACCAAAATTGAACTTAACAGCATCCATCCGGAATAAAAAAATTACGAAATTTAATCATGTGTGAAAATCATTGAATCCATAGGATTCAATCTACTTTTCCCTTAACTCACTTCCTTGTTTCCTTCATCAATCGTAGTCAGATGGAATATACATAAGTACTGACCTCTGAAGCTGGAGTTCTAATCACGTGTACTCTGTTAAAACGAAATAACGAAAATATCTCTACTACAGATAAAAATTTCTTAACTTCCTCTCTTTCTCACAACACAACTTACTAAAACGAAATCAAATACATATAACATTACTTTTCAAGGTGATCCTTTTTTCCACAATCACACAAGTTTTGATGAGACAACATTATTGAGAAATGCGAAAAATAAGACAATAATTTCGAAAAACATGATAAGAGTCGTTGCTGCTGACAATAGCAATCAGGGAATCGCATCTTTTCATAACGATTTTGAATAGTTATTATATTGAATCTGAAAGTGACTTGAGATTCAGTTGCTTTTGATCAGTCGGAGTTGTTGAATCTTAATACTGACGGTTTCTTTTTCAAGAGATCAGTTTTACTTAAAATCTGTAAAAACCTCAAAAAGTGTTTGAATATACGGTTTAATCAAATCCTTTCTTCCTCGCATACACATGACCTTTTTTGTAAAAAAAATTAGAAACTGGATATTTTCTAATGATGCTAAAAGTGTTTTTATATCAAAGTTTATACAGTGCTTGGGTAAAACCAGAATCAACTATAAAGGAAAAAAACAAGTTAATAGTTATACAAATTTAGATTTCAAAATTAAAAAAAAAGTAAAGTTTTGCCAATTACAATTCAACAAACTCAATCCAAGCGTTTTCAAAAGGATGTAGAGTTAGATAAACATTATTCCGCATGAGATAAACCCTCACAACACTCTTTAGCAATTAAAAATTTGAATTAAAAAACTCCATCTCAGAGTTTACATAGTTATATAAAAAAATGCTAGTTGATTGTCCATTTCCATTACATACTCAAACATACTAAAAAGGCCATTTTTTATAACAAACTCGAGTGCGATTTTCTGTGTGATTCATTTTCAAAAATTAGATTATACCAAAAATTTAGACGACCCGACCTAAAACTGATTTTTCATAAACAGGAAGACGTCGTCAAGGTTTCGCTAGGAAGTTTTAAATTGTTTCATGTGCAATAGTTGTCGTTTGATCATCCGTAGAAGGGCTCAGAACATTTTGAAAGTTTGCACTGTTTCCCATCATATTTACCCATTCAAAATAACTTTCTTCTTTTCTAAATGGATTAGTTTCTTTTTTCAACTCATTGAAAAAGTTTTATATTCATAATAAATCACGAATTTCGTCATTTTGTAAGCATAGACAAAATAGTAATAGAAATTCGTCACCTTTCGCTTATTCTCGACAGTAAATAAAAATATAATAAAAACTTCTCGACTTCAGGTTCTCAATTTACAAAATTTTTTTTACTCCCTGCTTAATCCTTTCGATTAAAGTGCGAGTAAGAGTGTTTCAACCAATCATTGCTGTGGCGTTCAACGTTCAGAAATTCGATCAGCAAGTGCGCTTATCTCCACAGTAAATCCGCTCTGGTCCAGATTATTTTGGAATCACTGTCCTTCTACGAGCAATTTTTATTGTTATCATCTCTGTCTGAAAAAGTAAATGTTATGGCTCATCATCATTCATAATATAAATTGATTTCCTTTCTTTAAGCTCAACACAAAAACGATACAACATTACAGTATACTGTCCAACCTTTGAACGTTTTTTTTTATGTTGTTGCTGTGCAACTGATAAGAATGGCCAACGAAGCATTTACACAACCAGTAATTACGCGCATTTCGATTGTGTCTTCGTCTAATTTTTATAAGTTCAAGTTCGATGTCCTCTTTCTCTTCCAATTCTTTCGAAATCATAGACACAAAAATTACTTTTGAACTTTCAGACAAAAAAAAAGCTTAATACTTGTGACACAGTAGAAGCTGGAGAGTATCTCCAATCATGTCTCTATAATCACAGTCATCATCACACACGACACAACCTCAGAGAGTCCTTAAAGAAAATAATAGTCCTATTCATGTCAGTCAGTCAGTCATTTTCATAGACTGCTTTTAATCGCTGGCTCTGTGCTGTGCTAAGTGTAAATAAAAAAAGGATTCCAGATGGTATATCAATGGAAAAATACTGTTGAATGAAATCTGTGTGCTTCTCAGTTCGTTTGTGACTGGAAGTGATGGCTAATCCTTTGTCGAAGCAATGCATTTTGTCGCATTCAATTTTAATATTTTTCAAACTGCCATTAAAGTGACGACTGTAGAAAAGACAACCGAAATGAACGAACGAACGGCCGGGAATAGTGCTTTTTTGACAATTGTTGGAATTTTATTTGGCGGTATTTGCAATGGTTTTGGACACGAAGTAAGTTTCATTCATACTACCTCTATTGAGCAGTTCTTATCTAATTTAAAACATTGAGGTCATGTGTACGTAGGGTGTGGGTGGTGGGTGATGGTTGGTGGGAGAAAGGACTTGATTTTTGACGCACGTTGTCGTGACGCAATTAATCATAACAGATAGTTGCGATTTCGATGGTGAAAACAACTATCAGCTTTTTCTAATAATGATTTTGTTTAATTTAATGGATAGAAAATAAAACAATCACACGTTTGACATACGGTTTCGCAATCAAGCAAAATGAAAATCTTAATGCGCGCTGACACTCATGTGTCGTTCTCGGTGCCAGCTGATCAGCCTAAGGCTATATGTACATTCTCACAGGTTGTTATTTGTTTGTGAAACCTACTTTCCAATATTTTTTTTTAATATTTTTCTTTTTTCTTGTTATAACTTTAATTTGGTTTTTATTCTCAGGTACTAGCCGCTCTGACAGTCTCTCTTGGGTCCATGGTGGTTGGGTTTTCTTCAGCCTACACCTCACCTGCTTTAGTATCTATGACCAATCCTAATCTCACATCGTTCGAAGTTACTCCTCAATCTGTAAGTTTAAAACGATGCACATTAACTAAATCATTGGCCTCATACAACTCTTTTTTTCTTACAGGCCTCTTGGGTTGGTGGTGTGATGCCCTTAGCTGGTTTAGCAGGAGGCATTGCTGGAGGACCATTCATTGAATACATTGGTCGCAGGAACACAATCCTTATGACAGCAGTCCCCTTCATCATCGCATGGCTTCTTATTGCATGCGCTGTGAACGTTGGTATGGTTTTGGCCGGTCGTGCTCTGTCCGGTTTCTGCGTCGGTATTGCTTCTCTTTCTTTGCCCGTCTACTTGGGAGAAACTGTTCAGCCTGAAGTTCGTGGTACCTTGGGCTTACTGCCAACGGCTTTTGGTAATATTGGAATCTTGGTTTGCTTCGTCGCTGGCACTTACTTGGATTGGTCGAGTCTGGCTTTCCTCGGAGGAGCGCTACCAATACCTTTTCTCATCATGATGTTTTTGATTCCCGAAACTCCACGCTGGTACGTGTCTAGAAATCGCGAGGAACGTGCCCGCAAGGCCCTTGTATGGTTGCGTGGCAAAGAAGCCGATGTCGAACCAGAGTTGAAGGGTCTTTTGCGATCACAGGCTGATGCTGAACGATCAGCTGGACAGAACTCAATGTTTGAATTGTTGAAGAAAAGTAATCTTAAACCACTGGGAATCTCACTTGGTCTGATGTTCTTCCAACAACTGAGTGGTATCAACGCCGTCATCTTTTACACTGTGTCCATTTTCAAGGATGCTGGCTCCACAATTGATGGAAACGTCTGTACTATTATTGTCGGTGTTGTCAACTTCGCAGCGACTTTCGTCGCAACCATGCTCATTGACCGATTGGGTCGTAAGGTAAGTTTTACTTTTACAATCTAACATAAGGAATTTAAATTAATCATGTTTTTTCATCACTAGATTCTTTTGTACATCTCCGATATCGCTATGATAATAACACTCTTCACACTTGGTGGATTTTTCTATTGCAAATCTAACGGCATGGACGTCTCAGCTTATGGTTGGTTACCTCTGGCTAGCTTTGTAATCTTTGTAATTGGATTCTCACTCGGTTTCGGTCCTATTCCATGGCTGATGATGGGTGAGATTTTGCCAGCGAAAATTCGCGGCTCGGCTGCTTCTGTGGCCACAGCCTTCAACTGGTCGTGTACCTTCGTTGTGACAAAAACCTTCCAGGACATGATTGGTGAGTTCATATCTCAGAAACATAGGCAATTACTTTTAATATCATTTCCTTTGTTGATATTAGAACTAGTAAGCTTTTGATATTTATTTAAATATCGTTTGCAATTTTATTTGACAGATTCAATTGGAGCTAGTGGAGCATTCTGGCTCTTCGGGTCGATTTGTTTTGTTGGTCTGTTCTTCGTGATTTTCTATGTTCCCGAAACACAAGGCAAAAGTCTTGAAGACATAGAAAGGAAAATGATGGGACGAGTGCGGCGAATGTCTTCCGTCGCAAATATCAAGCCTTTGTCATTCAATATGTAAACAAACGACAAAAACAGAAGGATGAATAATAAACACTCCAAGTGCCTGTCAAAAACACAAACAAATAAGTGCCCAGCCAAAATAACCAACCAAAAATTACTGTTTAAGAATATACATATGTACGTACTACTATTATCTCCTAGTCGTTTAAGAATATTATTTGTGAGATCAATCATCAAAACTGATCCCGTTTAGTAGTGCCAGGCATGTGAAAAGTAGAATTTTTTTTACAACACATTGTGATATGAAAAAGGAAAATAATAATTAAATAATCGACAGAAAGATAAGAACGTCATTTGTTTGTGAGCAGACATTAGAAATTTTTATGTAAATAGATTGAACATCTTTTAGTTTTTACTTAGCTAATAGACACATAAATATGTATGTAGGTACTTCTACTTTATTGTTTCTTGTTTCTTTTTCCTTTTTAATTTCTATGAATTTAGTTTGTAATAATAGTGTTTTAGGACTTAAATAAACAAAATTCAATTTTTGTTATTTAAAGAATGATTGCAAAATTCCTTTTTTATGTTTAGTTGTGTTAGAATGTTTAGAGAAGAGAGATTACTCATTTGGATTTTCGTTTATCTTCTCTGAAAAGAGTTGGATGGATGAAGAATTCGATGTATGAGTTGTGTTAATATAATTTTTATTATTTATGTATTATGTGTATGTAGATCATAATAATGATGTTTATGAATTATGACGAATCCCTATTAGATGTAAGAATAAAACCAACAAATGTTCACCGTTATATTGGAAAACATGAAAATCTTGAATATTTTTGATTAAAATATACATTGATATTATAAATGTACTAAGCGAGTTTTTTTTTTTATTAATGTTTTTTCTAAATAATTGCTACAGTTGAACTCATATAAATTCAAATTAAAGAAGTCACAAGTGGTATATGTAGTTTCTGCTTAAGTCGATTGGACTTGGCCGAAGAAATTGCAGTTGGGACGAGCAGAAACTATCTTTTGTTTAGCCGTTCTGTCAGCTAAAAACAAATGAAATGTTTAGACAGCGAAACTCTTACCAAGCTCAAAGACAGGTCTTGACGGATTTTCTGAAACAGTTATGCTATGCTAGTTATGCTGCGGATGTGAGGTTCTTACAACGGATTTACTACAGCTGCTTTTTTTACCACAAAACATTCAGCTCAACAGAGTTAGCAATAATTGCGCATATTTGTCGTCTTCGTTGAGATAATGCAGGCTCTAGTTTATATGACTCTAAATGAAAAACGACACCGTACCTATGATTTATGAATACCTCTCACTTAATAGTGAAAAATTTTAAATCGCCTTGGTTGTTATGATGAGAGTATTACCTTAATTTTGAGGGTTTGCACAAAGAAAGCAAAGAAACAGAATTTAACAAAATAAAGATTGTAAAGTGGGTACAGAAAAATAAAACAAATCTTGACGCGACGGGGACGGTCTGTTTTTTAATTCCAAAAAACGCTTGATTCCGAACTAAGATTATTTAAAAATAAACAATAGAAAATTTGGAACAAATGACAAACGTCAGAGGAGTTGAAGCAAGCTTTTATGTACAAAGTTAAAATGGAGTGTATCTGATTTTAAATTCAAAGCGAGTCCAAAGAAAATGCACACTCAAAATTAACTTTAAATGTTCCATTTTAGGCTAATCCCGACACTAGGGCTCATTTCAAGTTCATGTTAGATGACTACAGATTTGCTTAATATTTGAAGTTAAATAGTCCTATTAGAATACCGAAAACGATGTCAACGTTCATTATCTTCGAAGCACGCTCTATCAAACCAAAGACTTTTTTTATGGCTGTCAAAAGTTCTAATTTGATAAATTTGTTGGTTCATCGTGATTATCATAAAACCCAGTAAAGTTTTTGTTATTTGTGAACGAAATTGACACAATGGAAACAAAATATAATTTGACAGCACTTTCAATTTCAATTGATAAATTGCATCGTCTTTTAGTTGACGGCTGTTAGTTAACACTACAATTCTATCTGAAGTTAGTAATTTAAATTTGATATAATCTTTGAAAGATTATATAAAATCGACCTGGAGTGAGTCAACTTTAACAGAATTAAGTAAGAGCATTAGTTCTCTTGTGTTATGGACATACTAGTGAATATTAACTCATTTTACTTAGTTGACTATGAATTTTTTGCTTTGCAGGGAAGAACACTAAACTAAGCTTTTACTAAAAGAAACATTTGTACAGGGGACCAAACATTGAAATATGTAACCTTTTCATTGAAGTTTGAATAAATGGCTCTTAATAAAGACCTTTTATTTTCTATTGAAATATGCCTCTTTAGTCCTTGTTGTTCCTTGTGAAGCTTACGTTTATATTCTTTTTCTTTAGCAAATAATAAATTCTTACGTATTTATTGTTTCGTCTTAATTTATAGCAATTTTTCAACCTACCTACATTTATAAGTGAATTCATATGTATTAATTCTCTCAGGCAGTAGATCTGTTGTTAAGAGTAACTCCACAATCAAAGCGATTTAGTTGCGATAGCAAAAGAAACGCTGCTGATAGCGTTTCATTCGCCGCCCAGCTCTGGTTTGGGATAGTATTAAATCTATTGACAAAAAAGGTAAATCAATTACCTTAAAAAATTTTTTTTATTTATTGTTCTCGATTCTAATTCCATATTTTAAAACAACAATAAAAAATATTCAAACCAAATTCCCATTTTGATTAATTGATTTATTCGGTGTAATAACACTGAAAATTAGTTTTCATGGCTGATATCTTTCATACATTTCAAAAGAAACAAAAGATTAAATTCGTATTTGGTTTAGAAAAATAACAAATTTAAAGAGCTTTGTATTAAATCTTGTTTTTTTCGTCCAGATTTATCCTAATTTCAATTAATTTTATTTTTTCTTTGTGAGGCCCTAGAAAACAAAAGCATTGAATTTATAAAAATTTATTGAATTCAAACTAATATTTAATGTATGGTTTTCCAGCCTGCCTTCGTTTTTTTTTTTTTGATTCATATTCCTTGTTATTTGAATTGAATGCAAAAGC
The DNA here is from genome assembly GCA_914767635.1 of Melanostoma mellinum. NCBI lineage: Eukaryota > Metazoa > Arthropoda > Insecta > Diptera > Syrphidae > Melanostoma > Melanostoma mellinum. The sequence continues at coordinate 229,165,413 of OU612059.1, read as the reverse complement.
AAGAGCAAATTTCTATAGGCGTGTTTAATGAAAAAAAGAGCAGAGCAGAGCAAGAAATGAGATAAATGTCAGGCAATTTAGAGCAGAACAGCTGGTGTCAAAAGTCAGCTGATAAGAAAGCAACAAACATTTTGTGACCTTAGCTAGTTTGCAAAATTATGTTTGGTATGCTATTATAATAAAAATCTATATGCGGAAACATTGGAATCAAATCTAAACTAACATGCGATGTTAATTCAATTGATTTTAAGTTAAATTTGGAAGGTTGATTGAAAACATCTACAAAGAAACAATCTTTTCAGTATGGGATGGTCAAAATTTGTCAGAGTGGTTTCTTGCGTTCGTTGGATTGAAACAAGGATGTAATCTTAGCCCCTTACTATTTTGCCTTTACATTCAAGATTTGAATAATGAGTTGCCATGTGGCATAACAATTGATGGGTTCCCTATTAAAATGCTTATGTATGCAGACGACCTTGTTCTGCTATCGGAATCACAGGAGTCTCTGCAGCTAATGATCAACAAATTAAGGGATTATTGCTTTAAGTGGAACCTTACTGTAAATCTCAGCAAATCCAAAACGATGGTCTTTCGGAGAGGAACTGGACCTTTGGCTGCGAATGAAAAATGGCACTATGGTGAAGAATTAATTGAAAACGTTAAAGAATACCAATACCTGGGTTTTACTGTAACGAGCAACCTGAATACAGAAAAGCACCTAGAAAAATAGCTATCGGCTTCCAAAAACGCTGTTGGTACAGTATGGCAAAATATATACGGAAATTCGGATCTCTCATTCAGCACCAAATATCGAGTTTTTACCGCAACGTCTCAGTCCATCATGTTGTATGCTGCAGAATCATGGGGCTGGCGCCCGTCGGAGACCACCGAAAAACTCCTCCGATTCTTTTTAAAACGACAGTTTCGCCTACCGTACACAACGCCAAACTATATGCTTCTTATCGAAACTGGTTTATCACCACTGTTCTTAACATCACTTAAACTTCATTTCAACTATATTATTAAACTGATGAACAGCCACACCGATAAAATTGCAAGGAGGATTGCAGTATCAGTTATAAGGTCCCAAAGTTCATGGTTTGAAGAAAGGAAAAATTTAGCAGATACTTGCGAAATACCTTTCAGCTTGACTTTGGAAAATGTTACAGAGTGGAATCCTTTTCTCTGTAATCTACTTGAAAGCCTACATTACAAAGCAAGGGAAGACAATATAGAGAAGGCGAGTTCACTTCACAGAGAAATATATTCAAAACTCCAATACGATCTAGGAGAAGGCAACTATTTCAACGACAATTTTAGCTATGAACAAATATCCTTCCTGTTCCGAGCAAGAGGAGAGTTGTTATCTCTGAATTTCATACCGCATCGCAATGACTTAGCCCTGATTTGCTCCATGTGCAATACCAACGAAAGGGAAAATATAGTTCATTTCATCGCAAGATGTCCAATTCTGGCAGAAATACGACGACAAATATGGCAACAAAATATTTTAGATGAAGGTGACCTTCTAGCGATTTTAAATGGGAAAAACTGGCAACAACTATCACAATTTATTAAAATAGCAGTAAACTATAGAAAAAAAAATAATAAGTGAAATCTCTTAAATTAAAATTTAAAAAAAAAATCAATTAATTTACAAAATTCAATTAAAAACATTAAGCAAAGCTATCATCTGGCTGACGGCCCCTCTGGCCATGCCTTAAAAGATTTAAGTCAATTAAACAATGATTTTGTAAAATTTTTCTTGATAAATCAATAAATCTAATCTAATCTAAAATCTAAATCTAAAGTTAAACTCGATTTCAAATAGATTGCAAAACGCAAAATATAAACAAAAATATTTGAATCAAATGTCAACAGCTGATTTTGACACTTTTGCTCCACTCTACTCTTACTCAAAAGCAAGTGCAGAAAATGCTGCTCCAAAAGCTCTAGAGCAGGTCATTAAACACAAAAAGTTCTTGCTCGGAGTAGAAAAATTTGTCATTAAACACCAAAAAGCTGCTTTTTTCTCTAGATCGATCTAGAGCAGGTCATTAAACACACTTTATATCACTAGAAACGTCAAATTTTAACACACTTTAACCTGCTCCACAGCTCAATAAATTTTAACCCATTTTATTCACCTCATTGCATTAGTGTCAAATTTTAACGCGGGTTAAATTTTAACACACATTTTAACGCAATTCACACACGGCCTTAAATATAAAATATGTGAACACACGCACAGCCTTATGTCATATACACTATACCGCCACAATGCACTTGTGACGCATCACATTTTCATAGAAAGTTCTCTTTAGTGAACAAAGAAAATACATGTCATTAGACATCCGTCTTTGTTACCTGACATCGCCTCTGCAAAAAAAAATAGTGTTTCTCTAAGGCGAATTGAGGGCTACGATCAGTTTGACATTCAGGTTGAGTTAAGTTCAAAAACCCAAACGAATTTTTGAATTCGGCTAATTGGGTTTGACGCGAAAGCTAAGCTGTTTGCTCAGTTTTACGCCGCGTTTTAAACGTACATAAAGAATTGACATGCTCTCAGAGTAAAACTAGAAAGTAAACAGCGGCAAGGTAGTGGTGCCATTTTGTCCACAAGTTAAATAAGAAAGGGAACCCGAAAACTGTTAATTCAAAAAGGAGTTATCTTTGATTTCATTACAAAAATAGTTTGTCTCAGGAAAAGAGGGTACATACCTTCTTGCTGACTCTCTGTAAACATGCTTATGCATTTCATTAGCCCGTGTTCAAATTCCCAAATTGATTGTCAACCATCAATTTTGACAATTCAGATTTCCAATGCTTAAATTTCAAATCTATGGACATAATTATCTAGAAGGGAAATTATCTTCTGAAAATCATCGTAACTAAGTTTATTATGTGCTAATTCAATATTTTCAGAAGGCTTTGTTACACATTTTTTCTCATGACCATGGATGGTATACCTATATGATATTTTTTTTGCTTTCTGTTTAAGCTACCTTAATTTTGTTAAACATTTTTAAGAATTAAAAAACCCTTGTGTTTGGGCCTTAAAGATTGAATTGCTATCTTAAATCAGAACCACATATAGTTATCATTCTTACCTACAGATGTCACTACCACCACACATACACAAACTAACACCTGCTTGGTTCAACAGGAATCACTACTTGCCCTAAAATATATTTGTTTTGATGATTTTCCTAAGAAAAGCCACTTACCCATAACTTGAACTCGACAAATAGCACAAATATCGCACTCTACATCCCAGCTCCACATAGCAACCGCATTCCATTTCTTCAATGTAAACATGTTCTCCGTTTTGCTGCCTTCGGGCTCAAGCTTTTCCGATGGATTTTCGTTTTCTTCCGCCATATTTTGGAAAACTTTCACTCAATTAATTACAACCAATGATTCTGCTTATTAATTAAAACACAGGTAAGATGAAAAACTGATGGTATATTTCTCAAATTTATGGACAAGACTCCGTTAGGTGTATGCTAGTGTCCAGAAAGATGACAACAAAAAATGCGAAATCGGTTGTCAAACTTGTGAGGAAGTGTCAGTGTGGAACGTAGGATTGTAATAAACTATAGGTTTGTGTATATACTAATTGAATATACTACTAGAATTGAGAACTCTAGCAGGTAATAGATGTAGCTGTTTTACAGTTTGAGGAGAGCTACATCAATTGACATCTATTTAAATGTAAGGGTCACTCTACATTAAATAAATTATTGACAACATTTACGGAAGTCATGCCGGGAGATAGATTTGCGTTCTGCCGGAAATATTTCATTCCGGCACACTTTTAGAGGATTGCATAGAGAAAGCCGCTTGGGTAAAAGAGTTTTTCGAATAAGAAAATTCTCAGGGACGATTTTGTGATGGAGTGCATAATTAAGTATTGATGAGAGATATGGAAACTCATTTCTGATTTAAATATGTAGTGGGTTAGCTCAAAACATCTCACTAAATATTACAAATTATTTTTTCCTTTCTAGTCAACTTCGCAGAGTAAAATTTCATCTATTGATATTACAAAATACGCCATTTTCAACGTTAACAGTGGCAAGGAACTTATTTCAATAAAAAATTGCATGGCTAGCAAATTTAAGAAGTTGAAGAATATCCCTGTCCGACTTCTTGTACTTTTGGAAGTCTAGTTCACGGAAATGGAATAGGACACAAAGCAACTTCAAATATTGTTGTTGCAACGCAAACATTTAATCCTGGAAAGCAAGACGTAATTTTTTAACATAATCTTCCATTCCTTAATAATTGCATCGTCATACACCAAAATTAAAAAAAAAAAAACTCCGAGTCTCCGATTGCAGATAACCTGGGTTTACTTTGTCTTAATCACTTAATTTAACCAAAGAACTACCATTTACCACCGTAGTGATGTTGGAAGTCTTACCAATTGGCTTATCGATATACCGAAACGTGATGGATGACTATTTAGTTCATCAGAAACAACCTGAAGGCAAAGCTAATCACATTATACCTATGGCCTCGTTTGAACCGTGAAAACCACAAAAAGAAAAAAACAAACAAATTGTCCAATATTAATATTCCAATGAAATCGACAATTTCACTTTATTTTTAGAGATACCTACAAGCCTGTACCGCATATCCTAAACAAATCCAATATGTTCTTGTTTGGGGTTTCACTTCTCGGTCCCCAATCCACCCTCACCTTTTCGCCTCAAAACAAACACCCACCCGATTATAGAACTGCATACTGGCTCGCCGGTTGGGCTGAATTTTGGGATTGGAGTACTTTGCTGAAATCATAATAATTTGTCTCATGCATTTATTATGAAATTGAAACAGCTACCACCACATAGTCACCGCCATCATCGCAAACATAGATACAAAGCCACAAAACCCATACGATTCATACGTGGATACTGTCTGTGCTCTGCGGCATGAATCCTCATGAATCGTGTCACGACCCACGGCCCAGCCTTGCCGTGGGTCGTTCCGGCAACGGTATACCATACAGGTAAGGGATTTTGTACATCACGAGCTGGTTTGTATGTATGAGAAAAGGGGAGCACTTTTTTGCAAGGCTTATGTCATGTACTCTCGTATAAATATATCAATAAATCAACAAAACCAAATAGTATCCACTTATGTCAAATTAAATCACGATAATCCTTTGGATGTAGGTATTAACAAAAAAAAAAAAAAACATACAGGTTATCAACAATGTGTACTTGTATTCGACAAATTGAAAAGTTAATGAAGTACATTATCCCAGTGGGAAATTTACAAAAATTCACTACTGAAAATGCTGCCTTTTCCTCAGGGAAAAGTAGCTGCACTAGTGCATTTCCTACTGAATCCTTTGCTGAATTTAACATGGGCTTGTCATTGGAAAGAAGCACCTACACACTTTCTCGATGAATAAAATGTAGGGAAATCACAACACCCATGGCATCTTCGTTTTCATAGCCTGAAAAAACTGGGGCCGAATTACGGCACACGCTATCGAATAAGTCGTATCGGAATTATGGGAATTTGGTATTACCGCTCACGATATCGAGTCATCTAGTACCACAATTCGGCATTTTCTCATCAGTTATCGATCGGAATTTCATTCGATGCATAAAGTGCTCTCTAAATCATACATGAAAGACTATCTAAACCATCTATTATCAATATTTCATTTAATAACACCATCCGAGTGTATTTTATGTTTAAATTTTCCGAAATTCTTACTAAATATTGTCTTTTTTTTTACAAAGGCATGAATTTAACCTACCAAAAAATAATGAAATAAGTATAAAGAGACACCAGCGACATCTATGAATTAATAGAAACTCGAAATTTACTAGTGAATATTCGATGATACTAGTACAATTTTAAAGAGCAATACGATACGAGAGGTCACGTATGCTGTAATTCCAAAATGGTTACTCACTCACTCGATCTCTAATGCCACTCACTCACCCAGTAGGAAATTTCCAAAAATTCACTACTGAAAATGCTGCCTTTTCCTCAGGGAAAAGTAGCTGCACTAGTGAATTTCCTACTGAATCCTTTGCTGAATTTAACATGGGGTTGTCATTGGCAAGAAGCACCTGCACACTTTCTCGATGAATGAGATGTAAGGAAATCACCATACCCCATGGCATCTTCTTTTTCATGGCTTCATGGTTTTCCTCTACCCAGTAGGAAATTTCCAAAAATTCACTACTGAAAATGCTGCCTTTTCCTCAGGGAAAAGTAGCTGCACTAGTGCATTTCCTACTGAATCCTTTGCTGAATTTAACATGGGCTTGTCATTGGCAAGAAGCACCTGCACACTTTCTCGATGAATGAGATGTAAGGAAATCACAACACCCATGGCATCTTCGTTTTCATAGCCTGAAAAAACTGGTTCTATGTGTGTAATTTGAAATTTGGGAATTTGTGACAGAAATGTGTTCTGAGGAGAAAGAATGCATTTTTGAGAACACATAGATAATGGAATATGTACATATATACATAATATGTACATATAAATTACACAACTGTATGTCTTTCTTAATCACAAAATTGAAACTAAATCCAAAACCCATTGAAGCAACATGTGACACAAAAATAAAGATATTTTAAAGCGAATAAACGAAAGAAAGAGAAAAGAAAGGGTTGTTTTCTCATACTTAATTTTGTCGCTACCTGATTGGCGTTTCTCAAAGAGGATTTTGCTGTACATCGTGTTTTCTTCTTTATTTTCTTCTGAAAACAACGCACAAGATTCAACTTGAACTGCAGACTGCCTACCAATTGCATGACATTTCATTAGTGAATTCATTGATGACCTTTTCCCTAATGAAAGCACCAGATGAATTCCTCGAGGAATTCATCCTTTTTTTTCACTGGTGAGCAGATTTCCTACTGGGCACTCGATATCGTGAGCTGTAATTCGGCCCCTGGTTCTATGTGTGTAATTTGAAATTTGGGAATTTGTGACAGAAATGTGTTCTGAGGAGAAAGAATGCATTTGGGAGAACACATAGATAATGGAAATAATGAATGCATTTGAGAAATAAGCGTTTGTATACTTTATTACATTTTTAAATAATATTCAGTAATTATAGTATTTAGAAATTGTAATACAGTTTTGATTACTATTTAATAAATACAAAAAGAATATTTTTAAAAAGAATAGATAGTCTTGCTTAGTCACAAAATTGAAACTGAATACAAGACCCATTGAACATTGAAGCAACATGTGACACAAAAATAAAGATATTTGAAAGCGAATAAACGAAAGAAAGAGAAAAGAAAGGGTTGTTTTCTCATACTTAATTTTGTCGCTACCTGATTGGCGTTTCTCAAAGAGGATTTTGCTGTACATCGTGTTTTCTTCTTTATTTTCTTTTGAAAACAACGCACAAGATTCAACTTGAACTGCAGACTGCCTACCAATTGCATGACATTTCATTAGTGAATTCATTGATGACCTTTTCCCTAATGAAAGCACCAGATGAATTCCTCGAGGAATTCATCCTTTTTTTTCACTGGTGAGCAAATTTCCTACTGGGATGTTTCGAAAATGCTCAACTACAAGTGGCTTTAAACAAAAATTCTTTTCGTAGTATGGTTTTTTGCAGGTTATAGGTACTTTCTGACGAACAGAAGATCAGGAGGAGGATAATAGGATTGTTCGCTGAAGCCCTGGGGTCAAACTGGAGTTGCCACAAAGCTTTTTTTTGAGATACGGTCGCTCTGAATGTCAAACTTAGTGTTTTTTGAGCCCTAGAGTTAACCTGGATTTTCCTTCAACTCGCCCTTGGCTTTTGCTGTGGCGAGTTGAGGGCTATCAAATGGCATGTATTTTTTTTATGACTGAGATGTGTGGTGATTTGTGGCTTAGTGTTTGTTGAGGACTGGAAAACCCAGAAAGTTCAACGAACAAACTTAATGTCTTTAAATTCAGAAAATCAGTTGTGATATTTAATATAGATTGGATTGTTCTTGTCATCTACGAATAAGAAATGAGTATTGAATCTCCACACAATAGCTTCTTCGTTGTCTGTGCACGTGGTGTAATCTTCCAATATGCTGAACTGTAGATGGTGTCGGATGAGTTCCAAATGCGCCAACGCAGCTATCAAACCTCTGAAGCAGGGTATTGGCCCAGGGTTATTTCACATCCAAGGGGATTGAAAAGGCCTCTAATTGCAATCAATGTGGCGGCTGGCGTTCAGTAGCCCAGCTTTTGGAACTTATATTATACGTATAGTGTATATATCAACGCCATAACTACCTCCAAGCGGCAACCACTGCACTGGGTACTACTAGACTCCAACCGAACTTAACTTGCTAGACTAGTATCTAAGTGTGAGTGTTGCTAAAAGAGCAACACAATAATGCTTTGAAAGTAATGTCAGAGCATATGGCGAATGTCACATCGGAAGAAGAAGCAGGATCCCCCCATGAAAAGTAACTCCGACATATTTGGTTTAAAGGTCCTTCAGTGCCTTTCTATACTGGGCAAGATTATTTCAATGCCAGATGAGCTTTTGGTGATCCAACGGAAACTCTCACACAGCTGCAGTAGAGTATTGACACCACACTATTCCGCATTTTATAACCAAGAAGATTCCTAAATGAGGAGTTGTGCGTGGGTTTGACTTTTCAACAACGCAAAAAGCACTGTTCGGCAACAAACAACAGCATCGACCCACAATCACTTCACTGCTGACAATACTGACAAACCAAAAAGGGACAAAGATCTCCGAATCTGCACTTGCGCAATAACATCTCTAAACTTACTACGTTCAGTTTGAGAATTAGCGGTGGTCCCAGAGTGCAGCAAAGCAGGATATAACAGCAGTGGCGTAGCGTGCCTTGTCGGGGCCCCGTATAAAAATTTTTTTGGAGGCCCTTATATGGAGGTAAAGATTTTTCACAATAGAAAAAAATATTGTGAGAAGAAATATCTATTTATCACACATAATTTACCCATTTTACAAATAAAAATCGAATTTTAAATATTCACTCTCCTTGCCTTTTTTTCGGCAAACTGATGATGATATTAGTTTTTCTAAAGTTTCTGCCTCTATGGGCAATAGTGAGATGTCTGACAGCCGTTCCTGTCTCATCGAAGTTCTTAATTTTATTAGTTTTAATTTGGAAAAACTTCTTTCTGCCGTTGCGGTTGTAACAGGAAGGGTCAAGAATAAAAAGCATGCTGTGATTACCTCGGGAGAACTGGATGCAAGACTATTGAATTTTACTAGCAATAATTCAATGAGTTCTTTAATGGAATAAATTTTTTTAATTTCAGAATTTAAGCATGTTTTTAGAGCCTTTAATTGGTCACAAAGATTAAGTGAGATGTCTTTACTGTATTTAGCAAACATTTTGACATATTGACATATGCACTGACTGCTAGTACTCACATTCATGCTTTTCACACATATATGCACTGGCTGCCAGTACCCTAATTCATGCTTTTTCCCAAATTTAACAAGAATTTCAAAATTAATTTAGATCGCACTTTTGTATTCAAGCTTTAAATCATAGTTTTGAAATGAGCTTAGAATAGCTGTGAAATTGATCGAAAAGTATGAATATAAATCTAAATACAGCAATAATAAAGCGTAAAGCCTTGCGGAAACAAGCGCGGTTAGTGCGTGCGGTGCGATTGCGTTAAGTCAAACCTCCATAAGGTTACATGTATTTCATTTTGACAGAAATTGGATCGCACGACGTTATCGTGCTGGTTTGCGTTGGGCTTAAGCGTAACTTACCCAACTGAATCCATCCACCGACCTATTTTTCAAACATCACTTTATTTTTGGATTTCAAATCACCAATTTAATATCCGAATATAAAGTGATATATGTAACTTCACTAATACTAATTAGTATTCTGCTTTAATATGTGTATCACAAATAGATCTTGTATAACAAAAACAATAATATAAGCAAATGAAATATGTGTGGTAAGAGAAGTAAGTGGTTTCCCTTTTGTTCTATTCGACTCTATGCATCAAACCAAGTCTGTCCAACTAGCTGAGCAGTGTGAACTGCACTATTAAAAAAATACTTTAACGTCAAATGAAAATAAACTCACCTCACACACACTTTCATAAATTATTTCCGCCATTTTTTTCAGCTCGCACGTATTCACAGACAGAGGATGTGATTACAAAAACAACAATGTAAACAAATGGTTGTTGCGGGGCAAGAGAAGTAAAGGTTTGCCATCTAGTTAATTTCTTATCTCTGTGAATTAAGTAAAACGGGGAAGTCCCGCAGCCCGCCATAACGATGTAGAGTGTTGCCTACTTTTGAACGCACGCTTAAGGCGGGAAAAAAAGGAATTGCTTTATAGAATTTAGTTCATTTTTAAAATAAAATAAATTAGGAAGTTTTTTCCTTACACAATTTGGGGGCCCCGTGGCCCGGGGGCACCGTATAATTGATACGGCAGATACGGCGGTAGCTACGCCCCTGTATAACAGCCATTCAATAACTGCGATTGAATGGGCATGAAGAAGTCAAAAAGCTGCGATATTGGCTGCAAAAGCAACGCTTCTTGGTTCACTAAATATACCAGAAGTAGAACCTGGGAAAAGTTCATTAGCCACACAGAGGAAAAAGATTATAATTCCAAGGATAATTTCTACCAACTCCTCGAGCATAGCAGCAATACCTCAGACATGACGTAACCTTGGGAACTTAAACATATCCTTTTTTTTTAATTCGCACGCACTTCAAGGGGTTGCGAGGTTGCGACTTCCCTTATAATGTTGGAAAACACAGTGCGGGTGTTGGAAAATAAGGAGAGGATTAGAAAGGAGATGCCGATGCACATTAGTCTTGAATTTCTGAGTTAGGTAAACCATTCCAAATCCGTGTTGAGCGGCTAAAATTTGAATCGCTGTACTTAACTATACGACCGGAGTCGTAGGGGAAACTGATGCGCATTCTTAGCGAGGCGCATCAGTGGTGGAAAACTTTGATAAAAAATGATCGACAAAAATAGCCTGCATGACAAACCTCTGAATATGAACTCAGGCAAATCGATTTTCTTGTGGGGCTAGATTTCGTGTTAAACTCAGAACTTCAGAAGGTACATGGTGATCCCATGTGATCGAAACATTTCTTTTTATATACGTACAAACTTTCTGAGGAGCCAACTTTGACTTAAATTCAGACCACTCACTACCTTGTCTTGAACGCTGTGAAATTGTATTATGTCGGAAATCTACAATCGTAACTGATAGCCAGTGCCCTTTTCAATCGAGTGTCCCCAAAACTAGCCTTCGATCCTATATGGCTGGCTTTAAGCATTGAAAAGCAGTGTTAACAAAACCAAAAGGTTTCACTCGGCCTAGGCCTCCGAAACAAAACCCATGATGCAAGCAAAAGCACTACAAATGCAGATGGGAAAGCAAACCAGGGTTGCCAGTGACTACTTCATCAAAAGAAAAGAACGGAAGAACACTGAACACTGCTGAACAGCGATGAAGACACAAACTGGGCTGTCAACAAGAAAGCCGTCCTTCTGAGTTCTGACCTATAAGAGAACTAAATCACCGCGAACTTTCAAGTCGAAAAGGGCTTTCAAGTAAACGCCAGAACTAGCTCCGCTTTAAATTTATCAATGGTCGAGTTCCGACTACAAAAACCTTTACTTTTATTTTACGTGTAGGCATTCGACTATAAGGTTTTTAGACAAAACAAACTAGAGTGGTTACATTCCACGACATGTGATCTTGCACGGATAGGGTACACAGATCATTTCTCAATGAAAAGAGGACATCAATAACAACGCCAACATAAGCAAAAAACAAGAGGCCTTTTCTTGAGATATTTGCCTCTTCTAAAAATCATTGAAGTGAAAAAACCGACAAGTGCGCTGTTGATTTAGAATCAGTGAATTCAATTCACACATAATTTTGTTTAAAGCAATGCTCGCAACAAAAAAAAAATTGTTTTTAAGGGTAAGTGAAAAAAATAAAAATGAAATAGGTACAAAAAAAGAACTATTTGGTTAAAAGAAAAAAAAAGATACCGGTCACAAAATTAAAGGCAAAAAAAGGACTTGTAATCTTTAAAGAGGACGTCAGGTCCCTATCCAGGATGACATAATCATATCAATTTTGAAATTTAATTTTCAAAATGCCTGCTCATATTTATTGAATAAGTCAATCTCCAGATCAGTAGCACTCAAATTCCTGAACAGAATTTTGTGTAATTAGAAGTTGCTGTAAAGGCATTAAGAAAGAAAGTGAGTAAAGATCCCTGTTGAATTCGATCCCAAAATAATTAATCTTGTTGCTCTAAGTTCTAAAATGAACTCAAAGAGATTATAACTCTCAATAAAGGCACCTAACTACCCTGACTATTAAAGAACGTCTGTTAAATCTCAGAAGCACTTCCATATTCTAACTCATAAATACTGAAGTAGATGCACGCTTTCAATTCAACAACAATATTGGAATATTCATAAACACACACAGAACCTAGCAATAAACAAGCTCAGAAGATTTTTGTTGAGTCCTACCTACCATCTCCTCGTTTAAATTCCGAGAAGTCCTTTGAAATTGTTTACCATGCTGAGATTATTCGACGAAATCATGTCAAACGTTCAGAATGTTTCATGTGTGTAGTAGTTAATTATGATCTGCGCCTGTCGGTGATGTCTTTCAGATTAATTGAAAGCTACACATGGCTTCCTCTGATATTGGTTGGCTTTGAAACCCAATTGCCTTTGCCATACCCCTAGACCATAGAGTATTATTACTGCCAAAATTATAACGAAAGGTTTTATCTAATCACTTTCCAATAGGTTCTTTTGCCACTGAAAATGTTGGCACTGGCACAAACAGGAAGTAGATTCTGCACTTTGTACCACACAGTAATTGCCTTACACAAGGATTTGCATAATTAAAATGATGGAAATCGTCCACTTTGGGGATATGCTTTAAAATGTTGCTCTTAGACGGGACCCCATTTAGATCGGCCAGAACACGATTGCAATTGCAATTTAATGAGATTCTAACAACCTATATCTGTTGCTTGTGCTTGTAATCCTCACACGCTGCCGACATTTATCCCACTCACAATGCACACACAAACGTTACCAACGAAATGCAACATCAGAGACCTTTATCGGCTTTCCGCAATCACAGCCAACATAAGAGATTACTTTTGAAATCCCCCAAAGGACATTCGTTACAACTGTTTCTAGAACAGATGCAGAAAAAGGAAAAAAAAAAACAGTCCAACGGAAGGGTCTTGAATATAACAAGCATCCTTGACACCACCCGAGCACTGAGAGTTGATAAAAGTGTTTGAAAGAAAGTTTTTCACTCGTGTTGGCACCTTGCCTTACCTCTATGCTACGAGTATCAGCAAAGAAAAAAAAAACGTAGTTTTCTTTGTTGAAGATGGGAATTCCTTTCATTTCGTTGTCGTTGGCAAAGACGCAAGTTGAGTGATAAAGGAAAACTACATAAATTTATATAATTTACAGTTTACGTTTACTTTGGGTTACCTCTGGGACTTAAGTCTGAGAAAAGTTAGGGGATTCTTCTTTTTTTTTATTTGCCGAGAGTTGTTGCCCAAAGAGGGAAACGTGTGGCAAACTTCAGCAGAGGAATTTGTTTGAAAAAGTTTTTGGTTCATTGTTGTGGAACTGAGTTGAGTCTTTGTGGTGATGAAAGCGCATGTGACCATAAAGTGAGAAATGTGAGAAAGATTAGTGATTTACTGTAGTTGCGCACTGATTGCCTATGACTTGGTGGATTTTAAAGTCGATTGAGAAAAAAGAAGTTTGTTTTGCTTTAGTCCTTTTGTGAACGTTCTTGAATAAACATCAACTGCAGTTCACACATTATCGTACAATATGTTCCATGCATAGCTAAAAGTAATTGACTATGTATAATTTCCTTCGATGGAGGCCCGCTTAGTTTTTATGAATTTCCATACTTCTCGACAAAGCCTGTTGCAAGTTGGGCATTGGTAAAAGGGGACAATTCAAAGAGAGGGCATAGAGTAAATAAAAAAAAAAAATAAAAGCAACATGTATCTTTTACAACTAATCTACTCTTTTGGGTTCTCAAAGATTATGTTTAGTGTCGGTATTACATATTAGTATGGATATTTTCACTTTCCAATTTAGCTATTGAGCTGAACAGCGATCAAAAAAGAAAAGTCTTAAAAGTTGCTAAAGGAACACCAAACTTTAGCTATAATATACGGTACCCACTACTTACATACATTACATAAACTTCAACCCTTATGCTTGTGCCAGGGATGAAGGATCCTCCCTTTGATTTTCTGGACTCCATCTTATAGCTGGTCGTTGAGGGTTGTAATAAGAACCAGAGTAGTTATGACACCTCGTGGTGTACCTACACCTACTGTGACTTGAAATGATTCGGTGTCTCACTACCCAATACTCAAACCTCAAAGTGTGGCTACGGTACGGTAGTTTTCGAAATTTCGTATTTCTCTCTTCATTGGTGCATTCTCTACATTGGTGCATTGTGCTCCCTTCATTAGTTGAGCACACAATCACCTCGGAGATATGGGAATAATGAGACATATAAACCCGATGTTTTACATCTATTTTAAAACTCGGTTAGGCTCAGCAAAGTGCTCCGCTGAGTGCTGTCCGAAGTCTCGTCATCTTCAAATTCTCTTTGACCACTCTTTGAAAGCCACTTTCATTACTCTTAACACTGCTTTAGATTCTGCATTCCATCACCAAGGTTCAATATTTTGTTTTTGATAAACAAGTCTTTTTATACAGGGTGATTCGCATAAGGTGTGACAAAAAGATAGGGTGTGTAGGTTGGACCTAGACAAGCAAAAAATCGTATGGGAGGGGGGGGTCCATTTTCCCCCGTTTAGGCGGGAGGGGCAATTTAAGAAAAAAGTCACTAAAAATTGGAAAAAAATTATTTAAAAATAACGGTAGTACCTACAGAGTCTAACTATAGCATTTTGAAAAGCCAAAAACTTAAACATTAATTTAAATTTAAAACTAAGTTGTTCAAGTAAATAGTTTTTGAAATATTAATTTTCAAAGTCAAAATTTTGAAAAAAAAACATAATTTTTTTTCTTAAAACCACTTTTTTCCAAATTTTACGTAATTAAGTAGTATTTTTTTGGCTTATTTTCAATGCTCTTATTTATTTTTGATCAAATACAAGAAGTATAATTCAAACGCTCTTCAAGGACTTGCGACTTCCCTTATAACGTTGGAAAACAGAGCGGGTAGTCGGAAAAAAGGAAAGGATAGAAAGGAAATGCCGATGCACATTATTCTTGAGTTTTTAGGGTATTGTAATGCGTGGGGAAAATTGGGTTTGGTAAAGCATTCCACATCCGGGTTGTGCGACTATAATATAAATCTCTGTACCTAACTGTAAGACTGAAATTTGGCTGAAAAGAGAACGAATGCGCATTCCTTGCGAGGTTTGTGTTGCTGTTAAACTGTTCCAGGGGAGCAACAGGTTATTTCACTGGAGCACTGTCTGCAAAATAGTGACATAAAAGAAATAAATAGACATAAAAAGTCACGATGATGTTCCAGAGAATTAATTGAACCTATCAGTTTTAATGCTCTCTATTGAACCCTGTCAAGCAGGTGCAATGATGTTTGAGGAGCACCTGCCAAAATATAATATATATACTCCAGTTAAAGACTTATATAGGCTTTATAAATTGTTGTCAGATCAGAGATGGTGAAAATTTCCTGCATCGTTTTAAGAAACTTAAGCATTTGCATCGTTTTTGGCTACTTCAAATATGAGGTCATTCCCACAAAAATTGTCATTTACACACAAACCGAGTACTGACAGCTTTTCGGTTTTTTCTATTTCTTTCGGTTTCGTCTATGCATAGGTGCCATCCATAGATAATGGCAATGGGGAAATATAAAGCTTTAACGACAGAAGACAGCATTGGGCTTTCGAAGCATTGAATTCTAATCGACTTTTTTTACCATATGTGACAATGCTGTCCAGGTCAGAGTTCAATGATTTAGTCATATGCCGTTCCAGTTCCACATCCGCAGATCAGGGGCAAGGAGTTGGAAACGAATATGAGAAACTGAGAGTAGAGCAGTCAACGAAACAAATGATGATTTTTGAAGATAAAGAAGAATGTGGGTGACAAAACGGAGCCTTGTGGCACACCAACATTTATATTGTGAGTATCAGACTACTAACCGTTGTAGGGAATCCCACATACTTTGGGCTGTGCACTCTGCATCCACACATGTTTCTTAAGGGGCTATTTCAACAACCGCTTTCTATCTTTAAGTTTAAATAAAAAAGTATGTGTGAATATCACCGAAATTTTTTATTTGTATA
Organism: Melanostoma mellinum; assembly: GCA_914767635.1. Taxonomy (NCBI): domain Eukaryota; kingdom Metazoa; phylum Arthropoda; class Insecta; order Diptera; family Syrphidae; genus Melanostoma; species Melanostoma mellinum. The sequence goes on along the minus strand of OU612059.1, from coordinate 229,149,070 downwards.
AAAAACCTATTGATGCCACTATACGAGCCGAATACTACTACATCCTTCAAATGTTCACCGCGGCTTCTCTGGAGTACATCCGAAATGTCAAATTTTCCATGACACTGGCACACAAATCAGTCTCTGAATTTTATGAAGATGCCCCGCTCTATACAAAACTAAGATTCAAAAATAAAAAACTTTTTTATGAAAAAACTTTAATTAACACGTTTCCGTGATGGCTTACGTAACGTACGAGTAATTTAACCACAACTTCAAACTGCCTGTTTGAATTTTAAAGTGAAAACTGAAAACCGGAAAACTAAAACCATAATATTTCAACAAAGCCCCTAGGCCTTATGACTGACATCACCGAAATAATAGGTATACACCGTAACCTGTAGGAATCAAGGATATAATTACAATATTAGGACCCATTCTGATTTTCAAAAACACATTTTAGCTGGAAAAATTTCCCTATGGATCCAATTTAGGAGGTCAATTAAAATAAAAATTCCCAAACATATTACATATTAACACAAATTATGAAGACATAAATGTTCATATCAATGAACAAGACGTTTTGACAGTTAAGTATTGAGACTGTAAGTCCCAAAATGGTTTTCTACATCGTAAACAAAAATCTGATATGAGACAAGAGCAGGACAGCTTTGAGCGCCGTAATTTTTATAAATGAACCTATTCAATGGTTGTATGTAGTACTTAATGGCCATAATTAAGAATGCCATATGTCATCGGGTTCGCACTTAAGCCCAAAGCCAACGCCAAGAATCGTGTGTCGCATTTTTTTGTTCACTACAGCAATTAAGCCATTTGTGCTAAATTAAGTAAATTAACGTCGGAGTATATTGGCCACTAAAACTTTTATTGCCCACAAGAAGTCGTAAAGCAACAACGACGACGACACGTCTTCATTTCTGCCGCCCGTCGTCGTTGTTGTTCCCAACTCAGTTAAGTGGATAAAAGGCCAATAAAACTAACACTGCAGTGTGCAGAGTCCTGTCCTATTACATAAAAAGAGAAAATCGATGTTAAAACTCTGGCCTGTCTCTTCTCGGAATTCATTTCGAGTCCTTTAATGGGGGGGTGTTGTCGTTAAGATACCCTCGTCGACTGCCATCTTCCACGGGTCATTTGTTGCAATTCTCCAGCACAACGTCAAAGTTGTTTTCACCGCAATAAAATGATGACACAAGAGACGTTTACTCTACAAAGAGGCATTGTATTCTTGGTGTGAGTTGGTTGGGGAACCGACAGAAGTGAGGGTACAATATTTTCTTGAATTGCTAAATAAAATTCTTACTCGGACTATCACCGTTTTGAGTTAAATAGGTCAGAACAATTGAAGATTAACTAAGATGGCTGAAATCTAAAATACAATAATAGAAAAAGAATCTGTCACGCACATTTCGGATTCCAATAAACAATCATCCTCCGAGACCACGCCTCTTGTATATCTTGTCAAAAGCATTAATAACAATCATCATTTCAAGTGCTTTCCGCAACAATTCGCCCATGAAAATGTAATTGCATTCCAGGATATAAAGAAGGATCGCAACGCAAAAAAATGAAGAGAGTTATTCTTCTATATTTGAACAATGTTAGTGGATAACGGATAACAATAAGGGGGCAGCATGCAAGAAGAGCTGTGTATTTTCAAGGCGCCTACATGGGCATCACAGAGATTTTGTTGTGTCAGGAATGGAGTTTCTATGGAATTCCAGGAATACTTTTTTCAGTCTTTTTTATAGTAGTACTTTTTTACACCCAACTTGAGTTTATTGCTTGAACAGCGTGTATCCTAAAGTACTTAGAAAGGAAGTACAAGTACAAGTATACACATAAGGTTATGCTTTGGAAATGGTGAGAGAAACTCCGACGATGGGCTTATATAGCAACCAAGTGAGTGTGAGTGGATAAAAAACGAGCAAACGAACGAACGTTTCCCTAACAGCCTGTTATTTAATTTAACGCTTACTTGAGCGATGCGAGTTGTAAATCTGCAGGAAAGGTTTGTATACTTGTAGACTGCCTCTTGTAGGTACCGACATACATCCTATGTATATGTACTGGGGAATGATGCTTCACTTATGAAGATGTTAAGAACTGTTAGAAGTTATTAGAGGCTTTGGTAGGTGAAGTTACTATGGAAGTGCTAAAGTGTTTTTTATAAGCGCATGTATTTTGCTATAGGATATAACTTATAAGAGTAAAGAGGATTTGCTGAGTTGTATGAGAACACCACGTTTTGAAGTGGGCTATGCAACAGGAGGGCGTAGATTAGGTTAAAGATAAACCATAAACAGTTGGATTTGTAGAGTTGCGGAGTGTTCCTTTATCTTTTTCTTATCTATGTTAATGGTTTACAACTGAGATTAAGGCTGATTGAAAGTGAGACTGAGTCGATGACTGTACGACCAACGGAGAACCAAAAGCTTTAACGGAATGGAAGTCGGTAAAAGATTCGGGTTTGATCTATTTTCATAGAAAGTGAGTATTTGCGCATTCCTCTGCGCTTTAATTGGCTTTAATCAAAATTGGTTTAGATATTGTTTGTATGATGGGTACACACATATGTTTAATTTATTCGGGAGTAGCTAGAACACAAAATGGCCGAAATTTGTTTGACGGTTCTTGATTTAAAAATATCGCGCGATATTTTTAAATAAAACAACTAGTTTTAATTGTAAAACCAGGATTTAAACAAAAGGGATTATTAGAGGCGGGATTTTAAAAGGCGGTATTTTAAAAAAGCGGGATTTCAAATCAAATCAAATGATTTGAATCAAAGGCAAGAAATATTCCATTAAGTAGATTGGATCAAAAACCTATGGTAAAGAAACTCAAAGTCTAAAATGTTCATACTGAATTCCCTTCGTTCTCTTTGTACTTCAATGTTCTTCCTTGAATATAAAAGAATAATGAATTAAGTTAAGAAATGAATAAAAAATAAAGAAAACCTTAAATCATCGTGGTCGATACCTCATTCCGTCTTTCCCGAGTGTGCATTCTTCGTTCCACAATTGCAACGACATACTACTCTACTTATGCAGAACAGTATTCATTTCCTGCCACTATGGACAACTATCACCCTTTGACCCAACCTCGAGCCCTCAACTATGAGGTTTACCGTATTTTTGCACACGACAAGACCCTTTCTTTGGCAAATATGACAAGGACTTTTGTTAGAAAATGAGATATTTCCGTTTTAGAAAAGCATTCATTCATAAAATATAATATTTCTCCCTATTTCCTTGTGGAGAATAAAACAAAACGCGCGCAAAGCCCTACAATGACAGCTGTCCTTGTCATCATGGAAAATAAATGTGACACCGGTTGATGGGATGGATAAGGTGTGTTAGCACAGTTTAAATAAAAGAAATAAACACAAAACAAGTTTTACAGTCAGCAAAACACGAAGGACAATGATGAAAATGTCACAAGAGCAATAATACCTGTCGAGAGTGCAAAAAGGAAAGATAACCAAGTGGATGAAAATTGGAAATGCAATATGAGTCAGCGCGTCACAACCAGCGCGCAAGGACTCTTGAGTACGGCAGCAGGAAAAAAAGTAAAAAGGAAATTTGATTCTTAAGATTGCAATATATTTGTTTCTGAGTGTGATTTGGTATGGAGTAAGGCTTAAGGGGGGAAATTTATTCTTGTCTAGACACGTGCCAGTGGTAGTCAAAGACAGTCATCAAAGAGATAACCACCGACAAGGGATCGATTCATTATAGTAATGCATGCAGTACGTTAATATGCCTTAGGGGGTTTGGGCTGAAATGGGATTCTTACTTAGGTATATCTTTTAGCTAAGCCTATACTTTAGCTTTATTTTTCTTTCTACCACTTTTTGGGACACTGGGAGGGCGGTGCTGGCGCTGCAGGGCGGAATACCAAAATGCAAATTGTCATTTTCTAATTCTTAACAACACTGGGTAATGCATGGAATAGATAATAAGAACTTTTCTGCCGTTTGCATACATTAATCGTTTTTTTTTTTTGTGTTTCCTTACTTTACAAGAAAACAACTCAAAATGGCATATCAATTACCCATCAATATAATTCATTGGAAATAAAGCAAATTAAATGATATGATCTTTATTGCAATCACATCATCTTATAAGTAGTTATAGTCAATTTAATGATTGTCACAAGAGTATTGGCAGGGTTATTAGGGTACTTCATCAACTTTACTGTTATTAGTAGTTTCACAACTGGCCTTCCATTTATGTACTCAAATGAATTCGGTTTCATTTTGACGTTATTGCTCTCTCCCACTCCTTGGGACTTCTTAATAATGTATTAAAAAATTTGGAATCCTGAAACAAGACAGACTACATTATTACTTGTGGCAAACGTTTGACCAGGGCGGGATTGGAAAAGCGTCATCTTTTTCAATCGAAGTGACCTATTACACCTGAATCAAAATGTTAATTTTGAATCCTTTTGGACGTGTGTCTGTGTATGCACTGAAAACTAGCTTACAAGAGTCGTTTGAGGGGCATTAAAGGATGGTGTAGTTTGTTAAATTTAACCTTTTTGAGTAATATGAAGTGAAAAACTCATGCCGGTTCGTTTAAAATCAGTTAGTTTTTTTTTATGAAAGAAAAACTAATAAACAATCTTTATATTGTATCGTGCGCTTAGTTCGCAAAATAAAACTTCACTTTTCAATTTATTTCTACCTCTTTTATTCAGTATCTATACTTTATTCGATCTCAACTCGACTTTTGGACTATTACTTGTAAACAACAATTCACTCTTTACTTTATCACTCTATATTATCAGAACAGAACTGGTTGCCTCGGGCGGCCTATTTATATTGAATGACATTTCATCTAGAACTCTCCAGTAATTTGCACATGGTCTCCACTCTCCACTCCTGTCAAACATTTTTCCTCTTGGTGTATTTCTACACTTACACTAGTGTTGCCGCTTGTGTTTTCGGTTGAACGTTTTCGATTAGGAAATTGGTATTAAATGTTGAGTTCGCGTTACAATATCATTGTTGCAATACCAAGTTGGTGAACAAAAGCCTTTTTAGTGACATGAACGCAGGGTTCTGTGAATACAGTACAAAAACTTATTCAAATGAACACCCAGAAAGACTTCATAATGATTTTTGACTTCTTGTGGAAATTGGAATTGGAATGTGACTTACAACGTAAAAGGTGTGGAAATCAGAATAAGAAAGAATTTTAATTAGTTTAAAATTTGCATACCTATACAAAAAGCACTGTCTATTACTTGACTTGAATGATCATTAAAGGTGTAAACTTTGAAAGTGAAGATCTTAGAGAAGGATAGATAAAGCCAAAAAGAACGCTTCTTTTGGAGTATGGTGGGCAAATGATCAGGATCAGGTATGAAATTATCATTAAGTTCATTTCACTTCTTATAGAAATGACTAGAAAGTCCGAAGAGAGGGAGAGCTTTGTTTCAACAATCCAAGTGATCAAAGGAACATAAAGTCTTCATCGATTTATAGAAAGTTCAAAGTGGCTTAAGTAGTGTGGCAAATCCTCAAATTCTTTTGTGGTGTCTATCACAATGGAACTATCTAAGAGTGTTGTTTTTCCCCGGCCAGCCACCCTAACTTAACCTGAGCTAGCTTAAGCTACAGCTGTTTGACTTCAATGGCATCTTCAAAATACCATTATGACATGACACGTTTTATGACATGGTATTCAAAGTTCATGTGCTATGGTTACATGACAACATGGTGCCAGGTAGATGACGTTTTCTTCGAAAGCTTCAATTAAAATACTAGACCTAATTTACAACCTGCCCTATACTAGTTTATATACCTATTCAATGAATTATTTGCTTTTTATCTGATAATTGATTAGGTATCAAATACAAAAAAAAAAAAATCTACGAAATGAAAAAAAAAAAAAAATGAAAACTAAATACTACGTTTGTCATTGAATGAGTAGTAAAACTGCAAGACACAACCGAATGCCATTGAAAGTGAAAAACTGTTTCATTCTTATCCGCATAGAGTCAGACCAATTCAGAGTGACTTAGCATAGTTTTTGTAAGTACTTCAGATAAAAGCGAAACCAATGATTTCAGCAAAAAGTGGGAAAGATAAGATACTACAATTTTGTGTACGAAATACTTTATCGCATGCCAACTACTCCATCGATTAGTCACCATCAACAGAGCTCTATGTACTTTGCTAAAACCTTGGAGTTTTGAGGGAAACCTCACAAAGTTCTCGGTCGCAAAACTAAACAAAACACTTGAATCAATCTTAATGTGAGTATTATGTAAGACTGACTAAACACACGATTAGATACACCCGAACTACTATCTAGAAAACAAAAACATACTTGTCTGCTAAAACCATATGACTAGCAAGAATTTTCAGAATGAACTTTGATTAGATAGCAACCTATAACGAACCCGAGAGATTTATTTATATTTACTTGTGCTTTGCTGAAAGAGAAGTCAGTTCATTTTAAGAAGTTACTTGAGTGAGATCGCTAAAACATGAGCGGGAAGTTTAAGTTAGTTGCCGTGTTAGGCATTCTCGCGGCATTTGTTGGAGCGAGTGAATCTGCTAATATTCTTGGTATTTTCACGAGTAGCAGCCCATCGCATCTTATCGTTCATTTGTCCTACGTTAAGGCTTTGATAGAACGTGGACACAATGTGACAGTTTTGACAACTCAGATTCCAAAGGAAAAGAACCCAAAATACCATCTCATATACATCCCCCCGTCTGATGCCAGGACCAAACAAATGAATGAGATGAAGTCTCTAATGGGCAAATCTTTGGGCTTTGTGGAAACTGTCAAGTCGAGTCTCAAAAGTGTATTCTCTCTTGGAGAGATTCAAAGTGATTCGATAAAAGACCCTCGTTTTCAAGAGTTCATGAAAAACCAGGGCAACAAATTCGATTTGGTGATTCTTGGTTACTTCTTCAATGACTTTCAAATTGGTGTGGGAGTCCACTTCAAGTGCCCGATTATAGTCAGTTGGATGAGTTCGTCGTATGATATGGTAGATAAGTTTGTTGGAAATCCCCCAGAGATAGCCTATGTTCCCGCATCGTCAATGTTTGGCCTACCAGATCCATTCAAATTTACAGGCAGACTTAGTAATTTCTTCACGAAAATCGTCAGCAAGATATTTGGATCTTGCATTGATATACAAATGGAAGGTTTATACAAGTGAGTTTTGAAATTTGAGCCAAAATTCCACTGATTATTGACATATTACCTTTTCAGTGATATATTCCCTCCATCTGATTATATATCCTTTGACGAAGCCAAGAAAAAGATATCTCTGTTGCTGTTGAATTATCACTTCACGGATGGCATCATACGCCCAAATGTTCCTGCTGCCATTGACTGCGGTGGAATACAAATCAAAGATAAACCGGATCCTCTACCAACGGTAAGCTTCCGGATCAATATCTGCCAAATAGATTGTAATAATTTTTTGTTTACTTTAAAGGACCTTCAACAAATTTTCAACGCTTCTTCAGAGCACGGTGTTATTTATCTCAGTTTTGGCTCAAACATCAAACCCGGCGATTTGAACCCCAATCTCTTCAAAATCATATTCGGTGCCCTTTCTGGATTGAAGCAAACTGTTCTCTGGAAATGGGATGCTGAGGAGAAACCAGGTGTTGCTCCAAACATTCACTACAAAAAGTGGCTGCCACAAGATGACTTACTGGCTCATCCCAATGTGAAACTTTTTATCACGCATGCTGGCAAGGGAAGTGTAACTGAGTCTCAATTCCATGGAGTGCCTATGGTCGCACTTCCAATGTTCGCTGACCAGGCTGGTAATGCTGCTCAGATGGCCAAAGATGGATTTGGTGTCCAAGTCAATCAAAAGACTATGACTGTGGAGAGTTTGAAGGCTGATATCTTGGAAGTTCTAGAGAACCCAAAGTACGCGGAAAAAGTAAAGAATTTTTCCACTCTGTACAGAGATAGACCGATGAGTGCCCGTGAAACGGCAGTTTATTGGATTGAATATGTAATAAGACACAAAGGAGCATATCATATGCAGAGTCCGGTGGTGCACTTGAACACCTTGCAGTATATAAGTGCCGATGTGATAGGATTCATTCTGTTAGTTGTATTTATAGTTTATAAGACAATTTCCATCTCCATTAGATTTTTGTACAGGAAAATCTTTGCCATCTTCAGGGCAGGCAAACAGAAATTGAAGAAACAATAAATGAATTCATTTAGTGTAAGAAACCTCATTGTTTTAAAGTCGACTAATAAAGGCAGTGTCTACTTCTGTAAAGGTTAATATTTCCTGAATACAATGTGGTCGTTACTGCAATTGGTTTTGCGTACGATGCATTTTTTAAAACAAAGAAGCAAATGCAGCTTAAATGGCAATACTGGGCATCATCAAATTTCAGACCTCGAATTTGGAGCATAGCTTATTGCAAAGCTTTCACTGTCAATGTTTCAAGTTGTGTTTCTGTTTTGCTGAGCTCGGACCATTATCATTAGCATCTTTTAGTTCCTATAGGATTACAAATTTATAGATTTCGAAGATCTAGCTTCTATATACGTTTGGACGCTGCCGTGGTGAACTGGTATGTATTACTGCCAGTTGCTGGAGGGTTAGAATTTCAAGTTCCAGAGACATCCACTTTCTTCCAAGAGGAACTAGTAAATACTCTAAAAGTAACAACATTGCCATGAAAAGCCATTTCCCACTTAACCGCTTGGATTCGGGAAGAAATTGAAGGATCCCACTATTCCTCCTAGAATATGGCTACAGATCGTGGCACCATTAATTTATTTATTGATTCGGATCCTAATTTCTTAACCCGTATTTTTTACCCACTCCTTTCAAAGAATTGGAATTAAATTCACAACAAGAACGTAATTCTTCCTAAAGCTCATCAAAATGCTGTAAATTTTGTGAAAATTTGAGTTTTGAAATTGGTTTTGAAATTAGTACTGGTTTCTCAAAAAATTGCAAAAAATCTTAAATGAGCCCTATCGAAACTCAAATGTTAGTTGCTTTGACATGATTCGAGAATACATTTTTTTAAGGCCGAACTATAATACCCATGAACTCGCTCAATGGCTCGTGACGTGACAGACCTAATGAATACACACAACATCCATAATATAGACATAAGGAAGCCAGCTCCGCCCAACAAAGTTTTGTTTACTTTTTGATATTAAGTGAGTGTCGTTGTCTCAGTGTTCATCTTCGTTGGAGACGATGTCTCAGATTCTGTCAATGTGGCGGTGTATGTACCCGTGATCATAATATTTATTGGTTACTTCAACCTTGACGATTTGGAATTAAAATAATTTAATTTCAATACATCGTATAAAGTTATCTTATCAATAAAATGCTTCAACCTATCCACTTCAGAACTATTTACAGATAGACTTAATACATAATATGTCTATAATCACAGACTATGAGATAACTAATATATCCCAAAATAAACCCGACAAAACCAATTCAAAAATAAAATCCAATCTATGTTGTGTTCTTTATCGATCCTTAGTTGGATGTTCGTTTGGTTATGTTTGTGTATTGCTTTATAAGATTGTATCGACTTTTAGATTTATCAGAAAACTTTTGAAAAACACTCGGAACCCCAAACTAAGTAGAAATTACTGACTTGTATGCGACAAATGTCAGTAGTATGAGAAATCTAATCATCATGATCAAATTAATTTCAAGACTTTGCATATCGAAGGGTCGTTTATGTCCTATGACCTAGGACTTGATACTAGCCTGTAAATAGCTCTATAGTTCTCGAGATCATTAAAGGTAGTCTTAGATTATAGTGAAAAGTATTTGAACAAAGAAAACACACTTTTAAAAGTCATTTACTTAGTTTCTTCGGAGCCTGCACTTTTCTCACAACCATGTCTTGCGATGGAATGGAGAGGGCATACAATTTTCTTCTACCTTCTAGCTCCGAACAGATAATGGATAAAGCGCTTTTCATGGCAATGAATTTGCTGTCGGAGGATATGCCGATTCCTCGCGAAAGGTGATATCCGTGCACGAGCATTTTTGGCTTCTGTTGGGATTGGGATTCCAATTACGAACCTGCCGCGTAACAGGCAGACATGCTAACCATTACGCCAGGGCCCAACTACGTACATACACATCTGTATTTCTGTACATACACACATTTCAATTTTCATACCTTCTTTGTCATTAAGGTATATAATTGCCAAAAGTAAACTAAGTTATCAGAAAAAGCTAAAGATCTACTCGTTATCTTATCACAAAACTGAGCGGGATTCCTACAAAATAATAAATAAAAATTATGCAAACTCACCTAGAAGTAATATACGTATTTTGTGGTAAATTTTTTGTTCCTGGCATTGACTTCTAAAGTCATTGTTTGATATAATGCTGACGGAGCTTTTAAAAGGAACTAAACGATACGAAATTCATGTGCAGTAAAACTAACGTTGTTTATTGATTGTAGTTTTATCAAACTGACTTAAAGACGAAATGCTTTCATGAAAATACACAAAAATCACCATATTTATTTTAACGCAAATTAAATGCCGTGAATCATTAACTGTCTTCGAGACTTCGTCTACTACAGAGACGACGTAATTTCAATTGATCAACTTGATAAGAAACAAGTGGTATCTAATACCTTTTATGTCGAGAATCGAGATATGTTTTGTAAAATATTTTAGCTTTGATTGCAGTTTAAGTTTTTCTAGTTGTTTCTACATCGACTCTCGTAAATACGACAAATAATGAAAAGTTTCGAATTTCATGCTATGTTCACAAAAAAGATAAAATCATTTCTCTGCGTTATTAAGTGGCTAGCATGCTGCCTGTTCCACCCTTCGAGAGGCATTGGCTAGTATTCCGATATTGAATTCATTGCTTTGAAAAGCGCTTTCCGTGCGACTACGGAATCAGCAGAAAATTGCAGATCTCTCCATTCCCTCACAAGGCATAGCTGTGAGAAACGCTCTGGGCCACGGGGCTCCCCGCTTTGTTGACCCACCTTGTGTATGTATGCAAGTGTCAGAATCGACAAGTTAACAAATGATTGAGGAAATTCAATAAACGCATTGTGTTGTTTGATTGTATTAAAGGCTCCAGGAATATACTGCACCGATGTGAATGAATTTCGGACCAGAGATAGTGTAAGACCTAGGATAATTCATTGCCATGAACGGGAACGGGAACTTAAAGTAAAATCTGCTGAACACGTTTCCCAGATTCTTTCAACATTAGAATTGTTCAAAATTCCTTGATAACTTTATTTCATCAAATTATTGCAAGCAGTCAGTCAGCCGTGTGACCTGAGATACGCCGGGCAGGTCAGCTAAAAAATAGTATTCTCAATCAATAAAACATATTTTATTAATTTCAATGCTCAAATAACACAGGAACAAAATATCCGTAGGTGGGCATTCGATTCCTGATTATTTCGATTGTCAAATTTGAATAAAAAGTTTAGTTACAAAAAAATTAATGTGCTCCTTTCAATGAATTTTACTTTTAAACATTTTCAAAACTGGAATAATTTCCAAAGGGGCGTAGCGCATTTCCCCCAACCATACCAAGTGAAAGAATGGAAGGGATCCACAATTTTTGAACTGCTAATAGAAACAGCGCTTTTAAAGACATGAAATTACTTTGTTGCTTTTTAATCGTGTGAACCAGGGGTCGAAGCTGTGGTCAAAGAAAAAACAAAATCGACCTAAATTTAGTTCACAGCGTTTATAATCTGATCTTAGATACTGAGGTATCTTAGATCAAAGAAACACATTAAGTAACAAAACAAGAAACAAATAGAACCAACTAAGTCACGTGCAGTCCCACACTTAAAAAAACTGTTTTTGCCCGTAATACCGTATCATTATTTTATTTTGATCAAGTTCTCGGAGTTGATATTGATAAAATGATTTTGAAGTTCGTTAATCAAAAACAAAGAGCATGACCAAGAAAAATCAGTGTTGTTCATCCGATAAGTATTTAACACTCATAGTCCGACTTATGCAAGCTGACTACAACTCAATGCTAAACGAATTGATTTAGATCGCTTAATTTTTTTTTTTTGCTGATTATCTCATAACCTATCGAATATGTTTCTGTGTGTCTTTAAAATGCTTTAAACACGACATTGCCTTAGTTTTGTTTGAAAATTGGAAAAGAGACAAATAAATGGCTGTAAAAACTCTGAGTAACTCTTAATTCTGAAGAGAGCACCAAAATTCGAACTATCATATAATGATGGTTAAGAACACATACATTGTTTTTTTTTTCTACGACTGATTATGCTTATGCCGTCGATAAGATATCAAGCTTTTATAAACTTAGTCTCTACACAACAGTTAATTTAGTTAAATTCGTAGAGGCAACGAGTGAAGTTGTCAATCATGACTGGAAAATATAAGCTTGTGACTTTGTTGGGTCTTTTGGCTGCCCTTGTTGGAGCAGGTGAAACGGCAAATATTCTGGGAGTCTTTACCACCACCAGCCCATCGCACAACATCATACATATGTCCTATGTCAGAGCTCTTGTTGAACGTGGCCATAATGTGACAGTTGTGACAGCATTGCCAATCAAGGATAAAAACCCCAAATACCATCACATCTTGATTCCTCTCTCCGAAGAGAGAATCAAGCAACAAGCTGAAGAGAAAGCCAGCAAAAAAAAGGAAAAAGGTATCGTAGAATCCATTAAGAGTGGACTTGCTGGAGTATTTTTATTTGGTGAACTGCAAGCCGATCCTATTCGGGATCAACGTTTTCAAGAACTATTGCATAACCCGGGCAATAAGTTCGATCTGGTGATTATTGGATACTTCTTCAATGACTTCCATCTTGGACTTGGTGCTCATTTCAAATGTCCTGTTGTCATAAGTTTTATGGCAGCGACAAGTAATTTGCTGAATCGCTATATCGGAAATCCCCCAGAAGTCTCTTATGTACCAGCAACACTCTTATTTGCACCACCCGACCCACTGAAATTTACTGGAAGACTAACAAACTTTCTAAATAACGTTTTTATGAATATTTTAACTTTCTTCCTTGACAGACAAACTACTAGTCTTTATAAGTAAGTAACTTTACCTTTGAAATGATTGAAGTAGCTTATAAAACGATTCCTTGCAGTGAACTCTTTCCGCTAACTGAATACCCATCGTTTGAAGAAACTAAAAAGAGAGTATCGTTGGTGTTGTGTAACTATCACTTTACCGATGGAGTAATTCGTCCAAACGTACCAGCACTTATTGATGTCGGTGGAATTCAGATTAAAGAAAAGCCAGATCCCTTACCAGAGGTGAGAATTTGAAAACACACATTTGGATAAAGTACAATTTTATAAATTTATATTTGCAGAACCTTCAAAAAATTTTCAACGCTTCTTCAGAACACGGAGTTATTTACCTCAGCTTTGGATCGAATATCAAGGCTAGTGATTTGAACCCCAAACTTTACGAAATCCTCTTTAAGGCCTTATCTGGACTCAAACAGACTGTCCTTTGGAAATGGGATGCTGCTGAAAAACCGGGAACATCTCCAAATATCTTTTATGAAAAATGGTTACCTCAAGATGATCTTCTTTCTAATCCAAATGTAAGACTTTTCATAACACACGGAGGGAAGGGAAGTGTTACAGAGTCCCAGTATCATGGAGTTCCTATGGTGGCCATTCCATTTGGCGCTGATCAAACATCTAATGCTGCTCAATTGCAAATTGATGGATTCGGTATTAATATCGACCAGAAAACAGTTACTGTTGAAAGCATGAAGGCAGCTATTCTGGAAGTGTTGGAAGACCCAAAGTATAAGAAAAATGTTCAACGATTTTCAACAATCTATAGAGACAGGCCAATGAGGGCGAAGGAGACTGCTGTTTTCTGGTTAGAGTATGTTTTACGACACAAGGGAGCTTACCACATGCAAAGTCCTTTGGTGCATTTGAGTGGATTCCAGTACGTTAGTGGAGATGTAATTTGTTTCCTGTTACTTGTTGCTTATTTAGCCTATAAGTTGATTACTATTCCATCTAAGTTTGTGTTGAGGAAGATTTTCTCAAAGAAACCCAAGTCTAAGAAAGAATAAAAGAGTGGGTGTTGAATAAAGCTATTTTTTTAAATAATTTATTTTTGAAACATTTTGATAACTTTTTTCCCCACTGTTTTTAAGATTTGAGTCATAAGAAAAACGAGAGCTGCCATTGTGCGACCAGCTTCTTTTACAGAAAACCTCCTTCAAAGTTTATTCAATTCGACGCGCAAAACGATCGACCTCTTTTTCTCGGAAGCGCGTTAAAAGGAGCAGCAACTTGAATCACGTAACACGAAACACGAAGCAGACGACCCTTTGCACAAAAAGCGTGACACGTTTGAGGTGCTACGTCTGACATGTTACATTCTACTCACAATGTGAACCTTGATAGTCAAATTTAACAACTTTGTCAGCTTTGTTTCCACATACAAATTCATTATTTTATGTCACCAACTACTATATCCACATATTTCAAAGACCGTTGCAGAAAAAGGACTGCAGTTTTCGGATTGACATAATGTTCAAAGCTCTTCACGCATCCGTTGACAAATAAACGAATATTTTTTCTGTTGCAGCACACAGCAAAAGAGTGCTATCCAATCGCATCAAAAAATGCACCCCTCTATTTCAACAGTGTCATCGTTTGAACTGAAGAGGTAGAGTTAAAGTGGGATAGAAACCAAAAACTTTCCAACAATTTCATTTCGTTTAAAAGTTGAAGTTTCATTATTAGTTTTAACACAGACCGCACCAAAGATGAGAACAGGAAACAAATAGCTCTGGCCCATGATTGCAAATTCAGAAAAACGAACTTTTTTGAGGCAAAACTTCTGTTTTTGATTGGTGAATTGGTAGTGCTTGAAGTTGCAACAAATTCAAGCTAAATTGAGTGGGCAGAAGAGAAACAGATTGGTTAGTGAAAATTGATGAATGTAGTTTATTTCTTTTGGTTTGATATATCAAAGACCTATTCAGACATAATTTTACTTTTGGGAATCATATTTCGCAAGAGTTTTAACGATTTTCGTATGACCAAAAAACTCAAATAGAGAAGTAGACACAAAAACCCAATGACATCGACGTTGTTCTTTTGCACAAAATTCATATGGACGGCTGGACTTTGCATGTGTTTGGCACCACCATAACGAATCACATATTCAGTCCAGTAGACAACAGATTTCTTAGCTGGCATAGGTCGGTCTCTGTACAACTTTGAGAACTTGCTGACAGCTTGGAAGTAGCTTTGATTGCCAAGAACTTCATTGAGGTAATTTTGAAAGCTTTCTGCTGTAAGATTTTGATGATTAGCCATGACTCCGTATCCTGAACTCACCATGCTCATTGCAATTCCGTACTGGTCCCCATAAACGGGAAGTGCCAGCATCGGAACGCCATGATATTGAGCTTCTCCGACGCTTCCCTTTCCCGCATGGGTTATGAAAAGTTTTAGCTTTTCGTGCGCCAAAATATCGTCTTGTGGAAACCACTTTCGGAACATAATGTTTGGTGATCTACCTGGGGGCTCAGTGCTATCCCATTTCCAAAGAACTTTGTACTTCAATTGGGATAGTGCTTTGAATATTTCGAAGGTTGTGTTGGTTGAAATGTCAGTGCTTTTGATGTTCGTTCCCAAACTGAGAAAGATCAAACCTTCTTCAGCAGTCTCTATGAATTCCTTAATGTCCTGGAGGAGAAAATACATTTCATAATTTCAATAGTCATCAAAATAATCATCTGCTTACTATTGGAAGTGGGTCTGAGCGTTCTTTAATTTGAATACCGCCGATTTCTACGAATCCTGGCACCATTGGACGAACAAGACCTTCACTGAAATGAGTCGTGCTAAATAGTAGTGATATGTTCTGCTTTGCTTCTTCATAGGATGGGTATTTGTTCATTGGAAAGAGTTCACTTAAAAAAAAACTTGCAGTTGGAATCGAGTATGATAGAAAAATATTAACTTACTCATAGTACTGGGCCATTTTACCATCGATGAAATGTTCAAAACCTGCCATACACCAAAAAACCAAAAAGTTATGAAGTCTATGTTCGAAGGACAGCATGCCACCAATGGATGAAATCAAAAATGGCACACTAGATATAGAAATAGGGTTGCCAATAGCTGATAATAACCGTTCCAAAGGATAATTGACTAAACTCAAAATAATTGGGCAATTAAAGTGTGCTGCCACACCCAATTGAAATGTGTTTATTTGATATCCTAAAATGACAACATCAAAACTGTTTTCAGTGTTGTTTAAGAGCTCCTGGAAACGAGGATGCCTCAAAGCTCTTTCTTGCATCCTAACACTGTCAACTTTAGACTCAAAAAAGTTTTTCAGTGCTTTAATCTTGTTGAGCCCTGATGCGGCTTCACTTAACTTCGCTTTGTATTCAGCATAGTCTTCTTTTGATGGTTGTACATAAATATGGTGAAACTTTGTGTTGCGTTCTTTAAGTGGCAGAGTTGTGACCACTGTAATATTGTGTCCTTTTTCAACCAAGGCATTGACGACTGCCATGTGAATAATAAGATGCGATGGGCTGGTACTGGTGAACATACCGAGGATATTTGCCCCCATACATTTGTTTATAAAAAAGAGCGAAAGAAATATGAAAGCAGCTTGCTGCAGTTTATGCACCATGATTAAATTTTAAGAAACAACTTTTACAACTCAAGAGCAATAATAATTTCAATTTAATTCTTCCATTCCGAGAATAATTCAAAATCGTTTTGTTTATATTATTCCCGCCTTCCCGGAGCGCGGGCACAGTTTGTATTCGGCAATTTTTTGCGACTAAAGAAAATTACTTCAGCTTCTGTAGTAAAAGTGCAAGTTCAATGCGTCCTATCTATCTATCTTTATAGAGCTCTTGAGAAATTAAAAGTTGTAGGTTTCTTATTAATTCAACGTAATAATACGGCTTTAAGCTTTTGGACTTGATGGTGAGCACAGGTTGTTTATCTACACTTGTGTGTATGTGTGTATACTCGTATGTATGCGCTTCCACAAAAGCTACTCAATCGCCCAAGAAAATAATCACACAACAAATAATAGGCTAGACATAAAAAGCTTTTCAGACAAAGAAGATCTAAAAAGAATTAAGGTGTTTGTGCAAATTATGCTTAAATTATGAAGTGCCCCTAAGGGCGTTGGAATGCCTTGCACAAAAATTCTGTACTTTTCATCTAAGCTTAATCAAAAGATGAAATTTATATAAACAAAAACGTGTTCTAGGAGCGTGTATTTGACGTTGCTTATATTTTGCTTATTCTATTCACTTTTATTTATTTTTATTTATTTATTTTCTTCTTTTTTTATTTATTCATGCGACGCTAATATACGTTCAGACAGGTTATCCTATAAGATAGATATATAATTCGATTAATAAAAATAGTTTTAAAAATTAAAGCTAAATATATGATAAATATAGGAGTTAGTGAAAGGTAAATCTTATGTAATGCAAATTAAGTTCAAATTTGTGAAATTAATAAAAAAAAAAATGATGATAAAAAAAAAATTGGAACTAACTTATAAACTAGATTATGAGAAAAATAAGGAGTAAAAATAGCTAAGAAGGAAAAGAGTAAGGCAGGTATAGTTAAATTTGTTACAAATTTACATTGAATGTTGTCTAAAAACAGAAAAGTGAGTTTTTGCCTGTATTTTCAATCGGACAGCATCATTAATATCTCGTCTATTTTACGATAAAGTGTTTCAAAGACGAGTGGAGTAAACACAGAACTATCATTCAGATTTAATATAACCGTAGCGGTTACACAAGCACAAGCATTCGAGTTCCTTACGGAAATGCCATATTCATTGAATCGCTGAGATAAGTAGGCGGTTTATACAAAAGTATATTGGTAAGCATGATAAGGACGCTATTCTTAAGAAAATTTTCGAATGTCATGCTAAGACAGAACTTGGAGATATTTGAAATATGGTCATATTCACGCAGTACGAAGATGGAGCTATTATAGACAATTGAAGGTATCATTTAGTTTTCTCTTACTAGCATAGTCGCAATGTGAAAAGCGCTTTCTCGATTAGCCGGAACCGGCAGAAAATTGTAGGTTCAATCCATTTCCTCTCAAGACATGGTTGTGAGAAGTGCACTAGGCTCTGGAGCTCCTCGCTCTGTTGTGAAATCGTATTTGTTTTATATTTATTTTAGCCGTTCCTACATACTCTTTGGATTTGCAGTTTTGATCTTATACTCAAAGTAACATTTATTTGAACAAAAGACGCAAGATTTTGTGCTTACTTTAAAGAAGATTTGATGGAAAATAATTGGGTCTGAATATCCCAGGAGCTCCTGAGTTCTCAGCTATGCTATGGGCTCAGGTCGAAGCCACCTTTATAATGACATCAGCGGCTAAAGTGCTTAAATAAGAACGCTGTGCAGAGTGTGGTGAGAGTAAGAGCCTTTGACGATGTCGTTCGAAAACTAATATTCAAGTCACTGATTGTAATGGTTGGGATGTTCGTAGTTCGAATCCCATAAACATCAAGGAAGAAAAAATATGTCATGGGTATTACATATGGCGGGAGGCGGGGTATTGGCAACTCCTACGATAGCATTTTTTTTCCTCCTTCGATTGTATAACTTTAAATAAGAGATCCTTAAAAGGAATACTAAACATATTTCTTGACTCATTTAGAAAATCGCTAAGATTTCCTGTTTGTGCATTTTTAAAGAAAAGTAGATGTTTTTATTTATGTTTTCTTTGCTTTATCAGCAAAAGATTGTTTAGGCGTATCCTACTGGAACACCATATTTTGAACAACCTTTTTGGTTGTTGCCGACTCAAAAGCCGCATTTAGATTTGAAGCTTGTTTCCTTTCTCTATACTTGATATATGATTGGCAATTTTGGGAATCGCAGTATGGCCTATTTCGTTACAGTTTAAGCACTTAATAGTAGCCAAATTAAGGATTTTTCTTTTATCAAACTAAAGGCTTCAATACATCTGCATAACATTCACCGTTTTGAGTATGTTTGTGTATTTTCACCCGAGTTCGTTTACTATTATTCTCCACTTTATTCAGTCTCTGTCTCACAGGGTATTACCGCAGTTCAACATACGTCTGTTCATTCTCGTTAATGGGATAATTGTTACATGTTTTTATTTGTCAAACGACTTAGATTAGGTAAAATGAGTCAAAAACGTTTCGAAGTATGTAATTCAGGAAATATTTTTTCGGCTTATCTTAGGAGCTAGACACTATCAGCTCTTATCATGCACAATGGATTTCACTTAATGCCATCAGACGTAATGATGAAAACAATGAACTTTTGAAAATCATACCCATAATAAACGTAAGTGTATATATTTATCTGTACTTAAAGCCGCGATAAGGGCATTTACGTTAATTTATTTGCTAAAATTTGTAAAACCTCATTCATATCTGCCAATACTGTTCAGTTGGAATTTGAAAGTTGCCTTTGAAATGCGCTGCTCAATAAGTGCTTGCTTATTACTTTTCTCACTTGGCATCAGTCCAAGCAACGCCGCGAATATTCTCGGTATTTTTACAAGTACAGGTCAATCGCATTTAATAGTTCATATGGCTATTGCCCGAGCGTTAGCAGAACAAGGACATAATGTGACAGTCGTGACAACTTTACCTCTTAAAGACTCCAATCCGAACTATCATCATGTATTCGTACCGCCAACTGAGAAAGATTTTGCTGAGTGGAGAATGCAAATAAGTGGCGCAGCGTCTGGCACCGGTAACTGGGACATTATGAAAAAACTAATTCAAGCAAACGTGAATCGAGTTCGAATGCAGGATAAGGCCTTGAAGCATTCGCGCTTCAAGGAACTGCTGAACAATCCTGGAAACCAGTTCGATTTAGTTATTTTGGGAGTAGTGTTCAATACCTTTCAGCTTGGCGTAGCGGCACATTTCAAATGCCCAGTCATATTGAGCTGGGTCAATAACCCAGGCCGGCATTTGTTGGCATATACTGGAAGCCCGATCTCAATTGCTAGTGTGCCCTTAATGACGGATGTTGATCTTCGTTTCTTCAAACAGAGGGTGATCAATTTTCTTATTACAGCATGGATAACTGCTATTGAGGAGTTTTCAGACTACAAAATGGAGCAATATTACGTGTAAGTAGATAGTTAAAGCGTTTTTTTTTTTGTTTTACTCATAAACCAAATTATTTCTCAGAGACCACTTCCCTGCGGACAGGTATCCGTCCTATGATGAAATGAAGAAGAATATTTCTCTGGTGTTTTGCGCATCTCATTACAGTGAGGGAAAAATTCGACCACTGACGCCATCGTTTGTGGAAATCGGTGGAGTCCAAGTCAAAGAGAAGCCAAACCAACTCCCGAGGGTATGCTCTTCAGTGTAAGACGACGTAACAAGTGACTTATAATTTTTTTTTTATTGATATAAGGATGTCGAAGAATTTCTTGAGGCTGCTGATGATGGCTTTATTTTATTCAGCCTGGGCACAAATGTCAAAACCAGTGACTTTTCAGCCAACACAACGTTGGCAATGTTCAAAGTCCTGTCACAGACTAAACAGAAAGTTCTCTGGAAATGGGACAGCGTTGTTCGCCCTGGAAGTTCACCAAATATTTTGTTCAAGAGTTGGTTTCCCCAAGATGATCTCTTGGCGCATCCGAAACTAAGACTTTTCATTACTCATGCTGGAAAAGGGAGCTCAGTTGAAGCCCAATTTCATGGTGTACCGATGCTAGCTGTTCCCGCGTATGGAGATCAACTCGAAATCGCAAAGGAAATAGTGAAATCAGGCTTCGGTTTACAGGTCCATCATAAGAACCTTACAGAAGAAAGTTTTGGCAAAAGTTTATTTGAGGTCCTCAATAACCCAACCTACCTGCAAGCTATAAAGAAGTTCTCCAAATTGTATAGGGACCGACCACTGTCACCGAAAGACAGTGTTGTTTACTGGTCGGAATATGTTATACGTCATCATGGAGCGAAACACATGCAGAGCCCAGTTGTCCATATGAATATTTTCCAAGCGAACAGTTTGGATGTGATAGGATTTTTAGTCTTAGTTGTATATTTAAGCTTTCTAGTTCTAAGGAGTTCATGCCGAGTGTTGCGTGTTTTGATTTTCAAGAAAAAAGTAAAATTTGATTAGATCTGCATGACATGGTTATTTTTTAAAATTTTTAGATAAAAGTAATCGAACGAGAAAGGTAAATTACGTCAATGCGAGACTTTTGCCCCCATACATTTGTTTATAAAAAAGAAAGAGAGAAATATGAATGCAGCTTGCTGCAGTTTATGCACCATGATTCGATTTTAAGAAACAACTTTTACAACTCAACAACAATAATAATTTCAATTTAATTCTTCCATTCCGCGTATCATTCAAAATCGTTTTGTTTATATTATTCCCGGAGCGAGGGCACAGTTTGTATTCGGTAATTTTTTGCGACTAAAGAAAATTACTTCAGCTTCTATAGTAAAAGTGCAAGTTCAATGCGTCCTATCTATCTATCTTTATAGAGCTCTTGAGAAATTAAAAGATGTAGGTTTCTTAGCAATTCAACGTAAAAAAAGGCTTTAA
This sequence comes from Melanostoma mellinum, assembly GCA_914767635.1. Taxonomy (NCBI): domain Eukaryota; kingdom Metazoa; phylum Arthropoda; class Insecta; order Diptera; family Syrphidae; genus Melanostoma; species Melanostoma mellinum. The sequence goes on along the minus strand of OU612059.1, from coordinate 229,127,485 downwards.
GCTTTTGGACTTCATGGTGAGCACAGGTTGTTTATCTTCACTTGTGTGTATATTGTGTATATGTATGCGCTTCCACAAAAGCTGCTCAATCGCCCAACAAAATAATCAGACAACAAACAATAGGCTAGCCAACCAAAGCTTTTCAGACAATGAAGATCTAAAAGGAATGTAGGTGTTTGTGCAAATTATGCTTAAATTATGAAATGCCCCTTAAGGCGTTGGAATGCTTTGCACAAAAATTTCTGTAGGTATTTTTCATCTAAGCTTAATCTAAAGTTTTAATTTTGATAAACAAAAACGTGTTCTAGGAGCGTGTATTTGACGTTGCTTATATTTTGTTTATGCTATTTATTTTTATTTATTTCTATTTATATATTTACTTATTTTTTTATTTATTTATGAGACGCTTATACATACGTTCAGACAGATTGTCCCTTCACGTGGCGTCATAGTTAGAATGTCTGCTGTTAAATTAGAGGTTCGTGGTTCGAATCCCTACAGAAGCAAAAATGTTTTTAAACGGGTACCACCTTTCGCGTGGAATCAGCAAGTCCTCCGTTAGTAAATTCATTGCCATGAAAAGCGCTTGTAGGTTCAATCCATAGCCTCTCAGGACATGGTTGTGAGAAGTGCACTAGTCTCTGGGGCTCCTCGCTCTGTTGTGAAATTGTATTTATTTTAAGCCGTTTCTACATACTCTTTGGATTTGCAGTTTTGATCTTATACTTAAAGTAACATTTATTTGAACAAAAGTCGCAAGATTTCGTGCTTACTTCAAAGAAGATTTGATAGAAAATAATTGGGTCTGAATATATCAGAAGCTCCTGAGTTCAACAGCAGATCTAGCCCGAGCGGTGGATATTTGAACACCAACCATTCGTCAGCAGGTAGCTGTGCACCGGTGAATGTTTTGTTGGCAACTGTCGTTCTCAAGGTAAAAACTATGCTATGGGATCAGATCGAAGCCACATTTATAACGACATCAGCGGTTCTAGTGCACGAATAAGAACGCTGTCCAGTGTCCAGAGTGTGGTGAGTGTAAGTGGTTTGGTAGTACTGCACAAAATAACGTCAGCCTTTGAAGGTGTCGTTAGAAAACTAATATTCAAGTCACTGATTGTAATGGTTGGGATGTTCGTAGTTAAAATCCCATAAACATCAAGGAAGAAAAAACATTTTCCGTGGGTATTACCTATGGCGGGTTATTGGCAACTCCTACGATAGCATTTTTTCCGCCTTCAATTCAAGGGTTTTAGTATGATGGCCACAATTGTATAACTTTAAATGAGAGATCCTTAAAAGGAATACAAAACATATTTCTTGACTCATTTAGAAAATCGCTAAGCTTTCCTGTTTGTGCATTTTTAAAGAAAAGTAGATGTTTTTGTTTTTGTTTTTCTTGCTATACATATACAGGGTGATTCGCATAAGGTGTGACAAAAAGATAGGGTGTGTAGGTTGGACCTAGACAAGCAAAAAATCGAATGGGAGGGGGGGGGGGGGGGCCATTTTCCCCCGTTTAGGCGGGAGGGGCAATTTAAGAAAAAAGTCACTAAAAATTGGAAAAAAAATTATTTAAAAATAACGGTAGTACCTACAGAGTCTTACTATAGCATTTTGAAAAGCCAAAAACTTAAACATTAATTTAAATTTAAAACTAAGTTGTACAAGTAAATAGTTTTTGAAATATTAATTTTCAAAGTCAAAGTTTTGAAAAAAAAACATAATTTTTTTTCTTAAAACCACTTTTTTTCAAAATTTTATGTTATTAAGTATTATTTTTCTAGCTTATTTTCAATGCTCTTATTTATTTTTGATCAAACACAAAAAACCGGATGTCAAAATAACCTGTAGTTTTTGAGAAAACCAAAAACTACAAAAACGACTTTCGTCAAATTTTTTTTTTTCGTTATTGGACTTTTAAGTGAGTTCTCAATGAAAAAAGTAAAGAGAAAATCCATCCTTTATTTCGTAAGTTCACTTAAGAATCCAATAACGAAAAAAAAAACTTAAAAAAAAAAATTTTGACAAAAGTCGTTTTTGTAATTTTTGGTTTTCTCAAAAACTACAAGTTATTTTGACATCCGGTTTCTTGTATTTGATCAAAAATAAATAAGAACATTGAAAATAAGACAAGAAAATACTACTTAATAACGTAAAATTTGGAAGAAAAGTGGTTTTAAGAAAAAAAATTATGTTTTTTTTTTTCAAAACTTTGACTTTGAAAATTAATATTTCAAAAACTATTTACTTGAACAACTTAGTTTTAAATTTTAATTAATGTTTAAGTTTTTGGCTTTTCAAAATGCTATAGTAAGACTCTGTAGGTACTACCGTTATTTTTAAATAATTTTTTTCCAATTTTTAGTGACTTTTTTCTTAAATTGCCCCTCCCGCCTAAACGGGGGAAAATGGACCCCCCCCCTCCCATACGATTTTTTGCTTGTCTAGATCCAACCTACACACCCTATCTTTTTGTCACACCTTATGCGAATCACCCTGTATATCAGCAAAAGGTTGTTCAGGTGTGTCTTACTGGAAGACCATGTTTTGAACAACCTTTTTGGTTGTTGCTGACTCAAAAGCCGCATTTAATTTTAAGCTTGTTTCCTTTCTCTATACTTGATATATGATTGGCAATTTTGCGATTCACAGTATGACATATTTCGTTAAGCTAAGTGTACACGATTGCCCGATCTGCAAATGTTGCCAGATCTGTCAGTGAAAAATTTGTGTCGAGTTGCTGACAATCGTGTAAACACCAAAGTAATTTGCAGAAAAATTTGTTCATTAATCATTTTCAAGACAAATTAATTTGCAGATGTGGCAATCGTGTATACACAAATTTTTATTCATTTTCTGACGTTTCTGCAAATGTCTAGCAATAAATAAATTTGCAGACCCAGTTTGAAGAACATTTGCAAATTCATTCATTGGCAGACAAATTTGGCAAGGATTACAAGGAAAAAAATTAACACGTGGATTGTCAACTAAAAAACTCATCGAAAATTCAAAGATGATTTTTGTTTTTTATTAAAAATGTGTTAATTACTTGAACATATTTTTGATATTTCACTTTTAGCTTAAATTTTTTTTGACAGATGACATTTTTCTTTTTTTATACTAAAGGCTTCAATACATCGGCATAACATTCACCGTTTTGAGTATGTTTGTGTATTTTCACCCGAGTTCGTTTACTATTATTCTCCACTTTATTCAGTCTCTATCACAGGGCATTACGATTAATGGGATAATCGTTACATGTTTTTATTTGTCAAACGACTTAGATAAGTAAAATGAGTCAAAAACGTTTCGAAGTTATTCAGGAAATATTTTTCGGCTTATCTTAGGAGCTGGACACTATCAGCTCTTATCATGCACATTGGATTTCACTTAATGCCATCAGACGTAATGATGAAAACAATGAACTTTTGAAAATCATACCCATAATAAACGTAAGTGTATATTTATCTGTACTTATAGCCGCGATAAGGGCATTTACGTTAATTTATTTGCTAAATTTTGTAAAACCTCATTCATATCTGCCAATACTGTTCAGTTGGAATTTGAAAGTTGCCTTTGAAATATGCGCTGCTCAATAAGTGCTTGTTTATTACTTTTCTCACTTGGCATCAGTCCAAGCAACGCCGCGAATATTCTCGGTATTTTTACAAGTACTGGTCAATCGCATTTAATAATTCATATGGCTATTGCCCGAGCGTTAGCAGAACGAGGACATAATGTGACAGTCGTGACAACTTTACCTCTTAAAGACTCCAATCCGAACTATCATCATGTATTCGTACCGCCAACTGAGAAAGATTTTGCTGAATGGAGAATGCAAATAAGTGACGCAGCGTCTGGTATGGGTAACTGGCACATGATAAAAAAACTATTTCAAGCCAACGTGAATCGAGTTCGAATGCAGGATAAAGCCTTGAAGCATCCGCGCTTCAAGGAACTGCTAAGCAATCCTGGAAACCAGTTCGATTTAGTAATTTTGGGAGTAGTGTTCAATACCTTTCAGCTCGGTGTAGCGGCACATTTCAAATGCCCAGTGATATTGAGCTGGATCAATCATCCAGCCCCGCATTTGTTGGCATATACTGGAAGCCCGTTGTCAATAGCTAGTGTGCCCTTAATGACGGACGTTGATCTTCGTTTCTTCAAACAGAGGGTAATCAATTTTCTTATTACAGCATGGATAACTGCTATTGAGGAGTTTTCAGACTACAAAATGGAGCAATATTACGTGTAAGTCCTCTCCATAGCGTGTTTTTGATTTATTTCATAAGCCAAATTATTTCTCAGAGGCCACTTCCCTGCGGACAGGTATCCGTCCTATGATGAAATGAAGAAGAATATTTCTCTTGTGTTTTGCGCATCTCATTACAGCGAGGGAAAAATTCGACCACTGACGCCATCGTTTGTGGAAATCGGTGGAGTCCAAGTCAAAGAGAAGCCAAACCAACTCCCGAGTGTATGTTCTCTAAGCTCTTTAGTGTAAGACGGCGCGGCGGGCGTAACAAGTGACTTCTAATTTTTTATTTTATTTTTTTATTTAAGGATGTCGAAGAATTTCTTGAGGATGCTGATGATGGTTTTATTTTGTTCAGTCTGGGGACAAATGTCAAAACCAGTGACTTTTCAGCCAACACAACGTCGGCAATGTTCAAAGTCCTGTCACAGACTAAACAGAAAGTTCTCTGGAAATGGGACAGCGTTGTTCGCCCTGGAAGTTCACCAAATATTTTATTCAAAAGTTGGTTTCCCCAAGATGATCTCTTGGCGCATCCGAAACTAAGACTTTTCATTACTCATGCTGGAAAAGGGAGCTCAGTTGAAGCCCAATTTCATGGTGTACCGATGCTAGCTGTTCCCGTGTATGGAGATCAACCCGTAATCGCAAAGGAAATAGTGAAATCGGGCTTCGGTTTACAAGTCCATCATAAGAATCTTACAGAAGAAAGTTTTGGCAAAAGTTTATTTGAGGTCCTCAATAACCCAACCTACCTGCAAGCTATAAAGAAGTTCTCCAAATTGTATAGGGACCGACCACTGTCACCGAAAGACAGTGTCGTTTACTGGTCGGAATATGTTATACGTCATCATGGAGCGAAACACATGCAGAGCCCAGTTGTCCATATGAATATTTTCCAAGCGAACAGTTTGGATGTGATAGGATTTTTAGTCTTAGTTGTATATTTAAGCTTTCAAGTTTTAAGAAGTTCATGCCGAGTGTTGCGTGTTTTGATTTTCAAGAAAAAAGTAAAATTTGATTAGATCTGCATGACATGGTTATTTTTTAAAATTTTTAGATAAAAGTAATCGAACGAGAAAGGTAAATTACGTCAATGCGAGACTTGAGGCGGACAAAGTTACACATATTCGATTGCGCGTTGAGTGAAGAAATGATACGTCCCCCATACACCAACAGGCCATGATGAAGTTATTTGTTGTTCTGCTAAACCATAAAGATAGTAACAATTTCAACAATTTCATTGAGAACAGAAAAATTGTAAGTAAGCGAGCATTAAGAGTGTTAACGGTGTTCCTATCGTATGGTGATTGTTGTTGTTCAGACCACAGTTCCTGTAATAGGATTGAAAAGGTGAAAAGTAAATCTTTCTTTGATTGTTGCCATGCAGGTAAATTTAGGAGACTCGGATAGTGAGCTATTCTCCTGATTGCAGATAACATATGTAAGATATCGGTTGCATTTGAGTAAATTTTCACAGACGGCTTTATTCCTCATTTTTATTCGGCAGAGAATGTCTTTGGATCTGTCTTCGATCATAAAACCTCTAAATTTAAGAAACAGCGGGCTCCAATTGCTGGTGTCAATATGAAGATCTTTAAAACTTAACAGACGTCCCTGCGTAGTGTCGTGTATCATTATTTTGATGACGTTTAAGCTTTCATTATGGATAAAAGCCGGTACACCAACCTGCTTCTCAACTTCCTTGTTCTTGTTCTTGTTCTTGTTCTTGTTCTTGTTCTTGTTCTTGTTCTTGTTCTTGTTCTTGTTCTTGTTCTTGTTCTTGTTCTTGTTCTTGTTCTTGTTCTTGTTCTTGTTCTTGTTCTTGTTCTTGTTCTTGTTCTTGTTCTTGTTCTTGTTCTTGTTCTTGTTCTTGTTCTTGTTCTTGTTCTTGTTCTTGTTCTTGTTCTTGTTCTTGTTCTTGTTCTTGTTCTTGTTCTTGTTCTTGTTCTTGTTCTTGTTCTTGTTCTTGTTCTTGTTCTTGTTCTTGTTCTTGTTCTTGTTCTTGTTCTTGTTCTTGTTCTTGTTCTTGTTCTTGTTCTTGTTCTTGTTCTTGTTCTTGTTCTTGTTCTTGTTCTTGTTCTTGTTCTTGTTCTTGTTCTTGTTCTTGTTCTTGTTCTTGTTCTTGTTCTTGTTCTTGTTCTTGTTCTTGTTCTTGTTCTTGTTCTTGTTCTTGTTCTTGTTCTTGTTCTTGTTCTTGTTCTTGTTCTTGTTCTTGTTCTTGTTCTTGTTCTTGTTCTTGTTCTTGTTCTTGTTCTTGTTCTTGTTCTTGTTCTTGTTCTTGTTCTTGTTCTTGTTCTTGTTCTTGTTCTTGTTCTTGTTCTTGTTCTTGTTCTTGTTCTTGTTCTTGTTCTTGTTCTTGTTCTTGTTCTTGTTCTTGTTCTTGTTCTTGTTCTTGTTCTTGTTCTTGTTCTTGTTCTTGTTCTTGTTCTTGTTCTTGTTCTTGTTCTTGTTCTTGTTCTTGTTCTTGTTCTTGTTCTTGTTCTTGTTCTTGTTCTTGTTCTTGTTCTTGTTCTTGTTCTTGTTCTTGTTCTTGTTCTTGTTCTTGTTCTTGTTCTTGTTCTTGTTCTTGTTCTTGTTCTTGTTCTTGTTCTTGTTCTTGTTCTTGTTCTTGTTCTTGTTCTTGTTCTTGTTCTTGTTCTTGTTCTTGTTCTTGTTCTTGTTCTTGTTCTTGTTCTTGTTCTTGTTCTTGTTCTTGTTCTTGTTCTTGTTCTTGTTCTTGTTCTTGTTCTTGTTCTTGTTCTTGTTCTTGTTCTTGTTCTTGTTCTTGTTCTTGTTCTTGTTCTTGTTCTTGTTCTTGTTCTTGTTCTTGTTCTTGTTCTTGTTCTTGTTCTTGTTCTTGTTCTTGTTCTTGTTCTTGTTCTTGTTCTTGTTCTTGTTCTTGTTCTTGTTCTTGTTCTTGTTCTTGTTCTTGTTCTTGTTCTTGTTCTTGTTCTTGTTCTTGTTCTTGTTCTTGTTCTTGTTCTTGTTCTTGTTCTTGTTCTTGTTCTTGTTCTTGTTCTTGTTCTTGTTCTTGTTCTTGTTCTTGTTCTTGTTCTTGTTCTTGTTCTTGTTCTTGTTCTTGTTCTTGTTCTTGTTCTTGTTCTTGTTCTTGTTCTTGTTCTTGTTCTTGTTCTTGTTCTTGTTCTTGTTCTTGTTCTTGTTCTTGTTCTTGTTCTTGTTCTTGTTCTTGTTCTTGTTCTTGTTCTTGTTCTTGTTCTTGTTCTTGTTCTTGTTCTTGTTCTTGTTCTTGTTCTTGTTCTTGTTCTTGTTCTTGTTCTTGTTCTTGTTCTTGTTCTTGTTCTTGTTCTTGTTCTTGTTCTTGTTCTTGTTCTTGTTCTTGTTCTTGTTCTTGTTCTTGTTCTTGTTCTTGTTCTTGTTCTTGTTCTTGTTCTTGTTCTTGTTCTTGTTCTTGTTCTTGTTCTTGTTCTTGTTCTTGTTCTTGTTCTTGTTCTTGTTCTTGTTCTTGTTCTTGTTCTTGTTCTTGTTCTTGTTCTTGTTCTTGTTCTTGTTCTTGTTCTTGTTCTTGTTCTTGTTCTTGTTCTTGTTCTTGTTCTTGTTCTTGTTCTTGTTCTTGTTCTTGTTCTTGTTCTTGTTCTTGTTCTTGTTCTTGTTCTTGTTCTTGTTCTTGTTCTTGTTCTTGTTCTTGTTTTTGTTTTTGTTTTTGTTCTTGTTCTTGTTCTTGTTCTTGTTCTTGTTCTTTTTCTTGTTCTTGTTCTTGTTCTTGTTCTTGTTCTTGTTCTTGTTCTTGTTCTTGTTCTTGTTCTTGTTCTTGTTCTTGTTCTTGTTCTTGTTCTTGTTCTTGTTCTTGTTCTTGTTCTTGTTCTTGTTCTTGTTCTTGAACCACCAAAGAAATGCAGATATTACATTTTAAAGGGCTTCTCCGGATCTGCCCTCTGAAGGTACAATACAAGAGTTTATTACATTTTATTATTCAATTCCAAAAAAAGAAAAGCTAACAGTTGTAATTCTTAAAATAGTTTATTTTATGGATGGAGTATTGAATAGATTTTATAATAATTTGAAATGTTTATTTCAAGGAATCAGGATGATACTATTATCATGAAAAAGCATATACACTCAATAATCAAAAAAACATTATATGGCGCCCAACGCGACGATTGCTGCATATACCTTTTTCTTTTAACTCTTATGACATTACCCCAATCCTTTCAATTGCTCCCTGAAATCTAAGCATTAGTTCATCAACACTGAACTCTGACTCGTTGCTGCCAACACATACATTACTATTCATTTACTAGCCAGAAGTTGTGAATCCCTTCAACGACCCGCTCCTTTCCCCAGCTAATGAATGCAAATTTTTAACATTATAAAATGATAACTTTAGCAGCAAAGCATATTCACTTATTTCAAAACTCTGGAGGAAACACCTGTTTTATCACATAAAGAACCTAAGAAATCCCTTCATCGTCAACAGTTTGCAAAGACAAGTGCTATACTAAATTTGCGCGACAGGAAGTAAAAGTTTTTGTTTAGCAAAAGTCTTTTAGAAAACTTCCTACCGGCTTTTAATAAAGATATTCTCTTTTCAGTTATTTCTGTTATTTTCAAAACTTTATGCGATTTTCAATTTCAACGACACGGTGCGATGCGGCGCAAGTAATAATCTGCCAAAGAAAACACTCAAAAAGAGAACCTGTAGAAAATATAAAAGTCTTATCGCAGCAGAGCAAGCCAAAACACTTTTAAACTGCATAGACTACAAGACTACAGGTAAGGCAATGTTCCTACCTATGTACTTGTCGCCTTGTTTCCTCCAACCTCACCTAGGCATAACATTAAAGAAAAACAAAACGTAGATTTGCTACAGAAAAGTTTTTTTCTTTGAAATTCCCCAAACTTCCCAGTTTGCTTTGCTAACTAGCTCCTCTGATTGGCAACTTCGACTGCAAGCTGTTGGCTGTTCGTTTGATGGTTCCGAAGTTCATTTTGTTGTTGTTTATATTTGCGAAAGAACAAGCTTGTTGTCAAGGAATTATTTTTTTTTTTATTTAAATATAAATTTGAACGCAGTTTCATTTATACACTTTGATCTTTCACATCAGGAAAATAGAGTCACACCCGAATTGAATCTGGTGTACTCGTACAAGTGTAGTGTTGTAGATTCACCAAGGTAACTTTTGGTAAACCTTGCTTGGGTAGAACGCTAGCTGGTGGTGGTAGATTGTTGGGTATGCAATTGATTTCCAATTTGAGTTCGGTGAAATGTAAATTTGCGATAATTGGATGGACAAATTGGATATCCAATTAATCGCATCGATAATTCGATAACTGATTCCAGAGTTCAAAATCCTTCATTATACACAATGAATGGAAGAGCATCGACGGACAAAAGTGTTGTCGAATTCCGGGTAAAATTAAAGGGTACAATGATTTTTTTTTTATTTTATAAAAAGGTGGTAACTATTCTAAAAACTATAAAAAGCTGATGAATCAAAGTGTTTTATTTCATTGTTCAAATAAATCAATTCGGTTAGGAACTGGGGTAGCAACATTTCAGATCAAAGGTATATGCCTCAAAAAATTCGTTTTTTTTTCCAAATTACAGGCAAAAGCAATTGAGGCAAATTGAAGTGGAAATAGGGCTAATTTAATGCTAAACTAATATTCAGATTTCGAAAACCACCAAATTCTATTGAGAGTATGTTGGTTTGAATGTCAACTACGCAAATTTTATGTGAGTATAGATTTATATAAGGATAAATAGTTCTGTAACTAGAGTTGTGTCTAGATAGGACTTGACACAGTAATCGTAAGCGCATATGTATAAATAATGTATAAAATACAAACCCAGATAGTAATGGTCAATTTCAAAGCCGGTTTTTGAACCGTTTTCGAGGTGGAAATAGGTGAAGCAATCTTGACTAAAATTAATTAATACCAAATTAGAGATTTCTATAAAACGGTTGAGGTCCTCTTTCTAAGATCAGTTGTACTCCTTTCATGATCTCACTTTAGTGTGCTTTTGAAAACCCGTGGAGCCGTTGAAACAACGCGTAATTCTCTAGCCACATCTCACGATTCAGCTCATAAAATCGTCTCTCTGCAAATCGTCTTCGCATATGGGACCAAAAATCAGTCGTTTTTTTTTCTGTGGAACCGATCAAGGGTTTCGTAATGCGTTTTAGATAAGGTCCGTGCTTCCACTCCGTATATCAAGACTGAAATGTTGCAGGTCGTATGAAGGGCTACCTGTGATTTTCCGGAGAGAGTTTTATTTCTCAATGTTTTAAAGCTCGCAAAACAACTACATATGACATCACACAAGATGTTTTAACAATACTTCAACATCGCGAGTAGTTTTTCCGGATTTTGAAAGATTTTATGCCTCTGCTCTTATGTTGACATATGTATGAGTCTTGCACAATCTTTTCAGGTATTATCCAAAGCCTTCTTCGATATCAAATATGTGAGTGAAATGAAGAAATTATGTACAGTGTCAGTCACGTCGCTTGGAATCGGAAGCATATTTTAGGTTTACTTCATTCCTCGCAGGATTGACGGTGGCAAATGCAATTGGCCTTGCCCAATCTCAAACTTATTGCTCTCAAATAGTTTAAGAGAATTTAAATTTTTATGAAAAGCACTCAGTTGGGTCAATAGACGGATGTAAGATTTAAAAATCTTACAAAAAGCACAAAAAAAAATGATCTCCAGAAAAGAATATTTATAAAGTTCCAGTTGGACATCTGCAATTCTTCTGGCGATCATGTTTTAATATTTCTTAGGTTTGTATCATTTATCAAATTCAGTCAAGACATGCTTACTGTTTAGTTTGGCATTCTTGCCTTACATCCTCCCTTACAGTCTGTGATTGTATAAACTGGACCAACGAACCATAGCTGGGATCCGTGAAAAGGTCCGATGCCAATGTAAACAAGCTCAAGGTAATTTTCAGTATTTGGTATGACTAGCAAACGTATACAATTGACAAACTGATTTTGATAAGAACTCTGGCAAAGTTAAAGATACTTTTGGTATATAAACAATATATTTATATGAACTTACGGGTATCCTCTCAAAATTATTTTATCCAAAAAATTTACGATGAAAATATATTCGCTTTTTTGCTCTTGAACAAGAACAACGAAGAAACTGAGGATTTAAAATTCTAAATATACTGTTTGCTCCCACGCTGACCCAAAATGGTTTCAAATGCAGTTATGAACATGAACATGGATATGAACACAGCATACCAACGACCTAAGAGTAGCAATTTGCATTCAGAAACATCGATGCAACATTACAAAATGCATTTGCCGACAAATAAACTTATCTTTATTGCAACACATCCCTATGAACCACTTCTGTTCACAGCAATATCTCTTACCAATTAAATCAGAACTTCAATTAGCCATAAACTGGCCAAATTATAGCATGCAAACGTTCCATTTTCTATAAATGAAAGATAGCAAATTACATGCACCAGACCCAGCCGAATGCTCGCTCAGTTATGTTCCTGGAGGACTATTGAAAGTCCCATGGACTATAAAATTTTATTACAAATCGATATCAGTACTGGTGTTCTGATTTTAAAATGTGTTGCCTTTTTTATTTGTCTTAGTAGTCACTGTGTGGCGAGCCAGAATGTTATTTGGGATACAATGTTCCTCGGGACGACGGTAGATGTTCGAAATCAGTGTGGCAATTTAAGTTTGTTTACATTCCATTTCATTTCATTGTTTTTAAAACGCGGGAGAATCAGGACAGTGCATATGAATCCTTTGGATAACGATTACTTGCCATCCCAGCTCTCACGGAAAACATAATCAGTATACCTAGCCATTTCTTTTTCAATTTAGAGCACTTATGTCTGACGTTAGTTTCTTTTTGACAATATATATCGGAAGCTTGCTGAGTGGCCATCAGACGTAGTAGATCAAAATTGTAACGCAAAATATTTGTAGACTATCGATCTTGTATTTATTTTTCAGTTCTTAACATAACACAACAAGATTAAAAATCTCTTATACCCATGTATGAAGTTTGAGTAAACAGTTTAAATTCAATTTAATACAATCTGCAAAAAAAGTATTTGAAGATAAACCTTTCCCGTTAAGGCCAGTAAAGATATGGCTCATTGTTCTCAAAAGTATTCTTAGGAGCGCGATGATATAAAGCAAAGTCGGAAATTATCTGTTTGCATAGCTAATACCCTGGATTCTGGTATGACTCGTGAATTATTACTCCAACGGAATTGCGTTTATGACATTTTTGGGGTTCCATCTTCTTTTTCTGTTGCACATAAACTGTGCAATATGTGCAATAATACCAAGTGGTTCTCTTGATAAATGTATATCTGCAGAACTTATGTCAATGTTCGCGGCAACTGGTGAACTGGTCACACTGTTGTTGAAGGAGATTTCCATTTCTCAGTGTTAACATCCTCTTCTAATGGCTTCCAAAAGGAAAACGTTGGTACTGTTTATTCTATCCAAGCTTTGTATTAAATACATTCCGGAAATGTTGTTTTTCGGACTAGGTCATTAGCACTTTCTCATTCCCTTTGAATTAAGGAACCCTCATCACCTAAAACCGAATTCATTACTGGATGACTCGACATGATCAAAGCAAATTGTCTTTTGTTTTAAAAGGATGCGGTGACATACTTTTACAGAAAAAAAGCAACTAGAACAATCAAGAGAGTTGAATTTCTTTAATTTCATCAACATAGAGTCATTAAATATTTTCACCTTATGGGATTATGATGATATCGTCCTTATGAGCTGTTTGCACAAAGCCGGATTAAAGGATCTTGGATGTCACATGAAAAATATGCAATTCCCTCATAAACGGGTAAACGTGTGTGCGTGTGTCCTTGCTTGTCGCTCGGTCGATCCTTTCCATAATCCATGACAAGAGAGAATGCTCGAAATTACCATTTAATCATCTCTAAGGATAATAATTTATCTGCAAGGATTATCAGGTTCATGTTGCCGCAGAACTCGTGAATGTGTATGTGGATTCAATAAAGGGTTTTGAAATACAATAGCGAACATGAGACGATGAAAGAATAATAACAATAATTTCACCTGTGGGGATAACCATATTTCGAGTTGAAAACGAGGGCTTATTGTGCATTTTGAATGTGAGAGTATACAGAGTTAAATAAAAGAATATCTCGACGTGTAATTGTGAAAACTGTCATTTCGTTTTGTGTGAAACAAGTGTATCTCTTCATCCTCAGTTTAACTTAACTCCATATACTTAAGTCTAGCACACATAAAATGTACTGCGACAGATCCCATTCCTGGGTGATTTTTGATTGTGCGTTTAAATGTGTTTGGTGCCACCCTACTCGTTGGGTAATCAGCTGTCGTGCTTCCGTCGCCTTCATATCCTTTAACCGAGTTCTTGTCGTCCTTTTATATGATGGAAAATAAAATCATCTGAACCGTGAAAAACTTGACTTGATTGACTGCAACCATCAAAGGAAACAGTTGTTGCGAAAATACTTTTTCCTCGTGGGGAATAGAAAGAGAAAAGCACTCCTGCTGGGGCGGGCGGTTTGACAACAGCAAAAGTCGGCTAGACTGTGGCAATAAAAGCGTTAACGTTAAACGAACGTGGGAGGATACGCCAATGAACTTTTGCTGAATCGACTTTTCAATATCATCAAACAGCGTGTGCTGTTTCTGGCATATGTATCCTTTTCTTAGCTGTACTGTGTATAAGTTGGTAGGGCTAGGTACCTACCTACTCGCCATTGTTAAATGGTGAGGGAACTAAAGCAAAACTTGCGCTCAACGGTTGGTATATCTACACTAATTTTTTTTTAATTTTTCTCTCAACTTTTCAATGGTCAAAGGAGTGAGTGGCGGTGGGTCTTTTCCTTACTCTACAGAAGTTCGCCTGCATTTGACTCAGCATGGAAAAACCAACTTCATATAATTTAGTTTTACGGTATTTTTACTTTGTGTTAAGTTCACAGTTTCTTCGATCCAATGCTTCTTTTGAACCAAACAAGTCTCTCGCTTCAGAAGGACCAACTGCGGCGCTTGGTTGCACAATTATTCAGGTTATCCACAAAGTGAGGTCAGCATTTTTAATTTTCTTGGGGTTTTCTTTCAAAGAATTTGTGACAAAGGTTTCAACAATGAAGCTCAATTATCAAGCGAAAATTGTGAAATGAAATACTTTTGTTGAGAGTCTTTCAAATTGCAAATTGTTATTTTTGTATACTTTTTTTGGAGGGAGGAGGAGGAATTTAGTTTTTTCTTGAAATTGGCATGAATTTCTCAAGTTACAGGTGTTATGGGTATGGTTTGGTTGGTTTAAATAACTACATGGATGTTGAACCAAGGTCACCTTATAAAGAAAAAAGTTTCTGAGCATCTTTGTGGTCAAGATCTTAGCAGAGGTGTTACAAGAGTCCAAAACTTTGTTTTACACTCCCAACAATATTAGGGGCTGAACTCCATGTTTCTTTGCTTATGCTGGGTACCTACTGGTCTTTTAAAGTTTTGAGTATGTGATGAGGTTATCCTCCATACCTGAAAGAAAAATGGGCTGCGTCTTTAAAATATATTTAAAAATACAAGTTTATCTTTGTAAGCAAAAAAGGTAGGAACTTTGATTTTTTAGAACTCCACCCGTAAATTAAAATTCAATAAAATTACGTATTATTGGAGTATGTATTTAGTTAGTCACTATATTTGATTTCTGTTAAACAAAAGTTGTTCCTATTCCACGGAAAGTGATAGAATACTTGACTACGGCAGGGTTCTTTTGAAGGACTCCTTTTATTTAACATTAGGTATGTGAACAGTAAGATATTTCACATATAGGTCCAAATTTTGTCGATACCAATTTAAGTAGGCTTTTTTATGCCATACAATTGAAACGCATATGGATTTTTCCAGTGCTAATAAACAACTGCTCCTCGACTCTTTTAAGAGGGAAATGCGAAGTTGAGTAATCATTTTTTGTCGTCGTTACTATGTTCTAACTATCTTATCGTTCTGAAACTTTTTTTTCGCTTGCAATTAGCTGAACCTTACATCTATCCAAACACCAGTAGCAGGTGTATTTGAATGAAACAACAAACTGCATAAAGCTTTCTGTTCCACTGAACAACTAACAACCTACAGGACTTCCAGCAAAAAGTAAACAGTCTAATTGCTTGGGCAAACAGAAATCCATCATCAAAGGGCGAGCACACACAGACATGGCCCTGAATAAGAGCAATAAGTTTACTCCTGCTATGCAAGCACATCCAACATATAATACCCATTACCCACCCTTGACCCTTCGCTTGAGCACAGAGGCAGAATTATTATTAGGTTAAGTTGCATGCACATGCAGCACAAAACTGAGGAATGAGCACAGGACACAGCCATTAATTGCATTAAAATTGTCTGTGAAAAGTGAAGCTTCAAATGCTTTTGAGTGGATTTTCTGCAGGAAAAAAGCGAAAGAGCAAAAAGTATTACGAAAATCTAATGTAAATTCAGTTTTTGATTCCTTAAGCTTTTGTGTACCACCTGCTGATGGATATTACGTTTAGCCTACTCCGATGCGTATTTTTTGAAAATACGTTGTTCCAAAAACGATATGCATCACTCTCTTCCAAACACAATTATACGTTTCATATTATCTTCACATGTAATTAAGGTCAAAAGCAATCATAAGCCAGGGAACCACATTGCAAAATTAAAGCCACACCAGAAAAAACAGAAAAACAGTTAAATGAATTGTCTGTTGAAGCCCGAAAAAAAGCCAAGTCATCAACAACTACACTCATTTAAAATTAACAAATAAAAGTATGACAGGAAAGCAAAAGCTTCATTCGCGCATCACACGTACATACATAAATATGGTTCTCCTCTGACAAGAATAATAATATCAAAAAAACAAGCAAAAATAAAGAACACATTGAAATTATTTATTAAATAAAATACCGTCATGTTTTACTCGTGCGATTCAGGTTTTGTGTTTCATTCTCATTTATTGCGCCTGACTTCATTGCATGTTCAATCAACATGAAATAAATTCAAAATTCAATTAAAAATCGGGTTTTAACTGAGAAAAAGTTAAAACAAACTGCAAATTGGTATAAATCAGATTGGTGCGTGGTAGTAATGTGGACATTTACCATGGTGCAATGGGTGAGCTATGGCTGATTCGACATCGACATCGACATCGACATGGACACCGGACAAAACCAAAAACCCCATAGTAACCACACTCCAGGGATAAAATAATTTGTAAAAGGAAATGATATCAGCCCTTTGAAATTGCTTAACGTCAGTACGGTAGGAGAGGACAGAAGAGTGTTTTTTTTGGAAGGTAGAGAAACTATGTATCTTTTTCCAGTATTTAAATTGGTAGTGCAAATATTTTGGGCTGTCGTCCTTTCGCAACTCTTATAATTCTCCGGAAGCCAACTCCACGAGGAATTTAGTTCATACTCATTGGATTTGCGGATGTTAGTGTGTTGAAAGGCTTTGACACAATTTAACCAATCACCAGGCACTGAGGTCACTCAACGAAACACTAGTGTTTGCACCCCTTGCAATCAACTTACTGTGTCATACTTTTTGTATATTGTTTAACATTATGAGTCGTATGTATATAATATATGCTTTGTGCAGTCCAGGGGACAATTATGTCACTCTCTGAACCAGCATCTAAAAACTCCATCACTATACTAGATCCCAGTTCCCAGTACACAAAGACTATGATGGTAACGAGAGGGTGGACATCTTAGCTGAAGATGGAGCATCTATGCAATTCGGTCCTGAATCTCTCTGCAGTGTAAAAACACATTCAAACACGATGTAAAGAACATCATATTATAAGAATACAACACAGCTTGGCGTAACTCATCTGGTCAAACCTCTTTTCGCCAGAATATACCAAAAAACATCAAAACCCAACTCCTACTGGAACCTATATAGGAAAATCATCAAAATTTGCACAGGACCATAAACCGGCCACTTTCACATAAAGAAACACCCTAACCAAATGAAGTTAGTAGCGGACCCCACCTGCAGACTATTGCTCGAAAATGATTAAACATCTCTGCACATTAGTACAGAATGTCCTTCAGCACTTTTCCGCCTTAGAAAGCAAATACTTGAGTATGAAATCACCACCACTAGATAAACTCAAACTCAAACAGAAGATTGTTAGCCTCTGGTTCAACTCAGAAACAGGAAAACTGCTATGAACCTTAACATGGGTTGGGACAATAGGCTACATTCAGACACTGCAGAAGTCAGTACAGCTTTCGGGTCGCTCTACGCTTACTCAAAGTTTGTAAGTTGGGAAGCAAATTTTCACTCATTTATTTTCGTAGATGTGGTACCCGTGGTGTGACGGATAGCATGTCCGCCTGTCAATCGAGCGGTTTGAGTTCGAATCCCAACAGAGGCAAAAATGTTTTTTCCATGGGTATCGCCTTTCGCCAGTTAATTAGCAAGTCCTCCGTTAGTATTCATTGCCATGAAAAGCGCTTTCTCGATTAGCCGTTCGGAACCGGCAGAAAATTGTAGGTCCCTTCCATTCCCTCACAAGGCATGGTTATGAGAAATGCGGTAGGCCCAGGGGCTCCTCGCTCTGTTGCGCGCCACCCTATTTTTTTTTTCTTATTTTTTTTTTAGTAGATGTCGGAAAAGTTATGTCCGGATCAGAAAACGTGCTCAGTACTCAGTCTTATTTAGACTAATATAGCAAGCACAACCTTTCAAAACTTTTATCCTGTTTGTTGTAGAGTTGTAGGACCCTCCCTTCGTATTACAGTTTCAACTTCAGTAAAAATAAAGTTAATGTAATTACTGAAAGAGCAGATGACTGTGAAACACTCTCTTAGTTAGACCTGCTGTGACTTGGAATGTTTGGTGACTCCTGCTAAACATAGTACTTCCTTCACTCTATCATTCGCACACAGGCCTCTGCAACTCCCCTTAATCAGAGGGCCAGACCTTTTTTCCTTTTTTTCCTTCCCCCCAACCCCCCCTTTTTTTGTGGTAGCCTCCGACTCTTGGCATCTGTACTTGCGCGCACTCTGTTTTCGTTATCAGTCTTCGGCTCGCGGGGCTGATTCGACATCGACATCGACATCGACATCGACATCGACATCGACATCGACATCGACATCGACATCGACACCGGACAAAACCAAAACCCCATAGTAACCACACTCCAGGGATAAAATAATTTGTAAAAGGAAATGATATCAGCCCTTTGAAATTGCTTAACGTCAGTACGGTAGAAGAGGACAGAAGAGTGGTTGTTTTTGGAAGGTAGAGAGACTACATATGTATCTTTTTTTCAGTAATTAAATTGGTAGTGCAAATATTTGGGGCTGTCGTCCTTTCGCAACTCTTACAATTCTCCGGAAGCCAAGTCCACGAGGAATTTAGTTCATACTCATTGGATTTGCGGATGTTGGTGTGTTGAAAGGCTTTGACACAGCTTAACCTGGCACTGAAGTCACTCAACGAAACACTAGTGTTTGCACCCCTTGCAATCAACTTGCAGTGTCATACTTTTTATATATTGTTTAACATTATGAGTCGTATTTATATATTATGCTTTGTCCTTTGTGCAACAGTTTTATAGAGTGTTTCCTTAGCTTCTTAGTTCACCTGTCATAAGATCCAAACTAGTCCAGAAGACAATTATGTCACTCTCTGAACTAGCATCAAAAAACTCTGCCATCATCCACTGGATCTCACCACACAAAGAATATGATGGTAATGAGAGGGCAGACATCTTAGCTGAAGATGGCGCATCTATGCTATTCGGTCCTGAACCCCTCTGCAGTTTAAAAACACATTCAAACGCTGTGTAAAAAACATCTAGTTTAGAAGAATACAACACAGCTTGGCGTAAAACTCATCTGGCCAAACCTCTTTTCGCCAGAATATACTAAAAAACATCAAAACTCCTGCTGGAACCTCTATACAGAAACCTTCAAAATTTGCACAGGACCATTAACCGGCGACTTTAAAATAAAGAAACACCCTAAACAAATGATGTTAGTAGCGGACCCTATTTGCAGACTATGGCTCTAAAATGAATTAACATCTCTGGAAATTATTACAGAATGTCCTTCAGCACTTTTCCGCCTTAGAAAGCAAATACTTGAGTATGAAATCATCTCCCTAGATAAACTCAAACTCAAACAGAAGATTGTTAGCCTCTGGTTCAACTCAGAAGCAGGAGAACTGCTATGAAACTTCACTTGGGTTGGGACAATAGGCTACATTCAGACACTGCAGAAGTCAGTACAGCTTTCCTGTCACTCTACGCTTACTCAAAATTTGTAAGTTGGGAAGCACATTTTCACTCATTTATTTTCGTTAACTTTTATCCTGCTTGTTGCAAGGTTGTAGGACCCTCTCTTCCTATCATGTTCAGTAAAAATAAAATTAATGCGATTACTGAAAGAGCAGAGGACTGTGAGACTCTCTCTTGGTTAAACCTGCTGTGACTTGGAATGTTTCGTGACTCAAGCTTAATATAGAACTTTCTTCACTCTATTATTCGCACACAGGTCTCTGCAACTCCCCGTCAGAGGGCCAGACCTTTTTTCCTTTTTTTCCTTTTCCCCTCGCTTTTTTTTTGTGGTAGCCTCCGACTCTTGGCATCTGTGCTTGGGCGCACTCTGTCTTCGTTACCAGTCTTCATTGGCTCGCGGGGCATGATCATGATCATACAGTTATGCTCATTTGGCTGTACAGGTCATACAGTTCGTTGCTGAATTTTTTTACTGACACACTGTTGTCACGAACGGGCCAAAGATCGCTCGAAGTATTTTGCGTTTGATACAACACAACGACAATGAATTTCCTCATCCGCAACAATAACGCCACAAGAGAAAAGCTCGTATATTGATATTGCAACAGTTTTCATTTTTGTGTAATGTTCCCAAATTGGCAAAACTGTTGTATATTGTAAGGACTTTTCCTACCCATTTTAGAATACTAGCTCAATCACTGTGTAATAATAAGTGGCAATATCATTGCTGCAAATAGTTATCTAAATCGAAGTATTTTTAAAGCTTTAAAATTAAACGCTTTCTACTTTACATGCTGGCAAATTTTTAAATTGCATCGCCAACTGTCCTTGTTGAAAAGTATACAAAAAAAGAAAAGAAAAAAAATCATTTATCCATTTAGATGGGTATCCTTCTTTTTACTATCGAACTAAATCACTGTTTACACTCTGAATTGACGGTCGTGCTATGTTAATTAAAAACAACAATAAACGATGGAAGTGGCGATGTGACATGAATAGATGTTTATCTCTGCAGTTAAATAGAGAAACACACAGATATAGACTGCGTTCGGCAGGAAGCCAGTTGTTTGCTCGTTTTAATGAAAACACACAAATTGAATTTGCTGCTGGGCCACGTTGAGAGATTATGTTGTGATGACAACAAACTGAAAGAGGGATCCCAATGATGAACAAAGATAATGAAAGGTAAACAGTAGCTATATCAAGTAATTCTTTTTGGTTTGGTTTTTTTTTCGAAAGATTGATTGTCGATTTGTATCTTAAGGGTTTTTCATTAAATGTTAAATAAAAGAAAATGCTTTATGTACCATGAATTAAATACGAACCAAAAAGAATAAAGATATTTCTCTAATCATTATGATAGACAAGAAAACCCACAAATTTACTGTCTTTTCATAATCATACCGAAAATTCATAAATGACTGAAAACTTATTTTCATATCGCTACAGAAACCCATAGCTGAAGTTGCAAGCTGCACTCACAGAAACAACGTTTTTCATTCGAAAGCTGGGTAATGTCTATGAAGCTATTTGATTTCCGTAAAACTATAATATTTGCTCAGAGTCTTATTTTTCGGCGAAACCTAAATAAACACCTCATATAATATTTTGCAGCTTCCTCAGAAGATATTTCAAAAGAATCAATAAACTTTGTATATATGCAGTGAGTGCGATTAAGTCTTACGAAGAAAATATTTAAAGTCATCATAGATAACTAGCTGAGCTTGAAGATCCACTTAACACAGCCACTTGCCGCAGAGTGAAGTGCATACTGCACACCATGAACCACGACGAAAACGGCCAACGAAATATCTTTGTTTCATCATCATCACCGCCAACAGCTACCGGCTGAGCGGAAAGCCACACAAAAGCTTTCAAGTTAATCTGCACAATATTTCATGGGCCACCTCTCCATGCACCCCATCTACCACATTCAATCTACTTTCAGCCAAGGGCGGTCGGTGGTCATGGTCTATTGTCTAGCACAGCAGCAGCCAGTAGACCAACAAGTTTTTAATCCTTTTCCATGTAGCGGCCCTATGGCGAAAAACGCCCCCCACCACCACCACTCAATGGCTTTGCAATCTTTTCACGTTTTAATAGAACGTGACAATATCCGTTAACAGATTTCGCCTGGTAAAATGTACACAACTTAGGACAGGATGACCATTAAAAAGCATGTTCTCTCCATTTCGGAATGTCCACGGATGGGTCTCTTTCATCTTTCCTCTGGTTTCCTTTCTTTTTTTTTTTGTGTTTTAATATCATTGTAAACCCCCCTATTCACTGGCGCTGCAAATATTATCAAAGTAAATACCCTGCTCTAGAGAGGTCGTTATGATTGTGATTTTATCGCACATTACCTACTTCACCGCATTCGTGTCGCATCATCCAAGTGGGAATCTAATTTCCAGGCGTAAATATACCTACAGTAAGGTCCTTACAGCCATTTCGATTCATTGTCATTTGAAATGATTGAGGTCCAGCTAATTCAGTTTGTCCTGAATCTACAAATTTAAATGAATATGTGCCAAATCAAACAGTGGTGAACTTAAAAAATAACAAGGTTGCAGGTGGCTTGTTAGATTCGACGAATTTCACAAACTATCTTAACAGTGTTCTACCTAATGCTTTTATAGCACTTCACGACACATGAAAAACAAGTAGCAGTGCTTCCGACGTTTTGTAAGCCACTTGTTGCAAAACTAAGTTTTTTTCAGCTCAGCATTTCTTGAATCCGAGATATGATATAAGCATCATGCAGTTCTCTAATTTAAGCTGTCCAAAGCCCCGATTGTAAAAAATAATAGTTCTAAATGAAACAATGTATTTATATCATATCATATTGCGTTCGCCGTATTTCTCATTGCTTTAGACTCTAGAGGTTTGAAATTCTAGAGCTTTTTTGTTAAACCCTGTTTATTCGTATTTATTTTCAGATATTTGAACACTCTTTAAACCGCCATTTACGCCTCCTGTTTTTTTCTGACTAAAATCCTACCGCTAGTGGGGGGTTGTGGACAAAAGATGTCGAAATCTACACAAATTAGTTGCTTTATTTTCAAAAATCTGATTTTATTTAAGTAAACCTTAACTCTACCGGCTCGCTTGGATTTAGTTTAGTTGCTATTTTATGTTAAAAATAATAGCCATTCTTGCAATTGCAAACGGTGAAATTCACCAGAGAGCATATGCCCTAGTCTTACTTACAGAAAAGGTCCTTAAATCTTCTGTTTGAATACTCGCTTTAAAATAAAAAGAAAACTCAGGTTGGCATAGGTACCGAAAGAGGGCACTCCATGCTATCTGGCATCTATTGACTTTTCCCTTCATTCAAGTGGATAACATAAAAAGGAATAATATTTTTCTGTTGCCATCGTTTTCTAAAAAGTGAAAGCTTATATTTAGCCATATGTATAGGTATGTTCGGTTTATGCGGTACCAACGAGCACAATGGCAGGCTTCACTCGTGCATATATCATGCTTCAAGGTACCGGAAAATTGTTTGATTTTACCTTTAGGTAAAGCTACATAAGAATTTGTTTTTACAAGTTTTACATTTGTTACCCTGAAGGAAAGTGATATGCGCCGTATATATAGTCGTCCTCATCGATTCACATCGATTGTTGACATTAGCTTTGGAGGGATGTTAAGGTGGTACTTGATTTTGAATAACATTCAGTGATTTTCTGTTTGGATTCACTGACGGGTTGTCATGATGGGTATGTGTAGGGATTTGAATCAAGTTGAGGAATGCCAACGAATAAGGATAGAATTGGGTCTTGACGTGAACAATCTAAAAATGATTTTTATTAAAAACAAAAAAGTTGGTAGCCAGGCGAGTCGTTCTTTAAAGAAAATTTTTTGATTTTCAAACTATGTTTGCTTTTTGCCGATTTTTATTATACACGAGAACGAAGCTATTCTTGGACGACATGGGAATAAAAATAAATTGAATTGAAATTCATGACTGAGAAACTATTTCATTTTTGACAGTCAACGGCAAAAACACGATCTTTAGAATGAACTTCCCTTTCCCTAAGTACTCAGTTGCACTCAAAAACACTGTTTTTGACATTGGAGTGGGATACTGGAAAAGCTTGTAAATCAGTGGCCGAATTACCGCACACGTGATGGAGTAATACGGCAGTGAACTATGCGTTTTTGGTACTTTGTAGTTCACGCGTTATCGAGCACTTTCGTACCACAATTTGACGTTCTTCCATCAATATTTGAGCGAATGGAAGTTCGTAAATGAACAGCAGAATGATGTTATGAATCATAGATCGAATTTTGAAAGAAAATAAGTTTTCAATCACTCGATCACTGATGCGGTAACTCGACCACAGACTTTTGGGCATCAAGTCAAGGCAATAACAAAAAGACTGAAAATGAGTAAGGTTAAAGGTTTAGTCAAGAAATAGGTTGGCACAACAAAGTTCGGGGCCTTGTGCATTTCTCTGAACCAAAAAAAATGGAGGGGACCTAAAAATTATGCTGAATTCCAAATGGCTGAATGAGAAAGCACTTTTCATGTCCTTAAAAGAAAACTTTAATTACAAATGGAAGGAGGAAGCCACTACTTAGGGCGTTTCTCTCAACCATGCCTATGAGGATAATATTGGCAGAGTGCAGTTTCCTTAATAAATTTGCAGAATAATAAGTTACAAAAGAGAGGGAAAATGATAAATATTTCCCTCAAAATATTGTCCCTAAGCAACTGCAAAAAATGTTGACTACTGATTGTAAGCTTAAAGGAATAGTTTAGTGAATATCTGATGAGCTTTTTTCTAACTCAATATAACAGCTTACTTTTCACTGCATCCACACAAAATAAAAATTTAACGAATTTCAGCACCTTGCTGCTTTTAACTGTTTCGACAATTTAATACCTCCTGACACTGAGATAAATGGTTGAAAGTTACTTGCAATTTAACTAATAGCTCTTCTTATCCTAGTCGCAATCCGTCGTATTCAAACCATCCAATTAACCATTGGTTTTTTTCCTTTTTTTGTTTAAGTCCTGCGATATAATTTCTAATCATCATTACGATTGAAGTAGGCTTTACTGCAAAGCACCCATAGACAATGGCAGAAGAAGCATTTCCTTGAACATAATTAGGTGTCATACCTAAATGAGATATCTTTTAAGATAAATTCAGAAGAAGACAACCGGAACCAACGTTTCAGGAGCATCTTATTATAATGTTCTCGCTACTGACGGCCGTTTGTTCTCTCTTAATTAGTCCACCGGAAAGCATATCATCCATCAACGAACGAAGGATAAGGTTTCTTGCCCAAAGTGTCAACATCAGATAATGATGTTGGAATACACAATATGTATTTAATTATATAATGTATAGGATGTATTGTATACATTAACAATATCTTCATTACAAATTCATTGCCTGGGATTAAATTCCAAGCTCCACTTGACCATAAAACATTATCTCAATTTTAACATCTCAGTATTCCCGTCTTACCACCGGAACACACGAACACAAAACTTGTTTAAGCAAACAAAACCAAAAATTCAACTCTTTCCATCTAAAGTGGTTGTGGACTTATTATTAGTTGGTGTTTGCATCACAACGTTGCCATCAAAATTTGTTATTTTGGTATTTAAAAGAAAATGAGTAAATTTTCAAGCTAAACAGTTTTCATGAAAACAAAGATTAAAATGATAAAGACAAAATACGGGTACCTACTAAAAGTTAAAAAATAATTCGGTAGGCTCTATGTACCAGTCATGGGAACACTCTTATTATTCATCTAGAGCAATGATTGGACAAAAAAGTTAAATGACCTACCGAATTATCCATTTAAACTTTAAATAGACTGTCTCAATATCATTTAAACCAATGTTTACAACAGTTTAATTTAAAATTGCGAGGGCTCTGAAAAAAAATTACGAACTACATATTCGGTTGGCGGCCATATTGGATATTCATTATATTTTCATGGAGAGCTTTATTCTGGTAATTAAGTTATTTCTTTTAATATCTGTGAAATGAAAACATAATGTTATCCGCAATTTCGCAGCCGCCATTTCGGATTTACAATGGCACCGGATGTAAACACTGTACTAAAAAACATAAAGGATCAAAATTTCGGATCAATTCGTCAACTTACTGGAGAGTCCAATTTCAATTAATAGATTTTACCCAAATAAATAAACACAATAAAAAAGAGCATGCCAGATAAACCAGTTTAATTTATTTTAAATTAATTTTATTTTTGATTAATAAAAACTATTATGAAATCATTTAAATTAAAACTAAAACAAAAACTATGTCAGTTTTACAAAGCGCGCTTAAAATTTACTCCTATTATTCTGAAATATAAATTTTTTGAGATATCACAAACTTTTAAATATTTCCTAGTAACCTTGTGATGATCCTTTCCTCATTTACTCGTAACCACACCAACACAAATGACCCACAATTATGATTCACTTTCTCTTCTTTACTTAAAGACCAACCTGTAGTAAAGACAAGTTGTAGTAAGACAAGTCTTATTTTTTCTTCTTCTTTTCAGAGACACCAACAATGAAGTCCTTAGCAAGTCGTACTATGGCGCCCGTGCTGAAGTGGTTACAATGTGAATCGATAAATCCTTTGAGAGTAATAACATACTGCCATGAAAAACTGTGGTTTGGATTCAGAATAAAATTGTAATTCCTTGAAATGCGTTTGGTGTCCAATTTCCTAAAACCTTGTTGCGACATCCTATTTAAAAATATCCAAGCCCATGAGAACAGGCCTGTCCGACAATTTGTACACAAAGTGCCATCAAAATGAAAGGGAAACTCAATTATCTCGCAATTTGAAAAGAAATTTTATATTTGCTTAATGAGGGTAACCAACTACTGAACGTTCAACAAATCTATTCCATATGTCTATTATTCGACCTAATCCTAATGCGTGATCGTTAACATGTCTGCCTATTAACCCAGAGGTTCATGGTCCGAATCCCAACAGAGGCAAAAATGTTTTTCTAGGGGTTTCTCCTTCCGGGAGAAATTGACAAGTCCTCCGTTAGTAAATTCATTACCATGAAAAGCGTTTTCTCGATTGGCCGTTCTGAATCGGCATAAAAATGTAGGTCACCCACAATCCCTCTCACTTCTCACAGGTCATGGTTGTGAGAAATACGCTGGTTTTTTATATAATTTTACTAATTTTGTGGAATATAAAAATGTATGACTATTAGAACTTTAAATTTTTATTTTTTATCGTCATCTTCAGAACTATGAATGAGAAAATGTTCAAGTAATTAAATTTTTCTTTGCTACGATCACCGTAAAATTATTATTGCTGATTGAATTTTAAGTAATCATATACATATAGTCTTCGACGATATAGTGACTTGGATGAAAATTCCAAATTTTAAATGTTAATACCAGTGATGCCAGTGGTTCTAGCTGTTCGAGACATAAAGAACGTTTCAATCATGCCCCAAAAATACGAGATCCAGCAACGTTTTTGATAGATAAGCTAATGCTAAGGCTACAATATTTTTTTTGTTTTTGGATTTTAGTCAGCATCGGGTCTGTATTTTCCAGACTAACTTAATTGGCAGTTTCTACGGAAAGTTTTTGGAGAATCTATTTTAATTTAAAAGCAAAACTTTGTGACTTTTTGGTAATTTTCGGCAGAAAAGTTTTTGAAAAATGGAAAAATGATAATTGTTATATATTTCTAGCCCTGTACCACAGAAAAAGAAATCTCTCTGAACTATTTGAATCAACAAAAAATAAGAGTGAGTCAGTTAATTTTGTGAGAGCGCTTACGAAAAATTAAGTTGAGTTACAATTCATTCACCAAAGCGAAACCAAAAATGTGTTTGACTTAATTTTTGACATTTAACTCCATATATTTGTAGATGTTCTTCTGTACAGCAATGAAAGAAACAAAGATTTTCACTGCTAAATATGCCTTGTGAACCTTAAAATGTGTCTAATCTATACTTTTTCACATCTGGCAGCATCACAGCCTCACTGGATGGGTAAACAACAAGTCAAACATCCAATGTCGGGACTCCCCTTTTCTTTGGTGATTGCAACGATAGAGATGTTGATAAACTTCCGCTTCCAGTTCACCTCAAAAACAGTTCATAGTCGCCATTATTCTCCCCATCACCTTGCAGGAAGCTGGCGCCCAATGTCGGAGATAGTCCAACATCCGTGGAACACTTCCGTATAATTCTTTGGTATTATTGCTCAAACTTGACGCGGTAAGGGACCAAGAAAAGAACATTATTATACTTTGCCTTAGCAGCTAGACGATGATAAAGTTCAAGGAGGCATCCGGAGAAGGGGTGGTATGGAATGATTTTTATGAAGAAACGGCTTGCCTTGGCATTAATGTAGATTGGCTCATTATATAGCAGACACTTGGAAATTTCTTCTCGACGAACTTTTGGCATTGCGTTTCAGCACGAGTCGTCGGTTGTCAGGCAACACGGTGTACTCGGGACGACTTATGGGCTTGAGTGATGCAGGATAATGCAGTTGTTATGTCTGAGTTTGAGAAAATGTGTGTGTGTGTTTGTAAGAAGGAAAGCTGGCAGAAAATTTCATTCGAATGTTTGTGAAATAAGTTTTTATCCATCTCTATCGTGCATCCCGACATTTCTCCCTAAAAAAAAAGAAAAAAGAAAGTCATGTATACGAGTACGACGAGTATATGCCAAACGGTTTTCCTTCGGATACAGACAAAACCGCTGAGCTAAGATGAAATTGCTTTTTCATTGTTTGTCAAATTAGGAAAATGCAAAGTCGTCGTTGTCGGAGTGAGGGCAAATGGGTGGCAGTGGCACACAGTGTTTGAGATTATGGGGATCAGCGTCGTGGGTTCTAAAGTTTCTATGTTTTAGAAAAGTCCAAACTCATGGGATTATAGGAGCTAAGCCTTGCTGTCAGGTTTCAGTCCACATAATGACAATTTAATTATCTGAAATGTCGCTCTGAATGGAGAATTGATTGATTGGTAAGGGGATTATGTGATGGCTATCGTGAGATAAGGGTTGACATCAAAAGGTTTTTTAGATGAGCTTTTTGCACAGAGTACCTACATATATCATTTACAAATTCGAATAGGAAAAGTGTGTTATGGGGTTAGCCTTTAAAAGGGAACAATTCGATTGAAATAGCAGTTGCGTATTTGTATACTGTTAAGAGAGTAAGTCGAAAGGACTTTGTGGCCTTAATAATTCTTGAATTTGCTTTGCCTTCCCCATCGGTCAAGCTTTAGTTGATCTCTTTGTCACAAAATTAGTCAGCCCGATTGACGGTAAGGAAGTCATTCCGTTCATTCCACAGACATCTAATGGCGTCTTGGGTCTTTTGCCTGCTTTTATTTGCATAAAACAACCTATCCTATCTCTTCTTATATTGAAGGAGAATAGCAAAAATGTCATGGAAAATAACATTTTTTTAACATGCATGGGAACAGAAAACTTAAAGTAAAATTATTTATTTTTCTCTTGCGTCCCATACATAAGTCTCACAAGATTTACGAAAAAAGTAAATAAGTGAGAGGATAAAAGAAAGTAGACTACCTACTTAATGTGCACCCAATTGAGTGCAGCACGTCCTTGGAAGCTAACATCATACTTGGAGATAGTCAATCGAATTCAAGGCACAGCGTGTTTGTTTACTTTTATAGCAAACATAAGATGTTTGTTTTGAAATTATTTGCTTCGTTTGTTGCTCGAGGGTGTCATGTGATACCCCAGCAACACACATCACCCAGTCATTTCCACTGTGCTTAATAAAACGAAAAAACAATGTTCTTCCATCATCTTTACGAGATTCCTGGTTCCAACTACCAACTACAGCTTATAATTAAAATTTCCTGAATTGGCCCATTAAGAATATGTCCTTTGCCACCTAGACCATCAGACAAGGTATAATTTATCCACAATCCATGGACATAGTTAGTTATCCATAGTTCCACCAGCACAACCTTAAATCTCATTAATTTCCCGCTCCGATTATAATTAGAGAGAAGTAGGTATAAGGTACCTTCCAGAGGACTAAAAGAAAGGATAAAACACTTTTATGTACAGGAAAAGTTCATTGTGCGGCATCATACAGCAGACCACCTTTTGGTTCTGGGTGTGAAGCATTTAAACATGAAGCTAAAATAATTACTCAGAGGCAGAGTGACACCATAGTTTTAGTAATCTTCCATTCTGTCATTTATTATAGAGAACTTTACTAGCCTTTTGTAATAATTTAAGTCTGGTAGTTGGTTTTATGTTACACTATTACAGATTAATGTTGAAAATGAGGTGAGTTTCAGTTGTTGTTGAGCCACTGCATAGTAAAAAGGATATTCTAATTATATGGTGGTATGCTGATGGTGTCAGTGGAGTTCAGACTTAGTGGAGGGTGATTTTAAACAAAAACTAATTATGAAATTCGCGAAGAGTTGATATACTCGTGCTTGGTTAAAAAGGTTCTTATGGTTTCATTTTAAAATCACTTACGGCGAATAATTGGGAAGTAGCTGGAATGCAAACTGGTCGAAATTTGTTTAACGGTTTTCGTCTTATTTAGAAAGTTTGAAAATGTGGTATACTTTTCTTTTTAAGGAGGCCGCAGAGTTAGTTTTCATTGTAAAGTAAAAAAATTATAAAGATTGAATAAGACAAAGGGATGTTATTGATTAAATTGTATAACAAATTTAAAGTGCAGATGTACGATGTTGTCAAAATTACAACCAATCGCAGCGTCATCGATAACAGCAGACTGCCAGTAAAATATTCTCATCAGTCCCACGCTTGATAATGGAAACATGAGATGACTCGCATAACACTCGAAGAGCCAGCAAAATAGTATTAAAAAAGGCACGACTGCCTTGTGAACAACACTTGTTTCCAAATACGTTGTGGTCTCCATACGCATACCTAAGCCTATTCAGAGAAGAGTCGACTTTACAGATGGAGCGTTAAGGATTAGGCGTAAGTGCTCTATTGTCATGGGAGTAGCTAACGGTTAGCCGTTGCTGAAGGGTTTCCGGTACTTTAAGACCTTGAATTAGAAAATTTTGTTTTAGATCGATGTGAAAACGTAACACATCGAGGGCGTATTTTAAAGGGTGCCCTTGGTGCAGTGATAGAGTGTCAGTAGGCTGGACGCGTGGGTTCGAGTCCCACTATGGGCATCTACTTTTCTCTCTGCCTCCCAGTTTCATCTGGACGCCACGCCGCCCTTGAGGTTATCAGCTAGGTTCCACATTTCACTTTCACGCGATTTCAATTTCAAATCGATTGAAAAAAAAAATTGGTGTTCCATATTTCACTTTTATCGATATCGATTTCAAAATTTTCGAAGTCGAAATTGTTGTGTTCCACAATTCCATTTTGTCGATTTCAATGTGATTTCAAATCGTTTTAGTTCATTCGATGTGAAACTGTGAAACGAAATAGACGCGACTGAAAATGTAAGTAAAAAATACAATCATAACAAACTAGATTTGATTATTTTACAAAAAATTTATTTTTTAACAGGGGAAAACACAAGAATATGAAGCAAGAGGAAATTTTCCTGAAATTTATGGAGCAGCATAAAGATCTGGCCAGAGGTTTTATGAAAGGGGATCGTGTCATTGCAGATGCTTTGTGGGAAAACCTCAAAAACGATTTAAACAGCCATGGTCCACCACAGAAGGATACAACTGGATGGAAGAAAGTAAGTTCTTTTTCACTTGATAGTTTGTGACGCCAACGCCTGAGCATTATGGAGAGGGAAGAGGGAATGAGAGAAATGAATTCATTGACGCCCGGCCCGAGTGGCTATTTCTTTATTCTCTCTTTCTGGGTTTGTTTTGAACTTAGAACTAATCTCTATTAATCTAATTTTAATAAAATAATAAATACACCGAATGAAATAGTTGTTATAATAATTATATATATGTATTTAAAGGTCTGGACCGATTGGAAGTCAGCAATTCGGAAAAAGTTGTCCCACAATAAATCCGAAGATGTGTCAACTGGAGGTGGACCATTCAACAAGTTCGTTTTGTCGGCTACAGAGGACATTGTGGTAAAAATTTGTGGAATTTATACTGTGGTTGAGGGGATACCTGACACGTTGGATTTCACAGATGAAATTGAACAAGAAAATCTTGATCCTAACATTTCGGTTGAAGCATGGGCATTGGAATCGGAAACTGGCCCTTCTTCACATCCAAGAGCCAAAAAAAGAAAAATAGGGTCGGTTAATAACGATTTAGAAGACCATATAGCAAAGCA
This sequence comes from Melanostoma mellinum, assembly GCA_914767635.1. Taxonomy (NCBI): domain Eukaryota; kingdom Metazoa; phylum Arthropoda; class Insecta; order Diptera; family Syrphidae; genus Melanostoma; species Melanostoma mellinum. The sequence goes on along the minus strand of OU612059.1, from coordinate 229,095,720 downwards.
AACCAAAGTCCTGGAACAAATTGGCGAAACACTAGAAGATTTAGTAGCAGCTTCCAGTAAGCGTACGCGTGCGGAGAAAGACATAGATCACACGTTAAGGAAGCTTCAGAAGGCCGTAGAAAGAATCCAAAAGTCTTTGGAATCGAAAGACGAAGAAACAAGGCGGCATAACCATGAAATGGAAAAATTTCGTAAAGAAGAGATCGTATTGAGACTAAGGGAGATCGAGTTAGAAGAAATGAAAATGAACTTGAAAAATCCAAATGAGCAACTTTAAGACTGAGCAACTATGAATTCAATTCTAAAGTTGATAAGCTCCATCTGTGTTTATTAAGACTTTTTATTTATAACTTTTTTAATTTAAGCTTGTTGAAGAACGTTTTTTTTTTTGGTTTAGTTTCTTTATTTTTTTTATGTTTTTGAGTTAAAAGTTTATCTAAAGTATGTAGTATGTAAGTTTTTCATTACGAATAAAAGAGTTTTTTTTATTTTTAAAAGACTTGTATGTTTGTTTTAATATTAATATTTACAGACTTAAGTGGATACTGTTCGCAATAGAGTCTCTCAATTGATTGGCCTCATTAGAAATTTCACCTTCTATTTCAATCTCTGGTTCCATTTCATTTGTATTGTTTTCTAGAGTAGAGTTTATAACATCTTCGTCTCGTACCTTATAGTGTCGGCAAATGTTGTGCAACGCGCAGCAAACATTTATTATTTGTACCACCTTACTTGGTTGGTACTTAAGAGAACGACTCAAGCATTTGAAACGGTTTTTCAGAACACCGAATGTCCTCTCGATGATGTTCCGAGCCGAACAATGTTTTTGGTTGAATGTATGCTTTACAGTTCCTGCTTCTGGATCTCTGTAAGGCGTTAATAGAAAAGGCTCTAGTGCATATCCCGCATCTCCCAAAAGCCAAGAGGAATGATCACCACCATCATATCTTCGTTGTAAATATGCTTTAGCCTTGCTCATGCTCCAGATAAGAGCATCGTGGCTTGATCCTGGGCGTCGTGCGTCGACAGTTCTTATCATCATGTTGTAATCACAAATCTACACGAATATATTGAAAGATGTATGTTCCTATATTTCCGAAAGGTTAAAGAATTGATGTAAACTTACAATCATTGCGTTAATTGAAAAGTATCCTTTCCTGTTGAAGAAAAGTGTTGGATCCTGGTGGGGTTGCGATACTCTAATATGTGTGCCGTCGACGCAGCCTATGATACCAGGAATACGAAATTTGTCCAAGAAATATCGTTTAGATGTACTTCGTTCGGCATCTGACATTGAAAGTTTAATCCATCTTGGGCATATTTTCTTCTCTAGCACTTTAAGGAGTTGTGAAAAAACTTTTGAAACCGTGCTTCGGCCCATGGCAACATCAGCATCTTTTCCAACAGATTGTTGAAAGTTCCCTTCAGCAAGAAAGCGCAAAACAGCAGCTAACTGCAATATGCAAGGAATTGACGATTTTGCTAAATGCGGCGCAACTGTTTGTAGCAACATTTGGAATGCCTCTTTATTAACACGGTAATATGACACAAAACTAAATTACGAGTAATCAATATATTAGATACTTGAGGTTTTTGCAAATTCTCAATACTTACGCTCCATCTGCAATTTCTAATGGATTAGAAACATCTCTCAACGAACGCCTTTTTATTTTCTCCAATCCATATTTTTTCTTGTCAGTCTCCAAAATCGCAGCGATTAAAATAGCACTCATTTTATTTAAAAACAAAAGAAAACCAAATTGTGATGAATCTTTAAACTTTTATTGATCAGCTTCTTTTAGAATCTGACAGTTCACATGACACATCTCAGTTGTGTTTGATTTCACTTGAAGTGATTTCGAAAAGTTTTCGAAGTTATGAAATCGATCGAAATACGGAACACTGAAAATAAATTCGCTCGATTTGAAATTTCGATTTCGACATAATTTCACTCGTTTTCTGGAACCTAGCTGTATATGTGAAATTACTAACATGTTATTTCCATCTAAATAAAATAAAAAAAGGGATACCCTGAATTGACAATTGAAATTAGGTCTAAGTGCTCCAGACTGGCATACGCCTATGAAATCGTAATTTTAAGTACGGTTCCTAAGCACGAGGAGAAAAGAGTCAATCCGACTAAAGGTGCCAACAACTGACTCAGAATTTATTCTAGCTCTTATTTGCCACCTGGACCTTATTGACTCATTCCAAAGAGATTGGAGATTAGTGCAAAGTCGAGAACAAATCCTTAGAAAAACTTAAACCCCAAATTTTGGAAGTCAATAGTGGTGGGCTCCTTGATGTTAGCTTGCATATCTTCAAAATGTTAACAGGTACGGATTCTCACATAGGGTCATTTTCCAGATATTTGACAAATCTGCACAATTACCAGCAACATCGCTTTTGAGTGCAATTGACAAAAACCATATCTTTGATGTCACCCTTACTTAATGTTTTCTTAATCAAATCAAATTTCTAGGGATTGGAGCTGGCCTGCAGTTTAGTTCCGATCATGAACGGCGAATCAAGAAATCGCTTTTCTTGGCAATGCGTTCACTATATGTGAGTTTGCCAATTCCTCACAAAAGGGGATACCCGTGACCAAACAGTTTTGCTTCTTTCAGGATTCGAACCACAAACCTCCCGGTTAACAGGCAGACATACTAAACATCACGCCACGGGTACCGCCAAAGAATATGAGACCATATGAAAATAGATATCCTTCAATTGATGACAGTGGAGTTACATCAATCAAACCTTGTGTCTAAAAAGCGGTCTAGCCCCTAAACTGAAGACAAATCGGGTAATTTGTTTACAAGTAAGGTATTCCAGTTAATAACTTCAATACTCATCATACTCATACCATTCCAAGGCTTATGAAATTTCATGTCGTCGTTCAAGCAAAACAGTAAAATAGCAGTGGCATCACACCACTAGACATCACCAGAATAGTCATACAAACATTTGATATTGACTTTAAATCCATAATTCTAAAAAAATGAAGAGTATTGCTGGATAATTGGTTGAAAACCGTAAAAATAGGTAACTAACTATCCTCTACAAAATTATATACTCGTTTGTTGTAATCAATTTTAGTTGGTTGTGTTTCGAGAGGAATCGGTAAGTCCTCCGATAGTAAATCCATTGTCATGAAAAGCGCTTTCTCGATAAGCCGTTCAGAATCGTCAAAAAACTGTAGGTCCCTCCATTCACTCACAAGGCATGGTTGTGGCAAAATGAACTAAGCAACGAGGCACATCGCTCTGTTGCGCCACCCTATGCATGTATGTAAGCTGTGTTGTAAATCTATGAGAAGACTCCATTTACAGCAACGGCACATAGAATAGTATGAGCACTGAACAGGATAATTCAATTCGCCAGGACAAATTCTCATTTTTATTGCGGCAATTTGTCTTTCCCCTAGCTAATCCACAAACAACATTTTGTATTGTCTTGTTCCCTTGATAACAGTAGGTATCTACCACCTCCGCATCGTAACTACGAGTCGTGCAACGAGATGAATTTATTGCATATCATTGCACCCCTTAAAACGTCAGTTGCATTCCTGTAATGCTTCCAAAAAAGAGACATAAAGCTTTTATTTGTGAAACAATCTGACCTTACATTGTGTATATTAATGATGGCCATGATCTTGTGGCAAAATTTTAAATCTAAATTACCTTTATTAGAAGGCAGTGCAGTCTTAATTTTTAAAAGTAGTTCCTTAACGGCTGGCGATTAATTTGTTTGTGTAAAAGAGAAAATCTTGGTTCCCTTTATTCGATGTTAAAAATTCATTCCGCTTTTTGCGGTGATATTTTTTATATTTCACTTTTTTGTCATGGAATTATGGGTAATAAAAGGGGTTGACTGCCAATAACACAGCTTTGCTGATAGCATCGTAAATTACAGAGGCCAAAACTCTTTGTGTAACAAGAAATTGCTTTAGTCGATTTACGATGTAATTTATTCTCGGACAATAGAAAGACTATGCATGAGCATAGTCTACAAAAAATTGAAAACATGCACGTTCTTTATATTTATTATAACCGAAAAAAAGGATTACACAGGACTATTTTGTTTTTTAGCTGCCGATTTAGGGGGGAATAAAATTCACAGTGCAGTGTTTTTTAAGAGATGATTCTCGGACGCGGAGTATTGAAGTTAATTAAAATTTTAAACGAACTTTGTACGGCACAATGAGTGGCTAGAAACAAAGGCACAATTATATCGCTGAAATAGGACTCTATCTAAAAATCAACCGTAGACTTCATTACCCTCACACGATTTTCTGCGTATGTTTTTCACTGTGTAGTACTTTGTAACTTTTGTGGTACCCGTGGTGCGATGGTTAGCATGTCCACCTGGTAATCCAGAGGTTCGAGGTTCGAATCCGAGCAGAGGCCAAAATGTTTTTCCACGGGTATCGCCTTTTGCGAGGAATTGTCAAGTCCTCCGTTGGTAAATTCACTGCCATGAAAAGCGCTTTCTCAATTAGCCGTTCGGAACCGGCCCAAAATTGTAGGTCCCCTCCATTCCCTCACAAGGTTTGGTTATGAGAAATGCGCTAGGCCCAGGGGCTCCTCGCTCTGTTGCGCCACCCTATTTATTTATTTATTTATTTAGTACTTTGTGAGGTTAAAAGCTTTTCCTGCTGTTATTGCATCGAGCTTTAATAATTATTTGCATTAGCGGAGTTTTTGTTTTAGTTAAAAAAAAAGTTTGCTCTTCCGATTCAGACCGATTCTTCTGGCCGAAATAATGTTGGAAATTCGGCACGTCTTAAGATATGAAGACATTTTCACGTTTTGGGTTGGGAAACAATTTGTTATTTGACCATCTCGTCTCCTCGTTTTCCAATAAATATACCCAAACGACAACGATCGCTAAATGAACCATTTTCTTTGACGAACTTTTTTTTTGGTTCAAAGAATTTAGTACATTCGAAAAACGCCCAGGACAAATACAAGGCACAACCTAACAAAAAATCAAACTTTTGCAATAATAAAAAGGCCTTTTCTCTGACTGAATACTGAAGGGTGTTTCGCCCCTTGAATCAACGATTTTAATTGATATCTTTGAGCAGAAAATAAAAAAAAAATTGTATCCCTCACTCCACTTGATTGAAAAATAGAAAAAAAAGTCATAAAAGAGAATGAAATTTAATTACTGTTTGGGCATTTTCAGTTCAAAGCTTCCCCATCATTCTTCGAAGAACCTTATCGTGTCCGTAAAGAAAATGGGCGTCATAATTTAATTTAAAAGTTTATGTTTCTAGTTTGCTTTACTTTTAACTTTGAAAGGCGACACGATGACAACGGCGGCAACGCACCAATTGCAAAAGTGTCGCTTGTAATTTTCAAATTTTAATGAGATTTTTTTTGTGTTGTGTGTCCTTTTTCTATTTTTAGTGTCGTTCTTCGTTTTGCAAGGAATATGAAGAATAGGGTGGTGGTAAAATTGCCTTGATGTTGTTAGGTTTACAGGCAAAAAAGAAAAGTTTTTCGCTTTTATTTCGTGAATTGTAATTTTCATCTGATGTTTGATCTCAACCAAAGTCCATGGAGGGTAGCCATGGGGAAAGTCAAATGCGATCCATAAAATAAAGGAACATCGACATTCATTTACTGGGGATAAATGTTCGGGTCGAGAAACGGTTACCGTTTACCGTTTTACTTTTTCTATTCGCGAAAAAATCTGCAAAATCAGGGTATTTTCGATCTCTTTACTTTTACACAATCTTGTGCTTTCAATAAGCGAGAACTCATAGATTAAAAGAATAATATGCAAATGGCTTATGACATGGAAGTCTTTAGTTTCGAGGACCAGGGAGAATGTGTTTGATAAGAAACTTCTGTTCATAGGTGTGAAATACTTTAGCTGTGTAGCTACTGCATGTTAATTGCATCAACGGGAAACGGGAGTTACCTAGTCTATCAAGTGAGAGGACTGTGTGTTAACTTTTAGCATTCACAATAATTTTTTGTGACATTAAAAAAGAGAAAAGAGGAACCTTATAGTGTTACAAGGCAAGCGAGAACGTGGGGCGTATTGAAATTGTTTGCAGTGGCCTTGAGGCACAATACACAATGTGTTGTTTCACTAAATGACCATCACTTTTGTACCACCAGAGAAAAGCTTCTCTATATTTAAACGTATTTGGATCCTGACACCATGTCACAGAAATATGTTCACAGAATAATGTGAAGATAACTAGCATGTTTCACAAATAAATTTTCTCCACTCTGAAATCTTTTGTTCTCCAACATGTCTTAAATGTTGAGGAGTTTGCTAAACCTTTCTTTTGTGACAGCTCAGTAGTTATTCATGACTTATGAGTCTATCAGATAAGTTTCAGCTACATATTTTTGTGATAGTCTTCAGTGATAAATTCAAATGAAATATGCATAGATACCAACCGGTGATCAACATAAACTCCGACACACATCGTAGTGTTACACAAAAGGTGTCCCTAGGCCAAGCATAAATATAGTTAGTTGGAATTTTCTTCAAATTGTATTGAATTGGTTTGTTGAATTGGCTGTTATGATTCATCATACGAGCGGTGGATATAGTTTTATGTGTTATTTTTGAGAAACACAGTAAAGATTAAAAAAAACAAGATGATTTCCAACACATGCCCTATATTAAAATCCCATTCAATCAACTGAGGCTTTGAGGCAAGAGCAGTGAAGTAATAAAAGAAGAGAGTTATTTCAAGTGCAGTAATCTATCTTGACCTTATTTAGCGAATTGGTTGTGACAAGGTAGTATTTTATTTTTGTTATCAGCAGTTGAAGTAAACGGGCAAGTTTTGCGATTAGAACTGGGTAGTTAGCTAGATAGGTGCGTTTTTTTCAGCAAATCGAAGTAATCTTATTCAATATCACAATAATGGAGTTGAAGTACTATTATAATTTGTTATTCAAAGAAAGAATAAATATAAATTGGAAATTGAAAATTGCTTAACAAGATAAAGTATTTTAGAATTATGAAGAGTGAAACAGTGGTCCCAAAAATCATAACTCGTGGCAAAAATACTTAAGGGGGTATTCTAGCCAAGAGACATAAGTTTTCATTAATCTTTAAAGTGTCGTAAAAATAAGAAATGATATCCAATTTTTTGTCAGTTATTTATAAATTTTTTTTTTTAAGAAAGTTGAAACGAAAGTTAACCCTCCTAGTTATCCGAATGGAAAAAGAAAAACAGATTCTTAATCTGTAATGATGTCACTATCGCATGAACTAGCGATAAGTAAAAAAATTAATTTTTGACGAAATGGCTACTGTTTAAAAAAAGAACCATTTTTTCTTACTTTTTTTTAGAGTTTGTCGAATTTTTTAAAAACAGTAAAAATTTGGTGATGAGGCTGGCCTGAGAGGGGTCTATACAGAAGATTTCCTCAAAATTACCCCCCAGCCCCCTGAAACAATTTAACCGCAACACCCGCCTCGCTATGAATGCTCATCAGTTTTACCTAGAGCCCAACTTCGGTCGTACAGTCAAGTATAGAGATTTATTTTTTAGTCGCACCACCCGAATGTGGAATGCTCTACCTGACTCTGTTTTTCCCATTCAACGATTCACAAAGGCTTAAAAGCAACGTGCGTCGGTGTCTCCTTTTAAATCCTCTCCTATTTTCCTAAATACTCGCACTGTGTTCAACAACATAATAAGGGTATTCATAACCCCTTGATGTGCGCGTCAATTATAAAAAAAAAAAAAAATATTGAAAAATATGTTGTCATAAAAATTGCATTTAATGTTTCGCGTTAAGAGAAATTCTTATCAGTCTCCATGTCGATAGACGGCTATACTTTCAGAAATAATTTGAATTTTAAAAAATCTTTTTAGGGAGATACTTTTGAATATCTAAACTATCGAATTATGATAAAAAATTTCTAGAATAGAATACCTCCTTAATTCGATGTTTTAGTTTTGCGTTTTCTTATGTGTTATTGAAATTTAAGCAAAACTTCGAAAGCAGCAAACAAAATAATTTTATTACTTCTGTTTTCAGTTTGTTTCAGAATTGGTCGATTTTGCTCTAAAGTAAAAAAGTCACTGAAATCATTGTTCGACTTTGCAATTAATTATGTAGTAATTATCGAAAAGTTTAAATTTTCTGGAATATAAATAAATACACCCTTATTTATGTCATATCATAAGAAATTTAAATTATATTTAAAAAACAAAGTTTATATGTTTACATTTTTTTCGTGCAGTTTTCAGGATTTGGGTAGAGTTTAACAAAATCTCTTTCCTTAAACTAAATAGTTAACCTTGACTATTTTTCAAGTCATATGTAAAACTGTAGCTACAACTTTTTGCAATACTTAGAGAAATTGTAATTTGTTTCAAGAAAGTCATGTTTCCAACGCTATTTTAAAAAAATCTACTTTATTAAAATTTACGACTTTATTTCTGAAGTTAAAGAGCTGAGAACGTGAAGTTTTCTTCAAATATTAATTGAAATTAGTTTTATTAAGGATCACTGTTTCTTTGAACTAGAAAGATAAATATGCAGATTCGATTTAAGTTAAAAATCTATCTTTTCTTTGAATGGTAAATTTTCTTATTAGTTCTGAGTCAAACAAAAATAATTGAACTACAACATCTTTCTTAGTTTCTGAGAAACTAAAATAAAATAAAAGCTACTTTTCTCCAGAAAATATTGTGGGTTTTTCTGAACGAACAAACTTTCGATTTTTTTAATTTGTTTTGTTTGACTCAACTTATCCGTCCTGTGATTTTATCGCATCTTATGCAACACAACCTGTATATGTATCGACAGAATAGAACACATCGAGTACCAATCGGTCATTCGCATGCGCAAGACGTGTTTAATTTTCCCTGCGGTACGATCAAACAAAAACAAAATCGGTAAACGAAATCGTTCACCTTGTGCTGAAGACACTTTGTCTTCACACGTTAAAACTATCAAAATGAGTTCTAAGGAACCAAATAGAAACAATAAATTTAAACCTCTTCAATCATTACCTGATTCAGACAATAGTGACATAGAATGTGATGAGATTGTAGATCCAACCCCAACAGTGTCAAATAAACAATCTAAAATTCCATCTGTGTGTGTTCTCCAAAGAACAAGTGAAGATGTCCATAAATTGTTTAGTATGCTAAAACTATCAAATTATAGCATTAAAAAAATGTTAATTGGCATTAAAGTAGACTGTGAAACTCTTGAAACACGAGAATCTCTTCGTGAAGCATTAAAAACAAATAATTGGCTATACCCACGATCTCCCAACTATGAGATCATTTAAAGTTATGTTATACGGTTTACATGAAGTTAACACTGAGGAACTAAAAAAAGAATTAATTTCAATTGGGCTAAAATGCCAAAATGTTAAAATAATTAAAAATCAGTTCGTTGACATTTTTTATTTGATTTGTCTTGAAATCGGTTCAGTCAAACTAAATGAACTAAAGCGTAATATACGCTCAATATATAAAACCCAAGTGAAATGGGACTTTGCTAGACGACCAAGAAACAAAGTAACCCAATGTTATAATTGCCAAATGTATGGGCACGGCGAAAAAAATTGCCACATTAAAACTCACTGTGCTAACTGTTCAGAAAATCATGGAACGAATGATTGCAAGTCTGTGAACATCAAATGTGCAAATTGCAACGAAACGCATAAGGCCAACGACCCCGCATGCATAAGCAGAAAAAGTTTTTTGGAAATGCGACAAAGACTTTCTTCACGAAACAAAAGTCGTTCTAATCAAGTGATGACTAGGCAAATCATTCAACAACAACAACCTTACTCATTTAAGGCAAGCAATAATGATTTCCCTGCACTTAAACCACACAAAACTTCGACCGCAACTGCAGCAGCAAAGACAACTAATAGCTCTGATGCCCTTCCAAACGCATGGTGCAGCAGAACTCCCACTAAAACCGGTTCTGATCGTCAACAAACGAACACCAACACAACTGGCATTCTCTTTTCAATGGAAGAAATAAATTCTCTAACAGCAGAGATGATCACACTTCTGAGTCATTGTCATTAGCAGATCAATTCAATTGTATTGCACAATTAGCAATTAAGTATCTATACTCAGGTAAATAAATATGAATGGTAGGTTGAAAATTAACTGTTGGAATGCTAGAGGCATTCGATTTAAATGTTTAGAATTTTTCGCTTTTCTATCAAAGCACAATATCGATGTAAGCCTTGTAAACGAAACATGGCTAAATAAAAGCATAAACATATCAAATAAAGATTATAAATGTTATCGTTTAGATAGAGAAGAGAGAAGAGGAGGAGGTGTAGCCGTGGTTGTTAAACGTTCAATTAAGCACAAAGTACTTCCAATTGTAAATACTATACTGATTGAAAATATTGGCATTGAAATACCATTTGAGAATGGCCGTTCAATAAAAATAATTTCAATCTATTTTCCAGGTGGTAATTCCTCACCAAGTAAAAGATGCGAATTGAAAAATGATTTGTTGAAGTTGGTTAGATCTAACGATTTTTTTCTGATTGGGGGAGATTTTAATAGCAGACATAGAAGTTGGGGTTGCATTAGAGCGAATGCTTGGGGTAATATTCTATCTGATTTGAACACTAGGCATCCCTTTAGTATCTTATACCCACCTCATCCTACCTGTATTCCTCCCAATAATAGATCAAATCCGTCCACTATAGATCTTTTTCTAACGAATATGCCTGAGCTTGTAAGCCAACCTATGGTTCTAAATGAACTAAGCTCCAATCATCTTCCAGTGGTATGTAGTGTCCATAGATCAGTTGTTCAAAATAGTAATTATATTTATGATTATAAAAACGCTAATTGGAAAAAATATAAGAGAAGCATACGCACAGAAATAGAACAATTACCGGAACTTGTCCCCACTGCAACGACTTGCGTGGAAATAGATGCAGCAATACAAAGCTTATCAAATATTATATTCCAAAGCGTTGAGCAATCTGTTCCGAAAAAAAGGCGATCTAATGCAACACATAACACAATTCCTCCTAATATCATAAATGTTATTAAAATAGGAAACAAATACAGATCCTTGTGGACGAGAACAAGAAACGAGTCATATCTCCTAGAAACAAAGTTCCTTAATAGTAGAATTAAAGCTTTATTAACGGATCATAGAAATAAAACTTGGAACAACAAACTCAGTAAGTTGGATAAAGCAAGCAAACCGTTTTGGAACATTACGAAGGTTATTAAAAAGAAAAAGTGCGCTGTTCCTGCCTTCAAAATAGGAAGTTCAGTGTTACTATCAAACTCGGAAAAAGCTGATGCATTGGCTAGGGAATTCTCTTCAAGCCATTTAGTTACCAGTAGCATGGGGGGAAGCAATGAACTTGAAGTTGCCGTTGAACAGTCCTGTGAATCTATTAGGTCTCATATCGTACACATACCAGAAAGCGTGCTAACTCTGGTTGATCTTGAGTGCATTTTATCAGGACTAAAAATATCAAAGTCACCCGGACCTGACCGGTTATTAAACTTATATCTCAAGAAACTACCCAAAATGGGCATTAAGTTTCTACTCAATTTATTTAATGGATGCCTAAATTTAGGCTATTTTCCTAAGGAATGGAAAAAAGGAAAAATTATTCCTATTCCAAAGCCAGGGAAAGATGCATCTTCGCAGAGTAATTATCGGCCAATAAGCTTGCTAAGCTCAGTGAGCAAATGCTTGGAAAAAGTTGTTAAAAACAGGATCCAAAATCACTTGAGTTTACATAACATCTTACCGGTAGAGCAATTTGGATTTAGACCCAACCACAGTACTATCCATCAGATTCATAGGATAACAAAAGATGTTAAAAATAACTTCGCAGTAGGTAAAAGCACAGGATTAGTCCTACTTGATGCGGAAAAGGCGTTTGACACAGTTTGGCACAATGGACTGATTCACAAATTAAAAATTTTGAACTTCCCCCCCATCATTGTTAAAATAATTTTCTCTTTTCTAACTGGGCGTACATTAAGGGTTTTTGTTAATGGCGAATCTTCCGAATCTAAGGAAATTTTTGCGGATGTACCCCAAGGATCTGTTTTGGGCCCCTTATTTTACAATATTTACACATCTGACTTTCCGAAACTTAGAAACTGCGAAACTGCCATATTCGCAGATGACACATGCATTTATTCAGCGGATTCAAACGGTTTAGTTATCGAAACCAATTTGCAATCTGCCTTGAATGACGTACAAAGCTACTTCCATAAATGGAAGATCAAAATCAATGCTGGTAAAACCCAAGCTGTCTTTCTCACAAGAAAAAGAAACGCTTGTTTTTTACCTAGTGGAAGATTAATAGTTAATGGATTGGAAACAGATTGGAAATCCAGTGTCAAATACTTAGGAGTTCATCTTGACAAAACCCTAACTTTCGGTTTACATGTCCAGCAAACAATAAATAAAGTCAATGTAACGATAAGAATGCTTTATACGTTTATCAACAGGAAGTCCAATCTAAGTAAAGAAAATAAGCTAATTTTATACAAGGCAATTTTTCAAAGCATCATGCTATACGGCTCACCTGTGTGGGGAAAATGTGCAAAAAGTCATCTGCTTAGACTTCAGACTATGCAAAATAAAATTTTGAAAATGATGCTGAATTTGCCATGGCATTATTCGACAGAAGATTTACATAAAATCACAAATATTGAAAAAATTTCGTCTAGAATCGAAAAATTACGTAACAGATATGAGATATCCTGTAGCTCATCTGATAACCACCTCATTTCAAATCTGACTTTATAAAAATTGCAATACACATCTTTAAAAAGACTTATTTCTACTCTTACTGTGATATAACTGTTTGTTAAACTTCTTATTTATTTATTTATTTATTTATTTATTCAATTACATATTTATTTATTTTTTCATTTATTTATTTATTTATTTATTTATTTATTTATTTATTTATCTATTTATTATTTATTTATTTATTAATTTATTTATTTATTTATTTATCTATTTATTTATTTACTTATTCAATTATTTATTTATTTACTTATTTATCTATTTATTTGCCAATTCATAATTTTTGTTGTTAATGTTTATATATGTATATATTTACTTGTGTAATTATTTATTTATTTATTCATTTGTTGGTTCATTATTTTGTTATTTATTTCTTACTTAATATACAAATGTTTGTATAATCTATGAAAACAGTTTGTAAGAAGTCTATAATTTGGCTGAGGTGATTCTCAGATATTTCCTCCTCTTCTCTCCATCTCAAATATTCAATGAAGGTTTTTCTTGTAGCTTTTCCTTCTATCAACTAACTCAACTATTATAATATTATAAAACCATTATTATAAATTTTTCAGTAGTAAGGTAGCCTTATACCAAATCTCTGTAAATTGTGCAATATAGGTTTAATGAAAAGAAAATGTATAAATTACTCAGCTACAATAAAAATATATAAAAAAAAAAGAACACATAAAAGTTTTGGTTCAAATACCTTTCCTGTGTTGAGGCCATTTAAGGTATTGGTATTTTAGACTCAAAAACCTAATACTGCAGTCTGTTGCGCTGTGGTTTATGAAGGCGTTCCTTCTCCATGGGGTTCAATGGGGTATTTAAGAACACCCCTTATTCCTTCTGCTGATTCCCGAGGAAAATATTCAGTAACATGTCACTGTATATGACAATTGGCCAGTTGAAGTATCAATTCCTGCTGTCGTTGTCAATTGTAATTCCTGAGCGAAACTCACTTTTTATAGTTGAGGTCACTTGATCTCTTGATCTTCCTTACTTGTTGATTTAAATCAATCAACACCAGGTTAAATCAGAGAATATAATAATTATTATTTTTTTGTTTAACTTATAAAGTTTGCAGAATGTAAGGTATAAGCCCCCACGAAATTTGTGGGGACTTTAAAGAAATTATGCGTCTCATCGCAGTGAATTTCCAATTGATTTTTAAGTTACTGTTTAATATTTTCACAATTAGAGTACACTTGACAAACTGAGTGTGTTTTCGGCAAAGAATAGCTCAGGTTTTTCACACAGACTCATATGTGGTAGAAAAGATTGTACTTTATTTTCTTGATTGATGACACCGACTCTTGGACAAATGAAAAGACTAGAAATCGCTTATGAGTTTCAGTCAGGATAATTTTTTCAAATAAATCTCAGCAAGCCTCCAAAGCAAAAATTTATTTTTCAATTCTCAGGACGCTAGCTTTGTATTTTATTAGAAAACTACAAAGACTTGTATGTACCTTTACCATTACATATTTCGAATGAAAAATAAATTTAAAAGTTCAAAATTTTTTTTGTTCAACAATTCCTTTCTTTTGCAGATTCATGTTTTAGTTAAATACGGAAGTGAATGTGAAAACTTCCTCCTCATTCTCTCAATTGTGCCTGCATTTGTTTTTAATAAAATTGCAGTTGAAAGTTATCCCTGGAGTTTTGTTCTTCATTTTCCGGAAGCTGAAAATAACTTTCCGCAGTGATGGTGTTCTTGTAGTTGTAATAAAAAGTTCTTATTCCGGTTTCCAATTTCATGAAAAATATCGCAAAAATGATTTCTCTTCTCCTTTTCTCCTTGTCCATAGAAAACTTTCATTGCACTGAAATTAACTGAGTGAGTGAGAAGCTAAGTAAGTGAAGCTGATATAAATTTTTCGCATACAAATTAGCTTCAGTTTCAGGAGCTTTTTCTTTCATATGCATTATACGATCCAACAGTTTAGTGAAACAGGTTCTGGAATCTGGATACATTCATTAATGAACCATTTTTTTTTTGTATATTGAATGGGTTTGTTATTAAAAATCATGACTTTCAGGACGACACTGCGATGATGTATTCACTGATGTTAGTTTGCAGTGCCTTGTCTCAGATTAATTAGAAAAACTGAAATCTCTGAAAAGAAAAAAGAAATGCATTTTTCTCTGTTACGACAATGACATGGGAATCGTTCCAGATTGGAAAACTTTTAGTCGATGTAAATGAAGTATTTATAAAGAAAGGCAGTCAATCATTTCGACAGATTGGGAGGGCTTTAATCAGATTTGGAGTAGCAATGATATAGAAATATAAGAATCCAATGTTGTGTAATAAAAATCTATGTATATTCACTGCCTTCAAGGTGTCAGTTGACAGTTCCCACACAGGTATGTTTAACTAGCACACAGTAAGAATTTTAGAATTCTCGAATGGAGTTTATAAACTGAAAGTATTGTTTGTATTGCTGTATTGAATTAAACACCACTTCTATTCAAAGTTGTTTGTGCGTCTTTTACATTTCAGTTGTTGAAACATGCATTTTCCTTTTATTCGATAATAAATCAATCAGCTATAAAAGCGTTTGAATGTAAAATCTTGAGATGTAGTGATTAAATCAAAACTGTTCTTAAATTCTTTTGTAAATGTTTAAATTTTCTATCCAATGAGCTACATGAAAACGCCCACAGAAAATGAAGGGGTCGGACTATTCCTAAAAACCAACGGATAGAATTTACCTATTCCGTTGGTAGCCACAGCAAAAAATTGCCTATGCGAAGACAGACCAACGTAAATAATGAACAATGAAAATATTAATCAAAAGCTAGAGCTATGAATATGCAGATGCGTTCTTGCTATAGGTTTTAAGATTCTGGCTTGAAATAAGATATGAAAATGCTGAAAAGCGAGGCTTGTAAGTAAATTTTACGGCGCGCGACCAACTTCTGACGTCTAAACTGTAGCCCAAAATTTAGTAGAAGTAGACATAATTCAGTGGAGAGCGTAGAGTAGCTATAGGTAACAGTAAAATCGTAAGAAACTTTTAACACAAAGCAAGAAAACTCATCTAAAAGTTCTAAGCATCTAGATAAAGTCAGTATTGTCACCGATGTGAGAGTCCAAATCGAGGACATTACTCAAATCTAAGACATATCAGAAAGAAAGTGACTTGGAACTCTTTATATACAAGAGACAGGAGACATTTAAACAATTATATCGAAATATTGATCAAAAACACACTTTTCGCAACCTCAAACTAGCTTAGCTCGGGTGTTGTGTTATTCTTCACTTATTTACTTCTCATACATACATAGGACGGCAATCAAATAACAATTTTATTCATTTTCACAGGCATTTTCAAATGCCATAGAAGTCTTCGTTCTGCAATATCAAATTGTCTATTTTGCGTTCCGAAACGATTACTCGATGTAGAGTCTATGAATATACGAAATGTGTAAGTGAAGTGTAAGTAGAAAGTGGGAAGGCTTCGGATTCAAACCAAGTAACTTAATGCTGTAATTGCCTGAGAGCAGTATGTTAGCCTTTTCCATTAAATTCAGTGTCTAGTGGGATGTTCTTCAAATCGATAAATATTAGGTACTCATAATTTTGCATCCACATGCCAATGTCCTATGAACATTGTTATCAAATCCGCTCATCTATTTTAGTTTGCCCACCAGCCAAGCCACTACACAAATGCACCAGACTTATACGTAATACCTAATCATTCTCGTTAGGGGTGTACAACATTGTACAAATGCCCATGTTTTCTATGCCTAACATTGCCATCGATTTTTGCAGCAAAGTGTTCGGCCAAATGTTGCAGTGGTTAGACATTATTTTTGGGAAAATTCACAAACTGCTTTTACTATCGTGTTATCATATTTTGGCAATGGGTTCACAAATGCAAAATAAAAATCGAAATGTGCACATTGTTCTTTTCAACTTCAAGCATTGAATTCAAGTGATTCCGTTTAGTTATTCAAGTTGAGAATCAATGAAAAGTGATTCAAAATAATTTATTCTGTTGAAATTTAACACACTCACAGTTGACACTGAATCATGTTAAATTGTAACTAATTTTCATAAGGCAAGTGGTAAGGTAACAGACTGAAACTGAATCGCATCATTACAATCGAGACAGATTGTTGTACCTTTTTTTTGTCGCCCGGAGCATCAAGGATATCACGACAAAGCTGAGAAAGGAGCCAAGTGTCACCTATAAGATTCGCAGGGTGGGAAGAGATACTTTCGTATTGTCTTCTTTGACTCATCTTGTGGTGACATGAAAATGATAAAAAAAGAAGAAGTATTTTTTAACAAAACGTTGTGTTGTGACGCGTAAATAATTTGAATTGTAAATCAGTTTGACAGATATCTTTGACATTTGAGATTACAGACACTAAGAAAGTATCCAACAGTTGTTATGGAAATGAGAACAAAAGTGTATTGAACAAAGATGTCTGTCTCCTCAAGGAGCTGAAATCAAATGGTTTGAAGGGATTTGTTGTTCATATGCCGCAGTGCCTATAGCCTTCTCGAGAAGTAGTCCTTGTTAAGTGAACGATTTGAAATTTCACTTCAAATTATTTCAGATAGCATAAAGCGTCAACCGAGACTAAGAAAAGGTTTTGCCAGACGTATAGAGTCATAAAATGAAATAAGTTTCTATAGCCTTAGAATTGACTTTATTTAAGATATACTCAAAGGGTTTTCCAATAGGTATAATATGATTTTAGAGCGGCGTTTCGGACATTTGTAGTATGTCATGATCTGTCATTTCTTATTGCGTTCAGAAGTCTTTACAATTTCGCCATTGAACCACCGTAAATGTCGTGAACTTTCCGATTTTGCCTTGGAGAAACTTGAAGTCGTTAACGATTTTTTTAAGAAAATCATATTTTCCGAAGAGGCTACTTTTATTTGACTAGTGCGTTAAATAAACAAAACTGGCAATGAAAAATCCACAATATATTCATGAAAAACCATTACATTCACCTTAATTGACAGTTTGGTGTAGTTTTTGGGCTGGTGGAATCATCGGTCTGATAACCAACATTTTATAGACGACAACATTTGGTTTCAACAAGATGGGGCTACGTGTCACACAGCAAATGCAACAATTGAATTACTGCGAGAAAAATTTAGAGATTCCATTATTTCAAGAAATGGTGATATTGAATGGCCTCCAAGAAGTCGTGAATTAACACCATTAGACTATTTCTTGTAGGGTTATTTGAAGTCATTGATCTTTCAATATAATCAAAATTTTCTTCCAGCTTTACAAGTCAATACTGAGCATGTCATTCAAAATAAACGACTTGACTTAGTGGCAAAAGTGCTCGAAAATTTGATTCATCGAATTCGTTGCTGCAGAAGAAGTCTGAATGCAATTTTATTAAAAACTTAACTGTATTGATTGAACTGCTCATTAAATAAAAAATATTTGAATTTCTTTAACAAAAAGTTTGTTTTTTTTTTCAAAAAAGAAATCATATTACTCTTATTGGAAAACCCTTTATGTATGTACTTCTTAATTTCTATTTTATTTGAATACTAGCTGACCCGCCCGGCGCGGCGTAGCTCAGGCCCTATTTTTATCACTTGAAAGTTAAGTAAAGCAGTCTCCAAGCTATCATTCTAGTGGCAGAGTGGGGATGAAATATAGTCTATGCTACTGAGGGGCAATTAAGCACTCTAACGATGACAGAGTTTTTGGAATAGGTCCGGACCACCCGGCGTTGCTTGGGTCTGTAGTTTTAATCCTGAGGGATAAAATATACGCTAATAGGGCCCCTACACTACGCAAACACGTTTGGACAAACGCGTGTTTGCGTACCGAAAGAATGTTTGAAATCTGTCCAGTAGTTTCTAAATTTCCATGTCCAACTCCTTTCCTGAGGGAATCTTCCGTTCACGTGCAAATATGTGAATGAAATATAAGTTTATGTCACTGCGAGGGAAAGGGATAAGTTTAATGAATTTGAATTGTTACAGACGAAATTAATTCAGCAACAATCAGCAACTAAAATTTTTCTCATTGAACTCTTAAATATAAAATGTATTGAAAGTAGTCCTCAAAATTTATTATCAGAATAAAACTTAAAAAAAAACAGTACGTATACGCCAGAGTCAATAGCATACACTTGAGAAAGTGTATCAAAAATGGCTTTTTTGTATTCCGATAAATAAAAGACTTATACTTCTGTATAAATTAATTTCAAAACTAACAAACCGAATCCGTATTTAATAAAAAAAGCATTTTTTTATGAAAATTGAAATATTATAATTATTTTCGGCACATCATGTTGCTTACTTACAAAAACAGTGTTTTCCTGAAATACTGGCTATTTAGAAGGTTTAAATTTGATGACAGACACACACCGTTATTATACGGTCTGTTAGTCAATTTAAAGCTTTCTCATAAACTATATTTCTTGTCTTGTTTTGTGGTGCGTAAATAAACAAAGAAAACGGTTTTTAGGAAATAAAACTTCTAGCCTTAAAAATGGCGGTACATATTTCCAAAAAAAAAAAAACATTTAAGCCCTATTTCCACACATTGTAGCCCTGTTAAAATTACTTTTGAAACCGTAGTTTTTGAATTCCCATTTCCGTTCCCGTGGGAATATAAGAATAGATATATAGCCTTTATCCTTCCGCATGTTCTAGACCATCTCTGTAGCTAATTTAATAAAATCTGTTTAGCAGTTTGAACGGGAGACGTACGAAAAACATACCGACATAGCTACATTCGCATTTTCAATATTAGTAAAGACTCCCGTTCCCGTGGGAATATGGTGACCGTTTTCGTGGGAATATGTGGATAAGTTAAAGTTAATGTTACTCCGGGATTATGGAGCATTCCAACGGTGGAAGAATTTTTGAAATCGGTGCTGTAGTGTAAGAGTTCCCGTATAAGTTCCTGCTCCCGTGGGAATATAAATATAGGGAAAAAATATATAGTCTATGTCTTTCCTCAGGTTCTGAACAATCTTTGTACAAAATTTCATTTAAATCGGTTTATTAGTTTGGACGGGAGATGGTAACATAGAACGACGGACAGACAGAGCTCCTTTCAAACTTATTATATTAGTAAGGACTCCCGTTCCCGTAAGAATATGTGGATGAATTAAAGTTAATGTTACACAGGAATAGTGTAGCATTCTAACGGTGGAAGAATTTTTGAAATCGGTGCTGTAGTGTCAAAGTTCCCGTATACGTTCCTGCTTCCGTGGGAATAAAGGGAACCGTAGGAATATGGGGATGAATTAGTTTTTATGTTAGTCAGGGATAATGGAGCACTCTAACAGTCGAAAAATTTTTGAAATCGATGTTGTAGTTTCTAAGT
Organism: Melanostoma mellinum; assembly: GCA_914767635.1. NCBI lineage: Eukaryota > Metazoa > Arthropoda > Insecta > Diptera > Syrphidae > Melanostoma > Melanostoma mellinum. Next base: position 229,075,622 of record OU612059.1, on the reverse strand, counting down.
TCCCGTAAACGTTCCCGTTCCCGAGGGAATTTAGGGATAAATTGTAGCCTATGTGTTAAACTGAAAACTTATTTGGTATTTTTGGAATTTTGAATGCATTTCATGGTGTTGTTTTTAGCACATTTGATTTGCTGTCCAGTTCGTCGTTAGTATTCTCCGAGGGCTTTGTTACTGGTGTAGGGTAAGCTTGAGAAACTCTCAGAAGAAGCGGAACGACCTTTTCTTTGCAAAAGTCTGAGAGCCTTAGCGATCTTTCTATGGGTGGGTTGTCAGGGAAAATGCCTTCTTCTACCTCTTCGGCCGCTTTTAAACCTTTTGAGGAGACAGAGACATGATTTGCTCTTAAAACTCCAACATTCCCTTGGTGGGAGCAAAAGCAAATATAATGAGATTCGAGCTTCTTGATTACATTTCAAGCGTTGGTGGATTTCCTAGTTCTCTAGTTTCTAGTTTGTAGCATTTTTTGACATACTAAGCATAGGTGTCAGATTTACACATGCGTTTCATTGTGAGAATCTGGAGTAAGACCAGCAACATTCTTTGATGTGTGTTGCTTAAGAGCAAATAAATAAATGGGATGGCTCAACAGAGCGAGGAACATCAGCACCTAGCGCATTTCGGCAATCGAGGGGACCTACAATTTTATGCCGGTTCCGAACGGCTAATCGAGAATGTGTGTTGCTTACAATACAAATCACATAATCTTAGCCTTGCAATCATCAATCGTTTTTTTCCACATTCATTGCTTTGCAAAGTTTGAATCAACCACAATCAGAGAGTCACTTTCATTGGACGAAAAGAACCGTCCAGGAGCGTCCAGAAGCATTCTCAAACCGTTCCATTGGTGCAAAAAGATCGCTTCTCATGATTCTGAGAAGTGACTGCCGCTTCTCGATTTGAAGTGCGAATCGTCTCAAGAAGCAATTATACATGTTGCTCAAATGTCAAAAAGAAAATCTACTTCAAGGAATATTTTTTAAAAGCCATAGGTGTTTCACTCACACAAAGGAGATTACGTTAAACTGAATAGAAAAAATTTTGGGTATTCCATTGGTTTTTAAAATGAGTGCTTCCCCGAGTGAAACCAATGGAAAGTGACATACGTTTTTTACTCTGCCAAGGATATTTAAAACAACCACAACTCGACTCCTATTAAAAAAAATACTTTACAGTCACACTCATCAGAGATATGATGACTGAATCCCTATTTAACATGCACCAGGTAGCATTCTTGATTATTACACTAAATCTAGAACTCTTTAAGAAAATAAAAAAAATTTGCTTATTAAATAGGCACACCCTGCTACCAGCAATAGCTTTTCTGATTGACACAAAATTAATAATGACTGCGAACATTTTTTTCTAACAATTCATCCAATTAATAAACCACAACAACCCTTCCTGATCAGGAATTCATGACAAAAAGTGTTATATCATTTATTCTGAGCTGCAACCACAATTAGTATTAATTGCGCACACAGTTTTCACACCACATACCACAAAGCGCTTTGAAAACCTCTATGAATAGAAAATAGGCATTGATTGAAAATGCAAACTCTTTTCATTAAGAAAATTGCATGATATTGATTCAGACAATTACGGAACGTCATCATGATAGAAAATTAAAGCTGGTTGCGTAAAATGGATGAATAAAAAGGATTCAATTAGTTCCATGATTCTAGCCCTGGCTGGGACAGACTGAGCTTGACATGTTTACATTTGCATCAATGATATTAAATAATAATTGCATAGAATAGTTTTTGAATGATAATCTACGAGTAAAAGTCTTAATTTTCTAGTTTTGAAGGCAAACCTAATTTGCTTGAAAAAAAATTCACATCACGATTCACGACGCATACAAAAAAAAAAATTATAAAGTTATGGTGGCTTAGTTTAGCTTTCGTGTAGCCTTTGCTGCCTGCTGTCAAATAAATCACCTTGGTTATCGTTTTGACATCGCCATTCTTCATTTAAGAACTTGTTTGCATTTTGATTCATTTTTGGCGACGCCGACGGAACTAGGAAAGACAAACTGTGACTGAATGACGTGTGCTACTTCTGCTGACCAATGTGTCGTCCTTCTGTTGTTTTAGTAGTTTTAAGGAAACACACTTCTCTTGACATGATACTGTTCATCAAATCATAGGTACTCGTACTTTACTTGAGTGGTTTTTATGGTCTTAGTATAATCACGTATGCAAAGCAGTAGAACAACAACAAATAACTATATTTCGCCTACCTACATCATATGAATTATACTACACTCGTTTACGAAAACTCATTTTTTTTATGTGAAGTAGAAAACTCATTTTTGATTGACTTTTCGGATAAAAAATTTCCCAAAGACTTATTTGCTTTGACTGGAGCGGATGGATCAAAATGATGAATCCAACCTGAAGTAATCGGTTTCTTAGCAACAAAAATTTAGCCATCTTTATTTCTGCATCTCCATGGTGTCCTTTCACTTATCACATACAGACTAGACTAGACATTTCATAGGCCAGTATCACTATATGGCATCCGAATTTCAAATCATTTGGTTGGCCTAGCCTACCAACAGACATAGCTACATTTTGCAAAATCGTTGGGTTGTCCTTGTGCATCAGTTAACGTTCTGTGAAAGTAAATAATTGCTGATATCAGAGGAAGAGTGTTTGGATTAATTTATTTGCGGTATCGTGTTTGTTCTTACTGCCATTGGAGGTACATGCCTTTATGGCAATGCATACTGTAACCTGTCGTGAGACTGTTTTTCAAATTGATGCGCTTAGCTCTAGGAGCTTCAAAAAAAACAATAGCCATGTTAAGTCTTTTTTTTACAAAGAATTCTATCATTTTGATTTTTCGCAATCATTTGTCTTTACTTCGCCGAATCAATTTAATTATTTTTATTTATTTAATACCCCGCTACCCATTTGTTTTGCATTTCGTTTTCATTATAAATTATTGTATTGGCATTCGATCACGGCTGGGTCGCACGAGCTTTCGATAATATATACAGTGTACAGTGTTGCCAACTACACATTAATATATAGATAAAAGAATGAAATCACATAAAATATTTAATTCCATATTCTAAATGATTGAAATGAAAATTAATAAAACCGCTCTTTTTGCAAATTTTGGAAGTTTAATTCAATTCGTTAGATCAGTTTCTTAAAAAACCGGCTTTTTTTAAACGAGGTTTTTTAAAAATTAAGTATACAAGTCTTAAGATATTGCTTGAAGATGTTCCGATAGAAAATTTGAAAAAATTGTCTTGTCTTGAAAATATTCGGAGAACTAATTTTTTTTTTTCTAAAAAACTAGTAAGAATTCCAAAAATAAAAATTTTTCAAATTTTGATACGCAATACTTGCTCACCTACTTGGGATTTCTTTAAGATAAAATTTCGTCGAATCGTGTTGTCATTAACACAAAAGACGGTTTTGAAAATATCGGTAGGTGCTATGGAGAGGACCGTTCTAAGGATTTAGACCTACCTCAAGGGACAGCGAAAACCTGATTAACGCCGAAGACTCTCTGACATATAGCACATCTATATCACCAACCATAGCTGCCCGAGAGAGTGGAAACTCACATTCACAAACTATATTCTTATTATGGTAAGCGGATCAACTCAGCTAAGTCAGAGCTCGTGTGCTTTAGAAGGACCGGAGGAAGAGGCCTTTGTTCTGCTGGTAACTGCAGAGCCACATCCATTACTCTACCTATAATCTTGCGTCAATAACAGACTGTTGTAGCATGTTTTGTGAAATTGATGAGGTAATTGCTGCAGTCAATGAACTGAAAACCACCTTTTGTCCCGATCTTCATGGAATTTTTCCTAATGTTCTAAAATCGTGTGTTGGTATTTTAAGTTTGCCGCTTCAAATAATTTTCAACAAATCCTTGTCTTCTGGGGAGTTTTTAGAGGAATGGAAAATTTCCTGCATTACTCCTCTTTTTAAGTCAGGGAAAAAAAACAAGTAGTTAATTATAGGCCGATAAGCCAAATGCATTTAGCAGAACCAATTTAAACATTTTATTGGATAAACTCAAAGCATATGGCTTTGATGGCACAATCCTAAAATGGTTCGAATCTTATTTGATCGGGCGGAAGCAAGTAGTTACCATAGGAAACTACCATTCGAAAGAAATTCAAGTTTATTCGGGAGTTCCTGAGGGCAGCCATTTAGGTCCCCCCATGTTCTCATTGTATATAAATGACATCGTCAACCTTGTGGAAAACTGTCGAATTCTGATTTTTGCAGACGATATCAAATTTTTCAAGATTATTTCAAATTTAAATGATTGTTTTGATTTTCAAAATGATCTCAACATATTTGAAACCTGGTGCAGATCTAATGATCTTGAAATCAATATTGCAAAATGTGCGGTTATGACTTATGGCCGAATTTTGCATCCAATTATGAAGAACTATGTTCTCAATGGAAATAATTTATCAAGAGTTGATAGTTTAAAAGACCTTGGAATAGTTTTTGATAAGAAGCTGTCATTTGATCTCCATATTGATTATGTTGTATCCAAAGCGAATTCCCTTTTGGGATTCGTAAAAAGAAATTCTGTAGATTTTAAGGATCCGTATACAGTAAAATCTCTTTTTTGTTCACTAGTTCGTCCTTCCCTTGAATACTGTTCCATTGTTTGGTATCCCAGTACATTAAAAAATATCAACCGGATTGAAGGAGTTCAAAAAAATTTTTTGCGGTTCGCTTTAAGGAATTTTACATTGACAGATAATGCGATTTTAAGTTATAAGAAGAGATGCTTACTGTTGGGAGTTAAAACTCTAGAAAGGCGAAGAAAGGTTTATAGCGTAATGTTTATACGTGATATCTTGTGTTTTTCTATAAAAAGTGAGTGTTTGCTTTCTCTTATTTATTTTTATGCTCCTTTGAGGTCTTTAAGAACAAGGCCACTTTTATATGATGTTCGCCATGAAACTTTGTATGGACAACGTGAGCCTATCTCTCGTTGTGTAAGGCTGTTCAATTTAGTCTATGAAGATGTTGATATTTGCATGCCCAGAGAACAATTTAAAAATATTTTAATGGAAAATAATCATTTCTAAATTAAGTTATAATTGAATTTTTGTAATGAATATTGCTTTGTAAAAATCTGTTGATTGAGAGATCGTAGATTGAAATAATAAATACTAAATACTAATGGAACCAGACTGGCTGCCCAAAGAAACGCGAAGTGGAAGCATTCTTCCATGGCTGATGCCACCCCACCCCCACACCCCCACACATACAACCTCCCCATAAAGAAAAACAACAGCGACAACCGGCACGGAACATCCCGAGATAACTCAAGTCAGCCGACTTATAATCAAGAATTCTCTTTCTTTTCAGCTATATAATATTAAGTTATTATTTTTATTCTAGACAATGTATTCGGTTAGGCCCCCTATGTGCCAACATTCCTACATTAATATCATTTCATTAATTTTTGAATTACCTAGTATAAGGATCAATTGTACATATATATCGTTCAATAAACATAAACTTTAAACTATTTAAAGACCCCTGTGTAGGCTGCAAAATTTTAGTATAACCCGTCGAGGTGTTCAGTCTGTAGATACATAGGTATACGGAAAGACATACAGACAGCCAGACACAATTGCCAAACCCACTTTTTTCTTATTCTCTATCATCCTAATGTCATATTGAATTGTTATCTCAAGTTTTTCTTCCTGCAAAACTTCCCGTATAGTACAATAATCGCGGGGAAAAATAAGACAGAAATAACTACTTCAAATTTCAATCAGGGCTATGTATATGATATTTAGAAAAAGGATATCTCCACCCATAGAAATTTATGTCTAGCGAAAGCTATCAATTTAACTTTGAGATCCATATGACTTCCATCTCTCTTCGCTTTGCTACAAAGTTCATTCCTTTTATTCAATTCATTCAACGAAAGGTAAACCACTTCCTTCCTCCATCTTCACTCTACTTATTCCCAGCAAATCATTTTCATATCATTTTATAAATTTATAAAAAGGAAAACATATTCTTTTCTCATTTTGAAAGAACTTCTCAATCTTCTATGATGCTCGTCTACGAACCATGTCTAAAGACTGATGGTTTTTCTTTACCCGCACATTTGCAATTCTCTCAGCGTAAGTGTGCTGAAATTGTTTTCCCTAGAGCGTGAAAATTTCATCTTTTACCACAATAAAGTGAAAGATAGATGGATGTTTTTCATCCCCCAAACCCTGAATATTTATTGAGGAACTCTTTGCTTTTGAATGTATCACATATACTCGTCTCTCGTATATGTTTCGTCATGCAAAACAGGTGTGCGCGTTTACGGTTTTGGAAAGTATTTACTTAGTTTGGCTTTGATCATGATGCTGATTGAGTTATGATGAAGAGAAGCGATGCCGCCACAACAGCAATGAAACATCAAAACATTTATTATGCAATTATGTTGGGTAAATTGGCTTTTGTTTTACCACCACCACCACACCACACCATTACCCTGCCACATCTCTTTGAGACAAATGGCCGTAAATGGACTAAATATAAATTGGGTGGCGCTTTAGTGTATAGTCTATGCAAAACCAATGTGAAAGCGTCAGAGTACGACAACAAGCCAGCAAAGGTCTTGAAATGTAATTACACGCCCGACTGCTGTTGCATAGAAGATGGTTGCTCTTAAGTGCTCTGGTCTCCTAAGTAGCTGCGGATGTTTACGATAATCAAATTTCGGCAACAAAACGCCAATATACGACCGTAATTGCAATCAGCAATGCATCAAGGCATCTCAGCTATAGGAAATGATAGGTACTCATTGAATATTGAATGACGAGGTGTACATCAAACATCAAAGGATGTTTCAAGGGAGTCGTATAGTTGTTTTTTTTTTGGCTAGAGAAAATTATTCTTCAAGAGAGGATCCACAATCCACATGTTTTTAGAGTTGTCTCACTTTGTCTTTTGGTATTTTCTAATTCCTACCTTAGGGTTAGATGGATAAGTTTCCCACATATAATACAAAAGATGTTTATTTCAATTAATTCAACGTCGTCATCTCTTTGTTATTCATTAGATTGACATTTTTTGAAATATCTGCATTATTTGATGGTTAAAGAAGGCTCTCGAAGTTGAAGGGGCATTGCCCCATCTTCTTAATGTTTCATTGCGGTGTGGCTGCAAAATTTTCTTAAATCAAAATGCGCTTCATTTAAATGCATATTGTAGCTCTAGCGGGTTTGTTTCAGAGGTATGAGTATGAAGTTCTATCCCGCCAAAAACTCATACGTTGTAACAGTGTGGGGCGTTGTGTTAGAGAAATGCAGCGGCTTTAATAAATTAAAACATAATTTTGGTGCAGTTTGCCATGTGCTTAAGAATTATAAAAAAGAGAAAATATATGTTTGTAATATTTTTGAAAGCTCATACAAAGATACATATTAGAGCTATTTCAAGTGAGAATATGAAGACCTCAGTCTGTTGCGTTTGTTGAAGGATATTGTAAAAAACTTATCCAAATTGTTCGATTAAATTTTAAAAGCATTTCTTTAAACTTGTTGCTTTTCTTGAATACTTTTTTAAAACTTGTTTTGAGAGCTTAGTAGAAGCCATCTGTAAATATTTTAGAAAGTAATTTTTTTGCAAGCACTTTAAGAAAATAAGTAGGGTAGTGCAGCAGAGCGGGGAGCTCCGCGGCCTAGCCCATTTCTCTCAACCATACCGTGTGAACGAATGGAAGGGGACCTAGAAATTTTTTGAATTCCATAATTCAAAATCAATCTGCAGGATGATCAACATACCGTAGATATGAAGTTCGAAGAGAATCGCTTGAGTATGTACGTCGTCATACTCCCTTTATATACCATTAATAACGTATATGTCTTCTTACCTTAAATCGTAAAATATACAAATTGAAACAGTAAATATAGATGGGAATCCAGATTTGTAAAACTCCAATGTTCTATCTGTTCAACGTTTGGAAAATCATTCAACTGTTTCAGTATTCGTAATCTGACTGGTGGCCACTGCCTAATACCGAAATTTATTGCCCAACGGCACACAAGAAGAAACACACACCACTACAATGAAAAGACCGGCAATGTAGGCACGTTTACTAATTTCAGATAGATAGACCAACTTAAGTCTTCCTAACTTTGGTTATAGCTTTCGTCATCGTCTAGAACTTATGTACCTAAGTACATACAAAAAATAAACATATGTTCAGACAGAATTGTTTTTCTGCGAGCTGTTAAGTGTTAACCTGTTTATTTCTTCTCTCTTTTTTGACTTTATCTCTTTTGAGTTTTCGTTCTCGTTAGCATGACCATGGAGCGCTAAAGCTCACGAAATTTGGAGAGCTATTATGTCACACTTTCAATAATAGCTTCATGTTTGCTTTATCTATGAATTTTAAATTCGTGCCGAATTTTTTTAGTATTTGTTAGCTACGATCAGGTATGTCATCATTTATCGTTCTCGTAGAACCAACACGAAACTGAATTAGTTATTCGTTGTATTTTGTCAGAGTTAGAGTGGTGAGATTGTTCCGCAATAATCATGGCCGGGCAACATATTTTTTTGAATTTGTTGGTTCTTTTTGTCACCCTTGTCGTGACAGTTGAATCTGCTAACATTCTTGGTGTTTTTACAAGCAACAGTCCGTCGCATCAAATTATCCACATGTCATACGTAAGAGCTTTAGCCGAACGCGGACATAATGTAACAGTTGTGTCGACTTTACCGCTAAAATACAAAAATCCAAACTTCCATCATATTCTCATTCCTGAATCACCCGCAAGAACCAAAAAAATCAAGGAAAACATGGCGTTGTTAAGTGGCGGGCCTCCCAAGGGTGCTTGGGGTTTCATGCAATCTGCCCTAGGATCATTATTGATTTTTGGACCTATTCAATATGATGCCATCAAGCATCAGCGATTTCAAGATATCATGCATAATCCAGATAACAAATTCGATTTAATCATTTTAGGATATTTCTTCAGCGACTATCAGTTAGGATTGGGCGAGCACTTTAAATGTCCAATGGTTATAAGTTTGACAGCTGGATCGAATAGTTTCGTCGATCGCTACGTTGGTAATCCCCAGGAGATATCATATTTACCATCTATCCTCTATACCGAAAAAGCAGATTCGCAGTCCTTCTTTGGGCGGCTTAAGCTTTTCTATGCCAACATTTTGTCGAGAATTTTTATGTATCGCCTCGAGGTGCAACTGTTAGAATTTTACAAGTAAGTGAATAGAACTGAAATGTTGGATAAGAGTTCAGCTTGATATTTCTTTTAGTGATCTCTTCCCTGCTCCAAAATATCCTCCAATTCAAGTAGCTGCACAAAGGGTGTCATTGATTCTAACCAATTCTCACATGTCTGAAGGGATCATCCGCCCCAATGTTCCTGCTGTAGTTGATGTCGGTGGTATCCAAATAAAAGAGAAGGCAGATCCCTTGCCTAAGGTAAGTTGTAATCAGAGCAAAAAAAGTATTTGAATGACCTTTCTTTTTTAGAAACTCCAAGATATCATTGACTCCTCTTCAGAGCACGGTGTGATCTACCTTAGTTTTGGATCGAATCTGGGAAGCAAAGACTTTAAACCGGAAATAATAGAAGGAATGTACAAAGCTCTGGCGAGTCTTAAGCAAACAGTTCTTTGGAAATGGTCAGACACCGAAAAACCGGGAAATGCTTCTAACATCCACTTCGAGTCATGGCTGCCACAGGATGACCTTTTGGCACAACCAAATGTTAAACTTTTTATCACTCATGCTGGTAAGGGAAGTGTTGCCGAATCTCAGTACCATGGAGTGCCGATGGTTGCAATTCCAATGTTTGCTGATCAGCCGGGAAATGCTAGAAAGCTTAGAGAGGAGGGTTTCGGTCTCCAGCTTGATATAAAAGCTATAACTGAAGAAAATATGAAAGCCACAGTGATGGAAGTACTTGAGAATCCAAAGTACACACAGAATGTACAACGGTTTTCCAAAATGTATAGAGACAGACCAATGAGCGCGAAAGCAACTGCCATTTATTGGATCGAATACGTACTCAGGCATAAAGGAGCTTATCACATGCAGAGCCCAGCAGTTCACTTGAATGCGTTCCAGTATTTAAGTTTAGATGTCATCGGGTTTTTATTGTTGGTTGTGTATCTGGCTTTTAAGCTGGTCACACTTTCAGTTAAGTTTGTCTTCAGAAAGATCTTTTCGAGAGCCAGCTCAAAGAAGCAGAAAGTGAATTGAGGGGGTTAGCCAATCCGTTAAAGTTTAGATTTAATGATAAATTTTCTGTAATTAAAAGTTGAATAAAAAAGAGCCAAATAAATCTACGTGATTTCTGATTTTAAACTTTTAAAGATAACGCCAAAATACGCTATCCCAAATCAGGCTTGTTGAACACAAATATAATTCTTGTGCAGTGATTACATTATCTCTCGTTGGACTGTATGTGACTTAATAGAGTGTTGATTAACGAGTGCCGTCGATCGGTAGGCAACCTGTACTCTTATCTTATCTGTTGTCACTTCAAAATAATATTTATTCCAATTTGCAAACAAGGTCTTATGAACTGGCAAGTTTTCGCTAATAGATTTTATTGATGAGATTTAAACAGAAATAACGATATATTTATCCATTTGCGATGTATGCTAAGAATGAAACGCTATCCTTTCTTCAAAAAGCTTTATGTTCCTTAGGCGCTGCATTAAAAAAAAGATTCAAAATCACTGTTAAGCGTTGTTGAAATATTTTGGTTTACATTGAAATCCCAATGACCACGGTCTATGCAATTCGAAGCGCAACGTTCGGGGAGAGTACGAAACTAATCCGTGGCGTGAACCAAAAATGGCAAGTATTTCAATATTAAATTCGTTGCCATGAAAAGCGCTTTATCGATTAGGCGCTACGTGCGTCGCATCCCCTTCCACTTAACTGTATCTTTCACAAACTTATAAAAAGTGTACTCTTACTATGTTAGATGTAAACACTTAAATAAATGTTAATCTATTAGATCTGATCCGCTCGTGAGGTACACTCCCTTGACTTCTGAATTTGTTCCATTTCTGAGCCACCCAAATGCAGATGTCATTGCATTTGTCTTTAATAAGAGTGTTTTGGTTTGCCATACATTTTCTTCCTTCGTATGGTATTACCTCTTTGACGAGGTTCTCTGGATCTCTCCTTTAAGCATGACACTACCAAACACGAACTATATGTTATGTATATTATTTCAAAGATGGTATTGAAGAAGTGAATGCTTCCATGGACCTTCGTCTTCTTCTTCTTCTATTAAGCTTTGCTACTCCTGAAGTCATACGAGGCATCTTCAACATCATGGTTATAATCTTCAGTCATTACCAATTTCAAGTTCTTAACTTACAAACTTGTGATCAAACCAATAACGAAATTGTAAGTCATAAGTGTTCAAAATTCCCCTTGCACCGAAACCAAACTGTTTGTAATAATTTTTTTTTTTTGCACAATAAATAAAGTTACACCAACAAGGCAGTTAGAGAATGGAGGAGACCAGCATTTTCTGCCAATTCCAAACTGCTGATCGAGAGAGCGCTTTTCATGGCAATAAATCGGTTGACTTGTCAATCCTCGAGAAAGGGAATTGCCCTGGAAAAAAATTTTCGCTTTTTTGGGATTCGATCTACGAACAGCCCGCGTAAACGACAGATATGCTGACGATTGTGACACGTGCACCACAATGTTGATGAAGGTTGTGCTAAAATTATCAAAATGAACTAGGAAAACATTGTTGAAGTGTCATCTGTGTACATGCTATCGCTCCTACATTCGCAACAAAAGCATATTTGTTATAAAAGTGAAGAAGAGATAATATAAAGGTTTGTAGAATATTCCTACAGACTGATTAAGGGTTTGTGAATCTTTTTTTTCTGTAACAAGTGTGTAAATTGTAAATTGTAAATTTTAACTTTAATTTTGTGTTGATGAAAGCGAATTTTTCAACAGCTGCGAAATTTCAACATTTGTTGAAACAAAATTAATTAAAAATCACAAACTTTGTTAAAAAATTACTTCTGATTACAAATTTGTTCAAAAAGACTGGTGAAAAAAATTTGCTAACCAGGTTCAGTCATCATTGCAGTGTATTTTTTATGCTTTATTGGTTAACTGAAGGAATGAATTGTTAACTGCTCTTTCTGAAACAAATGCAAATGAAACTAAAAACAAGCAAACTAGAACCTTACTTCTTGCATTGCAACTACTGTTACTTCATTCATTTCATATAGGTATTTGCAACAATACTATACCGCACTCGATTTAAAGAAAATTTAAAAACTTCCTTAAAGACCATCAACATCATTGCATGTTGTTTAGCGTGTGCAGCTCTCAATTAATTTCTAATGTTGGCTAAATACCAGTCTAGCTGTTGCTTGTTGTAATTGAGTTGTTAACCCACCTTGCGCACAACATGCTTCAACACTCCAGTTATGCAAATTGTTTGCATTAAATTCAGTTTTGCGATTTTATGACGCCAAGACATGAAAACCTGAATGTTCAGACTGCAGCAGTTCAAAGGATATGCATGTAGACGTAGTGACGCCGATTACTGCCAACACCCGACGAAGGAGCATTGTCGCCAACATGATATTCCATGTCATAGTTATTACGAATAAACACTTTTTGGTTTAGTCGTTTTAGCTTTTCCCTTCACCAAATTGAGAAATTTACGCAGTTAACGCAAATATTCTGCGGTAGTTGTTTTGCGTGTTCAAAACTTGTTTCTGGTAATTTCAGTAATTATAAAACTAATAACCACATACCTAGTTTGTTGTACTTGGTTTCTGTTTAGGGAGTAAGATAGAGGCACCTATTCGAAACCGCAACAACAATTTTCACAAATGTAAATTATTGAAGAAATATTACAAATTCTTTAACATCATACGAAAATGAGATGAAGATGCTTTCGTCATGCGAATTAATCAAAATATTTTCATGGCAGGGAACTTAAGTAATTAACGCTTTTGTTTGCTTTCATAAATCACAAGATGACAAAGTAGGGTGCGAGTAAAGTGATTTGTACTGAAAACATTTGGGCTGGTCTCATATGGTGAAATGTGTGTTTGATTTATTAGATAATTACTTAGCAATAAGGAAAACGTATTTCAATGGTACTTTTTTTTAGTATGCCTCGCATTAAATATTCTTATGAGTTTAAGACTTAAAGATAATAAATAGCGGGATCCGTAATGCTCTTGGTGATACTTTCAGTTTAATGGTTTTCATTTCATAGTTTGAATCTCTGTGAATCTCTTTCCCGAGATTCTATGTTGCCGAAGGTAATGTTGCCTTGAAACGTCCTGTCTTTCTTTATGAAATCGCTGATGTTCTACATTTTTAACTGGAATGGTTGAGAGGAATGAATTTACTGAAGCCTGGTCTATTCCAAACATTTGGCCTCCAATAACTATATGAAAAAATTAAATTAATAGGTTGGCACTGCGATTGAGGAGCACCAGGGCCTAGGTGATTTCTCAAAACCGTGCCTTGTGAGGGAATGCCGGTTCCGAACGGCTGATCAAGAGAGCGCTTTTCATGGCATTTAATTAACTAACGGAGAGGTGATTCCCGTGGAAAAACATTTTGCCTCTGTTGGGATTCGAACGACGAACCTCTGGGTTAACAGGCAGACATGCTGACCATCACACCAAGGCCACGGATACAACCAAAAATAAAGCTCACTTTAAAAAGAAATCAATCACCTTCTGCAGGGAATCTTAAAATGGTACTACCATGAAAAATGCTAGTATATAGAACCGTAATCGCTGAGGCTGAGTGTAGACAATATGTTGCAACGGGAGTGAATAAGGGCGGCGTTTTATCTCCTCTTCTGTGGTGCATGTTGACCGACTCTCTACTCGTAATGCTCAATGGTTCTAACGTTCATGCCCAAGCATATGCAGACGACGTCGCCGTGCTCTCGATTGGCTCCAGCCTCCAAGCTGTCTGTTCCCGAGTACAGGCTGCGCTTTATATGATTGACACCTGGTGTGTTAGAAACGGTCTCTCCGTCAATCCTCTTAAAACAGAGGTTGTCCTCTTCACGAGACGTAGAAAATTGACTGGTTTGACCCAACTTACGCTTAAAGGCGTCAACGTTGCTTTTTCAAATGAAGTCAAACATCTTGGAGTAATCCTGGATAACAAACATCTTTGGTCAAAACATGTCGAGTCTAAAACTACTAAAACACTGTCAGTTTTCTGGCAATGTAAAAGAGCCTTTGGCAAGACATGGGGTCTTTCACCGAAAAAGGTCCTTTGGATCTATACGGCTATGATAAGACCAATCATCCCCTATGCGTCAGTTGTTTGGTGGAATAAGCTCTCGCGTAAATACGTTATTGCCTCGTTTGCCAAACTTCAAAGAACAATTTGTCTAGGTGTTACGGGGGCCTTCCCCAGCACACCGGGAGCTCCTCTTGACGCACTGTTGAATCTTCCTCCCCTTGATACCTACATCATGGGGTGTACTCTCAAGACCATTTCTCGTTTAAAGCGATGTGGTCTCTGGCACAATTCGCACTGGAGCTTTGAGGAACTCGCAAGCAGCATATCTTTTGACTCACGTCTAATGGATATGCCGTCTGACACGATGATCCCAAGGCTCAAACTGCGTCAAAATTACTCAGTCAACTTTCCTTCGGTTCAGGACTGGTTCACTCCAGAATCTGAGCCTGGAAAAAACTGTTATCGTATCTTCACAGATGGCTCCAAGACCGACGAGGGTTCTGGTGCTGGTGCCTTTGTTGAGAACGACGACATACGACTGCACTCATCTTTGGGATCATACGCATCCGTTTTCCAAGCGGAAGCTTATGCTATCCTAATGGCCTTGAGCCACGTAACGAACAATGGATGGACGGGGAGAAGTATCTGTGTTTGCAGCGACAGCCAAGCTGTGCTTAAGGCTCTTCTCAACCCTCTAACCACTTCGAAAGTGATCCAGGAATGCAAAAATTCTCTGAATGCGATCGGAAGATCAAATTCCTTGAGTCTCATTTGGGTTCCGGGCCATCACGGCATAACTGGAAATGAGATCGCCGATGAACTCGCTAGGCAGGGATCTCAGACAGCTTTCTCAGGACCTGAACCGTCGCTAGGTTTGCCAGCGTCCTCAGTGAGAGCTTCAATCAACGATTGGATCTGTGAAGAGCAAAATCGTAGATGGCATGCCTCCATTGGATGCAGACAAACCAAGCGTATGCTCCCCAACGTTAGTAAGAAGACTGCAACATTTTTGCTAGCTCGTA
The DNA here is from genome assembly GCA_914767635.1 of Melanostoma mellinum. Taxonomy (NCBI): domain Eukaryota; kingdom Metazoa; phylum Arthropoda; class Insecta; order Diptera; family Syrphidae; genus Melanostoma; species Melanostoma mellinum. Next base: position 229,060,350 of record OU612059.1, on the reverse strand, counting down.
GCAGGAAAGACTGTAGCTTATTGGCGTTGCCAGCGGGCACTTCTCTTTTGCCAAGCATTTAAACGTGTTAGGCTTAAGTGATACCACACTATGTGAATCTTGTGGAGAAGATGAGGACACCGCAGAGCACTTCCTCTGTTAATGTCCTGCTTTTTCTCGCATGAGGTTACAGATACTCGGCGCAGACATGGTGAGAGCTGGTAACTTAGGCTCCTTATCATGGCAGCGTCTATTGGCTTTTCTCCGAACATCTGGAAAGCTATAACAAATAGAAGGTTGCTATCTGGTAGTACAATGGACCAGTATTTAGGTCTGAGTGCTCCAGCTGGTATTTTAAAAACCTCCAACAAAAAAAAAAAAAAAAAAAACATGAAAAATCCTTTCCCTCCTTGATCTTTTTGAACTTTGGGGCTTTACATTCTTCACTGGAATGGTTGCGGGAAAGGCACCTGGTACATCCCTTATTGTGCTCAATTTTTAATTCAATTTTTTTGTAACTTTTTAGTTATTAACTCGGACCATTAACGAACCAATCTTTTTTTGATAAACGCCCACATCAAAAAGGTTTGAATACATTTACAATGTTTTAGAACACAGTATGAGCATTTAGGAAAATAAGAGAGAATTCAATAGGAGGCATCGATGCACTTTGCTTCTGAGCTTTTTTGAATCGTAATGCAAGGGAGAAACGTAGTCTGGTAGACAAAACGGAGCCCTGGGGCGCACCAGCATTTAAAAATTGTGTATCAGACTAAAAGCCATCCAATACAACTTGTATTGAGCGAATGGGAAGGTAATTTTTAATCCAACAAAAAAGAGACTAATCGATACCGGAAACACGCGTTTTCGATAAAAGAGCTTAATGACAATCTCTTTCAAATGCTTTCGTAAAATCAAGCGTAATGATCTTACTTTCTTTAAACAGATAAAAGATTGGTTCGACTTGTTGGTGAGATATCATATACCAACTCTTCAGAATAATGGGGGGAAACCATCTGGACCGTACCGAGCGAGTAAGGAAAAATATCTGCTACATTTCAAAATTCACTGTCTCAAGCTCAGGCAAAGTCAAGGTGCTGTTACCAAGTCCCGAGTTAGCAGCAAAATTAGGCTGCTAGCAAATTGGTTTTCTCCAAGGAGTTGACATATAGAGATGCATTGAAGACAAGTGTTGCGACCGATCGCGGAGCTCTTCATGTTCTTAATCAAATACCAACAATTTTTAGATTTTTGGATCTGTTGATATTCTTTACTCAATGAGCGTAAAAATAGATAAATATAAATTCTGTAGGTTTTTACACCTAAATTGTTGTGCCAATTCTACAATAAAAATGACTTTTGAGAATTTAGATGCATTTAGGTACACACTTTCTTCTAAAGGTAATGCAATTCTTACGATCTAATTATCAATAGTAAAAACCCCATTGAAAAACCCCCGACGTAATCAATTTGTATTTTTTCACCAAAAAGTATTTAAAAAGTAATACTTTTTTAAACAAGACAATTTTAGAATAAGAAGAACCTACCTTAAAAGCATGTTTAACTTGTTTGTGCTGCTCGCACGTGCTTTGCTTACATCCGTTTCCATATCATCCAGCACCCCCATTACTTAATATAACATTAAGATAATCCTTCGCACCCAAAACAAAAACAAGAAACGTGGTCTGATGAAATAAATTTTCACTCACACATAATTGAACGCACATAATATCGTCTGCCAACTTCAGCCAAGTAAGTGGTATCAAAAGACTTCCAAACGACTCACGAATAATATGTTCCTAAATGCCAAAGTTTGCAGACCCAATATGTGGCCTGTCTGGTTGTTTGTTTTTATTTTTGTTATTCTTTTCCTTATATCAATGTTTTTTTTCTTTGCCAGAAGAAAAAAAGGAACCCTTTGCAGACTATTAGCTGCGGCACTTACAACCATCAAACTGAATTTTTACGTCGTTCTTGACGCCCCGATTCGTATCAGCAAATTGACACAAGAAAAAGGGGAGAACATTTTTTGGAAATCTTCCAATTTCAACTCAAATGCAGGAGCAACACCCTTTTTCACATTGATAATAAAATAATATGCTGGCTTTAGTCTGTTTTCTCTCCAAAAGAAGAAAAATATGAAGTTCAAAAGAGATAGTAATGCGCCAACACTTGTGCGGAAATGACATTTGGCATTGTGCTCCCGAGTTTTATTTTCCACCTACCTTTTCGAGACACGATTGAGACATGATGAAATTTTTAAAAAGGACTACCGAATACGATAATGTGTGTGTTTGTGTGTGCTGCACCAAACAAAACAAAAGCAAAGGTTTCATCCATAGTATAATTTGTACCAGCAAATGCTTCAAACTCAATAATCAAACTAGAAAAGCGTCATGAGATTGTGGCGCCAGACTGCTTTATAAGCAAAGCTAGCAAGGAGCAAAATGACTCCACTCATATATTCAACAGAATATGGATAGTATTACTTTAATGGGGATAGAAATTATCATGCATGTTAATATGTACAAAGCAGTAGATAACACAAGGGGGTTAGATTGTCTTACTCCCACGTTGGGCGCCATTCTCATGAGGAGTGTGAAAGTTAATTGAATTCCTTATGTGTTAGACTGATAAATTGCCACGAGAGAAAACAAAACAGAAAACGATTATAGCCATGAAACACAGTTTACTTAAGGGATATCGTCATGGGATGCTTAAAGATTCGGAGAAAAAAGAAACACAATCTGAAAAAGAAAAACAGTCTCAGAGAATGTGCACACAAACCACAAGCTGAAATGTTAATATAGTCATTAGTAGTTTTACGCAATCCTGGTTATTTATGATGTGAGATTGAAAGTAACTTATGAACTTGATATTTTCTCATGAAGTTTGGACTAAGGGATTTTTGTTGAGAAGAGGAATGCGCATGCAATAAGCTTTAACAGAAAGGAAGTGATTTTTTTTTGGTTTTCAATACACTTACTTAATTAATTTTTACAAGTTTTCAACTATTTATCTATTTATTTATTTATTCATACAATCCCATCAACAAATTTAGGATGCTTAAACTATTTTGTAAATACAAAGTGCTGTTCAAATTTTCTTCCCGAAACAAAGTTTTGACTTTGAGGTAATTTTTTTGCTGAAAATGCCTGATAAACAAAGAGTTTCCTTATTTTTACAGATGAACAAAACAATTATAAAGAAAAAACTTATGAATAAATTTATTCAAAAACCCATACATTTTATGATACTTAAAAAAATACGAAATGGGTAAAATTAATTATTTAATTAAACAATAATGTGGGCACATTAAGCAGTTTTTTTTTATGTATTTTATACTAATACAACTATCAGATTATCACAAGTGCTTAAAGTGCCCTCCTTCGTTTTGAATGCATGCCAGAGCTCTGAATTTCGTTGTGGTTGTTTGCTGTCGATAACTCTTGTTTACTTGAAGTCTTTGAAACCGTGTATAAATTTAACTCTTATAGGCTAAGGGTTGCCAGATTTTCAGATAGCATATAGTTCCTGTTATCTTATAGTTGTGCTTTTCTTGAATTTCCATTGCAAAACTCATATAAGAAAATAATGTCTGCGTATTCTTCTTTCCTAAATTTCGAAAAGCTCTCTGATCAAACAGCAATCGTGACTTATTTTGATAAACTGATGAACAAATTTGTTTTCTTAATCTTTTAAACGACTTATTTAATTATTGAACATTCAAACTTAAAGCAAACATCCACAATGAAATCCAAAAACGGGCTCTGGCATGCATTCAAAATGAAGGAGGGCACTTTGAGCACTAGTTTTATTTGTATTATGTATTAAATACCTACAAAACTAATAAATGTGCCCATATTATTGTTTTATTCAAACAAACCTCAAAGCTAAATTTTTTTTTTAATTTTACCCGTTTTTTATTGTTTGAAGTATCATTAAATGTATGGGTTTTTGAGTGCACTTATTCCTGAGTTTTTTTTTTCAATGTTATTTTATTCATCTGTAAAAAATAAAGCAACTCTTTGTTAAAAAGGCATTTTCTGAAAAAATATGACCTCAAAGTCAAAACTTTGTTTCGGGAAGAAAATTTGAACAGCGCTTAAGATGCTCAATTTAAATACAATTTTAAAGATTTAGTTTAAGATTAGGTCTCTATCATCAGTATTGACAGAGATATCGAATTAAAAACAGGTCAGAGCACACCAAAATCAGCCTTTTTTGAAATTGTCAAAAAGTGATGTCAAAGTTGAAAAACGAGCTTTACTGTACAACAATTTTTTTCTTCGAATATGACCAAGAGTCACATCCCAAAGATTAATACACGAAGTACGGACACCATGTATAGGTAGTCTTTTTTATAAGATTATATCTTACAGTTTATAGGTAATATGTATATCTATATAAGTGTATATAAAATAAAATTAAAATAAATTGCTGACCTAAATATGCTATTAATATTCCCATGCAAAAATAAATCTCATGCACTATAGGACATCATAATTTTTAATGTTTTTTGGTCTCCGAGTTGCTCAATCGATTTCAAATAAATAAGTATGAAAAGAAATAGTTTTTAATATAAGCACCAAACATCAAACAGTTGAAAGCACCAAACGATGGAACTCGATTCCGAAACGCGTCGCATTTCCAAAAAAACATAACTTTAGCGTTAGCAACTATAAAGCATAAAAATTTAGTTATTTATTAATTTCAAAAAAGTTTTACGTATACTAAAAACTAATTCTTTTCATATTTATTTAAAAAATATTTTCTATGAAACGAATGAGAAGGTGAGTATCGAGGTCCATTTGTACATGTTCATCAGATGGCTGCGACTTTGTAAAGAAGAGTAATCCTTAATGTAACTGACGTTCTTGGGGAGATTGTAGAGAAAAGGATCGAAGAAGATGTGTGATACTCACTTTTTTATTTGCGCGAGAAGTGCTTTTTGCTTAGAGATTCCCTGGATTCTTTTTCGCCACTCTATTGATGAAATGAAACGGTCTTGCTTTGATACATTTTTTTAAAATTATGAACTTTTTAAATTTGCAACGCAACTGCAGGCTTACAGCTTAGGTATCCATTATTTCAGATGCTCAGAAGGCATTTTGAAAACTTTCAAGTTTATAGTAGAAAAATTATCAATTTGATGAAAGGTCCAGTGTACAAATACTTTAGTCTCACCGACAATGTGAAAATTGCAATAAAATGACTTGCATTTAAATGTTTTTCATTGCCAGAATCATTACTCTATTCAATTCGAAGAGCTACCAAAACTCCTGATATTATTTCGAACAATGAATTAAAACTACAATACGTTATTTTAAAGCTTCAACTTCAACCGTTGTGACAATAAAAATTCTATTTCTCATATCCAAGCTTAACAAACAATTCAGCCGCTTCGTTGACAGTTAAAATTCAATAAATCACTCAATGGCTATCGCCACTGCTGCTGCTACTGCTGCTTTGCCAACCATTGTCGTACGAATACTGTATTTGGCCATTGTGGCGCAAGTTTTCCAATTCCATTTCGGTTCGAATCAAGTTCGATCGAATCTATTGTTTCAGTTCGTCGAGTGGCAGTGTCATCCGCTGGAGTTGGTTATTGCTTGTTTTGTCTTTCGATGGAATCGGAAATTGTATCCGTTTCCGCTTTCAGGGCCTTGGGTTTGGAAAACGATAACGATGACGACAACGTCCGACGCCGCCGACGACTCCTGACGATGAGAATTCAAATTCAATTCGTGTGTGCATCAGACAGTACATTCCAATTAAAAGCGCTCTTAACAATGTACTCATACAAGCAACAACGTCCGAGTGCCATGTACACGCGATTGACATGACACATGTACAACTCTTCAAAAGTGTCATTTTAAACATTTGCAGCGTTAATGTAGTTCTGCAAGTGCCTACCTAGTACCTACTACCTACTGCCACTGCCATTGTCATGTCTCCTGCATTGGATGTACGCTTTTTTGCGTTCGCAAATTGTTCAATTACGACCCGGAAATGGTGTTGACTTCGATGGCTTTTTAAGGTTCAACTTTTATATAGTGTTTAAAGGGGTCCCGGATGTGCCGAATAGTTTTGTGAACCTATTCGGACTAGGTAGTGAAATAATAATGACCTTTTAAGAAATAGTGCATATGTATTGTGAAATATTTCAGTCAGTAAGCCTCCACAAACTGCTGTCTTAACACAGATCAAACAGAACCCAAACTACTTACTGATGTCTTACAACTACCTATTTTATTTTTAAATTTACCTCATTAACCAACCAATCCCCATTGAATTTCGAATACACTTTGATGATATTTAACACACAGAACATAAAGTCCTTAATTATTATCGTAACCAATAAGTAGATAGCTGTGTCAAGTCAGAATAGTAAAAGTACCATTTGGTGTATCTTTGCTTTGGGTTGAATGAACATATCGCGTGACAATGGAAATTCTAAACACAATGACGAACAACTTTTTCAATGTCCCATTTCAAGTCAATGTGTAACTTTGTTGAAAACGTGTCCTCGAGGCTTCTCTTGGGAGTGATTTTAATTTCCGCCTGTTACATCAGACAAATGGCACTGCATGGTAAAAAGGAAGATGGGGAAAAGATGGCTGCTCATTTTGTGTAAGGTTAGGCATACAAACTTTCCATTGGAATGGTAAGAAAAGGGAATGAAGAAAGATAAACCGTATGAGAGTTTGAGAGTATACCTTTACTATTGCTTAACAACCCAATGAACCGTTTCAAAATTGTACTTTAATTTTGTTATGGTGATGGGAATGGGAATGGAAACAAAAAGACGATCATAATTTTAACAACGATACGAGTTGAACGATTAACTGCAGGCAGCGTTATGCCGGAAGATAATGGTAGTTATGTTCAAAGAAAAAATAAAGATAAATACTTTCGAGAAGTTAAAATTTTGACAAAGTTGCGTCGTTGAAGTTGACATAAAACCAACAGATAGGGTTTTGACAAAAAGCTAATCGAGTATGTAGTAGGTAGCACTAATATGGTATTTCTATAAAGTTTAATGAGGTATAAGATGTAGCTATACGCAACAACAACAGATGAACTCAACTAAAAATTGAATAGATGTTTGAAAGTCAAATGAAAGGCATGTTTTAGAAAATAGTTCTCAAATTTCAACGTTTTAAAATAATGGTCTCTTATAAAAAGCCTTTTTAAGAACTATCTGAACTAATTATTAAAGTCTTTTAGTTAAAGCCACACATTTTCCTCTTTGTTTTTTAGTTATGGACGATTTTATGCAAAACCCTGACAGGACAAAAACGAGTATTTGGTTTATTAAAGTAATCAAAATATTAATTTTTCTTTATCGTTTTTAAAATATGTCATTTTTTGGAATAAATCAAAAGTATTAAAACAAGCTTTACTTTTTACTATAGTGAATTTTCTTAGAGCTCATATCATCTGTGTTAAACTTAACAAAATCAACTTCTTAGTCCACCGGTTTCTTAAAACTATTTGTATGACACTTAAGTAAGTCTTTGTAATAATAGAAAACTAAAATATAAACAAAGAAAAATTACTACAACTAATCATTTATCACAACCATGCTATGAAATGACAGGGGACTGTTGGCCAATGGACTGTCATTTTTTCCTAAATATTTAATAGAACAAAATCATTTAAACATATCAGATAAATAAAACAGATGTGGCTCCAAACTAGATAATTAATTATTTTAAACAAGTTGTCGTTATTAAAACAGTTAAAAAAAATAAAAAAAAGGCTTACCAGGGGACTGTTTCCTCTAACGGCCGAGACGCGTGGATCACTAGCAATGCAGTCGTCAGCGGCTGCTCACTTAGCTCCACAACCGAACGAACTTCACACCGATTGCGTTTCGTTTCACGATCTAAATGTTTCACGCCAAAACAAAATTTGACTTCAGCGCGGTTTTCAAGTTTTAACATGGGACTGTTTCAAAAATTTGTGGACAGCATTCGGACATAGATATTATGAATTAATTATATTGTAAAAAATATAATTGTTAAGTATAAAGATACTTAATGTTATTTCTATGTATTTGGATATTTTTTATTCAGTTATCAACGGCAAATAAATTAATATTGCTAACAAGACATGTAATTCTGGAAAAGGGACGTAACAGGGGACTGTTTTTTTGGGGTGTGTGAGGTTTCTTTATTCAAATATAACATTATTAAATTACTAAATAAGCTGTGGCGTGTCAAGAATGCATAATACTATGTCATTATTGATACAAAAAGCTGAGAAAAATTTAAATTTATTACATAAAATTTGCTTGGGACAGCGATTTTCCATTTAGTGGAGAAATGCCCATATATAGAACGAGTGCAAAAAAAAAATCGTTACTTGCTTTGTTAAATTTCATCGACTGAGTCACCAAGTGAATCAATCGCAATGATTTTCTTAGTAAGCCTTGTCAAAATATATAGAAACCATGTTTTGCACCACCAACCTGTCCAACTTGCTTGAACTTTTTGATAGCACATAGGGTTTAGGGACTTTGATAAATTTTCTTTTTAAAGTAACGTACTTTTTATCTTCTTCTTCTTTTTCATCTCCGGCGTTACGAGTAGTGATCTTGAAGCTTTTACAACTCTCCCACTTTTCTGCTTCACACTAGTGATCCGCCTGTGGGGTACGCCGCGTTGACCTCAGAAAGCGTCGGCAAGGCTCCCGGTTTTGGATTGTTCCATGTCTGAGGCCAACCAAATGCTGCTGTTTTTACATTTGCTTGTACCAGGAGTGTTTTGGCCTGCCTTTTCTTTTTCGCGAATTTGTTGAAACGTTGTACGATATTGCCTTTTGGACGGGGTTCTGCGGATCTCTCCTTTGGACATGACAATACCAACTAAGCCGGCCGTGCTGAATTTTGTCCAAGATGGTACTTTTGACATGAAGGCTTCCACAGATCTAAGTACTTCTAATTCGATCAAGCTTTGTTACTCCTGCTGTCATCCGAATCATCTTTATTTCGGGTGTCGTCAATTTGCTCTCATACTTTTTGTACATTGTCCAACATTGTGAACCGTATATCAGAGCTGGACGGACAACTGCTGTGTAGAGTCTTCCCTTCAGCTTAGGGGGCATTTTTCGATCACAGAAGATAGCGGAGTTTTCTCGCCACTTCATCCACCCTACGCTTACTCGATGATTGATGTCGTCATCACAAGTTGCTTCACTATTGATCATAGATCCCAGATATTTAAGCTTTTCACACTTGGGAAGCACATTTCCATTCAAATAAATGTCTGGAATAGGCTTGTCTGGATCAGAAAAGGGCAGCGCAGGTATTCAGTCTTTTTAGAGCTAATACGGTACCCATTTCCTTCCAGGACATCAATCCAAACGTCAAGTGCTCGTTGCAGGGATGTAGGATCCTCGCTTATGATGGCTCCATCGTCAGCAAAGAATAATTGTTGTACTTTATTGTTCGTTACTTTTCCTTCGAGCAAACAATCCAGAACAGCAAGTAACGTACTTTTTATAAATCAAATAAATGAAAAGTATAGTTGAACTGTGAAGAGGAAAATGACCTTTTTTGGCTCAGTGTGTTGAGATAGGGAAACATTGTAGTAGAGTCGCAGTCGCTACTTAGGATCTGGAAAGATCACTTCTGCAGACTGCTTAACGGCGATGAAGACACAAATTCAAGGCCGTGCATGACAGTATCATGACAGAGACGAGCTGTACAGAGCCATGTCTATAATTTTGGCATTCCTCCAAAACTCGTACGACTATTCAAGATGACTTTGAAGAATTCAACCTGATCCGTCATGGTCGGTAAGGTTTTAGGCAAGGCGACGAACTGTCATGCGATTTCTTCAACATCATACTTGAAAAGATTGTACAAAACTCAAACGTCAACACAACAGAGCTACAATCTTTCTAAAGTCTGTATAAATACTCGCCTACGCAGACTGTGAAGAAAAACCGTGATGTCATAAGATGCTTTTGAGAGTATTGAAACAGAAGCGGCAAAATGGGTTTGATGGTTAACGAAGGCAAAACTAAGTATATGCTTTCATCAAACAAGGACACAGAACATCAACGAATTGGACAAAACGTCACAATAGACAGGACAGGACTAAGTCTACCTAGGATCCGGTATAGACACGGAAAACAACATCAGTTCGGAGAATAACTCTTGCCAACCGTTGCTTCTTAGGGTTAAGAATGCAATTGAGAAACAAAACCCTCTCCAGAAAACTAATGTTGCCCTGTGTGAAACATAGATTATCCTAGTCCTGCTTTACGGCGCGGAAACATGGGCATTATCGAAAGCGGATGAGGAAACCCTTGGTAGTTTCGAATAAAAATTCTCTGAAGGACCTTTGGCCGTATGCGAAGACAATGTGTGGAGAAGAAGATATAACAACGAGCTGTATGAGGTGTACCGCGACATAGGCATAACCATAAGAGTACGCATCGCGAGGCTACGATGGTTGGGTCATGTAGAGCGGATGGACCCAAACGCTCCGGCTCGACGGGTTTTCGAAAACAAATTGCAGGGAAATCGTGGAAATGGAAGACCTCGTCTTAGATGGCGCAACCAAATGGAAGAAGACCTCAACCGAGAGTGCAAAATTGGAGAGAGCTTGCTCGAAATCAAAGTCGTTTCAGAAGGATGTTGTTATACAGAAGATGGTTGAGGCCCAGGTTCACCTCGAACTGTAATGCCCACCTAAGTAAGTAAGTAAGATGGCTTTGAGTGTTCAAAACTCTAAAATGCGGGAATAAATTATTATATCATCACTTTATTTTTGATGTCTTGGAACAATAATCACAAATTTCGCAATAGAAAATTGTCCTTCTACTTCCTCGCTTATCAATTATAGCACTTAAATTGGCACAACAAAATACATAACGTGTTTGAAAGGATAACTCACTAAATATAAGTAGGTACACATTCAATGTGAAAGGATAATAATAGACTCCATCTACGACCCAACTTAGCTCCTTCTTTGCTTGTTTTCTACATTCATTCCATTGTGATAAGGCCAATGAAAGTGGAATGCAATTTAATTGCTTGGTTAAAAGTTCTTTGGGATTTGCTGAATTGCCACAACGGCATCATTTAGTGGGGGATGGGGGTTAATTTATGTTAAATATTCTTCCATTGTGCGAATGAGTGTTAAAGTTTTTGAAAAGACGCCTTTTCTTATGGCGGCCATACTCGAACAAGAGCACAATGGAATGCAATTATAAATTTTAATTGTGCTCAACCGCAAACTGAAATTGGTGGATGTTAAACTATGTGAAAAGAGTGTGTAGGTCCCATTGTATTGATTATAAAATACACTTTCGCAACTGAACAAGTGATGTAGTAAAATCAGATTAAAATCAACTTATAATGATGTGGTTTGTTCACTTACTACAATTTACACATTGAACTTCATCCTCAAGCTTCTCGGTAATCCAAATCCAAACTCAAAGTCAACTTTTCGCACAGGTCCGACATTTTTCTTTGAAAAAAGAAAATCTAATTTAGATTTAACCACATTTTGTCTGCGGAAGATTGTCAGCATTTATCTTATCTTGCGATATTATGTGTCCATGTCCACCCCTGCTTTTGGAGACTGATGAACCCTAATATTAATGCCAAATTGAATTTACTATACTGAGCAAGTGCCTCTCGCATGTCGCATCTCTGCAGAAGATGTTCTTCGTATGGACTTGGGACGACAGACGGTTCGTCATTGTAAAGGTGGTCACTTCACTTCTTGTTGCATGTTTTCTCAAAAGGTGTCCATCCTAAGGACCTATCATCCTTAAATCGGATTGGCCTGTCGTAAGATTTTCTTTCAGCAGCTCTTGCCTTTCCGGATGAGGGTATTTGTATAGTGCGGTTGGTTATCCTTCTTGTTCGCATAATGAAGCGCACACTGTGGGATGTTGGAAGCAATGTGCCATAAAAGCCGTTATTGTTAGCCGGGAATTACAAAAAAAGCTAGCCAGCCGGATTTGTCGAAGTGAAAATTGTTTTTTTGTATTGATATCGCCCAAAAAGGATTTTCCCAAACACACACACACATGGTGTTCGATGTACGGGTGGTTTAGATTTTTGTGGGGATATGCCGTCAATGATTTTCTCTATGTGTGAACAAATTGTACACTGACAAGCGCAAAGGATTTTTGGCAGGCCCCATATACCCTCATCTGCCTAAGACAGCTCATACACAAAGCGTGTGTGTGCTGCAACAACCCCATACAAAACTGGCAATTGAATGTGGTGCAAATTGATTTTCAGTGTAACTTAGGCTTTTATATTTCACATTGCATTCCTTTTGTGTGAAAAAGTTGATGCCTTACTTTGTTGAGTGAAAAGAAAATTGAATCCATTTCCCTGCTGTCAAAACCATGTTATTTTATCACGCTGGGCCATTATTGTTTTTTAGTCTATCCATGGATTGAACAGCCTAGCAGTATTCAAGTTTGACGCGAGTAAACACAAACCTTACGTTCGGCTCGGACTTGGTTGTTGGTATTGTTTTTGCTTCATATTTTTGTCTTCAATTATCGCACGCTACAAGCCATGCCATGGTGACACTTTGTTTCATTTTCATGCCAGAGAGACGCCAGACAAAAGTTCCAAAAACTATTTAACTTCGTTTAAAAAGTTTCATTATTAATTTTGGAGAAAGGTTTTGCAGAAGTGATTTGGAAACATGGAAGGCAAAGGATGCTGTCTGGGTTGTGGTCAAATTTGGAATTAAACTTTGGGGCTATTGCTTTTCGTTTAGGCAAAGGCAGACAGCGGTAGTTATTATGTTAAGTTTCTTCATAAACTGTTGTTTCATTTACTTTCAGACCAAAGGAATTGTCAAAACTATTTAATGAAACTTTGAAACAGTGTGCGAGAACTATGATGTCTAATTGGGTTGGAGTTCAAAGAAGGTGCTCCTCGAAATGGACAGACAAAAAGGAAGTGTTGGAATTGTGTTGAGTGTATTTGAATGTGTGTTTAAATTATTATTGCATTGACAGACAGTGTGTTGTAGTTTAAAAGTGACTAAAAGGGAAAGTTGTGAGTTCAAGTTACTTCTCCAAAATACGTTATTAGAGAAGAGACAGTTTCATATAATAAGAGCGTGGTTTCTACACTTGTGGGTCCATTGACATCCTGAATATGAGCTGCCAGTTGGTGCATATTGAAAATTTTTTTCCACCGACTTGACACTTCTTTTAGACTTGATAAATGGATGTGGTACCCGTCGTGTGATGGATAGCATGTCCGCCTGTTAATCCAGAGTTCGAATCCTAACAGAGACAAAAATGCTTTTTCCACGGGTGTCGCCTTTCGCGAAGAATTGGCAAGTCCTCCGTTAGTATTCATTGCCATGAAAAGCGCTTTCTCGATTAGCTGTTCGGAACCGGCAGAAAATTGTAGGTCCCTTCCATTCCCTCACAAGGCATGGTTGTGAGAAATGCGCTAGGCCCAGGGGCTCCTCGCTCTGTTGCATCACCCTAATTATTTATTTTTAAATGGATGTCGCAAGCTTATAAAAGCTAAAAAGTCACTTCAAAAAATTAGTAATAGAAGATGTCATTTGGGTCTACATTAAGAATTATATACCCGGCCACTAGGTTGCATCAGGTTGCGCTGGTGCTGCTGACTTCAAAGTCCTTGCGGGATTACATGCAGATAACACCTTTTTACCAGTCCATGCCAACATGTAGGTCAATGGAAACTCTGACTATTTGACTTTACGTAATCGTTTGTCCACATCCGAGTATAAGAGCTTTTTCATTGGTAGGCTAAGATTTTCAATATGATACTGTTCATGTAACGTTATTTCTTTGAAGTAATGTCACCGTTTACGTAACGATAAAACCATTGAAACAGTATGCGAGGAACTATAATAAAAAAAAAGGTCATTGGAATGTGTAATGTGTAAAAATCAATGTTAGAAAATGTTAATGTTACGTAACATCTATTAATGTCACTCAACGTTACAAATTTACCTAAACAATCATACAATTTACGAGAGTAATAAGAGTGATCACGTTAACATAGTGGAGTAATGTCTAAAAGTTAATAGCACTGTAAAGTAACATTATTATTATAGGGCTCTTAGGTGTAAAGTCGAGAGTGGTTTCACTAAAAAGCTTAAAGCTTAAAGGAAAAAAAGTAAATGTCTATAAGAATGAAGTGGCGTAAGACTACTTTTGATACTCGCTTGATAACATCGCTTATTGGAGCGGAGTTTCTCTCTCGACGTTTACAATAAGTTGCTAAGTTGTTGCTATTTCCCATTGAATATTCTTATAGTTAAGATGCATAAACAACAAATTGAAAACTTTGGAAGAGGGGGTGACGAACAATAATATGTTTCTTGAGATCTAATTGGAAAAGTAAGCTGTATTGTAAAGTGGTTATGCTAAAAAGTTGCTAGTCGTGCAAACAATTTCCCTAATTAATATTCACGAACATAGAGTGTCTCATATGTTTACTAATTTTTTTAACTGCTCCTTTGATTCTATTTCATCTCAAAATAGCAGTTATAACTAAAGCTCTTAGTTTGATGTTTTTAAAGAGAACCTTAAGCTCAGAAGATGCATCAATTTTCGGTTGAAATGTGCTAATTTGCTATCTAAGGTTTCTTTTTAATAACCTCAAAAACAGATTTTTCGTAATAATTGATATTTTCAGATGAAATGGAAATAAAGCTGTGGGTAAGAAAACCCACAAAAATATGGGACACACCCCTTTCCATTCAACAAAAAGTATTGTCACTCCCGTCAATCCAAAATCTTTTGTATAGCTTAAGTAAGTATTAGAAAAAAAAAATAAATAATTGAATAATATTAATTGAGTAGCAAATTCTTGGGCTCTCATGCAATTATCAATAACGGATATGAATGGTTGTGGTAACGTATGGTCAAAAATGTCCATCCTTCCATGATATTATTCTAATAACATTTTCATAGAAGGAAAAGTGTTCATTCGTAGACTCGTTTATCTATTCATGTAGCTGTCGTACAAAAGGACACAACGAAAATGGAACATAAAAGTGAAGTCATTTGAAAGCTACCCCTAGAGGCATTAATACAAATTGCTGTAATCGGTCCCTTGTCGGTGTTTGTCTCTTTGATGATTGTTCTTGACGGCACGTGCGTTTCTAGTTTCATAGAAAACATCTACAAGTTTGCACCCTCCTCAGCCTCAACTCTACCCAACTGATTAAATCTTGGTTGCCATATTATATCGCCTTGAAACAAAAGCTTGGAATCCGGTATCTCTGTTTCCATTTTCTTTTTTTTTCGGCTCCTTTGTTATCTCAAGATTCTTGTTGAGTCATATTGCATTTCCAATTTAGTTGCTTTTCTATATCCCGTTGTTTCTTTTGACGTGCCGTTTTTAGAGCAAGTATTTCACTTAACCATCTTTTTCTTGTAAGGAATGCTTCAATTTATTCGCTCTTCTCGTTGTTATTGAGTTTTGCTCGTTTACTTTGCAATTTTTCTTTTATTAACTGCTGTTTGTGTTTTCTTTTTTCTTCCTGTTTTATTCTTAGACAGGATATGAAGAACACCTTGCTGAAGAGGGATTTAACTAGGTGGTTGTGTGTTTGTTTTATTGAGAAGAAACATACTTTCTCTTAACGGGGCTTATTAATGCTTTGTAAGTTGAAAAATTTATTTGCACAGACATCTTAACATCATAACACCGCTTTAAGTTAAACATAAATGAGCGTAGAAATTTCTAGTTCACCAGTCTTTTTTTGTAACATTTCCTTTTTTTTAACCACGGCACCTTGCAGTAGACTGCAATGCTGTTCATATTTTTACCTCAACAGTCCTCTTGAAGTCAGAAATATGAAAATATATAACCGCATTCTGCGACCTGGTTCACTGCTTAAGTGTTTGATGCTGGAAATGTAGCTTGAATTTCACCTTTTCATTATATTTCACTTAAAGCACACCCATGGGATAAGAATGAAACAATCATAGAACATTGACGCGATTGTAATAAAAGGTAATCAAAATATATATTCATTAAGTATAAAAGATTTTGTTTTATTTTTTGAGACGTCAAGTGCGACGGTAGAAATAAAATAAATATATAAATAGGGGGGTTAAAAAGAGCGGGTACCCTGGGGTCTGTCGCAGATCTCACATTGATGAAGGAATGGGGAGGGGACCTATAATTTTCTGCCGAATAGTTATAGAAATACATTCAGAGATTTTATTGATTCCCACATATCGATAACGTCTCCGTAACTAATTCCATTTTCTTTCGCTAGCTAAATCCATACTTTTGAAAAATAAAATACAAGTTGTAGCAAGAATTTCAGAATACTAATACATTAAATGCACACGGGTGTTATTGTTGAAAGAAATCTTTTTAATTGCTTCCTATGTGGCTGCGATTTTCCTCAAGTACATGGTGTGCATGGGCAAAGAAAGTGATCGGTTTTAATGGATGGGTACTTCTTCTTCGATTTGTTTTGTAGCTTATTCTTGTATTGATTTTGGAACTTTCAAATTGATGAACTTCTTCGACTGGGACAAAGTAGTCTACCTTTGTAATAATTACAAGCAAAATATAAAAAAAAATTCGGATGAAATTCCTTTAGATTACTGATGAGAGAATGCCAATTTGTGACACTTGATTGCTCAATTACGTGAGCGGTAATATCAAATTCACATAATTTTGTCATAATTTATTCGATAACGTTTGTCGTAATTCGGCCCAAGCTCTCAGGATATCATTTCACAAAAAAGACCGGATAATTTGCTATCAGTATCCTGCTGCAAGTGCTTAAGAGTTGTCGTTGGCTCGCTAGAAGCTTCTCCTTAGCTCACCCTGTACTGTATTGTTCACCTAAGAAACGAAAATACTTTTATCGTTGGTTGGTGGAGACATGAGTATAGGTATTCACTGCAATTGAAACAATTCACGAACCATATAAACACAATACACAACATGTAGAAACGTTCAAAAACTTAAAGGTACACGAAGCTGGTGAAATTCTCTTTACCAAACACCTTTACAAGAAATCCCTTTCCTTTCTTTCACTTACCTACACATTTAGGTGTAGGTACTGAATATTATTTCATTTCAGACACTGAAACAAGTTGACCTGGTTTAACCAGACGATACAAGAGCACTTCAAAAATACCAAACCAAATCGTGCAACCCAGAAACTATTTTGCTCTTTATGAAGCTTCAAAATGGGCAATATCGAGAAAGTTCATCAGGACTTACGGGTGTGCCATTAAAAGCTGGCAAATCAGGCACACTGATTGCGGTCTGTAAAATGGTTCATTAAATGCACACTTTATAAAGATTCACCAAATGGGACATTTCACAAAAGAAAAAAGGAAGAAAAGAACAAAAGAACAATTTTCATGAAACGTTTTAACTGCAATCATCCCGTTATCTCTGAAGACATTTATTGAAAGTTTAACGACTACTTTGGGCAGATCGTTGGTGAGAAAAAAACAACCAACTCCTTCGGGAGAAATGCAACTGAAATCTTATGAAATCACAGCACAGAGACCTTAGCAAGAGCAAGAGTTAAATTCTCATTTTTAACTTTCAAGTCGTATTTGTGGGTAATAAAAAGTTTTATTCACTGTCTCTATGGGTCTAATAAATTTTGTGACCCATAGCGGAATACAATAGAAGAGGTTGTACATTTATCTCGCTAATGAGTTAATTGAGCGGTAGTAGACGGTGGTTTGGCTGCATGGTATCAGTTCTGGTTATAACGTTGCGCTAAGCTTATGGCATTAAGTGTGACGATTAAAATCCAAATTGCAGGGATACTTTCACGGTAACTAGAAGGGATATGGATATGGAAGTTTGCCAGAATGCCTTAATTTACTGTGCATAGTCATTAAGTTGGCGACTAAATATATTTTTGATGATATCCTTCCTTCAACAGGTAGTGCCAAAATGATTGAAATCAAGAGAAATTAATTCGGTTCTACTTCAGATAGGTTCTATTTTGGAAACTCTCTTCGGTGGGAATGTCTCGAAAGTTTCTTATCTTTTATGTCGAGTGTAGAAGCTTGTGATGGCGCGTTGTTATCTGAAGTTGTTTCAATTGCTATCTATGGTGCATCTAATAGACTTCCAGGAAGCGTCATATTTTGACTTGTCCCGACTAAGGTTTTTTTCTCACTTAATGTTCGAAGTAATACAATACAGGGGCTAAGACTAAAGAAAAAATTTTAGTGAATCGTTGTAATAGAATATAAAACTCAGTCCGCAGCTATGGAAAGATGTAGTCATATAAACAAAAGCTCACTTTTTCTACGGTCTAACTTCTGAGGTAGGAACCAACCATTTTTTTGTTGCAATTTTGTACTCATTTCAGGTAACCAGGCCATTTGTTTGATACACATATTGACATATGTGTATATTGGACATCTTTGATTTACAATGATGAAAGTTTTAATAAAACTGTTTGAATAACTCCATCCTTAACGTTTTCGATGGAACACAACCTGAATATATTAACCAATTTTCCCAAATTCAGCGAGATTAGACCTATAGAAAATATATAATTTGTTAAAATTATTCTGCCTTTCATAGCACACATCTTCAATACAATTCTAACCTGTTCTCGTTTCCCTAATTCTTGGAAAGTAGCAAAAATTATTCCAGTTACTAAAAAGTCAAACTCCGGCACTACAGAGTATCGACCAATTTCAATACTGCCGTTCTTGTCGAAGGCATTTGAAAAACTGGTAGGTCAACAAATTACCAATTTTTTAGATACCAACTACCTGCTAACACCTTCTCAATCCGGTTTCAGACCTCATCACAGTTGTACGGGAGCGTTGCTTAAAATTGTGGATGACATTCGAGTGCAAATTGATAAAAACCTGGTAACTACGTTAGTCCTCTTAGACTTCTCTAAGGCGTTTGACTCGGTCAGTCATAGAATACTACTAAGTAAGCTGCAGTATCTGTTCGGCTTTGAAAGCTCGGCCATAACACTTATTAAGGAATATCTGACTGGCAGATCTCAGGCGGTTTTTGCAAACAATGAAATATCTGAGTTCCTTTTCACTCGCGCTGGTGTACCTCAGGGCTCAATCTTGGGACCTCTTCTTTTTACGATATTCATCAACGACTTGCCTTCGGTGCTCAGTAATTGCGAAATACATATGTATGCTGACGATGTGCAGATTTATACGAGCTATAATCTTGGAATGGTCGAAGACGCTACTGCTCGTATTAATGATGATTTGATGTCTATAGTTCACTGGTCACGTAAAAACCTACTAAATCTAAACTCAAAAAAATGTCAGGCTATAATTATAAGTAATACTGCTGTTGACACAACTTGTTTTCCTAGTGTTGAGTTAGATGGGACAGTGTTGAGATACGAAAGCATAGTTAAGAACTTAGGTATAACTTTTAATCGAACCCTGACTTGGGACGCTCATGTTACAAGAGCAATTGGTAAAACATATGCTACTCTGAGGTTGTTGCATTTGTCTTGTGAATGTCTTCCAACTGCAACCAAAATAATGCTAGCTAAAACTCTAGTCTTTCCCGCTTTGTTTTACGGTAGTCTCATTTTCTGCTGCTTAGATTATGTAAGTAAAAGGAAACTTCAAGTTGCATTTAACAACACTGTGCGATTTATATATGGCTTGCGTCGATTTGATCATGTTTCAATGTATTCTAATAATGTCTTTGGTATGCCCTTAAATAAATATCTGGATTTTCTCGTCCTTACTTTTCTTTTTAAGCTTATGCGTAGTAAAAACCCTGAATATTTATTTGAAAAACTTAAATTTCCTGTTTCCCAAAGAAGTAATGTTCTAATTTCACCAACTTTTAAATACAGAATTACCAAAAGCCAATTCTTTGTATATGCCGCTCGTCTGTGGAACTCCCTACCAGCCGATCTTAGAAGATTAAACAACTTCAATTCTTTTGAAGCTTCTCTGAGAAACCACTACAGTTGCCAAAACATTTCTTAAAACTTTACTTAATACTTTTGCAAACATTTTTCTGATGCTTTTCATCTTTTATCTGCCAATATATGTTCTCCTGTACTTTTATAATTTTCACCATTGTATACCTACTTTTCGTATTTTCTTGCCATTTCTTTTTCTATCACTGTATACCATTTTAGGTTATTATTGTAGGTTTAAATCATTACTATGCACTTTCCTGTAACCTTATGTACTAAGTATAACAAAAAAGATACATTGTCTTAATATGCTTATAGTTGAAATCAATAAATTTAATTTAATTTAATTTAAAATGCTGTTGACCAATGTAATTAAATAGGATGGCACAACAAAGCTATGGATACTTCAAGGCCTTACGTGTTTAGGGCCTATGCTGACTCCCGACGGATACAATAAGGAATCCCTTTTAATGGCAGTGTTTCTATCTCGGAAGAGTTGTTAATTCCTTGCGAAAGTCAATAACCGTGGAAAAACAGTTTTATGTCTCTGATGAGATTAGACTCTCGAACCTATAACGGACTGACATACTTGCCACTACGCCATGAACACCTCATTTAATGAAGTCCATCACTTAAAATAGATATTTCTATAATACACTTGCAGAAAAAGAAGGTTTCTTTTAGGAGTTATGATAACCCTCCCTTATTATGTTATAAAACACAGCGAGAGCATATCCGTAAATAGGAGAGGATTTGAAAGGAGACACTGATGCGTTTTGCTTTTGAATTTTTGTGAATCGTAATGTAGGGGAAATACAGAGCCAGGTAAAGCATATCACATTCGGGTGGTGTGACTTAAATAAGAATATCAAAACTTGACTTTATGCCCGAAGTTGGGCTCAATGCAAAACTGATGAGCATTCCTAGCGAGGCGAGGAAAAAAAGCGATAAAAGAGAGGTAGACAACGCTTCGACGATGTTCGCTTCTACGATTGAACTATCATCACCTATCAATTTTAACGCTCTATTTTGTACCCTATCAAGTAGGTGCAAAGATGTTTGAGGAGCACCTGACCAAGTGTGGGAGTTATACTCCAGTTCTGGTCGGACGAAGGCCTTATAATAATCGATACCAAAAACACGCATTTGCGATAAAAGAGCCTGATGCCAAACTCTATCAAATGCTTTGGAAATTTCAAGTACAATAATCTTACTTTCTCCAAAACAATGTAAAGATTGGTTCCACTTTTCGATGAGATATGCCATCAAGTCACCAGTGGACCGTTTGCTACGAAAGCCGTACTGTCGCTCATTAAGAAGCTTTCGTTCTTCAAGATATTTCATAACAGTTTATCAACGTTTCCGTGACCTTGGAAAAGAGGGACGTTGGTAGGAGAGGAATATTCACCTTTTTAAGGACAGGCTGGACAAAAGCAGTTGTCCATCTGCTCGGGGAAAGCCCAGCAGAATACGAAAGATGGAAAAGCTTACGCAGTGGTTTTGCTAGCGTAGAAGAACACCTCTTTAGAATAACGACAGGGATACCATTGGGACCAGCGGATTTATGTATATTGAGATCTTTGAAGACTCTCGCAACCGAGCGAGTTCGAAAAAATATCTGCTTCATCACAGAATTTGCAGATTCGAGCTCTGGTGTAGCCAATATGCTATGAGGAAGTGTCGAGTTAGCAGCAAATAAGCTTTATCGATGGAACCGATATATGGAGAGTCATTGAAGACTAGCGTTTGGACCACGACGTGATCGAGTTTTTAATGTTCTTGGATTCAGTATTTGCTTATTTTCATTAAAGACAATCGCAGTAAGCATATTCTTTTTCTACAAACCTTGTCTATACAAACAGCATAATATTTTCACAAATAATTGTGGGTGATTGAACCGCATTCACAACTATAATGTAGCTATAGACCACATAAAATACAATTTAAATTTTTTTAAATAACTCAAAGACAACAACACATGTTGATAACCATCTAAAACTCCCACGCAACCAACAATTAACTTCTATGTAACTTGTACAATCACAATGACAGTGGCAAATTGCTGTCCAATATGCACACGATTTCTGTGACTACATGCACATTAACAGCGAATTGGCAGCTGTCGCCTATTTGTTACACATGCTTTCGATTCCTTTGAAACGTTTTTAATGAATGGTTTTAAAACTAAATAATGCAATAAAAAGCTTACTTCTCGTTTTATGAAATATTTACTGCCCACCACAATCTAAAGCCAATTAGCTTGCATGCCTTAAAAAAAAAATAGACGAATAATTAACCCATTTCCCACATTATAAGAGGAGAAAAAATAATTATAATTAAAACCAGTGTCCCCACTCAGTCCAGTGGAGATTTAAAAAACACACAAATAAAAAAGCAGTGCCCAAAGCTTTCAGCCCATTCTTTTGTTCTACACTATCAAGTGTAATTCCGGTTTAATTGTGCCAAAAGTACTTGATCCCTTTTTAATGCAATTGCATAGCACGTCTCAATGGATGCTCATGCCCAAGCCCAAGCTCTTGCACATTTTACTAGAACTCATAATGGAAACTTCGGCTGGAATTTATACTAATGCAGACTGATTAAAAATTTTGAACACGTTCTACACATAAATTGCTTACACATGAACTTATGAAATCCAGTCACACCACACATGTATTTAAGCAATGATGGAGGAGATGTTTCGAAAAGATTTTTTTTTGTGGCAGTCCCATTTCTGTCCTGCCTCAATTTATTGTCACTAAGTGTGGTTTTGTTTTTCAAACAATTTGTATGTAACTTTTGTTTTTGTGTTTTAGAGATAAGGACACTGATGCATTTAGCTAACGAATTATTTACTGAAACCCAGGAAAGGCTTGCCAAGGCTGTTTTTTTTACAACAAAACGACGATTACTATTGTTAGCTTTAAAAGGGCTGTCCTAATCGTATGACGATATGAAGTTTTCGTAATCTGATTTCAGAGAAATAGAAAAACAAAGCTATGATGGAAAATCAACAGCTTGGAGAGGTTAATTCCTATTCAAATCAAGGTCTTTTCCCTTTCTCTGGCTTTCTAGTCCTTAAAATCTTCCGTCCTCTAAACCTGAATATTGATTTTCATCTTCGAATTACATATATGTAGTTACAATTACAAAGGATTTATTTCTTTCAAAACGTATTTGGCTTATTGAATTTTCTTTCGAACAGAATTATACGGTTCATCCTCTTTCTAGTTTCAACTTAAGAATAATTATTGCACTTTCAAGTACCCAACGTACGACATTTTCCAAGCTGCAATCATATAAATTAAGTTTATTACCACAAAACGAGGATGCACAAGGACATGCACATGTACAAAGTGCAAAAAATAGCGAACACAACTAGCTACTCCTCTTTGTGCTTGAGGACAGGATAAAATAATAAAAGCACAGAAGTGGATTATCCGAGGGCCAAGATAAATAGCCACAATAAAAACGGCAATTTGTCCCAGTGGAATTGAATGGCAAAGCTAAGTAGGTGAATCAGTACTTTGCAAAAATACCTGGTAATAGAATGTGAACATTATGGGCGGGAGGGACCATTCAAGCATATTGCAGTGAGTTTTCGTTTGAAAGTTTAGTGAGAAACCCTACAAGGATAGTTTTAGTGTTCTTATAAAGAGTTTTATGAATCAGTGCTTTTACGTCTGTGTCGTTAGAAATAGACTCAGGGATGAGATTATCAGACAAAATCTGTTGAATGACTGAATATATTATTCGCACTAGTTGTTATTTCACCAAAATTAGCCTGATATGCACCCTCGCCTCCACAAAAGATAGCTCCAAAGACTGTTGCTATGAGCTCCTCGAAGAACCAAGAACCACTTAATGTAATGTAATGTAATGTCTTTTTTTCTGTGCCTAATCGATAACGCTGTAATATTTGACTGTAGGTGATATCTTCCTTGAGTTAGGAGATTGTATTTATTTCAAAAATGTTGTATTGCCCACGCTCAAAAAAATATATTCGTCAATTTATTTACACATATGGTTCTGGTTTCCCTATGAACACTTCAGAATTTCCATTAGAAAGTACCTATTACTTATCACCGCGTTTTTCAACTTTTCATTTGTTGAGTAATATTGATTTTCTATGTAAATATTCATAACTACATTTACATGAGAAGGAAGCTCCATGTAAACAGCAAAATCCCCCCATTTATAAAAACAACCATCAGCCTCCTTCGAAATTCACTGAATTGGAAAGGAGAAATATCATTAAATTTCCTAATGGCATTTTGTTAGGTGGAAAAATAAAAGACCTTGATTCAATTAAGCTTTTAAATGCGTGGGAGTAAATCGTGTAGGAAATGTATTCAAAATGACTTAAGATGTTTGCCCTCTAAGTGTATGTGTTTGTGTTTGAGTTTGTGTATGCAAATTTAAAAATTGAGTTGTTTGTGAAACACTTGACAACGAAAATGAGAGGGCTTTTGCTTTTGAAAGAAACTTAATTCTAAAGCTATGGATGAACGATCACATCCTCACCCAGATACACATATTTATAACGTTGTTGTGAGGTTACATCGCTTCGTAATCAAATTTTAATAAACATAAAAACAATGAAGAAATGGCGTTTTAAAAGGCTGTGATGAAAGTAGAAAAGGAGTAGACTATAAGGGAAAGATAAAAGGATAAGAAATGGTGATACATTTTAAATTATGAGATTCTGCCATCATTTCAAAAACTTGAACCAAAAATGTTTTTTAGTGAGGTGTAAGGAGTGATACACGCGGACATGTTTTATTTTACATTTTTGAATAATAATGTGAAGAGTGTTTTCAACTAAAAATCAGTTCTTTGTGGTCTAGGCAAGACAGAAGAAGGTTTGTGGGTCGGATGGTTCAAAAAGAAAAACCCTTTAAGTGGGACGTAGTAAAGACTAATGATTTGATTTTAAAATATAATATACTCTTACTAATATAATACGTTATCATCTCTACATTTGATTATATTTTGCCATTTTGAATAAATGAAGCAGAAAAACACATTCATATGACAGTATGATACTACCTGGGTACACTGTCGGGCAAAATTAACCATCCACCCACTTCACTCACGATGTTTCACATTATTTAATAATTTATTAATAAGAAAGTTCTGTAGTATGGTTAGATTAAGATAAGTTGGATAGGGTGTATGGGTGCAAGCAGCAGCACTCCACTAAAATCACAAAAGATCCATTGTGCTCGCCGGGATAACTCAGGATATAGGAGATAGGAGAGTGATGGAGGATGAATGATTGATGGTAGTTGGGTTTTTAGGGATGAGGAGACCCCTAGAACATATGGAGTTTTTTTTCGAATTTCAGGAGGATGCTGTTAAGTGACAAAGTTGAGATAACTCTCGTCAAAGCATCTTCACCATCACGAACATTTAAATCTTGAATGGATCATAACTCTCCCACTTACTTTCTTCACATAAGTGTTTCGCCTGTGAGGTTGACCTCAGAAAGTCTCGACAAACCTCTCGTTTTTTGATTGTTCCATGTTTTAGAACAACAAAATGCAAATTTCGATCTATTGGTGGGGCCGTCCATAAAATACGTCACACTAAAATTAGCTTTTTTCAACTTTTCAAATTCTTTCATTTTTGAAATGCTTCAATATTCCTCAGTAACATAGACTTTACTTCTTCGCAACATAGCAAAAAGGGTTGATGCCTTACACTAGAACACTGTAGGACCTGAACTACGTCTCGGGCGGATAAGCTAGTTACTGATTAATTTGCACAATAAGTGCTAATTCAAAAAAATTCGTCACGCAATGTAAGCCACACCGAGTTGGCAGTAGAAACAGGTGGACGTTTAATTGTGCTACAGAGTGTTTTTATAACGACTTAATCATTGATTATTTCATAGCAGCTTATCAAAATGATTCTTGTTTGTTGTTTATCTATAGCCAAAGAACTTGATAATAAGCCCTGAAAGTTTTATTTCGTATTCGATAAACCATTTATAGTGCGACCGGCTAAAATAACTTTCATCATGTCCGAACGATTTCTGTTCTACTTAACTGTTGTCTTTCTTACATTTGCGTTTTTTATTAGAATCAATCATTCAGCAAATATTTTGTGTATGTTCACTAGTCCAGTCAAAACTCAACTCATAACAAACATGGCAGTTGCAAACACTCTTATCGAAAGAGGCCACAATGTTACTATCGTTACAAATATTGCAATACCATCGCAGTCGGCTTGTAAAAAATCGTGTCGTCATATTCACATGAAAGCTCCTCCAGAAACTATAAGGTATCTCAAAGAATATATGGTAGAAGTCACTAAAGAGGAAGCTTCGAAGTTTAAGCACATGCAGGATTTTCTTCTCACTGTCAACCTTTTTACCGTAGTTCAAAAGAATTCCTTGCAATGGGAACAGTTTCAATCATTTTTAAAGGAAGACAATCATTTTGATTTAATGCTGCTTGGATATTTTCATAATGATTTTATGGTTGGAGTAGCTGCTAGGTACAAATGTCCAATTGCACTCGTTTCCCTTGGAGGACCGTTTGGCTCCATTAGTCAAATGATTGGCAATCCGGAAGAAACTTCCTACGTACAAATGACGTTCTTTGGAAATAGCCAACCGATGAGTTTGGCTGAGAGGATACAAAATTTTATTTGGGCTGCAATTGAGCCGCTTGTGCTTGTTTATACCAATTATGTGATGGACCAGATTTACAGGTGAGTTTAATCTGGGATTACCTGTCAGGAGTATATGCCATTACTTTTTTGATTAAAATTAAATGTTTGTGGAACATTCTCTTAGTTCCGTCACCAATTTCCCACATTGAGCATTTTAGCACAAGATTATGAATTTTTAACATGTGCTTTCATGTTAAGACCTAATGTTAAACGCCTTCCTGTTCTAATCTAAATAAGGGTTTTAAAACAGGTTAAAGTGAGTGAATTCTGTTCGAACTTATTTGTCATCCGTGTAAGAACCTGTGCCCCTGTTTTGTAACTATCTGCTCGATAAAAGCCGACGATAAACGGTGGAAAATTATACGAAATTCTATGCTTCTCGATCGATGTTATCGATGCGATAGTAACAGAACAGGGGCACTTGTTTGAGAATTGAGTATTGTATTTTATTCATTGAAATTTAAAACTTTATAACAGTTGAAGAAGTTAAGAAATTTGGGATAGTAATGCTATTTTTATGACTAGGAAAATAGTGGTGGATGACTCATAAAATTTTCCATACTATTCGTGCTAACGCGCTCGTATGCTTATTGCAATGTCAAAATTTTGAGGTTGTATAAAAAATAATTTGTTACAGCGTTTCCAACAGCTCATTAACTATGAAAATTAATAAATGAAAATTATTGAAAACATCACGAAATATATAACAAGAATTAATAAAAAAATACAAAAAAAAGTCAAGTTTTGAAACACCTATCGTTTTAAGTTAATTAAAAAGCAAAATCTACTTTGTGAGATAGAGTGGTTAACATAATCACAGTCTTTAAAGCTTCAACAAACCCAAACAACAAGATTTTTCAAATCAAATTATATTCACTATCTCCATTTTTCCTTTCCTTAGAATGTCAATCCTCTTTAAAATTTCCCAAAAAAGAGATTTCTTTTGAATTTCACTTTCCAATATATTTAAAAATAATGTACTCAAATTTTATAAGGATTCGAACAGTAGAACTGTGCTTTTAGGTGACGACTACTTGGTAATATATTACCATATTTTTTCTTAAAGAAAACCATTTCTCGGAACTATGTTTTTCTCGGAATTACGTTTTCGGCAGCTTGTTGATAAAGTTTCTGAAAGTACTCAACCGATCCCTACCAAATTTATACACATAAAGACCAGGCATGTAGCGATAGTGCATTTCGTAAAATTTTTGATAATTTGAGTGTAACCATGAAAAATTTCATTTTTGAAAAAAAAATCATATGATGCCAAACCTGTATCATGTGGTAAAAATTTGTTAAGTTTCTTTTCATCCATTCCTGATATTCCTTTAATAGCCAACACCCATCTTTTTTTGGACCAGTTTTCTCGCTTGTTTTTTTTTTCGTTCAAAAACTGAAAATCTATCGTGAAGATCTAAATTTTCTTGGGCCACGAAAACAACTTTTGTTTTCGAAAAACTTCCTGTCATTTTTCTGATAATTGAACGTTAGGACCGCGAGACTAAAAAATTATTTCCACCACCAGTCATTGAGTCATTTTGTTATGCTATTGAAGTTTTATTGAATGTTATATTGAAGTTTTCAAATATTTCAATATTCTTCGTCGTAGTTGTCAGACAACGTAAGAAACTCTCTTCCTTATTTATTCGCCTATAAATTAATTTATTGAAAACTCTTTGGTCTATCAGTTGTTAATTAAATTTAAGTACCTATGACTGTGTAGCAGTAAGTGTTGACCTTAATCGCTTGATAAGCTAAAAAATATATCTTTTGCCTGTAATCGATTGTTCTTATCAATATACTACAGCAAGTTTTCTCTTTTAGTCCAAAAAGATTTGCCGTCACATAAAAATGTCAGGTTTTTGTGTGAGGAGTTTGATTTTAAGTTTCACTCTATTGTGTCTATTCCAAGCCAACTATTCCGCCAATGTGTTGTGTATGTTTACCAGCTCCATAAAGTCGAACGTCATTGTTTTCATGGCAGTTGCAAACACTCTTATTGATAGAGGCCACAACGTAACAATTGTTACTACTATACCCATTCCACCTGAATGCATTGGTTCACATCGGCATCGGCAATTCCGCCATATCCTTTTAGAGGCACCAGTTGAAAAGAGGAGACAGCTAAATGATTTTCAGTTGAAAATGTCCGATGAATCACTTTCAAAAATAACGGGATTTTCGTGCTTTTTGATAACTATGGAAATGCTTACGGCCATTCAGAGAGATGCTCTGAAACAAGAGCAGTTCCAACAATTTTTTCGTGAGGACAATAAATTTGATTTAATGATCCTTGGGTATATTCAAAATGAGTTTATGGTGGGAGTGGCAGCTAAATATGGATGTCCCATAGCGGTAATAAATTTGGGTGCACCATTTGGCACAGTAAGTCAGTGGATTGGAAATCCATCGACAACTTCGTTTGTGCAAATTCCCATCTTCGGCAATAGCCAACCAATGAATATCTGGGAAAGGATTCAAAACTTTATACTCGAAGCAGCTGAGCCATTTGTGCAAGTTTATACCAACTATGAGATGGACAGCATTTACAGGTATGAGTCTCTTTAAATCGATGCTTTTACGCTGTTGGTGTTGACCAAGTCAAAATATAGTTGTTACATTTTTGCTTTGGTATTTGCTTATATATTTTAACACACAAATTTGAACACACTTGGGTTTCTCGATTTCTTATGACTCCTTCCAAGTGCCTCATATAATTTATATTGAAAACAGGATACAGTTAATTTACCGGATAACCCTTATAAAAGTTTTTTGTTGATCGAAAAACATTTAAACAATTGTGAAATGCTTTTTTCCGACCTTAATATCTTTATGATAGAAGTTTATTTACAGATGAGAACTATCCAAGCTATTATGAAGTTATAGCCAACATCTCACTGGTTTTGTACAACAGGCACTTTTCCGAGATGCCGATTCGACCTTTGGTACCAGCACTTGTTGAAATCGGGGGCATTCAAAACGAAGACCAAGAGGATTTTCTCCCAGAGGTAGTTATTTGCAATTATAGGACTAAATCACCACTTTCGTTACTCAATATGGAAACTTTATTCTAAACAGGACATACAAAACTTTTTGGATTCGTCACGAAACGGAGCCATTCTCTTTCGAGTAGGATGCATGGGACGAAGAACTGAACTCACTCCACAACAACTGCAGATTGTTCTCAATGTGTTATCAAAACTTGCCTTGAATGTTGTATACGATTGGGAGAGAGTCGAAGAACCTCCAACAGTATATTCAAACATTCTTTTCCGTCGATTAATAACAATCGATTCAATACTCTCCCATTCAAACTTGAAACTTTTTATCACTGACGGCAGGCCAATGATCGTACAAGAAGCTCAATATCATGGAGTTCCGATGGTAGGTATACCAATTTTTGCTGAGGAGCCTTTCAACATTGAAGCCATGACTAACAATGGCTTCGGAGTGTACCTAGACATAACAACTCTTACGGAAACTTCCCTTAAAGACGGCATAATCAAAGTATTAGAAACGCCAAGTTATACTCAAAAAGTTAAGGACTTTTCAAAATTATTTCGTGATCGACCGATTTCGGCAAAAGAAACAGCAGCTTTTTGGCTTGAATATGTTATACGACATCGTGGGGCCCATCACATGCAGAGCCCACTGGTTCATATGAGTTTTGTGAAACGTTGGAATATTGACGTAATTGCCATTTTGGTTGTGGGGGTGTGGGTAGCCATAAAGCTAGTGCGTTTGATAGTGTTCATTGTGAGGGTTTGTATTGACTTAAGATCTCAAAAAATTAAGAAAAATACGAAATATAAAGCACTTTAAAAATAGCAATTGTTGTTTTACAATGGAAGATGAATTTTTTAACAAATTTTTTTAAACGATGCTTGGGTGGTATAGTGCTCAGCATGTCTACCGATATTGTCTCCAATTATATTAACCAATTGTTTTTCCACTAGAGTAATTAAATTGC
This sequence comes from Melanostoma mellinum, assembly GCA_914767635.1. Classification (NCBI taxonomy): domain Eukaryota; kingdom Metazoa; phylum Arthropoda; class Insecta; order Diptera; family Syrphidae; genus Melanostoma; species Melanostoma mellinum. Next base: position 229,029,816 of record OU612059.1, on the reverse strand, counting down.
CAAATAACGCTTTCTCGTTCAGGAGTCAGTTTATATTTGTAGGCCATTCGGGGCTATCGAGCTCTGTTGTACCATTCTTATTATTTATTTATTTTTTTTTTATTTGTATTTTTTAGTAAATGAAAATGGTACCCGTGGCGTGATGGTTAGCATGTCCACCTGCTAACCCAAAGGTTCCAGGTTCAAATCCCAGCAGAGGCAAAAACGTTTTTTCCACCGGTATCGCCTTTCGCGAGGAATTGGCCAGTTCTTCGTTAGTAAATTCACTGCCATAAAAAACGCTTTCTCAATTAGCCGTTCGGAACCGACAGAAAATAGTAGGCCCCATCCCTTCCCTCACATGGCATGGTTGTGAGAAATGCGATAAATAATAAAAGAGAAAAATTTTAATAAATAATGCAAATAGAATTGGACCATAACGACTGGCTTGGAGAACCTTTAACGCTTACTACTCTTACTCATTTTTCACAATGAGTTTGATCTGTAAGGAAAACACTATATTAAACAATCAGATGTCAGGTTCTTTATAGAGAGTCCAGTCTTTAGTATTGTTTAGAAACAGAACTTGTAGTTAAGGTATTTTGAATGCCATGTTTAAGCAAACCAACCATATTCTTTCGAAAGTCCTTAACTTTAATCCAATCTTAAACCTAGTTAACAATTCAGCAGTTTCTTTTTCAATGCATTCTGATATAATTGCCATATGCTTAAGCAATAAAAGCGCTTTACTATGCCTTATGTGGCTAAAACGTGGCGGGTCATTAATCTTTCAATCATATTACGACCTGCAAGCCACATGCTGATGATCTCATATTTGTGACCCAAATCAAATCACAAACTACAACACTTGCACCATACTATGTTATGTATGTACACTTAGATTCATTCTATTTTCGTGTGATTGTGCTTAGAAATTCCAATCAACTAGTTGACTCTCGTCCTTATGGCCTTTGCCATGCACTGCATGTGACAACTTGTGATTAATTGATTCTCACTTTTGCTGCAACCTGCAAACCAACGCAGAAAGGAATAACTAAGAATCCCATTCCACCACACGGATGTAAATTCTCAATTAGGTAACTGATTTTCAGCTCCATGTAATAAGAAAGGACAAGCCACCCAGTAGCCGCACCCGCCACCAACACACCATTGCCACAAGAACACCACAAGCAATTTCCTGAGTTATGGCACCTGAGTAATCTCTGCAACGCCTTCGCTGTCGTCGTCATCGTCGCTGTCGTTTCAGTTAACTCTTCCTGGCGAAGAGTTTGCATACCAATGCACACATTTTGCAACAACATCGTGAAATGTTGTGCCAGAGATTTTCTGCTTCACTAAATCGTATAAGGTTGGCTATACACGCTGCCATGATGGGGATTAAGTTTCCACAGCAGCATCATGCTACTCGTTGCATGTTAAAGATATCAACTCTCATAAAATTATGCCAAGAATTTCCAAAGAAGTTACTCCAGTCAACCTGTTGGGAGATTATCTTTCGAAAATTCCACGAACTTCATTCTCATTCGTGCGGGTTTCAAATGGAATCGCTTTCGAAACTAAGTGAACCAAAGGAACAAAACAATATAATAGACAATGAGCTCTTGATAAACTGGATTGTGGTTCCAAAATAATAAATCAACACGAACGAGCGAGCATGAGTACTTCTGCTTGCTCGAAGCCTTGAGATAAAATTTAATTTTACATCTTACACCTTAACTTCTATTTTATCCATTGTTCATGGGCGAAGCAATTTATTCGCGTACGTCAGTGTCTGATGCTGAAGGGGGCGGACCTCTTATGAGAAATTAAAATATGGACTTGTCCACTCTATCGGTCAAAGTAAACAGTAAACTTCAATTCCTGAGCTCTTGGCGATTACCTGTGGTTTTCGATCACCGAAAGGACAATATGAAGACATATTTCTGAAAGCCTTATCATTTAGTGGTTTTTGTATTTCGAAAGCTTACATCTTCTCAGCAATACGAAGTGTCTTGCAAACTGTACAAATATACTCTGCAATCGGTATAAGACATACCCTAAAGCCAACATCACAATAATTACATCCAAATTCGTCCTTTGTACTAAGTTCATATGCACAAGAGGGCTCTGCATATGCAAAGCACCCTTGTGACGTATAACATATTCCAGCCAGAAAGCTGCTGTTTCTCTTGGAGATAGTTGACGGTCACGCCAGAGTTCGGAAAACAGTTTAACATTTCGAGAGTAGGTCGGGTTGCTCAGTACTTTGATGACGGCTTCTTTAAATGAAGTCTCTGTGATTGTATTGATGTCTATTGAAATTCCAAACTCCAAGCTTGTCATTATAGCTACAGAGTAGATCTCGTCAGCATAGAGTGGAACGCCGATCATTGGTACTCCCCAGCGTTGTGCTTCTGATGTTCTATACCAGCGTCCGTCTGTCACCGAAAGAATTACATTCCGGTGAGCGAGTGTGTCTTCGTGTTGAAGAGCTGTGCAGAAAAGTATGTTTGAAAAGTTGGTTGGAGGTGTATCTTTACTCTCCCATTCCCAAACAACGCGTTGTTCGGGACCTCTTATGAGAAATTAAAATATGGACTTGTCCACTCTATCGGTCAAAGTAAACAGTAAACTTCAATTCCTGAGCTCTTGGCGATTACCTGTGGTTTTCGATCACCGAAAGGACAATATGAAGACATATTTCTGAAAGCCTTATCATTTAGTGGTTTTTGTATTTCGAAAGCTTACATCTTCTCAGCAATACGAAGTGTCTTGCAAACTGTACAAATATACTCTGCAATCGGTATAAGACATACCCTAAGGCCAACATCACAATAATTACATCCAAATTCGTCCTTTGTACTAAGTTCATATGCACAAGAGGGCTCTGCATATGCAAAGCACCCTTGTGACGTATAACATATTCCAGCCAGAAAGCTGCTGTTTCTCTTGGAGATAGTGGACGGTCACGCCAGAGTTCGGAAAACAGTTTAACATTTCGAGAGTAGGTCGGGTTGCTCAGTACTTTGATGACGGCTTCTTTAAATGAAGTCTCTGTGATTGTATTGATGTCTATTGAAATTCCAAACTCCAAGCTTGTCATTATAGCTACAGAGTAGATCTCGTCAGCATAGAGTGGAACGCCGATCATTGGTACTCCCCAGCGTTGTGCTTCTGATGTTCTATACCAGCGTCCGTCTGTCACCGAAAGAATTACATTCCGGTGAGCGAGTGTGTCTTCGTGTTGAAGAGCTGTGCAGAAAAGTATGTTTGAAAAGTTGGTTGGAGGTGTATCTTTACTCTCCCATTCCCAAACAACGCGTTGTTCCAGGGATGAGAAAGCATTGATAAATATTTCCATTTTGTCTGGTTTGAGTTCAGTTCCCCGAGTTATGGAGCCAACACTGAAAACAATAGCGCCTTTGGGCGAATTATCAAGAAACTGTTGAATATCCTGGAAAAAGCTTTTCGATAATTTACTCACAGTTCATACCCAACTTGTATACTCACTTCTGATAAAGGATCTGGTACATCTTTGTGAAGGATTCCCCCGATTTCGATGAGAGCTGGGACTAGTGGCCACACTGGTCTCTCCGAAAAATGCTTGTTATATAACACAAGAGATATATTCGCCATCATCTCGGAGTAACTCGGATAAAAATCAGCAGTAAATATGTCACTGTAATATAAAGATTTCAAAGTTTCAAGAACATAAGGGCACCAGAAAGCGGCTACTAATCTTCAAAAGGTGAAGCTCAAACTCCCACAAAAAAGAACTATACTCACTTGTAAATTGTTTCCATTTTATAGTCCGCATACAACTGCGATACCGGCTCAAGAGATCTCCAAAAAAAGTTCTGCATTCTCTCCACAAATGTCATGGGTTGGCTTTTGCCAAATATGGGAAGTTGTACATAGGAACTCACATCTGGATTGCCAATCATTTGACTAATCGAACTATATGGTGCGCTCAAACTTATTATTGCAATCGGACATTTGTACCTAGCTGCTACACCTACCATAAATTCGTTATGGAAATATCCCAGTATCATCAAATCGAAGTGGTTCTCTTCCTTGAAAAAGCTTTGAAACTGTTCCTGTGTGAGAGCGTCCTTTTGGATAGTTGTGAACATTTTGGCGGCAAAAATAAATCCCTTTGCAATCTTGAATTTTGAAGCAGCTTCATCGACCATTTCCTTCTTTTCGTCATTCAGTTTGTTTATGGTCTCAATCGGCTGTCTGAGAAGAACATGACGGAAAGTATGTTTTCTGGTTTCCGAGTGAGGTGGTATAGGAATAACCGTAACAATAGTAACGTTGTGGCCTCGATCGATGAGTGTATTAGCCACTGCCATAAAAATCATCAGCTGTGTTTTCCCGGGGCAAGTGTACATACACAGCACATTGGCTGCGTCAGTCTCACGCTGGAGATATGCGTAGATAAAAATTAAAGCAAATTGAATAACACTGAGCTTGAACATTCTTTATAAACCACTTCGCCCAACGAAAAATGGCAAACTAATGCCTGCAGTGGAAATGTGTTATCAGTTGTGCTATAAATTTCCTATCTAATGTAGATAAGTTAGCAAAAGGTGTTTTTAAATGATGTATAATGTAAACCTGTTGTCAGCAGTAAATATTAAATTAGTTTTTCAAGTGCTCAGAAGACTCTTCCGTGGCTTATCAGTTATCATCGCTAATTTGGTATTTAGCGGACTTGTATACAAGGACAAGGCCATGAAATCAGTTTACTCCCATATATACGGTGTGAGAGTGAACCTTAGGTAGAAGCGAAGTGAAATACGTTTCAATATGTTTGAATGGTTGAATTTGAATCCCTTTTAAGTCAGTGAAGTTAAAGCACATTATGAGAATTTAGATATCTTATCGTCACTTGGTCTTTATCTTCAAAAGTGTTCGAAAAAGTTAACCCAAATGACTTCTCTGGGATAAGCCAGAGCTACATTCAATTAATCTTCAATTTGAGCTACCAACAAAACTTTTGGAATCCTGCCAATTCGATAAGAGAAAATTTTTAAGCAAATTAGAGTAGAAACCAAAAAATTACAGTTTTAGTCACACCGTAGCTTTGCTAACGCCCGTCTGTGTGTGCCACAACATAACCAGAAATAACTGAAAGCTTCAAAATAAAGATTTTTAGACCCACTCTGTGAAAATGCGTCTATCCTAGGACTCAAAAAAATTCCTTTTCTGTGAGGAACTTGCTTAAAAAGCATTGCAAAGTAATACAAAATTTACTTCTCAACCTTGAATGCAAATGTGTTTCGTAACGGTAAGCGTGTCTGCCTATTACGTTCAAAGTTCGAGGTCCACATTCCCAAAATATCAAAGGAAGAAATGTTTTCCACGAGTATCAACTTTAGCCATTAATTGGCAATTACTTTTATAAAATTTCACTCCTGAGAAGGACTTTTTGGACTAGTCATTCGAAATACGAAAAAAGTAGTAGCTCACTTCCATTCACCCACAAGGTATGGTTGAGAGATATGCTCTGGGTCTCGGGGGTTGGGGCTCTCCGTTGTTGCCTGTCATAATCGACCTGGTGAATCAACAATTGATGCAGGTTTCACCAAATCTCGCACTGAGTTTACTTTACTATGTTGGACATTAAACCATGGTGGTATTATCGACCCATTTTTCTTCAAAGACAACCGTGGAAGAAATGTTACCGTCAACGGCAAACGACTTCGAGAAATAGTACGCGACTTTTTTTGCCCCAGTTGGCTGAGTTGGTATGTGGTGTCATCAAGACAATGTCACATCCAATGGACACGTAGAAGGATGAATTTGGTGAGCAGCTTATCTCTCGAAACAGCCCTATGTGTTGTCCGCCGAGATCGTGAGATTTATCGCCTCTTGATTATTTCTTGTTAGGTTATGTAAAGTCGTTAGTCTATGCGAAGAAGCCGAACAAGATTGAAGCCTCACAGGATATGATATCATTACATGTGTTATTTGTGAAATACAGGCCGAAATGCCCGAAAATTAACACGAATTTTACCTTCCGAATGCACCACTTAAATTGGAGCTGCGGACAACATTCACATGAAGTTATCTTATTAAAACGATAATGGAATCAATCGATTCCAATAAATAATAATTCAAATTTGAGTGTTTTATTCCAGTGTTTTATTCACCCTTTATTTCGCCAATGACAGTGATACTGATACTGCATGATTAACAAAAATCTTACTTCGTACTGACTGTGCTATAACCATCATTAAGGAATTATGTACGCGAAATATTTACCTACACAATGTTAATCTAACAATGTTAATTAAAGATGTGGCGCATTAAGTGTTAGGGAACTTCAGAGCTTACCGCATTACCGAGACCAGTAATTTCTTGCCGCATCCGAATGGAAACAATGAGAAAATAGTTTATCATTTTGGCGTTATCACAACTTCATAAAAAACTTGAAGAATTTTATGTTTCCACGATTGGTCCCTCAAACAGCCACGCAACAGGAAGGCGTTCTTTTCACTTCTCTTAGTCCAATCAGCGAGCCTTTCTTTAGATTCATTGAGACTTCACTAAAAGTTCTTTGAAATATAATTACCGAATGGATTCGAAAACACCCGTGCATTGAAGTTAAAGAAAAACATTATGTAAGTGAACGGGTTGGTGGTGAAGCCCAATGTCGTCAGTACAACTATGACATACCTCCCTTCTGCCATCAGAATTTTATATTAAAGTAAACAATCTAAGCCTTTACATGCATGACTAAAACTTTTAAGTGGTCGTAAGACTTCCAGTTCAATACTCCTAATTGTTCGTTCCCTTTCCAACCCTCAGGGCTATAAGTTTTCACAAATAGGCTTTTGTTATCGAAGGATGTGAATTTTCATTTGGCAAAAATAACAATAAACAATTCAAAAAAATATGTTTTACATAATAGTAAAGGGTAGTTTGAGGGTTCTCAGTCTTCGAAAAATATTCTAAAACACTAGCAGGATGGTTGTTTTATTGGCTTATTGATGATATCGATTGCTCTTTAAAATTCAGAGTGAATACATAAATTCTCCTTCGAGTACAACATTCCTCGACCATGACTTAAGTGATATAACCCCAAAGGGAATACATGTATCATTTTGATAAAATTGCTTCGATGAAGAAGTGAAATTCTTGAGCCCAACTAAAAACCCTTATAGCATAATAAAACAGTAAACATTTGAAATTCAATGAAATTGTTTTCGGGGTGCTAACGTAAGTTAAGAAAATAACATTTTCAATTTAGTTAGAAAACCGAAGTGGCACACATGGGGATATATAGTCTCAAATTTGTTTGATATGTAAAATCTCTTCACTGACTTTCCTTAAATCTGTGGAAGTAACTTCCTGAAGATAGGCACGAAGAAGCGGATGAAGCCCTTTCAAACTATTGTAAACTTATAGGCTTTCTTAATTACTCACGGGGCTTTCAAGGAAACCTATGTCAAACCCTAGGTGTAATTCAACGGAAGAAGCTAATGTCTTAACCCTGCTTTGAGCACAAGGTGTAAGTTTTCTGCAGTGACGATTGCAGATATTTCTCAGTGGTTACTGGTTTGTGCATTGCATGAATATAAATTCACCACATGGGATACCACACCATCACTTGGTTCAGGTATCAGGTAGGCAAAGGTTCGTGTGCAAACCATTAGAAATTACAAGTACCTAAACCAATCCCAGCGCGTGCTGGGTGTGGTTCGAATTCTAACACAAATAAAAAAAATTGGCAAGTCTTCCGATGGTGAATTCATTGCCATGAAAAGTGCTGTCTCGATTAGCTGTTCGAGGCCGGCAGAAAATCGTAAGTCCTTTCCATTTCCTTGTTACGTAAGTTCATAATCTTTGGATTGTGGCCTGGGAGATGTTACACTAATATGCGACTAAGCTCAGAAGTCAGTGGATTTGTCAAGCTTCCATGTCAAAGATTAAACTCGATTTCATCATAATTTTAAATCATCCACGCAAAGTATTTTGAAATATAAGTGCAGGAGGTACCTGACCTCGACTTATTGTCGTCTAGAAATTGAAAAGCACTCAATTTTTCATTTCAAATCATCAATATGTGTATTTCCAATCGAAAGTCCAACTTTTCTCTTTTGCATTTTTTCGCAGAAGCAGAATCTAACAATGACTCGTTGTTGTGTAAACATTTTCCAGAGGCGAACACCAAATCCAGTTCGTCAGACAAAGCTTTTTTTATTAGCCGAAAACCAGACAAAAATATATTCAGTACGTGTTGTAATGTGTTCGAATGAAAAAAAGGGCAAGACACTTGCACATTTGCATATTCTCCGAAAATCTTTCTTGTAATCGGATTAGAAAATGTTTTTCCCCAAAGAAAAGTCCATCAATTTTCTCTGAAACATTGTTGACGTACTTTATCCTTTAAATTTCAACTCGGTCAGGCTTCATTTGGTTTGAACCAATACCATTTTAATTCAGCTAAGTCATATCTATTAAAAAGCACTTAGACGATTAAAGTGGGCAGTCCTTGTTATTTTGGATTTAAGTGCCTGTAGAGGCGGGCAGATAACTGTACAAATCCTTATTATAATCCTCCACCCAGTTTGGGGGGTTGGTTTTTGTTTTATTGAGCAACGAGAAGAGTAAAATTGCAATTTGTACTGCTACACAAAGATATGATGTCAGTGCCATTACTAAGCTAATCCTTGAGTAGAAAAAATATTTCTTTTCGTAAAGTGTTCCATGGCGCAGGATTTTAACAGACTAAGCAATGAGCCCTTAAGTACAGCCCGAGAAACATGTAACAAACAAACAATATTGGATATCAACCATTTAACGAGCAAATAGCAAAAATCACGTCAGACATCTTTTAACGCATAAAGATTTCCAAACACCGTCAAAGAGGCACGGTTTCTTCTATTTTCTCTGTGTGTTGCCATCAGTTCAGGTGTAAAATTCCTGAAACTAGAAAATCAAAAATGATAAAGCCAGACATTTAGGCCCAGTATCATTGCAGCAAAAAAAAGTGAAAAATACTATCAGATCCCCTCTACTGATGCCTTCCACTTGAAATCCTTTCCTGTAGGTACACTTTGCAAAATCGTACACCCTTTTCGACTTAATAAAGTGCCAATGAAGGCGCAAAAATGTTTTCATTTATTAAAAGAGAAAGTGCCCAGATGCGTTCAGTCAGATTTCAGGACGACACTGCTCTGAGCAGCTTGGTCGTCTACGTATGGTCACATAAAAACACCATCCCAATGAAATGCTATTAATTGTGTTAAGCCAATATGCGTGGCAAAAAATAATTCGATGTCTTTTTTTATCGCCCCTTTAACTACACTTGCTGCACTATAAATTTTAAATGTTATTGTTTTTTCGAATCCAGAAGCTGGGCGATAGGCATTGCATGGATTGGCAACACAATGTATATGTCATTGCATTTTTAATTATCAGCTTAAATTGGCTATGCAACAGGACACGCGTTCACGTGTGTAGTGTACCTACCTTTGTCTACGCTATACGAGAGATACACACAGCAACAAAAAAAAAAGAAAAGAAAAATTTAATGAAAACAAAATGAATTATTGCTTAACAGGGTGGTTAGGTGGCAGATACAACGACAGTGTTTTCATGTGTATGCTCTGTTGTCACGTTGATTAAATATTTGCATATAAGAGTGGGTGGCAATTTAATTTGTTTTCAATGAAACTCAATATTTTCCCATATCAATATAATAAATATTGAATTTTGATTTTGATTTTTATGCAAAGGGGTTTTTATCAATTTTAATTACTAAAAAAGATTTTTTCTGTAATAATCAAAATCGAATGACTGTGAATGTGTGAATGTTATTTTCTATGTGCAGATGTTGGCCAGATTTTAACTTTTTCAAAAGCCTATTTCAAATCAAATTCTATAAAACGATATCTAGTATTTAAAGAGGGGTTAGTTATTTCTACTCAAAAGTTGCGTTTTAGATTTAAGGTTTAAAAATTTAAGTTCTAAGAACGCAAAACCAGAATTATGAGCTCAGAAAACGTAGAATTAGACTTTACGTTCTGTAAACTTGCGAAAAGTAGAAACAATCTTTACGTTATTTTCGAGAAAGTAGAATTCCTGCGATTGATATTTCTAGGCACTTGATAGAGTTGGGAATCAAGCTCTCTGATCGAAGATGCGTGCTTTTGGTGTCGACAAGTCTTCTCTTCATTAGATTAGAAACTTCCCTTCTATCAAGCAGTTTTTAATGGTTTCAAGCCATATGGTATGCCGCAAGGCTCAGTTTTTAATCCGAATCTCTTTCTTATTTTCATCAACGATCTCTTGCCTGAAATAACCCTCTTAAGTGTTTTGCTGACGACATAACCCTAAGATTTTTATACTTTCATATTCATTTTCAAATTTATATCTCTGCTCCTTGGGTGTGGAACTGCAACAGTTGAGTTTGATTAGCCCATACTATTTTGATCTTGAACTGAATATAAATTGATTGAACATAAAATAAATAAAAATTAATAGATCGGGGACACAGAGCGAGGAGCCACAAGGCCTAGCGCATTTCTCGCAACCATGCCATATGCGGGAATGGTTGGGACCAACAATTTTCTGCCGTTTCCGAGCTGCTAATGTAAAAACGTTTTTCATGTCAATGTATTTACCATCGGAGGACTTGCCAACTCCTCGCGAATGGCGATACTCGTGGAAACTCATTTTTGGCTTCGAACCACGAACCTCTGGATTAACAGTAGACATGCTAACGATCACGCCACGGGCACTATTTTGCTACATGGTGTAATAAAAACCGAGTAGAATTCAATGTTTAAAAAAATCAAAACTGTTTTTAGTTATTAAAGTTGAACATTTCCCTTTGCCATTATCCATGATTGGTACCTGCATCCAAGAAACCGAATAGCTGTCGTTGCATGTTATGTAAGTAAACGATGAACTTCGTTGGAGTTTTCAAAGTCGTCTAAAATGCGGCTTAAAACTTTGTTTTCTTAAGAAAAGGATATTCCTTACCCCTTCTGATTCGGCTACTATTTATTATATATAGAGTACAAAACAGAGCACTGCTTGAGTCCACTGCTCTTTATTGCTGTTCTGGATTATTTGCTCGAAGGGAAAGTAACGGACAATAAAGTACAACAATTATTCTTTGCTGACGATGGAGCCATCATAAGCGAGGATCCTACATCCCTGCAACGAGCACTTTACGTTTGGATTGGTGTTCTGGAAGGAAATGGGTACCGTATTAGCACTAAAAAGACTGAATACCTGTGCTGCCCTTTTTCTGATCCAGACAAGCCTATTCCAGACATTTATTTGAATGGAAATGTGCTTCCCAAGTGTGAAAAGTTTAAATATCTGGGATCTATGATCAATAGTGAAGCAACTTGTGATGACGACATCAATCATCGAGTAAGCGTAGGGTGGATGAAGTGGCGAGAAAACTCCCTTATCTTCTGTGATCGAAAAATGAGAGCAAATTGACGGCAGCCGAAATGAAGATGCTTCGGATGACAGCAGGAGTAACAAAGCTTGATCGAATTAGAAGTACTAAGATCCGTGGAAGCCTTCATGTCAAAAGTACCATCTTGGACAAAATTCAGCACGACCGGCTCAGTTGGTATTGTCATGTTCAAAGGAGAGATCCGCAGAACCCCGTCAAAAAGGCAATATCGTACAACGTTTCAACAAATTCGCGACGAAAAAGAAAAGGCAGGCCAAACACTCCTGGTACAAGCAAATGCAAAAACAGCAGCATTTGGTTGGCCTCAGACATGGAACAATCCAAAACCGGGAGGCTTGCCGACGCTTTCTGAGGTCAAAGCGGCGTACCCCACAGGCGGATCACTAGTGTGAAGCAGAAAAGTGGGAGAGTTGTGATCGCTTCAAGATTACTACTCGCAACGCCGGAAATGAAAAAGAAGAAGTACCTACTTTCCTATGGGATATTTTTTTTCTTCCGCCCTTTCTGAAGTTTTTTTTGTCCTTAGATATTCAAAACTGAAGTTTTGGTCCTGTGTACTTAGCTGCACATACCATTTTGCTTTAACTACTTCTATACGATGTTATTTTGTACCATCGTAATAGTACCAGCTCCACATCCATGAAAAGTATTCATCTGCATTATGTTTAACCTAAACATGAGGTTATCTTTACTTTTTATTTGATCTCCAATTTAAAGTAAAATTATTGAGGAAACTCCTATCTGCTCTCATAATGACGAGTGTTTGACATAAAATCTGGCGGCTAAATTTTTGTAATGCTGCAACATTTTACCGCATTGACCAGAAAGATGATTCAATGGTTTTATTCGAGCTTTATAAAATACATTCACTCACAGAGTAATTAGACTCAGATATAATAAATCAAGCTAAGTAATTATTTATAAGCCGAATCAGTACAACATCCAACGATAGCACAAAAATTGATTCCAAAAACCGCAAAACTATTTACTCTCAAATGCAGCGTCCACCACGCCCCGCCTCCAGCCGGTAATAAACCATTTGATTTGAAATTCTCGGTCAGTGTAACTTGGCAGCAAAATTAATTCCAATTGTTTTTATCCGGAAGCTAACCCAATACGCAATTCACTGTAATAACAATTATTTTGTTTGCCATTTGCAATTTGTTGGATCTACATACAAGGAAAAGTAATGTTTAACGTGATTGTAATGTTTTCACAGTCTAACGGTGTTTGAATGACAATGGTAGATAAAAGTATTCATGTAAAATGCACTAAAACTGTCTGTCCATATACCGGAAACAATTTGTCAAAAGGAAATGACATTGGTAAAGTTAATTTTCCATCAGACAACTTTACCGGCAATCATTCAAAATAAAAAATAAATAAAACTAATATAATTTAATATGAAAACATTGAACAGTAAAGCAAAAGCATCTCCCACGTTCCCATTGCCCATTCACCGATTCATACAAAAGTCAACTTTAAAAACAGACAACAACTATTTATGAATGCAATCAACAAACTTTCGTGGAAAATCCTTTAAATCTAACAAAGTAAACGTGCCAGCTTTTGCTCACCTTTAGAACTTCGTCCTACTTCATTTCGGTTATCAAACGTGACGTGCAAGCTTTGCTCTGGAAGCGCTCTGTTCCGATGTGCAAAATTTTATATCCCATAAAGTTTTTCGTAAATTACGTGAAAACTCAAGCCACTATCACAATGATTTTTATTTTTCCTTGGAAGGATTATTGCAAACTTTCACGTCAACGAGGTGAATTCTTTACGGGTGAAGTTTAAGTTTCCTGTTTAGGGCAGTGTTAATAAGGTTGGGTATTTTGATAAGTAGAATTAAACTGAAGCGTTTTTGTTTGACAAACTAGGAAAGTTGGCAGTGATAACATGTGTTTGCTGACTTAAACAGTCATTATCCTTTTTCAATGGGCATAACTTTTTTTTCTTGCACTAGTGATCCTTTTGCAGTGCTTCTTGAATCATAATTTCAAATGGAGATGCATTCAGGTCTTACGCTGGAAGTGGAAAGCTTTAAGGTACCCATTGAAAAATGCCAACCTACTCCATATTAATAAAACCAGCGTGGCTTCTGACAGCAATTCAAAACTAAGAAATCAACACGACCCACCTTCTGCACTACACACCCAAACGACACATACAGAAAATTGAAACCACAATTGGAGATATCACCTTTCCATGCTTTTAACCATACAACGGCGCGTCCAAGATTCAATTTCGTCGTTGTCCTGACAATGATTGGTTTTTGAAATCGACTTCTACCACAAGTTGATTGTGTGCAACCACAAAAGTCTCTCCTTTGTGGCAAAATATCCATAGTATCCCCCTAGTTTAGTATTTGTGTGATATCCTTTTTTGCGGGACTTCCCATTTCGGAGACAACAATGAGGTGAGATATGCAATTAAATGGTTTAGAAAAGCAACAACATCGTATCGTCTATCGTGTATAAGGGTGGGGCTGAGACTGAGATCGACATCAATTTACCGGAATTGAAATCATTCACCAGGAATATTGCTTTGCTTTTGAATTTTATATTGGACTGTCAATGGTTTAATTGGTTTCGTTTATTGTGTTGGTTCGAGCAACCTTCTTTAAGGTAAATTCTCACAAAGAAAATTGATTTTCCCCTTACCAACAACGGATCTTTGAATTTATATGGCTGTTTAATTTCACTTGGAAATTAATTCATTGGATTTGATAGTTAGACTATTTACCTGCGTACCTGCTCTACAAGTGTCCAAATTCAAACAATAAATTGAAAAATAAAAGTCATCCAATAAACTTTTGATTTTCTATTCTGGTTTTGTGTGAATTGAGATCAGATTCTTTAAATATTCTAAAAAATGCACGTTTGCATTCAATGTCACACTCACCATTAACACACGGTTATCTATGTAATCTGCCTTTGCAAAACTGGAGAGGACTCGACCGCAGTCGAAGTCGTTATCGAAAGATGTTGGTTTAGCCCCACATTCACCCCAACTAAGTGAGTAAGTAAGCACTATTCTTCAATTCACAGCCCAACTTACAACTTTAAAAGATTTCATTAATAATGGCAAATAATTTTTCTTAAACTACCAGCTTGTTACAATCTTCCGCCTATTATTCATTTCATTACTCTGATCTACCTTGCACGATTTGTACAGTTAGTAAATTAAAACAAATCTACCCTACCATAACGCAATTGGGTAAAATTTCACTAAATAAATCTTGCGCTCATATAACAATAGAATTCGTTTCAATCCATTTACTCATCCAGCAAAGCAGCAGCAATATATTCCGCGGTCTATTCCCAAGCACAAGCAAACACACAAAGCCACCGAGCCTGCACCTTCATCGTAGACACACAAAATTACCATTTTGAAAACAAGACCGATTCAGACTCTGGGCCAGGGAAAGTGAAGTGTGAAGAGAGAAAGAAGCTCGTTGGCATAAAAGAATGGCAAGCAACCTTGCGCCGAGTGAGCACCCGCTGCTTTTGTTTGTTTATGAGTGCTTTAGTTTCTCAAAATCAACAAAAGAACATCTACCGCAGCACAATGTTTCAATTCAAAAACATACAAGTTTTCCATGCCACCCGATCAACCCGCTCAGCTTCCATTTCGTCGTCGTCGCCGTCGCCGTCATCGCATGAATCAAACCAAAAACCTTCCTGCATGAATTTAATTCTTCTACCATCTCATTGTACTCAATATTTGCATAACGGAATTTCATCCGCCAAACATAGATCTCATCGTGACGCAAACCGTCATCCAAGCATCCGCATCTGCATCGTGCCCCAGTAACTAAAAATGACATGCAGGCGGGTGGATACGAAACCCTAGTCCCATTACGTGGCAATTCTCTATCACTCCCTCTCTCACTCCCTCGCTCTCTCTCTCTCATCTCATTGCATTTTCTGCAATTGCATAAATTTGCAACTTGCAAGTCAGACACGCGATAACAAAATTTCATTATGCGGACTGAATGAGGAAAAGTTTGCAAAAAAAAGCCGAGTAAAAACGCCTCACAAAGCAAGGGGGTAGTTTAAATTAGCGCACGTCCTTGGTAGGCGAAAGAGGCTTTAATGGAAGCACTTTCCAGTGGAAACAATATCTGCACCATTGCATTTTTCAAACAACAAAAGCACACTCACCTTGCACTTTGGGACTACACAAATTTACATATGTGTTCCTTTGCAAGGGATGTATATTTTAAAAATGTACACTTTCAAGCAGAATTTAATCATAACACTTTGTCTTGTATCTTTTCAGACATGCGACTCAACAAAAACGAAATGCTCATCAGCAAAAGTTAATCAGGAGAAGAGTGTGCCGTTTTCAAGGAAGAACTTTTTCAAATGCTTCAGAAAAATGTTTTAAGTTCCAAAAGTTCAAATAACAGAATATGCATCACGAAACAAAAAAAAACTGAGCCTTTTATGATAAGGCGTGGTGCTGATGAACTTCGTTACTCCAAGATAAATAACAGAACCCCTATCAATAAAGTTTACAAGGAAACCGATGTATTTTATTTTCTGGATTTTTGATGGTACTTCAAGTTTGAATAATAACAGAAACCCAACGAATACTCTTCGATATATTGCATCACATTTACTGTCCGACCCAAGGTTGATTTCTAGCCAAAGCCGAATATTCGGCTGAACATCAATCTTTGGCCGAAGCCGAAGCCGATGCCGAAGCTTCAATAACTAAAGAACTTTCCTTTGAGATTGACTAAAATTGAAAAAAAAAAAATGGTTTTGATTTTTTTTTTTTTTTTTTCTTGAATAGGTTCGTTCGTTGAAGCCTGGAGTCGGTTACAGCGATTGTAAATACGAATATATCGTGTGTCGTCATATTTTTGAAAGATTCAAGGAACATTTTTCCCATGTCGAAATTAATGAAACAGAAAAGTAAATTCCACAACATTTTCAAAATAACAAAATAAAAATAAAAAAGGGTGGCGGGCGCAGCAGAGCGAGGAGCCCTTGGGCCTAGCACATTTCTCACAACCATGCCTTGTGAGGGAATGGAGGGGACTTACAATTTTCTACTGGTTCCGAACGGCTAATTGAAGAAGCGCTTTTCATTGCAATGAATTTACTAACGGAGGACTTGCCAATTCCTCGCGAAAGGCGATACCCGTGGAAAACCATTTTTGCCTCTGCTGGGATTCGAACCTCGGACCTCTGGGTTAGCAGGTGTATGTATATGCGAACTATCACGCCACGGGTACCACAATAAGATTGTTAATAGACTAAAATACTTTCGAATAATTTAATATTTTTAAAAACAAAAACACTCGTAGTCTAATGAATAGTGATGAAGAATCATCTAAATACTTAAAAATATAAAAAGTAAATGGTCACGACTGGGTCGCACGAACATGCGATTACGTGCTAAGTACAATACCAAAACCTTAAGGCTGAGTAAAAGGTCTAAGTAATCGCTCTTCATAGGGTTGCCAGCTACACATAAATTTTGAAAATTGGATTGAATCACTCAAAATATTGAAAAAAATTTTATTAAATATTCCAATGGCTTCAAGTGAAAATCTAAAAACGCCAATCTTTCCAGTTGCTAACACATATAAACGCTGAAAATTTAGTCAAAATTGTTGGACTAATTTTTTTAAAAAAGCGGTTTGTTATTTTTGACTTTTTTCAAAATCGATTTTTTAGAAATCCAGTATGCAAAGTGATATTGGCAGAAGTTGTATTGACAAAATTAAAAAAAAAAAGAAACAATGGTATAATTTTAAAGTTATTTAAAAAAATTATTTTCTTTCATAAAACTAGTAAGAATATCAAAAAATTAAGTTTTCCAAATGTTGATATGCTATAGTTCTTAGTAAGCTCAGGACTTCTAAAATACAAACCTAAAAATAATCCCCCACATAAAATTTATTCGAAATCGTTAAAGCCGTTTTCGTGAAAAATAAGTATTAGTATTATTTCAGTAGTTGTATGGCAGGTTTCGTTATTTCAAGACTTAGTGACTCAATACCAATAAAATTTTTATACCATTAGTAGATGAAAATAAGAAATTGTCCACCCTGTCGCTAATAAAAGACAAATCATACACGCCTTTCCAGTTAGCTTGTGAAATAACTTGAAGAACGGAAGCATCAATATTTCTGACTTTCGGCTTTTTATGCAATGTTATGTTGTCTATTTAAAATGATTGTGATTGACTTGATTGAATAATTTCATAAGTAATTAAAATCGAACTTAACATATTCATCGTTCATCGATCTAAATGCTTCTTTGCCTCAAGTTCATGCATTCATATTTCCTCTCGTGTGTGCTTGTGCATCCAGAAATCAATAAGCCCAATGCAGAAAAATTATCTCTCAGAAAGCACTTCCATTGCATCATCACTTCAATGATGGGTGTAGGTATCAGTTTTTCAAAAGAGAGACAAATCCAAAGAACCATCACTTAGTGCAAGTATCTCTTCCATTCACAGATACAAACATACTTTTTTTGTATCACCCAATGCTCGTTTGGATTCGAATATAATCTAGTAAACGCAAGGAGCACAGCAATAAAATACTCTTCCACTCGACGCGGATCGAATTTATTTATTTCCCGTCTTCAAAGAAGAAAAACTGCCTAGAGGCAGACATGTTTGTTTGTTTATTTGTAAGTTGTAAACAGGATCCTTATTTGAAATATATTTGTTCCTCTTGTTGGTACATTTAATATCCTTACACTAGGAATCATAAAAGAAATCGTATCCGCTTGCAAACAGGATGCAATGTTACACCAAAATTGAATCAATTTCTGGAGTGAGTATCAGTGCACAGGGTAGGAGATAAGAATGTATAACATCGGAAAGTGGGAAGTATTAGTCGTCATTTTTTCTGCCTTAGCTCCATTCCTTGTGTGTATTATCATGGGGAAATTAATTCATCTTAGTTCAAAGTTCGAATTAATCACACACTTGACTGGATGGCTAGCTTTGTTCACTTCATAACTAGGCCACCAATATTGCCGCCCCATTGATTGAGAGGGGATGTGATATACCTACTAAAACTATCTACACGACGACGATGATAAATTACACAGGACCGGCATTGAGCGCCCTTAATCTATAAATTTGTCCCAGATTGCACAGTGGGGAAGTGAATTTGATTGATTGTCTTCTGTGTAAGCAAACTGGAGGCGTACTGCATCTGGATGAAATATTTTAACCTTGGTGTTGTTTCCATTAAAGTTTTTAAATTAGTTAGAACAGAATTCAATATGTGTCGAAGTATAACCCATTTTGTTATGCAATAGGCTCATATTAGCATTGAAGTCATTTTCAATTCAGAAGCTCAAAAATTTGCTGATTCATAAATAATTTAACATCTAATTGTAATAAGCGTCCTTACAAGAAAAAAATGAAACCGGAAGTTTTGCTACTCCGAGCTATTTAAACCAAACTTTAGCCTTATCTTTCACGTCACGTATACACAACTAAAAGAAAATTTAATATTGCATAATAATATGCGAAATATTCATGCAACCGTGTCCTACTCAGATAGTCTGCTAGTGCTAGGTCATGGACACAAACATAAAAAATGTGAATCTGTTTTCATTTGGATGGTATCAAGTTGAAAAATTTAAATTCCGATTCACGTTCAGCTCTTAGCACAAAAAAAAAATGTGGAAAAAAATAGAAAATAAAGACATGGGCTCTTTGGCTCTTTCATATAGCCCAACAACGAAAATTGAATACAGTGTTAGTAGGGATATAAGAAGCAAACCCGAAAAAGGCTTAATAGGATGCCGTTTATACAACGGCAAGCACGTATAAAAACGATGTGTATCCAAATAGAATTTTTGAAAGGGATACAAGAAAAGGATACAGGAAAGTGTGCATACGGAACGACGAATGAGAAAAAAATATTTCAGAAATCACAAAAAAATATTTTCTCCTAAAAATGTTTGCATACATAGGTGCTGCTGTATCCTGTGCTATACAGGCTTATAACATATTTCCACCCGAAACGATGTGTTCTGCTCTTTTTTTTTCTTCATCGAGGATTAACCTGTCAGAGTATAAACTTTGCATTTAAACACCTGTCTCATTTTTGTGTGTTTTCAACAACAGAGTGCTGACAGCAGGGGATGAGCTATTTCTGAAGGTGATGACTATTTAACAAGATGGAATTTCAATTTATGTTGCGAGTAGAAAAGGTATTTGAATAATTCGGTCTTGTGGGCTTGCAAGGAGTTCATTAGACCTAGAAAAAAATACTGGCTCAAAAAGGTGCACTGATAAAAATCCTGGCCACTAGAAGTTGGTTCAAATTAAATTTGTTAGAAATGACTGAACAATTAGCTGATAAAAAATTGGGACATACAATTTAAGGAACACTATTGGTATTCAACCGTGCAGTGAGCATGGCTTCCATGTTTAGTACTTCTACGTGTATGAATGATTTCTAAAATAATTAAGCAACTATAAGGTCTTCTATCCAAAGTCAGTTATTGCAAAATAAGGTTCCGCAAGAGTTCCAGTAGACTTCGTTTACAGCGTCACTATTTCCTCTGTTATAATAGCCTACATTCTGCTGATATGCGATTTATCAACACAACATTTTTCTGTGCAATTAATAGTTGAATAGTCAAATGATTTCTTATATTCAAGTTTCGTTCTCATCAAAGCCATCAATGAATTAGAGCGGTTTCACATTCACAATCCTCTTGCTATGCCTTCTCTGTTAATTAATACTTGCAGAACACTGCCTACCTATAGACTTATATTCATATTGACACCGAAAATATTTTATACAGCTCACGTTTCTGTCAGTATATAATAAAGAAAAATATTGACAAGAAAATGGAGATGCGACAATAGGTTGCAGGCACACGCACGCATGTACGAAAAGTTGAATAGCCTTTTATAGCCCCCAAGAAAGTAACGGCAAACAGCACTATTTTGTATGAGAAGCAATAGTTATGGTAAGAACAAGGACACATTTTCGGAAAGTAATCAGTTAGTCACAGCATTCAAGTTGATTAGCTGGGTATTTGGCCACCAAAGTTCTTTAGCTATCATCTTTTCATCATTCGACCATTTGATACCATAATTTATGTTTCATAAACGTTGAAATAAACAACGATGATCTTATTGCTTCGCAGATGGCCCAAAGCAATTGGTCTTGAATAAAAATGGAAAGTGATTTTGAGGTCTCGGGAGATGGCGATCGTTTAATATAATCCCGTCTTCCAATAAGAGAGTTTATTTAACAAAAAGAAAAAATATACATATCAACACTTTTGATGACCAAACTGTCACAACTGACAGATAATAGTTGAAAACTACGCCATTTATTAACATGAGAAGCAATTTAAAAACCGATTAGAATTTCACAGTCCACGGTTCGCAGAACAAAATCATTTTTGGATCATCGTGAATCACCTTCTCGGCTAGCAATCATTAAAATGAATTGATAATTTGAGGTTTTGGGACAATTATGTAAGTAATTAGAAAATGTGAACTCAAGCACGTCGCTCGCTTAGCAGCAACTAAGAATATTGCTCTCGTGTTTTTCCATTTGTCGCCTATTATTGGGATTGAGTATTCCTGAGTATAACCTTGATGCTTTTAAAGTACAGTCGATACAGCAACTACTAACTACCAATAACGTTACGTTTCTGCTAACCGGGTCCTTGAATGAATTGAAATGATCAAGACTATCATCGAAAAATCATCTTGAGTCCTCAGGCCCGCATTTTCATGTCGATAAAGTGTCAGCAAACGAAATACTGCACAGTAGGCAAGGTTAAGACTGCTGTAGAACACAGTAGTAACTGAGAAGACGCGTATGTTTTTGCCCGTCGGACATTTGCTCATTAGCAAAGTGGCAGAAATGACAGGCGAAGTCAGGTAGATTCAATCAGATGGCTCTTGAACAAACATACTGCATCATGATCAATGTGTATGGAATCAGCATTGGTGGATGAAATTTTCAGCAGTTGTGAAAGTTTTCTATCGGTATTGAAAAGAGTGGAGGGAGAAATATTCAATAAAATGCATTTATTCTTCTTGGGAGTCCAACAATAAGTCATTCCAATTTTTGATAAGAGAACGATGGAAAAAATCTCAAGGAGTTCTCATAGCAAATTTTTTGCAAATTTTTTAAACTCATCATATTACTTAATTCTGCTTTCAACACTAATGCCACATGTCACTAAAATGACATAGTTTGACCGATCAAAATTTTGTCAGTAATTGATACATTTGCCAGTTAATTTCCACTTGTGCCATTTATTGTCAAAAAATTGGTTGTCATTTCATTGATAAAGAAATTTTGACAAAATGTTTTGTCAACTCAATGAGCGCTATTTCCACGTGTGTTGTCATTTCTGAACTGCTAGTGGAATGTCACTGAAAATTATTTGCCTCCTTGCTTCATCGAATTTTTGTTTTGTGTTGAAAGATTTTCATCTTTTTTAATTAATTAATTAGATTGTGT
Organism: Melanostoma mellinum; assembly: GCA_914767635.1. Classification (NCBI taxonomy): domain Eukaryota; kingdom Metazoa; phylum Arthropoda; class Insecta; order Diptera; family Syrphidae; genus Melanostoma; species Melanostoma mellinum. The sequence goes on along the minus strand of OU612059.1, from coordinate 229,007,905 downwards.
GAAATGAAAATAAAATGGAAATTAATTTATGTTATGCCTGATGTGGTCATAAGGCAAAGAAAACCTTTCAGGAGGAGGGACGGGGTGTTTGTATACTTTGTGAGGATAATGCCGGGGTGAACAGTCAACAACTGTAAGAGACACTTAATATTAAAATGTGCTTTTAGGTGATCCTTATCTATTATTTTGAATGTACCATGTACACCCTGTGTGCTTTCTAATGTTCTAATGTACTAATGTACCTAAATGAAAACGATAATGTATAACATCATACTGTTCACTTCCCATAACAGAACTATCGAAAGATTAAGAGACAGTTTTTATGTAAACGTTCAATTTAATGTTTGCCTATTGATCTACTTGTATGTACACTTATATGTGAACCGTAAGCTTAGGTATATCTGTTTGTTAAGTATCAGTTCAGTTCGAATAAAGCAACGTAAGAAGTAACAAGCTCTCTGTTTAATTTGATGACTTATGCTTTTTTTGTAAAATTAAAGTAAATTATCTTACACAACAAAGGTGAAATAAAAGGTTCAGTTATCACTGGTCATGTTGCAAAAGAGTGTGCTGATTTATGGCACCGTATTGCATCAAACGCAAGCTCGATTAGAGAGTTCCATCTCAGAAGGCTTCAGCCTTTGGAACTCCAACATCCAGAGAAATGCTTTCCAATGAATTATTATTCATGTCCCGGTTCTTATAGGACTTGCTGTTGGAGTTCCAAAGGTTTTCAAACACAACACCTTCACGTTGCTTACAATTTTTATGGAGGATTCAACACTCCACTCCATCGTTGATTTCCTCTGCCTTCGATTTCTTTCCTTTTCAATTTTTTCCATACCATAGCATTATTTATTTATGTTTTCTCTTGTTATTACTTTTTACTTCATTGACAAAAGATTCAACACGATGCCAAAAAAAAAAAAAAAAAAATCGATGTCAGTGAATGATGAGGTGACATTTCGTTTGTCAATCAGCCAATTTTTACTTGTCATTAAAATTTACTGCCAAAAAATGACCGACGCTGTTCGTCAGTTGAATGACTGTCAATTTTTGCAATTTCCACTTGTCATTTTTCTCGATGACAGAAAACTAGGTCATTCATCATTTAAAAAATGGCAAGTGGAAACCTAGCATAAGGATCATATTGGAAATCTCATCAGAAGTTTCCATAGTTTACCGAAGGGTTCAGGCAGAAGAAGACAACTTAAATATCTTGCAATACAGACTGAAATTTGATGTTCTGGGGTGAGAATCAAAATACTCGACAATCAATAGAAGACAACACCTTCTGCACCCTACCAACAACACCAACCGTAATTAACCTCATGGTTAGTAAATAACAATCGCTTTTCAAAGGTAGGACTTATCTAGTTGCTCGTCAACAGTGACAATATATGTCGTCGAGGTTGTGTCGACTATGGTTGTGTTTCATTACGTGTTTCATTACGAAAACATAAAGCTAACTTGTAGTTTCCCGATCTTCCCCAACCAATGTTTAGGATTGTTTTTTTATTTTTTTTTATTATTAGCGCACACATCTAGGGCATGTACCGTTCAGTACTGGCAGAAAATTTTAGGTCCCCTCCATTCTCTCACATGATTTTGAGAAAAGCGCCAGGCCCAGGGGTTCCTCACTCTGTTGCGCCGCCCTATCGGTTAGTTATGAACTTTAATTTGCAAAAACTTTATAATAATCATTGGGTCTCTAAACCCTTCAACTCCATGAACATTCCTGTTCAAATGCCCTGCATTTACTTCTCATGAACAAAAACTTAATTCAATTTCTGTGGTTGGTTTATTCCAACCGAGCACCTGTACTGCATTCCTTTGAACATAATTCTCAAAATTATTAACACTCAACCAGGAGTTAAATAATTAATTTACTTCTGCAGACTCATGAACTAACCAAATTTAGATTTCCATGAATCCAATTTATTTAAGCTCTCTAGGTACTTTCCTCTCTACTTTGACTATACTGTAGCACTAACTATTTGAGAAAATTTTCCAAAATGTCGCAATAATTAATATCCTGTCCAACAGTCTTGCAAATTAAGGAATTACATAGACAGGCACACTCATTATATGCTTACATATAATCGTGTTGCAAACAAAATTATTTCCATGTCCCGTATCCCATTTTTAGTTCAAAGAGTAGGCATCGAGGAGAGAAAGTTTTCACTCACTGGAGCATGTTCTATCCATTCAAAATCATAAAACACTCACTATGATGACTGCTCAGCTCATCCATCAAAAGCATAAAATGAACGCAAAGGCTTCTTGTGGTGCTGTTTCATATCTTGGCATCAACAACAGCAGTGCCACATGACTATGCTTCTACAAGGACATGCGAATAGTGGTATGAAAAGTATGTGCTTGCCTCTACATTTAAGTTTGACAAAAGCCCATTTACCAGGGCAGCATTTGTGTATACGTCCAGGCGCTTTGGGTGGCATTGAAAACTCTCTAGCGGAAAAAAACACAAAAATATGTATAAGGAGTAAGTAGTTTTTGTTTTCCTCATTTTCCTTGAGAAAGTGAAATATTATTAAAAATATCACTTTAAGGGAAGGAATCCAAGTCTGATAATGATGAATACTGATGCATTCTGGGATGAGTGGCAATATAGCTTACCGGAAGGTATGATGTCAAACTCTAACTTTGTAAGGGATTCGCTTTTAAAAAAAGTCATTAAATTGTTTGTATAGGCCCCTTACAAGAAATAAACGAATACAGCCCTGCTTCCTGGCAACAGTCTGCATTTCTGCAATTTTAAATTCATTCGAATTGCTCTGCAGTTGATTTCAAATGAAGATTTTAGGCTAACATATCCAAAAATGTATCTAAAGATAAAGCCTTGAAACATTTGATCTAGGGTGTTCTCTGTACACAGAAAATTCCAAAAACATCATAGGTGGGCAATTCTATTAGCTCTGATGAACACGTGTTAAAGTTCTTCCTGTTCTCAAGTCAGCTTCAGTATATTGAAATGAGGTTTCTAATCAACTCCAAGGCAAACAAAAAAACTAACCCTCATGTTGCAAAACACTGCGACACATAAAGAACATGAACATAAAAGTCAATCTTTTGTGTCGCAGATCGAAGAAAATTCAACAAAATTCCATTTTACTGATGATGTGTTCGCAAAGCTTCTCTGATATCAACAAAGAGAACCGAAAATTGCTCTAATAAAATCGAGCAAACAAATAAAAACAATTTAAAACGATGATACAACATCATTATAGCTTCGACAAAAAGAGAAGACGCCAGGAATTCTAGAGGGATGCGATGACGAGACGAAATGGTTGGGTTGGGTGTTGAATGCTATAAAAATTTAATGCGCACCAATTCCATAAAGTGTGCATAAACAAACAACGCCGAAGGAAGATTTTTCTTTTTTGTTTCACTTGGGGTGTGTGTGGTTGTACCGCAATGAAGCGTGCAAAGGGCCATTCAATGATGTTTGAAGAATCTCGTTTCCCAATGAGTCGTAAATTAGGTGAATGGAATTTTTATTAAGTTTTGATTTTTGGAACGAGTCCTTTAGATTGATGCCTGAGAAGTTTTCCGACATTCATATAACCAAAGCATTGGATTTAGATTCTATGTTAATTTGCTTTTTGGTAATTGGTTCTAAAGTGGCTTATGATTTGAAAAAGTGCTAAATTCAATCCATTATTTTAGTCAAAAGAGGCATTTACAATTGAAAAAGGTGTGGCAATTGTCCTTCTTCGATTCAAATATTATTAGCCTTTTTCTTTCTTGTATTTACTTTGAAATGAATTTCCATACTCTTTCCGAGCGTTTAAAACTCTACATATGAATATGTTTTTGTATATCCACCATTTTTGGAAAGCTTTAGCAGTCAAACTGAGAAACAATTGACTTCAAAAGGTTTCCACCGATCAAGATATTCTAAGCTTCAATACTACACATGTATTCAAAACCAATATTTTCCCCATCTCCTCCATTCTTAATTCCGGTTGTTGCAAAACTTCATCAGAAACAGAAACTTTGAAATCATTCCCATGGCAAAATCACTTAATCATAGTGCAAGTCACGAAATTTGAGAGCTTTTCAGTGTGCGTTCCGTTTATTGAATTCACAAAGTTACACTGTTTCTATCATGAACAACATTCCCCAAAAGGGAAAACGTCAAGTATCATGCTGGCAACAACATCTTTGCGTCGAAATCAAAAGTAGCTCACTTATTTTCCCTTGTTTTTCTCTTCTCTTTTTTTTTTTTTTTGTTGCTACTTAAAATTGCTCAATTATATTTCTATTTTTCATAACAACGAATATCACGTATCGCAAGATTTGAAAGGGGAGCATTTTGAAAAATAGAGAGGGGTGCCATCATATTATACTGTTTGCATAGCCAATCGCCTATTGACGAACACAGCTCACTGAACTGGAAGGGAATGAAAAATGCCTCATCCTTGTGCTAATATTTCTTCAGAAATGTGATTTCATAAATTGAATTAAGCTATCGAGGATGTGCCTCGGCTTTTAAACAATGTCTTTATTGGATGAGTTTGAAGAGCTGTGATGAAATGTCACAAAATTTTATATTTTTTCTGAATGGGTGGTGTAGAGTCACATAATATGTGATTTAATGATGATAAGAAAATGGTACTTAACCTTCTATATGAACTGATATGTGAGTAAAAAAAAGTAGTCAATTGTTAAAAGTATAATATTACACTGCCAGTAAAAAATAGGAAAACCAAATAATAAAAAGTCCTGTAGGGCTTTATCGTATCGTCCGTAGTATAGAGCACTTAACAACGGAAGATATTGTAACATAAAAAAAAATTTGGTACATATAAACAATAGAATCGGGAAACTTTTTCAACAGAAACTACTCGGGCGTATGAGCAACAAAAAAACGATTTTGGTGGTTCATTCCTTAATTAGACGACTCCACTCAGAATCAGAACACATCCGTTTGAGTGACCAAGCAATGAGCTCAGGATGGGTGAGAATATAAGATATTTTTCTCAACCATTCTCATGAGGAATGGTTAACCGAACGACTAGAATCCAAAAAATAACGTACTTACTTGATAGTTCCTGTTCTACGGTAGTTGAGGCAGAGGATAGAGTTCTTGACAGAGGGCCTTTTTTTTTTAAAGATATGTAAAATCAAGAAAATCAAATGACTTCAATTCCAAATCTACGTTTCGTTAAATACGGGGGCTTATCAATAAGATGTTGTTGTGACATTCTAAGACGCAAACTTTGTTCGGATTATTGTTTTATTTTATGTTCAAATTTTCTATTATAACCACGAACTCCAGGTTAAAACCGAAAACAAAATCACATTATTTTTCTTATTGTTCTAATCTAAGACTTAAGGGGTAATATCGACAAAATGCTCAATAGTCCGGCTAATTTAGACATAAAAATAGTGATCAAATAAAGAAAATTTCGACAGAGCCAAATTTTCGTAGAGGCCTTATGTTTACCACAAGGAATAAAGTGTCAAAACTCTCCATCAGTCCCATGTGTGCTAAGGGACTTATTCGGGGTCAAAGGTCAAAATTTTAGGTTTTTGGACTTTTCTCGAAAACGGTAAGTTTTACCGAAAAGTACGTTTGAACAAAGTTGTAGATTTTAAAATTCTCTATAAAAATGGTCCTTATGTTTTTTTCTATAAGACCCACTATTTCCCAGATATTGCGTTTGTAAGAATCACGGGTCTACATAATAAGCACACATTTCCACACCACCTGTGAGGTAGTGTACTCGGCGCGTTTTTTTTTACGTGGTATCCCCGGTAGGCAACTATAAAAAAAAATTATTGTTATTTTTTCACAAAATGGCTGCTAGTCAGCGATTGCCGGGAACCACCTGTTTAAAAAGTTCTTTCTCGGCGAGCAGTAGAAGTCGTGCAGAACTCCACCTCTAACAAAGACTCAGTATCTGCATGAGTGTCGCTAGTGCAGTACACATGATTATATTTTTAGTTCTTTTTCGCAATATGGCTATTTAAAAAAAAATGTTCTACAAAAAAAAACGACTTTAATTGTTTGTAACTTTTGTCGTTGCTAATAAACCGCTAAAATTCTGTGTACTTCACTAGATAATCTAATGAAGAAGCTACAGCTATTAATTTCAAGTCAATCGGATGCAAGCATTTTCAGATATACTGCTCGCCGATTTTGAAAACATGGAAACGCGTTTAAAGATTCAAGATGCTATAAACTTTTTGTTAAAAATTGATTTAAACGAATTTGAGCTTAGATCAGTACTTGAGCGTTGTAGATTTGAATCTAGTATAGTTTAAACTTAATTTAAGCCAATAAATGAAATTGAAAAAAAAATTGGGTAGATATTACCCCTTAAGGGCAATCATGAGATCATGCCTTCCATGTCATTTGTCATCCCAGAGAATTGAGGGCATTTTTTCCCCTAATACACCACCTATACACCAGGAGGCTCAATTTAAAGGAAGATGATATACACAAACCATTCGATATGATGTCCAGAAATAAGTTATTGAAATGAAACTTTTTTCATAAAAGCCCACTTCTTCAAAACCATAGAATCCATCTAAACTCTATCCACACTCTCAAAATACAAACTCAAATATTTTCATCGCAAAAAGGAGAAGAACAAATCAGAGAATTTTGCTCCTGACACATATTTATGCAAAAGTTTCAGTCATTTATCTCCAACTAACTTTGCTATGAGTTTTTCGTTTTGGTAAACACCAAGCCATTTTAAGCACCCCGAGGACCAATTGACATTGGAAACTCCTAATCATAGCCATTAACCTTTTCTGCTTTACTTTCGCATTCAATGGTCTTTTATTATTTATATCTCTACATGCAATCCCATCCCTCTCCTATCTATGCACAGGAAAACGATTAAGACTGGGAAAGATGGAAGTACATAAGGACTTTTCGAAAATAAAATATGGGGGGAGCTCACCAGCTAGAAATAATGCAAAAACTTTTTCCTCGTGTCGAGAACAATTTCGATTTGCATTTGTTTTTATTAAAAACTACAGTTGAAAGTTATCCACTTTGTTTTTGTTTTTCAGTTTTGTTTGGCCACGGATTGCAGCCAGCTTTTTTTGTTGTTCTTGCAGAGCGAAAAACTTTTCACTACTCGAGTACGGAATGAACTACCAAAGGCAACTTGAACTGGGACAAAAAAGATTTTTGACATGCAAATAAGCTTGAAAGTTATGTACACGATGATGCTTGAAACTATAAGTATACGTCGCAAAGATATTTCCTCAATTAATTAAACAAAAAAATTTGGCTGCTAATTTCTTTCCTGGAGTTGCTTTGCAACCCAAAAGAGAAAATGTAAGGCTTCCTTAAACGAACGCTGATGTGTAAGTATACGTCGGTGTTGGTCGGGTGCAGTGTAACTGCCATGAAAAAAATAAATTTATGTCACGAATGTTTCATGATGGGAATGAAATTGAAAAGAAAAGTTTATTCAGGTTCCTATGCTCGCAACAAAAAATTAAAAATTGTCCGGAATGACAACTATATTTTATTTAAAACTTAATTTGAAATGTTTTCTTCTGATTGAAAGTAGGGGACCTTTGATATTTAAAGGGTTTTTGGGTTATGTTATTTTAAAAGCATGTTTCATCATCCAGTGGCCAAGCCAAGCAAATAATTTGCATTTTTGCAGGCCAATCAAAATCTATGAATGCATCAATTTGGCCGTTAGTATACTATCGAAGGACTAGCCAATTTCTAGGCAGAGGCGATACCCTTCCAAGGTCGCTCCATATGCTTTATTTTTACTTCTCACGAAAAGAAAATTCACCCGGATATAAGGAAAACAAGCAAAGTTAAAGACAATTGAAAAACTAATAAAAGCCTTAGGGAACAACGAAAAGTCTTTAAACTTAAAAAACTAATACCTTGTCAAAAAGAAAACTGATTTGGCAAACCAAAACAGACTCAACGATTCGAAATCATCTCTTCTATTTATTTTTTGCTTTTAACTTCTTATCTCAGTAAAAGCTTATTAGTAAATTGAACAATTTTTTTAAAGATTACATGTTTCGATTTGATTATAAGTAATCCTGCTGACTAAAAAAAAGAACAATGAGGAAAAGATGCGCGGTATAATTTTTTTCTTTTCAGCGGAACACGGAAATGTGGTAGTTCTTTTGTCTTTGTTCTCAAATTTGTCTGCAATATCTAATTAATAATTAAAAAGTAATAATGTTGCAAATGGTTGTGTAAGAACAACTATAACGGACAGCTTTTAAAAAACTGTGCAGTGGCATAAAAGACATGATGTATAGTTGCAATTTAAAATGACGGTCATAATCTGAATCCCCCAAGATTTCGCGTTCTGCCCATAGAGCTCTTATTACTAGAATTACATATCATGAACATGTGATTGTGTCCTCCCACATAGGGATTACATTTTAGATATTCGTGGGAAGATTTTCACCTGATATTAAATCCACCCCTTTTTATTTTTAGCCTTGCAAAGAGAAATCGCTGCAAACCACAAAGGGTCAGTGTATTCGCACGCTATTAATTTATGGAAATTTAGCTCGGCTTGGATATGGCACATGACACTGCATTATGAATGAAACATTATGGAGTTAGCTGTAGACTTAAGGCTTCATTGTATGTTCTTCAGCGCGCCATCATTTGAGTACTTATTAGATTATCTCAAATTTCTTCCGTTTGAAATGGATTTGAATATTTTTCTGAAACTACAATCGAGAATATCCATGTCTAATGCAAAAAAGCTAGTAATTTTTTTTTTAATTACAAAAAGACAACATCAACTTTTATTCAGTTTACAAAGAACAGAGAGCAACTAAAGCTAACAAAAAACATACTGAAGTTAAGAAAAAAATTCAATCACGTATAACCTCGCAGGGAAGTTCTCTATGAGAAAATAATTTTTAAGGGTCTCAAATCACTCATTGATTTGTTTGTTAGTTAAAAAATGTCTTGGTAAAAAAGCGGAATGAAAAAAAAAACATACCAGTCCTTAAGACTAAACTACACGGACACAGTTGGTAACACGAACATTTTGAAAACAAGATTATGAACTAGTTGATGCAGCCATACGATTTGGCTCTTTTACCAAAAATTTCGCAAAATCTAGCAATTTCGTTGTTTGTCTTACTTTATTACGAACAGGTGCTTGCTACAGACATGTTTTAAATCAAATAAAACTGTACTTGGAGTTCTTAGGATCGTTGTTCAAAAATTAATTTCATAAAAGCCACAACTATGGCCAAAAGAAAATGTTAAACAAGGTGAAAATAAGCTCACCGCTAACAAAGAAAACCAATTCGCTTCAAGGGTTTTATTGTTGTACAGAACTATTTTAAGGACACGGAGAAGTATGTGAAAGTCGCAAAAGCATGAGTAACCGTAATGCAAGGAAAGACGGGCGATACTTAGATCCGCTTCAAAATTGAGACTTATCGTAAGCCAGATTGCTTCTACCCACCATAAGTAGTCCTTTTTATCAATTTAAAAAAAAAAATCTTCTAAATTGTCGATCGTAAGGCCCAACCAAAGCTGTATGTTGTGTACCGTATTCAACTGCTTAGTTTTGTTCAGTGTAAGTTATTGTAAACTCTTTCAAAATTTTAAAAGAGGACGCTTGGAAAACAAGAAGAGTTGCTCAACTCTTTTCATTTTCCAAAACAGATTAGATAGTAAACTTTAAGTCCAGTGACTTCCAACAAAAGTTTTTTTTTAAAGAAAAAATTTTTAATAGAAATCATCGAATTTATTTGTTGATTTCAAAATAATTTTATCAATATTATATTCCTACTCGTTTATGTGTATTGTGTGTATCGTTTATGAATTTTTCATGGCTGCAGCTCATTATTGACAGCAGTAGTTATTTTGAGCCTATTTTCCTTAAACGGAAACCAGAAAATAAGACTTTCTAAGGCCCAACGAAACATTGCATAGAATATTCTTAATAAAGAAACAGATTCATGAAAACCGCTTAATTTTCAAAGCATCAACTGCGGAGCAGTCCTAATAGATATTCCCTCAAGCAGCATAATGACGTGGTAATTTCATCAGATTCAGCAACTAAAAGCTTCCACAGTCTCATGTGAGATACTCCACCTCCATTGAGAAATGATTACCCATTCACTATGAATTCCTGCCTTGTTTGCATCGGAGTGAAACACTCATCATCATCGCCTTTTTCCCCAGGGCTAGTCTTTGAAATTCAAGAAACTTTCAAATAATTCAAAACGTCGTTATTTAAACAAAAAGAATATTCTAAATATTCCATGACATTCTACTGACAAGTACCGCCACTTCACCCAAACTATACCAACCCCAACCAAAGACCTTCAATGCAAATTGCACAAAGTGCTTTTTAATAGACAGAATTAGCTAAAATTCAATAAAGACTCAGCGTTTCTATTGTAGAAAAATAAATTGTAAACATGCACAGTGTAGTAGAGCTGTGAAAGGGTCCCCTTAACGAAATTTAATTAAAGTAATCCGATTACAAGAAAGATTTTCCAGAGCCACCATTAAGCACTACACTCGCGTCATACTCAGCAACATGCAAATAATATTTACTCCCTTCGCTTTGGGGATGACATGCCACACCATTTGCAAGCTCAAACCTTTTCAGTTGTAAAAATGCCAATTTTATCTAGCTTCATGAATCGGTCGCGAAAGAGGGCCACAACACAGAACAGCTACAGAGACAGTCCTTCGTACAAGCTTTATCCATCCGCATGGATTTGCTTTAAAAAATGCGAATAAAGTTTAAATCAGTGACAGCTTCTCTGCTTCCATGGTGACACCCTTACAAAGTTGGCTAATATTCACCCCAAGAATGGAAATGTATAGACAACAAAATGGAATAGGAGTTCTTTTTTTTTTTTTTTTTCAATAAAACAGGGAATACCTTCCACTCTGTCTGACATACATTGCATTTTGACAACAAGGCGATGAAGAGAAGTAAGAAAAAACAGATTTTTTAGAGTACGGAGCGAATACAAAACCAAAAAATAAACCCAGACAGCAAGGTGTGAGTGATCGACACAACATGAGCGTGGCACGGTTGACCGAAAAAATGTTAATTTGTCCCAAAATTTATTTTGATAGTCTGTTCTGTGTTATAGAATGGAATGAGTTTTTAGCGGTAAATATTTTTCAAAAAGACATTAAATGTGGGAACGCATAAACTCATGTTCAGTGTACATTTCGTTATTTAATAAAACGTTGATTAACTGAAAGAATTTAAGCCGAACTCATTACAACTTCCCAATTTGTAAATTTTTTTTTAACTATTTTGAGTTAAGGCTGTCAAAGGTACGAAAAGATCAGGATTCTCCCAAACCAAAGCGATTTTTTAGTTGCGACAGCAACAAAAACGCTTTTGACAATGTTTCTGTTGCTACGACGTCTACAAATACGTCGCGTCGTTGTGCTTTTCGCGTCAGAAGCGGCCCTCGCTATATAAACATAGTTCTACAGTTAAGCATGTCGATGTCGCAACTACGAAATCACTTTGGTTTGGGGCTGTCTTAACTCATTATCCAAGCCTCAACTTGATCAATTCTCATAAGCCACTAACACTTTCTCAAACACGACTGATTTGAAAATGAGCTTACCGTCGTCAAGTCTTTTGTATATGGCCATATCCTTTTCTTTGCTGGAATACGATGTTCCGAATTTCTCTACCGAACGAAAAGATGGCTTGAGCTATAAACAATATTGCTTTTCATTTGGTAACCAGTGTGGTCAAACATGAATTTGGTTAGAGTCTGGAGTCTTAAGGAGTTACAAAAGTAGCTCATGACTTCCTTGGCTTTAAGGATTTTGGGTTTGATTCGAAACTCTACAGTTCAAGGATTATTTTACGAAATAAAGAGTGTATTCCCCCGTGGCCTCACTTAGACCACGTTCTTCAAGCTATGACCCGTTCCTTGATGGTTCAGCTTTATTTGCATCCGAACTTGAACTTGTCTTGAGCTCTTCAGCACAATCTGCTCTATGTATTAAGCATTACCTACCTTTTAGTAATTTTCGAACTTCAAACTCTTTAAAAACCCTCGAGCCAGCTACTTCAGCCCACTCTTGGTTTGTATTCAACTTGAAGAATTGATAACGACAGTTGCAACTCTTTCCTAAAAAAATGAGATAAAAAATGAAGATAAAATATAATTCAATGAAAAGGAAGATTAATAAATTTATCAAAATGGCGATTGAGAGTTATCGGCTTCGCTTTTTTACATTCCAACTCCTCAGGGGAAGCAAACGAACTTTTTAAATTAAAAGGGAGACACTTCAAATTGAAACTTCTGATAAAACTCTTTTCCTACAACTGTATGGTATGTATGTGCACACAATCAACAACAGAGATTTTTTTTTAAAAGGTCTGTCCCCTAATGGTAGACATCAAATACTGATGTATAAATTGGCACGCTTTAGCCACTTGAGTTTCGCTCTGTGTCCTGTGTCCACTGCTGTGGTCCGCAAAAGTGCGATTAAACATTTTTGGTGATATGTCTGCGTTTTAATTCACTGCTCTCTAGCACCTGAGAAGCTGACTGGCTCACACATCGTATACATTTACCCAAATACTATGTCACTTCCACTGGCTCTACAGAGCCGTTTTATTTTTTATTTGCGATGTTTTCACAATTTGCAGTCCTTTTTAATTGAAACTCGGATTTTAATTGAATTTTTGAATTTATTTCATGTTGATTGAGCATTTATGCGCTGAAGCGCAAAAAATCATACATACACTGTGGTTGATCGGTGTTGCGTCGCGTCGCGTCGGGTTGGTCGTGTCCAGGAATTACCTCTGCCGATAACATGACAATATTTGATTTGAAATCGTTGAAATTGTACTTTTTTCTCTTTTGCTGTCATCCCTTTGCGTATTGTAGGTTTTGCTCATTGAATGATGGTAATCCAAACTGATCTGTACGGTATGTTTTGTTATTAGTATTCATATTCTTTGAACTTGTTTTTGCAGGCAATAGGCACCTGTGTAGCATCAAATTCTAAATTTGGTTTCATGCTGTCAACTTTTTTTGATTGAAATATTATTTATTTTGTGTGTTGTGATGTGCTTTTGTGGTCGGTTGTCATTGGTTTTGCAATTATTTAAGTAAAATAATTGCTCTGTAAAACACAATATCAAAATAGTGAAGTAGTAATCGTCGCATTTTTACTGCCATGGTCTGGATGAATCTGCAACCAAAGGAATTTATTTTTAATATTCCCGTTTACAGTGCTTGTAATACAAAACCGCATAGCCAATCCCTTTTTAAAATTATGTTTTTGTTTTTAAGGTAAAAAAAACCTTCACGAAGTAAAAACTTTCTTAATCACTGCTTAATACTTTTTATTTATTTGTATTTCAACTTGTGCGCTTGTGGTCAAATACGGACGTAGATTTATAAAGAACCCATATTAATCATTAGGCGTTATTTTACTTCCAGCCGATTAGAAGTTTTAGGCCCGTGTTGTTTATAACAACACAAATCTAGGTGTATAGGAAAAAGGAATTACATATTTTGCATATTTTTAGCTGCCCCTCATATACCTTTATAAAAGTAGGTAAATTTTGAACATGTACTCAGCGCATCATGGAGTGTCAACAATCAAGTTACTCAGAATGTACATAATCTGCATATATTATGCTGTTCAAAAATCATTTAGATTTTAAATTATCGAAGAGCCATAAGCAGGCAGTGCTCATGTTATATGAAAATTTGGTTAAAAACTTTTTCAACAGATTTGATGACATGAGGACTTCCACATGGTTCAATCTTAGGGACCCTTTTATTCTCGCAGTACATTAAAGACATACAAAATATAATTTTAAACTAATCAACGGATTTGAATGCTGATGATATTCAAATCTATAAAAGTGACTCTCTTAGACTAACAGAAAACTATGCCAATGATCTGAACGATGAGAAGATGAGTAAGCAATGGTATTTCGTTCAATCCGACAAAATGTAAATGGCTGGTTATCTCAATAAAGACAATGGACATTTCCTATGTTCCCTCAATCATGCTTGAGTCCTCTTTAATTAAATTCGTTGATAGGTCAAAGAACTTGGAATTGGTCTTCAACCGATTTTAACATAGAATATTCTCATAAAACAGGTTAAGGGTAAGACATATAGAGTTCGGCGAACTATATGGATTGCTCAAAAGCTTACACCACCCAAAGCGAGATTAATTCTTGCTTTCTTTTTTTTTATAAAGGGTGGTGCAACAGAGCGAGGACCCCAGGGCTAGGCTGGGAACAACTTGTTTGTGAAAGCTTAGTTTTTGATATTGAAAAAATAATTTGCAAACAACAACATGCTTTTGTACAGAAAAGATCAACTGTAACAAACCTTTTAGGTATGTTCTTCACAAGTGTTCAAATGCACTGTGAAGCAGATATGAGTTATTGTGTATATATATTGACTTTTTAAAGGATTTCGATAAATTATCTCATGATATTATACATTTTTTTTTTTGTGATTGATTGATTATTATATTTTATCTTCTTCCTTCTATTTACAAATTGTTAGCTTAATAATCTCAGTATAGAAAAATATGTACACAATATATCTTTTTACAAACTATTCATGAAGTTACTATAATATTATTCTAATTAATAGTAAGAAGAGAAAAGGTAAAATCTGTTGTCTAGTGACAAGTATCGAAATTACCAAAAAAGTGTTTAAGACAATTCATAAATGATTTATTAATAATTTTTATTTTTTTAACAAGTGTTGTGCGGAAAATGTCGAAAAAGTTGTTTTTTGATTTTTATTTATTTTATTAACTTTTGCAATTCAAAATTTAAAACAGAAAATTAAAGGAATATTTTAATAATGCCATTAACAATGCCATTTTTTAATTCCTTTAACAAATAGATGAATAGAGCGGACACATCGAATTTCAATAGGTAATGCATTAAACAACCTAGGTGCTACTGACGAATAAAAATTTAAAAAGTTTTGACTGTTGTGCGGAGGAACCGATGCAAGATTACGGTTACTACTAGGTAGAGTATAGGCTGGAGTATTGTGACTTACTAGATATCCACATCTTAAATAAAAAATGTTTAATACTTTATAAAAGTAAAGGTGCTTAATTGGAAGAATACCCGAGCTGACAAATAATGAAAAACTATGTTCAAATCGTTTCTTCTTCCATATAATTCTTAAAATGTGCTTTTGGGTTTAGTAGCAATGGCTGTAAAGTGTTTTTGAAAGTACCACCCCAACAGATTATTCCATATTGAATTCTCGATTGAACTAGACCGTAATAAATTGTCTCCATAAGTTTTCTACAACAAAGTTTTCTTAAGTGAAACATGACATAAGTGGTCGAGAGCAAGTATTTTTTCAGTGCTATAGTATGAGCTTTCCAGTTAATTTTATTATCAATAGTTAACCCCAGATATTTGAATTCAGTTACTTGCTCGATATGGAAGCATTTCGGAGAACATACGGCATTCGAATCATTATTTGCAGCAGTATTAGAATAGCAACAAGACAAACTATTAGCAGAGAGTTTTACACAGTCAAAGCTATGCTGAATAAGAATAGAGTGATTCAGATCTAAGGCTTATAAATTGAAAAATATAACTTTTGTTTTAGGGCTAACAACAAGTTTATGAATGCCAAATCAATGTCTGAATAACTCCCAAGTCATGATTAATATCTGCAATCAGTTCTAAAATCGTAAGACTAGAGCTATGTCATCGGCAAATCCACATACTTTTGCTTTCAAATTAAGACTAAAAATTGAGTTGATGTATATTAGAAATAAAATCGGCCCAAGAACTGAT
The DNA here is from genome assembly GCA_914767635.1 of Melanostoma mellinum. Classification (NCBI taxonomy): domain Eukaryota; kingdom Metazoa; phylum Arthropoda; class Insecta; order Diptera; family Syrphidae; genus Melanostoma; species Melanostoma mellinum. Next base: position 228,992,105 of record OU612059.1, on the reverse strand, counting down.
CCTTGAGGAACACCTATGTTAATATAATTGGCTGTACTGAAGGTATCACCTATTTTCACCATTTGTTTTCTATTACTTAGGTAAGATGAGAACCAATCAAGCATGAAGCCTCTGAATCCCGCTTTTTCTAATTTTCTTAATAATATAACATGATCTACTGTGTCAAAGGCTTTTGTAATATCAATGTATAAAGAAGCTGTATACCTTTTTTATCTAAGCTTTCAAATATGTAACAGCAGTGTTCTAAAAGCGCATCTTCAGTTGATTTACCAACTCTAAAGCCGAACTGTTTGGAGCTAAGAAAAGAAAGTTTTTTCCAGAAAGCTTAACATTTTAGTTTTTATAATTTTTTCATAGAATTTTGAAAACACTAATAAAAGAGAAATTGGTCTATAATTTTCAACGCATTTTTTGTCACCTTTTTTGAAAAAGGGAATGACCTCAGCTGTTTTTAAATCGTCCGGGAAAATGCATAATGCTTTTATTGAAGAGATGTGCTTAAACTGAAAGCATATGCATTCCCTTTGACCTTCGTCCATTGGATCAGGTCGTACATTACCGATGGATATGTGGCAAAAACTCGAAGCATTCTTTCAGATTCCTTTAAGACCCACTCAGATGTACCTCACGTAGTCACCTTGGCCCTACCTTTTTATTCTAGCCATTGATGATGTTACTTTTAGTTTGTCATCGAGTGAAATTTTGATCCTTGCGAATGATATGAAAATTTTCAATTAAATAGACTGCGCAGCTGATCGTCTGGTATTCATGTCAGTAAAAGTACCCTTTCATTCATTCATTGATTCGAACCGAAGCTCCACTTTTCTTACTAAGTTTTTGGTTTTTTGTTTCTTCTCTATTTATAATTGTCACATTTAATAATTAATTTTATAAGTGTAGCAACTTATTTTTATAAATCTATATATTAATCAGTAATTTTGTAATATTTTTGTTCTGTTGTTTTGGAGTGTGTTTTGTTTTATTCAATAATTTTTAATGTCATATCATACAACAAAAATGAACATCACACAATCTTTCCAATGACATCTGTGAAACAGAAAATTGTATGTTATGTATGATCTTAAAATTTCTGTATGTTGCATAAAATGTAGTGATGTAATAATCTGTGAAACAGACCAAAGGGCAACTAGTTTTTGTTTGAACCTCCGCCCATTCTGAGACTTACCTTTCATCAAGCAAACTCAACATTGAAGGCTAAAAATAAACTTTCTTAAAAATACAAACTTCAAAAATTGTTATCCAAATAACCTTGTAAAGTTGTAATCAATTTCAATTATCCCTTCTCCTCTCTTTTTTAAATCGATACATATTTAATTCATTCGCTTTATTTCTAAATACCTACTTATTTAAATAATAATTTTAAACTTTTCACAAGCAGAAAAGTGTACCTACTCTGACTGTGAATTAATATGTAGACAATGAATAAACAAAACTTAAAAAAAAAAAACTTTCTCAGTGTGAGCTATGATCAATTAATCAATTGTTTTATTTGGCGGAAAAAGATTGAAAGTCACAGCATGGCAAAGTGATAAGTGCTCAGCAAACAATTGCCACCTATCAGTTCGAATGTCCCAAAGAAGCTTCCGCCCTAAAAGTAGAGAGTTTTTGTTGTGAGAACATAACATATTATGAAGTTTGAGAAGTATAGTTCTTATTATAAGTTTAGTACATAAGTTTAGTACATAAGAGAAATGTCTTAGTCTTAAGATATATTGAATCGTTGAATAAATCAGTCTTAAAACAACTCTCGTCTTCACACTACAATATGGTGTCAGAAGTAAAAACTCATACTTAAAAAAAAAAAAAAAAAAAATTAAACTAATGTGAAAAATTGCAAATATATAAAAAGTTAAAAAAAAAAAATCTATGACTGAAGAAAAAAGTTTAAATAACACTGAAACAACTGAAAATAAACCTATCAAAGTTGAAAACATGTCAGAAAAAGAAGGGCACGTGGGGATAGTCCCAACGCTACCACCATTGGATTTTACAAGTGGTCATCAAAATTTATCCGATCTCTGGAAAAATTGGATCCTACAATTTAAAATTTTCCTGAGAGCATCCAACATGGAAACAGAAAAGGATCCCCGAAAAGTGGCTATATTTTTGCATTATCTTGGATCAGACTCGTTGCCTATCTTCAGCTCGTTTGGACTTGACATGGACACAGTAAGTTTGCAAGACGTAATTGATAAATTCGAGGAATTCTGCTCTCCAAAAAAGAACATTGCAATGGAAAGACACAATTTCTTTACGAGAAAACAAATCAGTGGTGAGTCTATTACCGAATTCGTAACAAACCTAAAAAATTTGAGTAAATCCTGTGAACTTGGAACGTTGCAAAGTAGCATAGTTAAGGACATCTTCATTTGTGGCTTAAGTAGAGAAAATAGTTCCATTAGAGATAAGCTACTACGAGATGACAAGTTAACACTTGAAAAAGCAATAGAAATTGCTCGCCTCATGGAAAATACGAAAGAGCAGGCAAAACAACTTGAAACTTCAACAACAACTGTAGTTTCCAAAATAGAAAAAAGACTACCGAAATCTAACGTTAAATACAGCAATGCAAAACCTATGACCGAAAGAAGCAGAAATACGAAGACATCATCAACTTATCACCAGACAAGAATTACACCTACACAAAAATCCTGTTATCGATGTGGACAACAACATCACTTTAAATGTCCAGCAATTGGGTCAACATGCAAAAAATGCGGCAAACGGAATCATTATGCTGTCATGTGCAAGAGCAAGCTTCATGTAAGAGTCGTTAATGCGGAAGAAGGAGAAGAAGGAGTAGAAGAAGAAGAGCTATTTTTGGGAACAATAAAAGAGCAGCAAGGTGATTTTGGTAAGGCGATAAAAGGTAATGATCTATGGACTGTAGAGTTATGTATAAATAAGAAAAAAGTTAACTGTTTATTAGACACCGGTGCTCAAGCCAATGTTATATCAGAAAAAACTTTAAACGAACTTTTGCTAAAAAATATTAAACTTAAACCTACTGTTGCTAAAATTGTTTCTTATACCGGTGAAAGTATTATTAATAGCGGAATTTGCAAAATAAAATGTAGTTTAGATGGTAAAAAAGATGTCGATATTGATTTCTTTGTGGTTAAAAAAGATGATTGTGTTCCAATTATTGGTTTAAAAACATGCAAAGAATTAAATTTATTGAAAAAAGTTTATGAGATAACCAAAGAGACTTCTGAAAATAAGTTATTAAATGAGTTCAGTGATGTTTTCGAAGGCTTAGGTCGTTTGTCAGAAAAAATAAAATTAAAAGTAAATCCGGATGTAAGACCTAAAATTGATGCTCCAAGAAAAGTGCCATTTAAATTAATGCAGCGTTATAAAGAAGAACTCGGTCGTATGGAGCAGCTTGGTGTAATAACAGATGTTCATGAACCCACTTCATGGGTAAGTTCGATTGTTCTAGTAGAAAAGGCAAATAAAGAACTCAGAGTCTGCCTTGATCCTAGAAATTTAAATGAGGCTATAGTTCGCCCGCATTTTGAAATGCCTGATTTTGAATACATTCGTTCCCAGCTGGCAGGTTCAAAATTCTTTAGTCTTCTTGATGCAAATTCAGGATTCTGGATGTTAGAATTAGACAAAGAAAGTTCATTCCTTTGTACTTTTAATACTCCTTTTGGAAGAAAACGTTTTTTAAGATTACCGTATGGAATTAACGCGGCTTCAGAAATTTTTCATAATTGCATGCAAAGATTATTTAGTGATTTACCTGGATTATTAATATATGTTGATGATTTTTTAGTGCATGGAAAGACGAGAGAAGAGCATGATAATAATTTAAGACTAGTTTTAGAAAGAACAAGACAGTTAGGACTCAAATTAAACAAAAACAAATGCAAAATAGGGGTTACTAAAATCAAATATTTAGGGCACATTTTCGAACCTGAAGGCATATCGTCGGATCCTTCAAAGATAGAAGCTATCCAGAGCATGACTACGCCTTCATGTGTTAAAGACCTACAGAGATTTTTAGGTATGGTAAATTACCTTGGTGCTTACATTCAAAACTTATCAGCAGAAACGTTAAATCTAAGATCGCTTCTTAAAAAAAACATTGACTGGCAGTGGACTAGTTCACATCAAAAAGAATTTGAAAAAATTAAGGATTTACTTTGTAAGTCACCCATATTATGTCATTTTGATCCTAAAAAGCCAATAACACTTTCAGTTGACTCTTCCAAAGATGCGATGGGAGCGGTTATTATGCATGAAAAACGCCCTATAGCTTATGCATCTACAACGTTAACTGAAACTCAACAAAATTATTCCCAAATTGAAAAGGAACTTTTGGCAATATATTTCGGCTGCAATAGGTTTCACAGATATCTGTATGGTCAAGCTTTTACGGTTGAAACAGACCACAAGCCACTCATATCGATTTTTAAAAAAAGTTTATGTAAAGTTTCTCCTAGACTTCAAAGAATTCTTCTTAAACTTCAAATCTATGATTTAAACGTTATTTATGTCCCAGGAAAAAATATGTATGTTGCGGATACTTTATCAAGAGCATGTTGTGTTAATGATTCTGAATTTAAAAAAAGCTCTGATGAGGTGAATGTACATGTGAATTTGATATTATCAAATTTGTCAGTAACAGATACGAAATTGGAAGAAATTAAAAGAAAAACCAAGGAAGATGTTGGCTTGCAAATAGTTAAAGAATATTGTTTGAACGGGTGGCCAGAAAGAAATAGTTTGACAAAATTAGACGCGCAACCTTATTTCCATATGAGGGGAGAGATAACGGTAATTGATGATTTAATTTTTAAAAACAAAAGTCTTATTATACCTAAATCTATGAGAAGAGATATTTTAAATAAAATTCATGAGGGTCATTTTGGCATTGAAAGATGTTTAAATCAAACCAGAGACGTTGTTTACTGGCCAAATATTTACAACGACATAAAGAATATTGTCCTTAGTTGCAAAACGTGCGCTAAATATAGACCGTCTAATCCAAAAATGCCTCTTACTCCTCACTCACCAACAAATCTTCCATGGGAAAAGTTAGGTGTTGATCTTTTTCATTGGAAAAACGAAGTTTATCTTTTAGCTGTAGATTACTACTCTAAATATATAGAAGTTGCTAATTTAAAAAAGAATTCTACAAGTAAAAATATTATAAACCACCTAAAATCTTTCTTTGCTAGGCATGGTATACCTAAAATTTTAATGTCCGACAATGGACCGCCTTTTAATTCAATCGAATATAAATCTTTTCTATCTGCTTGGGATATTGAGTATCTAACGGCTAGTCCTTATTACCCTAAGTCTAATGGTCTAACAGAACGATCTGTTAAAACAATTAAAAATATTTTTAAAAAATGTTATGAATCAAAAACTGATCCTTATATAGGTCTGTTACAATACAGAAACACACCCAAAGGAAAGTTTGAATCTCCATCTAGATTATTAATGTCAAGACATCTCAGATCAAATTTACCTGTCAATACACATTATTTAAAACCTCAAATAGTCGATACAAAAAGTCACAGCAAAAACGTAAAAATATATAATGAAAAAATGAAAAAATACTACGACATGCATTCTAAGATATTACCTAAAGTTGTTCTTGGCGATGGAGTTCTTTTTAAACGAAATCCTGATGATACTTGGTCACCAGGTAAAATATTAGAACAATGCAAAGAACCTAATTCGTATATAGTTGAGGATCTCTCCGATGATCGATCCGGAAGGGGACAATATAGACGGAATAGGGAGCATATAATTTTGAAAAATCCATCTAACGATTATAAACCAGTTGAAGGTTTACACTCGGATAATGCCAATAAGCTAGCAAATACAAGCAGTATAACCCCAGAATGTTCTGACAAACAATCTTCGTCAGTCGAAACATCAGAAACCAAATGTAAAAGTCCAAATTATAAAACCCAAAGAGGGAGGAAAGTAAATAAACCGAAAAGATATCCTTTTTAAAATTAATAAATTAAAAATAAGAATAAAAATAAAATGAACTAAAAAATTTGAATAGTATAAATGAATGTTTTTTGAATTGAATTAAATTTATATATTATAATACATGAATCTTATTCATGTTCTCATACTAATTATTTTTTTATATAATAAAAAGGGAGATGTTGTGAGAACATAACATATTATGAAGTTTGAGAAGTATAGTTCTTATTATAAGTTTAGTACATAAGTTTAGTACATAAGAGAAATGTCTTAGTCTTAAGATATATTGAATCGTTGAATAAATCAGTCTTAAAACAACTCTCGTCTTCAGTCAAAGTAGTAGAGGATTTGTTACTCCACAAATTATTATGATAACGTATCATGTGCCTATAGTGACAAGATGACGAAGCACTTCGGGTTCTTCTTCTTTATGTACAGTTTGCTTATCAAACTAAGCCCAATCAGAAACCGACTGCAAGTCACAACTACTTGCCCATACTTAGGATTCTGATATTTATTTGCAAGCATTTGTTAACTAAAAACATTGAAAAAACTCGAATGTTCATGGATCCACTCGACGGCGACGTATTCACAAGTGAGCAGCTTTGCTTTAAAAGATCTTTCGTTATCTAAAACACAAGTCCTCCATTAAGGAAGGGAAAAACACAAATGTCAAATAAATGCATTTTCCACAAAAACATTTACTTAATTTCGACAAAAAACAAAACAAATATTCTCTGCTCATGTTTCAAGTGTTTATTATCACATTTTCATGCTGCCATCAATCAAAGTTTATTTCCAATCCATTAGCAAACAGGTTTACCATATATTTTATTTGAATGAATTAATTGATTCAGGAAGATGTACGTTGAGTGTTTATCGTTGAAATAACACAGAGCAGTAGAATCATTGTCAATCTATGAAAATTTTTGTACCTACCTTGAACCACAATTTTGGGTACATTTTTAACTGATCTGGCAATTGGATTGCTTCTATCATGCAAACGACCTTTTGCTAATTTGATTGTCAAATACTCAAAATAAAATTCTGATTCTTCGGTTGTTGGAAGCTGAGTAAGCTGGTCACTCCGCAGTAGGAAACTATTGAAATTTAGCATTCCAATAAATTCATTTCATACTTACCACTAAGCCTTATGACACTCGACTTGCCTAATGTCAAATAGTAATGTCATTCTTTTGCTCACTCTCTTTCTTCATACTGTGCTGTCAACACGTCTTTCTTTTATAAGTCATACATTACTCTAATAAGAACGTGTAGAATTTAATCTGTGTTTTTCTGCATAATCTTAACAGGTTATGGGCCCAGATAAACATTTTTAGTCGCAATATAAATAAATTAAAAGGCTCCTTAATTAATTTTTGTTTAATTTTGAAAGGTATCCAAAAAGACTATGGAAATGAAGGCGATGGTAGAAAATTCAATGCTGTCACATAGGTTAAGCAACACGAATTTTCGAGCTTGGAAGTTCCAGCTTAGCGCTATACTTCGTAGCCAAGATCTACTGGATGTAGTAGATGGAACAGTCTTGAAACCTAGTGATGACCAAGCAGCAGAAAAATCTAAATGGTTGCAGCGTGATGGAAAGGCAATGGCCATTCTTTTTGCATCAATAGATGCTGAACAATCGTCGTATGTTCTTGATTGCAAATCAGCTAAGCAACTTATGGATATGCTGCAGAGTATTCATCAAAAAAGGAGCGATGTAAGAGTGATGATGCTATACGAAGACTATTTCAGTCTGCAAATGGGTAGTGACGATTCAGTGACGTCACATGTGTCTAGGGTACGACAAATTGCTTCAGAACTAGAAGATCAAGGGGAAATATTGTCGGACAATTTAAAGATGTGCCGGATAATTAGTGGCTTGACACCAAAGTTCCAGAATTTTCGTACAGTTTGGTATAACATCAAGGAATGCCGAACTATGGAGACACTTTTGTCAAAACTGCAACTGGAAGAAGATCAAATGAAGAAGGCTGAACGGGATAGTTTGCATCGTGAAGAAACCAAAGCACAAGAGGTGGCATTTAGTGCCAAGTGTGCAGGCACTTTTAGGAAGAAAAGGAAAGGTAACAACCACAAAGAAAAATCGTCATGTCACACGTGTGGTCAAGTGGGCCACTGGAAGCGCGAGTGTCCGCAAAACAAAAGCGAAACCAGTTTTAATAACAACAACAAGGTAGTAAGACCCGTTGCTTATGCAATAACGGATGATGTTCTTGCGGCTGACTATGCTGATGTATGGTTAGCGGACTCGGCAGCAACACGACACACAACATTTCAACGTGATTGGTTTACGGTATTTTCTTCTAAGGGGTCACGTAAGGGTTTGAAAATAGCAAACGATGAAACGTTGGATATTGAAGGAATAGGAACCATTGAAATTGAAGCATATGTGAATGGAAGATGGGAAGCAAGGGTTATTAAAGATGTTTGCTATGTTCCAAAAGCTAAAGTGAATTTGTTCTCTATTGTTCAGTTGGCAAAGAAGGGGTTTGAGACCAAATTCAAGGACGGTGGGTGCACTGTGATCAACACAGTTGACAGGAGCGTATCTGCTACAGGGTATATTGACAGTAATAATTTGGTCAGAATGGCATTCAAAAATGCAAAGTTAGATCGGGCATGTTTTTCGTCAGTAGCGAAAACCTCAGCTGGCACTTTACAGCAGTGGCATCGACGCTTGGGACATGTTAATGTAGCAACAATTAAGTCAATGTGCACAAAAGGTCTGGTAAGTGGCATTGAATTGACTAATCAAGATGATTTCTTTTGTGAAGAGTGTCAATTTGGGAAAATGCACCGAGTGTCACACCCATCAACCGAAAAAAGGATTTTTGCTAAGGGAGAGTGTATTCACGTTGATTTGTGCGGGCCAATGGAAGTAGTAGGAGCTGGTGGTGTTCGCTATTTTATGCTGATGAAAGACGAGGCAACAAGATTGAGGTTTGTTTATTTGTTGGAACAAAAATCCGAGGTGATCGGATATATGGAAGAGTTTCTGGAACAAACAGAGAACGCATGGAACTGTCGTGTAAAAAGAATTCGTTGCGATAACGGAACGATAACGGAGTTCATTAACAATAACGTCATGAATCTTTTTAGAAAGAAGGGTATCGTTTTAGAACGAATCGCACCATATACCCCTCAACAGAACGGGTTGATAGAGAGAGACAACAGAACCGTTCAAGAGTCGGCGAGGACTATGTTGATATCGAGTGGTTTAGCGAAGACACTTTGGCCGGAGGCAGTACGAACTGCCGTCTACATTCTCAATCGAACAACAAACGCACAAAATCCAAATAAAACACCATACGAGCAGTGGTTTGGCGAAAAACCAGAATTGAATCACGTGAGAGTTTTTGGCACAGTGGGTTTCTTACACATTCCAAAAACCCTAAATCGAAAAAAATGGGATGCCAAAGCAAAGAAAGTTTACCTGGTTGGTTACGAGTCCACTAAGAAGAATTTTCGACTTTACGAGCCTCTTTCAAAGAAAATCGTCGTGAGTTGTGATGTTAAATTCAATGAAAATGTTGTTCGAACTGAATATGTGACAATCTATGATGATAACAATGCCAATGATATAGGTGATGAACCTTTGGGCGAAACTTGTGTGAAACAAGAAACAACAAGTGGCGATACAGATGAAAGGTCAGGTATCGAAAGCAATGACCATCAACACAAAAGATTTTTGCCCTAATCCTAAGACAGTCGTTCCATATGATGCTGAACGTGGTTACTTAGCTGCATTTATAGAACCGTCCTCGTACAAGGAAGCTATGGAGTCAGAGCAGTCTACAGAATGGCAACATGCAGTTGAAGAGGAGCTCAGATCGTTGGATGAAAATCAGACCTGGGATATCATCGATAAACCGAAAACTTGTAAGAACGTTGTTGGTTTCAAATGGGTCTTTAAAATCAAGACAATGCCTAACGAGGAACCCAGATACAAGGCACGTCTTGTTGCAAAAGGTTATTCACAGAGTTCGGGAATCGATTATACAGAGACATTTTCTCCGGTTGTGCGGTATGATTCGGTCAGATGTGTTTTGGCGCTGGCAGCTATTTATGATATGGAGATAGTGCAGTTCGACGTGAAGACGGCGTTTTTGAATGGAAGCTTAGATGAAACAATTTTCATGAAAGATCCAGATCAAGTGGATCATCAGAAAGGTCAAGTCTGTCGGTTGAAGAAAAGCCTATATGGGCTTAAACAGTCGTCACGGGCATGGAATTCTAAATTCGTGGCTTTCATCAAGGATTGCAACCTGGAGCAACTGCAGTCGGACCATTGTGTGTTCGTCGGAGAAATTGGTGGAGAAAAGGTAATTCTTTTGCTTTATGTTGATGATGGTTTAGTTTTGTCATGTAGCAGACCTGCTATCGATACTCTAATCAAGAAGCTTCGCAACACATTTCAAATAACGCTGGGAGATGGAAATTTCTATGTTGGGATGGAAATTAAGCGCGATAGAAGCTCCAAAACTATACGAGTCAGTCAAGCAACATACATTGATCGAATTGTTCGAAGATTCAACATGGAAAATTCGAGATCAGTTGCAACGCCAGCTGATGTTGGTACTTTTCTAACGAAGGAAAATGATAGTGCCACAGAAACTGTTTTTCCATATCGACAGGCATGTGGGTCTCTCATGTTTGCTGCAGCGGTTTCGAGACCCGACATTTCATATGCAGTGGGAGAAATTTGTCGATTCATGGAGAAACCAAATCAATTTCACGTCAAAGCCGTAAAACGTATTTTTCAATACCTAAACCATACGAAGAACATCAGCCTAACATACGGATACGACTCATTGGACTGGGAGTTAGTTGGCTACACGGACGCTGACCATGCCAGAGATGTTGAAACAAGTCGGTCGATAACAGGGTACGCTTTCTTGATTGGAAATGGTGTTGTTACGTGGAAAAGTCAACGGCAGTCGCACGTTACCTTGTCCACGACTGAATCGGAATATGCTGCATTGCGTGAAGGTACCAAAGAAGCAATATGGCTTCGAGAACTTCTTCGAGAGCTTGGGTTTGAACAAAACAAGGGAACAACGATGTACTGTGATAATCAAAGCGCTATTCGTTTAGTCAAGAACCCAGAATATCACCATCGGACTAAACACATCAACAAGGCAATGCATTTCACTCGTGAAAAACAACTGGATGGAGTCATCGAGGTCAGGTATATTAAAAGTGATGACCAACTAGCAGACGTTTTCACAAAACCATTGTCAGCTTTGAAATTTAAATCTAATATCCTACGTCTTGGATTGGACCTTACAAATCCTGCTTAGCTTGCATTTAAATTTTTCTTTGTAATTTTGATAAAATTTGATATGAGAGAGTAATTCAAACAAGTTTTGATAGTTTTGATGAAGTTCTTGAATTATATAAGTTTTATGAAATAATTTTTTTAAATGAGTGGGAGTATTGAAATTTAGCATTCCAATAAATTCATTTCATACTTACCACTAAGCCTTATGTCACTCAGACACTCGACTTGCCTAATGTCAAATAGTAATGTCATTCTTTTGCTCACTCTCTTTCTTCATACTGTGCTGTCAACACGTCTTTCTTTTATAAGTCATACATTACTCTAATAAAAACGTGTAGAATTTAATCTGTGTTTTTCTGCATAATCTTAACAGAAACCTACATTTAAACTTTTTTATACATATGAAACTGTTGATCTCCAGCCCAAGAGACCGGAATTTGATTGTTGAAATTGAAATTGTCGTTTATAATGTCACGCCAGCGATACCACTTTACTTCTATTTAAGTACACCTCAGCTAATTTATTTTTCCTGTTTTTTCAAATCCACTTTTTAGTTGAGGACCTTCCCGGGCTATCGTTTTGAATAAAATCATTTAAACAATGTCTATAATTCTATAATTTACTTTAATATTTCATTTAGAAACATTTGATTGATATCGATGCTATCTGAGATGAGCGTAGCATACAGGCGTATCACGTTGATCGCCTAAATGGAAGAAGAAGAATAAAATCTCTTATTTGCTCGATGAAAACTGCACGAATTATTTGAAAATTCATCAACCAACCTACATTGCTTTTAACGACAAATCCGCATCGACTTTTCTCTGAAGTGGTAACGCTGCTTAAAGCTCACGATCACGAACCATGAAGCCATGAGTCGTGACTCATGACGCAATCAAATCAGCTCACAGCGTCACAGCTCTCTCACAGCGAAAATGAAGAATCTAAATTCAGTGTATTATACTCTTTCTTGCCCGCTGCACCTGTCGGTAGTTCGTGAGCTGAAGCGTTTCTGTTATTTGTGCGTGTCTGTAGCAAGTCATTTTCCAAAAAGAAAACCGGTCTAACCATGTCATCGAAGCCAATTTTGTATTACGCCGCTCGCAGCCCACCTTGCCGTGCGGTTTTGTTAGTTGCAGCAGAAATTGGAATAGAATTGGATCTCCGGTAAAAAAAAAACATTGTGAAAATTCAGTATTTTGTATCTTAAATGCCTTTATTTTGCAGTCCAATGACTCTTGCTAGCGGTGAACACAAGTCACCAGAATTTTTAAAGCTCAACCCACAACATACCATTCCTGTATTGGATGATAATGGAATTGTTGTAACCGATAGTCACGTAATCTGTGCCTACCTCGCAGACAAGTACTCCAAGAATGAAAAACTATACCCCAAGGAATTGGTAGCAAGGAATAACGTTATGGCGCGATTGTTCTTCGATTGTGGACATCTCTTCCCCAGGGTTCGTTTAGTGGTTGAGCCACTTTTCTATTTCGGAGCTACAGAGGTTTCCCCATTCTCGATTGAGTACCTTCAGAAAGCTTACGATGGTTTGGAGAACTGTCTTACTGGTCATTCATATGTGTGTGGGGAGAACATGACAATAGCTGATCTCTGCTGCATTGCTACAGTTTCAACCGCACATGATCTGGCTCCAGTTGACGGAAAAGCTTTTCCCAATTTGTTGGCTTGGATAGAGCGCATGTCGAAGCTATCATATTACGAAAAGGCCAATGGGGAAGGTGCAAAGGCTTTGAAAAGTGTGTTTGATGAGAAAGTAAATGCCGCCAAAAAGTGATCGATTTATTTTAATAAAAATTAAAAGATTGCATGTACTTACGTTTGTTTTTTATATATAAGTCCACAATTAGCAAGCAGAGAAACCTATGTATATACGGATTCAGATTAAATAGGACGAGACTTCGCTAATTTTAATTTTGAATAATTTACGGAAAACCAGAGAAGGTTTAAAAGGTAGGTAAATGTAAAAATAAGCTTGGTCTCCATAATCCCAGTGGAACAGAAACAGAAACCTTGAAACTACTTGACCGATTTTAAAATTTCTTTTATCTTTTGGATGTTACATTATCTTTCAGTAGCATTTTATTCGCATATTCGTACGGGAACGGAAGAATGAAAACGGGATAATTAAAACTACAGATGCGAGGAACGCCGGATGATGGTTCAGTTATAGTCAATAATATTTTTGATTGAACAACAATGAACAAAACGCAAATATATTTCATTCAATCAATAATTTGATCGTGTTAGTGCAACTTGAGTTTTCCCGTTTCTATTGCTGTAACTATTTTACACCATATTTGAGTCTGTCGCTGGCTTTTTTTGCTACTTCTCTAATCAGTAGTAGGTAACTGATGACCACTTTTTTTATCGCTATCCTCATTACATTCCGCCTCACTGTTATCTATGTTGCATTGGTTTCACTCGGGGAGGCACTTAACCTAAAATTGTTTCATAAAAATGTTTCCTGAAGTACTGAAGCTCCATGTAAAAGTGCTTTTTGAGTGGATCATTCAAATCAAGAAATGTCTGTCACTTATCAGAATCATGAGAAACTTTTTTTTGCACTAATGGAATGGATTGAAAACGCTTCTGGACTCCTCTGAACGGTTCCTTAAATCCAATAAAAAAAGCATTTGTTTTTCATTTGCTCTGCGGTTAAATTTCTTCAGTTGATATCGCCAGCGCTATTTCTTATTAGTCATTGTCTCTTAGATTGCCACTGTTCTTATCATCTTATCATGTCGATTTTGACACCATCTCCTGCAGCTTCTTATTATGACAACCTCAAATAGATAAATTCTTTTATCCTTTACTGTTATTAGCTCCCTACCGCCCACACAAACAACAAAAAGCCCTCCAAATTCTTACTTCACGGTGAAAAATATTCTTTATGTTACATAACCTCACCAAGCAGAGTAGACTTCCTAAGCATAACAAAAACTGTATTCGCTCTGAGGGTGCAGGAAAGTGTCTCTCACTCTTTGTTTGTCTTTCCAAGAAAATATTCTACATGTCTATATTTTCAGAAAAATTGGACTTTTATGTTAATTTTTTGCAACACGATAGCCTTGTACACAAAGTATGTGTATCCTTGTATGGTACATGAGGGTGGTATTTTCCTTTTATCATTACTTTGATTGGCAAACGTCTTGGCGCCAACATGAATCTAACGTTTCTTAGAACTGTAAGTCGGTAAAATTGTCGGTGTCCAATGACTGTCAACTATATGGTGTACTGTGTTGTAACCCTTCTAATTCTATAAGTGCTTCCGGCGACAGAATAAGATTTATGGTTGGCTGGAATGTGAGGTGTCGGTCGTCTGGGAGGGATGGAGAAAAGCCAATGAATCAGGCGGTTAGAATTTTACTACCGGGGACAAAACTAAAAAACAGTGTACTTTACTATACACTGCACTTGATGTGATCTTTACTTAGTATGTTCCCTACTAGTACTTCTAGAAGTAAGTCAGTATGTTGGCAATGTGTTCGCAGAGTGCCTGGTAGTGTTAGTAAAGTATGAATTTATGCATATTTAAAATACATTTATTTTCGGTTTTCACCAAAGGGATTTGGTATGAAGATTCTTTTGAGGAATAGCCAGATGTGGCTTGGCTGTAAAAAAAGTGTGAGTTATCAAACGGAAAAACGGAATGAACAATGGCTTAGAATGGTTTTCTATTTTTCTAAACTAGAATACTCCGATGTCAATGCCTTCAACTGGCTTGGAAAAAATCACAAATCAAAAAGATTCGTTCACAATTTGCTGGCCGTGCTTCAGAGTAGATTGGAGGCGATTGTGAAGAACATTTTAGTTTATTCAGTGCACTAAATACTTCATTTGGTGAAATTGCATTTCTTCTTCAAAAATTCTTTATGTTGTGTCAAAAATGTGACAGATACCGATCATGTAGCATATGTCTCTATGTCCGTAGATTACATAATCTGTGGTGGTCTCAGAACTTCTATTGTTTCATTCATAATGAGAGCTCAGTGTAATGAGCTCACTGCCAGCCTTAAGAAGTGTTGATTTAAAATGCACACTGTTTCTGCCATGAAAATAGTTATTCTTACCAGTATCACGATTTACAAATTAGTAATTAAAGATCTTGGTGTGATGGCAAGCATGTTAACCAGGAGGTTAGTGACTCGAATCCCAATAGAGAGCAGAAATATCATGGGTAGGTATCGCCTTTCGCGAGAAACTGGCAAGCCCTTCGAAAGCGAAGTCATAAAAAGCACTTTTTCGATTAGCTTTCGGATTCGTCAGTAAATTGTAGATCCCCTCCAACCTCTCACAGGGCATTATTGTTAAAAACAATCTAGGCCCCGGGGCTCCTCGCTGTATTGTGCCACTCTATTTATTTATTTATTTATTTATTTATTTATTTGTTCGTTTGCTTATTTATTTAAAACCTTATTAATTTTGCTGGCTTTGTTCCTCTAACGTATTACTTGTCATAACTTTTTAAGTTTTGGTATAAGAATTTGAAGACAAACTTAAAAGAGTCTGCTTATCTCCTCAAATTGTTCATTCCACATAAATTGCATTTAAACAACAAGTCCTTGTTACTTTTACCACATTCATTAGGGGCCGTCCATAAAATACGTTCGCATACAGGGGGGAGGGAGGGGTCTCGCTGAGTGTGACAAGATGTGACAAGGGGGGAGGGGGGGTCTACTGCAACGCAACGTTCGCCGTTCATCAAAAAATTTTACTACAGTACTTCTTCCGACTAGCTTTTTTTTAATCGTTGTCATGATAAAAGTAATTCAAGTTTGTAAACATACAGCCATTTAAATGCATGTTTTTAATACAATAATTTGTCACTCAATATATTAACATGAGCGCTAGCTCTTTGGCGCGACTCTAGCGTTTTGTCAATTTATTATAAAAAAAAATTAAAACTTGCAACTGCACTATCAATTAAATTTTATCATGCGCAAGGGGGGGAGGGTATACGCTTTTGTGACGTAATATTCATAGGGGGGTCACAGAAAGTGTGACACAGTGTGACACGGGGGGAGGGGGGGTTCGAAAAAAGCTAATTTTAGTGTGACGTATTTTATGGACGGCCCCTTAACCCAAATTATGAAAAGGACTGATAAAGTCGACTTCACATCAACTATGATTGCGACTTACATCGTTTTAGATCCGCTTGACTCTAACACTGACGTATATAATATTACAAGTAAGCGTGCATCATCATCACCAGTATGAAGAAAAAAACTCTTTGAGTTAAACACCACTCCAAAAATTATGACAACATAAAATAAAGTCATAGGATGTGGACGTGGAGTAGCTTTTCTTCATTTATGTGCTGAGAGCAACATCCTGAAGGGTAGATTCCAGCCCCGGATCTAGGGGGGGGCAGACCGGGGCACTTGCCCCGGGCGGCAAGCTTAGGGGGCGGCAAAAACAAGTTCGAAATTCCGAGAAGTGGACAATTTGTCTACCTTTCGGTTTCAAAGCAGCATCGGTTGCTGCGACCGAGTATTGGACAACTTTTCAGCCACTGTGGTTGCGAGCGAAGGGAAGCACAGTCAAAAGTCAAAGTGGACAGATCGCATTTTACTATCATTATAAGTTTTTGTACTTTCTTGTCGATCATCTAATTGTGCTCATCTCATCACACAATGTCCTCAGCCTAATCAAGGTAACTTCTTGAACTTGATCTCTCTGCTCGCCAAACATAGTTCAACTCTTAAGTTTCAATTAAAACACTTAAAAAAGGGACAAGTATCATATTTATGAAAGACAATTCAAAATGAAATAATTGACATAATGGCAAAAACAGTTAGAAATAGCATTTTAAATGAAATCAAAGAAGCTAAATACAACACGATAATGTTCGACTGCACTCCAGATGTATCCCACACAGAACAAATGAGCTAGGTTATTCGATATGTAAAAAGAACTTTCGATGTGTGTGAAATAAAAGAAAGTTTCATTGATTTCATAGAAGTTGCTGGAAAGACAGGATAGGACATTTGTCAACAGATTCTAGACAAATTGGCTGTTAATGATTTAGATATTGGACAATGTCATGGCCAATCTTATGACAATGGGTCCAATATGGCCGGCATCCATAAAGGAGTACAAGCCAGGATTGCAGAAAGAAATAAACTGGCCCAGGTTCGTACCGTGCTTGGCTCACTCCTTAAATCTTGAAGGTGCTCATTCTGCCTCATTATGCCAGGAAGCTATTAACCTATTTGGACTGGTTCAAAAAGTATATTTCTTTTTTGTTGGCTCCACTACTAGGTGGGACATTGTTAAAAAAAATTTTAAGGCAAATTTAAAAGGGAGTAGTCAGACGAGATGGTCGGCGAAACATGTTGCTGTGAATGCTCTATTGAATAATTTGCCAGAAATAGCGGAAGCCTTAGAAGAAGTTAAGCAAATTTCTCATGCTCCAGAAACTAAGTACGAGGCAGGTAATATCTTAACAGCTATAAAGAATTTTAAATTTATTTTCAATCTAACTATTTGGGCGAATATTCTCCGCGAAATCAATCGAGTGAATATTGAGATTCAGAAAGAAGATATAATCCTTGCACTAATTTCGCTCTAATGAATGGTCTGCTCAAAACTTTACAATAAATGAGACAAAATCCAATGGAGTATTGGATAAATGAGGCTGAAAAAAGTGGTGTTGACCCTATCTTGCAAAACAAACGAATTCCGAAACATAAAAAACATTTCGATGGGATATGTGAAGATGAATTATACAAACACTCAAACCTGTTCAACTCTTTTCTAAAGAAATAATGATGGTATTTGATCGAATCATATCAGAAATTAAAAAGAGGTTCGATTGTGCTACCATACTGAATATGAACTTCGCTTTTCTTAATGGCTATAATATTTTGAAAATGTCAATTGTAGAACTGCAAAAATATGGAGCGGATCTGGCTAAAAAATATGAGCGAGATGTGAGCACCGTTGAATTCTGTCAGAAACTTTACGTTTTTAAAGAGCAAGCTCTGTGCATTTGCATTTTGCAAGCTGGTGACATTGAAAAAGCTAGCGGTTTCTATCTCTTGCAACAGATCTATGCGCATGATTTACAGGATGCTTTTCCAAATATTTGTGTTGCCTTGCGAATTTGCTCTACGCTTCCCACTACATCCGCAAGCTGTGAGCGAAGTTTTAGCAAACTAAAACTAATTAAAAATTATTTGCGATCATCTATGAGCCAGGAACGCTTATCCAGTCTAGCAATCTTAGCGAAATAAAATCGAATCGCACACGAATTAAATTATGATAAGGTCATAGATTTATTTGCTGAACAAAAAGCTCGAAGAGTAAAATTGTAATTGCAAATGATAAATATAATAGTAAATTTGATTTTGTCTTTATTATAAACCTTTTTATTTTAAGTCCTATCCTGTACTGTGTATAAAATATATATTCTACATATCTGTAAATAAATAGGATTAAAACAGAAAAAACAGCGGTTTAAGCGTTTTTTCTGAAAGGCTTGTGTCCAGTTGTCAGTCAATTATAGCTGTAATAATAAGGATTATAAAGGTAAAAGCAAATACAAATTGGTGGGGGCGGCATTTTTCACTATTTGCCCCGCCTTTAAAAAAATGAAGATCCGGGGCTGGTAGATTCAACCTACTTTTCATAAATTCGTGTGTGAGCAGCTCTTGTCCGGTACGTGTCTAAAATACAAATCAGATTGCATTAGCTCGTGGTCTATTCAATTTTATGAGCTACCATTGGTTAATTCTGTTCCAAGAGTGCACTGCACACAAACAGAGCAAATACTATCACATTTAAAAAGGATCAGGTCCTGTTATGCAATTAAAACGGAATTACAATTTAAAACATAGAGAGTTGCATGAGCAGACCAAAATCATAATTGGATACGAGTGTGAAGCGCTTGTTATGTTCGGTCCCAATCATGAGAGCAATCTCTGGTTTCTATAGAAATTTCAATAATAATTTTGGCGAAAGAGAATCAGCTTATAAAAAGTAATGATTTTGTTTTCTTTTTAATTAATTAAAACCATTCTATGATTGTGTCGACTCCTGTAAAAAAAGAAAAAATCAGTTGGTAGTGTAATCAAAATTATGAGATCGAAAAACTGGACTGGATGCCACTGATTCAATGATGGTAAATAATATTTTCGTCTGTAGAA
This sequence comes from Melanostoma mellinum, assembly GCA_914767635.1. Taxonomy (NCBI): domain Eukaryota; kingdom Metazoa; phylum Arthropoda; class Insecta; order Diptera; family Syrphidae; genus Melanostoma; species Melanostoma mellinum. Next base: position 228,972,650 of record OU612059.1, on the reverse strand, counting down.
GACATGTCTATTATTTTACTTTGGGATTATTTCAATTAAAATGTTTCTTGCATTTTATTATTTTGGATTCGAATTGTCCTATCAATTTCCAGGCATGTTATGGGCTTGTAATTGAAATCGTTCTTTGTGGGAAAATCGTACCCCTATGGCATGTTGTCATGTCTATAGTTTGCATCTGATTGCGGCATTCAGGTATTTGTAAACTGTATTCTCTGTTTATATGGGAAAGATGTTTATATAAAAGCCATGGCATTACATTTCTTACGTAAGTTCCTATATTTGTTTTATTCGGAGTTACTCTAGAGCAGTGTTTCTCAAAGTGGTCCAGGTGGACCCCTAGGGGTCCACGGGAGACTTGCTGGGGGTCTACGTAGGCGTGAACAAAAAATGGGGGTCCATAAGATGTAAATGGGGGTCCACGAAAATGTATCTGCCTACATTGTTTTAAGTACCTACCTAATGAGATAATATTTCAATAAGGCAAGCGACTGTTACTTGTCCAAGCTTGCGTATTCGATATTACTCACAATTTCGTGTACAGACTTGCAAAGCGCTATCCGCTCTACAATGCTTGATGCTTGTTTAGACATGAACTTGATCACCACTATAAATACTTGATGCCAAAGGCGAACTCATTCATTTGTTTACGGAATTTCGAAAAAAAGGTGTGAAAAAATTTATATCATCAGTGTTTGCTAAAAAAAAATCCTTTTTTTATATAGTAGCTAAGTATATTTTTTACGTGTACTTATCGTTTGATTACAACTGCTCGTATAGAAAGGTAACTTAGTAACTTACAGATATTTTGATTGTATTCTTTCGATTTGAAAACAAACACAGCACTTTTTATTCAATTGATTTTTTCACGAGAGAAGCACTGCCTCTCTAAAAAGGCCGAATAAGCAATATTTCAGAGCAATTAATTTTGTAATTTTTCTTGTAAATAACTACTAATTTTATAAATTTCACAATCATTTTAAATTGATTTTGAAGTAACTATTTTATCAGAACTATTCCTTTTCGGAAGAGCGGGGCTTGAGCTTCGATGCCAGTTTGTCACGTTTTAACAATGAAGTAACAGACAAAAAATACGCAAATACACGGAGCGCGTGAACTCTTTGATTTGATGAAATGTTAGCTATCGTTTTTATGGACAATTTTGGGATTTCGACTTTTATTTTTTCCTACACAAATATGATCAGTATTCGATACTGAGTACATCAATTTGTCTTAGCGGTTTATTAGTTGGTTCCTTTACAAGCCGTAATTCTATTTCCGCGTGCTGACAAAGGCTGCGGTCTGATACCTATAATAATAGAATGTATTGATGAGGATAACCATACCTACAGTCAATATTTAAGTGCCCTTCATGCTGACTTCAAAACCAGGTTTGAAGATATGCTGACAATGGATATACCACCATGGATCACAAATCCATTTGATGAAACGGAGCTGCTCGAGCTAAGCACCAATGAGGAGCTGAAGGTGAAATTTAGAAAAGGATACCAAACATTGTGGCTGCAAGCAGAAATACCCGAAAAATGTCCTGGACTGTGGGAAATCGCAAGGAAATTTTGAATAGCTTTTCCCTCGTCATACCTTCGCAAGGAGTTTTAGTGCCGTTGAAAACCTCTTAACAAAAAAAAAAAGAAGCAAATTAAACATAACAGAGCGAGGGGATTTGCAGTTATTGCTCACAAAAATAAAGCCAAACATTGATCGTTTGCTGACACTCCATCAAATGACCTGAACCTATATTACCTCATTAATTTTTTTTGTAATTCTATTCTTTTAATAAATTAAGTGTTATAAAATATACCATTTTTCGTTTTTATTTTACCTATGGGAATAAAGGGACAGATCTCAGAAGCGATACAATTTTTATTTTTTGGTGACTTTAAGAATGTGGTAGAAATGTAGCAGCAGGGGGTCCACCGAAACCAGTAAAATTTTGAAAGTGGTCCACGAGAAAAATAAGTTTGGGAAACACTGCTCTAGAGCTAAGATTCTAGAAGAATGTCGTGCTAAACAATAAACAATAATATTATGAGCTTATACTTAAAAACAGCTTACCTACCAATGCTTTCAGTGTATGCAATTTTAAAGAGGTTCATAACTATGTTTGAAGTATACATATTTGGACGAGTGCGAAGTGTTTCACTTGAAACTTCCTCGCTTAAGAAATCATACGATTGTGAAGGGGCTCTACTCAAAACCGGCATTGCTACAATCAATTCTATTTGCCGATGGGTTGTTACGTAATTTCTAAGTAAAGTTCAAATACTTTCTGTTTTCTATTCACTTATTTGGCTCATCAATTCTCTAATTGCTTCAAATTTCGTAATTGAAATTCAATCCTTTTGACGGACTACTGTCAAACTGGCATCTTTACTTTTGATGGGTGTCAAATTAAAGGTCTTGGTTAGAAGATTAAAGTTTTCTATGAAAAAAAATATGTAAATCCTGCATTCATCAGGATAAAGCAAGATTTCGCAAACAATAATTATTAATATTTTTAGAACAATCTAGACTTATGCAGTTCAACAATAAGTTAGCTGTAAGTAAAGTTGTTGTAATGGTGCTCTTTTGTAATATTAACCCACTCCCTATTCTATTTTCCGGGCCTCTTTGCAAAGGAACAGTTTGGCCTCTGACATCTCTTTTCATTCTCATAACATTTCAATCTTCATAATGAACTGTTTTCCTATTTTATCAGCAGAGTACCATTTAAATTTTCTCCGTAGAAGGACACTTGCCATGACTCAAGCTGCCCCAAGTATGAGTTACTCCAATTGTTATAGAATTTGAACAGAATAAGCTTCAACAACCAAATTAAACTATATTCGATAAAAACTTTGTGGTCAGAATTCGCAAAAAGAAGTTTTTGATGCAATTTGAAAGCTTGTGGAAAAATGTGTAAGCTGTTGGGATTGGGACAAGTAATAGATGTAAGCTAATTAATAAATAAATAGGGTAGCGCAACAGAGTGAGGAGCCCCCGGGCCTAGCTCCTAGCGCATTTCTCATAGGAAAAGGAGGGGACCTACAATTTTCACTATTTAAGACAACGAATTTAGTAAAGAAGGATTTATCAATACTTCGCAATACCCGTGGAAAAATATTTCTGCCACTGTTAGGCAGCATGCAAACCATAACGCAAACGATCACTCCGCGGGTAGGTACCAAGTATTCGATGTGAAGAATCAAATTCGTGCAAGTTGCTCCCGAAAAACTGAGAAAATTGCTGTAGTAGCCAAATTCTCTTCGATCTTTGGAATTAAAAATTCAAGATTAGGTCTTAAGGCTTTAAATGCTCAGTTTACTCAAGAACTGTAGCCTCCCAACCATAAACTACGATTCTCGTCTCGTGTCGAATGTGTGCTGAATCGCGATCCCTTCAATGCTTCAATATTATCCAGAATTGGGATATTTGCAGGCAGAATAGTCGCAATTTGGGTTTCGTAAGAATAACCTAACAATTGTTGTTGAAAATCCTCTCCATTCTCAACGGTTGACTGTGTTTTGTTTCTTGTTTTACAGGGTCCACGGATCTTAATTTGAAATTGAAACTGTTCTGGTTTTAGAGATGTGCCCACGAACGATGATGTTGCGTTGACCTCAAAAACCGTCGTTTGCTCCAAGTCTGAGTCAAACCATAAATAGTGTTGTCGGTGCATTTGTTCGTTCCAGGAATAGTAAACCTGCCTTTCTTCGTTTTTCAGGAGAGTAAAATCAGCATTTGGTAAAAATGCTTAGCAAGCATAGAATTTATTGTCCATTCAAACTTTGGTGTTGGTTTTTCGCACTTCTGCATCTCAATGTATGTAGAAATTTGCGTTAAAAAAGTTTAGTTTCACTCGTTCGAAATATTGATTCTGAGATATGAAAGGAGTTCAAATATGCAAATCTATGCATCTTTATATGTAGATCCTTCGATTGCCCCGTAAATTTTTTTTTGCGGAACCATCAACCTCAATCAATTTCAGTTGGTGAGGATGATTTTTTGTCAGCCATAATCTAATCACTGTCCGTATAATATTAGACATGGTGGAGGATCAAAAACTGTACTTTGGGCTTGGTAGGGAAAAATATGCATAGGCCACCATGGAAAACATGTCTATCAATACTGAAAATGTAATGAAATTGATTTTTTAAGGGTTCTTCAATGATTGATTTGTTTATCTAGGAACATAACCATACTTTCTCTGTTCCGAAATAAACAAATCAAGCTTTTTATTATGTTTCGTGTCCTAAGAAAATATTTATTTTTCTATTGCAATGGACAACTAATTACGAAGATGAGCAAAGGTATCTTTCAGTTCTGTCTCGGATCTTATTTCTAAAAAAAAATAGTTTATAATAAATAGCCAGAGGAGTTATACCTAACAAAACAGCTCCATTTATTTCAGTGGCAGTGGTTGCACGAGGCACACAAGGGTTGCTCTACTCAGTGGCCATTATCATCCCCATCGCAATACTTACAACAACAAATTTTCAGATAAAAGGACGACAAAATTAATTTATTTTCGCCGTGTGGTTGAAATTTCCATACCAACTTGTTTATTTTTTTTCGTCCTTTCGTATTTGTGCAGTGACCCAGCCTTGAGGTTTTCGGTCTCAAAAACATCATAACGTGAGTAGCCTATTATGGTCTCTTCATCAAATGAAAATGTGCAACCTGAAATCCCGCCATCGCATCGGTATGGTATCTGGCAACTGGCACGGATTGTTGTCATTGAGCTGGTTGGTTGGATGGTTGGTTGCCCGTAGTGTTTTCATTTCTGGTATGGTGCTCTGCATTGCATATCGACATGACATAGCGCGCATAACACACATGCTGATCGTTAGTGGCAAAGCTATTAAGGCTTGTTTTTATTTCGCCGTGATTACATGCGATATAACGTCCTGAAGCCGTACAGATAAACATAATTTAACACCCTTGGGCCTGGGATAAAGTCATGCAAAACGGCTTATACAGCTCGTCAACAAATTGGCTTGTGCAACATCGGTTATATAACGGCGGGCGATATTGGTCAGATGTCCATTTTGGCAGTCTGGTTATAATTTTAATGGTTCCGTGTGTGGTATCTTTTGAGGCAGCAGCATGTGGAATGACAGTGGCTTCTCCGTTCGGTTGGCTTGTTGTGTAGGCAGAGAACTGCATCGACGAGGTTTTGGCAACTCATTGAGCCTTATTGATTTTTAGCATCAGTTAGCATTTATTCAGTTTGTATATTCTTTCAACTCATGCTCATTCGTGTAAAGGATAATAATTAATAGAAGTACCTTCGAATGCATCATCAAATGCCAGAGAGTCATTGAATGCGTGCATTGAACGAGCATGAGCACAGACAATAGTAATAATCGTAAATCACAGATACTTGCTTAATTGATACAAATTGATATTTACTCCCTCGGTTATTGCTGGTTCGGTGCACGTGGGTGCTCATGGTATTTCTATTATCCTTTGTCTGTTGAAATGGAAAGTGATGGCTTTGCTTTGCTTATGAAAGGTATGCAAATGATTTGTAAATATGCATTTAGCTTAGAACTCTACCCAGGAGCTCATAAGTTGCGGTGTTTGTGATCGGATAGTGCAACAAATTCCAATAGAGTCGCACGGAGTATAGGTGAAGAGGGCAGATGTATATATATTTGGCAATAATTTCAAAGTAACAAGTTTGCATTCATAACGACTAGAACATTGGTTTTCCATCGTAAATTATCTTAGAACACAGCAAACCTGATAGAGAAACGTGAATGAGGAATTGTCCTTAGTGCAGGTGTTTACTTTTTTATTGATGAACGAAAGCTGTACTTAAAGATCTTTTTTGTTTGTATTGAAACCAACAAAAAACAACCTCAAAACCATCTCAAAAGAAGCCTGAACTAAAACAACTTAAAAACGAGAACCCCGTCTGCATAAGATTAACAGCATTCCTCTATACTAAACACCTTTGCTATTGAAATCACAGTAACCCCAAGTTAATTTGATAAAATCTAAATTTACATCTGCCTCTCATCCTAACACTCAAAGATGCAAACACGTGATAACAAAATTTACATTGCCAACCCTCATTACGGTGCTCATAGGTTAGGATATAAATGTCAGAGATGTGTCTCCTATTCACATTTAATTTCGAATTTGAATCCTTACAAGTGTATACACAAAAGCATGTAGATTAAGTCACAGCCGTAAGTATACCTGACGTTATCATCACTACGGTGACTTAATGCATATACCAGCTCCTGAGTTCTGTGAGTGAATTGGAGACCGTGTGTGTGCTCCAGGTAAACATAGAAAATGCAATGTCAATAGAAATCCAATCAAGTTAGTTTGCCAAAAGACAACAGGATCCATTAAAACTTTTGCTGATTGTTTTAAAGTGCTTTTGCGCAAAATGCACCCGGGGATTGCCTTTATGGCCACCTTCAACCACACACATCCAGGAGCCAAGAGGCTACCTGCTCAAGTTTTTGTATAGGGAGTAGAAGTAGGGGGCAAACAATGCCTCCGAATCCGAAGCAATTAAAGTTTTCACAAACGTAAGAGAGACGCCTTTGAAGATAACTTTGGTTAGGAAACACCGAGTTAAAAGAAGAGAAAAAAAAATCCTTGGGGAGTTGTTGCCGGAATAGTTGATGCATTCTGCACTTTATGTTAGCTGGCGCGTAGCTTTCATCACTCATCACACAAGACGAAAATTCGACTGAGTGAATTTGAGTTTTTTTTATATTATTTACTTACTACACTTGGACACCTTCTGCTTAGCTTTGGAAAAGGACAGACTAGCCGGATTTTTTTTTTTTTTTTTTGCAGCCATATGAGAAAACGAAGGACCTAAGCTTAAGCTCTTCTGTACTGATGAAAACAGAGGTACGTATCCAAAGAAAAAAAAAAATCGTAAGTGGTTGAAAAAGAAGTGAGCCCTATTTTAAAAATATAACCTCGTACTTTTGAATAAACTCAATTCCACAGGCATTCTAAATTAAAACAAGATCTTTGCCTCAAATGCAACATTCGTAATAAACATTAAATGCCGAAAATCTTTCGAGAGTTTCATGTCTGAGTTATAACGCCGCCTTAGAGTCGGTTTCACCTATAGTTTGTGAGTTTAATTAAAGGAAATCAGTACTTGCATCGTATTACAATGTTGATTTGACTTCGATGTCACGTTTGTGCTTCTGTACAAGACCGCGGAACGCTACTCCAGGTTAGGTTAGGTTACAGTGGCTATTATTTCGGCTAATACACATAAGTCCGTTGGGTCCATTGTGATACCCCGATAGATCTAACGTATCCTTATCCTAGTGCAACAAATTCGAGCTTACAATGAAGCGAGAGAAACGCAGGGCGTCGATTTGAGTAAGATCACTAGGGTCATCAAAGAAGTAAAAACTTAGGTGTATTCTGCGCTTGTGAGCTAAAGCTGGGCATGAACAGAGATGGTGTGAACAACTTTCCGTCTCCTCTTCATCCCCACATCTTCTGTAAAAATCGTTTGAAGGCATTGTCCTGTGATGATACCTATCGTCGCACTGATGTGCTTTCTTTTGAGAGAGATCAAGCCGTACGAAAGGTTAAGATCTAGCTTGGGCCAGATCTGTTTCATTGCGTTACATGTTAAACTGCTTGATCATCTCAGATTAGTTTTCTTGTATCCGTCCTGCTTGAGCAGGAGTTTGTATATAGCGATTGGAATGCCAATACTCTCTGTTTTCGGTAAGAAGGACAGAAATTGTTCTGTTTCTGGCGAGTTCGTCTGCTTTGCAGTTTATTGGTATGTCTCTACGACGCCCCGGCACCCAGCTCAGGTGAATGTTGAACTGCTTTGATATCTCCCTGAGAGATGATCGGCAGTTACGCTACTCCAACTCGAAGCAAAAAGTTCAATTTGGATGAACTTCTGCTCGCTTTGGCGAACAAATCATAGTGCCAATTCCACACAATGCGTTCGCACGTTACGGTATCAAAACCCAAGCTGAAGCGTGACTGTGAATTATTACATTAGAAACATTTCAAAAGCTGTCCGATAGGGAAGATTTCACGATGGATTACTTAGTTGACAAATTAACTATTTTTCCAAGTGAACACTTTGTCGGAAATTCGATTGCGAAAATTGATTGTTGACAGACAGGAATGAATAAAACATTTTGGGTCACCAAGGTGAAGTTTCGTCACTTTTCTTGTGCGGCAAAATTTTGAATTTATATACACATCAATGGTCAGACATATACTAATGATGTCGCCTTTCTTTCGGTAGGGTCCAGCATCCAGCTTTTCAGTTGTGTGTTTCAAGGCTAAAGGTTCCTTAATTTGAACCTAAAGTCGATTTGCTCACTTCAAATACTTGGAAACTAAATTATTTAACATTTCTAAGCCTTCTAAAAATTCACGAAAATATCTTGAGATAGTCTTAAATAGCAAGCTTCCCGAAAGGGTTGGGTTCGAAATCCCAGTTTTTATATTCCTGCTTATTAAAATCCCGGTTTTGAAATCCCGCTTTTTGAAATCCCGTTTTTAAAAAACCCGCTTTAAAATACCGCCTTTTAAAATCCTGCTTCTTATAATCCCGTTTTTTAAAATCCCGCTTTTGCAATCAAAACTAGTTGTTTTATTTAAAAAAAATCGCGCGATTTTTTTAAATAAAACAACTAGTTTTGATTGCAAAAGCGGGATAGAGAAATCAAAATAAAGGAAGCAACAAGTGATTTAATTGGAATAGATTCATTGTAGCGCTAAGCAAATAACAACAATTCAAATTATCAAAATAGATTATTAGCATATCAAATGGTACACTAAAAAGAAGAACATAGGAAAGGAACTTATTACACTGATCCACAAAATTTTTTAACAATAAAGGTACTTGCTAATTTTGAGTAACCTATATACCCTCATTTTATTGCCATAATCATTTTGATTTCAGCAGGTCTAGTTTTCGAGTTACAGCCAGTGCCTTCAAATCAAAAAAATTACCGTTTTTGTTTCCATTAGGTTTAGTTATCGTGCTCCAACCATTGGATTTGAATTAAGCACACCAAGAACCTTCAAAAATGTTCTATCTGACTCAAATGTATTTTCAAGACTCTACCAAGGCTTCAAAACAGAGATTGACCATGCATTACAACTTTTAAAGTTAAATATCACAGTAATTTGATGTAATACACCCATTTTGAGAACAGATTTGGATTCAGCACACAAAAACCCATAGGAAAAGTATTGGTCTGTTTTTGGGTTGAATTTTTTTCATGTTAAAACATTTCTATTTTTTCCGATTTTGGAATCTCAATATCTCGAAAATGACACGTAGCCAATCAATTCTGAGGCTAGATTTGAATGCAGCAAGGTAAAAACCTTAATATAAACATGGTCTCCTTTCTGTTACCGAAAAACCGCAAATTTTGTTGACCAGTGTAATCATCAACAATATTTCTTATAATTTTATATCAGTGTAATTGTATGCTGTGAGCAAAGCGACGTAAAAAACCTGTTTTACAAATTTTTTGTCTATTTTTTTCGTAGTTTGTAAAATATTAAGATGTATAAAAACGGGATTGGCGGGATTTTAAAAAGCGGGATTTGAATAAATAAGGATTTTGATCGAGCGGGATTTAAGAAGTCGGGATTGTAAAAAAGCAGTATTTTAGTAGACGGGATTTTAAAACTTTTTTTTCGGGGTTCTTGAAAAACGGGATTTTGAAAAGTGTGATTTCGATACGCTCCCTTCCCGAAACTAAAAAGGTTGTGTCAAAATTTGCCGAAACACTTTCGGTCTTTCAATTTTTTATAGGAGCTTTTGATAAGGCATCCGGTCAGTGTAAGTTGTCATTAGACCTTTAAAAGCACATGGTGTACTGTTAATGCTATTATTACCGCTGAAAATTCCTTCCCCCTTTTTTTATATTATAGACACCACTGTCAAAAAAATCTTCACCTTGCCAACATTTGGCTCGCAGGTCAGGTGCAGATAACGGTTCTAAGACACAATCTTCGCTAATTTTTCGAGTCAACAAACTCTCAGTTTGGGGCTGGTTTGGTACAATATAAAAAAAAGACAGTGTGGCCGTTGCTTAGCAGTGAGAATATCTGCCTGTGAATGCCATAAGAACTGGAATTTCGAAGCCCAGAGACCTCCGATTGTTACTCCATCACCTTTCACGAAGAATTGGCAACTCCTCCGAAAATATTTACACTGCCGTAAATTTTGCTTTCTCAATTAGCCGTTAGTAAAGGGCAAAAATCTGTAGGTCCTCTACATTCCTCATTAATATAAGGGTGAGCTCTATGGTTCCACCTCATTTATTAACATATTATTCAAAAACGAAAGGACTGCTGTCGAATTGCACGGTTGCAAGGCCAACAATCTGCGGAAAGCTATTAAATAAATATGTACACTGTCTCCAAGCGGATACTGACATCTGACAGTACCCCGATGGCCATCAACTATGCTTAAGCATATCCTTTAATTAAGTATCTAACTGACATCAGCTAAACAATGATTGAAGTAAGTATTCAATCTCCTAATGACGCGTGTTTTGAAATTAAAGGTGGTTCGAATGGCTGAATTTACTGAGTACTGTTTAGGCGATGAATCGCCCAGGCGAGTGTTTCGCACGAGATTCTTGGGACCAAAAACAGCACTTTGTCTGCCTGTGAAGTTTTTTGTCGACAGCTCAATCTGTCCAAATCTCAGTCGTAGATTATCTACATGCTTCCGTGGGATTTATACAAATTTCAGGAATGCAACATTGCAGCATTATTCATCAGCAGAATAACTTTTGTCTGCGAATTGTTTGGAGGAAATTATAGGATACCTTGAACCATTACCTCTCGAACTGTCCTCGAATAAAGGGCAGCAATTGCCAGCTTTCTGTAAAGATATTCAAAGTTACTCATATTAAAATTGAGTTTTGCTATATGGTGGAGCAGTTAGAAAATCAATTGAAGCTCCGTGAACCATGCTGCCATATTTGGTTATAGCATGAATTGAAAAGACCACGTAAAGTTATACCAATGCTGTTTTTATCCCAGGGATGTTCGTAAAGTTTAAAAAACACAAAGTGTGGGAGTAATTCGATTCTACGGCAAAAATTGTAAGGTGCAAAGTAAGTGAATTTGATAACCGTCAAGTATTGTACAACCAGCAAATGTTGTTTATCAAAAGATTTGGAAATTCCAAACCTGTCAATGTTCTTTTTGAAGGCACTCAAATATATGGAAACCCCTATTGTCAAAATTGAAAACTTTTCGCTTCAGCAAAGAAAGCAAGAAGATGCATAGGAATTTAGGACTTAACCAACATCTCCTTCACAACTGGCTTACCAAACCCCAACATAATTCATTCTATGTTTCACAGGAGTCAAATAAGGGAAGCCCACAAGTGATTACTACAAGCTTTTAACTAGCCAAAATGGTTTTCATTCAAAGCGTGCCTGTTGTTCTAAACCAAGTATACGGATTCTGTTTTCTTCCCTTCACTTCCTTTCGTTCCTTAAACATCTGTCATCCAATAAAAAGATAGGTCTTCCCTCTCTAAATTAATCTCTTTAGTGGTGATTAAATAGAATAGTTGCCTTGTGTCCGTCCAATCAAGATACCTGCTGCAGTCAAAAAATTCCTTTCGCAACCGCACATCCTTCGAATGAAATCAGTGCTGGGTTATGGGATTACATTGATTAATGATGTCGACCATTATCCTGTTTATGAGCTAAAGTTTTCCTCAAACTAAGAGAAAATGAAAGAATTCGCCATCGCAGAGAAAAAATGAATAATTATGCTAGATGAGCAAAAATGTCCTTTGACAGGTTCCATCATTAATTCTGCGAGACAAATCTTTTTCATTTATTGTTTGCCGCACATTGGAATTCTTTTAATCACATTAGTCCTCCAAGAATGGACTTTTATGGTTCCTTTTGCCTTTTGCGGTTGTTTGTTCATTTCGCTTTCACTCAAAGACTTCGGTTGTATGTTCATAAGTAAATTATTGTGCACCGGAGCAGGGATATTTTTTGAAAGGAATTTCCACTGGATAGAGATACGAGTACGCTATACGGTCAAAGCGAAAAACTATCTAGCCAAGAGGTCCATATTTCATTAGGCGTATTATTGGTTTTAATAACAGCTAGAGCTAAAGCGTCCTGCAAGCAAAGGATCGTTTCTCATCTTTTATGCCGCATCGGAAAAAAAAGAAAATAAACGAATATCCCTGCAGATTCGATGTCATAAAAATCAGAATCGTCTTTATTACTTTTGTGGCTTGAAGTGAGGCGATCCTCCCCAACATCGTTGTCGCTGGCCAACTCGAAAGGACTCCATGTGGAGGAGTCTCCGATTTTAGCATCAAAATATACCATGTGTTTCACTATTGGTTGGCGTTTTCTGATGCGGAAATTGTGGGTAATAAAAGGATGCACGCTAAGGATAAAACCTCATAAATTGCTACAGGCAGTTGCGATGGCTTTGCATTTGAGAATCACTTCGTTGGACTTAGAACGGAATTCATTATGAAGCTAGGATAGTAAAAAGAGACACATTTTTCTTCTTCTTTTTTTTTGTGGGAACTGCAATTTCAATGGACTATGAGTATCCTTTTCCGTGTTGCATTTCACATGAGGACCACAGCCCCTCGCTCTTAGAAAGATGCTGAATAATAAAGCGATTTGAAACTATAAGATTTATGAATTTGCACTATTGAATGTGAGACATTCTCCCTGATTTACCGATTAAAGGATGAACCGGCAAGAGTCATATGGTAAAGCAAGAATGTCCTCTTAAGGAGAGCTCAGCTGTCAATGACCTCGTTGGTTACGAATTTCACTTGTACGTAGGTACATATCTAGTTGTCTAAGTTCACCATGGCATTGAAACATTCTGTACAGTTGTTCTACTTGAGCTCCATTATTCAAGACCCCACCACCGCATGGTTTTTAACTCTCACTGAATGTGGAAATTATTATTATTTCATAATTTACCTTTGCTAGAAAATATGTTTTTGTAGACTTCATTCCCTCCACATTGCTAAGGCGGCTTTGAATGTAGTATAGGTACTTCTACACGTGAACCTCATACAAAGCCAGAGGTATCACCTACCTACCATATCTACAGCAAAAGCAGTTAAGCCATTATACACTTCGTTGAAGTTTCAAACAATTATTTTCAATTTAAGTTCTACGGTGCATGAAATTAATTTCTTTTGTGTGTGAGAACTGGATTTTCGACACTTTTCCAAAGGATACAAACCCACGTAGGTGTACGGTGCGGTGCGAACGTTGGCAGTGGAACAGGCGCGCCTGTTTCCAGTTTTGAGAGAAAATATTCGGCTTTTTTCCTTTTAACTTCAAATTGAATTTCAGTGCTGTGTGTGTTGAAAATAATTGCAATTGACAGCACCAGTTAAGGATTCAAAAAATGAAAATCCAATTGTGAAACACATTTGTTGAGTACCTAATGCCTACCATTTTGCTTTTTGTGTACAGGTGTTGGAGCGAATAACAGGAAGTGAGCTTAAGTTACTTCGTTGAGACTTTTTGTACAGGAGGTACTAAAAGAAAACATTTCTAAAAGGCTGAATAGAAAAATATACTTCCTTCAATTTCTTTTATTGAATTAAAAAATAAAAAATAAAAAAACTACTAACCGCTTTTTAGTCGGTTTTAGGTTTGGCTCTTGTGAGTTTGGCCTTAATAAACTTAAAAACAAATTTGATAATCTTAAAGCACAAGTAGAGAACTGCAAGCAGGAATCCAATCACATCAAGTGACAACAGCTGAAAGGTATTCATATGGACTGCAGGACTTTGCATATGAGGAGCACCATGATGTCTGAGGACATACTCCACCCAGAAAACTGCAGTTTCCTTAGCAGTCATTGGACGGTCTTTGTACAATTTGGCAAATCTTCGAACATTGTCTGCATATTTTTTGTTTGTCAGTACTTCATTCAAGGCGTTGCTTAGGTCCGTCTCGGTAAGTGTATGATAATCAACTGACAATCCGAATCCTTCTTTAACTACATTTTCCATGTTGGAGGTTTGTTCTCCAAACAGTGGAATACCAACCATCGGCACACCATGGTATTGAGACTCAACAACACTTCCTTGGCCACCATGAGTAATGAATAGTACAACATTCTTGTGGTTAAGGATATCATCTTGGGGTAGCCAGCTTTTGAAGAAAATATTTGGTGATTCTCCTGGAAAGTCTGAGTCTCCCCATTTCCAAAGAATGGTTTGAGGGAGCTTGGAAAGAACACTAAATATTATCTTAACTTTTTCCTTGTCAAGAAAGCTTCCCTGGACATTTGATCCCAAACTGAAGTAAATAGCTCCGTGCTTTGATGAGTTGTCTAGGATATTCTTGATGTCCTGAAAGGAATCGTATATATATTTAAAAAAAGAAATATTAAGAAACTGTTAACACTCGAATTCTGCTTACCTCTGGCAAAGGATCTGGCTTGTCTTTGATTTGAATCCCACCGATTTCAACCATAGCAGGAACATTTGGACGAATTGGTGTTTGACTGAAGTGATGGTTGGTGAGTATGAGAGAGATATTTTTCTTCACATCATTAAATGACGGATACTTATCAGGTGGGAAGAATGTTCTGAAAAATTTGAAAATAAGTGCATGAGTCATTCATAAAATTTCAATTGGTTTCGGTTTCTTTCAAGATGTGCTTCTAGTAAAAGTCTGGTCAGTACTTAAGCTGAAGCGTATCTTAAGTCTCAAGACGGTACTTAGTTCTCCACACCACAGTGGTGAACAGTCTAAATGGCGGGTATTTTTTTGAAAATGCAAAAATCAGTTTTTGAATAGTCGGAAAGAATTTTGCCTAAGATTGAAAACCTTTTGAGAACCTAAAAATTTTTTTTTAGAATTCTATAACTTTAAGATTTCCGCGTGTAATTAGTCTTTAATTGTTGCATCCCTTTCAGTTAGCAAAATTTACTCAGCACGTTCTGAACAATCCCAATTACATCTTAAGTTTCACTGAGGTGATCATTTAGTTAAGGCGATATCTAATCACCAGAAAAAATGTTACCCGAACCAACAACAAGAGTCTATTGATAGTGAGAACTGATGAAATAATTATTTCATATTTTTACGTCAAATTTCTTTCTTATTCTTAGAGATAAGATTAAATGTGTAAGCATTATGTTTTTACCTCCAACGAAATGCTCGAAAACAACTTCATGAAAACAATGACCAATATGAGCCTCTACAAATATATATGATTACTCTACACGGTAATCATATGCGAGTGTTTTGAGGGATTTAGTAGTCACAAGTCACATACGAGCCTAAGGCTTTATCTTTCGAATATATCTAGAACGAGTATTACAAAATATTTGCAATATTTACTCACTTATAGTGATCCATCTGCCACCAATGCATCAAATGCGATATCATGACGTCTTCTACGAAAATCGTATAAAAAAAATTGTAAACTCTGTCAAAAAATCCCATAGGCTGCTTTCCTCCGCCCAACAAACTTGGAACGTAGCTTATTTCTTTGGGATTTCCAACAAATCCATCTATGCTACCAACTGGTCGAACCGAAAATGATAATATAACTGGACACTTGAAGTGTGCCGCCAGACCCAAATGAAATTCGTTCATAAAATATCCCATAATGATGAGGTCAAATGATTCTTCATCCATAAGTTTTCTGATTCCTGTCTGGTTGAAAGCATTAACAGCATATTCTGTGATGAAGTCTGCCGGTTGTCTTATCTTCTGATACCAGGGTGGTTGAGCATTAATGCCCTGTATTACGAAACTACTCGGCATTGGCTGATTTTCAAGCTGAATGTGGCGTTTATAGCGCGGATTATTCTTGATCAAAGGAATAGTTGTGACAACCGTCACATCGTGACCCCGCTCTGCCAAAGCATCAACAACCGCTGTATGAACAATCAAATGACTCTTGCCAGGAGTAGCAAAGAAGCCCAGAATACGAGCTGAATCGCTTCGAGCAACAAAAGAAGCTAAAAAAGTGACAACACAAAAATTCAACACCGTACGCGACATGACTTTCGATGCCTATACACGTACACGACACCAATCTAACAACGGCTACGGCCTACGATATACTAATGCCTGATCAGACTTCTCAAAGCTGTCGATCTTCATTATATTTTGAAGTGATTTGTGTATTTATGATTATCCGTGTGTGTGAAATTTTTCATTGCCACTTAAAGAGTAATTTTTGAAAGAGAACAAAACTGTTTATATCTACGTTCTCGTATCACGTTAACTGAGAATCATTGTGAGCAAGGTCACTAATCATTGAAGTAGACGTAAAAGAACTTCCTACAACTTGTTGACAAGCTCAAAAGAAAACAATAAAGTAATTATATTGGAAGCTAGAAGACTCGTGTAACAGCGTCATATACTCTGAAGGAGATAAGATTGGGTTCTGCTTCTGCGGCTGTGTTGTACAGGGTTGCCAGCTATACTTTAATCAAGACAACTTGAAACTTGTCCTTCACTCCAAATTTATTTGAAATTGTTGGAGTTGTTTTCTAACTGCAAATTTTATAGAAAATTGGTCCATCGGTTCGGGTTGTAGATCCATATACAAACAGACAGACACACAAACACACACACTCGAGACAAAATAGATGGACCCACTTTTTTGTTTTCTCTAATGACATACTGTCACCTCTCAATTTTTTTTCTGCGCGACTGCAAAACTTGCAATATAGTTATCGCAAGTAAAAATAAATTCATTAGAACAGAAATAGAGTATAAAATTAGTAGACTCAAAAAAACTCCTAGAGGTAGACAACAGAAAGTTATGAGATAACTGATTTGTTGGTAAGGACTAAAAGACTTTTCCTTTTCTTTACACCACTGTCCCACTTTATAGTAGAAGGGCTTCAATTTATTTGAATAACTGTGGTGCCAGGTAACGTAACAGGCACGTGGGAGTACAAGATTCGAAAAAAATCCAATTGTCTTTCCAAGTATCGCAGTTCGAGAGAAATCGGCAAGTCCTCCGGGAGCAATAACACAGCCATGAAAATCTCTTTTCACTAAGCCGTTCGCAATTGTAACAAAATAATGTGTAGGTGCAAAATAATGTGAAGAAAAATACCCCGACGGTGGTTTGCTAGGGTAAGATGTTTTAGTTTATTTCAATTCGAACAAAAAACTACGCCTGCGATTATATATTTTACTTTTATGTTCAGTAAATAAAAACTACAAACTCCGAACATTTCTGAAAATAAGTAAATAGATAGAATTTTATATCAAAATCCAAGAAAAATATAATCGGGCTGCCTTTTCATTTACCTAAAATATTACATCCACCTCCACTGTGGACCGGTAAATTCTGAAAATATACGTCTTTTGGTCCCTGTCTAGAACTTTTTTCCTAAAAAAATTTTGTTTAATGATTTGAGCTACTAGTCTACTACTATTTGTAGAATTAGCGATATTCTATTGTTATGTATTTTTTAAAGTGCATAGCTCGAACAAATCTCTTTATAGGAGCGATAGCAAATGCCTCGTTTTTGAGGCTTTAGAGATAGAACAGTGTGGTATCCTGGGCGTAATGGTAAGAATGTCTGCTTGCGGGAGGTAATTTAAGGCAGTACAGTAATATTGCCCTTGAGTAACAACAACAGGGCATTTTACTCTGGCAATTTATCACAGTAAAAACAGGATGGAAAGGTTTCCAGTGCGATAGATTTTTGAAACTAGTTTGTTTTGTAACAGTTTGCAGAATTTTTTTGTCGAAAGGAGGTGTTTACAAAAAAATGTGGTTTCCAAAGAAATTTTTCCTTCGATCTTTACAAATTAAAGAAATAAAAATTTACAAAAAGGGTGGCCATAGTTTTGAAAGACAGTTACGGGTAGATACGCGTTTAAGGTTTCGTTATAAAGCCCATCCAGTTTGGATGATGCACGTCAGCGAAAGACCTATCGATATCTTCGAAGATAATTTGAATTGTGAAAAGTCCTCCTACAAGCAGAGTTCACACTGTATACAATTATTTGGACAGGCTTTGGTTTGAACGACAAATGCTTGATAGTGTGAAGCGTCAGACGACATCTTGACCAACTTGTTGGATGGTTTTCAAATATTTTTGAAAATCTAGAAGTTGGACGGAGTGAAAGAGTATGTGACATAAAGCTGGACGACAAGCTTGATAATTGTGAACGCAAACTACATCCGACCATCCAACTTCCATCAATCGAAGTCTGTCCAACTAATTGCACAGTGTAAACATTGAACAGGGCTATAGACATATTCTCAAACAGAGAGAAAATATGTAAAAAATAATAATAATGGGGTATAATAGCACAACTATTATACCCCACTACAATTCAACTGATGGATTGTCAAAATTCTATGGTGAGTTTGTGTGAGTGGTCATTTAGTCAAGGCGATATCTAATCACCAAGAATATGTTTGGCTAATTGAAAACTCAAGTCCGTTGATAGTTTTCACACATAACTATATAATATAATCAGACAATATTTGCATTCAATTTCAAGTTTTGTTTTTCTAGTGATAAACTATTTTCTGTAGAGAGATAAGATTGAAAGTGCAAGCATAATCCAACATCACCTAACTGCCAACCACTTACATGCTATAAAACGCTCGAAAACAAGTCCAAAGGCCAACATGAGAAACTCAATTGCTAATCATTATTCATATGGAAATAGCTAATTACTCTCCTCGGTCTAAACAGAGGAAAACAATAGCATTGAAATTTACATAAGTGCGCCTCCATCGATTAATCTTTCGAAAAGAACGTAATAAAATATGACAATACTCACTTGTAGTGATCCATCTGCCACCAATGAATCAAATGCGACATCATGACGTCTTCTACGAAAATTATATACAAGAAATTCTGAACTCTTTCAAAAAATCCCATTGGCTGCTTTCCTCCGCCCATCAAACTTGGAACGTAACTTATTTCTGGAGGATTTCCAACAAACCCATTGACGCCACCAGCCGGTCGTATCATAAATGATAATATGATTGGACACTTAAAATGTGCCGCCAGACCCATATGAAAGTCGTTCATAAAATATCCATGAATGATTAGGTCGAATGATTCCTCATCCATCAGTTTTCTCACTTCTTTCTGGTTAAAAGTACTAACAGAATATTCTGTGATGAAGTCGGCCATTTGTGTTATTTTCTTATACCATGGTTGAGGAGTATTAATAGCATTTACCATGAAACTACTCGACATTGGCTTATTATCGAGCTGAATATGGCGTTTGTACTTATGGTTTTTCTTGATTAAAGGAATAGTTGTGACAACCGTCACATCATGACCCCGCTCTGCCAAAGCATCAACAATTGCTGTGTGAATAATCAAATGACTCTTCGACGGAGTAGCAAAGAAGCCTAGAATACGAGCGGAATCACTGCGTGTCACGAAAGTTGCTACAAAAACAACAACACAAAAGAACAACACCGTACGCGACATGACTATTGATATACACCACGTCTAACAACGGCTTCGATATACTAACGTCTGATCAGAAATCAGATTCCTCAAAGCGATCGATCATAAAATTTCGACTGTTAGCTTGCGACTGATCGTGTGTGTGTAGTATTTGATTACAACTTAAGAGTACTTTTTCGAAAGAGAGCGAAGAAAATGTGCACGGTCATTCTTCATTTTGATAAATGAAACAAGCAGAGAGAGATAAGAACTGATGTTATTACTTACATAATTGATTGGAAAAAGGTTTGTATTTGGAAAATTTATATTAATAGTAGTAGAACCTACGCCAAGGTCCAGTGGCGGCGGCGGCACTAAGCGTCAGCGACTAAAACGACCGCCGACAGCCTCCTTCCTGAAGGGGTCTCACAAATATAAATTTTTATGCATATGTACTTATAATTTCGTTATTTATTATTAAATGAAAAGATAAGTAAAGTTTTTAGCAGTTTTTTTATATTTCCTCAGATGTATTATTATTTATTATATCTATTATTTATTGTTTATTTTCATACACTTGCCGGAATGAAGTGAGTGAGTTGTACTTTACGGGTATACTATCCCGAATCGTCTGGCAACACTATCAAAGTTAGGCAACGCTCGCGAGCAGTCTTGTCAGAACATTTTTTTGACCACTTGTATCGACTCTGAAACCACTAAAAGACCACAAAAGCTCTCTCAGAGAGTTAAGCTAACTTATTCAAATATTAAAAATGAGGAGAAAATTAAAGCCGGAATGTTGTTTTTCTAATAATGATTTTAAAATATTAAACCATTTTTAAATCTGCATATTGATTACCGCAAAATTTACACCGAGGTACTTTATTACCTTTTGAATCAACAATATCTTCTTAGTTCTAACCAATCTTTGAAAATCACGTCCTGAAGTGAACAATCTCTAAATTTTTGCCAGCACGTTTGTTCACCAAGCATTTTTAAATGAATATTACCGTATTCATATTCTTAAGAAGCTATTTTTTACTGGATAACTTTCTTAAAAACGAAAACGTTACCTGTCTCACTCTCTTTTATCGTTTTTTCTACAAACAGTGCTCTAATGAAATAGCCAGCTGCATTCCTCAATTGAAACAATTTGGCCGCAACACCCGCCTCGCTAGAAATGCCCATCAGTTTGACCTTGAGCCCAACTTCGGACGTACAGTCATGTTCGAATCATCATAACCGATTCTGTGATTCTTATTTTAATCGCACCACTCGAATGTGGAATGCTTTGCCAGCCTCTGGCATTACGACTCTGAAAAGCTTAAAAACAATGTGCATCGGTGTCTCCTATTACATCTGGCACAATAGGTTTCATACAGACACCGCTGTGCCCGGAGCTGAGCAAGCTCTACCCGTCCCCTAAATCTATCTCCTATTACATCTTCTCCTATTTTCTTAAATGCTCGACTTGTGTTTTATGACATTATAAGGATATACAATATACATAACCCTTTTATGTGCGCATTAATTATAAAAAATATTGAATACAGTAAACAGGTGAGAGTTTCGTAATACAGGATTTAACAATAGTGTTGCTCAAGCTCGATTATTTGCGGAGAAAAGTAGTTACGATATCCAGTCTTAATTTAAAGAAAAAAAGAACAGCCCGGAAAAAACGAATGTTCGGTTATGAATATGTTGATGAACTTATTCAATCTTATATGAAATGCAGTGAAGAATTAACTTTTTTAACACATTGGTAAAAGCTATTGTAGTCGACGCCGACTGTCGATTTGAAAAACTCCTCAAAGTTAAAATTGATCAAGACCTACTTGAGGAGCACGATGAATCAAAAGAGACTATCTGCACTATCAGTACTATCAATTGAAGCTGAAATAGCGGCTACAACAGTGAGGCCAAAAGCCGAAAAGTTACACTTTTATAATTTCTATTTGTGTAATTTTTTTGTTTTTTGATTAGCAATAAAACTCATACATTAGTTAAACTGTAACCTAACGTTTTCTTAACTGGGCAATATAGGAGGCCTCGCAAATCTAATTTGGCCGACGTCCACGTGTGACCTAGCGCCGCCACTGTGAGTGGTCATTTAGTCAAGGCGATATCTAATCACCAAGAGTCTTTTTGTCTAATTGAAAACTCAAGTCCGTTGATATTTAGATTTAATCAGACAGTATTTGCAATCTATTTCAAGTTTTGTTTTTCTAATGATAAACTCTTTCTGTGGGGAGATAAGATTAAATGCGCAAGCATAATCCAACATCGCTTAACTGCCAAACATTTAAATGATATAAAGAGCTCGAAAACAACTTTATAAAGTCCAAAGGCCAACATGAGAAAATTTACTGCTAATCATTATTCATATGGAAATTGTTAATTACTCCCCTCGGTCGAAATAGAGGAAAACAATAGCATTGAGATTTACATAAGTGCGCCTTCATCGATTAACCTTTCGAAAAAAAAGTAATAAAATATGACAATACTCACTTGTAGTGATCAATCTGCCACCAATGAATCAAATGCGACATCATGAAGTCTTCCATGAAAGTTATATACACGAAATTCTGAACTCTTTCAAAAAATCCCATAGGCTGCTTTCCTCCGCCCATCAAACTTGGAACGTAACTTATTTCTGAAGGATTACCTACAAACCCATTGAGACTACCAACTGGTCGAACCATAAATGATAATATGATTGGACACTTGAAGTGCGCCGCCAGTCCCAGATGAAAGTCGTTCATAAAATATCCATGAATGATTAGATCGAATGATTCCTCATCCATCAGTTTTCTCACTTTTGTCTGGTTGAAAGCATTAACAGCATTTTCTGTAATAAAGCTGGCCATTTCCGTTATTTTCTTATACCATGGTGGAGGAGTATTAATAGCATTTGCCATTAAATTGCTCGACATTGGCTTATTTTCGAGCTGAATATGGCGTTTGTACTTATGGTTTTTCTTGATTAAAGGAATAGTTGTGACAACCGTCACATCATGACCCCGCTCTGCCAGAGCATCGACAATTGCTGTGTGAATAATCAAATGACTCTTTGACGGAGAAGGAAAGAAGCCTAGAATACGAGCGGATTCGCAGCGTGCCACAAAAGTAGATAAAAAAACAACAACACAAAAGTACAACACCGTACGCGACATGGCTATTGATGGATATGCACCACGTCTGACAACCACTTCGATATACTAATGCGTAATGCCTGATCAGATTCCTCAAAACGGTTTTGAATTGACTTTTTTGCGATTGTTTGTGATGGTGAAACCTTTGATTGCCACTTAAGAGTACTTTTTCGAAAGAGAGCTCAAAAAATATGCACGGTCATTATTCATTTTGAATCACAAGCACAAAGAGAGATAAGAGCTGCTGTAGTTACTTACATAACTGATTTAAAATAGGTTTGAATTGGGCATATTTAGAGTAATAGTAGTGCAACCTACCCCAAGGTCGGATCAATAGTGTGACGCAGATAAGTAGGAGGGTGGAGGGCTGTTATCTTATCAATTTAAGATCACTATGATCCCCAAAAAAGAAGGAGAGGAAGAAAATGAAAAGAGAAAGAACACCTGAGGCAGTCCAACTTATTTGAATGATAAATGCAAAATATGGATTTGCATATAGAATAAAATAGTGTCGCAGTATCTGTTTCGTGGCAAGTCTTCAGACAGTAATTGATTCACGTTTCCTCACTAGGCTGCTCAGAATCTTCGAAAATGTGTGTGTCCCCTCTATTACTCATGACTCATGAGATTTGGGTGCAAGAAGTACACTAGGCCCCGGTGCAATATGGTCCGCTAGCGCTGTTGTTATTTATTTAGCATTAGAACAAAAAATGCACCACAAACGATAACCCATTTTACTGTGTTTTTAGGACTGATCTTCAGAAGGTAAATGGAAATTTCGATTTCAGAGCATTTCTAAAAATATACCCTTTCCAACTAAGCCTAACAGAATTGCCATAAAATTTTTGGTCATAGAAACGCGTTATATCAACGACGACGTCTACATATCATTGTTGAGCCACCATATATAATATTTCTGTAGTAAATATGTACTTTTCACTTTTGTCAGTGAGAGATTGACAGATAAATCCGCCATAAAATACTGTCCGTATTTATGTGCGTCATGTAAACTGTTTATTGATAAGTGCTGACACAATTTCACAAAAACAAGGGAGGATTTAATAGCAGACACCGAAGTGTATAGTGCTTTTTAAGTTTTTGCTGCAGAGGAAAAGCAGAGCCTGGTAAAGCATTTCACAAAACTTTAATGTAACTGCCAAACAGATTGAAATTTTTAACTTTTTTAGGTAAGCTACCTCTACTGACAGAGACTTTTGCATATACCTTCGACGTATTCCAAATGATATTGCCTAAATTATTTGTAATCAAGTGTGAGTGTTTCACTGTGCATTTTTTGCAATGTCCGACTGTCTCAGTCACTGTCTCACTGAGACATGGCATCGTGATATTCCGCTGAAACTGCATGTCATCAATGTCTATATTTTTTAGTCCTGTGAAAATTGTAGTCAGCGAAATTTCCACGACCGTTGATCGGTAATCCCTGCTTTCACAAATTGAAATGAATTTTTGAATTTTGAATTTTTGCCCGATCTGATGCTTGGGTGTTCTATTCGACGGCCACCAATTAACGCCGTGATCTTATGGCAGACCCTTACAAGAAAATTAAATTTTGTTTACCTACAAAATGAACAGCAAAATGGTTTTTGAATGCAATTAGCTACAGCTCTTCATCCTGCGCCTTCTCTCATGGATTATTCCTAGAAGCTAAGTGTTTCAGGGACCCTCAACATCGGTCACACCTGACACATATTTCACTTACGCATTTGTTCAAAATTATAGTTTTGATGTGCTATTGATGAACCATGAAAATAATAAAAAAATTCAAAACTCAATCAACAACCCCATAGGTTCCGTTCTACCACCCATTCAACTTGGAACATAACTGGTCTAAAGAGGATTGCCCACAAATTCGTTTTGACCGCGCTGCCACACCCTAATGAAGGTCATTCGTGATATCCATAAATCATTAGGTCAAAAGATTCTTCGTGGATTGATTTTCACTTACGTGTGGCTAAGGATTTGCACAGAATATTTTAATTAAGTGGATGGTTGAAACAACTGACACCTCATGACCCTGATCTGCCAATGCATTAGCAATAGCTATGTGTATAATCAAACGACTCTTGAACGGAGTTCCAAAGAAACCAAGAGTACGACCGGAATCATTGCGTGCTTCAAATGTAGCTAAAAAAGCAATAATACATAAGTTCCACTTTGTACACGAAATGTCTACTATCTACAGCACGTCTAAGTCAAACTAACTGCCAGAATAAAATTCCGTTGTTCAACCACCATTTCTAATTAAATTAGATGTATCTATGTTTTATCTGCTATTGCTGACATCAATCGAAACCGAGCGTAGCTTTTGAAGAGAACATTATTTAAGAGAACAAAATTGCTTCATCATTCAATCATGATTAATTAAAATAAAAGTATACAATATCTCGAAAAATAGATTCTAAGTCCCCTATTATACGATGTCTCACGAGCCCAGTCTCACATGAGTGCGAAAAAGAAAGGAGATGTGAGGAAATGAGATGCACAAAAAAATTCCCGATGAGTACCGTGCCGATTTTTAGTAGTCTCACCTTGACGTTTCTCTTTACTCTTGTTCGCTTTTGAGTAGTGTTTATTTGATTCAGTTTTTTTACAACAACAAAAGAATAATAAATTGTCAAATTTGAGACGCAGACTTAAGTTCACGTGTAATTGCGATTGTCTCACGGGATGGAAATTTAAAAGGAACGTCAAAAATGAGACATGTCTCGTGAGACATCGTATAATAGGGGACTAAGGAATTCTCAATCAATATTCGGTAGCAACTTAATGTTTGTTAGGAATTAAATAAATAAAATTTACAATTTGTTTCGTGAGTTTTAGTCGACTCTCAGAAACTCTATTATGAGCTCAGCTATGCAATTTACTGCTGGACCCAAAAATAAATTAAACTAAGCTAAAAGTACTTCTTATTAAATGGTTTTTTTCTGTTGTGAAATTCAGCCTATTACTGAGTTACGACAAAAACACACACCTATTGTTATATATTTTTAAATACAAACTTTCTTCTCCTCATACGCTTTAATCTGCCACCACTTCATCATACAGTGCGAAGCTATAGCATCATCCGTAAAAATCATAGTTATACAAACAATTCTGACCTCTTTGAAAAAATCCCATATTCTGCTTTCCTCCGACTATCAACCTTGGAACGTAACTATCAAACTTGGAACGTAAAGTATTGTTTCTATCTATGGCACTTCTATAGGTCTTACTTTGGATCAGAATTCCCTGAAAGTACAACCATTTCCGAATTAAATTAGATGTAAGATAGATTTTATCTGCTATTGCTGATATAAAGACATCAATAGCCGTAGCTACTAATGAGCACTTTCATAACAGAATATTTCATTATTCAACAATTTCGTATAATTAATTCAAATGTAAGCATAATTCCCTATTGCCAAGACTCCAGTGCATCATATAAGCAAAAAATCAAAAATTAAGTACATATAGCAAAATTTAATCAATGTTCGGAAGCAGTTTTCAAAATATCTAAGTGAGGTGCAAAATCAATCGCTACATCGTCGTATGAAATACAAGTGCAAGCTCACAATCAGATAAGTAAATTTAAAAAATTACTATTTTATTTTGAAAATAGAAGATGTCTTCGAAACCATGATATACTCACTTATAAGCGCCCTTCTGCCACCAATGTATTATATGCGAGACCATTGCTCCATCCAAGAAAATTGTTAATAAAAAATTCTGAACTCTTTGGAAAAATCCCATTGGCTGCTTTCCTCCGCCCATCAAACTTGGAACGTAACTTATTTCTGGAGGATTACCTACAAACCCATTGATGCCACCAGCCGGTCGTATCATAAATGATAATATGATGGGACACTTAAAGTGCGCCGCCAAGCCCAAGTGAAGGTCATTCATAAAATATCCCATAATGATTAGGTCAAATGATTCCTCATCCATCAGTTTTTTCACTGCTGTCTGATTGAAAGCTTTAACAGCATATTCTGTGAGGAAGTCGGCCATTTGTGTTATTTTCTTATACCATGGAATAGGCTTTATTTGCGAGACAAGGAAATTCTGTGAATCGGGAACATTTTCGAGCTGGATGTGACGTCTGTAGAGCGAATTTTTCTTGACTAAGGGAAGCGTTGTGACAACCGTCACATCATGACCCCGCTCTGCCAAAGCATCAACAACTGATGTATGAATAATCAAATGGCTTTTGGATGTAGTGACAAAGAAACCAAGAATACGAGCGGAATCACTGCGTGCCACGAAAGTAGCCAAAAAAGCAAAAACAAAAAAGTACCAGCACACCGTACGCGACATTACTATTGTTCAGTGCAAACCACTTCTAACAGCGAATCTG
The DNA here is from genome assembly GCA_914767635.1 of Melanostoma mellinum. Lineage (NCBI taxonomy): Eukaryota > Metazoa > Arthropoda > Insecta > Diptera > Syrphidae > Melanostoma > Melanostoma mellinum. The sequence continues at coordinate 228,945,733 of OU612059.1, read as the reverse complement.
ATACTAATGCTTACGGAACTTTTATCAAAGCGTACGATCACAATGTTTCGAATCGTGTGTAAGTGTATTGTAAGTTTTCCCATGTTCTTATATCTGCAGTGTTATTAAGAGTTGTGAGCACAATTTTCAAAGAGAACAAAATAGCTGCGTGAATTAATTAAGAATTGTTGTGTGCAAGGTCGTTGATCATTGTTTGAATGGTGTGCGCTTTTTTCAAACAAAACTTAAACGCCAACACACGATAATGTGATGATTTTTCTGCTCAACTCTCGGAATTTCTGAAACTTCAGTAGCAGAAGTCGTTACTATTTTGAGACAATTATTCTAAAATCTTTCAATATTGTGAGATCTTTATGTGTTTTTTATCATTGTTTTTGAACTGACAGCGAGAGCCACTGATAGAAATAAAGTGCCGTAAAATGAAACGATAGGTGATATAAAATTTTTTATCAAGTTTTTCTAAAAACCACAATGTTGTAACACAAGCACGTAGAAATAATAAAGTTCACAGCATATGTGAACACCAATTTTTGTAGAAAGGTCCCGGATCTCTTGATTATCCTTTTTTGAAGTTCCACGAATTTAAAAGAAAGCATTACAGCACATTACATTGCTTTAGTGTAGTTGAAAGTCGATAAGACTACGCAGACGCACTGCAACTATAGGCAAAGCAACCTTTTGTTTTATCAAATTAAAAAACTTATTTTCTTGAAAAAATATTGACCGAGCGTACACAACAAATTTAGAATTAGAGCAAATTCAACAAGCAACACATTTTGTTAGAATTGAACTGAATTCAGAAATTGGTATCTCAGCTCTTAGATAAATTGGTATCTCAGCTCTTAAATTCTTAAAATTACGCACGTAATTTAGTAGTGATTGGCATGATTAAACAATTTACCATGCAATTATACTGTGGAATAAGCAATGCTATTTCAATCTTCGAACTCAAACGACCACGCGTAAAATCGACCCGGCTGGCGAAGCTCGGGTTCTACGGTGATCTATAGTGTAAACTGTAAAGCGTCGACTCTGTAACACTTAGATGAAACTATCAATATTGATGAGTAATATTAATTAAAGCATTTTAATTTTGAAACAATTTTTGAAATCGGTTTAGCTGTTTATGTTCCACTTTATGTCCCTGTTTAAGGAAAATGGGGATGAAATATAGTCTTCGTTACTCGGGGACAAAACCGCATTGTAATGGTGAAAAAGATTTTAAATCAATTCAGTGGTTTTTCGAATTCCGGTTTCCGTTCCCATGGGATTATGGGAATGAAGCCAGGCCAGGCAACTATGGAGTAATATAGCACTGTCTCTCCAGTATTCTTAGTTCTTTCTTAGTTCACATCACTTCATTCATTAGACTTAATTTTGTAGTAACCAGTTTTGAAGTGATTTGAAACTGAAAAAGTTGTAATTTTGCAGTGATTTAAAACACAATGTTATAATCGATATTACTTACGTGATTTGAAACCCGATCTGTAAATAAAATGTGTGTTACGAATGGCAACTTAAACCATTCGTGTTTTGAAGAGTCATAGAATTACGCAGTAGTTATTTATGTCTCTCTTTGAAATATATCCTTTAAAATAAGAGAAAAGGGTAGTTTTTAGTTTTGTTCTGTCCGGCAGATAGACAAGACGTGTATTGCTTTTTGTTAAACCGGAGAAAATAAATTGTGTGTTTTTTGTATATTTTTCACACAAACAAAATTCTTACCGTGTTTTATTTTAATAAGAGTGATATACATTTTGGTCCTTTGAGTCGGTAGTGTTAAAAAAAAAAAAAAATCGGAGTGAAAAGTGCAAAGTGTAATTAATAAATAGAACCAGCGCCAGGAGGTACCTACAAGAAAGAAGTTCTACAAAGGAATCTACATCTACGCAGGAGCAAAACAAATGTAATCACGCATACTGATGGTTTGTAAGTGGTGAAAAACTGTAATAATAATATTCATTTAATATTAAACTGGAATTGAAAGTGAAACATCAACCATTAATAACATATAATATTCATTTGATAAAATATAGATAAGATTTTCGGTGATTTGCAACCACCACGTTTCGCTAGGTAGTTATCTTTATGTATATTGGTATTCATTTCTGTATTCATAACCACAGCGTCTCAATAGGCAGTTTTTTTTTATGTACTCAGCGGAGCTACATTGTGAACAAAATGTTGTTCAACAGGAAAAAAAAGGGGAAAATTAAACCATAAGTATGTACATGGTAAAAAGAAGAGAAAAAAGTGAACAAAATATTAAGTGCATTAATTGAGTGGCGTGTGATTGTAGCAGGCGCGAACGCAGGCGGGGGTTTTGGGGGTTGAAACCCCCCCCGAAATTTTTGAAATAAAAAAATAACCACTAGTTTTTTAAAACAAAAATCAAAATATAAAACATGGAAGCATAAAATTCAGCACATCGGTGCCACACTTCCGGTATCCGTGGCTTCAAGCGAGCGATCTTTGTCATATCTGCGCAGATTAAAAACTTTTCTGCGAGGAAGAACCAGCGAGGAGCAACTGAACGGTTTGATGTTGCTGTACATCTATAAAAGTATTGAGGTTCACTATGAGAACTTTATAAATATAAAAATGGCAAAAGTTCCAAGGCGCATTGATTTAATTTTATAAAATACTAGCTAGCTTTCGGCAGCAATTTGAATTTTTCAGTAACCTATCTTCATATTTTTTTCATATTTTGTCAAATAGAATTGTTTACTTACAAGTAGTAAGTAAGTAAGTAAGTCCAATGGGAATAATGGAACAAAAAAAAAACAGACTGATTTAATTTTGGAATTTTTGGAATATTAGTAACGACTCCCGTTCCCGAGGGAATATGGTGATTGTTCTCATAGGAATATGGGAATGGGTTAGAGCTTATGTTACTCGCTCGGGGATAGTGTAGCATTCTAAAGGTGGAAGAATTTTTAAAATCGGTGCAGTAGTTTCTAAGTTCTCGTTTACGTTCCCGTAGAAATTGGGATAAAACATAATGTCTATGTCTTTCCTCAGGTCTTAGACTACCTCTGGCTCAGTTGTTTGGGCGGGACGACTAGACAGAGCTACTTTTGAATTTATAATATTAGTAAGGACCGGTTCCCGTGGGAATATTCGGATGAATTGAAGTCTATGTCCTTCTAGATCATTTCTGTATAAAATTTTACTTAAATCGACTCAGTGGTTTGGGCGGCAGATTCTTTCGTACTTGTTATAGTGGTAAGGACTTTTGTTCCTGTAGGAATATGGGGACGAGTTGAAGCTTATGTTACTTGAGGATAGTGAGAAGAATAATTAAAATGGGTGCTGTAGTTTCTAGGTTCCTGTATACGTTCTCGTTATCATTAGAATAAAGGGATAAAATGCATAGCCTATGTCCTTTCCCAGGTTCTAGGCTATCTATGTACCAGATTTCTTTCAAATCGGCTGAGTAGTTTGGGCGGGAGACGGTAACACAGAAAGCTGGACAGACAGAATTACACATTACACATTTATAATATGAGCTAGGATTCCTCCTAGCAATGTATTTTACGAATCAATACAGAGTATAAAAAAAGCATAAAAATGTTAAAAACAAATTGTTCGTTAATATTTAATATATTTTTTCAAAACCCCCCCCGAAAAATTTTTCTGCGTTCGCCCCTGGATTGTAGGGTTAGGATAGGAAGTGCGTGAAAAAATACTTTTTGAATATCAAGAGAATGGAAAGTGCTTGAATTGAATTTCATTTTAAAACAATTTACTAGGTAAAATGTGATGATCAGGGCGAGTACAGTGACACGTCGATCACATAACATACACATACTCTAGGAAGAATTAAGGAATATTCTAAAGGATTAGAAATGGAAGTTCTAGCGCTAGAAAAGGAAGAAAGTGTTACGTGCGAGCATTTACATATGGTGCCATGACCGCTAGCACAAAGCAAAAATTTAATTTCTTGGGGACAAGTCATAACATTTCCAGGAGGAAATAAGTAAATAAATGAGAATTGCCGAGGACGGCGGGAGAAAAAATTCAGGAGAAATATGACAACTATTTAGTATGTGTATGTAGGTAGGAAGGAAAAGGAAAAGTGTTCAGGTCGAACTCTAGTTGTCATAACAGCTCATTCAGCTTGTATGTTCTGGGAAGAATAGAAAATTTATTTAAATGAAAATATTGGAACTCAAGTTCCCGGTGATCAAGTAAAAATCGCAAAGATAAGAGATTTCCTTCATCTTGAGGACAAGATATCTAAACGTTTTTCTCCTTTCTCTTGCGGAAAAGAGAAAATGGATATATGGTTTTTTTTGAAGACAAAATATTTTTTAAGTAATTCCTTTCTCTCTTGAGGACAAGAGAGTAGGAATGTATTGTGTTCAAATTCAAATTTCAAACTCGTTTTTTTCTCTTTCACACACACTCATATTGCACGCCAGTTAACAATCGAGGAGATAGACACAGTGGAAAAATTTATTCACAGACGAATATACATACAAATATCAATTGCTAGGAAGCTGAGAAATTCTGTGTCTCTGTCTATACACAGTGGAAAAATATATTCTCATACGGATATTATGATCAATGGCTAGGAAGTTAGGAAAATAGTGTTCATACTTCGTATATAAAATATATTTTCATATGAATATATGATCAAGGGCTAGGAGACTAGGAAAATAGTGTTCATAAACACAGTATACAATATATTCTCAAACGAATACCTATATATTAATTGCTAAGTAGCTAGAAAGTGTTCATATACACAGTGAAAAATATATACACAAACCAATATAATATTAATTGCTAAGAAGATAGTGAAACACAGTGAAAAATTTATTCGCAAAAGAATGAATGAATTGTGGCTAGGCGCTAGGCGGCAGAGAGGTGTTCATTAGCACTGGGAAAATATGATAAGAAAACCAAAGGAAATTCAGCTAGGAAGCGAAATGTCAATAAACACAGAGGAAAATATTTATACATATATTAGCAAATCGAATAGAGAGATTTAACAAGGAGGGTTATAAAGAATATTTATAAATATAAATTGGAACTAGAAAGATATACTAGGAAGAATTAAATTTGAAAACATGTTTGGAAACAAAAAATAATATTCTAGGAAGGATAAGGAAATTTTCCCAGAGAATTAGGAGTGGATAGATGTTCAGCGCGCACACAGAGATGCCATGATCGCTAGCATTTACTGAGCAAAAGAAAAAATTTTTTTTGCGTTTTCTTTCAACATGAATCTAGAAAGGTTTTGTGCAAAGTGTTCTCTTTTTTCCTTGCAGAGAAGGGTGAATAGTCAGGAGAATATTTTTTTTTAAATGATTTTTTAAATTTTCAGGAGAAAATAGAAATAAGATTTATTAGTCAAAGGAAATGTAACTTGATTGATTGATTTCTTTTGTGCGTACATAAACACACATACGTTGATTTCTATTAAATATTAGGCAGGAAATATTTCAAATAGATCAGGCCGCTCCCGCAACTGACGAGTCAGGAGAAAAACAATTAATATCGCTCCAACAGGCAATTAAAAGATCGCTGACATTATTTACTGAATCTGAGGATTTGAGTTCAGTGTCTCAGGAAGGGCTATTGATTCGAACAGGTAAATTCCTACAAAATTGGGAGAAGGCCAACTAGCTTTTGATGGAGTTGGCTAAAATTGCAGAGGACGAGCAGCTAGACCGACTGGAAGTCCAAATGGAGAAAATCGAAGTGGAATGCTTTGAGGCCACAGAATTTCATAAAAAAAAAGCTAAGGAATTAGCTACACGAATGAGGAGGACCCGAAAAATGAAATTATTTTCAGCCTGACGCTTTCTGTACAGCAGCACGACATCAAAATTACGTGGCGCAGGAATCGGAACCCAGTGGATCGATGCAAAGGAGCCAATCTAGCTTGGAAACAACAGCAGGAGCTAGGTCTCTAGGTGACTATAGACCAGCGGTACAGTCGTCACGGCCAGGAGGTTCATCAAGGCCATTGCCACCACAAGGATCTTACGATGCATGCGGGATAGAGACGCACCAGGTGTACTAGTGCCCGGAGTTCAGTGCCTTGAACTATAATGCGTGGAGGAAATTTGTGTTCCGACGCAACATCTGCCCTAATTGTTTGAAAAAGGGCATCGGAAAGAACGGTGCAGTGCTATAAAGTGCAGGAACGATCAATGCCGGAAGGATTCAAATCACAACAGTATGATGTCTCCAAGTAAGCAGCAAACGACGAAACTGGCTCTACGGATGAGCAAGCTACAGTAGATAACATGCAGTGGAAAAGCAAGCTCATCGAATGATCGACAAAACGCAGGAGGCTGCAGAAAGCAGAACTGGAAGACAAAGTTCAAGCTAACATTGGAAAAAGGAAGAAATAGGGATATTGAAATTTCGAAATCATTTTTTTTTTCTATACAGGCAAAATTATTCCTACTTTTCTATTTTTATTTTTATCATTTCTTTTCGATCCTTTAGGTACAAGGCTAAGTATTATGCCAACTGTTGCAGTAGGTTTTGAGGTAAAGGGAGTTAGATATGGTCCAATAAGAGGTTTTTTGATACTGGGTCACAACCAAATATCTTAAATAACAGAATAGTACAGGATTACAAGCTCTCAACGTTGTACACACGTAAGAAGACTGTGGGTATCAACGGAGCATCTTTTTAGAATTACGTAAACGATCAAACTAAAGATAATTCCTTGATATAACTTACAAGGACATGAGGACATGGAAGGAATTTTTTGGGTTTTACCCAAACATTGTAATTGGGAACCAATTGTACCATCCTTGATTTTAAATCCCAAGTTGGTTCATAATCCAACTGACGTTTCCCGGGCGGATCCAGATTTCGGGAAACCAAATCCGATTCAATTAATCTTTAGGGTGGAATTTTTTTGCAAAGGTGATATCGTCAGTTATATTGAAAGATATGAGCGGGTATAACGTTAGTACAAACTCAGGTAGGGGTTATGATATTTGGAACTCAAGCGGATCTGGTGAATGATCTGACTGGACAGTCAATATCATGTATCCAATATAAAGAAGAAGACCAACTGGGTAAACTCTTGGAAAAACTGTGGGAACAAGACCAAATAAGTGTGTGTCCACAATGGACCGAGGAGAAATGTTAGTTGAAAACCTTTTTAAAAATACTTTCAAACGGGATGAATCGGGAAGATTTGTCGTACAAATTCCGTTGAGAGAAAGAATCAGAGAACTAGGAAGTTCTAGGGAAATTGCTTTAAGACACTTTTTGTATTTAAAAATACGTCTTGTTAAAAATCAGGAGATAAAAGAAATTTATGTTGATAAAATGAGGGAGAGTTTGCAAATCGGACATCTTGTTTTAGCTACGGAAAAGCCAAGATCAATGGAAATAGTATATAACATACCGCATCATTGTAGTCCGAAGGATAATAGGATTGTTTTCGACGCAAATTGTAAAACGGACACAAGTTTGTAACAAATTATTCAAATGCTGGAACCGACGCCGACGCGACGCTTCAAAGAGATTTACACGAAACTATTATGCGATTCTGTAGGCATAAAGTTGCTATAATGGCGGACTTTAGATAGTTGTTTAGTCAGGTAGGGCTGGATAGGAGTCAATGGAACTTGCAAAGAATTTTTTGGAGAGAGAACTCTTCACAAATATTACAGGAGTATTGGCTTACAGTAGTCACTCTTGGATTAACGGCATCACCATTCTGTGCCGTCTGGTCGGTCATAGAGACTGCCAGGAGGGCAGAAGAAGAATATGCACTTGCAGCTAGAGCAATAAAAGAGGATTTTTACATGGATGATTGTGTGACAGGATCATCGTCAGAAGCAGCTATCGAATTGACAAAGAAAATCGATTGCATCTTAAAGACTGTAAAATTTTAGTTGCTCAAATGAAAATCAAACACTCAGGAGGTTGTTAAGGCAATGGATGCTACACCTGAAAAATCTTTGATATTTTCAGAGGGGGAAGGTACAACCATTTTAGAACTGAAATGGTTGCGAGATGAGGACATATTTACTTTGGTGGTCAAAACCCCTAAATTTGATGGCAAATAACAACAGAAGGATTGTGATTCATGGGGTACAATTATAATGACCCAAATGGATATATTTCTCCGTTAACAATTATTGGGAGAATTTGAGTTATGAAAATTAAAAGTTTATTGGGATAGTAGACCGCTTTTGTATCTGGAGAGCAGGTGGATGGAACTCTATTGTTTATTTAGAATATTTTTAAAATAGACAGATGGCTGGGGACAGCAAGGAATCCAAGGGTTCAAATCCACTAATTATCGGATAGCATAGAGTCAGCATTAGGTGCTGTAATTTATATTAGGAGGTTAGAAATGAAATAAAGATATTTTCTATCTCATCTTTAGAGGAAATAGTATACACAAGACTTAACAGTAGTCACTCTAGTGTATCAATACTGGAATACAGAAATCAATTAGAGAGAAAAGTTAACATTCTCAATTATGTCGGGAGATATGTGGTAAACTGGATTAAACAGAGAAAGGAACGAAACAAAAACTCTAAAGAAATAGAGAGGATATTTAAAAGAGGAAGGATCGAACCGAAGTGTCGCCACTTACTTTAACGGAACAAGTGACAGCTATGATATATTGGATCAAGAAAAATCAATAAGAATACTATAGCCTGAAAATTACGGCTTTAAGTCGTGGTAGGCGTTTGTCAGATAAAAGTTTGTTGATAGGCTTACAAACTATAATGGATGTGCAAGGATGCTGATGTTAGGGGGAAGATTAGGTAGGTCGGAATTCGATTACGAGATGAAACATTCAGTAATCATTGCAAATTGATTAAGATTATCTATCAAAGTTGGTAATTGATTATCAATATTTATATATTTATATTTTAGTGTATTTTAAGTTACCTTTTATTTATCTTCAGTTTTACAGAGCAATAATTTCCAACATTTTTGATTTTTAAAAAACTTTATGGTATAAAAATAATTTAAGTTGGCAATGGCGTTGTCGTCTGCCTAATTGATTATTCTCAGCGGAGCATGGAGGCGTCCAAGTAATAATGCAATTTATTAGACAATTACATTGAATACCGAAATTACGTAGTGGACTACGAAATCACATTCATAAATGTGTAGTTTGCGTGCGTTTGAACGCAAAGATGGAAGGGCAGCTGATGGTGGGGTTACCATTCGATAGATGTCCAGGTTGGGAAACCAGTTTTTGGCCACAGGAGTGGATTACGCGGGTCCCTTTGAATGAAAGGTGTCAAGCGCGATTGAAAATAGAAATAGGAGAAAGTGTTGGGTGGCAATATTTGTTTGTCTCAGATTTGTCCTCAATGGTATTTATTGGTTGTTTTTAAAGGTTTATCGCCAGGAGGGGTAGAAGTGCAAAAATATTCTGCGACAACGGAACAGCTTCCGTTGGAGCTTCAAAAGAACTAACTAAGGCTTTAAGCATATTTTCAGATGAAGAAACAGTACATCATTTATTTCTAAGAGACACAGAGTTGCATTTTATGACCCCAGCGGCACCTCACCAAGGAAGGATATATGAGGCTGCTGTCAAATCGATGAAGTTTCATCTGAGAAGTATAGTGGGGCAAAGGACGTTGCCCTACGAGGAGTTTGGAGCATTACTCACCGAGATAGAAGCTATCCTCAATTCTCGTCCTCTGTACCTATTGAGGCACGATCCTTCCGACGTTCAGGCGCTGACGCCGGGACATTTTTTGGTAGGTGAACTATTAATTTTATTTCTTACTTTCAGATTTGACGGAAGGTAAGAGAAGACTGGAGTTAAAGTTTAGAAGGAAAAAGGTCAGATGGTCCAGCATTTCTAGGAGCGATGGCATCCCGAATATCTGACTACCCTGCAGAAGCGGAAAAAATGGAGAGTACAAAGGTGGAATTTAAGAACCAGTCAACTCGTAGTTCTCAGGAACGAGAATTTCTCACCAGCTAGTTGGGCGATGGGCCGCATATGCGAGCGGTTTCCAGGAAAGGATGGCTGCGTAAGAAATGTCATTGTCCAGACGGCCATTAACAAACTGAGCCGTCCAGTTCAAAAAATCTGTATCTTACCGGTTAGTCAGGAGACACTCAGCTTGAAGACCACCGATCAGGAGATCATCAATTAAGATACAGGAGTATAAAAACAGAGGTTTTTAGCTGGGACTGTTACGAATGGCAACTTAAACCATTCGTGTTTTGAAGAGTCATAGAATTACGCAGTAGTTATTTATGTCTCTCTTTGAAATATATCCTTTAAAATAAGAGAAAAGGGTAGTTTTTAGTTTTGTTCTGTCCGGCAGATAGACAAGACGTGTATTGCTTTTTGTTAAACCGGAGAAAATAAATTGTGTGTTTTTTTGTATATTTTTCACACAAACAAAATTCTTACCGTGTTTTATTTTAATAAGAGTGATATACAATGTGTGTGACTTGGCAAGTCTTCCAAAAATGAAATTCATTGCCATGAAAAGTGCTTTCTCGATTAGCCGTTCGGAACCGGAAGAAAATTGCAGATCCCCTCTATTCCCTCACAAGGCATGGTTGCGAGAAATGTGGTAGGTCCTGGGTCACCCCGCTGTTGCACCACCCAATTTATTTATTTATTTACATGGCTAAAAATTCCAAATTTTAATTTTTCAAAACCGCAATATTCTAGTGTTATGATTGACTAAACTGCTTCGGACGGAAAAGGATTTAACCAACCAAGGTATGAAGTCTACACCGAAAGAAAAACCTTGGTAAAATCAAACAGGAAACTTGTTTGTTTTTGCGTCAAGCAGGAACATACTTAAATTAAACAAGCTGGCATTTTCATTTTATTTATTGAAATGCTACAATTTTCATTGCTCAAATCAACAACGTCATTTTCAATTTCAATGTTAAACAACAACGGTTGTGACACTAGAAACATACATGTCCATGATACTTTAACAACGTTTGTGTTTCGTCAACAATTCTGAATTGTTGGTAAAATATGAACATTGTTGATCAAGTATGTTCGTGAGAATTCAGACGTTTTTATTTGCTCAACAGTTTTAATGTAAAATTTCTATGATAAATGCTTGAATTGAAGTTTGACCTATCAAATGTATAGGTCAAACTTCAATTCAGGCATTTATCATAGAAATTTTACATTAAAACTGTTGAGCAAATAAAAACGTCTGAATTCTCACGAACATACTTGATCAACAATAAAGAATAATAAGTTATCCCTTAAGATAAAATGGTCACGAAACTGATCGTATTGAATTGAAGTTCCGTTATGCGACTTCACGTTTTCTGTGGGCTTAAGTATGAAAAATATTGAAATTCAAAATGTTACTGATACTTTAACTATTCTTTATTGATTAAAGAAGTAAGAACATTGTTGATCAAACATATCACAAACGTGATGGTTTTTGTAATTTCAGCCTTAATTGTTAGTTAAATATGTTTGTTGTTGATCAAGTATGAAATCAACAATCACGTTGTTGGTTAAAAATTATAACATATTCAAAACAACTACGAACATACTTAATTTAAACATTTTTATGATACTTGCCTGAAAAAATTGATCACAGCAGCATACTTGATTTGAAAATGCGTTCTTATTTGAATTCATCACGAAACTTGGTTAATTTCACAACTTTAGATGAATTGTTGATTAACAATGAAACATGTTTAAATCATCCGAGGTTTTTTCTTTCGGTGTAGATTTAAGATTTCAGCCCTAGCTCAAATGAAAACTCATTTCGGGAATTTCCACGGTCGAAATACAAATTGGAATAATTATGAAATTATACGTAACCGTGTGATAATCTTACTACGCAACGAATAGAAGCACTTTATGTCTCAAAGTCTACAAATTCAATCTTTCAAAAAAAAAAAAAAACAATGGATATGGAGTAATCTGCGACAGACTGGTATTACTTACAACAAAAATTCGGCTGAGTGAAAAAATTGATCCAAAAGAACTGAACAACTATTTCGTAGGTGAAAATGATGGAGAATTTGACTGAAAATTAGAATCGGGCACTTCTTTCCGATAAAGAATTAGAAATAGTTACTGGGTGTGAACATGATGTGAGAACATGCTCATCTCTTATCAAAACAAATTCAGCAGATGAAGGCGGCACACCGCTACGTTTTTAAAACTTAATGAACCTTTAATCATATCTTCCCTTATACCTTCATCACAAACCACATCAACTTTTCCTAATTCATGGAAAACTGCAAGAGTTATTCGTATTGCAAAGAAAACCTCTCGTGAAAACGCTCATGATTTTAATTTTACCATTAAATTTTTTATAAGGAATGAAATACAAAATACATTTTTTTTATTTATAGTTAAATATTTTTTGTAACAATTTTCATAAATTATTTATGTTACGAATTTCGGTCACGCGTTTCGCACTTAGTCCATCTGTGGGCGCAAACTTAGTGTAATGATATGATTTTTATGATTTAGGCCAATCAGTATTTTTCCCCGCATGTCAAAGATCTTAGAGAACCTTATGTCGAAGCAGTTACTTCTTCACTATAGACTTCAAATAATTTGCTCTATGAAAAGCGGTTTGGCATAAGAGCTTAACATAGCTTTTCAACAGCTGAAATTATTGAAGAAAAAAGACAACGTTTTGACAATAGTTTCTCCTTTCTGTTTCGTCTATTTCAAAGGCATTTAACATGGAATTCGCAGTTGGAAACTAAAAAATTTGTTTAGCTTTTCTAATAATGCTGTAAGGCTTTTCAAAAGTCTCTAAAGTGACAAGTATCAATAAGTTTTACCCTCCGATGAGTTACCGGTTAAACAGTATGTCCCCTATTCCTGGTCCCAATTTTTTTTTTTTTTTTTTTGCATGTACGTGGATGACTTTCCATCAGTGTGTAAATACTCTTATCTTCACTTCTATGAAGACGTACAACAATGTATCCTTTAAAACCAGCTGCTGATTTCATCGAACTTCCAAATTCAAATGATGATTTTGAAAGCTTTCGGACATGGTCTAACTCGAATGGTTTTGGTTCTTAATACAAAAAAATCGGAAGTAACCCAAATTCTGCATAGAATGCCAGAAATAAATAATTTACCTGACATTATTTTTTTTAATAATTAACTAAAAACTCTTTTTACCATAAAATCTTATACTTGTCATCTCTCCCCACACTTTTGTAGATATTCATTTGCCATATGGATGCCTCCAAGGCCTCAAAACATTTTTTTTGCATTCTAGTCATATCCTTTCCCATACACAGAATTTACTAATATCTTATGTCTTTCAACACAATAATTGCCATAATAAAAAAGTTCAAAAATTTTGAGTGCCTAACGTCAAGCTTCCCTTTTTCTAATTGAAATGTGTTAAATTGTTTTGGAGTGGGGAGTTTAACTGCACAACAGAATAAAAAAGCAATTTCAACTCACGTCAAGATAACCTATGAGCCTCTTAAAAACCTATGTTCAAATATAATATAAAATGTTTTCGGAAGAATATGTTGGCAAATGAAGGTAATTTCTATAATTTTTCCCAAATGCATAATTCTTTCAACACTTGAAGCATAACCCACACACACTGGTTTGTACCGTTTGCTTGAACATTTCTTGGCATCCAATGCCACCTTGTCTTTAAATGGAACAATTAAGCGAACACGCTTTATTCGCCACCTTCATTCTAAGAGCTGCTACGCGTTGCCTGTTACATCCCATTTACTTAATTAAAACTTACAAGACAAGCAACAAGAAAAACCAATTACCCTACTAGCGAAATACGCACCAGGAAACTCTCGATTACATTTGCAACCCCATACTACAGGCGGTATTCATGTTACGGAGGATGTGTTGTTATATATTTTTTTTTTTTTTTAACATATAAATTTGTATTGTGTTTTTACCCTTCAGCAGCTAAATATTTGATGACAAATTCATTTGATACCGCTGTCGTTTAAAATTTTGGTAGGTATTTCGACCGCGTCATGGCATTCGAGATTAAGTCGACTTTTCTGAAAGATGGCCTTTGTATTTGTTTAATGCAGTGCTCCTTGGTTAAGAGTAATTGTCAAAAGAAACTTCAACTGTTTTTCAATATGACAATTGATACAAAAGCTAAGCAAAACACCTTAAATCTTACTGATAAATATTGCGATATTCTCCCTCCCTTGCGCGCATTGCCGTCTCTTCAAGGACTACAAGTACGAGTAGGAAAGAAAAACCCCGAATCAAAGTTAATGTCAAATCGATCACAAGGTTGCACCAATAATATATTTTTAACATTATGTGCATTATGCTCGGCATCACTGTTTTTAAATGCAATAAGCCCTCCGCCGAATTATTAGAAACAATTTTTTTATAACAAAGGCCGCCAACGGGCTCAATATTCCGAAACAAACCAATCACTACAACGTGCAACGGCGTCTATTGAAATGTTTATTCATAACAAAAAGCTGGTCAAAAGCACTCTTAAAATAAACGGAAAATGAGCAATAAAAGCTCTTTTTCCACAATTAAATCCCCGAGGAAGGCATGCATACAGCATACCTACTGCATCAGCGCCACATTAATAAAGGTGGTACATTTACTGGATTCGCTTTTACAATTATATTTTTAATGATGATGGGATGATTTAATCCCAATGCACTGATGGCTGTTATTATTGTTATAAACATCAGCACATCATCGTGGTTATCATTATCACATGGGGCTACTTAGTGTCGTCACGAAGTGAATGAGTCAAAATGTATGTGTTGCAAATGCACTTAATGCCACTTGAAATGTAAATTGGAAGAGCATAGGAGCTGCTTTATGAAATAATCATTGTATGGCTAAACAGATTCAAATGTATAGAACATGAACGTGTCTAAAGAGTTTTGAGGATTCATGGCTTACAATCAATTGAAATTATGGGAGTTGTATTTTTTTAATACTTTCTAGTAATAAGTGAATTATGCAAATGAAAATAGGATCGTGTCGAAAAGCTTCACGCATTGAGCTTCCTCCACTTTTTCTCAAATTTAATACATACCTATACCAGTTGCGATCAATGAAGCCTTTTACAGAACGCGGACACATCATCGACATCGGAAGACGATTTTTCCATGATTTTTGTGTGATGCCAGTCAAATTAAGCCAGGCTCGAATCAAAGGTTATCAAGTCTTCTTAGAAATTACACAGCCATGAGATGTGCTTTCTCATATTCAGCCGCTCTGAACTGTAAATATGTAAGTTCTGCCGATGCAAATTGAGAACCTACAAACAATTTTAGTTACTGCTGACAGTTATTTAGTTACCCTGCTGTTATAGTCTTGTGAGGATTATTTTCGCTATGTATGTGTATTTCAAAAAAGCATACAATCATCCAATAGCATTAGCATGACCTGACCTCAAAATGCATTAGGGGTTTAGCTCGTGTCTTGAATCTTCTTTCCATCCCATTCGAAAAGCCATCTGGTTACAAATAGTATACGACTGTCGATACTCTCTTGAATACTAAGGGGAAATACAGAAAAACATTTCCGTTATATTGACCAATCACCGTTTCAAGGTCATGATCCTATTCGCCTATATGTCCCAGCTAGACAACTATGGTTGAAATTCCTAGAAGGAGACAACCATTCGGTTCAGGACTGGTCCACCCTATATAGAATCAGAGCCAGTAAAATGCTTTTATCGAATCTTCACAGATTGTTCCAAAACCGATGATGGATCTGGTACTGGTGCCTATGTAGAAAGCGACTGCACACTTCTTTAGGCAGATATTCATCCGTCTTCTAAGCGGAGTACTATGCTCTTTAAAACGCTATAAAGCTACGTTTTGAAGAATGGCTGGATGGAGAGAAGTATTTGTGTCACAGCGACAGCCAAACTGTGCTCAAGACCCTTGTCAACCCTCTAACGACTTCAAAAGTGATCCAGTAATGCGAGAGCTCTCTGGATGTGTCCGAAGACTAAATTTTTTTAGTTTTGTTTGGGTTCCAGGCCATCAAAGCATCAAAAGAATGCAGAGGGCATATTGGCATTTCTGAAGCAAATAAACTTAGGCTTAAGTAATACCACACTCTGTGATCCTGTGGAGAAGACGATGACATCGCGAAGTACCTCCTCTGTGAATGTCCTGCATTTTCTCGTATCAGGTTATAGATAGATGGTAAATTAGGCTCCTTATCATTTCAGCGTCATCTGTTGGCTTTTCACCAAACATCTGGAAAGCTATAACAAAAGAAGGTTGCTGTTTGGTAGTACAATGGATCCGTATTTAGGTCTGAGTGCCCTAGCTAGTATTTTAAAAACTGCAATAGAAAAAAGGGAGAAAATTAGTTCAGCCCGGGCTTGAACATGCATGAACGCTTTCTGAATGACCCGGAAGTGCGGAGCATGTTCAATGTATGTACTCATCAAACTTCGACGCTACTACGTTGTATGGAAATTAAGTGACTCACACTAACAATGTGAGTCCCCCAAGATCACCTGAAGAAGGACTAACATTGAACAGTCATCCAAGGATCAACCAATGATCACCGTCTCCTGGATACAGTACAAGTATACAGCAGCTCACCTGAATAGCTGTAATTGTGTTTACAGTGCTCAAGTTTATGAGGTATTTAATGTGATTAGGTTTATCTTGTCACTAATATCATTTTGATCCTCTCTAGTAAAACGCAAAAGCAAGACTAAATAAAAGAAAAGAATCACACCTCGTGTGCAACAATAGGGTGAGTGCGTAGAATCAGGTTATCGCAAGGCTCGTATTCCTTCTTTCGAGTGGAACTATAAACAATTCAGCGATCTGCTTCGGTAGATCTGCTCCAACAACATACTTCCATTATATTTTTTCCATCAAAACAACATTATCCATAAACAAAATTGGTCATATGAACCTGTCGTTATGCGTGTGTGGTTTTTGAAGCAACTTAGGAGGGACTAACATTCGTGTTTTGGTACAACGTACTTGCTTGTATTGCGATATCTCCACACATATTTTGCTAATTACACAAAAGCTACGAATCCTATTAATTTCCCCATCAAGACTTTATCCTTGAGAAGACTTGCAATTAATAACAATTAATTCGAATGGCTTTAATTGAATTATATGCTTATAACAAATTCATTAAGACGTCAGCAACTTGGCTTGAGGAAAAATATGCGGACGAATATTGGGAAATAAATTGCTAGTTGTGAGGTAAGTGCGAGTATGAAACATTCCTTCCTCGAGTGGTTTCGACTCTTTTTGAGGGTTCTACCTAAGCTTCGTGTATAGGATGGATTTAATGGTGTGGAAACATAATTTTATCGTCCTTGGACACACACTCCAGAGGGGTTTTTTCTTAAAGTGAAAGAAACACGTTTAAATCACCAATTTACATCATGAAAAGTGCTTTGTTTCTAAGTAATGTCTCTTATAGCCATTCGACACCACGCTGATTCTTCTTTAGAAAAGAAGGCATTCGGTAAGTAAGTAAAGACTGGTAGCTGATCGTAGTTGGCAATTTGGAAACTAAACTTAACTTAATGACAACAGCTAAGTGAATCAATATTAGCATACAGGCTGTTTCCACTAAAGGAAGACCAGGGGTACGTAGTGCACCCAGAGATCCCTAATTTGCAAACTGTTCTTGGAGTACGAAGCGTTAATGCTCCCATTAGCCTCGTAAGGACTGTTGATTTGCCAGTGTTTTAGTGTTGATTTGAAACCGATTAAGCTTTTGATGCCAATATTAGACTGTTGATTTGCAGGCGATTGCACTGTTGAGTTTGATTGTGTATTTTCCACCGTGGGGATCAATCATCATCATAGGACCTTCGCATAACCCAGCTCTGGGGAAAAAAGCACATCACAAGATTTGATACCGTTGCATGAAGCATATATCTCAAAGTCCTAGAAACTTGCTGTTTGCGTTTGTTTAAAATGCTTTAACGAGTACTTTACTTTACTTGTCCTTATTGGTCAGTACCATCATCTTTGGATGTGAGGATTATGAAAGACAAGAACGTCCCCTTCTTGTTCTCGCCACAACTTATTACTACCTATTGGTGACAATAATTTGGTCAACTAATCATACATCTATTGTACTTCTGCCTTCTTATTTTCCACATCTTCGTTTTGTCGAAGAGACTTCGTAAGTCCCTAAGTTGCTTCAAAATAATTTTTAACGATTTATTTTCGCTCGAACATTTGGCAGTTAGAACTCCATTCAAGAAACGAATGAAGAAAAATTTTAAGCAAGAGATGAAAGTAATAACTGCAGTCCACTTTTTTGTTTATAGAAGAATACTCGCACATCCTCTGGCAGAAGTCTTAAAAATCAAATGTAATTTCAAGCTGTATGCATGCCGTATAATGGAAATACTTAATCCAGATTCTTCCGACATGTGCAAAGATACGACTTCAAATCAAATGAGAATTTTCTGAATTGTCTTGAAACAATTACCACAAACTTCAAAATTTTCAATTTGTCACTATTTGTCTCTCATTGTAGATGTGTATCGGCAAGTTAAGGGCTTAATATTTTAATAAACAAAACCCTTTGACCAGAAAACACAAAACAAACTTAATGCCAGTTTATTATGAATGTACAGCCACGTCTCTTATGGTACTACCTCTAGAATGTACCTATACGAAGCTTTATCAATATAAATTCCAAAATATCATATTCAGAAGAAAATACTCAAAACCATAATCCTTAACGAAGCAATCAATTGCGGATCGGATAGAAGTTGAAGAAAATTATACAAAATTGAATTTTCCACATCAGGAAGAATATCAAATTTCGAGTGGGCTCTCATTTTAAATGAAGTTCATGTCGAGAAGAGAGCTCATCAACAACTTATCATCATCGTCTTCTTCATTCTTGAACACACGTATATTTATGTAATATCATATCAACACATCGAACATTCCAATTCACATGCATACAAGTGTGTATAGGTATTTTATACCAATCTAAACGGATGTCTTCCGTTTCTGTGCCTCGTTATGAAGGCTGAAGTATAAAGGTTGCCAATGCAACCATCAGTAATCGAATGGTAAATTGATTAAGAGTTGGCCTTCGAGTGGCAATATTCAATATTATCCTCAGAGATATGGTATCCGAGTGCACTTTACTCAAATAAACAAACGAACTTGGCAGGTCGTCATTTCAGAGGGAAATTTGAGATGGAAATGGGAAACTCGGAGCGGTACTTCAATTTCTGAAAAATTATTTATGGGAGTTGGTTTATCAAAGACAAAGTGTAGGATTGCTATTGCTAGTTTTTGATTCTCAGATGATACTCGTATCAATTTTCTTGCAAATAGGAATCACTTGGTATTGAGATGCAAATCGCCTTCCAGTAACAATGGACAGTGTTGTACCTTATGATGGAATGCCCGTTTTGAGTTCTGCATGCATATGAAGCTGTTATATACAAGAAATAAGCTTCTTAGTTTAGAAATAAGTTTTAGTTTCGCTTTGCGCTTCAAAGGTTGAGAAAAGTAAGTTGTGAAATGCCAGGAAGATGAATTTTGCTTAGCCGTGTAGCATTTGAAGAAGTGAATAATGCGGTTATTCACTTCCGTTTAGAGTGAAGGGATGTGTGGGACCTAATTTTGAAATTTAGTTACTTTTTCCTTGACTTCAACACAAAATTTGATATTTCTTAAACAGCACCAAACAATGTAACAGGCTTGAAATCGTGTTTAAGTTTTAAATTTTTGATAAATCTAAATTCTAAACGGTGCTGTTAACAAAAAAAAAAAGAAGGTAATAATTAGTAACCATCGTAGGTCTCTTATTACGATGCAAATATTTCGTCGCAAGCTCTCCGAAAAATCGAATATTCCATCACGTCCTCACAGGCATAGTTGAGAGAAAAGCACTAAACTTAGAAATATTTATATTATTGGAATTTTACGACCGTGTTGAGTAGATGATGTAAAAATCAACAACAGCAGAATTCTGAAAGAATCTAGACTTGTTCAGCTCTATTTCAAATTAGAGATCAAGATCTCCAAAATTGTATTTAAAAGTCTAAAATTAGCCTCAAATGTTATATAGATTTGCAACAATGTACGTTAAGCCTCCAACTATTGTCTGAGCTAATCTGCTACTACGAAGAAAATATTCAGAGAGCACTTATACGATAAACTGGGCGACAAACAGTCCACTGAACAACATCCTTAAGTTCATCCAGGCATACACATGAGTGAGACTTCTGGACCATAATAAAACGTTTGTCAGATATTAACAGTCACAATACAGGGTGACTCTCGAATCGTGCTACAATCTTGCTGCAGTAAGAAATTTAAATAACTTTTATTTTAATCGATGTATTTCATTAGTTTTTTGATTATTGGATTAAAAATAAAGTTTTATTTTAAATAACTTTAATGGTTTTTTAAAGCTGATAGACCGCAAATGACCTCCACGCTCATCCACGCATATGCGGAACCTGATCAGAAAATTGTTCATTGCGGCCTGAAGTGTTGCCGATGTTACAGCCACGATTGTATCCTGAATCCCATAATTGCGATCTCGATGATACGGTCTTCGTTCGATGCGCCAAGACTCGGCAAACATGTTCAACACCTTCCTAATGGTCCATCTACTTGGGGGAGTACTACCAAACTCTCGTCTAAATTCCCTTTGGGCGGAAATGACGGAATGCAAATCATGGTATCGCTGCGCTATCTAAATCCTTTTTTCAGTATACCATAAGCACTCATTTTGATAAATCTAAATAGTAGCCTATAAAATAAAAAAAAAAATAAGCCGATTACTCACACTGAAAAATAATTAGTACTTTGTTTAAAAAACCCTGTACATAGCTTAATAAACGGTTTATATATAATGTCTAAGAACAGTGTTGGTCCTACAACATCAATACGGAGATCAAACGGAGAATAACTCTTGCCAACCGTTTCTTGCTTCTTGCTTCCTTGAGTAAAGAAGGCAATTAAGAAACAAAACCCTCTCCAAAAAAATCAAGGTATCACTGTATACGACCTTGATCATCCCATCAGTACTGCTTTACGGCGAGGAAGAATGGACCTTATCGAAATCGGATGAGGAAAGCATTGGTTTCGAAAGAAAAATTCTCCGAACGATCTTTATTCCCGTATGTTATGTGTGGAGAAAAAGATAGAACAACGAGCTGTACCGTGACATGGGCATATCCAGAGGAGTACGCATCGCAAGGCTACGATGATGGTTGGGCCACGTAGAGCGATGGACCCAAACGCAAGTTTTCGAAAACACATTGCAGAGAAATCACGGAAGAGGAAGACCACGTTTTAGGTGGCGCAATCAAATGGAAAAAGACCTCAACCAACTTAGAGTGCAAAGCTGGGGAGGCCTCGCCTGAAATCGAAGTCGTTATAGAAGGTTGTTGGTTGAGGCCCAGGTTCTACCTGAAGTGTAATGCCCACCTGAGTAAGTAAGTAAATGTAGGTCCTAAGGCACATCCTTGTGGAACATCAACATTTTATTATACAAATATATTCCACTCATTCGTGGTGTGAATAGTGCCAACAACAAATACTTAAATTATTAGGATTCAAAGTCAGCTTTATGAAAGTGCGGGCGATATGAGCTGCAGCAGGCTTCTAACTTTGCTCTTAAATGTAGAGTAAAACTATTTTTGGTCTTCCAAACAACAACCTCTCATTTTTTATAGAACGGTAATTGTCTCAATATTTTCAAAAAGGTTTCACCTTTTTTGCTTTTCAGTTTGTTTTCCTTTAGTAAAGAATTCAAATTCTATAATTTTTCTTCTTAAATGGTTTTCTGTTTTAATTTGCATCAACAACATGGTAAAAATGGCTAAAACGCACAGCAGAATAAATAAATAAAAACAGCCACGCAGTTTAACTTTTTGTCAGTTTTGTGTATGTAGCACATTTCGCAACAACAGAAATTTTCGTGATTTTTAAAAAGCATTTTGGGAATTGGAATACCGATTCCAGTAATAAAACACTCATACAACATGTACATCAATGTAATACTTTCCAAACAATTTCTAATTCCGTTAACAGGTTTTCTAGATAATAAATTCATGTCAACAATGCCACATTGGCACACTGAAAACCAACGAATTAGAAATGGTAATACTGCTCTCAAAGATTGCTTGAAGTACCCTCAGGAGAGCTCTACAGCAAACACTTAACTGCCTTGGATGGTAACAGAGGTGAAGCCTTACAGCCAATACCCATAGGAAGTGAAGCCCCTACTCCTATTTTGTTTCCATCTTTTTCCCATCCTTAGTTCTCTTGTAGGTTGTAGCAGCGCTGTTGAATTCATTGACATTTGAACTTGACAAGTCCCTAGGGCCCTTACGTGTTCAAAATGCTAGAAAAAAAGTATACAAGTCCTTATGATTGTCGGCGGGCGGTTTTCGGGTACACTCTATACAAAATTCAATAAAACGAACCGAAAAAGGTATATGGTGAGATGAGCCATAGACATATAATTTGAATAAATGTCCCTATTCCTAGTTAAGTTGGAAATCAACAGACTGAACTCTAACACTCACCACAAAAGCTTGCTTTCAAGAGTGTCCTTTTGCTTCTTTTCATGACAAATCTGAAAATAAGCTAAATGTCAGTTGCGCGCCCCATACAACCCGTCGGTGTCGGTCGGTCGCGTCGTTTCGCATCGGTCGCTCGTCCGTCCCTCCGATGGAATATGGATGTCTCTTGTCCTAGGTAAAGATGGGCTGAGTTTGACGTGTGAATAATTCGAATTGCAGAACAGTTTGACAGTAATCTTTGCCACTCAAGATGACACTCACACAAAAAATGAATAAAGTCCTCCTTATGCAAATAAGGACGTGACGAGGGTTGAATGTGTTTATTTCACTTCTTGAGTGTTCGAAGTTTAGTTCTTTGGTTTATTTTATTTCGTTTTCGCATCGCCTCGCCATTCCGGACGCTGTTATACATGTACTATAGTTAAGAGAAGAAGGTTCTTGAAATTCAATTAAATTTCTATGCCAAGGGTGATGCATGTTGGTTGTAGGTAGAGGGTGGCTCATTTTTTTGTGTCTAGTGTCGCATTAGTGCGATATTGTTAAGTATGGGCCAGAAGAGAGATGAAGCAAATCTTTTGTATAAAACGCTCTTCTGAATCGAATAAATGGATAGCTTAACACCACTTCAGCCTTATAGGGTAGGTTTATCCATCTATCTGTCCGTTCCAGGCGTTTTCCCAGCCTACCTCGATATGTAGTTTTGTTCTGGTGTTAAAGTCACTTGAGAGTATATTCGTTGGAGTACATTATTCGGTTGACATTTGAAATGGTGACAAATTTAATTTTCTACCATAATCGTCGAGTATATGGAGGCGTGGCAATAAAATGTGGAATCTGTAGTTTGGCTGGTATTCAAATTGAAAAGGGACGAATGTCAACGAACAGCCATAATAAGTCTGGGCACCGACTCTGGAATTTGAAAGTTTCTTCTGGTTTCTGTGGTGGCAGTGATGATCATCGCTAAATGTGATGATTAAGAAGTTTAAACTATTGCAATTTTTGGTGATGCCTTTTTGAATCCGTAATCATATGTGCGGTAATTTCTTCTTTAATTTTGCAAAATTCATGGTTCAATTGAGATCAATTGCATTCAACTAAACAACTTAGCGACTTAGCGAAGCTCATTTAAGGAATTTATAGGAAAACCATTTTCTTCATTTTAACATGATTCAATGAAACTCAATTATTAATTTCATTCTTATCCATTCAATCGCCATATCAAGCAAAATACATATTATTCAATCGTTTAAAGCTCACATTACTAAAGGCACTGCCAGCTGAAAGCAAAAAGTACATCATAAAAAATTTTCCCCCCAGACAGGTTTGTTCAACTGAAAATAACACGAAGACGGCTATTGTCTCGGACTAAAATATTTCTCGCTCGTTAATGAAACAATTCTTCATTGATCCAAAGAAGAAATCAACAAAAGAAATAGAGAAAAAAAGCTATAGACTGTCGCAGTGATATTCAAAAATAATTACAACGACAAGAAATTCAAAGCATTTCCATCTCTCCCTCTCCAGTTGGGGAATGGAAACTTTTAAATTAAATTATGACACCCATTCTCATTATGAACAGCAAACAGAACAGGCTATTCGTCTCCCATTTTGACAAGCTACATCCTGCAAACCACCCTCCATCCCATAAATTGATTGCATTCAATTATAATTTATTCTTTTTGTTTCTTTTTTTTTTTTTGAAATCCCTCCAGCTCCTAAAGTCATCAAAATGATGTTCGAGCAAACAATCTACTATGCTAGATTTCCAATTAAAAAATTTCAAAGCCAGTAAAATGCCAAGAGCAGAGAAAAGCTGAGGCAATTTTATTAGAAAACTTCCCAATTGACCATTTCATGAAATTCATTGAGGAGAGAGGGACAAAGTGGTGTATGTATAATGGAATACAGACGTATATGTATATGCATTTAGAAACTGACCAGAAACTGAAAGACTAACCGAAAATATATTGAAATTATTTTGGCAGGAAGTTTCACAAAAGCCCTATACAGAAGGCAAAATGTCAGTCTAAAGCTGTCAGGACTGAGTGACATATTTTCCATTTTGAAACTAGTGAGTTTTATTGAAATTCCATGAATTCTTTCTTTCAATTCGTTTGTTGGATGTGGGTTCTAACATAAAAAAGAGGAAATGGGAATTGTTAGCCCTTAACAAAGCCATTGCACAGAGTGCAGTACTGACTTACATGATTTCCATCACACTGTGAATTTGTCGCTAACTTTGTCAAAGGACTTACTTTGTGCGTATAAAGCGTTTCCTTTTTTGGGATACAAGTTTTGTAATAAAAAAAAACTAAAGCATCTTTCTCAGAACTGACAGCAAAGGTGTGGCGCTAAATTCTTATTTATTGCATCAAGGGGTAATGACTACCCTTATGATGTTATAAAACACAGTTTTTTTTTTATAATAAAAAAAGAGGAGGCTTACATGCTAATCTGGAGAACTCAGACCTAATATCCGGTCCATTGTACTACCAGAGTAGCAGCCCTCCTTTTTTTTTTTGTTGCAGTAGTTGGAAATAAGTTGTTAGTAATTTCGCATATATAACCTCAAGGGCGGCATCCATATGAAACTGGGAGGCTGAAAAAAAAGTAGATGCCCAGATCGGGATTCGATCCCACGCGTCCGGCCTATCTACTGAAAACTCTTCCACTGCACCACGGCCGCCCCTAAAACACAGTGCTAGCTTCTAGGAAAGTAGAAGAGAATAAATAGGAGACACCGATGCACATTTCGTTTAAGCTTTTGAGAGTCAAAATATAGGGGAAAAGCAGACTATGGTAAATCATTCCACATGCGAGAAGTGCGACCTTAGACCGATTAGTCTATCATCATTGATTCTTAGAACACTAGAACGACAGAATAATATTCATTTGATAAACCTTATAGGTCAGGAAAAATGGGTATATGCTGCCTTACATTCGTTGGTACGTTCTATCAACTCCATTCATCACAAAGGGTAAACCTTCAGTAACAAATTACTCTCATGCTTAATTGCAGAATTATCGATTCAACCCTAAGAGAGTTCTCCACTAAGAGTATTTTCAATAAAGGCGCGCAGTTAAATGGAATCATGTCACGACTTCTTTAGAACATTGTTTGTCAATGAACTTCTTATAGTGCTGGAAGCTGAGGGAATCAAAGTAACTGCAAACGCTAATATCAAGAAAAAATTGTCAAATCCTCACTAAGCTCATCCAAACCGCCTTCAATAAACTACTTAAATGGACCAAATAATACGGACTAGATGTACATAAATAGCCACAAAATTTTTCTCTTTAAATGGAAATACAATACGTTAGAGATGACAGAAGAGTTTAACATTCTCCTTTTTTTGGGTGTCGAAGCATTGAGACCTTCCGTGAAACTGCAAAAGCCGATGTATTCGCCAGGAAAGGAACTTCTATATGCTAATGTTGTCCAACAAAACAAAAATTGGCATGTCTATTGCAACTTGCAAGCTTATGCTAAGCAAGATGCTACAAAGACAACGAATAGTAGATGGCCAAACACCACCACCTGCATGGCTACCAAAAGATCTGGCCAAACGTTGATCTGAAACGTACCAAAAGGTTGTAATCCTGGACTTTCTTTGAACATACTCTGCCCTCCCTCAAAGACGTAGGACACATTTGGAAGAACTTTTCTCCTACGATCCAATTAATCTTAGAAACATAGACATTCGTAGACTTCATAGGAGGCAGCTCCTCAAATTTCTTGTGGTATCCCAATTGACCTCTTTGTTGCTCTAAGTGTGTGGAATATTTTTCACACAGCCACTGTAACCTAACCTTACGGTTTTGTGCGCCCAGATTTTTAATATCGGTTAGGTACTTCTAATTTTTCTAAGGGCTAATTCTCTTTTTTGCGCATTCTCCTTCAACTCTAGCTTCTCCGCTTTTCGCATAATTCCCAATTTTCCTAAACTAATAAAAATTACAAAAGAGTGGCACAAAGAAGCTGACAGATCCTCGGGCCTATCGCATTCTACACCCTGCCACACCCCTGCGAAGAACAAAGCCGACCTGCATAAAAATTTTGCTGATACCGAATGCTTAAGAGAGAAAGCGCTTGCCATGGACTTACCAATTCCTCGCAAAAGTCAAAACCTATGGAGGTTAATGAGATTCGATCCTCGAACTGCTATGTTACAGGCAAACATGTTAACTATTGCGCCACAGGCAAAACGTTTTTCTTCGGTCTTGCTCTTTAATCTTTGGCTTCCCCCTTTTCTGCATGGTATTGGTATCTCGTCTTTTTTCTTTAGGTCTACACCTTATTGCTTTGAATTCCTATTTATTCCTTTCCATAACGTTCCGATTTTTAATAAGTACTGGTCGAATTTTCCGGGTCCTTTTTTTCTTGCTACCCTCCTGTTCTTTGGTTTTTCTTTTCCAGCTCCTCACCCCTCTCTTCTGGGCCCCTTCACTCATTGTTTGTGCTTTTATTTTTCTACTTTTGTCCCTCCTATGTTTTCTTTGAAAAATGCAAGAACGAACGTAGAAAGAGCTGGACTTGTCAGTTTCTCTTCTGGAAAGCGTATCAGCTACGCGATGGACGTTGCTGCTGCCAAATATTCATAGGTAGTTTCAAGTAAAGATTTGAAGTCAAACCTCACAGGGAGAAAGCCAAAAGCCGAGAAAAGCAGCACAAGCTTCTTTGCCCAAAATTTCAAGTTTAACTACGGAAATGCTCACTTCATTGAAAACCATTTAAAACACTCATCTACCCAAATAACAATCTAATCACAATGTTCCAACTACCCTCACCCTTCGACTTTGATGTGCTTTCCACAGCCCATTCGGGGCCGCAAACAAATTTTCCAGTTATCGTAGCCATGTCCAGCCAAATGGTTCAGTGGTCAAACATAATTTAAGACACAGTCCTGGCCGTGATACAAATATAGTGTTGCAATTTTTGGAAAAATCTACAAAGAATGATAAAACCGTAAACCTAACTCGATATCCCCTAGACAACACCACACCGCAGGCAGGATGAAACCCATCTGGACGCTTCCTGCGGCTTGTGCTTATTTTTTATTTTGAAGTAATGGGAATGATGATCATATTTCTATACAAACGAAGGAGAGAAAAATTTTATTTATGACGCCTGGCAAAAATTTCAATCTCAAAAGATTGATTTATTGCTGCACTCTCAAAAGAACAGAGTCCCTTCTTTTGTCCTGCGGATGGTCAGCAGACAAAAAAATAAAAAACCCATAAAAGAACCGGCAAATTCATATAAAAAACCCAACGAAAAGAAAAGCACTGTGGTGCGTGAATTGATGAGTGTATTGTGTTTGTTGCGTGCGAAGAAAAGGCTAGTCTCCGGACGAGCTCATAAATCAAAGATTTCACATGCCAAACCAACCGGAACTCTACGTTTTCAGTGATATCTACCAATAAACAATCGACATGATTTTCGTCCAAGCATTTGTTATTGGGTCCTTGTTATCGATTGATAATCAATTACAACCCACAAGGCCTTATCGAATGGTCACTGAATGATATCCTGTGTCCAATGGCCATTTACAATAGGCGTTGTCTAGCAGGACGGTATCCGGTGTGTGTATGGATGTACCAACATCTTTATCTTTCTTCCGGTGGAGATAAAACATCTCTAGGATGGCTCCTGTACACAAGCCGCAACTTGTTTGCTTGGTAGAAGAAATTAATTGAAAAAGTTTTATGTTAACAGCCACAGAAGAATAGAAGAAGTGTGAGCATACAGAGCAAAAGCCTATTCTATGATCATTTTTAAACCGGATCCAACAGATACAAAAACAAATCCTAAAAAAACTTAAAGGATTGTTTGGGTTTTTTTTTCTATTTGTATCCGCTTTATCGAGTTGGAGATAGATTCCGCTGTGGGTTCGCAAGGAGACAAAGGACATGATACAACCCTTGCAGAAGGAATTTCCGTTTGTATAGTGCTTGAGCTCCGTAATGTTGACAAATTGGCCTTTAGTAGAGAAAACCATTGTTCTTGAAGGGGATGAGGATACATTTTCTTTCTCGAAATGCAAATTATGTGATTGGCAGTTTGGTTTGAAGACAGTGCAAAGTAGTTTGAGTTTGAAAACTTGTAGTTCGTTAAAAGTTGAATCCAATAAAAGCTAACTGTATCGAATGATGATACGCCTTCTTGGAAAAGAAAAGGAACTATACAGTGAGCCAAAATCAAACAGCTCAAAAGACCCTTTTTTACTAGTTGTTTGTGGAAAAAAAAAGTTATTTTTAAATCAAGATGTTTTCTGTGAAAGTAATACATCAGTTATCTAGTATAGAAGAGCTAAGCCCCCGGCGGCGCGGCGGACGGGCGGTGGGCGCCAATATCAATAAACTATACTAAAGATAGAAGCTCGAATGGTTTACCAATATGGACTTCATAGCAAGCCTTGAAGTATAGGAAAAAGAAAAGAATTCTGAATATGCAACTGTAATATGATAACCCGCATAAAAAAATAATATTTGTGCACAGCAAGTTAGACGAGAAAGTCCTTTTTATGGCAGTATTACAATAGAAAGACTTAAAAGCATTAAAGATATCATCGGGAACCGAACGCCTTTTTCTTTATTCATCATTAGAAATTAGAAATTAGAAATCCATCAGCGATTTTTATTCTTTTCTTAGTCGACAGTAAATCCTTTTTAACATAAACATTATGAACGTAACATCATCTAATTTTGAATCATATCGGTTTGAATTTTATCAAAATCATACTCAAATCATCAGTAAAAAGAACTTTCCTGGAACATTAAACTTTGTTAAACACACAACACACCAAACCTCAAAATATTGGATTTATAAATAACTTACTCAAGGTAATCAAAGAAGACACATCATCTAGCGACAAAACCACAAACTTCTACCATTTATGCCAAGTCAACCCAATTAGTTGACATCTGGGGTTTATATTTCAAAATTGTTAAATCGCTTCACTGATGCGTTTCTAAACGAAAACTAATTGGCAGAGTTGCATTTTCAGAAAAACGTCTTTCCTCCACCACCTCGACCGACTTTTGTTTGAAAATAGAAGGTTTTGCAGTAATTAACACGTCTGCAACTACCACAATCATAAATAAAACAAATTTTCTGCCTCGTCCTCGTTCTCGTATCTTCCCACCACCACCCAAAACTCACTATGAACTTTATTTTGAGGAAAATTTCATTAAAATCTCATTTCACATTGGTCGTCAGCGCTGAATATTGCCGTACTCAACTTGAACATTTGAAAATTTAAGTTTCACACTTTTATTTCGATAGAAAGACCGTAGACCGCCCATCTCTAGCCACCAATTGTTCACCTAGTCACAACAACAACCCCCTCCAAAACTAGACAAGGGAATGGGAATAATTATGTCGCTACTTTGCTCCGAGTGCTTGGTAAACAATATTCCATTTCCTGTTTTAATTAAAATTGAATTATTTATGCAAACAAAATCGGGAATCGTACACCGGAGGACGACAACAGCGACGATGAAACGATGGCCCAGCTAAGAGCTAACAAAGTTTAGCTGCGATGTGACCTGGTCGGTTGACGCGGTGTGCTGCGCTGCGCGTTTTGTGCGAATCAATTTCCCAACTCAACTTGACATGAATTCAAGCCTTGGCCTGGCTATTGTTTCCACTATTTACACAGAGGGCCAAGTGGGGATTTGTTCATTGACAAAAAGAGGCTGTGCTGTATGCCCCTTGCAATCATTTTAGTCGCATTGAAAATGTATAACATTATGTTACGTGAGTTTAAAATGCCAAACACGAAAATTATTTTGGTACGTGACTGAAGCTCGAAAATTCTTAACCCTTTACTTTCCCTCATCCACAATGTTTGAGGTTTTTTCTTCGAGATAACACCCAAAGGAGTGCTCATGCAGCCTGGTGACACACGACCGGTACAATTAAATTGGCAACCATAAATGCTTATAATCATTTTTATCATAACGGCTTTTTTGTTGGAAAATGCTGAAACGAATTTTCTATTTTTTCTCTGGGGAGGGGTTGGTGCGGTTGCTCTCTTATGATGGAGTGGATTGTAATGAGGGGGCCCAAAACGTGTGCTGAGGCCTTTTTAATTTAATAAGTTATGTGTTTTGGCTTTACGCTGGATTGACGAGATAAGGTGATTTCAAGTTTTATGTATTTTGAGTTGGAAAAATTATTAAAAAATGTCTGCCGGTGAGAAAGATATGGCAACGGTCTGACTTGAAGCAATGTGCATTGTGGTGATAAATTCTTGTTTGCGACTTTTTTCTTCTGAATATTTTACTAAAAAAACATTGCTTTGTAAGTTGAGTAGAAGAGGGTAGTTCTTAGCATTTTACTCAAAAAGTAGTCCACGATTGTTGTTTTCTTTGCTGCAAGCTTTTCAACAAAGCGACACCAACTGTGGAGCCAAGTCCAATAATAGATACCGGTCTTTTAGTTCATTTACAAAAATGCACCTCAATTTGATAAACTTGATTAAACTGGAAGCATCCTAAGCGCTGGTGCCGGAACAAAAAACCAAACATTTGTTCAATCTGTTTCATCGTGTTCTATATCCAGCCACCTAACCCACTCATGCTAAACTCCCCTCGTAAAACGATTCAAATTTTCTCCACCCTTGTGTTGGCACATTGAACATGAACATGAACATTCACCATCCATTTAGTGCATTTACCAAGTAGCAAAAAATAACATAAGAATCACATCCAAAGGGTGGCGTGCATTTTACATTCCATTTAACCCCAAACTGCATCAATTTCAGTTAAGAGCCATGAAGTCCTATCTCGAATTATCCTATTCGAATAATAAAACGACTCTTTCTGCATTGTTTAATGACATCTTGCCTTTGACAGAGCCAAAATGAATAGCTGGAATGTGCCTTCATGCACAGCCTAATGAATTCGTTATGAGCCTATTAATTCAATTAAATCGTTTTAATTAATTGATATTAATTGCAATGCGGGAGACTTCTCTGCTTTCAAGGGCATTGTTCCCAAGTAGAAATTATTACCCACTCGCATCCTCGTATATGTAATTAACTATGTGAAACATTTGACATTAAATTCTGGGCTCAGTGGAGGAGCAGCGAAACAATAACAATTCCAACTGCGAGGCAATTTCAGCATCTTTTTCATTGTTCTTCTCTCCAGGAGCGATGCGATGAATTGCGCTGCTGTTGACTGAGACAGGGGTTGAAAGGACTGATGCACCCCTTGGGGGTGAATGTATGTGGTGGATCAAACACACCAAACAGCACGAGGCCACAACGAAGAGTTGAACTGTTGTTGGCTTTGGATTGGATTGCATATAGCAAAGCAGGGTTGTCTTCTACGCTAATCAAATCTGAACACTTAAATTGAATCTCAGTTTTGTTGGAGACAAAGAAAAGTATATAAGAGCAAATTAAGTATGATATTTTTGAAAACACAGAATTCTCTTTTTCAAGAATGTCATTTGAGAAATTGAAAGCTTCTGAAGACTCAGGGAGTTAAAAATAGATGGACACTTTGTTTTTGTTCAAAGAGTGATGAATTTAGATCACTATGATGCTCATGACGATGGTGCTGCTGCAAATTAATAAAATGAAAAGAACACTATCAGAGAATTTGGAGGGTGGAGCAAATTGAAGCTCTCACATATTTGCTCCTTTTGACTATTTCAATCAGCTAACATTCGATCTGGTACCCGCGAAAAGTCATCCGATACTAAACTCATTGGAATGTAAAAGCGCTTTCTTGATCAGCCGTTCGGAATTGGAAGAAAATTGTAGGTCCCCTCCATTCCCTTATAAGGCATGGTTCTAAGAAATGCCAGCGGCTCCTCGTTCTTATGCGCAAACCTATTTACTTATTTATTCACATTCGATCTTCCAACTTTCTTTTTCGAATTTCTAGATAGATAGATTAAGGGCACGGGTAGGGCTTGCTCAGCTCTGGGCAACGCGGTGTCTGAATGAAACCTATTGTACCAGCCCATGTGAGGTTTCAGGGCAGTTCTCCTGCTCCTGAATTGAAGAAGCTAGTAATCTTCTGTGGGTGAATGCGTTTGAGTTTATCTAGGGGGATGATCTCATAGTCTAGAATTTGCTTTCTAAGGCGGAAAAATGCTGGACATTCTGTAATAATATGCAGAGAAGTTTCTTCATTTTCGAGGCATAGTCTACACATGGGGTCCACTACTTCTACTAGCCTCAATTGGTGAAGATGTTTCTTTAAAGAACAGTGACCGGTTAGTAGTCCTGTGCAAATTTTTAGGGTTTTCCTATTGAGGTTCAGTATGAATTTTGATGTTATTTCAGCAAAAAGAGTTTTGAACAGGTTTGGTCAGATGAGTTACTCCAAGCTTTATTTGATTCTGTCAGAAGGATGTTCTTGGCAGTGTGTTTGAAGGTGCTTTTATTTACACCGCAGAACGGTACAGGTCCGAAGTACGTCTTGGATGCGCCGTCTTTACCTTTGTGTGCTGAGGTCCAGTGGAGGATTACAGTGTTTTTCCTATCTAGTTCAGAGAGTGACATGACTGACTCTTGGACTAGTTTGGATCTGATGACAGGTGAGCTTAACGCTTTAAGTGCAGCTTGCCTGTCTGAGCAGATGAATATTGTTTTGTTTTTCGTGTTCGATGAACATATTATTCTCGAACATTCGTTAATGGCAAAGACTTCAGCTTGGAAAATAGACGAAAATAGACCCAGACTTACTGAGAAATTCGTTCTGGGACAGTCGGTGAAAGTGCCGGAACCTGTACCAGTTTCCATTTTTGAGCGTCCGTATACCAGACCATATTTTACCTTGAAGGATGAGGCTTTGTGTTCTCCTAGTCTTCCCAAGGGAGGATGATAATGGAGAAGTTGAGTTTGAAGTTGTACATGGGAATAAAAGCATCCAAGCACATACTAAAGGTATTAAGTTTTTCTAGACTTTCCATTATCGACAGACGTCCTTAAGGGTTTGGATGTGATTTTATGTGTCCTTGATGGAAAAGACGGTGTGCCAACAGTCTTGCTTCCATTTTTATGAAAAGGTGGATTAGAACTTGTCCTGTAATGACGTTTGGAGCGTATGTTGGTGTTGTACGCAAGCATCCCGTAATGCAGAGTTTCTAAGACTGCTTCTCATTGTCATGATTTTCAACTAGGAAAGACTGGCACTTTTATTCCAAAATTTGCAGCACATTTCCAATTAATTTTTGTTTTTAAAATATCTTCTTAAGCTTCCGAAATAGGACAACATCGTCTACGAACAGCCAGGCGGGAATATTACAGCAGTACATCATGTGCCGTTGCGCATGGGTCTGCTTGTGGGAATTCGAAGTTTGAACCCCAGAAAAATAAATTTACTTTGAAAGCTGCTATCTTCTTTTGCGAGGAGTTTGCACGTCCTTGGACTTATACCACCATGAAAAGTGCTTTATCACTTAGGCGTTCGGAATCGGCAAAAACTGTAGGTCTTCCTAAGAAGGTGCTACACCGCGGAACAACCAGAGCTCTGTTGTGCGACACTATTTACTTATTTTGCCATAATTCCACGTTTTACCACTTCGATTATGACGTCAAAGTTAATGAAGCCATCATCGTCATCGAACATATCCCTGTTGATCATTTCCACTAAGTCTTAATACCTCTAACCACCTGCAATTCATTGATTTCGATAACCTAAAACTTTGTTTGTAGGAAACACATTTGAATAACATCACTGACTATACCACTTCCACCCCTCGCTGAGTCTCTAATTAATGGCATCCATTCGATGAATGGGTATAAAAGCTTTTTCGCTTTCGCTTCCTTTAGTCGATGGAATTTCTCATTATTTCGGCAATATTTTCCGTTTACGTAAACTTCCGCTCTGATAGATGTTACTTAATAAAATGTACACATGCATCTTGAATTAGGACCGTCATCAGAGAGGGTGGTGCTTGGCGCTAGAAGAAAAAGGAGTCCGTGTGGCTTCGGTTATGTCTATGTGCGCTGCATGGGAGGATGTGTGTTTCTCCCTCTGAAGCTAAATATAGCGCCATAAATTTACAATGGCGATGAAGGGTAGAAAAGTCGTCGTTGGTCCTTAACGTTGGACGCTTTTAACGTTCATCAAATAAGATCGGACAGGCACAAGTAAACAATGACTTGTGTTTGCAGAGGAAGAACACAGCATATGGTGCAGTGCAGAAGCAATTTTGGGAGAAACATGAAGCTTTAAAATGATGTCTCGTAACACGAGAAGCCAAAAGAACAACAATGAAAAATAAAAGGATTTTAATTTATTGCATCACATGATGTTGAGCTGTTTTGTGTCAGAAAATGGCTTGAAAGTTATGAGAGAATACTAAAAGCACACCAGTTTCTAGTTTTTCTCAACCAAATTTTGTGCTTTAAGACAGTTTTCATCGAAATGCTTCTTAATTCGGTGTCAAATTATGACAACATTCACTATCGATTTTGGTTGAATCGCTGCTGATGCTCGTTTAAATTGTCAGTACACAACATCCGAGGAACTGCTTTCAAGGATTCGTTCTTGATTTGAAAAATGAAAATTCTTCAGTCAAAAAAGATTTTTTCTCAGCTACATTCATATCCTGTGAGAAAATTCCTGACATGAAAAATCATCTGCAATGCTCATAACTCTCTCGTAGCGTTTTTCATAAAACTCGCGTGGATGATGATGATGACGACGATAGTTGAGCTGTTGCACACTACTAGTTAGTTATGAAAGTCTATGTTATACATGAAATAAATTGCTTCTGTACACAAATAACAAACAAAAAAAAAGAAAGAAAAAAGATTTGTTTATTTCCACTTTGGCACCACTGCATGCAAATAGCGTGCAAACTCGTCAATTACTCAACTAATAATCCACACCTCACCAATGCATATATACTCGTAACTCGTATGTTGCTGCCAGAAAAAGCTTCTAAGCAGAACTTGCTTTGGCTAATTGAGTTGTAGGCTGGTGCCTATGGCTTATGGCCCCCATCTTCGACACCTGACTTATGCTAATTATCATTTGTATGGAAATGATTTCCTCAATGTTATAGCCACTTAACATGAAGGTCTGACTAAAATGCAACATCCGCAGCCTGTCACGCAGACCGTGGTGACGCCAAGTCTTAACAAGTTGGTCCTCTAGGTTCTTTTGTTTTACTGTGCTGTGCTTTTTCTTTCGTCTCGATAATAATTAAGAAATTAAAGAAAATAACAGCAAACAAAAAAAGCATTTGGTAGTTGTGTTGCGTGGAAAGTGAATTGCAGTGTAGCCTTGTCAGTGATTAATGTTTTATATATGCCGACTTTTATTGGAGACTAAGTAATGTAACAGGATGGCTTTTGTGAAGGGATATTGCCAGAAGTGAGTCTGCATAGAAATGCAGTTGTCCGTTGATAGCCACGCTCGTACGTTAAAATTAATCATTTTTATGTGTAGTACGCTTTTCAAGATATCGTTTATTCGTTGTGGTATTTTTCTTTATTAGTTTAATTCATGATTTGAGGACGAACGCAGCTGATAATTTCAGTCGAACAAAAAGACCGACAAATGTTTATGCAAAAAACAACCACACCTGCCTTTGACCAGTTGGTACCTACATGGAGATCTACAATGAGAAACCACGCGGTAAGAACTTCATGTTGCCAGGGTGTAAAGTACTCGAGTGGGGAAAACGAGAGATGCCGTCATAGGAATGAGATTCGAAAGTTTTACCAAAAGGTAAATCCATCTTCAAGAGAGGTAGACCTCGAATACAATCCATTAAAGATCAGCGGAATTAAAGTGATAGAATGATCTGGAAAGACATCTTCTGCAGACTGCTCAATGCTCATCGGATAGAACCCACAAGTTTCAAAAACTCTTTTGTCAACTTTGATGACACTTGCCATATGCAAACTGAAATCAAATAAAATTACAGGTGCAAATGACTTTCACGACAAGCTTTTCACGGCAGCTGAAGATGAGTTGGAATGGAGCATGCACCAGTGATATGTTTGATATGGTCGGAGAAAGGCATGCCCGATGAATGCAACTTCTGTCCGTCTGGAACCGTTGATAGACTTTTGACCAGAAAAGTAGACCAAGATTATAAAATTGCGACAGATCTTAGAGATCGATATATCTTGTAATTGATCCTGCCGCGTAAGGCAGTGTAATTGTCGGGAAAAACTATACAGGTCCGCGTTTGGTTTTGTCGTCCCTGCAAAACTATGTCAAAGTTGGTAAGAACTCATGAGAACTTTGATGTCGAAAAAGACTTTTGTCAATCCAAAAATATTGATGTAACTTTTAAAAAATTTTACTTGAAAATTGTGCAAATCTCAATCGTTAGCAGTAGAGAGTAGAGGCATAATCATTCACAAGTTTGTCCATCTAATCGCTTACGGATACGATATTGACGTTACCATAAACAGGCGAAACTTCTAGGTAGT
This sequence comes from Melanostoma mellinum, assembly GCA_914767635.1. NCBI lineage: Eukaryota > Metazoa > Arthropoda > Insecta > Diptera > Syrphidae > Melanostoma > Melanostoma mellinum. The sequence goes on along the minus strand of OU612059.1, from coordinate 228,908,847 downwards.
GAGTGACCTTGTCTAGACAGAATTCGCTAAGGACAAAGAAAATATCATCAATGAGATGATTAAATGGAAAACTAATTTTACCAACTGCTGCGTCGTTTTGGTTGAGAAAGAATTTGGGAATCAGAATCCTCGCTTGAGAAACCAAACCCTTCATGAAACCTTGCTCTTCCCAGTCAGAAGGAAAATGCTTTGGTCGCTTTCACAACAACGAATGAGTATCCATTGTGAGACTACAGTGTCTTCGATGAATCATATTGATAGAGACAATCAAACAGACTAAAGACTAAAATCATGCATCTTCTCATATTACACTAATATGAACCAGTAAAGCTCCCCGAATTTCGCAGTGTCTTCCAAGCAGTCTATGAAGCCGTAAAACATATGCCTATCTAATACTTCGTCAACAAAAATATTGACGTCTTCGTTGACAGCCAAGCGGTCATTATGGCTCTCTCATCCATTGTTACCAAATCGTGGAAAGCTGTTGCAGTAATCCAAGACTACTCAGCTCTACGAACACCGTAACTATAATTTGAGTTTCAGGACATCTTAACATGACCTGTAATGAAATGACGGATCAGCTGGCTGAAATTGGACGCTCGAATGCAGCTAAAAAGACAGTTCTGAAGCCACTTGAGCAAGAAAAAGAAAGAATCCATTGAAATTGTCTTAAAACGGCCAATGACTGGTGGTCACCTTTAGATACATACCGGGCTTGCAAAATTTTATGGCCTGATATTTCCAAGAAAGAACCAGTATTTCTCGACTTTCTCTGTTGGCATTCAATCGGGAATATACATAGTCCTAAAATTCATTCAGGGCTGCAAGTGGTTCAGTGGGTGTTCCAATATCCAATAAACTAGTCTCTGACCCCTAAAAATAGTATGGGAGGGGACATACTACCGTATAGGCAGAAGGGACAAATTCATTAAAATTTCATTAAAAAAAAAATTAAAAATTAAAGTCGACTCAGTTATCTACACCACGGCTATTGCGCTTTTTTAAAGCTGATACTCTGTTCCTTAACCAACATTTTATTTAAAGTTGTTTTAGAAAAAAAAATTTGGTGTAATCAAGCTTCAAAGTGAATTTATAAAAATTGGTTAATTCTTTCTCAATAACCACGGTTGTTATTAATTTTGAGTCTAATACTAAAAACTGAAGGCGAAAATATTTCGCCATTTCTAAAAAATTAAGAAAAAATGAGCTGCACTTCTTTCGCGAAAGCAGTTTGTTTTGTGTTTTCCTTGATTACAAACCTATCAAATGTCAGGTGTCAATCTCAGCGGGCTCATTATGACAAAAGGAAAAGCTTTAGAATGAATCTACTTTTTGTGTAGGCAACAGAGTTTCCTCATTCTGAATTTATAATCTGTCCCTGGTGATATATCTGCAGATGCCCATCAATTTACGACAGTGTCGTTTAGCGGAGCAAAGCGTGGAGCTGTATAATTTGACACTTTCAATTGTGTGCTTCCCACTCATATAATGGCAGTCTGACAAGTTTCAAACTCAAAATTAGTTTTGCAAAAAAAACGATCGCAAGGAACTTTCGAAAGCTTAAACATATGCATAAAAAAATCCACTGCCGCAAATCAACGTCAAAGCCTAGTTAGTCAGAAAAGCACTCATGCAACTCAAACTATTCTATCAAACATTAAAAATTATTTGTCTAAATTTCGAATGCCGACACAAAACGAAAAACCACTTAATTGTGCCTTTTCTACGGCAAAAGCCCAATTCCAGCCCCATTGACACATCCATTATAAAATTAATTTGAAAATCTCACTTGACGGAGTTTCCTCAGCGTTCCGCAATATTTCAATTTAATGACAATGATGGTGATGATGTTGACGTTGTTGGGCTCCATCAAACTTTGTTTCGCACCATAACATCAAAGCCACACACACCAACTGCACCACACACACACCCCTTTAGATCCTACTTTTCACACCCAGCACCCACCACTGAAAAATAAGGAGTTTTCTGCTATTTATGCTGAAGTGTGTATGTGTCACACTATGCTTGTACACCTACACCTCTTCGTAGTCATTGAAGAGAGGAAATTAATTTCTCGGTTGAAGGGATGTTAAGCGAAAATGAAATTTTAACACTTTTCCTAGCAAAACCAACCGAGTGACACAGCCAAACAAAATTCGGTCCGAGACACAAAGCCGAGCATGAGACTTTCAAAATGATTTGGTTAGGAAACGCACCCAGCGCACACCTACCTCGCCTTTGTGATTTATAATTATGACAGCAGCACTCTCCTGTTCTTATTCAGCTCTGAAGAGTTTTTGAAATTCTTCTTTATTTTGTTTGGCTTCTATTCGTTACCAAATTAATGATGGTAATTTGGTTGTTTCACAGAAGTTCGGTGGCATAATTATAAAATGCGAGAACAAGAGATGGATTTGCCATTGCCTGGCCACCCTATCCCTTATACCCTTTTAATCGAGATAACGAAAGTTTTCTCCATCAATCACGTTTGGTTGGTAAGTTCTTTGAGGTGTAAAGTTGTATCTCAATTCGAATAGATAGGGTTGGTCTGTTTTATGGATGTCGTTAGGTTGAGATGGTCTCGTTTACATTTACACAATCAACAGGCCCTGGGGGTATAACTAAATTAAACTCTGGAGCCGAAGTCAAAGTACCTACGGTTCGTAGAGATTTGAGAAGGTAAACCTACCCTTGATTTAAATTAGGGACTTAATTTTGTGTTGGAAGATATTTTGATTAAGTGAAAATGAATGAAGTATGACTTTGATTAGCTCATTTGCGTCGTCGTCAGCTAATAACTTTTGGACTATTGAGATTGCTTCTGGTGGGTAGTTTCCGTGAATTTGTTTATTTAGGCTCAAATTAAACAACAGCGACATTGATACAAAACAATTTATAGGCCTTCATCAGAATGAGGTTCTGTTTATTCAAGAGGCCAATCACTTTGTCTTATGGATTCTAAGGCCGTGAACTTGAAAGCCGTAAATATCAGATGACAATACTTTCGCCAAACTTAGTTTCCTATGGTCCACCCTTCTTACCCATTTCGTAGAAGTCAACGAAGAGTAAATTGAAACCTCTAAGAAAGAGGAAAAATAAGACAAAAAATTTCATTGAAAGTCGGCAAGGGTCGTTATCTTAATGGATGAACCACATTGAATGTAAAAGTCAAAGGTAGGCCTACTTAACTTTTCTTCACTCCAAATCGGTTAGCTTGTTTTTACTCTTTGTTTAAATCCAAAGCTCTATGAAAACAGGAAAAATGTGTTGACATTAAACGGTGATAAAGAGCAGTGTCTTTCTAGGATGTCCCCTCCCTTTGAATGTTACTGCTCAACGCTCTTTCATCTTTCACATAAAAATAATTTCATTTAGGATCAAAATGATCTTTCCGATATTCTTAAGGGAGCACCTTGCAGACATTCATAAGCCTCCACTGGGTAGATATCCAATGATTTGGCATTGATCTAAGTGAAATTGAAACAAGTTCAAACTTCATGTCAGCTCAAAATTTAAGATGAGCTAACTGTGTCAGTATAGAGGCGGTAGTGGTAGAGTGTCTAGTCGATAGGCCACACACGTGGGCGCGAACCTCAGGCCGAGTATCTTCATTAAGAAGGACCTTACTAAATATAAGAACTAGTTTCTAGCTTCGGGTGAATGTTGATTTTACAAATAAATGAATTAGTTGGCGCAACAGAGCAAGGAGGCCCAGAGTCAAGCTTATTTCTCACAACCATGCCTTGTGAGGAAATGTAGGGAACTACAATTTCCTGCCGGTTCCGGATGGCTAATTTTAGCGTATTGGCGTAGGTCCTGCCATTTTCGATCCCCGCGAAAAAACATTTTGTCTCTGTTGGGATTCGATCAGCGAGCCTCTGGGCTAACAGGTAAACATGCTAACCATCACGCCACGGGTACCACTTAAGACTTTATCAACTGCTTCCTAATCAGACGGATTTAAAAAATTGCTAAGAACAATACCCCTGCTTATTAATTATATATGGGTGATTCTTCTATAGCTGTGATTTTTACAACTCAAATTTTTTTAAAATCAAAAATGTTTTAAGACTTGTGATCTGGGTGTTATTGCTCTTTTATTATGCTCAAAATTAAGCCCGTAACGTAGCTCTACTACAACTGCAATAGAAAAGAAGCTAGAACAAAAATTAGAAATTTCAGTACCACGGTACTGACATTAAAATGAAATATTCAGAATATTTGGCTAAATCTCTTAAAATAATAAAGCAAATGATAAATTATAGGTTTTTGATAATTGTACAGAGACATTTACGGTATTTTTTTTCTTGATTTTGACAATCTTTAAAATTTATTAACAGCAGAATTAAAATAAAATTTTTTCTAAAATTCTTAGAATAAAACAAAGTTTAACATTAGTTAAATATTGAAATTCATTGAAGTTTTTAACAAATTAAGATTCAAATTTTATAACACTAGATCAATTCAGCATGATGATAAATTAAAACATCAAGGAAATATTCATTTAAATATCATTTGCTTTGTTTACCATGGTACTGACATCCACGGTACTGACAAATGTCAGTACCGTGGATGAATAATTAACCTAACTAAAATTCTCAAGTAATTTAAATGATTGGCCATATAATTTTGAATTCACACGTGAATTTATATAATTATTCAGTATAGTTGACGGAGTTGATTCCCCGTGCAGTGTCGGGTTAGAATAGCACTGCAGCGCCTCCCCGCTTGTCGTAAAAGGCGACTAAAGGAACAATCATATCTAGACGACTAACATCAAAGTGAGTCTAGCGACACACATACCACCTAAAAACTCTCCCCAAGTATGCATGCAGATCCCGGGGTTTACACGACTGGAGATCACCGGTGTAGTAAAAGGGAAATCAAACTCATTAAATGGAGCATGCATGTGTCGAAAAGGATGAAAGAAAATTTTTGAAAAATTTTGAGCATTATGAAAGTACTTGCGAACATAAGAAGCACTACCCCGCCAGGCAGTTCCATTGCTATGCATGGAGCTGATCCTGGACCGAGCAGCAATGTTCGGGTCAGAGCTATACGGATTCCGGGGGCTAGCAAAGTAATGCGACGAGTTGGACGAAAATTTAGAGTCGCGAGTTGGAACGTTGGAAGTATGACTGGTAGAAGTCTTGAACTCGAAGAGATGATGAGAAGGAGGCGAGTGGACATCTTGTGTGTTCAGGAAACGAAATGGCGAAACACAGCAAACAAAGCCCGTTTCTTAGATGCAAAGACCAAGGCTTACAAGATGTTCTACTATGGAACGGAACAAGGTAGGAACGGAGTCGGTATCATCCTTGACCAAAGTTTATGTAACAGCGTGTTGACCATTTTGAAGTCCAGTGACCGTTTGATGTCTCTTAAATTGGTGATGGAAGGAAAGGTCTGGAATATAATCAGTGCATATGCTCCCCAAATAGGGTGTGAGCAGGAGGAAAAAGATGCATTCTGGCTTGATTTTCATAACCTACTTAAGGACATCCCAAAAGAAGAGTATTTGTTTGTTGGAGGAGATTTGAATGGACATGTCGGGAAGACAAACGAGGATTATGAAGACTGCCATGGAGGTTTGGGATTCGGCACCAGGAACACTCCTGGTGAAGATATTCTAAGTATGTGCAAGTCATACGGTCTAATCGTACTAAATACCATGTTCATCAAACAAGACCGACACCTTATCACTTACAGCAGTGGAGGAAATGAAACCCAGATTGATTACCATTTGGTAACCAATTACATGAAATCTCGGGTGAAAGACTGCAAAGTGATACTAGGAGAAGCTGCCGCTCAACAACACCGTCTTCTTTTAACAGAATTTTTTACGGATGCGGTAAAGGAAGTCAAACAAACAAAGGCTCCTAGGAGAATCAAGTGGTACAATCTGGAGAAAACCAAAGGACAGCAATTCATTTCGTATATGCAAAGTCAGCTGTGTAATACCATCGACGCAGTTTCAAATGCAATCACGGCACAAAATATGTGGGATCGCCTACAACGAACCTGCTTAGAGAGAGCCAAATCACTGTTAGGAGTCTCAAAAGGACACTACCAACAAGCTAAAGAAACCTGGTGGTGGGATGATGAAGCTAAAGCAGTGATTAGAAAGAAGAAAGCAGCTTTCCAAGCTTGGTCGAAGTGCCCCTCAAGAAATACAAATGAAAAAGCGCGTTTCAAAATGGAATACAAGAGCTGCAGAAAAGAAGCGAAGAAAAAGTGCGCCCAACTTCAAGCAAAAAGCACGGAGGGCCTGTATCGAGAGCTGGAAGAGATTTCTGCCCCAGCTGCTGAAGCAAATCAGGCAATCCAAGAGCTAAGACAAAGCAACTTGAATAAGGGAGCAACCATTTTCAAAATAGCCGCTCAGAGAAGGAGAAATGGGCAGGAGATTCGTTCGCCGAAGTTCATCAATGATGCTCAAGGAGTGCTACTTGTGGATGACGACAAAATTCTTCACAGGTGGCGACAGTATTGTGATGATCTTTTGAATGAACAGTTTCCTCGGCGCCACTTTCCAACAGCTGCACCTAACTTTACGGAAGTATCCGACGTCACAGTCGAAGAAGTTAGGGAGGCAGTTAAGAACTCCAAAAAAGGCAAAGCGATTGGGCCAGACGAGGTACCATATGAGTTTTGGAAAAATATGGGAGACATCGGGTTAAGATGGCTCACGATTCTCATCTCCAAACTTGTAAGAGGTGACAGTTTGCCTAATCAATGGAGGGAAAGTTTTCTTCTTCCAATGTACAAGGGAAAGGGAGATACCAGAAGCTGTGACAACTATCGTTCGATCAAGTTGATGTCCCACACTATGAAGATCGTTGAGCGGGTTTTGGATAGCCGACTGCGGAAAATAATAAGGCTGTCTGATGACCAATGCGGGTTTGTCGCGGGTAAGTCAACTACAGACGCAATCCAAAGCATAAGGATCATTATGGAAAAACACCGAGATGCCTTAGAGGATTTGCATATTGTGTTGGTTGACTTCGAAAAGGCATTCGATCGACAACCACGAGATCTGATATGGGTGGCCCTCAGACACCGAGGAGTTCCTGAAGCCTATGTGCGAATAATTATGGACATGTACGAGGGAGCAGTTACAAAAGTGAGATGCCCAGCTGGAGTCACCGAAGAATTCCAAATAACAGTTGGTGTACATCAGGGAAGTGTCTTGAGTCCACTGCTCTTTATTGCTGTTCTGGATTGTTTGCTCGAAGGAAAAGTAACGGACAATAAAGTACAACAATTATTCTTTGCTGACGATGGAGCCATCATAAGCGAGGATCCTACATCCCTGCAACGAGCACTTGACGTTTGGATTGATGTTCTGGAAGGAAATGGGTACCGTATTAGCGCTAAAAAGACTGAATACCTGTGCTGCCCTTTTTCTGATCCAGACAAGCCTATTCCAGACATTTATTTGAATGGAAATGTGCTTCCCAAGTGTGAAAAGTTTAAATATCTGGGATCTATGATCAATAGTGAAGCATCTTGTGATGACGACATCAATCATCGAGTAAGCGTAGGGTGGATGAAGTGGCGAGAAAACTCCGCTATCTTCTGTGATCGAAAAATGCCCCCTAAGCTGAAGGGAAGACTCTACACAGCAGTTGTCCGTCCAGCTCTGACATACGGTTCACAATGTTGGACAATGTACAAAAAGTATGAGAGCAAATTGACGGCAGCCGAAATGAAGATGCTTCGGATGACAGCAGGAGTAACAAAGCTTGATCGAATTAGAAGTACTAAGATCCTTGGAAGCCTTCATGTCAAAAGTACCATCTTGGACAAAATTCAGCACGACCGGCTCAGTTGGTATTGTCATGTTCAAAGGAGAGATCCGCAGAACCCCGTCAAAAAGGCAATATCGTACAACGTTTCAACAAATTCGCGACGAAAAAGAAAAGGCAGGCCAAAACACTCCTGGTACAAGCAAATGCAAAAACAGCAGCATTTGGTTGGCCTCAGACATGGAACAATCCAAAACCGGGAGGCTTGCCGACGCTTTCTGAGGTCAAAGCGGCGTACCCCACAGGCGGATCACTAGTGTGAAGCAGCAAAGTGGGAGAGTTGTGATCGCTTCAAGATCACTACTCGTAACGCCGAAAAATGAAGAAGAAGAAGAAGAAGAAGATAGTTGACGGAGTTGACCTAATCATTCTATTAACACGCCTGAATTTCAATACCATGGTACTGACCGGTAATTTTATGACATACCTTTTAAAAAACACAACAAATTATTTCTATTTTAACATCGATTCTAAAAACAACCACACAGCTATGAATTGTACACAAATAGTCATTCTTCAGAATGCCACTAGAGCGAGGGACAGAACCTGGATAAAAGATGGCGTTTAAGCGGGAAATATTTTAAATTTGAAAATTGAAGAAAATCCAGGACATGAAGCAATGACCATTATTTCTTTATACTAGTCAATATTGGGATACAATTGTAGCATAATTTGATGAAATGTATAATAGGTTTTAGTTATATAAAAGCAAAACTTTAGATTATAATACGACTATTTATAGAAATTTATGTATTTAATTCGAAAAACGAAATGCGGACATGCCACGGTACTGACATTTTGGATATAATTTTGCAAATTATTCGTGATCCATCAATACTTATGCTAGACAGTACTAGACATAAAAAATCACAGTTGTATAAGAATCACCCATATGCTGATAACGAAAACGCTCACTAAAACCAAATACACAACTTAGAACTTATTCTTTAAAACCTTAAGTCAGTCTGATGTTTACCTTACCCTTATGCTTACCTTTTCGGAGTATGTAATCGTTAGACGAGTTTGAAACTACTCAAGTATCCACTAAAACGATATGACCTGAATGAGGCCCCACTTTAACTCTTCACAGCAAACAAGATAAACGTTCAAGCCTTAAGTAATTCTCTGTTTCGATACCCAATACCAAAAAGCAACGCATCCCAATGTTTGAGTTAACTGTTGTAGCAAATTGACGATGTAACCATCGCAACCGCCAATATTGGGTGAAAGTTGCCGCTCAAGTGGCAATAACAAACATTTTAGCCAGATACTGAAGTTCAGAAGCAATTTACTCAGATAAACACAAGAGCAGAATAGCTGAAACAAAAACAAGCAAAAGAATACACCACAACAACAACATAATTGCCAAGGGTGGACTGCAGTGCAGAAATTTGGCAAATGCTCCCTTCAATTTTGGAAAATTATTTATTCGACTAAGACGATAATGTTTAGAAAACGCTTAAAGGGTTCTCTTTACTCCATCCACATCTACGAGTATAGGTATTCATTGAAAACTCAAACTGTTTTTACTACACACATATTTCTGCATGAGGGATTTTCAAAACTTATATGAAGTCGAGATAAGAGGAAAGCTTGTAAAGTAGAGCTGGATTGCATCTTCTTTATTCATCAGCATCATCATCGTTGTTGATGATCATCCCCTTTTGCAAAGCAATTGGGTTACTCAAGGACTATAAACGCGCTTTATACGACTATGTATATGTACATCGTTTGGCCTCTGTGAATGAGTGAACGTTACTTATACGCTCCGAAGAGCAGTTAAGTGCCATAATAGTGCTTTCAGTTCGTTCATATGGTAGAGTATAGTTTCTGTATATGGGAAAACCTATTACTTCAAGTTCGGTTGAGGCGCATTTCAATGCACTGATGGTGCATAGACCGATTACGAGTTCACTCTACAGGAAAATGGGATTTTCATCGCAATCAAAAGGAAAATTCCTGTTTTGTAAATAAAATGAAATAATTGCCTTTCATTTAAATAATCTTGTCGAAACTATAATGAATGAAGAATTTCATGAACCAGCATACGAGTATGGGTAAGGAAATTCACTCTGCTTTGCATTTTGGTTCCTGGGAAAAAAAGCAAAAAAGGAAAAATAACAACAATTTCAAAACACCCCTAACATTTTACAAAATGTAACTCAATGCTAAAACAAGTGGAAATGTACATTGCTGCTGTGGTGAAGTTCACAAATGTTGAAGAAGCTTGTCCCAAAAGGGACAAGAGGAAAATGGGAAATTCAATTGCAAAAAGAACCCTGGACATTTTTTTTCACAACTTATTTACTTCCTCTTGTTTCCTTTCCAGAGCAACTTAACACAAACTTTTCTTACAACTGTCGTCCTTTCCTTCGCTGTTTATGTACGTTTATAGAAAAATTTTCTTTCTTTTTTATAAAAAAAAATTGTTTTTAGAGCGAAAAAAAGAATCACAAGACTCATGGTAACCTTTCGACAAGAAAACAAACTTGGTGTTAAAATTAGCATCGTACTGTGGTGGCACGGAAGTCCATGAAAGGCAAATCATTTCCTTATTCAAGATTTCCGCTTGAATGAGATGAAAGGAAAGGAAAGCACAGCAAAATTGTAATAAAAAATATACAAACGAAAAGTTTGATGTAACTGAATTTTATTTCACAGGCTTTAACTTAATTTCTAGTTAGATGATGACAAGTTGTAGGAATTGTTTTGGGCTTAGAAAATTTATTTAAAATGTAAGTGTGAAGCGCAAGAAGGTTGAACATAGGTTTACGTATTATATGTAAACTTATGCTAAAGCAGGACGCCTCTGAGAAGATGAGCATTAGATGGACGCAGAGTAATACGTGCCTTATAAATGATTAAACAAATTTGGCGAAGTACAAGTTCGAAACATTCAACCGCCTGCATATTAGGTTCACCATAGGTGTTCTAATAGGATACTGCCTTATTATCTACTCCAACGACTTTTGTAGAAGCTGCATGGACAAGGAATAGAAGAAAACTGCCCAACACCTCCTTTGATTATAAAACCACCTAGGTGAATAGTTCTTTGACGAAAGCAGCGATTTTACTAACAAAGACCCTAGAAGTCTCTCCCTTTTCATACGAAGTTCGGCATTGATTTGACTAAAAGGATATTGCCTTGTTAGCCCAAGTTCGATAAAAGTAAAGTAAACAGTAAGAGTTGGTCACCCTCTAATTTTCCAGATGGAGACCAGAGGTATCACAATTGACGTTCTGTCGTCCAACCAAACCTAACCTTCTAAGCATAAATCTTGAATTTTAACAATGTGCATGTTATGTATCAAAGTAGCTTTTATAAAACCAAATTTCCATTGGACTGATTCTTAAAACAACTGGCTTAAATTTGAATTAAAAAAACAAGGCCAGCTTCAACTAGAGATACCAATTTGGAAACAAAAATTGATGATCACCCACGATATTCAAAATATGTTTTCTATTGTTAACAGTAAAACAGTAGAACGATAGTTTTCCATAATCACTGAAAAATTTGGAATGCGCAACATTTTTCTGGTCCCCTCCATCCCTCATCAAAATATGGTTGAAAGAAATGCGCTGTGCCCTAGTAGTTCAGTCAAATTAGTCCTTAAAATAGAAGTAAGGTTCCAATAACTCTCATAGAGGTAAGAATTGATATGAATCTTCAGAATACTATTTTAAATGAATTGTGAAAAGTCCCCATCAATCCCCCTTGGGCAAAAAATTTTATTGAGGGTGAAAGTTTGCAAAAAGAGATTTTTCGCGTTTTTCAGCTAAGCGGTGAGTTTCACTGCAAAAATAGTTGAGACAAAAATTGTACATCATGATATTTTGTACAAAAAATGTCTCCACACTTTTTCTCATAATTATTGCCATTTCCGTGATAATTATTTCATTCGTAATATGCACACGTATCCACACCACCTATGAGGTAGTGTTCTTGACGTTTTTTTAACGTGGTTTCCCTGGTAGGCCTATTCCACGATCTATTGTGGTCCTATTGAATTCAAATTGACCTGCTTGGATAAACTCCGATACTTATCTTTTGCAAAAAATATTGATACTAAAATGGATCCAGAAGGCTATGGGATTGGACTTTTCACAATTCATTTAAAATATGGGATTTTCGTAACCTTCAAAGTCTTAGGGCACTGGAGCTCAGTGGTGCCATAGTCCTTATATCTTATTTTTGCTGGTGTTTCAAGTTGCTGTACCCATATATGCGTATTGGTGCAGGTGGCTATATCATGGTGGTTATCATAGCCGGCTGTTATGTATGTATGTGACAGAAGTGCTCTTATCACGGTGATCCCCGCTCTGTTGTGACATAATTTTTTTTTATTTATTTATCCAGGCTTATAGTTTCGAGCTTAAGTACTGCTATGTTTTTCCATAAGCCACATATTCATGTTATTTAAATTGTGTGTCATTTGTGCTGTTTGTCCCTCTTGCAGCTTTTGTTTCTCGTCCTTTGTGATATTAAAGCCAATTGATAATTTGTGCAGTTTTTTTGGAGGGATGGGAATGGGATGAGAATGTTTAAAGCGGTGAAAAAAAATATGTCGCTTTTCCGAAAACAATGCTTGCTCAAGGCTGGTTCGTCATTTTATGTCACAAATTCTTATTAATAGAAAATTGACTCCACAAGACTTTTTTAAAATCAAAACACTTCAGTTTATGGTCAGATTCAATGAAGAGATGAAATTCATTTCTTTCTTTCACAAGAACCAGAGAACTGGCGTCGTCTTCCTGAAACTGATATCGACATGATTTATATTGCCATTGGCGACACCCACTCACAATCTATTAAAACTTTTCCAAATAACGAACAACCAACTGTAAAGTTTTTATTCCTTCACATTCTCCACAACTACAGCACCGCAAAACTTTTTTCTTTTGTCCTAATGCAGCAGTAGTTTCATAAAAATTAATTCTTCACGATGACACATAAGAAAAAGTCAAATAAAAAACCAACCCCCGAAGTTAAGCTTTGACCATTGAACTATGTACAAAGGAGGAGTAGTAAAATGCAAATTGTTGTTGGTTAATCTATTTCATCGATCGAAAAACAATTCCTAGAAATCTCCCTTTGATTGACTCTGAGTTTGGGACAATGACATTCTAAGGGTTGATTCGAAAAATCACCCTTATTTAAGAATTCAAACTCAAAAACCATTACAAAAAACAAACGACAACTCAGAAGTAGACACATATTTTTTACATGTCATTTTGATCACAGAAAACCCCCTCTAGCTGTCGTTTGCATTGGCAAATTGGTAATTTTCCAATATCACCGTTTCGATTTGGATGTTTGACGGTGAAAAGAGATGCATCAAGCAACCCTCCAACAAAATGTCACTTTGTCAGAACCCTTGTTTTTCTAGCCCCCCCCCCCCCCCCCCCCCAATTAATATTCATTCCATGCAAGTTATTAGCTCCCCTTCTATGATTTTAACTTGAACCATTTCACTACTTTAAAGTGCCTTGAGCGGATTCGCTTCAGAAATAAAAAAATAAACTCCCCTCGTTAATCAGGCTCACTATATCTACAATCGCCCCAAATAACGAATTCAAATTCAAATGATATCGAATGCGGAAGATGTTGAATGCAACCCTGATGTCTTTTAGGTTCAGGAAATTGAAAAGCTTCAACGTTTGCAAAATATTGTCAAGGACTTTAGGGTTGGGTTGAAGTAAGGCTAATAAAACGAACAGGGATTAAAGTGGGCACTTCCTGGTGTCTGCAAGTAATTGCTATGTTCCCCCAAATGGTGCAGGTAAAGCATTTTGACTTTAATATTGGAAAAGAAACTAAGCGCCGTTAGCACATTTCGTTGTAAAAAATTGTCTCTTTGATGGAAAATAATTTTTTTTCCAACCCGACATTATAAATGATAGGAGAGGCGCTGTACATTTGTCATATGCAGTGAACCTGTGCACCTGCTTTGTTTTGGATTGCAAAAAATGCGTTAAGAAGAATCAGAAGGTAGTTGGCACAATTATGGTTTATTGTCTTAAAATGCGAACGCCCGCCTCGCCGACTGCTCTATATTTGTCCTTTGGTTATTGTAATCTTATTTTATGAAGCGGCACGGCGTGGCGATTAAAAAGCACCCTGAAGTTAGTTCTTAAGGGAGAAAGTTCACCAAACATGCCAATGAATTAGGGTAGTAGCTTTTATCATATCGGTGGTGGAGATTCAAACTGAAAACAAGAATATATCTACATGAACCCCGTCATTGCAAACTGAATTGCTAAGAAAAAAAAAATCTGCCTAACTAAGAGTAAATTACAACAAGTAAATAGAAAGATTTACTTCCATTTTAAGAAAATACAAATTACTTGTAATAAAAAAATAAATAAGGTGTCGCAAAAGAGCGGGGTGGCCCGGGGCCTATCGAATATCTCACAACCATGCGTTGAGAGGGAATGGAGGAGACCTTCAGTTTTCTACCGATTCCGCAAGAATAATCAGGAAAGCGCTTTTCATGCCTATGAATTTACAATCGGAGGATGCCAATTCCTCGCGAAAAGTGAAAAAAAAATTTGTTTTCTGCTGCAATTCGAACCACCAACCAGCGTTCAAAAAAATGTGCTTCTGTGGAGATACCCAACCGATGAAATTTCAATCATATCACACATAACGATCGGAAGTCCGACTAAAAGTGATCGCAATAGTTTCTTGGGATCATGAAACGTCAAGATCTGATGAAGACCGAAACCAGAAATTTGGTAAGGAAGACAATTAGCTATTTGACATGGAGCTCAAAAAGATCCAAAGGCCTTAGAAGCGTTTCTAGCTAGATTTTCTCTTGGAAGACTTTTGTCAAAATTGAAGCTGATACTTCTAAAAAAAGTAGGAAAAGCGTTGAATATCAGAAGGAACCGATTCGATTGAAAGTAATCAGAGGGAAATAAAAAATGCGAATCAAGTCCCTTTTAGTTTTTTATCAGGTCGAAATTTCACTTTACAATTTTGTGCTGGCCCTAAAAAGCACTATTCAGAATTGGAAGTTTCGCTCCTAACGGACATCTCAATTCTTTGTCTCGTTTTTAAAGAGGATCAAAAAAATGGAAGGTCCGACCAATATGTCATAGCCTTAGCCATTATGTTAGCTATTTACCATTACTCATTGACTTCCTTCCTTTGCGGCAACTAAGAGTACCAAGCCCCATCGAGCACACTGATCGAAAATTCTAAAGAATAAGCTCACCCTTACACTAAATAACAAGAAAAATGACTACATTTGCCTTCTGTATTCGGATTATACACCACATCAAAATTAGTCAAAAGTGGGCAATATACTAATTAAGCTCCACTTTCATAAATTAGCCTGATATGGAAATGCACATTGACTTCCCCCGTCGGGCAGTGCCTAACGCCACACGCCAGCCATAACGCATCTAGTCAATAAAAATTTCTAAAAATACCACAAAATTCTTTTGTGACTATAAAACTACCCACCCCTACCTGCATGAGGCGGACGCACTCAAATACCATTTGTACACCCGCCCTTTCAAGTGAATTCCAAACACATGCATCACCAGCAAATAGCTCGCTCATCAGATCCAACAGATGGGGGTTGTAACATTCACTTGATAGTGTGGTAATTTTGTGCGGTTTAAGGGTTCATTAACACCCCTAACCACGACACAACGACAAACGACAAACGAAGACCAAAAATATTTTCATAGCTCTATAGCCGTTTATGATCCACTCTATAGCTGTATGTAATCTCTAGGCTTATGTGAGAGGGCTGCATTTGCACTCTATAGTTGATTCACCCTTCATACCGAACACCACCACCGCATCATCAGCCAACCAACAAGTAATGGTAACAACGACGATGACGACGGCGTTAATTTCTCTGCGGGAACTAGAGTGTGATTTATGGATTTTGGTTTTTAGGAAACGGTCTAGTAATTATTTCTCTTCTCATTATTTTCATCAATAAAATTTCCATTAGACAAAGTGTTCACATAGCACATAGACGGGGGTGACATACGACCACCCCTTTGGGAGTCCAAGTTATGCAGAGAAGTAATGACTTTGTGGCTTGTGCTTTGGAAATGGCAGAAGATGGGGCAAAGTAAACAAAGGAAGGGTATATGGAAAGTTTCTTATTCACATGTCTGTCCTTAAGGTATTGTGTCTGTCATGCCTTTAAACTACTCGCTAACGACCTCCGTTAGAATATCTTACCAAAACGTCAACATTAACTACTCAGCGCTTTTTCATTCTTCCCCAATATTTGAATAGGTCTATTGGCTTAAGATTCTCATGAGTTTCTATATTCAGTTGCTGATTCATTGTGAAACGACCACAGCAAGATTGTTGCCACAGCTGAAATCCATTAGTTTGGATCATCTTTTTTTCCAAGTAAAGGATTCACTTGTTTGTAAAAAAATATAACTTTATTTGGTCAATTCTTAAAAATACACAAAAAAGCTTCGCTTTAACCACTTACTCCTTTTTTACTCCTTTTTGCTCTTCTTCTTCTTCGAACAACATTTCGAGCAAACAAACAAAACAGTAATCTTTATCACCTTAAACACTACATACACGACTGCAATTAAAAATGCAATCACATCCAACGACATCAATTGCAGACTGTTCATATGGACGGCCGGACTCTGCATGTGCGGGGCACCGTGATGTCTTAAAACATACTCTGTCCAAAAGACAACAGTCTGCTTTGCTGTGAGTGGGCGATCCTTGTAGAGTTTCGAAAATCTTTGTATAGTGTCCCGATAAACGTTGTTGGACAATACTTCATCAACAGCCTTGCCAAATGACTCAATGCTGATAGTGTTAAAGTCAACTCCGAGGCCATAGCCAGAGCTCTCCATTACTGCAACATTTGAATGTTGTTCAGCAAATAGTGGAACTCCAACCATTGGAACACCATGATACTGTGATTCAACCGTACTGCCTGCACCACCATGAGTGATAAAGAGTTTGACATTGGGATGGGCTAGGATATCATCTTGTGGCAGCCAACTCTTGTAGACTATGTTCGGTGATTGACCTGGGAAGTCACTGTCACCCCATTTCATGAGTACGGTTTCTCGTCGCTTAGACAAAACGTCGAACAAAATTTTTGCCTTGTCTTTGTTTAAGAATTTTCCTTGGACATTGGAACCAAAACTGAAGTAGATTACTCCGTTCTTAGCGTTGTCTAGTATGCTTTTTAAGTCCTGAAAAAAAATAGTTTTGTCAGTCATGTTGGATTTCCAACAAGCTATTGAATCACTTACCTCTGGAAGTGGATCTGGTTTGTCCTTAATCTGAATGCCCCCGATTTCCACCATGGCCGGAACGTTTGGACGGATGGGTCCTTGACTGAAGTGATGGTTAGTGAAAACCAGAGACACGTTTCTCATCATTTCGTCGTACGAGGGGTATTTCTCTGGTGGGAAATTTGCACTGTAAATAAAGAAATTGAAAGAAAAAATTAGTTGCAATATCGATTTAGAATAAAGGCAGGTAAAATTAATCAACACAATTCATATACAACAACCAAAAAAAGCATTGCATCATACCCTACCCGATGTAGCGGGCACTAAATAAAACTTTAAGTTGAAATCATTTGTGACCTTCTTACTTGTAAAGTAGTTTCTGTCTACTGGTTGCAATAATCGGCGATAAGAGTTCATCAAACAAAGTGGTAAACACAGAATTCCTAAGTCTTTCCAAAAAACTCAACGGTTGAACCCCACCAATAATCAAACTGGGTACATACGATAGCTCTTTCGGATTCCCCACCATTTTGTTTAGAAAAGTCACTGGCCGAGCCATGAACGACACTATTACCGGACACTTGAAGTGTGCAGCAACGCCCAACTGAAACTCGTTTACGAAGTAGCCCAAAATCACCAAGTCGAATTTTTCATTCTCCATTAGCTGTCTCATTGCCGGCTGATTGAGACTATCATTTGCACATCTTGTCACAATCTCTACCATTTTGCCCATTTTTTTGTACAGTGGTTGTGGATCACTGATAAGCTTGGCTTGGTAGTCTGGCGGAAACCCCGCCACATCCAGTTGGATATGACGATATTTGATATTTTTTTTAAGAATAGGTGCAGTTGTTACAACTGTGGCCTCATGGCCCTGTTCCACAAGTGCGTCGATAATTGCCGTATGAATAAGGAGATGACTTTTGGATGGCGCAGTAAACAGGCCCAGAATGCGAGCTGTTTCACATTTCGAGGCGAATATCACCGAAAACAAAATGTAAAAAAATACTCTTCTCATTGCAAGACTACAGAGAAAGATTTGCTGTCACGAAAGTCTGGTTGAGAACTAAATTTCGATTTCATAAACAAGTCGAGAGCGGGGACCTGAGACTAAGACTCATGTAGTGCCTCTTTGCTTTCGTTTTCTTCCCATTGTTTGTTTTAGGCCACATGAATAATAACGCTACGCAGCTATAACTTTGCGAGTTGTTGTTTACTTTAGAGAGAACTATTTTTAAAAACATTTACGTATGTGTTCGGTATATGTAGGCATATGTACCTATATAGTCTTTGCCTTTAGTGGAACTGTGGAACTCGCGCTCGTGATTCCAATGTGAATTGAATTTGAATACAGTAATTGTGAAGATACATTTTTATTTTATTAAGAGAACTGTCCTAAGAATTTAAGTGAAAAAAAAATTTATAATTGATAGAGCAGTTTACGGTGGAGCAACAATCTCTTCTAGTCGAACAAATGGCAACAAATGGATAAATTTTGAAATAGTTTAACTTTCCATTTTTTATGCAAAGAATTTTTGATTGAAGAAGAACTATCAGCCTTTCAATTGGCTTGTCTCCTATTGCCAAAGAATTTTTATTTTTATTTTTGTTCATTTGACTTTGTAAAATCTACAGACACGACACAATAGGGCGATTTTCTTAGAGGAGATGTTACTTTAAATTTTAATTTTTGGGTATGATGAGTGAAAAACAGGTTAATTGTGTAGGCGTAGGGGGATGGTTTTAGCAATTTTGATACGTTCAGAGGGCCATCAATAAGCTGACTCAAATGATTCAGCTCGACGAACATCTAAACAAAACAGAATTAGGAAGCCGAACAGGGTGCATTTTAAAATCACCTGCAATAGCAATTTTAGAGCGAGGATTTTTTGGAACGACTTTTGCACCAGATCAGAATAAGGCAGATATCGCATCGATTTCGGTAAAAAATGAATTGGTATCTTAGTTGGCGCTTCCATAAAAGTCTCCTTGGCGAATGAAATATTGGGAGTTCTTACCGCATGGAGTTAAAGTCCGTGTTCGAAAATGGACCTCACAGTGGTTGAAGAGTTTAAGCAAAATGGCACCGAATCCTAGCTATAATATTATGAATATCAAGTAACTCTGTCTGTCCGTCTTTTTGTATTCACGTCTTACGCCTAACCTACTAAACTGATTAAATTTTAAATTTTGAACAGAGATTGTCAAGAACTTCAGAAAGGCCGTATGATAAATATCACGGGAGCGGGAGTTAAACGGGTAGGTACTTAGCAACTACAGAACCGATTTCAAAAATTTTCCACCGTTAGAAAGCTACAATATCCCCATATATCATTAACTTTAATTCATTCCCATATTACATTAAATTAACTCTGTCTGTTTTAGATAAGACAACAAAGACATATAAGTGCAGCAAGTGAATATGAAGGTGACGAAAGAAGAAAACGTTTCGTGTGAAAAAACATTACGACGGCAGAAAAGCTCCATATGTATTTTTTGTTTTGCCGCCCTATAGTTTTTGCGAATGCCTGTGGGTCATTCCACACATCGGGATTCATCCAGATCAAATCGATGTAATTTCTTCAAACTTCGAGCATAGCCGTTTTTTCAGATCTCAAAATGTCTCAAACAATTATTCCATGTATTCAAATCTGAGATCTTGTATTAAATGAATAAGGCTCACGTGCAGCCTTATTCATTTTATAACAAGATCCTTACACTTACACTTAGCATGTCTGCCTGTTACGCGGCTGTTTTGAGTTCGAATACCAACAGAAAGCAAAAATGTTTTTCCTTTCGCGAAGAATTGAGAAGTTGAGAAATCCTCCGATATAAAATTCAGTGTCATGAAAAGCGCTTCCTATATAAGCCGTTCGGAATCGGTAGAAAATTTTAGATCCCCTCCATTCTTTCACAAGCCATTGTTGCGCCACCCTTATGCCTATGATTTTCAATAACTTGTTTTTTGGTTGAATTCTTTGATTTGGTCGATTTATTCAAAAACGGCTGTAACGATTTTGATGAAATATGAAAATGGCTCAGACAGTTGCATTCGAAATGGGTAAGAACATTTTCAATTTACAAATTTTATATGATAGCTCTTAAATTTTTTTACTCTATGCTTTTCAAACGTTACCTCCCATAATCTAACTACCTACTACCTCATAGATACACTTCCCAATTTATATCTAATCAATCGATTGAACTTTAATTTTTTTCTTTTTTTGTAATTATTAAGTGGATGGGCAAAGAACATTTACACTACACTGAATCGTAGGTACTTTGATTTTCTTTTGTGTGCGAAGGTCTTATGATTTAAATTGCTACCAAAATATAGCATATGTTTTTACTGATTGACTTGGTTGATGATTAGGTTGAACTCTAAACATGGGCTGTTATTATCAAATAAACTATTTTCTATTTTGGGATAGCTGATATGAACTGTATGACAGTACAGAGCTGCGAACAATGTCTGTGAACGTTTTGATACACAAACCTGGGTAATATTTGTTTCATAATTTATTTCAAAAAAAAAAAAAAACAACGACAACAATCACTAAAAGCAAACAATAGGTATTTGTTACCGCCTATCAAAACATAAATTATTTTCATGACATCACTTTTTTCGGTTCTCTAATCGCTTCATTAAACACACAGTTAAGAGCAAAAGCTTTAAGCTTCAAGCAAAACAATTAAAGCTGCAAACACACTTACTTGTATAGGGCAACTTGAGTTCTAGTTGATATCAATGGCCAAGCAATATCATCAAACACCACCGTAGACACAAAATTTAACACTCTATTGAAAAAACTCATTGGTGGAACCGCAGTGTTAAACATATTTGGCACATAAGATATTTCCCTTGGATTGCCAACCACTTCATTTAAAGCCGAAATGGGCTTAGTCATGAATGAAATAATCACTGGACATTTGAAATGCGCTGCAACTCCCAATTGAAATTCATTGAAAAAATATCCCAAAATCACCAAGTCGAACGATTCTTTTTCCAGAACTTGCTTCATTGCTTCATGGTGCAAGCTGGAATTGGCCACTTCTGTTACTTTATTGACAAAGTTCATAAAATCAGTATATGACGGTTTTCCAGAGTTAACAGTTTTAGCAACATCGTCAGGTGCCAAACCGGGTATGTTAAGATTAATATGTCGGTAGTTGATGTTCTTTTTTAAAATGGGCCCCGTAGTTACAACTGTGGCCTCATGACCTTGCTCGATTAAGGCATCAATAATAGCGGTATGAACGAGTAAGTGGCTTTTGGACGGAGCAGTAAAAAGACCGAGAATACGCGCACAATCACATTGTGATGCGAATATCACAGACAAAAGAACGACACACAAAAGTCTGAGAGCCATAGACTACGTTGTACTCAATGCGAGTGTAGAGGAGAACTGGAACTGTGCTCAAGTTCCGAAAGAAATATTCTTTTCATCGTGATTCGTGACTTTCGGATTGTTTATGAGATGACGCGCCGGTCGCCGTATCTATTATTATATAACATGTTTTTATCATCGCATATCGCTTTTGCTCATTGCGTATCGCTTTCGGTGTGCGCTTGCGTGAGAGACTATTGCAGGTTTCTTATTCATTCTTCAATTCTGCCAAGATTAAAGCTTGACCATTTACACGTTTTATAAAAAAGCAAGTTCGATAGATAACTTTTACTCGTAGAGCTTTCATTTATTTGTGCATTGTGCTTTCGCCTGAGGAAAGTGAATTGTTTTTTTTTCTCTGTTTTGTTTATTGGCGACCGACAGAAATAACAAAGTCAATAACTTTTCTGACAGTTGATAGAATGAAGGTTGCTTCTGGTCAACTAACTTCTTTTTCTATTTAACAGCTTTTGCAATTACTTTCGACTTTACTTATTTATACACAAAACACAAGGTACGAATAAACTGACTGAATTATTGTTAATCAATGAACTAAATTCCTAATCAGCTACTAGTTTTGTGTTGAGAATATAGAAGGTATCTTGGTGTTTAAGATCTACATTGCTAGTTGCAATTTGTTGATTGATAAAATGTTGAACGATGAACGCACAATAATTATTTGAGAGGTAGGTATGATACGGGCAATTAAAACGCCGCCGCCGCGCCACGCCCGCCGCTGGGCACGATAACAGTGGGACTATTTTTAGATTCTTTCTTTACGAGTATGATGTTTTCAGTAAACCTCTCTTATTATTACTTACTTGTATAAGGCAGCCTGTCCTCCGTTGATAAGCAATGGAGCCATTACATAGTTAAAAAATACTGTCATCACAAAGTTTTTCACTCTGGCTATAAATCCCATTGGCTGCCTCTCACCAACAAAAGATGTAGGAACATAAGACATTTCAGCTGGATTCCCAACAACTTCATTCAAAAATCCCATTGGTTGCGTCATGCTTGAAATAATCACTGGGCATTTGAAATGTGCGGCGATTCCCATTTGAAATTGTGTGAAAAAGAATCCCAATATGACCAAGTCGAAGGACTCATTTTTTAATAATGCCTTCATTTCTTCATGATGCATGCTTGCATTGGCCACCTCATTGACCTTATTGAAAAAATGAAACACCGATGTGAATGATGGTTTTCCTTGTTGAACAAGTTTTGCAACATAGTCATCCGAAATATTCGGAATGTCTGAGAGGTTTATGTGACGGTAGTTTTTGTATTTCTTTGGAATATCCTTTGTGGTGACAACTGTGGCTTCATGACCCTGCTCGACCAAGGCATCAATAATCGCGGTGTGAATGATCAAGTGGCTTTTGGACGGAGATGTAAACAAACCGAGAATACGAGCACAATCACATTGAGATGCGAATATCACAGAGAAAAATAAAGCACACATTAATCCACGAGCCATTTCACCGCGCACGAGTATAGACGCAAACTGTGCTCAAGTTCAATTAGAAATGTGCTTTTGAATAAGCGTCAAGCTTTGGATGTCGCATTGCCTTTATATGTGTAAATGAGTCAGCTGTTTTCAAAAAGCTTCGCATTGCGTGGATAAAATATTGTGGTCAAATTGTGCCGTTGATATTGTTTTAAGTGACATGGAAATGTGACGTTATCTTAAGATTTGAGTAATGTTTGCTTGTTTTGATTCACTTTTACTCATGGCAACCATTGAGGTTGTTTTTTAATTAAATCGATATGCCTAATGATAGAACAGATTTCTCAAATTATTGGTAGATTGCGTGACGGTGGAATTGTATTTATCACATTCCACTTTGGACATTACGGTTTACATATGTATGAATCAGTGATGGGACTTTTTGAAAAAATGTCCGAAGTAGATTTGAAATAAAAATGCAGTAGATTCAACTGTTCTGCAGTAGATTTTTCATTTTCAAAACTTGAACAACTTTAGACATAGATTCACATACATAAATAACTTAAGACAAAAAAATAAACATTTTTCTTCAAAGCAAATTCACTTAAAAATTCATATACTTATATGAACATCAGCTTTGAATTAAAAAAAAGTACTGTCATTATTGCTAACTATTTATTGCTTTTTTTTTACTGTCCGTCGACAAATAAAAACTTATTAAAATACTCCTTAAGGCCAACGGAATCCGAAGGTTCCCAACAATCTTTGTTTAGGTCGTCCATTTCCTTACAGGGTATAGCATTTTCTAAAGTATGGTTATATTCAATTTTTTGCGAAGTTTATCCTTCACTAAACTAACTGTCGAAAATTTCCGATCTGCTGCGGTACTACTATGTGGCAGTGATCATAAAATTAACATAAACTATTAAATTTTTTTCCCAAAAGTGTTGTCTTCAATTCTAAATTTGACCCTAAAAGCTGTTATGTCAACAGCATCATAATATTTATCTAAAAGATATTGGTTTCCCAACAAAGACCTCCAAACAATGTTAAGTTCTTCAAAATTTTCAATCAAATCAAATTAAAGAAAGGAAAAGACGCTACAATGGCCAAAACGAGGTCATTGTATAGAGAATATATCACTACCTTTGCATCTAAATACTTAAGAAGTTTTAATTGTGTATTATTAAAATTAAAACGCTTTTTTATTTAATCACAAATTTCTACATAAAATGAACCAAACATTTTTCTATTTCAAAAATTTTGCTTTCTTCAAAATTGTGAGAAGCAATATATCGCTAGAACTCGATCCCAGTGCCCCTGTTCTGTAACTATCGCCTCGGCGATAAACGGTAGAAAATGGAACAAAATTCTATGAATTCAGTAGGAATTCGTTCCATTTTCCACCGTTTATCGCCTGCTTTTATCGAGGCGATAGTTACAGAACAGGGGCACAGAATTCATATCCGTATAGGAAAGATAAATGTAAGGGAATTTCTAATCCTGCATTGGTACTGACTGAATCCATACTAATATAATATTCAAAAACTTCAATGTAAAGACCTGTTTAGTTATACATAGTCAACCGTATCTATAATCGCATAATAAACTCCGCACAACTCTAAAACACGCTTAATCATTGAATAAAACCGTATTTATAATCAATTTTTGTCAGTGAATAAGAACTGAATAGCTTAAACGTGTTTTAAGCGTGTTTTAGCGCATAAATTTCACTTGATTTTGAGTATTGAGTTTTCATTCAGTGGTTTATTTACAACTTGGAGAATTTTACTATAACTAAAATGGGAATGTACTCAAATTACATTAACTTAATAAATAATTTGGATGTAGTAATTGTGTTTCAATTGAAAGAAATATGCATTGTTTTCCTTTTTTGTATATTGGTTTCTTACAAGTTTTCCAGTTGCGAAACGTTAACAAAACAACTAGAAATTAAAGCCAAAGAATAATGTAGAAGTACATAAATATATAGAATAACGTACATTGTGTGACCTACATTTCATCTTCCATAGCTAAGAAAATATAAACAAAAACAAATTTCTGCTGTCAGTTTTAACCATTGAGAAACCAAATTAGAGAATTTCTTTATGATTTTGACATAAGGTATGAATGGGTGATGAAAAGGATTATAAATAAGGATTTTTATTCACTGAATAAAGTTTTAATAAGTTCTTATTCACTGCATAACTATTTTGCGTTTTGAGCATGTTATAGCGAAATCTAATAAATACGGCTGAGTAAGAACAAAAGTGCAGTAGATTTGATTTAAAGGCAGTAGATTTATTTTTCGAGAAAAGTGCAGTAGATCTACTGCAATTGCAGTAAAGTCCCAACCCTGATGTATGTATGTAAAAAAACAAGTTTTGCTGATTTTGTCTATGCACTTGCAGGAATATTTATAATCCCATTCCAAAGTATGTCTAACTTTAGACAGCTCTTAGAACAGTCTCCAACTCCAAATCGTATTTTCAAACACTTCTATAGCTGTCTAATGAGCGTCTAACTTCATACACGGAAATGAGTTGTCTAATTATTATGGCTTAAGTGACATCTGATACAGAAAAAAATATTTTTGTTTACTATAAAATAAAATTGAGAGATCGAAGTAGTAGTATTTAAGTAGTTTGAGGTGTAAAAGAACTAATTTCCATATTTTTATTTAAATAACACAAATTTGATCATTTCGTGAAACTTGTGCCTCAGGCCACATTTTTACAAATGGTTTTAGTTGTTGTACCATTGTAACTATATAGAAATAGAAACTATAATAAGTTCAAAACACGATTTAACAATACTTTAGACCGGAGGAGCACCGTGGCGCAACATTCGCTTCTCTACACACTATGGTGAAACAAATGGCTTGGAACGGAGACTGCTAAGTTGGACCGGAGAAAATAGGTTCGATGCCAGTCAAGAAGTCTACATAATAATACTTTAGATTCTATATACAATGGTAGTACTCGCATATTAAAAAACAAATGTTGGTGCTGTACTGACAAATCGTGAAGTATCATTCAATATTGACAGAATCCAGGTAGGTACGCCTATGAGTATAAGAGGGCTTACTTATAGTGAAGTATTGATGGGTTTGTAAATTTGAGGTTGAATAAGGCTTGTCCTACTCTTTAGGCACCGTTCTGCTCGACAGTTGTCTAAAAGTGTTCTAATCAAATTTTATAAACACGACTGTTAAAGTAGGTAAACTCGGGTACATATGACGTTGGAGTAGCTATTGGGGCACATTTGACGAAACTTTAACTGTCAACTCTCTTCGTTCATCATCATTATCAGATTATGTTCTTAACAAACCAGCCGTGGAAAACATTTCTTTGACTTTGAGAAATCAAATCAACTCAACTCAAGTTAAAGGTCCCCGTGTCCATGGCACTTTTAACAAAATTACTTTTTTACAAAATATATTTTAAAAAAATTATAAAGATCTAAGAAAAGAAAACTGTGCAAGCCAGTCGTAGCCCAAATATTCAGTGTATCAAACATAAAAAAATTACAGAAATCCATCAATAGTTTTTAAAAATACACACCCCTTCAAATTGAGTGTCAAATGTGCCCCAGTTTCCCCTACACCAATGAAAACGCAAACCTGTCACATCCTGTAATAGAAGGGAATATATAAGGCATCAACATTTTCCAGCTACATTTGAGTAAAATAAGCTTATGACTAGCTATAAGCAACGACTGGTCTGGGATACCACGAGCTTTTCTTTTGATGGCCAAGGCCTAAAATATTTTAAAATTATTTAAAAATATATTTTGTAAAACATTGCCATGTTTGCATGTTTTAAAACATTGAAAGAAGATGTTTCGACAAAATATTTGAAAGCATTGAAAGACACGATTTTGAAAATATTAAAAAAAAATTAGATTTTTTCTTTAAACAAGTATGTACCTACAAATTTCAAAAATTAAAATTTTTTAAATGCTTATTCGCAATCTTTTCTAAACTGCTCAAGACTTCTTGAACATAATATTTCCTCATAATTATGTGAACCGTTAGCGAGAAAGTTGGTTTAAAAACATAACAGTAATATGGGGGGTACCGCTCTTAGACGTTTTCAAACAAATTTTATATAATAAAAAAACCTCTAAGATATAATCCTTCACATAAAATTCTATTGAAATCGTTAGAATCGTTTAAGAGAAAAATCTGTATTATCGTAAAGGTTGTATGGCAGATACTTTTATTTCAAAAACTAGTCTGTTGGCTGTCCCAGAGACACTAACTACAAAATTTGAAGAAAACCGGTCAAGCGGGTCAGGCTGTAGATCCATATAAGGCAGCCATACAGACATACAGACAGACCGAAAGACAAAAAAAAGACAGAAAAACATGCAGACAGAATTGCAGGACCCACTTTTAATTAATTCATTAATTTTAATTCCAAAATATTTTTTTCTGCACCATTGCTAAACTTGCCTAGTACCTATAATCACAAGTAAAGAAAATAATTGGCATGAGGAATTTAAAAAAAAAAAACACTTCAAGAAAAAAATTTCTTAGTTTTGTTAAAAATTTTACGATAAGTATGATTTCCATTTATTGAAGTGATCATTATTTGCAAGTGAACAATTCAAAGTTGCTTCATTTAACTACCTAGAGTTCGCCTTGACTCCAAAATCGTCCAATATCAAAGCCGATAACGAAATGGGGTGCGAACATTTTATTCTTGTTTTCTTATTTCATAATTACAGATAAACGTTATTATCAAATACTTTGATTCACCTTCAATCGATTGTTGTAATCGTTTTTTCCTTTTATGATTAAATGATCAATTATTACCATGTTTTCGCAGTTTAATGTGCAATTTCGTCAGATTTTAGAATCAGCAATAGCGGAAGTGTGAAGCAAACCCTTAAAGCAGATTTCCATTTAAGGTCTCAAACATTGAGACGACGTCTTGTACTTTGTTTTTATGAATTACTTTGAAGATTGTTCAAAGTAATAATTAAAAATGATGGTACCTACTGGTATCTTTGTTATTAATATTATTGTTGTTATTCTATGCGCTTGAAATAAGCTATAGATAAATAAATAAATAAATTAGGCTAAAATTTTGTTTGAATACGTTATTACATGAGTTATATTCATAATCCAATGTAACTGGCTTGGCACAATTGCAAAAAAAACAAAGTTTTAGTTGTTTCCCAGACCTTATTTTCACAATGTCATTCACTTCAATACTATCGCTAAAATAAAGGCTAGCCTCTAATTGATAAGTTTAATGATTGAGCTTTTGCGGGAGTGCATATGTACTGACAAACATTATTTTTACTTACTTGTATAAGGCAGCCTGTCCCCTGTTGATTACCAATGGAGCCATTACATCGTTAAACAAAACAGTCAATAAAAAGTTTTTCACTCTGGTCATAAATCTCATTGGCGGCTTCTCACCAATAAAAACTGTAGGAACATAAGACATTTCAGCTGGATTCCCAACAACTTCATTCAAAAATCCCATTGGTTGCGTCATGCTTGAAATAATCACTGGGCATTTGAAATGTGCGGCGACTCCCAATTGAAACTGTGTGAAAAAGAATCCCACTATGACCAAGTCGAAGGACTCATTATCTAATAGTGCCTTCATTTCTTTATGATGCAGGCTTGCATTGGATGCCTCATTGACCTTATTGAAAAAACTCAACATCGACGTGAATGATGGTTTTCCTTGTTGAACAAGTTTCGCCATATCTTCATCCGAGATATTTTGAATTTCTGAGAGGTTTATGTGACGGTAGTTTTTGTTTTTCTTAGGAATATCCTTTGTGGTGACAACTGTGGCTTCATGACCCTGCTCGACCAAGGCATCAATAATCGCGGTGTGAATGATCAAGTGACTTTTGGACGGAGATGTAAACAAACCGAGAATACGAGCACAATCACATTGCGATGCGAATATCACAAAGAAAAATAAAACACAGATATAACCACGAGCCATTTCACTGCGCACGAGTATAGACGCAAACTGTGCTCAAGTTCAATTAGAAATGTTCTTGCGACTAAGCGTCAACCTATCGACGCCGCATTGCTTTTATATGTGTAAATGAGTCAGCTGTTTTCATAAAGCTTCGCATTGCGTGAATGAAATATTATGGCCAAATTGTGTAAAGCGTTGATATTATTTTAAATGACATGGAAATGTGAACGTTATCTTAAGATTTGAGTTATGTTTGTTTGTTTTGATTTACTTTTACTCTTGGCAACCATTGAGGAAAATGGTGTTTTTTAATTAAATTGATATGCGATGACAGATTTCTCAAAATTTTAATGTAGATTGCGTGACGATGGAATTGTATTTATCACATTCCACTTTGGATATTACGATTTACATTTTCGAACTTGCGATTGTGTTCTAAATACGATATCAAAATGTAAAGGCCGAGTTAAAGGTTTTGGTATTATCTAGATCTTCATAATATATTTTGTGGTACAGGGTTGCCAACTACACATCAATTATGAAAATTGAATTAAATCACGCAAAATAATAAAAAAATTAAATTAAATATTCCAAAGGTTTCAAGCCAAAATCTAAAGACGCCATTCTTTTTCAATCGCTAATACAAATGAATGATGAAAATTTAATCAAAATCGTTGGACCAGTTTTCCAAAAAACGGTTTTTTATTTTTCACTTTTTTTAAAAAACTGTTTTTTAAAAGTCGAGTATGCAAAGATTTAGATCTTGATAGAAGTTAGTTTGACAAAAAATTTAAAAAAAAATCAATGTTACACTTTTGAAGTTATATCTAAAAATCAAAATTTTTTAAAAAAATTTATAAAAATTTCCAAAACTAAATTTTTTTTGATATGCAGTCTTTCTTTAACAGTTTACGACTTCTTAGATCCAAAATTTAGTCAAGATCGTGTAAGCCATTAACGAGAAAGTCGGTTTTGAAAAAAACGGTACTATGGGAGGTACCGTTTTTAGGCTTTTTCCAAAATTGTTTTTTACATCATAAGAAAGAAAATCCAAAATAAATCCCTCACACAAAATTTTATCGAAATCGTTGGAGCCATTTTCGAGAAAAATAAGTATTATCATATCGGTTGTATGGCAGGTAACATTATTTCAAGACCTAGAGACTCAATTCCAAAAACCCCTCTGTAGGCTACCCCACATACCCTAACTGCAAAATTTTAAGAAAATCGGTCCAGCGGTTCAGGCTGTAGAATCATATACAGACAGACAGACAGACACACAGACACACAGACAGACAGATAGAATTGCAGGACCCACTTTTTTCGTATTCTCTTTGATCGTAGTGTCATGTTTAATTGTTATCTCAAAAATTTTTTCCGGCACGATTGCAAGACTTGCCTAATAGTACCTATAATCGCAAGTAAAAAAAGTTTTGCTGATTTTGTCTAACCATTTGTGCCCCGTGTTCAGGGCACTTTAGACAAAATTACTTTTTTTACAAAATATAATTTTAAAAATTATAAAGATCTAAGATAAGGAAAAAGTGTAGCCCAAATATTCAGTGTATCAAACACAAAAAATTACCGAAATCCGTCAATAGTTTTCAAAAACACAGACCCTTTAAAATTAAGTGTCAAATGTGCCCCAGTTTCCCCTACACCAATGAAAAACGTATACCTGTCACATCCTGTCATTGAAGGCAGTAGATAAGGCATCAACATTTTCCTACTAAATTTGAGTTAAATAAGCTTACCACCAGGGATACCACGAGCTTTTCTCTTGATGCTCAAGGCCTGAAATAATTTTGAATTTCCCCAAGGGTATGCAATGAAGTTCAGATAATAAGTTGCTTTTGCGCGTGTGTTATTTTCAAAGTGCCTATCATAATACCATTCTCGAGAGAAGTATTATACTTTTCCAGCTATGTCATAAAACGTCTACCCAAATATGAATTTTTATTTTAAGAGAAGAAATTGTTTGCTTACTGTTCAATGCAAAAAAATTAAAGTTATCAAGTCTATGAAAAAAATCGAGATAACAATTGCATGACGTTATGTATTACGGTGATAAGAAATACGAAGAAGTGGCTCCTGCAATTTGGTCTGTCTGTAGGTCTGTATGTCTGTCCGTATATGGATCTACAGCCTGAACGCCTGAACCCTTTGACCGATTTTATTAAAATTTTGCAGTTAATGTCTGCGTAGCAGCCTAGAGAGGGATTTATTACAGTCTATACTCTATAGGTTTTGAAATAGCAGTGCCTGCCATACAACCTTTATGATAATACCTCTGTTTCTCCAAACCGATTTCGATCAAATTTTTTGTGAAGGATTATTTCTTAAAGGTCTTTTTCATGTTGTAAAAAGTCTTAAAAAGTCTTAAAACGGTACTCCCCATGGTTTTAAAAAATTCATAACTTTCTTACGAAAGATTGCATACCAATATTTAAAAAACTTGTTTTTGAGTACTTTTCAAACAGTGTTATTGATTTTTTTGCCAACACAACTTTTGACAGGACTTAAAAAAGCTGTTTTTTACCGAAACTGCTCCAACGATTTAGATTAAAATTTCAGTGTTTACATGTATTAGAAACTGGGAAAACATGCTGTCATTAGATTTTTACTCAAGACATTTCGAATATTTTTAAAATTTCAGTATTTTGTGTGATATTATTCAGTTTTCGTAGTTAATGTGTAGATGGCAGCCCTGTACCACTAAATACATAATGAAGAGCGAATACTAGGACCTTGTACTCAGCCTCAAGATTTCGATATCGTATTTAGCACACAATCACAAGTTCACCCGACTCAGTCGCCTCATTTTTTTTTTCCTACAATTTTTCTTTTTTCCCTGCAATTTATCTCTGAATTCTGCGATAACATTTGTTTGTATGCTGCTCAGACCGCTATTTCACGCATTTATTGCAAAATGAGAAGATTGAGTATAACACAAATAAATACATATCATTAAATACTTAAAACTATCTGCTTGAAATGAAGGGAAACATTCGTTGGGATAGCTGCTTTTGGAAAACGAATTTGATCTTCTATTCTGTGTTGGTCATTTTGCTATAGGTGTTGTTATAAGCGGCTGATAACATTTTGTTTATGTAAAAATGGGCTTGGAAAGCTTGCATTTTTGCTCCGATGTAAACAGACTGTAAGTTTGAGTGAAAAACAATTTTTTACTTACTTGTATAAGTTTCTTTGGACTCTTGTTGATAGTAAAGGAAAGAGTATCTTTTCCAGTAGAGAACTGTACAGGAAGTTTTGCACCCTTTCTAGAAAAGTCATTGGTTGCTTTCCACCATTGAGCACACTTGGAACATAGGCAACCTCCCTTGGATCTCCAACCAAATCACTTATAACCGATATAGGTTTATTCATAAACGAAATAATTGCTGGACACTTGAAATGTGCCGCCACTCCCAGTTGGAACTCGTTAAAGAAGTGACCCAATATGACTAAGTCAAATTTTTCATTTTCCATCAGCTCTTTCAATTTTGGATCATGGAGAGTTGCATTCGCAGAAGAAGTAACTTTGTTAATGAGATTTCCAAAACGTTTGTAAATTGGTCCTGGATCGTTGATTAATTTTCCATGATAATCTTCAGGAAAACCGCCCACATCAAGTTGAATGTGTCGGTAATTTTTTTTCTTCTTTAAAATTGGAACAATGGTCACTACTGTGATATCATGGCCCTTTTCTGCCAAAGCATCAATGACAGACGTATGAACAATCAAGTGGCTTTTGGACGGAGCCGTGAATAGACCGAGTATACGAGCACATTCGGATTGCGACGATAAAAACAATAAGTGCAAAAGAACCACCACAAGAGCCACACACGCCCGAGTCATTTTCGTACGTTTGTTTGGAAATATTTTTGAAAACTAATCTTTCTCGTCCTAAATGATCGTAGTTATATAGAAAACGCTTTTTCAAAGCTCTCCGGGCATAACATTTTTATCTTTTGCTCGTCACATCTCAATTCAATATATTGGCATTTCGATTACCTATTATTTGGCTTTTTTATCAGTAACGTAATGAGTGCGCACATTTTTTTTAAAGTAGTTTGTTGATGGTCTCACGCTGAATGGCCATTTTTGAGTGAATGGAATCAGTCAGAGCATAACGCAATTTCAAAGAGAGCCATGTGAGTGATGAGTAATGAAATGAATTTGTTTTGAAGTTCGTGTCAACAACATAGTAAATAAAAATTGCACATCACACATAGTTAATTTAAGCTTTTTACTCGAAAGGATGACAACAAACATTTTCAACATCATCACGTTAAGCTGACGATTTGTATAGTCAACTGACGTCTTGTTTTGTTTCCATCTTGAAGTGTCTCCAATTTCCCCCTCTGCACTCACTTCATGTTTTCTATCAAACCGTAATTTGTTCATTTAAATTTTTAATTAAACTCAAGACACACTTCATCGTGTGAAAACCAAACGGAAAACGTAAAGCCCAACAGCACAACAGATATGCAATGAATTTGCCATTATGTACTAAGAAGTAAAACGTTGTGCTCCCCCAAACTCAAGTTCATCCCTTAAAGTGAAGGTGAGCTTTTCATTTTTGCGTTTGTCTGTTCATCCAAAATGGGTAATTGGTATTTTGCTGTTGGTGTAGTTTTAAGATTGTAAGTTTTAATTAAGTATTGAATTTGGAGGTAAACACAACAGTCGGAAGTTTACTCCTAGTTCCTCCTCTTCGTCTTCTTTTTCTTCCTTCCTATTTTTGAAAGGGGGGTATAGAGCGAAAATATTCTCAAGCTAAAAGAACTGCCCCAAGTTAAAGAAAGCACAAACAAGTGCAAGCCTATGTTTGGGGAAAAGCCAATGTGAGTTAATCAATTTCTGTTCTTATTGAGCGTGTGTTAACTTTATTAGCATTTTAATGAAAATTGGCTAATTGCCAAAAGCCATTTAGGTTAGGAATGGGAAAAATTAAAGACTTCAGAGCTAATTGCTTTTCATGTTTGGTTGGCAACAAGGGAAGGCGATTAGAGAGCAAAAGTAAATGTTAATTTGAGCGTTGTTGTTAAGTACCATGCATTTAGGAAATTAATGATGTGCTTCAAAGAAATGGCCTGCCCTCATTCAGCAGACAAGGTGCTATGAAGATTTTTTCGATGGTGTGCCTGTGTGCACATTGTGACCTGTGAACCATATCCCATTTGGGCCTGACATTCAATTGACAAAGCAATTATTTTGTTTATTAAAATTTGTTGTGTTCGTGTGAAATTGCTGGGCTAACTGATTCTAAGGATCTTATTTTTAGAACAACGAAAGTGTATTTCGAAAAACCAAAACCAATACCTACATATGATGCCGTCTTCAAATTTTTTATTGTTGTACAAATTATGTTTGTTTTGAGAAACTAATTTTCACCGTGAATAGAGACCCAGCCTTCTCTGATTAACGAAAAACTATATTGATTGCTATTAACTGAATCCCATATTTGAGCAATGAAATCTTTTTCGAAGTAGGGTGTGGTGGATGAATCGTTCAATGACTGATGTACGAGAGAAGATCTTAGAAAAAGACATTGCTCTATGACATTACTCTGATTTTAAAAGAATATACGGCCGTTAACCAGATTTTGGCTGATCACCACTGTTTTTGTTGCCATATGGTTTAGATGTTACAGATTTTCATCGTTTTTTCGGAAGTTTTACCAAAAGGTAAAAAGATCCATTCATGGTGGCAAGCCCTCAAGCCTGTAAAGACCAGCATCTGGAAAGATCACTTCTGCAGACTGCCGATGAGGACACAAATTCCGCTGTCAGGCAGATTGTCCCATTCAGCTTGGACGATGATCAAGAATCCTGTCCCGACCTAAAAGAAGTTAAGCTTGCCATATGCAAACTTAAATCAAATAAGACTGCACGTGCGGATGGAAAGGAGCATGCACCAGCTGATCTGCATGATATGGTCGGAAGAAAGTATACCCGATGTTTGGAACCTCAGTATCGTATGTCCGATCCTAAGGAAGGGAGACCCTAACAACTGCACTAATTATAGAGGAATGAGCCTTCTTAACGTCGCCTTTAAGATCTTGCCTGCTGTAATATATGAATGTCTTAAACCCCACGTCAACAACTTGATAGGTCCTTATCAATCCGTACAATAGACCAAATTTTCACATTACGGCGAATCTTGGAAAAAACCCTTTTTCTTCATCTTTTTATCGATTTCAAGGCCAAGTATTAAAGTATTTACTGAGACGAGCTGTACAGAGCCATCTTTAGTTTCGGCATCCCTGCAAAACTCGTACGACTTTGCAGGATGACTTTGGAGAATTCACGCTGCTTTGTTAAGGTCGGGGCTTTGAGGCGGTACAGGATTTCGTCTACCTAGGATCCGCTATAGACACGGAAAACAACATCGTGCGGAGATCAAACGAAGTATTACTCTTGCCAATCGTTGCTTCTTTCGGTTAAGAAGGCAATTGAGAAACAAAACCCTCTCAAGAAAAACCAAGGTAACCTTGTAATAAGACCTTGATCATCCCAGTCCTGCTTTACGGCGCGGACTATATCAAAAGCAGATGAGGAAAGCCTCGTCGTTTCGAAAGAAAAATTCTCCGAATGATCTTCGGTCCCGTTTGCGAAGACAATGTGTGGAGAAAAACAACAACAACGAGCTGTATGAGGTGTACCGTGACATGGGCATAGCCAGAAGAGTACGCATCGCGAGGCTACGATGGTTGGGCCATGTAGAGCGGATGGACACAAACGCTCCGGCTCGACGCGTTTTCGAATGCTCATTGCCAGTGACTCTCCAGGAGTACACCCACCACCATAATCTCAAATTCTTAGTCCCAGTGTGAAAAATTCTCCGTTCTTACAAATATGTAGGAG
Source organism: Melanostoma mellinum (assembly GCA_914767635.1). Classification (NCBI taxonomy): domain Eukaryota; kingdom Metazoa; phylum Arthropoda; class Insecta; order Diptera; family Syrphidae; genus Melanostoma; species Melanostoma mellinum. The sequence continues at coordinate 228,873,135 of OU612059.1, read as the reverse complement.
TAACTCATTCATACCGTTGTCAACACTCGCACAGTAACCTCCGGTTGAATGAAATCAGTACCCAGTCATAACCGCTAGGAGTTATAAAGAGCACAATTAAATAAATAAATAGCGTGGCGCAACAAAGCGGAGAGCCTCGCTGGGATTCGAACGTTGAACCTCTAACGTAACAAGCAAATACGCTAGCCACTAGCGCCTGGTGCCACCAGGACCAACTAAGACTATTAAAGCGTACTATAATAAAAAAAATCGGATTTCTATTTTTCACTTCCTCTTAAAGCAATTTGAATGAAAATCTAGTCTTAAGATTTCGTTGTCACAAAAGTTTTGAAATAATCAATCACCGCTTCCAAAAATTCGAAATAATCAATGTAAAAGGATTTTCATAACTGAAAAAGTAATATTTTGTAAACAACTTAGAACTTCATAAATATGAAACTGGGTTTAATCGGTATAAGCTGTTAAGAAAGAAACGGTAAGTGGGTACTATGAGAAGTATATACCGTTTACAGACATTTTCCGCAATTATTTTTTACGTCATAAGAAAGACAACTAAAAAATTAATCCCTGATGATCGTAGATCTCTTAAAAAAATGATAAAAAACTCACTCGGCCATAGAAGGGGCATATTGGTAGACTAGTATCGAACTTATCTGACTGAAACATGTTCACTAATCCAGGGTTGTGAGTGTGAGCGTCGTGAATGCAATTTCATTTCATCATATTCCTTTTTGAGGAATTAAGTTAAAAAGGTTTTTTTCATTACACAAACAACACTCACCATATCACTCCATTTGTTTATTTTTTTTTTTTTATTGAAACATTCAAAGAGACGTCCCAATCCCCGTTTCCTCTTTTTTTTCCTGTTTTTGTATTTACATCATCCTAGCAGAGGAAAAAAATTTATTGAATTATATATCAAGGATAAAATCCAATATTCAAATGATGTATGTTGACACCACTCTTAAACTGACACCCACATACGTGAACACAAACAACAGGGCGAATGTTATCCCCAGCCATGCATGGTGTTATAGTTCAGATCACAGAGAACTTTGTGTTTTATTTCTCCCCCTGTTGTCGTCTCCGCCGTCATTGTCGTCGTTGCCTTGCCTAGCCCTTGTCTAGATCAAATGCCGCGTAAAGTGTCCTTATTTTTCAATAAAACATCGTTAGAGATACAAGATTTACTCTCCCATCGATACTTGATATTTACTGAGGCTTTTGCGAGACGGATGGATGCGCCTTCTAAAAGGATACAAGGATATTGTAAATCCATCCGGCTGGGGATCAAATCCGATTTATTTCATTTTTTTTTTCCTTCATTTATTGTTCCTTGTTGTTACTTTTGTTCGACTTATCAATTCCGAATGATATGCTGCTTGCCTGTAGTGTAGATTAGCATCAACCCACCAGTCAGGATGTCAATAGTTTTGAATTGAGATGTTTCTAATACACGATATATGGGTAAGAAAAAAATTTATTTGTATTTGTAATTCATACATAGGTATGAATATGAATAAAGCTGCAGATAATCTTTCTTAAAGTGGCACCAACTAGAACCCATATGTTTAAGGGCCGCAAATCAACTGAGTGATTTATGACGGGCCATTCGAAGTGGGCGATAGTCATGAATTGAAACCAAAAGCTTTGCCACAATTTGTGTGTATTTAGCATTGTCACCTGCACGCATTTGCACTTAATCCCGCACTCATATCAATAAATCAGAGGTGAAAACAAATTGAGATGGGACCGCTTCAACCCCAAATATAAGGGGGACCACAAAAGCAAGCTCACTTAACCATCCCTACAACTACAATCCCATTCACCCACCTGTTTTACCTTCCGACATAAGAGCAAAGATGTATCAATCGCAGGGTAATATTATTGTGACAAGGATATATGGATAGCAAATTGTGTGTCGTCCTGACTACCACAATAACCACACAATTCTATACACAGCGAACTCCTCAACCATTGGTGAAGATAGCTGCCTGAAAACAAACCGCATTCCCCATGATGATCCTCTAATGAAAGAAGCGTCATCCCAATTTACATTCGTAATAAAACTTCAGACTTTTGGGAAGAGAATTACTACGACTCGGAGGCTAAACATCCTTGTTTATGGCCACCATAATCCACTTAGGTATAGTTTGCGATATGTCGACCCTGTCGACACACAAATAGCGAGTAGCATTTCTATTCGAGTACTGCAAATTTCGGAAACAGAAGGTGAATAGTATCCTTTCGCATTTCAACATATCCTATGTAACGGTGGTGCCTCTAACCGAGAGAGCAGCAGTCATCGTCGTTTGTGGTGTGTGAGAATTAGAAATTCATTTGTGGTTTAACACGAGTTTCCTGCCAGTGACACAAACAAAAAAAAAAAAAAGAAATCTGCTCTACTAGCCAAAGCATTGAAGCACTTTATGCGCGTTGTCGCCGTAAATAACGGTTTGCATACCTAACACACGTGTCCTTGGGTAGATCAAGTGCATGCTTTCGTTCTTTCTAAGCCAGTTGGAAATTATTTTGTAAATTACCAACAGTAATGGATGGACAATTTTTCCGTGCACCTGAGATAGTTGAATTTTCGACTGTGTGTATGCGCGTTTTGTTTCTTAAGTTGAAGAGGACTAACACGTTGCTTTATGGCAATTAGATAGTTGGGAACAAAAGTAGCTACTGTGTGCAGCACAGCATTCATGTGGAACACGTTTCACTAACTACCTGTGGCACACCACCGCAGAGCAAAAACGACCAAGGATGAGCTTGTGAAAACTATAACCAAACCAGCTTGCTTATATATGCTTTTCCTACTAAGGATTGGTTCGAAGTAAAGTAAAGTACCTGAAAACTGGGTTGTCATTATGAAAATAAAGGTGCAAAAACCGACCAATAGCTGTTATGAAGGAAGAAAACAAGACACACTCTGAAAGAAAATGAACTACTCTTAGTAATCTTAGGCAGTTACTCACAATAACTCCAAAAACTATAGCAAAAGACATATGATATTACTTCAGAACCAGGCAACGTAGCCTCTCAGTTTTGAACTTGAAAGTGTGAGCTTTCATGGGTTGATAAATGCATGAGTCAATTCATAGCTTGCAGTAATTCCTTGATGTTCCTTTTATACCTTCCTTTTATACAAAATGCTGCAGCTTATCGAATTCATGATACCTCTAACTCCCACGATAGTCATCAATCACCACATTAAAATTATTAAGAGCATTCCTAAGTTTAAGATATAATTATATACTATATTGTTTTAAGCTTGAATTAAGCCAAACTAATAAATAAATAAAATCAGCGCCGTTCCGTATTTAGCATGCATATACATTCAAAGGTTATATATAAATTGCCGCACTTAAGCAATTTTGATTGGTGCAACAACGAGCTACTCACTGTCAATAGTTTAGTTTTCTCAGTAGTATTTTTTGAGTTAGAGCTACCCATCACTTGTAATCTCACAATTTCGGAGGCAACAACAGCAGCCTATAACCAGCGTCAGAGTTCATCTACAAAACCATTAGATCAAGAGGGAAGGGTACACTTAAATATAACGGTTGACACTACCGCAGTGGGCGACTTTTTGCCAGTAAGTAGTTCCCTTCTTTCTGATTTTGATCTCTTCTATTCCCCACCAGTGGTAAAGTTAGGTCAAAAAAAAGTTTGCTATGCGTCACTCTATTGAAAACAAACAATGGTATTTGACACCAAGGCTACCGGAAGTATCTTTCATTATTTAAACATTTTTAGAAAATTGTGTGAAAGAATGCCCATAAAGCTCCTCTTAATACTCAGGTCTCGGGCTCAGAATATAGCAAAACCCCAACAATAATTTGAAATAAAATCACAGAAAAGAGAATATGAACTCTCGGTTAACAGTCCAACTCGATATCAAACGAAAGCAGAGAAAACTTAGAACTTAAATCAAACTAACAGAAGAAAATTTCATCAACAGAAGCACATAATCTACAATGACATCCGGTTCAACAACATTCAACACAAAACCGGATATGATTGAACTAAGTCTCTATGTTTTAAGGTCGTTTATTTATTGATCTTTTTTTTTGTTATATCAGCTCCATTTTAAACATCCCTGAAGCCTGTAGCAACTACATCGAGAAGGTAATATACCCCACTAAGCTGTCCTCTACAAACCAAATGGGAAATTCGTTTCTTCAAACGAAGATGACGGCAACACAAATTATCTGCATCCGCAAAGTTAACTCAAAACTAAAAAGAAATATAAAGAATCTCCCCTCTGTGTTTATGCAATGCACCTACTCACAACACACAAATGTTATTCGTTTTATTTCAACATCCAGCCATCAACATCATCTTCATATCCTTCGGCAATGCGAAAACGATTTTTTATTTATTTTTGCCCGCACTTTTTTCTTTTCTTTTTCATCGTCTTCATGTGTGTGCAGACCGTTTCGCTTTCTAATACTTTGTCTGTATTTCCTGTTTTCTATTCCATACAGCTTTGAATACGCTTTGAACGCTTCCTGTTTAAAAGATGTTAGCTGCCAGGGCAGAAACAAGAACTTAAAAAAAAGAAAACGAAACCAGCTCCCTCGGGAAATAAAAACCAATCGAAATTATTGCGAGATATTTTGTTCGTATTCAAGCATCTAACCAAGGGATGAAGATTTCAGGGGAGTGCTTTTCGACAAACGCCAACGCAACGCAAGGAGAGCGAAAATATCTACGCTACGGTTTAAAATATTAGTCAAATCGACGTTACCGACTTGCAAAACTCCATTTTATATATAAATATGAATATTCGCAAATAAAAATAAGGTGCTGTTGAACACAGTCTCTCCAAATCCTTTTTGACGTATGTCCTCACATTAGAATTTGATGGATTCGGAATCAATTATATTACATATCCAGCTGAAAGGAGTCATATTTCATTTTTGTTTGCGATAGGAAAACAAAATTTGATGGAAATTGTTTGACAAAAAAAAAGTACTAATGGATGTTGAAGGTAAAAGGAGCCTACTTGTAAGTAAAGTTTGCACACTTAGGGAATTGATATTCAGGCTGGTGTTTATTGGAAAGACAACATTTGTGCAAAACAAAATAAATTAATACGAAAACAAATTTCACGAAATTGAGGTCGAACATGGTATTTTGAATTTCCAGAGCTAGGCACTCTAGAAAACTCATGAGATTAGTTTTCGTAACATGGAAGGGCTGTTCATCTATGTTATTGTGGAAGATTTAGGAATAGAGGTGAGGAACATTCAACGCTTTAAAGGGCTTTTCTAGAAAGAATTGAAGTATTAATAGGCTTCTGAAATCGGAAGTATGACCTTCGCTCTCAGGCGATCTATCAAGAAAGCAACGTCTCTGCTCTTAACTTGTTAAAAATATAGCTGGGTTGTTTGGATGATTTATCATACCTACATAACATTGACTGCTACTTGTTTATTGAGAATATCGAGGTTATTTAAGTGGTGTAGATATTGTAATTAAGGTGTGTAAAAGTAGCTTGATGTCTGAACTCGTCCCAGCTTAAGCTGTTTCTCATTTACTAACTATGTTGGGCACTACAGTTCGGGTCGGGGTGAACCTGTGCTAAGACCAACATCCTTCGATAACGACTTCGATTTCGGGCGAGCTCCCTCCAGTTGTGCACTCGAAGTTGGTTGAGGTCGTCTTTCACTTGATTGTACCACCTAAAACGAGGTCTTCCCCATCTACGATATTCCCGCAATGTGCTTTCGATAATTCGTCGAGCGTTTTTGAACAACTGCTCTCCGCTCTACATGGCCCAGCTATCGTATCGTAGCCTCGCGATGCGTTCTCTTCTAGCTATGACCCATGTCAAGGTACAGCCCATAAAGATCGTTGCTATATCTTCTTCCCTATAAATTGTCTTCGCATATGGAATCAAAGTCGTTGCGTTTTTTTGTTTTTTTTTTTAAATGACCAAGGGTGGTTTCCTCAATCGCTTTTGACAAGGTCCATGCTTCCGCGCCATAATAGCACTGTCATGATTCTTTATTTTCATTTGAAGCGAGTACAACTCTGCCACTTTTCTGCTTCACACTAGTGATTCGCCTGTGGGGTACGCCACGTTGATCTCAGAAAGCGTCGGCAAGCCTCCCGGTTTTGGATTGTTCCATGTCTGAGGCCAACCAAATGCTACTGTTTTTGCATTTGCTTGTACCAGGAGTGTTTTGGCCTGCCTTTTCTTTTTCGTCGCGAATTTGTTGAAACGTTGTACGATATTGCCTTTTGGACGGGGTTCTGCGGATCTCTCCTTTGAACATGACAATAGCAACTGTGCCGGTCGTGCTGAATTTTGTCCAAGATGGTACTATTGACATGAAGGCTTCCACGGATCTTAGTACTTCTAATTCGATCAAGCTTTGTTACTCCTGCTGTCATCCGAAGCATCTTCATTTCGGCTGCCGTCAATTTGCTCTCATACTTTTGTACATTGTCAAATATTGTGAACCGTATGTCAGAGCTGGACGGAAAACTGCTGTGTAGAGTCTTCCCTTCAGCTTAAAGTGCATTTTTCGATCACAGAAGATAGCGGAGTTTTCTCGCAACTTCATCCACCCTACGCTTACTCGATGATTGATGTCGTCATCACAAGTTGCTTCACTATTGATAATAGATCCCAGATATTTAAACTTTTCACACTTGGGAAGCACATTTCCATTCAAATAAATGTCTGGAATAGGCTTGTCTGGATCAGAAAAAGGGGCAGCACAGGTATTCAGTCTTTTTAGTGCTAATACGGTACCCATTTCCTTCCAGAACATCAATCCAAACGTCAAGTGCTCGTTGCAGGAATGTAGGATCCTCGCTTATGATGGCTCCATCGTCAGCAAAGAATAATTGTTGTACTTTATTGTCTGTTACTTTTCCTTCGAGCAAATAATCCAAAACAGCAGTAAAGAGCAGTGGACTCAAGACACTTCCCTGATGTACACCTACTGTTATTTGGAATTCTTCGGTGACTCCAGCTGGGCATCTTACTTTTGTAACTGCTCCCTCGTACATTGTTCATAACTATTCACACATAGGCTTCAGGAACTCCTCGATGTCTGAGGGCCACCCATATCAGATCTCGTGGTTGTCGATCGAATGCTTTTTCGAAGTCAACCAACACAATATGCAAATCTTCTAAGGCATCTCGGTGTTTTTCCATAATGATCCTTATACTTTGGATTGCGTCTGTAGTTGACTTACCCGCAACAAACCCGCATTGGTCGTCAGACAGCCTCATTATTTTCCGTAATCGGCTATCCAAAACCCGCTCAACGATCTTCATAGTGTGCGACATCAACTTGATCGAACGATAGTTGTCACAGCTTCTGGTATCTCCCTTTCCCTTGTACATTGGAAGAAGAAAACTTTCCCTCCATTGATTAGGCAAACTGTCATGATTAAGGGCCGTTAAAGGGTTGCCTTGAGAGCGCTTGGTTTTCCAATTGCCTTCTCAACCCAAAGAAGCAACGGTTGGCAAAAGTTACTCTACGTTTTATCTCCGCAATGATATTGTTGTTATTCCCGTGTCTATATCGTATCGTTGGTAGACGAAGTCCTGTACTACCTCGAAGATATGTCTGTCTATGGTGACATTTTGTCCAATTCTAAGATGTTCGCTGTCTTTGTTTGATGACATAATATACCTCCTTTTATCCTCACAAACCATCAAACCTATTTTCCATGATCTGCCATAACAAGTTGGTATATTGTGAATTTTTCTGGTCTAAAACTACTTTAATATCAACTTATAAATTTGTTAACGTGAGATTTCAGATGTTAGGTATATTAATATACAAAATTATTATTTTTATCGCGTTTCAACTAAGGATGATGCCTTATTTTAATGTTTTTAAAAATTCAAGTCACAGTATTTTTCAATTTGTTTTTTGTTTAGTTATTTTTTAGTTTAAGCCCGTCGTTTTTTTTTTTTAATTAGTTAATTAATCATAATTTAAACCTCATATAAACTTAAAATAAACTCAAATAAAGTAATGATCCAATCGCTGCATTGTAAGTATAGAGATAACTCACTAATTAGCTAGGCAATCATTTATTATGAATTCTTTCCAACTGAGTTTGTTGCTGTCAATCGATAACACGCCCACCCAAACAAATAAAATTAATTTTACCATCAGATTTGTGAGCTAGATTTTGGAAAAAGCCCAACCTACGTTTACAACCTTCCATGTTCCGGCAGATGTCAAATGATTAAAACCCCAAAGTAAACAAAAAACTACACGCCTCTCTCTCTCTCTGAACTTGAACCCATTCTGATTTATTGTTTCAATTTGAATCCAAATGTCCAAGTTAACTACTCCCTACGGTACAGGATCAGGCAACTATATAGTTTTACTGTACACAGTTACGGCTCCTATTAAAGTCCATGGCCGTATTAAAATTAACACCAACATCCGGTCGGTATTTAAATACTCTGCCAAGGAACAAGCTTACATAAAACCCAAGAACATCTTGACTTATTTGTTTTATGGTTCATTAAGCCACGTTGCTGAAGTGTGTAAGTAGTGTTTCCCTATGAAAGAACCTTAGGTAATCCCAAACAGAAACGGAAAATAACAACTCACATTACACCAAACTATACCAAAAGCATTCAATCATTAATGCTCGTGGTCAGGGATAATTATCTTTCCGGTGACTGGGGGTTGTATACTCGTAGCTGTTACATGTTTAGGAGTCGTTTAGTTTAAGGTTTGGCTGGGCTGGCTTGTTAGGTTCTATCGGAAAATCTCTTGTTTGGGCAATCATTGAACAGCTATCGCTATTTTTATGTAAATTAACTGAATTGGGTCATCGATTGGTCAAAAGCAAAAGGAACACACCCACCACATTGCAGTGAAGTTTCGAATCAATCAACGATATCTTGATACCTAGCGGATTGTGTCTCAAATGTGAATTTTATGGACTTGTCTGATGATAACCGAATGTCTGATGGACATGGTCTTTAGGTTTCAATTAATTCTTCCTTTGGTTACATTAAATACGTGTGTCACCCGTGAGCCGAACAGTGAGCATTCAAGCACACAGTTTTTCACAGCATGCACACAGAAACATTACATCATCTGACTTTTGCCTTTTCTTGTTCTGTGTGTGCTTCAGTAGTTTATTGGGGGCATCAGATATCCGAAGCTGGTTTTCAAATATAAATATGATTGGCTGGTTGTGTTCGAAACATTTGCATAAAAATTCTCTATTGGTGTCGGAAGAAAACGTTTTATGATGCGGAAACTTATTTTAGAAAATTTCAAACTGATATTTTTTTTTATTATACTCGGAAACAATGAAAATAGAAGTAAGAGCTGTCATAACTGCGTGTAACTTCTGGTTTTTGGGCCTAAAATGCAAATATGAAAACACTATTTTCATTGCCTTAGAGAAAGTAGCTCCGAAGGCTTTTTCCCCTTTTTTTTTCTTCTTTGCAGTGAGCTGTCTATTCCATCCCATTCCTATGTCAAAACTTACTGAAGCAAATTTGAAGGGCCAAAATTGTCTTCTGAACTAAAATAAGAGTTATTCTCTTTTTTGGTGTAAAAAAAGTCTCAAAAAACTGGTTCTAATGAGGAAAGGAACTATTAAGTGTGATTCTTTTAGGTTAATGAGTCAGTTCTTCAACAATAATGTAGAAACCACCGCAATTGAAAAGATTTTACAAAACTCAAATTTCAACACCAGAGGCATATTCTTTCAAAACTTTGTACTTGGTTACGTAGACGACATTGACGTGATGGAAAGAAGCAAAGGTGATATCGCAGGTGATTTTGCGAGCATTAAATCAGAACCTGCAAAAATGGGTTTGAGGATCAATGAGGACAAAACGAAGTATATACAGTACGGACTCGGTTTGCGCAACCCTCGATTCGTGCAACTCCTCGATTTTCGCAACACTAAAATCTTAACACGCCTTGACTCTATAAGTGCAACTTTTCAAAAAAGCTATCCCCTTTTTATATTCACGTTCTTCTTTTGATTCTTTGTTCCTGTTGTTATTCTACAGCTAGATTATCTGAGCAATATTTCTTGCAAGAACATGAACAAACACTTAAAATGCATCTGTGTTTATTTGAGTGGGTTGCGATCTCGTTAGTGTCTACTAAAAATGCATACATCCTGTGTTAAAAATTTTAAAATTGTCAATTAAAAATAGAAGTGATATTTTACCAGAACTAGAAAAGGGTTCTTAGTTAAGACAATTTGTATAAAATATAATGTTCACAATTCAACAATATACCGCATTAAAAAAAAGAAAATTGCTCTCAGACAATTTGTGGCTAGCGAAACGAGCTTAGATGAAAGCTTCTGAGTATCCACAGATGGAAAAGGCTTTATATGAATGGTTTCAAAAGCAAAGAACAATGCACATTCAACTTTCAAATGAAATATGACATTTCAAACATAAATTGTGTCTAAGAAAATATGATCCAGTAAGTGCAACAACCTCGGTTACTGCAACCGTCCGAATTTCTATTAGTTGCGTTAATCGAGTCCGTACTGTATGTAGTTATCAAACAAGGACATCGAAAATCGCCAAATTGGACAAAATGTCAAATTAGACAGACATAACTTCGAGGTAGTACAGGACTTAGTCTAGGATCGAATGTGGACACGGAAACAACGAGATAAGTTCGGAGACCAAACGGAGAACAACTTTTACCAACTGTACGTTTTTGGGGCTAAGAATGCAATTAGAAAACAAACCAAGGTGACATGGACATAGCTAGAAGACTACACCTTTCAAGGCTACGATGGAAAAGCAATCTAGAGCGGATAGACATCAACGCTCCTGCTCGACGGGTTTTCGAAAGCACATTGCAGGGCAATCGAGAAAGGGGAACACTTCGTCTTAGGTGGCGCAATTAAGTGAAAGAAGAGCTCAACCAACTTACATTGTAAAACTGGAAAGAGCTCGTCCGAAACCGAAGTCTTTGTCGAAAGATGGTGGTTACTAATTACATACATGGTGACATCTCCATATGCAAAAATATATCAAATAATCATTCACCTCGGAACAGACCGCACATTTTTGTATGAAATACATAAAAAAAACTAATAAAAGTGTCCATATTATTGTTTTATTCAAACAAACCTCAAATTTAAAAATCTTAGTTTTTTTATTTTTTTTATTTTACTCATTTGTAAAAAAATGTATGGGTTTTTGAGTGCACTTATTTCTGAGTTTTTTTATTATTGTTTTGTTAATCTGTAAAAAATAAAGAAACTCTATGTTTATTAGCCATTTTCTGCAAAAAAGTGACCTCAAAGTCAAAACTTTGTTTCGGGAAGAAAATTTGAACACCGAAAATCTGGCAACCCTGAACCAATGGAAGCTAAACTTAAATACAATCTTAAAGGTTGTTATTTTTTCAAAAAATTAAGTCTAAAATTAGGTCTCTGTCATTAGTATTGACAGAGATATCGAATTTAACACAGGCCAGGGTACACCAAAGTTAGCCTTTTTTTAAATTGTCAAAAGGTGACGTCAAAGTTGAGAAATGAGCCTTACTGTAGAACAATTTTTTTCTTAGAATATGACCAAGAATCACATCTCTAAGGATAATACATGAAGTACCGGAAACCCTGTATAGTAAGTTGAAATCTTATGTTTTTGAAAAGTACTCACCGATTTAAATCAAATTGATGTTGTTAATAAATTTAAGTCTGATTATAGTTTGTATACCTGATCGATTGGATAGTGCTGAAGACATTTATAGATATAGAATTAACGGTAGTGTTATGATTCGAATATAACATGTTAAAGAAAACGGAGGATAGTTCTTACGTCAAACCTATTGAATTGCCCACTACATGACCAATTTCATATAACTCTCTCTAGCTACACCTAAATCGTGACTTACACATCCAGTAATCCAATCAAAGGTCATTGATGCGAGGAAAATGATTTTCGATACTTTATCGATATCTCCGATTACCCAGTGGAACAGCGATTCGATATAAACCGCAGGACAAGCAGCTTTTTGTGGAGCTGATTACAAGAGATTGATTGATGACGTTTGCACTGGATTTGAGTGTGTGCAGTGTGCACATACGAAGGCAATGCGTACCCCAATGTATATTTACACACAATCTGAATGGTTTCTGTTGAGAGAGGGTCAGTTATCGAGTATCTGGCATTCTTGTCATGTACCATATACCAGTAGTCATAGTCACCCTTTTATTTCATTCAGTCACTTCATATCCACACATGGCCTTTCTGTGGCCATGAGAGAGAGAGACTTTGGAACTCGGATTTTATTAAGTTCTGTGTGTTATGCAACTCCACAGTCAATGCCAATGCCAAATGTCCAGTACAACGAGTCTTATCTGCCCGTAGGGCTGAGTGTGCTTATTGGGTGGTACCGGTAATTCGATTCCGTCATACGTATAGCAAACATGTTTCCTTTTCACTTATTTTCTTAATTTTTTTTTTTTTTTTTCTTTTGTTGAACTCAATTTGTTCTATGGATTCTCTTTCATCCCAGGGATAACAAAGCAATGTATAGATATCGGCGAGAGGGTGACTGACTCACCATTCACCAAAGTAACGAAATTAATTGACAGCTCTACCCCGATAGATGGAAAACAACAAAATGCTAACTGTGATAAGAATTCGGGTTTGATTTCATGTGCATGACTGCATGATGGGTGTCAGGGTGCAATGAGTCAACCGAATTGACTTGAGGTCGAATCCACTCCCTTATGAATTCTAAGAGCATTATTATGTTCAAGGGGAACTGAATCCGACCAAAAAAACCAAACTTAATTAGGTACTGTATCAATTTCTTATCTCTCGCAGACTTGCTGATCCATTGCCAATCAATATTTATATTCTTATCCATGATATCCATTAAAAGTATGGCTATTCATGTTGCTAATTGTTTTTGTTTTCGGTCTTCCGTCAGTGAATTCATCACTCTAACGCCCTAAGAATTCAATTAACTGATACTCATCGGCAAATGGCGCCCAATGTGGGGGCAGCAACGACACTCTTTTATGATAAACAAACATAGTCAGTCAATGTAATGCTTGTATGTATGGATGTGTTGCCTTATTCACTTTCCACAACTCTATTAACGATGTATATTATTCACCGCAGTCGAACGTGAGAGTGTGTGTTTGCATCCTTTCTCATCATCCTAGGCTGAATGATGCTAATAAACCCGTCTGGCGCCAGTTCCATGACATTTGCAAATTCCATTAGAAAACTTCAAGACTCTGTATATGAATCTGGGGGCGTTTACTCCAGCATTTTGTTTGGGTAGATGAGCAACTGCGGCTATAACTTTTGCTGTTTATGACTTTGACTTTCATACAGCATACGCATATGAAAGAGTGAATTCCAGACTATTGTTGACACCCTGAATGGAATGGAAGAAGAGTTCAAAATAAAAGAAACTATTTGGGCAAAGGAGCAAAAGGGCCAAGTTTGAAACCCCAAACATCAGTTGGAGGCATCGTCAAAACAAAATTTGAACATGATTTTTATTACCATCAATGAAGTGGATGAAAAAGCAGACTTTCAAGGAACTTCAAGCCAAAATAGCATCTTTTTATGAAGTGCTGGGAACATTATTATCTCCGGACTTCATGTTTGCCATAGAAATATAGTTGTCAATACTGATTGTGTCTTCTATTATTTTTGGAAACGTTCCAGGAAAATATTTTTCTCATTTTATTCCTCATACTTGGGTTCATATAAATCAGAGTACGGAAGAATATTCACTTTGAAAACCCTTAAGTGTCGCATTAAGTGAGATTTATTGCAGCACTTTTAGGTTTTGGGTGTAAGCGAACGACTTATGCTTCACCGTGTAACGATTTGAACAATTTCTCTTGAATGCCTATTATTAAAGCATAATGACATTTTCGGGACTTATAATTAGTTCTCGATAGAAATGTAGATGCCTTTTATTAAACACTTGTCTACCCCTGAAGCAGACAAAGTTTCCGGGGGTTGATGGTGATAAGTTTAGCTAAATTGATATTAAGATTGTGGTTTTATGGTATTTTGATTAATTCTTCGGTTTTTTAGCTAAAGGTCTTATAACATTCAAAGTATTTTTCGTTGGGTATTGCTTTTGAGTAGAACTGGAAGCCCTCGTATTTGAAAAGACTCATCGAGAGTTTTCAGTTGAACTGAATAGAATAGACTGGAATATCAGAATCATCAACCTCTATCTAGGAGTAGGTAGGTTAGGTTAGGTGGAAGTGGCTGTCAGCCAATGAGTACATTGCCTGACACACTTAGGCCCCAAGGGCCCATTGTGATACCTCAGAGATCAGCAAGTTAATCACCTACTGATCTCAGAAACCCGATGTAAGATTAACGAGTTGATCACTTATTAATCTTCCATTACGGGACTAGTAGCTTAATCACCTGCTAGTAGAACCACGCGTAACTTTTAATGTATTTCGAAACACTTTTAGGGTCTATTTAAGCTAAGTCGCTAGTATCATCGAAGAAGAATTCACCGAGTTGAGTTTTCCTCCTATGAAGTAGTGCAGGGCATGAGTAAAGAAGGTGTTGAACGGTTTCTTCCCCCTCCTCATGCATGCAGCTTCTGCAGAAATCATTGGAAAACACACCAAGTCTTTTGGCGTGTCTCCCTATTAGACAGTATCCCGTAAGAACACCTATGGGAGAACCTAGATACAGGCGGTTCAGGGCTAACAAACTCTTCGAGCGTTACCAAGTAGGTACCTTCTCGTATTTAAATTGGACTATATTGAAGTTTATGCAGTTCGGGGGCATCCGATGTCAAGTTGAAACCTATTGTGCCAGGCTATTAAGGATTTCAGAACAGTTCTTTTGCTCCAGGATTGTATTTTTAGTTGATGAGCCACTATGGATGGATGAGTTGAAGTTTGTCCCAAGGACGAAATCGTAATCCGCCTTCTCATGCGGAGAAGTGAATTTATGATGTTCATAAATGTTTCTTGCTATCGACAGGGTCTGCTGCCAAAGTCATTTGGCTGAGATGTTTTTTTTAGAGAAGTTACCTCAAGCTTCTTTGAATATTTCGGCAGGTTGTTCTTGACCTGTGGACTGCTGTGTGCAAAAAACGAGCCTATAACGCCTAGAAAACAAATACGTATCCATAAGTTAAAATTGCTAAGAGAGTATACCTACATGCTACATCATACTCTAATGCTTGAAATTTTTCAACGCAGTACCAAAAGAAAAGAAGGATCTCTTTGTCGATTCAGCGACCAAGTTAAAGAAGGATCTCCACCTCAAAAGAACCATATTTTGTAGGGGCAACGGTAGTAATGCATAATACGAGAATGTACGTTATAACAAAACAGTAGTCTGTGAGAGATTTATTTTGGTTGATGAATAAACTAAATTAAACCAAAAAAAAAGTCCGAAAACGATTCCGATGCTGGCCATAAAAATCAGAGCACAGCCTAATTTTATTCTCCACCATTTGATTTTCTCAAACCAAAAGTTGAACCGTTTCTTTAGGTTAACAAATATGTGCCTTGGCTCTTTGAGAGAGGATTCATTTGTAAAGAAAATTTACTACACGTACTTTTCTGCCTTTAAAAGTCAGGATAACCGGCTTTCGAAAAAGCATTCTGGGGTGCCGTAAGCTGGGTAATGCAAACACTCAATTTCATTATTTTCAAGACAACACTTCTTTGGTCCTCAAAGTAAGTAGTGGAGGTCTTCCAAACTCTTCTTTGGGTTTAAATTTTTGTTTTATTTTAATACTTTGAGCAAAATATGTTGAGAAAGTAAGAAATTGTATTTCTTCGTAATTTATTCACTTTCCTTTTCAAATGAATTTGAAAGTCTATAATCAAAAAGCTATGCTTTCCAATTCACCCGCTGCTTTCAAATATCGAAAGTTTTTTCATATGTTTTTGATTAACATTCTCTATTGTTGACGGTACAAGTAGGTAACCCAAATATCTCATCTTTACTTTCTGTTTTTTCCTAAAAGAAAATTTAAAAAAAGGTTACAACCAATTTACGAGAATTTCATTGATGTTTACCCCATGATCCTTAATTAGATGCTAAATCTAGCAAAATAGGGTTCGCAAAAATTCCTTTCAAAACACTGAGTAAAACAACTTCTTATCATAATAGGTACAACACAAAGAAACTGTAGAAAAAAAAAACAAAAAAAAGGAAACAGCACCACCCTTTCTGTGATCGAAGGGTCCTTCGACGCGTACCGTACGAATCCAGAATAAATTACACCAAATTACCGTTGCTCAATTGACCTTTTCATGACAAATTTACTCTATGAAATTTTAATTTCCTGTTAAAATCTCTCAACTCCCTAAAATTCAACCCTTCACATAATTGAAACTTGTTCACCCTGGACCTCCCTCTTTCTCTCTGTAATTAAGAAACTTTTAAATTCTAAATTGATTCCTGTCGCACCAAGAAGAAGAATTGGAAATGCCCCTGTGGCGTTCACAAGTTAGATAAAAAAATACCAACTGAAACTTTTTTCAAATTTCTTCGTTCCAGTTGAATAAAATTCAATTATCCTTTCGTGCCTCTTATAAGAAAAAAGAATATGCTGACCTTATTAATATTTCCCGACCTTAATAATTTTTGTTTTCCTTGTAAGACACGAACTTAAGCACTTTTTAATATTCACATACATCAACAACTGTCCATTGTTTGGAAGGACCTCTAAGAAAAAAAAGGTGGAAAATCTGTCACTTACACTGTGGTTAAACAAAGTGACAAAAATAACCGCCACGTGACTGAAAACTTAATTAATTCTGTCTGTTTGTGTCTACCTTAGGTGATTCAAAATAAATATAAAAACCTCCACCTAATAGCACTTTGAACTAAGTGGCAATGGTACGAAACGAAAGTCATTAAGATCCATTAATCCACCCCTAAGTACACACCCATCCGACAATACCCTACCACCAACCGTTCAGAACAAATCGACTGCGAATCCTTTTCTTCAATAAAGCGCACATACGCTCAAAGTGCAATATTTCACACTAACCCTCGAAAGAAAAAAATGTAGAACCCATCCATGTCACTCTTGAGCAAATACAAAATCCCTGGCTCTTATCCAGTGTAAACAAATCGTCTTACAATTGCACGTGCCTCAAGTCCTTTGACCGGTTGGTCGACATCGGCGGCGACGAGCCCATTTGTCCTTTTTAAACAGTCTTGCTGCTTGGTCTTTCAACCTAATCTATGTATCCTTCACTTGGAGGAGTTCGAAGGGAGTGCTAAACCTGTAAATCAAATAAAAAATGCACTCAAATGCGAATGCGAACTAAATTGTACAATAATCGTCCTTCTTCACACACCCCGCACACAGACACGCACGCATCCTGTACGCTAACGATAAGTAATTCAATGGGGGTAAGAGTGTTGTTGCAAAATGATTGACATTCACCCCCTCGTTGAACGGAAATTAAAACTCTAGGAATTCCGTCTTCTCATAATGCAACAGTTGAATTCACTGATTTGGCAAGGCCCATACTGAGAGACTATAGAGATAGAGAGTCAAGGACAAGAGAGCTCAGTCTGACCCAGAGAGTGCGAGTCTTCACAGCGCATGTGACCTCAACTTCAAAGGGGAACCCCATTTAGCCGAAATAAAAAATTTGTCTCCAAGGTTTATCCTTATCCATTCGAGAATTCAGGATTCAGTTTGTCGCGAATTCCTGCTTAGAACGGTTGTACAGCGCCAGTTAGTTCAAAAAATAGCACCCTCACACAAAAACCCCCTACTGTTTTTTGCCACCTACACTCTAAGTCTGAATACCAATTAAAATTGTCGCGATTAATTTTTCGGCCTTTCTTGTTCTTCGAAAATATTTCATTCGCCCTGACGTGCTACTCGCAAATAACGTTTAGGACAAACAGCCGACAAGGGACTAGATTTGTGTAGTGCAGCTCGTGTGTGCCAAAACAAAACACAGCAGAAGAGAAAAATTATTAATTAAGGATATTCATGCTATCATTCGTCATCCGGTTACAATTTCCACAAACCAACAAACCGAAAGGATTACGTTGTGTGTATTTTTGTCGGGATTTAATTAAGTGCCTCCTTTATGGAGTTAGTAATCTGAGTTGGAATCCTTGTTCGTGTGTTTAAAGATAGGTGATGAAAAATGATACCTTAATGTAAAAGGGTGGAAGAAATTGTTGTATTAAAAGGATACCCAAATAAGGGGAAATATAAAATCAAAGTGCGTGATATTTTTCGGCGTCAAATTGAAAAGGGATAACACGTTGTTGTTTTGTTATTTTGTTTTTTTATTACTTTTGGCCAACAACATACTTATGCAAGGAAAAGGATATGAAGGAGGTGGCAGTTAATGTGTAAGGATATTATACAAATGCTTTTCCACTGAAGGGGTAACCCCAAAACAATTGTTTTCGTTTATTTTTTTTTTTTCTTGTTTTGTTCTATTGGGTTAACTTACTTCAAGGACATGTATGTTGGGGTCGTGAGCTTTAGTGAAGTAAAAACTGTTACTTGTAATGATATTGATGTAGGGAGCTGAAGATATCCTTGTTGTTATGGTTTTCATTTTCCTACATGAGCGGGGCATTTGAAGTGCAGTTTGAACAATTTGTTGTTGCACTGTACTTAAACGAAAATAAATAGAGGAATAGATAGTTGATAGATAGACAGATAGAAAGATACTTCTTCCATATAAAATTGAATTTTCAAGGACCTGTCACTGCACAGTTAACAGACACATAACAGCTCGAATTTATCTTACTACTGAAACATTTTTCTTTGGACTGCATTTACATTTTATAAATGTAAAAGTTAAAAAAAACTTAATATTTTATTACAGCTTGTCTTTCATGTTTTCCATGCATGATCATAATAAACTAGTTGATTAATGTGTAAATTTCAAATAACTAAATTATGAAATAAATATATAAGTAAGTAAATAAAAATAACAAAAATAGTTAAAAATAGATTAATAAACGAATATATTATAAATACGTAAAAGTAAACCAAGCAAGCCAAACAAGGGGAGGACCTAGCGCATTTCTTTCACCCATGGCCGGAGCAGAAAAACGGGTACAAAGACTAGACACATTATGTATTTCGTGAAAATGAAGCGTAATATCCTGTTTTCTGCTCTTGGCTTAGTTATATTTTTGCGCGTTCCCACCAAAATGTTCATTTAATAGGAAAAGGAAATTATTTTTCATGCTACACACATGTTTGAGGCAGAAAGAAAGCCGACAAGAAAGAAGTAGACCCTATAACATTCCCAACAGCTACCTCTGTTACCAAAAAGCTTTTTTAACAAAATGCTGAATACAATTTCTGGAAAAAGAATTTAAGATTTTAGTCAGATTTAAGTTCTAATAAAATTTGTATACTCTGTTCGGCCGGTATACGCTCAGATGAATAAATGAAAAATGAAAAAAAAGACAAGAACACAAAAGAAGCAGTCAGAAGAATTTCTAGGTTCCCTATGTTTACTGTGGGGGTAGAGTTTGATTCAAAAAGCAAGGTGCGTTTTCACCCTGAGGGTTTACGCTGGAAGTGTTGGTACATCCGAATAAAAAATTCGCGTCTTAGAAGGGTACCTTCGACAGCATCTAACTGATGACCCCACTGTCGTACCTGGGCGAAACGCCAATTTTTAGAGTTGAGGTCAATAGATCTCTGATCTTCCAAGTCTTTACGACTTTTTTTGATAAGTAAGTAAAATTGGAAACACGCATAAGTGTCGTTAAAGTCTTTTTTATAAAGTGTGTTATTTAAGACTTATGGTTTTCAATCTGGCAATCCTTTTTTGCAATCGATCTTTCGACAGTTATCACTTGTTTTATGCTGAGTTTGGTTTGCTATTTCTTTGTGAAATAATCGAAGACACTTGACCACTGGTCACTGCGTAGGTTTGGTAAAATGTCTCGAAACGAAATCGCCATTCACGATGATTTTCACATAATTTCCAGCTTTTTACCTGTGAGTTACTTCCAAGATCGGGCGATTTGTGAAATGTGAAATCGGTCTAAGCTGATGAAACCGAGACGATTATTGCCTTGCAAGTGAATATTGTGGGGTTGCATTGCTGTTCTTTGTTCATAACTCTCATTACTTAATATTTGCTTTTATGTAGCTACCTTATTTAATTTTGTATAAGTTTTCCAATGATTTGTAACATTTTGTGTTGTGTTTTTTAGAGAGTGTTAGACTTATATTTTTTGCTTACTAACAACTATCATCTCACTAAATGATAACTTTGACACATTTTTCGGAGTATTTGAAGGTGAAAAAACTCTTGAAGAAATGTACATTGTTCACAATCTTGAAATAAGCCGTTCTGATAGCGTAAAAAAAAGAAGTATGACCCCAAATGCTGTAAAAGTGGTAAAAAAAAATTGGGCTTCTCGATTGGAATATATTCCAGCGGTGGCCATTTACCTGAAATGGTTTTAAAACCTCAACCCTTATCTTTATAGAAAAAAAAATTAATTCTTGAAAGCCACACGTCTAAAAAATACTCATTATTTTCAATATTCAATATTCAATATTCAACAATCTAAAAGAATAAACCACAAATTTTTTTCTTAAGAGACTACAAGAAAATAAAAACAGAGAGCAATAAGCCATTGTCACGAACAGACGTGTGTTTTTGATCGCTTCAGCCTATAGCGTCGCATACATTAAGCTGCGTTTAATGCCTCAATTACATACAAATATACATGGGCTTCGAAAATAAAATCTTTTTTCTAGTTTTTGCAAGTAATTTTTGGGTACAAGCAAAATATATTATATTTATGCCAAAAATTGCATTTTCTTACATAATCTTTTAACTGATAAAACCCAGGTATGTTTGTATGAAAAGCTTAGATTTGCCGGCAAAAATAGAACTCTTTGTCTTATCCCATTACTCTTTATCTACATAGTATATAGTAAGTGCAATATTTATTTCTAATGTCACTCTCTTTTAAACTTACTTTTTACTATTTCTCATTTCTTTTCGTTCTTAATGTTGAGTATTTGATTTGTAACTTTTTACTTTTAAAAAATAAGCATAAGTTTGCATTCCGCTCTCTTTCTGATTTGTAAATTAAAATTAAATTTATTTTGATTTAAATCCATATCTACTTGATTTTGAAACACAAATATAAAACTCATATCTCTTCCTGCTAATCTCTTACCCCCGTATTAATAAACGCGGAATAGCCTTATTCCATGGATTAAGTTTCCATTATACCATTTCCCATTTAATTAAAGCTACCATTATACCATTTTTCACTTAATCCATGGAACGCAGCTATTCCGCGTTTTATTAATACGGGGGTTAGTACTTACTAAAAACGATATTAATCTTTATGTGCAAATATTATTGAAGTTTACAAATTAAATTTAAATTGAAAATGATAAACAGTTGAAAAAATATCTAAATAAGCATTTCAATTCAATTTTTATTTGTATTTGAATACAATTTCAAGTTCCAATCAAATGTTGCCTGTATAAGAGTGGATTGTACGCTGTATATGTAGATAGGACCATCCGACCGTGCGAAGGAAGAGAGAAGATACGTAAAATTTAAAGAATATACTAAGATTGAGCTAGTCGATAATAAAGCAGTAAGAAGCTTTATTATCGGCTGGATTTAGGAAACTTTACTAGATATTTAAAAAATATCAAGAAACAATTTTAAAATCGCACCTTAATATCCTATAAGCTGATAAGATGAGAAAATTATTCGTTCCATCCAAAGTAGGTATGTGCTTTGTGTAAACATGTAGCAGGAAGAAAAATACTATATTCACCTTTGTAATTATCATCGCAATAATCTGGATCAATAGTTTCGAAAACTCACCACTTTTTATTATTAAGGGCCAGTTTGTTCACAGTGGGTTAAATCAGCGATTCAGTTATCAAGGATTCTGCTTAATTCATGATTAAGAATCTGTCGTCAGCAAAGACTGCTTGTTCACCTTATGTTAGTTAAGAACCATTGGATATTCAACGATCGTTCCAATTTCTAGTCTACATGAATATACATATGTTTATTTGTATGGAGATACATACATATGTATATTTTTTCGTTTACTTTGCGAGTCACTTTTTAAAGTAAATGCGAAGACATTTTGATTTTTTAATTATTCAGTGAAACTGCTTTTTAATTTGCAACATGTGATATGTTTGCCTGTGATTTTAGGATCTGCCCAACCAAATCGTTTTTGCAGTTGCCGCAGCGGCAAAAAAAAGTGTTGTTGTTATCAATATGCGACAGTACAAATGTATGAAAATGCTGATTTTTTTGTCGCGACGGACGGTGTGGAAATTCTCATATGTCGATTTATAACTTAATTTAACAAATGCAATTACCGCTGCCTCGACTGAAAAACGCCTTCTTTAAGGAAGTCATTCAAACGAAAATCAAGCCTGAACTAACCGAATTGCAGTTGATCGTAGATTAAATGGAACTAGCCTAGGAAAATTGACCTGTTAGCTAAATTTCTGATCAGAGATTTCTTGATTATAAGTTTCGTAAACAAACAGAGGGCAAAATCATTGATCAAAAATAAATCAAGCCTGAACAAACTAACCCCTAAAGATGAATTGAACTGCAAATGTGTCTTTCTAGTGTGAAGCAGAGAAGTAGAAGGGTTGTGATCATTACGTGATCAAAATGGTCGAGTTGCCGAAAAGAAAGCAGTCTGTGTCTCTACACTATAGAGTTTTAACTGAACTGCATTTTGTTCCACAGTTCAGACTATATTAAACGAAACTGAACGTACATTTATGTTGGCGGCTAAGGTTTTTAGGGAAACAAATCATTTTTAAGTTTCTATAGGAAGCCAATATAATGTAAGAAATCTAACGGACTCCGAGCAAATTGCTGTGGCTTTCAACTAGTTTAGTTTGCTTCAATATTCATCCTATACACCTAACCTTAGTGTGGATGCGGTATCTTGTTATTTTGTTTAAAGACATTTGTTTCATTATGTTATCTTAAAAAGGGATGAAGCTGGAAGAAAAGTGGTCTGTATCGGCTTTGAATGTCATAATCATAATAATATGTGCCTTGGAACTTAAATGAATGATATACAATCATTTGCAATTGAAAACAAAAAAAAAAACATTGGAAAATTGTCAGCAGCTGTTTATTGATGAGGTTCTTATTTTTGATAGTTATTTTTATTTTTATGCATAGGTGGCCGGGCTGACAAACACTACGTTTAAAAATTTTGAGAATGATGAGATTTCACAATGCATGACCTTGTCAATCTTCAAAGAACTGCACTTTTTAATATCGTTTAAGGGTTTCTAACACAACAACTCCGACTACTATGAGCGAGGGAATCGCAATTTGAGTAGATGTAATAAAACCTAGTAAAAAAACGTGTCTGACTGACTGACTATACAGTTCTCTGAAAGTTGTAATTTTTGTTGTCATTTGGATCCTCTTGAATATTTTCTCTGTAATTCTTCAACCAATAAACTCATTCCAAATTTGCATGTTTTTTTTTTTAATAAAAATTCGAGTTGTTTTCTTTTGCAAGAGGAATTTTCAATGCAAGGCCTTAAATTTCATTTTAATAACCAGAGGCGATAAATCAAAATTATATTGCATCCTTCCAGTGATATATCCTCTGTACGAATTGGTTAGGGTTCTTCCTCCTATGCGTATAAGTGTATGTGTGGAATATTCCCCGACGATTACGACCGGGCTTTGGCGAGATAAATTTTGAGCCTCAAGTGGGCGCCCGTCCCGTGCCACACTGTTGATTTGTGTTCCTTTTCTCCTGATGATGATGGCTGGGATCATCTTTCTCTCATGAGGGGACATTTTTTTTTTGCCTTTACTCTGCTCTTTTGCTGTGATTTATGTTGCCAAACACACCTGTACACACTTTTACCACTGTATAACACAGTTGCAAAGTCAATAGGGAAGATGGAAGAAGATGTACTACTCTGTATGCCTACCTTACTCCTAACCTAACCTCCGAACAACAACAGCAAAATGTCGATTTATGTTAGAACAACCGAGCTGTGCTTAGGCAGTCGTCGTTCATTCATAGTAGGGGATGACTGGATGTGGATGGGTAATGGGTGTGGGTTGGTTGTGGCTTTAATAACATGATTTGGCTTTAAAATGATTTGCCCATAAATATTCAGCATTCCGTTCATTGTTGTTATTATTTTATGTTAAATTTGTGAATGGTTTTTGGGTGTTTCTGCTATTTGGGATGTTGAAAAGAATAACGGTTTGTGCGGACAGGGATAGAGAGCTACACCGGAAACACTGAATGGTCGTTAGTTTTAATTTATGAAAAATTTATTGCATAATAATTTTATGACTGAGAACTGTTGTTGAGGGGGAGGCATTAACGTTTTACGGTTCCTATACCTACACCTACCTTCTTTTAGGTATGTGCGTGTGACAAAGTGCACCTGAATTTTGTATACAGTTGGGTTTCGTTTTGGCAAGCAAGAGGACTGGTGTTATAAATTTGTTGGAAATTAATTGACATTAAAACGGAAGTGTGAGGTCTTTTAAATGGGCTTTATTTACGCACAGCTTGCTTGAGGCAAGGCAAAAGGGACAAAATATCCATTCAGATGTGAAATTGGCAGGGGATACGCATTTTGGTGTCATTGTGTGAATGCTTTTCTGGCTGAATGGATAGGGATATTTTTATGACATTTAACGTTCTCAATTTCAATTATAATGACCACAAACAGGATGAAGGACTTTGGGCGGGGATGTTTTATGTAGATATTCTTTTGGTGGAGCAAACGGATGTTTTTACAGGGATTGCTTTCAGATATGAGGAATTGAGGATACCTTACTCATTTTATTTTGAACTAAATGTGAAAGGAGGAAAGTTTGTAATGACTTATAAGGACGATACAATCTTTACAATGCGGGCATTCGAGCGAATAGTTCATTCAGATGTGTTTTTCTTTTCAACAGTGACAACAACAGTTCGACTGGCGGTGATTTGGAGAATGCAATTAAGATCGTCATAGAGAATGCAATAAAGTCAAATGTATACTTACTCATCATAATATTATGTGTTTGTATACATTTATATTGTATGCCTCTAATAGCCACTGAGTGCCCGAGTAATACAAAATGTCGGTGGGGAAAAGAGGAGTTGAGAAATTTAGTCTTTGCTTTCTTCAATGGCGACCTTGATCTCGAAAGGGCCCCAGTTTTGTCATTTGTCTGTTTAACACTTGTAACCAGCCTGTCAATTATCCCCCTTTGTTTTCTGAAATGTCAACAGGCCTTTTGGTTTTGAATTGTTCGATCTCTGATGTCATGCCTAGTCTCCATGCATTTGTTTGTCCCAAGGACCTGCCATTCTTCTTTCTCGGTCATTATTGTATGGGAGCTTCCTATGAAAGGCAACAACGATAACAGCAGAGCCCATTAAGCTCTATTTTCTGGAAGATGGTTTTTGTCTGAGGACCAGCTATATCTTTTTTAAGTCAACCTAATGATATTAAAACAGAAGGTACTACAAGTCGAGATCTTGGCAGTTTCAAACGCTGCAAAACAGTTGTTCATTATTGAGCTATCACATGCGGAGCCAAGCAGCAATAAAAGCGAACCACTCTTATCAAATCAAAGCTTGCCTTTTGCTGTTGCGAATAGCTATATAGGTTCTTGGCACGCAGCATAACATTAGAGTCTGATTGAAGTCGCAGTCACAGTGGCATACCGGGAAACAAAAAAGCGGACGAACTGACGAGAAAAGGCTCAACACTTGACCCTTATCTCATTTACCAATCAATCAAGGTCCCACCCTGTGCAACCAAACATATCATTGGTAACAAAAAATTACTAGTGTCCAATGAAAGACGGGAAAGCCTAGATTCCTGTGTCATCTCCTTGAAACTGTTACCAAAATACGATAGGAATAGGCTCCTATCCCTCAATAGGACTCATTATGATCATTTATCGAGGGCGGCCGTGGTGCAGTGGTAGAGTGTTCAGTAGGTAGGCCGGATGCGTGGGTTCGAATCCCGCTCTGGGCATCTATACTTTTCTTTCAGCCTCCTAGTTTCGCCGCCCTTGAGGTTATATGTGAAATAACTAACACCTTATTTCCACTACTGCAACACAGAAAAAAGGGAAGGCTGCTACCCTGGTAGTACAATGGACCGGTAATTAAGTCTGAGTTCTCCAGGTTAGCATATAAGCCTCTTCTTTTTATATTTTCAAAAAATTTTCAAAAATTATCATTTATCAGTATTTTAACAGAACGTAACCTACTAGACTATCATAAAAAGGGAGTAGGTCTTTGCATCTATGGGTTATGTAGAGGATGCAATGATGAAGGCGAACATGAGCATACCACTCACTCCCTTTGTCACTGCCCAACAATCTGCCACACCAGCATAAAATTCCTGGGCAGTTACTTCTTCAACGAACTAGAAGAATCGTTAGACCCTCTAGGCATCAGCCTGTTGAACTTCATTGAGGCCACAAAATGGTAAAAAATTTATCAATCATAAACTCAAAGGTTTTTGGGACGGTATAATTATCCATTGTATCACAATGTCCATTGTATCACAATGGATCTACATTGATCTAAGTGTGGTGGAAATAAGATCAACTGTCAGCCCCTAAGCTAACCTAACGATCTTTAAATCGTTGGAGATCAACTTGATCGAACTTTGATTATGACACCTTTTCCTTTCTCGTTTCTAATTGATAAAAAATAACTCTTCCACGTTCCATTGCAGATTTTCTTGTCCCATCTCTTTTCCAAAATTTATGTGGATATCTCATCAAGCCCTATCCCTTTGTCTTTGTTGGAGTTCCCAGCCGTTTGTGTTGTGTCCACTTTTTGGTGACACTGTGCCTTTTATTGTACATACATTGGTAGTCTTATATTGTACCGTATACTGCATTTCCATCATATCATCAAGACTCATGTCAGTATGAAGTCAACCACCGCGTCGTGCACAATTACTTATCATATACATACTATCCATTACATTATATATATTAAAGAAAGTTTACCGTTTATAACAATTGGCGACGAGAATTTTAAAGCTAAGCTGTCGGTATTTCATGAAAATAAATTAATTGAAATTATTTCATTTTTTTTTTTTGTGATCTATAATGACGAACCCAGAATATTTAGATTCCCTAAAGCAGATTTTGTTGCATCAGCAGAAGTGGATGGAAAATGTGCTTGAGGAGCAAAGAACAGCTATTGCTAAACTTGCTTCTGGTGTACCACCGAATGGTGCATTGTACTCCTCAGCCGGATCTAATCATATCCCAGTTTTTCCACCGTTTGATAAACAAAAGCAATCATGGTCATCATTCGTGGATCAACTCAACCAACATTTCCGTGCGTACAAAGTCGAAGTAAGCGAACAGAAAAGAGCATTTTTTCTGTCTTGGTCAGGACCAGAGCTCTATGAACTGATTAGGAATTTGTTCGCTGAAAAAAAAGTTGAGGACGTAGATTTTGAAGTTGTCATAGCTAGACTAACAGTGCATTTTGCTGACAAAACGCACGTGCTTGCTGCCCGCTATGCATTCTTTCAGATGAGAATGAAAGAAAACCAAACATATGCGGAGTGGGTGGCAGATCTACGGGGTGCTGCAAGGGATTGTGTATTTGTGTGCGACAAAGAAACGTGCAAGCAACCGTTTGTGGAGAACTTGATTAGAGACATAATTGTGCTGAATACTCCACATGATACGGTTCGCTCAGCTGCTTTGCAGAAATCTAATCCAAGCTTGGATGAAGTGATAAAAATAGCGGAAACATATGAATCAACACAAAAATCCGTTTTGACTATTAAAGGCGATAACAATCGGGCTCAGACAGTTAATCGCGTTGAATCTCATTACAAAAAGCAACGCTCTCATTCCAAAGGTCGTTCTGCTACAGACACCAGGTATACAAAGCCACATTCTTCCAATGACCTTCGCAAATCAAATAAACGTTCTTGCCCAGGATGTGGAGTTAGGCATCCTCAATTGCAATGTCCAATGCGCGAAACTGAGTGTAGAATTTGTAATGTCAAAGGTCATATCTCATCAGTGTGTTGGCAAAATCGCAAAGGAAAATCATATGCTAAAGTTGACCAAATTTTTACTCTTAAGGAGGGAGTGGAAGTTACAAGGCAAGCGAAACAGCTCATCGCTAAACTGTTGATAAATGGGGTGATGCTAGATTTCCAAATCGATACAGGTGCTACCTGTTCTATGATAGGGTTAGAGGCATATAAAGAACTAGGCGAGCCGAAATGCACCAAATCTGATAAAGTGCTCAAAGCCTATGGAAATCACGCGGTTCCTGTAAGAGGTTATGTTCAGGTAGCAGTACAGTTCAATAAAAAGCAACATGATCTCAATCTTTTGGTTGCTGATACATATGCAGGAGGAAATATTTTGGGTATGGACTGGTTTGACACACTCGAGTTTCATGTAAGTTGTTGTGAAACTGTATTCTATTCTTCTGTTGTATATGAAGATGAAAAAGAATTGAAAGCTTCCATATCAAATATTTGTAGCCAGTTTCCTGAAGTGTTTGAAAGTAGTTTAGGTTGCTGCAAAAACTACTCAGCTAAGTTGTATGTCAAAGAAAATGCAAAACCAAAATTTTTTAAACCTCGCCCTACACCATTTGCTTTAAAAGCTAAAGTAAAAGAGGAACTAGACAGATTAGTAGCAGCTCATATCTTACGACCGATAGACTCAAGTCCATGGGCAGCTCCAATCGTGGTCGTAAGGAAACCTTCCGGAAAAGTACGGATTTGTGGTGATTTCAAGGTAACGATAAATCCACAGCTTGAAATAGATAGCCATTATATTCCACGAGTAGAAGAGATTTTCCACAAGCTTGAGGGAGGTGTTTATTTTTCAAAAATTGATTTGAGTGACGCATATTTTCAAATACCACTCGATGAAGAGTCAAGAAAATACGTTGTAATAAACACAGATTTTGGTTTATTTGAGCATTTAAGAGTACCAAATGGAGTAGCTAGTGCTCCTTGTATGTTTCAGAAATTGATGGACCAAATTATCACGGGGATGAATCAATGTGCCGTTTTTATTGATGACTTCATTGTAACGGGTCGTAACAATAAAGAACATGCAGATAACTTGAGAGAACTCTTGAGTCGATTAAAGTCCCATGGCTTGCACTGCGAAGTTAAAAAGTGTGAATTTGCTCAGAAAAGTATCGAATACCTAGGCCACAGAATAGATGCAGAAGGTATAAAGCCAAACGACAGTGGAATCGAAGCAGTAAAAAGCATGAAACCTCCAAAAGATCTAAAGCAGTTACAAGCATTTTTAGGAAAAGTAAATTATTACGGAAAATTTATTAATAACCTTTCACAAACCGCAGCACCACTGAACGAATTAAGAAAGCAAGACGCGAAATTTATTTGGACTAATCGTCAGCAAAAAGCGTTCGATCAACTAAAAGATGAGATTGTGAAGACAACGCGTCTAATGCATTTTTCTGATGATTTGCCCATTGTTTTAGCAACAGATGCATCATCCCAAGGTATTGGTGCTGTTTTAATGCATCGCTACCCTGATGGATCAGAACGTCCTATTGCGCATGCATCTAAGACATTAAACTGCCACCAGATTAAATACAGCCAGATAGAGAAGGAAGCCCTGTCAATAATATTTGGAGTACAGAAGTTTCACCAATACATTTATGGTCGAATGTTCGAGCTAGTGACTGACCATAAGCCACTTTTGTCTATTTTTAATCCGAGCAAGCAATTACCTATGATGACAGCCCACAGGCTGCAGAGATGGGCAATTATATTGATGGCTTATACCTATACAATCAAATACAAGCCCACTAATCAACATGGAAACGCGGATGGTTTGTCTCGATTGCCTGTCGGGCCGGATTTAAAGTTTGACGAGGCAGAAGAGAGAATTTTTGAAGTTACATCGGAACTATTTCAAAAGTTCTGTGAAAAGCGAAGCATTCAGCATCTGAGGTCAGCACCTTTTCATCCTGCATCAAACGGAGAAGCGGAAAGGATGGTTCGGACGTTCAAGTCCGCAATGAAAAAGCTTTTTCAGGATGGTAATGATAAAAACAAAGCTTTACTAGATTTCTTGATTTCTTACAGATCTTTACCAAACTCAAGTGGGAAATCACCAGCAGAGCTGCTGCATGGTAGACAGCCACGAACTCTTCTATCGCAATTAGCACCGAGACAGGAAACCCAAATGATGCCGCCATTAGATCCTAAATTCGTCACGGGAGAAGATGTGTACATCCGTAATTTTTCCAGAGGTCCAAGTTGGATACCTGCCAAAATTGTGAGCAGAATTGGAAATCGAATGTACGAAACGCAAACAACAAAAGGAGTGAGCAGAAGGCATCAGAACCAGATTCGAAAAATCATAGGACCAACTGAGTTCGACGAAGGAAGACGTTTAGCTGCATTTCAGCCGAGAGAACATCAATCTGAGTCTACTCCATCATCATCAGGATCAAACTCACAGGTTGCACCAAAAAGTGTTTTAAAAGATCCAGTAGAAAATCAGCTGCGGCGTTCACAACGCAATCGAAGGCCAGTTGTCAAGTTCACGCCTGCGGTCACCATTCCACACCGAAGACGTTGACTTTGAAGGGGAGAGAATTGTTGTGTCCACTTTTTGGTGACACTGTGCCTTTTATTGTACATACATTGGTAGTCTTATATTGTACCGTATACTGCATTTCCATCATATCATCAAGACTCATGTCAGTATGAAGTCAACCACCGCGTCGTGCACAATTACTTATCATATACATACTATCCATTACATTATATATATTAAAGAAAGTTTACCGTTTATAACAGTTTGACTATTTTTTTCAACTGTAATGTCGGTTACTTTTGTTCACAATGCTGTGGTCATATATGTAGAATTCTGTCTTTGTGTTGGCTAACTTTAGGGAAAGAATCTCTTAAGCGTTTTTCCTTCCCTGATTTTTTTTTTTTGCAGCTCTAAGAGTTCATTCAGTTCAGACATTCCCTTTATATAAGTAGGTATCGCCAAAACTTTACTCTTTAAACCACCACAAAAGTAAAGCAAAAAATAGGTTAAAAAAACTGCTTAGAACATCTAAGTTGAATGACTAAGCTGCTCATTTCCACTTTAATTGATTAAAAGAAAAATTTCATGCCGAATAAACAAAAATCAAGTTCTCCGGTTCAGATCATACTTACACACAAGTTTCAGGTCAAAGGTCAATTGCCAAGTCATTTACTACAGCCCGACATACGCTCTCTCGGTCCTCAACCTGTTGTCCTCATTTAATTGCAAATCAAGTTGGACATTTATGGTTTTTAAATATTCCCTCAGATGTTACCGAACTATTCACATCTACAAATTCAAACTGACAAACTCTCTACTTCATGAAGACTTTATTAGTCAACATTCCTACTCCTATATTTCCCCCATTTGAACAGACAGCATCGCATCCTTATGAAGGGAGGAAAACACATCATTCTCGATATAGATGTATAGATAAAAAGCAGAAATAGATTCATTGTTGGTTATGCGACATCACAGATTTCCTGGCACAACCTCAGTCACAGGTGGCCAGACAAGGCGTTCTTCGTTTGCTAGTTTTTTTTCCCTTTCCGGCTCAGCAAGGCCAACTCCATAGACTTGAAGCAATAAATTATTCCTACTTCGATATGGCTACAGCATAAATAAATTACGAATTTCAACAAGACTGAAGTCATAATATATACACAAGGGGTTGTTACCAAAATGAAGATATTTTTTATACTCATCATCGGCCAGCGGATTCTTATACAACGTACATCCCGTTTGTCTAGTCTACCCATTTTTCCAATAAAACATTCTTCCCTCCTATAAACAGAGAAGCCCCGGCAGCAAGGCCCCCAGTGTAAGGACAAGAACTACAAACAAAAAGACGAGTAAGTAATTAGCCCACGTCACCACGTTCGCCAGATTTCGTTGTCCACAAAAGCAAGCATCCTACGAACTGAGAAAAGCTACTAGAACCTAGAAAGAATAATTTTAATTAGTTCCTCAGGAGCGATGCTTTCGCAATTTATTTTTCGCGAAAACTGAGAAAACAGCGTTTTCAACAATCGGCCAACAATGCAAATGTACATTTTCGCAGACACAAAGGAAAACAATGTAAATAAATTCACAACAAAAGCGGAAGGATAGCTTTACTATTCATGGCGACCGGAAGGTTGAACTTTCTTCAAAGTGGGCCGATCGATTACTTAAATTTCCTTCCTTCTTTCAAAGGACCATCGTCAGCCAACGTTTTAAAGGACGAAAAATGCTTTTGTTTTACCAAAATTGTTGTCAACCTTCACAAGTTGTTCTTGAATCCTCGCCGAAGTGATTTGTTTTTTTTTTTTACTTGATTTTTATTTATTCGTACTTTTTGTGTGTCAGCTTTGGGTGAAATCCTCAAAAGTGGCACCGGACAAAGTTTTGGTTTTATTGCTGCTGAGAGTGTTGGAATTATATTTGTTTAGAAAACCGTGAGAGGGTGGAAAAGGACAAACACATAAATGTCATCAATTCACTGAAACAATAAAAGTTTTATATTTTTCTTTTGTGTTGTGGTAGTACTGATACGAGTATTGGTACTTCACTTTTATATGGGAAGGTGCATTCAATTCCAGTCACGTCTAGTCCTTAAAATGTGACCGGAAACACATTCGAGTAGTTATTTTGAATGGAAAAGGTATGTCAGAGTAGGAAAATTGTCAAACCACACCGTTTAAAGTTGGGAAAATAGTTTTTAGTGAGAAAGTTTCTGATCTGAAAGTTGTTTGGATATAGTCGAGTGCCAGGAAAAAATGTTGAAATTATTGCATATACAAAAGTTTCGGTATGTTGGTATAGGGTTCAAGAAAATATGGAAAGGAATGTGCATTTAAAGTTCGTTGGGGATTTAGTGTTTTGAGGCAAAATACTTTGTAGAGAAAGATTCCAAATGGGCTGGAGAACTTACAATAGTTTTATTAAGGGTACAATGTACTTACTTATTTCTACAAGGCCCCTTTTTTGTATAAATTTCACTTGAAATGACTGAATTGATCACAAACTTATGAAAGTTATTAAACAGCGCTCTCTTCTCTGTTTTAAGTTTTTTGTCAATTCAACTATACGACAACAACCGCGGCAAAAATTCAATACCGCTCACCTTCACTAATTTCAAGTCCCAAAACGGATTTCTCAACCAACCAACTATTTATCTGTGCTGAGAAGGCGAAGGCTCTTATAGGTCCATTTTCAAAGTTTATCAGGCTACGAATCCTTAACTTTTGATCTCTATTTTCTATTTCTTTGTATTCTATTTAACATTTGGTCGTAACTTTCTTGTTTGTAAAGATCTGTTATGATGGTTAGTTTCATGATCCTCCATGTCTTTTTGACTTTTTTGGTAAATTATGGGTAAGACACAAACATAGTTTTTGAGTATTTGAGAAAGGGAAAAATAGATAAAAACACTTAAGCCGACTCAGCAAAAGCTCCATATATTCACATTCAAATTGAAAAATGAAATCCTTGTTATACAGGGTTTTCCATTAAGAGCTATCTATTTTATAGACCTTAATGAGCAATCTGACGTTTACAGAATGTCAAAAAATCTTAAGGGCGCGTTTACATTAAAGAAACAAAATGGATAGTCCCCAATGGAAAACCCTGTATTTCCTTTCGTTTGTCAGTTTTCATCTGTTATCTGTCATTTTTTATTTTATTTATTTTTTTTATTTATTTTTATTTTTACCTTTTATCGTCTATCTTTTCTCTTTCAACTTTTATCTTCATCTGTTATGTATTGTCTGACATCTATTATCTGTTGCCTGTTATCTTTCATCTGTCATCTGTCATCTATCATTTGTCACCTCACGATTTTTTTTTTTTCTTGCAGTCCGTTTTAGGGGCTTCCAAAATTTTCTCTTTGCAAATGTTAAGTGCAACCCAACGCATTTAAATAAAACTTTGATGATGCCCCAATTTTTCGTCTGTTTTTGAAATAAAAAATCAAAGTGGAGTGGTTGATTTGATTTGGTACGTGTATTAAACACACTCCAACTACATAAATAAATAGGAAGACGAAACAGAGCTAAGGAAATCTCGGGGCCTAACACATTTCCAGGACCTAAAATTTTTATGCAGACTCCGAACGGCTTATTAAGAATGTGGTGTTCATACTTGCTACGCGGGAGATTGGTGTTTCGAATCCCAACAGAAACCAAAAATAAATGTTTCTGCACTAGTATCACCTTTCGCGAGAAATTGGCAAGTCCTCCTATAGTAAATTCATTACCATGAAAAGAGCTTTCTCGATTAGCCGTTCGGAACCAACAGAAAGTTTCCGGGCCCCTCCTTTCTCTCAAAGGCATAGTTGTGACCAATGCGCTAGGAACCAAGGCTTCCCGCTCAGTTGCACCATCATATATATGAATGCATTTACTCTTGGATGACTTGCCCATTCCCCGCGAAAGGGGATACCCGTGAAAAGATTTTCCCAACTCATCTACATATAAATGTCGCTGTTATTATACAAAATTATTCCCATCCATAACGTCATATTAATGCATAAGAAATTATTTCATTTTTCCCTCAGGGTTCAACGACACTAAGCCCTTACTTAAAAGATCTTTCTCTTACGACAGCAAAAAGAAAAAATGAAGAAAAAACTCTGACCTTCATTTTTGCACATCAGGCGGGGTGCAAAACCATGTGACAAGAATAATTGTCTCGGAAATGTGTTGAAATAAATTTTCCACGAAACAAGCAAACACAAACGAAATCTCAACAAAAAACATAAAAACACCAGATTGAAAATAAGCTTTTGTTGAAGAAGAAAAAGAAATGGAAAAAAATAAATCAAAAGTCCCGACAATAAGTTAACTGTTTAACAGGAAAATCAAAAGAGCATTTTACACTTTTTCTTTGTTTACCAAATTTTTTGTAAGCTGTAAGCTGCCTTTGTAACCCTCTTCATCATCATTAACCCCGAGGGTCGAAATGGAAGAAGTACCTACCTACCTATCAACTTACAGCCACTCCAGCAACAGAAAAGAATTTTTCCGCGGCAGCTTCATCGTGTGGATGATAAACAACCCCCGCCTGTGTCCATCGAAAGCAAGACACCGAAAAATATACCAACATACATCAACAAACAAACCATCCTCTCTCTCTCTCTCTCATTGCAATCAACAACAATTTACATAATTTTGTCCAGGTTATAATAGACCCACAGTGCACAGTGACTCCCACTCCTCTTTAGAAGCACCTTCGGGGCAAAGCTGGTGTCCACAGTGCACAGTGACTCCCACTCCTCTTTAGAAGCACCTTCGGGGCAAAGCTGGTGTCCGTGCCAGATGAATGGCAAAATTTCACCCAAAAACGCAGTCATGAATCCAGCATTCCAGCAGTTGTATCGGGCAACACTGTCGTATCGCAATCGCACAATTATCACTGCGAAAAGCAAAACCAAGGGTGCGCCACATCTCATTAAAGAAATATAAAACATACCCTGAAGGCTTCACCGCAGTTCTATGAACGAGCACAATGAAATCGTTCTGTGCGCAAATACTGAAATTTGTCTTCCCTAAGCGTTTCCCTGCACAGTTCAAGAGACGGCAAAATGCTGCCACTGAAGAGCAAGGCACGAGTTTTACCTTTTCTTGTTTTGCCTTCCAGCTGCGGCCTTGGCTGCATTTACTTTATAACAACTTCAATCTGGAATCTGGATCCATCGTTCAGTATCTTCCCGTTCCCGTTGCGCCCTTGGCTCGTCAACACAAGTGCTAGTGAAGTAATTTTGAGCAGTTCATTGAGTTGTTAAAGCGATAAACTTCAAGGACCCCTCGCTCATACGCTAAACATGCATATGAGCCATTTCCACACACAGATGAGAGTTACTTTAAGCCTATATTGCGTGGAGTATCAACAACCCCAAGGACCTCTTTGCAACAGTCACTACAGTCATTTGCCGGTTTTGTTGAAAGTAACCAAATAGGATTGAAAATTTGTAACCAGCCCTTTTTACCACCGCATGCCCACCACCACCAGCACCGACGCGACACCCGCCGCGCCGGCCGCTTTGCAATACCTTAATACATCCCTTAATTTTTGGATGATGGTGAAATAGAGACAGACTGCGCGAAGATAATTAAAGATTGCAAGTGCTGTCCTAAATGGTTAATCAATAGCTTCGTTTGTAAAGTTCTGCAAATTCATTGGAGTCGAAATCGGTGAACGGTGAATTGAGGACAAAGTTCCTCACTGTCGCCGCACCGCCACCCCCGCCGCCATCAGTAATTTTGTTGGTGGATGGTATGGAATTAAGGTTGGCTGCTTGCTGATGGTTGTGCAATTTGTCTTTTGAATTATTAATGAAATTTTGCAGAGTGAGGCTTCTCTCCCATTTTTCTTGGGGCTTTCTCTAGCTTTAAGAGTGTGTTCGTGTATGTGTGTGTGCATTTGTGTGTATGTGTGCCTGTCTATGGTTGAGTGGGTGAGTCTGTTGGAGCTGTATGAAGGATGATCGATTGTGTAATGATTGTGGGTCTAATGGGAAAATGTATGGTGTATAGCGGAGGAGTCTGTGACACACAAGACAAGCAGCAATGGAATGGTTGTAGGTATCTCGTGATTGAATTGAATCATATTGGCCATGTCTGCTGCCATTTCTGTAGACTAGGGAGTATATCTCTTGTTTTTTCCTTCGGTTTCGGGCCCAAAGTACACAATCCTGAAAAATTGTCTTTGGGGGAAAATTGAGGCCGAGATTTGGCTGTGATTTTTTGTTTTCCTTTTGTTTCTATCTAAAACGATAGAATTATTCATTGGGCTTTTTCGATGGTAGAGATGACTTCGCAAGATAAATGGAATAATGGGTTATTAAGAATGGAGGCATTCGCTGATTGATGATGCATAAGCTTGTGAACTGGGTCACAGAGGAATTCGATGATTAGGGACGGAAATTCATAGACTTTTTGGGTTGTTTGATTAGGAGAATTGTTGATTTATGTCAAAATATATTAATTGGAAAGCATTTCGCGTCGGCGTCTATTGAACAAGATGACGAGAGTCTGGGATTGCAGAGAAGAATCGATATTGTCTGGCGGAAGCCTAAAAATAGCGCCCATGATTGAAATTCAAGAAACGAAGTGCAAATGAAAAGGTACGTTTTCATTTATTCAGTCTAGTTCTTTGTAGTTCTATTCTTTAACATGTCTGAGATGTATTTCCAACACTCATACAATCTGGAAGTAGGGTTGCCAAGGGACTTCGGAGCATCTGCTTTGCAAGAGCAATATGTCAATTAAATCATATGCCAGTCTATTGGAGTTTCACAAAAACTTTTCATCTTTTGGATTTTGTCAAACGATGAAAGAAATCGTTCACCTCATTTGTTCAGACTACACTTTACAAACAAAGTAGAGTCTTATAGTTCACACTTTTCGTAAAGAGCTCACGAGTTCACACTGTAAAATTAGTTGGACAGACTTCGTTTGGTGTAAGTTGGATGGTCGGATGTAGTTTGCGTTCACACTTATCAAGCTTGTCGTCAAACTTTTGGCGTTGCATTTGTGTAGAGAGTGTCCCTCCTCATTATTAGATATAGGTACTCTGGAATGAACGGTACTCAATTTTTTAAGATTTCAAAGATGGAGTGTGTTGACTGCTCATCTTGGTTCAAAAAAAGTTGTAAATTTTTTTTCTCGAACAAGATGGTCAGCGCGAGCTGATGCACTAGCGCCTTTCAAGAAATTGAAGAAGCTTTGATACCTACCGCTAACGATTTAGGACAGACACGAAATGCCATACAGGAACCTCTTAGTCTTTTAAAAAAATGTTAAATTTGCTGAGCACAATCGATGAATTTATAATTGGGCTCAAGGACAATTTTGATAACTCTGATTCATCATCCATACAAAAAAAAACCGGATTCCAAATATAAGAACCTTTCAGAACGGACTAGGTGTAGAACAGTCGACTCTGAACCCTCAGTAATTTTGACTGGGAAAGAAAGGTTCGAAATTGAAACCTTTCTTCCCATTATTGACACTCTAAGCGTTGATTTGAAACAGCGACTAGGTTCGTATACGAATATTGGCCAACGTTTTGACTTTTTTTTTTAATTAAAAACTCAATTCAGAAGACTTAAAAGAAAACTCCAAATCTTTTGCTAAATTTTAAACGGAAGATGTAAACGGAGATGATCTACATGCTGAATGCCTGAATTTAAAACAATACTGGGAAACTATTCGACACGAAAATGAAAAAACTGGCAATATTCTTGAACTTTATAATTTTTTAAAGACTAATTAAGTTGAGGATTAATTTCCAAGTGTTAAAATTGCACTTAGAATTTTCTTAAGTATGATGGTGTCCAACTGCAGTGGTGAACGTTCCTTCTCTAAGTTAAGAAGAATAAAAAACGAACTCAGAACTACAATGGTTCAATGGTTTGTCGCTGTTGTCAATCGAAAGCGACATCCTCAGAGGTATCGATTTTGTAGATAAATCAATGATTTTCCTAATCTTAAAGATTTATTTCTTGAGCTCAAGAAAAACTTAGAATTCTAGGTTTCTCAAAGGCTCAGTGGTTCAGTCCATTCTATACAATAAACTGCTCATGCTTTGTAAATTTTCTTCTTCGGGCCTTAAACTTTTGTGTTAATATTTTTGGGAAAAAAACTGTTGTGGTAGGTTCTAATGTTTCGAGTTTTAAACAAACCGCGAGAGAAAAGCCCCAAGGATCACTACCTAGACCCCTACTTTTTCTCTTTA
Organism: Melanostoma mellinum; assembly: GCA_914767635.1. Lineage (NCBI taxonomy): Eukaryota > Metazoa > Arthropoda > Insecta > Diptera > Syrphidae > Melanostoma > Melanostoma mellinum. The sequence goes on along the minus strand of OU612059.1, from coordinate 228,834,369 downwards.
TACAAATGAGCACATCTTTGTTATTTCTTCTCCATCTATACAAATTTACGTTGACGACGTTCATCTTTATAAGAGCTGTCCGCTCGGACTTCTCGAAGACTGTGCAAACACCATCAACATGAACTTGAAATGGATTTCACTGTCGTTTTATAGAAATGCTCTGTTGCTTTCTCCTCAATAATTCCCCAATTGAATAAGTGGAAACAGCAAGAAATTTGAGAATGTGATTCAATACAACACTACCTTGGGATCAATAATAACAAATCAACGCAGCGCGTGGTAGGAAAAGTGCATGGTGTTCTTTATAAGCTATGGACATCGCAGCTTTCATTCCTCCAAAGGTTTGTCTTATGCTCGTCAAAACACTGGTTCTACCAATTTTATCATTTTGGTACAAAATTTACTGTGACTGCGATTCTATTAGTAGGAGGAGTAATATAGCATTGCCCGTTACTATGTGAACATATGACAGCGCCTCTAATTTTTCAAGATACACAGGGCATTTCGTTAGATAATCTATTCCGCTTCAAAACTACTCTTCAATGTGATACAAACTTATCAACCATCATCTTCGATATCTTTTCGATAGGCTCAGATATGGTTCTTCGAACAGTTCTTTAATAATAAGAGATACTATCCCAATATAAACATTTAGGTAACTTAAAAGAGGCAGTTTTTCATCTCTACTATTCGTCACGGAATTTTAGGGTATTGAGAAGCGTCAGTCAGGTTATTTGTCTATCCCCAGTCAAACTAAAATTTTCTGTGCAAAACATAAAAAGAAAGTAGATGGAGTCACTTAAATTCATTAAGAATTTTTGTTTTATTTTTTGTTCCTTTTTAAGTTATCTCTCTCTTTTTTTCAGTATACATAATTATATATTTGATTATTTCTTTTCGAAATCATCCTTATAAAATTGTTTTATTCATGACGTGTTGGGTTAGCCATTCTTTTTATTTTTTTGATATTATAAAATTAAAGCTGTAAACTTGTTTATAAGATTATATGTTACTTTTTGTAGGCAAAGTAAATATAAAAAAAAAATGGGCACGACTTGGTCGCACGAACATGAGATTGTGTGCTAAGTTCAATATCAAAATCTTGAGGCCGGCTGAGTTTACAGTTTCAAGCTTTTCATAATATATTTTGAAGTACAGGGTGGCCAACTACACATTAGCGACAGGTCCTCTGAGAGCAATTAATATCTAAGACTGTCATGACAAACACTTTCTCACGAAATCGACTGAAATGGTTAGATCAGGTAAACGGAATCATCCCCGATTATTCCCGAGCTTTATTCGTTGCTTTTTTGTCTTTATTTATTGTGTTGTCTAAATTCTGCATATATAAGTATTAATTTCAGAAAAAAGAAATACAAAATCTGTCTCGAAGTTCAAGTAATAGTATTTCGAGTGATTTGCTTATATCAGAATAATATTCGTATTTGTCCTGTTTTGCCAGCATCATAGTTGACGGCTTCCCACTCAATGCCCGCGTTCAGTGCGACACGAGTTTTCGTCTAGTAATAATTTACCAAGAAATGCATCGATAATACCAAAAAGTCTCTATGACTGTGACTGACACAGCTGTATAACGAACTTTTCTTCTACAATGTTGAGGCTAAGCCAACAAGACGAATGAGCTATGAAAGAAGATAGCAAGAGGATTTGGGATTGATATTTATGGGCTTTTCGTATGAAATGCTAGCCTGATTTGCAGGACCACTATAAGCTCAATGGGGGAGGGTTGAATTGGCTTTTGTTAGTGCTTCCCACTTTCCAGATGGCATAAGTCAGGGAATCGAGAAAATCGATTCCCTGACAAGTTTCATGATTGTTACACCTCTTTGATAACCTCCTGCCTGTCTAGTACAACATTGGTCCCTTTAGTAGTAACCATACCAAAACATGTTTCAAAAATAAACAAAATATCAAATCTCTTCTCTATGTTTTCAAAGCAAATTATAGCATATCATTTCCATCTCTTCCAGGTCATCAGCACAACCACCATAAGGAAATCGTTAAAACACATGCAAGGCATTTGTCACATTGCTTTTAAAAATGCAAAACGAAAACCCCCATTGCTGATTCTACACATCCAATTCTCACTGACAGACGTGCCTTCTTCAAAACTGAAACAAAAACCGTAAAAAATAAACTTAAAAAAACCACACACACACAAAAATGAAGTACAACGACAGCAAGAGATGAAAAATTGCAAATATTTCAAAAAATCCCAGCGTGTCCAGTGGTCAGACATTTGGAAAGACTGCGGTTGTCGTCCGTGTCAGTGAAGAAGATGAGGTAAACCCAACAACTGTCATTCCCGGTTCAAAAGAAGAAAAAAACAGCAAACGAAAATTGAGAAAAAAATCCATACAGGATATACACAGTTTTACATATATGATGTTTGCATGGACAACATTCACAAACAAGCACCACCGACACCATATCCAGCCGTTGCCGGATGGCCTGAGGATATTGCGAAATCAAACGGAACGAACCCCAAATTTAAGCGAGTCACACACAGAGGCATATCGTGCCGGGCAACCGTGTCTTTCATAAGGATACCACAGTTTTTGTGTGTCAATAAATCGCAAAAGGATATCCACTGCTGATGTGCATATCTGCTACTACTGTATTTCTATTTGGGAAAGTGCAACAAAATCAAACGAACAACTTTCACAAAGAAATCAACTCGTTCCTAGAGCTTAACCACTACAACCACCATTGGCTATCCAGACTATCATTGCAGCTGAGAAATGTGATTCTAGGATTTAGACAAAACTCATGATCGGAAGCAGGTGGAAGTGAAACTCAAACAGCAGAATCCTGAACAGCAGAAACACACAAACACCCACACACACTCATACCCATATACCCTACATTCTATACACACAGGGGCGAAAGTTTGTACAAAGTTGGAATCAGCACAAGCGGAAGGATAAACAAAGGAAGAGCCTTATCGTAAGCCGCAAACATACACCCTTTCTCCTCCAACACACACACACACAAGGAATAATTGGCTATAAAGTTTATCGGAGGCTCCGTCGTTGTCGTTTTCGTCGTCGTCGATTAACCACCAAAAAACTCCTGCATCATGACCAAATTTTGGATTTACTTTTGGGGTACCATGGTGACGTGGTATCCATGCTTATCGAATGGATATCTGAACGTGTTCATTAGTCACAAGGAGGTCATGAAACTAATGGGTGAGTTATAGTTTTCAAAGATTTATGCTCACATTTTTGGGCACAGATCTCTTTTGATAAGTTTAATACGTTGTTTGAAACCGACACGCTTAATCGGAATGGGCGACTGAAAAGATTACATAATTATGTTTTTTGAATCTTAATTAGCTAGGATTTTCATTGAATTAAAAGTGTTTTTTAGTTCTATGACCCTGAAATCCCTAATCGGAACTCTAGCGGCCATGTCGAGTAAGATGTAGCCCATTTTGGTTTCAATTAGTATCTGGAAAGCTATTTTAATAGGATTTGGCTCTTATCTGACGTTGAAAATAGAGATACCTTTCTCTTCATATGCCTTTGACGTCAACAGAAAATATCGTATTTGAAAGTGTCTACCTACCTTCAACACACACTGTTCTCTGGGCTTTGTTCTGGACGGTGATGTGATGTTGCAAGACACAATTGATTTTTCTTTTACATCTCACGCTGTGGAGTTAAGACACAATCTGTTTGTACCAAATGCGATGTATCAAAGTCTTCTCCCCCTACTCTAAGTCTTTGTAGGTAGTTGATGCTGTTTTAAAGGACCCTTTTTGCTCTCTTCCTTTCGGCTTTATTTGATTATATACTTGGATAAAGGTTTTCCTTTCCTGTTTTTTTGCTCTTGTTCTCAGTGAATCCCATCAAGCCTGAGTTGGGTTGAGTAGTGCACTGTAAAGTTCACGGATGGAGAAAAGAAAAGCTTTTTTGTGGCATCCTATTATCCTCAAAATTAAGGCTAAAAGTTTTGAACGTTCCTCTTGCTGAACGCATATCGTATAGTATACCCTTTCTATATTTCAATGACTAGAGTGAAGTGGATAGAGCCTTACTTCCTCCTCAACGTATTCCTTACTCAGTGCGTTGTCGGTAGCAGCGGTTCCATTAGGAAGGTACTTTGGAAATCGTTTAATGGATTTTCCGTGACTCTACTCTTTTATACTTTGTGACTTAAGCGAATTTTAAGTATTCCATTCCCTCCCTCTCCGGTTAGCCGCATATGCAAAGTACGCCCAAAGTCCCAACTCCATTGATCGCCGGTTCTGTTTTGATTCCGGAACTTTACAATGTTTTTTCGATTATCCTCATGCTGGGCGGATGTTTCAATAAGTTGGCCCTCCCTGCTGAGAGGATGACATATTAATTTGTTCTGACTTTTTGAATTTCTTTTACTTTAAAGTGCTCCTTTGAATTATGTTGCGAATGAAGGAGGAGGTGAGAGATTAATTGATTTAGTCGATGTTGGATGAAAAGTGAATGACTGGCGCATAATTAAAGTGAAAGTTTAGTTAAGGCAAAGAACAAACGAAACAAAAAATTGTCAAATCCAAAATTAAAATTGAAAAGGGAATCTGCGGAGACGAATTGAATAAATTTATTCGGACGTAATTTGACGAAGGATTTATTGAAAATGTGGGATGTTCTAGAAAGCAGGCTTAGTGCCTGATGATGTGTTGATGGTGCCTTGTTGTTTGCTGATAAAGTGTCCAAAATTTGTTGGAATTTATTTGCTAAGTCAATATGACATTATTCAAAAGGGTGAAGGAATTTTTCCTGCTCCAAATGAGAGCTCAAATAACAAATCCAACAATTTAGGTCCATTTTTAACGGTCTGAATTATGTCCATCGGCATCCGAAGCTAAGGTTAAGCTTAAGCAGCTGTAGCAATGCCTCATGAGTGAAATGAAGAACTGGAGTGGGGCTAGGGTCTATCTACCGCAAGGTTAAGTGTTTTTCCAAAAACTGCGGGTTCAATTTTTAGTGTAGACTCGAAACCGCTTGGAAATCATAATAACGCTCCATGAACTACTACTGATGGTTGAGAAGAGATGTTGAAGCACCTGAATAGGGAAGATTATTATGGCAAAAAGTGTATTGTAATGGACTTAGTATAAGAAAACATATTTCGACAGTATATTTTTGCACGAGGTAGGGCCTTTTCGACAAGCCAGGCTTAATTAAAATCTCTCCCAAACCACCAGTCCTCAACCATTCTTAGTGTTCCCCTAACGTCCAGAGTTGGAATCTCCAACGAGGTTTCAACAACACTCACACCACATCTAATTTATACATCTTATAACCAAAGAGCGATTCCAAGAGGCTCTTAGCGGTATCCAAAAATAAAGCTTACCTCCTACTGAAGTACAGTTTGTCACATTAAGTTTTTCCTTTTAAAGTGAAGTGTGGTTCCTCTGTCCCAAGTCTAGAGAATCTGGACACCAGAACCCCTTGTCCGGAGAAGACCGTTTCTGGAAACTTAACAGATTTCCAAGCCTGCTGTATCAGCTTCGAATAAGTTTGTAAAATGTTTTACTGATTTCAATTCTAGTCATAATCTTGACGAGTATGCTCCTCAGTTTTTGTAATTTTTTCGCAAAATTTGGTGGTGCCTTATCTGACTCAGACTTCTTCCCATAATGCACACCGACATATGCGCATATGTTGTCGGGTCTGCTTAAAGTAGCAGTTCAAGGCTTCAATCTGAGAAACGTCCATTTTACTACCATAGTCATTTGTTTACTACCCCAGTTTATCGCTGTGGTTCAATTTAGTGTAGGCCTTTCAGAGATGCTCCTGAGTATTTGGCATAGAAATTCTTCGCCTACACGAACTCAAGAAAGGTAACGTTCGTTGTTTCGACGAACAATAATTCTTCATTTTCAGTTTACTCCTTCACTTCGTCCATTCGACGAATGGTTGGCAGGAACGCGTACCTACTAAAAATGTGTAAACCCTTCTTGTGCTAATTTCGAAGCACTATAATTGAACATCCACAAGTGTAAACTTTTAATTTACAAGAGTTTATCTCACTGCCTATTACCTGACATTTACATTCTAAAGATAACTTCAAGTAATGTTGTCCAAACCGTCCAAATCGGAAGGACTATTTCTGCGTCACTTTTTCGATCATTTCGATTTGTATTTCTCGAATTGCGCGTGGTATGCTATCCTGTAAGTCTTCAATCGTGTTTGGATTGTCCAAATAGACAAAGGACTTTTTAAAACCTCACAAGAAACAATAAAGAAGCGTTAAATTCTATGATCTTGGCGGCCAACTCACAGTGCCATTTCGAGAGATAAGCTGCTCACCAAATTCATCTTCAACATGTCTACGTATTACTATGTGTGGCAGCCAACAGGGGTAGCCAAAAGTCGCGAATCAAGCCTCGATATTGTTTGCAGTTGACGGTAACAAATCTTACACGGTCGTCTTTGAAGAAAAATAGACCGATGATGCCACCAGTCCATAAACCAAATTGTCGTTTTTTTCGGGATGCATTTTTAATTTTTGTTCGGCATGTGTCTGTTTATCAGTCCAGATGCGACAGTCCTGCTCTTTAGCGTATCCGTTGAGCCAAAAATGAGCATCATCGCTGAACAAAATTTTTCGAAAAGACAGTAGATTTTCATTTTCGAAGTATTCACACTAAAATTAGACGTTGTGGTAGGTCATTTGGCTTCAATTCTTGCAGAAGTTGAAATCTACAAGCTTTCAAAGCCTACGAAATGAGGTTTGTCTATGGTGAAACCCATAACAAAACCGTTGGTAGTTGTACAGGATAGTAGCTGTTTTGTGTGCTGAGCTCGTTCACCCCAGAACAGCTGTGATAACAAATGTATTTTCCCTTCACTTTAAACACATGGTTTTTAAATGTTAGCAAATCTAACTCAGACTGTGTCAACAGTTCATTGCTATGTAACCTCTTCTTCAGAGTTGCTTAAGCAGAATAATGCAAATTACGAACCCTAAAAAAAATTGTGCTAAGGCTAACCACAACCGAAGAATATTTTTTCTAAAACTCTTAACTACACCCCTAAATAAATTCAGACTACCTACGTCTACGTTAAAAAAAAGTATCTTGTTTTTTATTTATTTATTTATTTATTTATTTATTTATTTATTATCAATTAGAGTTAACAATCTCAGATTAATAACGAAAAACTAAAATAAATGTTAAAGTAAAGGCATTACAAAATTCAATTTATTAAAAAGGACAAACTTAACATATTTTCAAAAGAGTTTCTACTCAAATGAAAATTGAAATCAATGTTATTTGAAATATTATTAATCTCCCTGCGAATAATAGGTTCATTAGAAGCATAATTTACTCTATGAGTATTTTCTCGGAATTAGTTCTCGTGAAGGAGCGTATAGATAGCGATAACAGAGCAGGACAATCTATATGGTATGATAAAATATCACTGATAAAATTTATCGGCGGTTTTCTAATGATTGAAGCTGACATCTAACATTATAGGAATAGGAAGGCATTTCAATGTTCCATCCTAGCTTGTTAACTACAAATCTTGTGAATTTTTTTGAACATTTTCATTTCTTTTAATATAAACGTTGTAGGTACTGAGGAATCCATACTACGCATCAATATTCTAGGATTGATCTAATAATAAGGACATTAGGTAGGTCATTTATAAAAATAAGGAACAGGGTTGGACCTACATGACTACCTTGTGGAACGCCGGAAGTTACAGAAAATGGATTAGATAAAATCGAATCAATAGAAACATGCTGACTGCGTCCTGGCAGATAGCTTGACAACCATTTGAGTAAATTTGAATGAAAACCGACATATACTCTCTAATTTTTCAAATACAGTCTCTCAAATCATTATCAAGCACTTCCTGGTCATTTCCTGTTCTCCTCATTTTCATTCTTTAAAAGAGGAAAATCAGAAACTTTTTAATTTAAATTTCAATACGACAAACGGCAGTTCTTAGAAAAAGAACAAAGAACTCAATTCCGAGATTGTTTGCGGCTCTCAAATTGACAAAGTAAAAATAATTAACAGATGTCATTTGCCTCTAAATTTGTATTCTTTTCTCTATAAACTGAAATTGGGAATTTTATTTATGTACAACTTGCTGCTCGTGCGAAAATTGTTTACATACTGTCATCAAGTGATGGCGTTCTCGTCCTAAAAATGTGTAGGAATCAAGAACAAATCCTCGAAACCTCCTCACCAGCAGCACTCGCACAAACTCAGTTACTCCCCTGCTGAGCTCGTGTCGACTGTTTCTTTTTTTTTTCTGTGGAATTTTAAAATCCAATTACCAAACACTGAAAAGCGTTCAAACCATACCGTCTTTGCTTTCCGTTTCGTCATGATGCCTCCCTCTTAAGGCACACAAAACATGTTTTCAATATTTTCCGCTTAAACCAATAATGTTGCCATAACACTTACTCTTCCACTTCTCTTGATCATTGGAATGAGGGGTTTTCTTTTTTTGTTTGTTGTTTCATCTCAAGAGCACCCCTCAGCCTTGCCCAGGTCTTTTGCACATCATAAGTGCTTTGAATAGGTACACGCAGGCACAAAAATATAAAAAAAAAAGGAAAAGAATGCAGAAACTATGAAAACCCCACAGAAGAGATGGAATCAGGCGAAACAAAGTCTCGGGGCGAGACACAAGTTCCTGCTGTAATACATGAAAGCAAACGGCACATTAGCGTCTGAAGTTTGGGTAAATGCGCTCGCTCTACAGATGCGGAAGTCTGTGGTCCCGAGACGCAGGAAATAATTTTCCATTTAACAGAAAAGACGTTGAATACAGGACAAGCAAACTCTATTTGTAGATTGCGGAAAATCAAACGATTTCTATTTCTTCCTTTGCGCGAAAAAGAAACCAGAGTCAGTGGGTATAGGGGTGTGGTTGGGTTGATTTGAGGAAGACAAGCAATGAAGCGTGCTGATGCTGTCTTCGTCCTTTTGAAGGCGGGTTTCAATGTTTCACAACGATGATGTTGTGTTGCTTGTTACATAGTACATAGCATCGCGTCGTAAGGATTAAAATTGTGCAATGATTGCAAAGTAATTATTTGCCAATCGGAAGCACCCACAAATCGATGAGGGATGATGTTTGATGTTTCTGGTCGCATTTAAATGTGTTTTGTTATTTTCATTTTACAATCGTTGCAGGAGAAAATTAGGCCGGAATTCGATTCCTTTGAAGTTGCCCCCATCCTGGGAATGAAAGTATGAAACATACAAAAAAAATATTTATTGGAAAAGAATCGTCTTTCGATTAAAAAACACATAAAGAGGGAAAAATTTAGCCTCGAGGGAAATTACGTAAATACAAAGTATACAAAGTACAGCCCACGCCGCCAGTTCTGCCTAGAAAAGCAACCCTTTTTTTACTTTCCTCAATCTCCAGAGGAAAAGTTTTGTGGAGAAGTAATTATGGAATCATAATTAAGGGAAAAGAAATAATTCAAAGCGAAAGGGCGTTAATTGTTGTAGGTAGGTAGGTACCTAGTGGTTAGCATTTCACTGATGGCAACATGAAAAAAGAACACTTTTTGAACCGGAAAAATCATGGAGCTATTGTTATGAAAAAGCTTCTTAGGTTGTGAGAGAAACTTTGAGATTAAAAAGGGATTCGATTAATCATTTTTGGGAGACAATAAGGGTTATGCTTGAATGTCTTTCAAGGGTCGGATGGTTTTAAAACCCTATGAGAACTTTTAGAAATGGGGAAACAATTACAGTCATTTCGATTGAGTTTGAATGGGGAATTGATATAGGTATTGACCTTATTTTAAAGAAAAGGGGTTACTACACGTATCCTGTCATGCTCAATGCATGCGTTTCGTTTACAGAGAAGCGATGTTATTTAAAAAATGTTTGGTGGTACAAAATAACGTATTCTCGTCGAGTAGGCTCGTTGGCGTCCATCTTCAGTACGTGTACCAGTAATCAGACTCTCGTTTGCCTCGTGTGACAGTTTATTTACTTACTTACTTAGGTGGACATTATAGTGCGGGGTGAACTTGGGCCTCAACAAACATCCTTTCTATGACGACTTCGATTTCGGGCGAGCTCTCTCCAGTTTTGCACGCTCCACACATTGTCTTCGCAAGTATGGTGTCGAAGAAATCGCATAACAGTTTGTTGCCTTGCCTAAAGCATTTTCCGACATCAAAGGTCTCGGTAAGTTCTCTGCTGACCTTGACGGAGCAGCGTGAACTCTCCAAAGTTATCCGGCATAGTCGTACGAGTTTTGCAGGGATGCCGAAACTAGACATGGCTCTGTACAGCTCGTCTCTGTAAATACTTTCATACTCGGCCTTGAAATCGATAAAAAGATGGTGTACATCGATATTATACTCTCGGGATCCCTTCAAGACATACCGTAATGTAATGTTAAAATTTGGTCTATTGTGGACTTCTCTGGTCTAAAACCACATTGATAAGGACCTATCAAGTTGTTGACGTGAGGTTTCAGACGTTCACATATTATAGCAGACAAGATCTTATAAGTTACGTTAAGGAGGCTTAACTTCTTCCCATCTTTGGGATCGGGCATACGATACTGAGGTTACGTCCATTAGTCCTTTATTAAGTCTTTGTCTCTATAAATGGGGCTTTTAAACGAGTTCAAACAATCCACCTAGACTTACTTACTTAGTTCGGGGTTAACCTGACAATGAGCCTCAACCAACATCTTTCGAAAACGATTCATACACGAAGAAAAACGTTAAAAAAAATTTTCAATGTTCTGATTCACATTCGAACAAGAAAGTAAATAGAAAATAGATTAACTAAAAACCGATTTTTTTTATTTTCACGCCACACTTAAAGTACCACAGATCCACACGTACTCATTAAGTGTCCGCTGTCACTCTACTTGATTAACCAAAAGCCAAATGGAATGGGACTGGATTTTGTTTAGGGAAAGTTTAGTAAAAGCCCTTTAAATAAACTTTGCTTGGCACATTTTGCTTTTCTATATCATTTACAGATAAGTAGTTACCCCAACTCACATTTGACCCACTTACTCCAATCACAGTAATATACTTACTGAGGCTTTGTCACGTTCTGGCAATTAGCTTATCCCAGTTGTAATATAAGGGACAACAGGGGCGAACGCAGGGGGGGGTTTTGGGGGTTGAAACCCCCCCCCCCCCCGAAATTTTTGAAATAAAAAAAAAACCACTAGTTTTTTAAAACAAAAATCAAAATATAAAACATGGAAGCATAAAATTCATCTGAAAATTTAATTCTGTCAAAATTTTTTGAAAAAATCCTTCCAAATGCGGAATCCATTTCCATCGATAAGTTAATTTGCAGGTAGTTCATATGTTTTGGAATGACTTTTTGGTTTTGGTATGTTTTTAGCATGATCAAATGATCATCCTTTTCTAGAGTAAGTAAATTTCATATCTTGATGTGGAGGTAGTATTGGGTCGTATAAAATGGGACCTGCGATAGAAATATATGAAAATTCACTTTCCTACTTATATTTGCAAACACATCGCATTGGTCGGCTCAAAACTAACGAAAATTAAAATTTTCATCACACATACTAAAAACCAGTCGCTCTGGCTCTGTATAAGAATGTGATCGACAATGGCAACTAGGAAAGGGTATACTTATGTATGAATAAGCATATGCATACCAATGAACATTGCTTGAGTATGCCAAAATAAAAACAGCCCAACAACTTTATTTATATTTATTTAAGGTATAAATGTGTGCGATTTCGCGACGAAAAAGAAAAGGCAGGCCAAAACACTCCTGGTACAAGCAAATGCAAAAACAGCAGCATTTGGTTGGCCTCAGACATGGAACAATCCAAAACCGGGAGGCTTGCCGACGATTTCTGAGGTCAACGCGGCGTACCCCACAGGCGGATCACTAGTGTGAAGCAGCAAAGTGGGAGAGTTGTGATCGCTTCAAGATCACTACTCGTAACGCCGAAAATGAAGAAGAAGAAGATAAATGTGTGCGTTTCGCCCCTATATAAAACAGTTCATTGTTTTATGCAGATCGTTGCCACACTTCCAAAATCCGTGGCTTCAAGCGAGCAATCTTTTTCATATCTGCGCAGATTGAAAACATATCTGCGAGGAAGAACCAGCGAGGATCAACTGAACGGTTTGATGTTCCTAAACATCTATAAAAGTATTGAGGTTCACTATGAGGACTTTATAAATATAAAAATGGCAAAATTTCCAAGGCGCATTGATTTAATTTTAAAAAATACTAGCTGACTTTCGGCAGCAATTTGAATTTTTCAGTAGCCTATCTTCTTACTTTTTTCATATTTTGCCAAATAGAATTGTTTACTTACAAGTAGTAAGTACAAGTAAGTCCCATGGCAATAATGGAACAAAGGAAAAAAAAACAGACAGATTTAATTTTGGAATTTTTGGAATATTAGTAACGACTCCCGTTCCCGAGGGAATATGGTGATTGTTCTCATAGGAATATGGGAATGAGTTAAAGCTTATGTTACTCGCTCGGAGGTAGTGTATCATTCTAAAGGTGGAAGAATTTTTGAAATCGGTGCAGTATTTTCTAAGTTCTCGTTTACGTTCCCGTAGAAATTGGGATAAAATATAATGTCTATGTCTTTCCTCAGGCCTTACTTAGACCACCTCTGTACAAAATTTCATTTGAATCGGTTCAGCTTTTTGGGTGGGACGACCAGACATTATTAGTAAGGACCGGTTCCCGTGGAAATATTCGGATGAATTGAAGTCTATGTCCTTCTAGATCATCTCTGTATAAAATTTTACTTAAACCGACTCAGTGGTTTGGGCGGCAGATTCTTTCGTACTTGTTATAGTAGTAAGGACTTTTGTTCCTGTAGGAATATGGGGATGAGTGAAGTTTATGTTACTTGAGGATAGTGAAGCGTTCTAACGGTGGAAAAATTATTAAAATCGGTGCTGTAGTTTCTAGGTTCCTGAATACGTTCCCGTTCTCATTAGAATAAAGGGATAAAATGCACAGACTATGTCCTTTCTCAGGTTCTAGGCTATCTATGTACCAAATTTCATTCAAATCGGTTCAGTAGTTTGGGCGGAAGACGGTAACATAGAAAGATGGACAGACAGAATTACACATTACACATTTATAATATTAGTTAGGATTCCTCCTAGCAATGTATTTTACGAATCAATACAGAGTATAAAAAAAGCATAAAAATGTTAAAAACAAATTTCAAAACCCCCCCCGAAAAATTTTTCTGCGTTCGCCCCTGAGGGACAATGTAGCATATCTCCTAGACACAGTTTCATGTGTTCATAAATAAATACTAGATATATATATCGTTTTGTTTTTCAAATTAAACTTTGCAAGTTAAGAGACTCTCATTTTCCAGACAAGAAAAAAAAGTTATGTAGGTATTCGTTGTCGCTGCACTTTTGTACAAACTTCTTTTACGAAACTAACTTTTAAAAGTAAGAAAATTCTTAAGCAGATAATTAGAGTAATTGACAAAGTTAAGGAAGTTACTTAGCGCCAGGATTGAGTTTCCAACTATATGGGTGTACATTCTTTATGACACCCACACTTGTCATGGTATTTTAACGTCGCGTCGCTTCGTGGTGCTGTTGGCAGATGTGATTAAGTTTCGAAAACGAAGGTGTTTCTTTGGATAAATCGAATAATAAAATTATATCATGGGAGTTTAATAGAACATTTCTTAGTTTTTTAGCTGTGCGATTTGTATCACAAAAAAAGACTTTTAAGCCATTTACCCAAATCGGGAAAAAGGCTGTCGCTTTTGAACCAGGTGTGTACAATAAAATTAGAGGCTTCATTTTGACAGTTGAAAAATTAGTTCTTAGTGAAAAATTGCCGGATGATTAGGATGCCTTAGTGAATTCAAAATATCAGCCTAATTGCGGGTACGGCTACGATTGGGGGACCATATTCATACCGCTGTATGTCCTCGATAACTTCACGAATCCTATCTTTGAAGTCTTGGACCGATTGTTGGCCACAGACACAGAATTGAACTGATCTCTTTCATAGGCCCAAGTACTTCGAAAGTGTTAGATCACAATATATCGGTGGCCAACCGTGATCGTCCCTTGGAGAAATCAACAAAAAAGTGATGGTGTCTTTTATCTTTGTTTGTACGGTAACTAGCGCCGCGCCGTCGGGTGGGCATTACAGTTCGTGGTGAACCTATGGGCCTCAGCCAACTTCTTTTTATAACGACCTCGATTTAGAACGAGTTCTCTCCAGTTTGGAACTCTAAATTGGTTGAGGTCTTCTTGCCTTAGATTGCCCCACCTAAGACGAGGTGCTCCCCTTCCGCGATTTCGTTGCAATGCGCTTCGAAAACTCGTCGAGCAGGATCGTCATGATGACATCTGCTATGCGAGTTCCAGCCACCATAGTTTCGCAATGCGTACTCTTCTTGCTATACCAATGCCGCGGTACAACTAATACATTTCGTTGTTGTATCTTCTTCTTCACGCATTGTTTTCACAAACGGGATCAAAGATCATCCGGAGTATTTTTCTTTCGAAAGGACTAAGCGTTTCCTCATCCACTTTTGATGAAGCCCATGCTTCCGTGTCGTAAAGCAGGAATGAATAAGTTCTTATAAAGGGTTACCTTTTTGTTTCTCGATTCCATTCTTAGCTCAAGCAGCGGTTAACCAGAGTTATTCTCCGTTTTTTTGGTGCTGTTTTCCGTGTCTATAGTGGTAGACGAAGACTGTATGTCTACTCGAAGTAATATCTGTCTATTGCGACGTTTTATCTAATTCCTTGATGTTCTCTGTCCTTGTTTGATGGCAGCATATACTTCGTTTAGTCCTCATTCTCAGTCGCTATTGAGGATCTGGAAAGACCACTTTGGCAGTTTTGAACGATTACAAAGAATGCCTTCATCCCGACCCAGAAGAAGTAAAGCTTGCCATATGCAAACTTAAATCAAATTAAACTTCAGTTGCTGAAGCCATTTACGCCGAACTTTTCAAAGTAGCAGATGAGTTGGAAAGAAGCATGCACCAGAGCTGATCTGCGAATGTTCTATCCGAAAAAAGGGAAGCTCACAATTTAGCAAATTATATTTATTGGAATAATAAATAAATTGCATTTAAAATGGAAGCCAAAAAGTTCCTTCTGAAATAAAAAAGCTGAACAAAACAAACCACATGTTAATTCAACAACAACTTGTAGCAATAAAATGCTCGTTTTTACAAAAATACACACGAAATCTATGTCTAAAGGAGACATCATTTTTGCATTTGTTTTACTCCATGGTTTTCCTTTTTAATTAAATTATTCTCTCTATCAGACTTAAGGGAGTAACCCTTAATGCGCACTCTACTCTACTCAAAAGAAACTACGGCAAAATGCTGAATAATAATAATTTTCATGTCATGTCATTTAATTTCACATTTTCATGCGAATTCCCCTTTACGTCATCTTGCAATTTCTCTTCTTTTTGTTTACTCTCAACAGGCCTTGAAGCCGATTTATTTTATGTTCACGAGGGCGCCATAAACACATATGCGATGCACTTCACAGTACCTGTTCCGGCAGATGTGCACGACCTGGAATTCTCATGGCAGAGTCTAACGACATATCCGGTGAGTATCCGATCCAAAGTCTCCATTCGCAATCCCTCTTCTCCTATACCATCATTCGTCCGTTTGTCCGTCCGACCGTATATTCAAACTGTGAAAGAAATAACAACAATGTGATAAAAGCATATGGTATGCACTTGACAGGAAGCATGGAGATATTTATACACACAGATCTTCCATGTCTTGTCTGTGTGCCAAATTAACCTGCTCTCAAATCCATTTGTACAATTCCCATTTTTGCTGTCGTCCGTCTCTCCACTTCAGCATTGCTATACGTGAGAGAACCCTTGTTTCATAACCTAATTTGCTTTTCGTTCATCCCTCTCTCTTCGAACATACTACAGCTGCCATATATAATCACCATCGAGTACGAATCCGACCAGGGAGCCCTGGCAGCACCCACCCTCAGTATACCGCCCAAGGGCTATGTTCCACTAATGATAGAGACATTCACCGTACATTTGCCATGCACAGGAAATGCAACCGATCAAGTACCACTTAGTATCAATATGCATGTTCGGGGCCCGCCCAGGACCAATGACACTAAATTGGGTTTCAAGCGCAATAAAATTTGTCTAAAAGGTAAGGTTTCTGCGGATCCCGGTTGCTCTGGGGATGAACTTAATTCAATTTGTTTATCTGGATGTATTCATTCCTTCTTCTTCTTTTTTCTATTTTTTTTTATAGGTCTGTTTCCAGCGCCCAATCAGTCACCGGCTCCAGCTCAGGCCCCGTCCCAAGGTCCAGCGTTGCTGGGTGCGGCAGCTTGTGCTCTTGGTCTCGTCCTAGTAGTTGGGCTCATAGCCAGTGCTATGTATGTACGAGCGAGAAAGCAGATTCGTCAGGATTCTTTGCAGTGAGTATTTTAATTGGCAAAAAGGTGTCTATGTCAGACTAATATCCAGAAAGATGTCCCTAGCAACAGTTTAAAGTGAACAAGCGCTTTAGGAATGATTCAAACCTACAACTCTTTCAATTGCCAAAAAGAGTGATTTTCAGATGAATTTCACCGGCCTGACTAGTTTGAAATAATTTTTTTTCCAAGCAACGATTTAGTGGAAAGAAATTATAGCACGTACCTACTTCGATTGAATTGCAAATAAAGAATAGGGGTAAAGGCTATAAGCTAAGGCTTCATCGGCCTTAATTGCTTAAGCCCTACTTTTTTCCAGGCTCTACTCATAGAGAAGAATATACACGGAGACTCGTCAGTCTGCAAACGCAACCGATTGCCGAACTAACTTCTGTTTGCATTATTCAAAATCATTCTGTTCAAAGGAAGTGTGAGTTGCAATTCTTGAACAAAATCTATGCCATTTGACCGTTTGGTGAGCCGCCATTTGTCCGTCCAAGATCACAAACCAAGATCACGAA
Source organism: Melanostoma mellinum (assembly GCA_914767635.1). Taxonomy (NCBI): domain Eukaryota; kingdom Metazoa; phylum Arthropoda; class Insecta; order Diptera; family Syrphidae; genus Melanostoma; species Melanostoma mellinum. The sequence continues at coordinate 228,817,411 of OU612059.1, read as the reverse complement.
AATGGTTTCCCTGGTGTTTTATTGTTTTAATAAACGTTTCTCGAACAACTACCCGTGAAATTCCTAATTTCGTTTCAAATTAAGTGCATTCGTATTCATGGTGTTGCTTTACGTGTTACCGTTGTATAAATACCCTCAATTAAACCGGATTCTTTCGCTCAGCTTCTTTGTTGATAGTCACGACAACGACAACGAAAATAGCTCCATGGATATAACTCCCATCGCTGTCAGAATATAGGATTGTAGGTACAAGAAGAAAAAAATAAAACCAAGGACGTGAGCGGAAATTTAAATTGCAAATAGGAGGCTCTTTCTGATGAAATAAAAGGAAGAATGTTGCCATTTTTTTTCTTTCCTTATCGCATACCTACTTTGTATGACAGCCAGGAAGAGCCTCTCGTCGTCGTCGTTGTGACCATAAGAACGAATATCCTTTCCCCAAAAACGAAATCTCCCATCTACGTTGTAGCTTGTAGGACATGTTGTAATAAAGTGCGAAAGAATCAGAATTTAAATTCCAGCTCCAACACCTTTCACTATGTCTGACAGGTGTATTTTTCCGCCAGAGGGAATCTCTTAAATATTTGTATCTGACAAGCCACTATACAACGAAGTAGATGGGACTAGAAGTCCCATTTCACAAAAAAAAGGATTCTTTTCATAGAAAATTCATTTAACTTTTTTTTTTGTTATTCTTCCTTTTTTATCTTCGTGCTTTTCACTTTATATTCATCAGTACGAGTTTTACAACGGCTGCTTATGGAAGCCATCAAAACGTGTTTATACGACTAGATCCTTTGGGACGGCCACCGAGTGTGAACAGCGGATCATATGCAACGATTGCCAGCCTGAATAAGTTCCCGCTGACAGAGTCAAAAAAGTCATGTAATATATTTGATAGTAGGTGGTCTTTTTAGGCGAAGCTAAAGGAGGAAATTGAATATTTTTTCCATCTTTGCTTTTGTGCCGCGGGATATCCGAATGTGTCACTATAAGTTGTGGTTTATTTCACAGGATTTCGTGGCTCGCCAACACCATCGCCATATGCGACAGCTCTATTACCGATGGGCGACCAAATAGCAGAGACGATATACTCGAAACCGGAATCGGTATGTCCTTCTAGGATCTCGTATTACGCCTCATCGCAGCTTACTCAGGTGAGTTTTATATTTTCGTATTTTTTTTGGAAAATCATGTTATCTTGGAGGCAAGTAGAAAATGGATATCTAGTGGCATATGTGATATGTGATATGTATCTCTTATTTTGTATGTTTTTGGCATGGGTTGAATGTCGTTTTTCTTCGGGCAAATTTACTTCTTCTCTTTTTTGTGGATTGAAACAAGTTCGTGTTTTCTTCAGTAGATGGCCATTTTCACCTGAATGATTGAATTGTCTATATTCATATTTTCACATTAAGAAATTCATTCAAATTTACAATAGGCTTTTCTTATTGCTTTCACCGCTTTTAGGCTTATGAAGCTTTTCCTTTCAGACAGTGGTATAGCTGTCGAAGTCAGTACCCTGCTCTACAATCAGTTGTATGTACTACATTCTCTTCTTATTAGACCAAATGTGTTTTACACAATATCAGAAGTCCTGATGGATACACATTACACAATCTCACCATACATAAATGTATTGAATTGTTTTGAAACTAAATTATAAATTACTTACTTACTTGAGTGGCCATTACGGTTCGGGGTTAACCTGAGCCTGAACCAACATCTTACGCCAACAGTTAATTAGAAATGGTAACATAAATTTTCAAGGACTTGAAGGTGATGCAGTGAAATAGCAGCCTATCAACTGACACCTGCAATCCGTGTCTTTATATTCTGAAGCCCAGTTAGCGAAGTCATTGGAAACTCAAACAAAGTACGTGGGCACACAGAAAATAATATTTCCATAGGCTATGACTATATGTAGCCTTTGGAGATTTCAGATCATTTCAGTATTCCTTTTGGAGCAAAATAACAACAAATATGTTCTCAAATGAAGTGTATATTTTCTGTACTCTTGTTGGAAAAAGGATGAGCTTCTTTATCGGGCCTAGCGTCCTGTTCATACTCAGAATCACCTGTGCTCAGTGCAGTTCTCATTGTCAAATATTTATGAAATTGATGGTTACCGCAAAAGTTAGCCAAGGTAAACGTTTTTGCAAGCATCCTATTTCGTTTGCAACAGCTTGTTTGGCCTTTACGACTCCGCGAACACCTTGATCTTGATGGAATCAAAGTCTCCTGAAGTCTTATCAGCTTCCCACTAGTGATCATCCTGTAGGAGATGTCGTGTTCGATCCAACCTAGCTTTGAAAAATAACAACGATTTTCTATTCCCCCATAGTGTGTCTCTCTCTTTCTGTTAGGTTTGATGGAAGTATTAATCTTTTGATGTCCCATCTTTTACTCCTCGTGCTTGAGACAACATATACAATTTGAAACTGTCATAGTCCTCCAGACGAAATATGTTTACTTCGACTTACAACCGACATAATGCTCTCAAGGAAAGACAAAAGCTATTTCCTCCCGAGAATGTGTTTACAAAAAGATTCCAGCTAAGACTTCATGACACCATCCAAACGACAAAAAACCCCTCAAGAATTGTTTGGATCATCACTCCTTCCGGATTAAATTTGTCAAATAATTGTCGAAGTATGTGGGTGTGTGAGCAAGCATATGAGCTAAGTACCCATCACCATAACTACTTGAGACTTCTTTAAGTCCTCCTTCGATTTGCTGATTGTCCACTTGTCACGGCATATATAGAAATGGAAAAAATGAACATCAGCATTTAATTCATCCAACCCACCCTATAAGTCTGACCCAATTTTTTCTTTCTTCTCTTCAAGTTGACGATGCAGTGTGTATCTCAGTTGTACAATCTTCTAAGGACTCTTTGTCATCCATCCATAAGTGTCGTCGCTTCTTGGCAACAACCAGTAGCATATATGTCGCCCTCAAAATCATGTTTCCACTAAAAACACATAGTTTTGCGGTCTACATGTTATAACAATGACATCGGCAGCTAAAACAACACCAAGCAAACACATTCACCGCATCGTATACACACATCCTGGGCTTCTACTATAGCAAATAACTACAACCAGGGTCAACTTTTGGGGGCGACATAGCTGGTTTGAGGTCAATCGTAAAAGTGTCGCTCACTTCAATTTCTACCAAACAAACCACAAAACAGGAAAACCATCATCATCATCTTCGTCGTCGTCATCATCATCATGGATGACCGCCTGCAATAGAAGCCAGAAGCCGGCTTCTATAGCCAGACGAAGAGAGCTCTCTGTGACAATAAAAGCCACAACAATACAACCAACCAAGGGCAGACCATTAAATCTATGTCCTCATTCGTCTTCCGCCTCCTATATATTCGCCGCCTCCCTATTGTGGATACAATAACTTGTATAGCAGAGGATAAGGAAGAATTACTTCATGTCCATCTAATGGTTTCCGTAAATATATCTCGGCCATAATGGGCCAATATTTTCCTTTTCCGAATTTATCTTCGCATACATACATGCGAATAAGAATACGAGTGCGAAGAGTATGTGCATATATCCCGATTTGAGCGGGACGTCTCTCAGAATAGTCACTCGTTGGTAATGCCAAAGGGGATGCGAAGAAACAATGAACAACACACTCGTATATAACATAAACGATAGCAGTCTCCTTCGTCGGTCGGACAAAAGGCGGATATAGAAATAAAAACTGAAGTTTCCTCGAACATGACTATGCGAGTTAACACATTCCAAAGGGTCCGCACAAAACCAGTAGGAGCACAAATCCTCATTTATGTACACTCACGAGAATGAACGGATGCAAGTTGTTTCCGAAGTTGGTGGAGACAGTGTGAAAAGGATTGCAAAGCACACACTTGGAACCCATTCCAACAATAATTTTTGCCGCCCCCGTTCGCTTCTAATCCACCCGTCTTTTGTGATGACAAACGAAAAGTTTTCATCCCTCGTTAAATTAATTTATCTAATGCCCCCAGCGGCGACAGTGGCGTTCGTTGGTTCCTGTATTATCTTCGAATTCAAACAATTCGAGTCTGTTCTCCAAAAAGGCTGTTTAAGTGAAAGGAGAGGAAACTCTGAGAGTTTGCCCTGGTAACATTCTGTCAGTAAAACATCACATTACACAATACCCTATCAACAGCTAAGGGTGAAATAGAGTTCCAAAAATTGTACTTTTCCTTCCAAAGCACAAAGACATTTGAAAAAACGTTGCTACATTTCTTGAACGGAATCCAACTACCTACATAACAAGGTAGTTATGGAGGATAATTTGATTTACCCTTTGTCAAGATAAAAAGTGGGGTACACCAAGTCCATTGTCAAGTCTATCTTTGAAAATATATTTCGCTGCCAATCCTTACATTTTACAAAACAAAATTGCTTTCCGCTGTCCTTACGCTTACATCTTCAAAACAACGCAACGGATTTTGATGCGGCTTTTTTTTCAAAAGATAGAGTGATCCAAGAGGCTTATATGCATAGTTCATTGCCATATTCCGACGGGCACGGCAACATAACCCGGAACTCAGAAGCTGCTTTTTGGATGATTTCAAAATTCTTTCAATGTTGGAATGGACGACTTCGAAGCAATGGATCGCTATATCATGAAGTAAACAGAGAATCCTTCAAGAACACAATATTCGCAACGCTGCGCGCGCCGCCCGCCTGCGATCGCGCCATTGAATGAAGATGAAAAAGAGCAAGGATGAATATCTCGCTTTGAACGTATTGAACTCCTAGGTGTAATTGGTCCTTCGTTGACAGAAAGGAGTGTGGAAGAAATCATAGCGGACAAGTTTTTCTATAAAACTCACTCTTGACATTTCAATTTACTATAACAGCTCTCTTTTTGTGCTAAATTTGCTATTGAAGACACTTCACTGCCGGCAAAATTCGATGTGCAGAGACTCTTCAAAATGTTGAACAATTTATGCGCATGACTCTCAAACCATATTTAAATCACATGGCTAAATATTCCCACTCGAGGAATAGGCAAGTCCTCCATTAGTAAATTTTCTGCCATGAAAAGCGCTTTCTCGATCAGCCGTTCGGAACCGCCAGAAAATTATTATTGGTCCCCTCCATTCCCTCAGAAGGCATGGTTGTGAGAAAAGGCTGTGGTGCTCCTTGCTCTGATGCGCCCTCCTTTTGTAAGCTGCGAATTGGCCTCCGTGAATTGTTCACAGCTAATAAACTTTGACGGCCAAACATCAGGGATAAAGGGGGTGTTTTTACATTGTATGTTGGTTTTATGTTTAAGAAAAACACAAAATTGCGTTGCTGAAATCCGCCATTCCTCCTCTGTGGAATGCAACGTCTTTTAAGGCCGAATTTTTTAAAAGCATGCATTCTATTTTTAATTTTTCTGGATTTGAGATATAAAATATATAAATATTCCAGGCTTTCCCGTACTGGTTAGCAATGTATTGGTATATATCAGACAATAAAGGCTTACTATACCAATACCTATGCCTAAGATTAATCCAACTGTTGCAATGTTTCCAAGTAAAAAAAAAAACCATGTTTGTTGAAGAGCTGTTATGGCGGAGCTCGTTTTCGTTTTATAATTATTTCATACCTATAAAAATTCTACGTTCATTTGAATCAGTGAATGTCCCAAAGTAAAGACTTCCTCATTGGGAATTGAACTGGAAACTACATTACGCACTTATATCTACTATGAGTTCAATGTAAAACATAAGACATAATACACCCTATCAGGACAAATACCTACTCGAAAATGTAAACAATAAGCCTTCACGTAACCTGGTAACCCTTTCCCTATTGCACTCAACTCACCCCTTTAAATCATTGTGTCGGTCTCGTCTCGGTACATTTAAACAATTGCCTCTGTGTTAAGACAGATTTAATGGGGATAAGAGCAAGCATCCATACATTTTATTTCCTCTTCCTATCGCTAAAATGACTCTGCTGCTCGAGACAGTCTTCCTCTCACCACGTGTGTGTGTACTCCATCCATTTCAGCCCAACCTGACATAGTACATCATGCTGTGGTCCTGAACGGAGAAGCACTCCCCGGATAGATTTATCTTTGAACTCGCATCTTTTTGAATTCGTTTTCGTTGTGCAATGTCACCTTCCATAGATACCTTTATCCACCCAACTCAACAGAGCAATAGCGTGTCGGGGGGCTTACCTTGATGAAATAGCGATATGCGTTGAGTACCGTTGCCTCTGAACAAGTACATCACACGATAAACTAGAGTTCTTTTGTTTTCGGGTTTTGTTCATTCATTTAAGTGCCATAAAGAGTGCGGTAGCAACTGCGGCGGCAGCAATGGCGGTGGTGGCGGTCGGGTGCTGTGCTTCATCCATCCACTCCCATTCTCTCTCATGGGAACAATTTAATTGGATTTTCCGAAAGAATCGCTGCTGCTTGGGTGAATTAGGACTAATGCTATCCAAGATCCAAGCTTGCGATGCCAGTTTATTTAGGTTATGAATCGGCATGATTTTTTTTTTACTCACTCGTTTGTCTGGGGGGTTAAAATGAAATGTAGGCCATTTTTCTTTGTTATCTCTGTTTTTGTGGGTTTTGTAATTAGAATTTCCATTTGGAAACATAGGCTCTTTGTGTATGAAAGCGCCAGGCGATCCAAGGAGAATAATATTACTTGGAGCGTAAAAATGATAATGGGAAACAGGCAATATTATAATGGCGAAATCAATTACAAAATATACTTTGCTTCACTGGAACGCAGATAAATTCTAATTTTCCTCAATTCATATTTTCTTCTTTTTTATTAATAATTTCTTTGTTTTTTTTTTTTGTGAGAAAAGAAAAGAAAAACAATTTCTTGAACAAATAACGGCTTAGGTATTGTTTAGAGGCAAAGCCATTGAGAAACTCTAATCTAGCGGGATTTGTGCGCAGCTTACGGCCTTGGTTAACTCAACATTTGTCTTCACTTCATTGGAGAAAACAAATTAGTCTTAAATCCTGCTTATAAAACGTGGCAGCTTATAAAATTGTTTATCATTTATGTAATGAAAAATGTTAAGGAACAATTTCAAATGCAAATTAAAGTTGTGACTACGCTACGCTTACAACGGTGAAGATGTTGCTGGAAATACAAGGCTCACTTTGAAGAATTCAATCAAAAATTTCAAAAGTAGTGTTTGACGAGACGTTCTTTTGCTTTGGCGTTAGTGTATTAGTGTATATTCTGTAAGAACAAATAGTGTGGCTATGATAAAGTCATTTCGAAAGGGGAATTATGAAATATTGTGTCCAATTGGTCAGCTTAAATAAACTCAAATTTAGGCCATCAGTACGAATGGAAATCAATTCTTTAAAATTACTTACATATGTATACTTAGGTGAACATTACAGTTCGCGATGAATCTGGGCCTCAACCAACATCCTTCTAAAACGACTTCGAATTCGGGCGAGCTCTTTCCAGTTTTGTACTCTTAGTCGGTTGAAGCCTTCTTCCGCTTGATTGAGCCACACTGTATTTTGGCTAGTAACCTTATCCCTGAGTCTTTCTCTAACGAAAAATCCACACCCAAATAAGTGCTGTTTCTGTTGTTTGTAGCAGTCGCCGTCGTAGTTTTTCATCTTCCTTATGCCCGGTCCAGTCCATCGCATTTTTTTGGATTTTGGTTATGTCTGCTTTGCAGCAGTCCAGGGCATCAGCTGATTCTCCAGGTGTTCGTAATCCGTTGAGGGATCTTACGTTCCTCGTGCAAATCCGGAGGTCTTTGTCCATTTTATGATTGCTTGGGTCGTCACCTTTGAAATCATTATCGTTATCCGAGGCTTTTGTTTGTTTCGGAACCTTTTGTTATTTGGTGGTTGGGTAGTTAACCCCGCACACAACTCCAAACTTGGAAGGCCAGGTCCTTTTGAGATCCCTTCGGACATAAAAGTCTGGAATATCCAGTACCCCGCTGCAGGGGTGTGAGAGTTGACATTGGCTCACCAGGAGCTCATCTGCCTCCATCTCTTCTTCAATACCCTGTCCTAATATTGAAAGACCCTGAAATACCTTTCTGCCAAATATGTTGAAATATCTCCTTCAGGGGTTTCTGCTTTTTTTACTGCTGAAGTCCACCCTTGATTCTGTCATTCGAATTCATCTGCTGGGACATTTCCGAAAAGCTCTGGTAGACCACTGAGATTCAGACAGTCAGTCATTACCCGCAGAGAATTATAGTGTTGATCACAATTCTTTTCTTCCGCATTCCTTTCTCAACACTTGGGGCTACTAGTTTAGAAGGCCAGCTCCGGACGAAACATCTCAGTGCCCAGTGGTTACCGCGTGGAGGTATAGTAAGCATAATTGAAATGTACTATAAGTTGCAACATCTGAGTGCCGCCAAGTTGACACCAGTCAGAGCCTTCCCGAATAGTACACGCCCAACCATTTCTTTGAAATGTTTCTTTTACTAATTCCCTTCCTCTTCCAATTTTTGTTGTTTCCGCGAGATACTAACACGAGTGTTACATTCCTGAACTGCTTCGCCTTGCAGGTTGCTCATAAAAAAGATTATTGTCATCTCTGTTGTGGCGTTACCAATTTCGTTTATAATAAAGATCCTTTTTAACTATGGTAAACAGCGCTCCTCTTAACATTAACAGGATCTTCCAATTTCACTTATTTTAAAATTTTTACTGCAAGAATTTTTCTTGGTTCTCTGCAGTGTTCATAGTAACTACCACCTGATAAAATAAATGTTGGCCAACAAAAATCGTATTTCTTAAAACAAGAAGAATAACAAAAACAATCACTGTGTTTACTCATTTTATAGACCGCCTTCGGTGGCTCGATGTCACACTGCCCCGGGTTAAAACCATTTGACTTTCGTTCAAGGTTATTTTGTTCTGATTTGCCTTCTAATTATGCGTTGGGGTTTTCGCAAAATTATCACAAAGAGATATACGCAGTTGTGTAAGAGCTAACATCCGTTAAGCAACCCAAAAAGAAAAAGAAATTACTGCCTAAACGAGCCTAAAATCCACCCAAAAACACGTTTCCTTTCTTCGTCGACTTCCTGCTCTACTAAATCAATTCAAATTTATTACAATCTTATCCCCGAAAATTAATCAATACAAACAACAATAAATCACGACGGGAGGCTTAAAATTACACTTTCATTCCAAGGACGGGCCTTCTTTTGTTATAGGAAGCCGTGTTCCCACGCCCGCTAGAGTGACAAGCACTTATGCCATGGAATTAATTATATCGGAGCCTAGTTCTTTTTCTCAGTCTTCGGTCGGTCGTAACGTAACACTACCACAATAATAACAACAACAACAAAAACAACAACAACAATAACAACAGCAAAAGGAAAAAGCTTAAGCAAAAGAAATAAGTCCAGAGAACATTGACAAGAGTTTAATTTATAATACAGAAAACAACCACAATATGGAGATTTATTTGCGTTTAACCGCACCAGGGATTGAGGCTGGGAGGTAGGTAGGTAGCAGGATATAAAGGGCAAGTGAAACAGCGAAAAGCGGAAAGCGGAAACATCAAACAAAATTCTACCCAAAGCAAAAGAAAATTTCAATTAAAAGCGAAACGTCACTGCTCTGAACCAAAGCGATAAATCTTGTTCAAACGAACGAGCGTATAATAGTAGCAACTATGTACTGTGACTATGAGCGTCATCTCTCTTTTTCCGCTGCACCAAACGAAAGCCTTTTATGTGTGTGTGTGTCTCTAACAGGATGGAGATTTTTGCTTAATAGTGCTGCTGCTACCACTGCAGCGGAAGTGCATTCACAATGCGATGACGACGGGGAAATTTGAAATTCCACCCATTTAACGCACTCTCACATAGAAGCTTAGATAAATGGAAATGCACAAAGCAAAGCGCTTTAGCCAGAACTAGTATACCAGTTACCAGAACTCAGGACTCGCAGGACTAAGTGACAATTAAAATTCAATAAATCATTCTCTGTTACAAGTTTTCAGGTTTCGTTTGAATATTTCCCTAGCGACCGGTATACCGGGCCTATTGTTTCAAATTCGAGTAGCATGTCATAGGCGGTGCAATTTGACGACGATGACAACGACGCGACGGTGGCGATTGCGCTTGATAAACGAGGATAATAGCTCGTTTTGTGTAAGAGAACATCTGCAATCGAACGTGCATCCGATGCACGCTCTACGTGGCGGTGCTTCCAGAATTAAGTAAGTGTGCTCACTCACTGCATGGTTACCAGACTTTCTCTGTTGTTGCACAATTATTTTTGAGAAACAGCAAAAGTATATTAGGCCCGTTCCAGGCGACAAGTTTTAAATAAAGCATTTTTAATGGCTGTATTTCTCCCGGATGTCTTGCCAATTTCTAGTTTAGGGCGATTAACGCCGTAAAGCGTATTGGATTTTTCTCAGAGTCGATTCCCGACCTGATATGCACTAGTCCGATACTTTTATCACCATTCCAATGATTGTTGTGGTACCAACTTTTGGTGTTTGTGACGTAATGGTTACCATTACTGGCTCGAATTCCGAAAAATCCAATTTCTTTTTTACGAGTCACCACACCATTCGCAAAGAACTGACAAGTTCTCTGAGAGCAATTGCACTGTATACTCTCTAGGTCGTTCGAATCGTAGAAATTTCTGTAGGTAGGTAGTGGTACTCTTCCTTCCTCATCAAGGTATGGTTGAGAGAACTACACTAGGCCCGTCGCCCGTAGCTCCCCGAGCTCTTTTGGCAGCTAGTTATTTGTGTATTTATGGCACGGGTCACACACGGCTGGTTGCCAGCCGCTTCCTGCCAGCGGCTGGCAGTATCAGAAGCAGGCAGCGGCTGGCAGCTCCCTCACACACAGCTGCAGAAAACCATACAAAAATTTGTTTTTGAACATTATTTCTAATTTTTAAACATATTTATGATACCTATTTGACACAAATTTCGAATGAACAATTACCAAATAGAATGTGTATCAGTATTTTTTTATTTTGTCAGCCGCTGCTATCAGCCAAAAGTTGAACATGTTCAACTTTGCCAGCCGCTGCTAATTACTCGCAGGCTGGCAGCGAGTGTGGTGAATTTCATGGTCACACGAAGCTGATCAGCGGCTGGCAGTAGCGGCTACTCGATTCGCTGCTGGCAAGCAGCTCTGTGTGACCCGTGCTTATTTTACTATAATTGCCTAAGTCCGCCTTAACAAGACTTTACAACATAACTCCACATACTTTTCATCCCTGATACTTAATTGATGAGTGGATACAAAATACTATTTGAAAAAAGACCTCACTTTTTTTATAATAAAATTTTATTGAAGAAGTAATCGATTGTTGTTCAAGTCTATTTCATGGAATTGCATGACTTTGTGAACCAATTTCATTACAGAGCCTATAGGAGAGTGTTTTAGACTTCGGTTACTCGTGAATAGATTTCAGTAACAATAATAAATTTCTTAAAAGTTACATAACCCAATAGTACATAACACAAACTTCTATTCAGATAAATCTTCAATTGGTGTGTGTGGGGGCTAGGGGGGTATAGCACTAATGACAAAGACCATCGGCTGATCTCTTAATAGTTTTTTCCAACATTGGAATATTTTTAAAGAAACCAAATTCTTTCAAGCACCTGGCAGCCCTGCTGAGCAATGCATCTGACAGTCCACCACAATTATGGTACACTTAACAGTGTCAGCATCACATGTCCGATTTCGGTGGTGGTAAAACATGCCACACGTACAAGCTCCTTGAAAAGTTTCATTCCTAGCTATGAGACATAACACGCCAAACCAATGGTGGTTGCCTACTCCTGTCGGCCATGAGTGCAATTTTAATGTGTTGACATTTCAAGAGGACAATGTGTCATTCGCGTGCAAATGCAGTCTAATCTGGTTTAAAAGGGAAATGAAAATAAAAAAAACTCCCTCGAGTATATTTTGAAGAAGAGTGTTATTGAAAACGAAGAGGTGTTTTCCACTTGGATCTCAATTATCACGTCTTTGTACTTATCGCAGCTCGTGATGGGGAAAACAATATGATAGAATCCTTAGAATTTTTCGTCTGCCTCCCCGGAATGGGGAAATGGTACTGAAAGAACAACAATAGTGGATCATGTTTTTCGTAGAGATTGGCTTAATGGACGCAATTAATTTCTCATACCTACAATTGGGTGAAACTGAGCCTTTGAGTTATGTGTTAAGGACAAAATCTGGAGTGATGCCAGCAAGGAGAAATAGAAATACTTTGGGAAAGACGTGCCGGTAGGTGCGGAGAACACCGGCAGCGGTAGGATTTTTGTTTTTGTTTAAATTAAAAGTATAGAGGGTGTGAGTTTTTGTGACGGTAGTTATTTGTGTCATCACCCAATAACCTTCTTTATGAACTAGAGTTAGAGGAAGTAGTTGAAACGTGGAAGTATTACGGAGTTGTGCTTAGAGTATTATTTGGGAAACAAATTTTTTGACATTTAATTGTGTCGCACAATTGCTGTGTGACAACAACAGTGTTTCTGTGAAGATAATTTATTTAGGTATCTGTTTTACTTATGTGAAAAAAAATGGGCTGTGTCGCACGAACTTGCGATTGTGTACTATCTTCAATATCAAAATCTTAAGGTTGAGTACGAGATTTTAGTATTCGATCTTCGTTGCCAACTACACACTAATTATGAAAATTGAATAAAATCACATAACAAATTAAAAAAAACAACAATAATTGGGTATTCCAAAGGTTTTAAGCGATAACATACTGAGTGTGGTGCAACAGAGTGCGGAGCGCCAGCACGTAGGCTATTTCTCATAACCATGCCTTGTGAGGAATTGAAGGGACCTACAATTTCTGCCAGTTTCGAGCGGCTAGTCAAGAAAGCGTTTTTCATGGCAATGAATCTACTTCTACTTGGCGACTCCTCACCACGGGTATCACTTTCATATAATTTTGCAATTTTTGAGACTTTGCCAGAAGAAATTTTATAAAAAAAAAAAGAAATAAAAAATTTTGAAAAATGTTGATACGCAATCTTTCATTAACAGCCTAGAACTTCTTAAATACAAAATTTCGCCAAAATCGTGTTAGCCATTAACGAGAATGGTGGTTTAAGAAAATACGATACGATGGGAGTGCCGTTTTTATACTTTTTCTAAAAAATATTTTACATCATAAGAAAGACAATGATCTAAGTAGAAGAGTCCATATGTAAACGCCTGAAAATTTCGTTCTTTCTTTTCTTTTTCCTTTCAAAATGGTGGCTCACGTTCATATTTTGTCTGCTCCCTCCGACGCAAGGTCCTAAATATATGAAATGATATGAAACAAAAGTTAAGGATTAACCTATCAGAAAAGAAAAGAGTATAAATTTCAATATGAAATAAGCGTTTGGAAAAATAGTCAGAACTTAAGGCGGTTTTTAAACATTTTCGACCACCTTAAAGTATTAAAGTGAAAGATCTTTGGTTTATCCTTCCGGTAGTAAAATAGAGGTAGACCTCACCAAATATAACACAAATCGGTTCCTAACATTTGAGTCACAACACGAGCAGTTTTCGAAAATATAGTTTTGAGAAAATCGTATTTAGCTGGCCCACCCAGCGTAGCTCGGGTTCTAATCTGTTCAAATATGTATATTATAAGTGCAGAAGTTTCTAAGTTTCCTTTTAGTGGGAAAATGAGAATGAAAAACACAGTCACAATGGAGCACTCTACAGCCTAGTACTTACTTCCCAGTGAAGTGAAGACCTAACAATGGAGGCCTGTACCAATTTTTGACATTTTCCGTCAGTACACACTCGTGAATACGCTGTGAGCGTTAGACGTTCGAGCAACAAAATATTTTTTGCTAATTTTAAAGCCTAGTACGCTGCTGAAACGAAAAGAAAAATCCCATACAAAAATGACAAAACGGAATCGTAAACGAAAAATTTCGCTCACCTTTTCGTCGTGCAGTACGCTGCTGCTCGGCGGAAAGGGTTTTATAGGTGGATATTGTAGTAGATTTTTCACTCCACACTTTTCCGTCCATCATTTATCTCCCGGGACATTTTGCTCTACTGTTTTTTTTTTTTTTTTTGTGTATTTACTGTACCATTTGAATAGAATTTTATGAAACAGAAAGTGGAAGATTTTTATTTAGACAAAGTTTCAAATAAATCGATAAAGTAGCTTTGAATTGGCTGTGATTAACTACACGTCGGAGTGGAATCAATACGAGCAACCAACCAACCAAGTATGATAGGAAGCTCTGAATGGAATTGCCGAATTGATTGATTACGTTTCAAAATGTTTCGCCCCGAGGAGTAGCTTCTATTAGCACAGAATGTATTTATGACCGGTGGATGCGTTTAATTGTCAGGTACACTTAGAAGGCAACTTCCTAATTACAATTTCAAAGAAAATCATTTTCCAGGACTTAAAGAGCGGATCTCTTAGGAATTACTAGAGATGAGGCCTTTCCAATCACCGCACAAAATTTGTATAGCTGAGTCAGCAAGGTTGGGTGCCTGGTTTGGAGCAAGAGACATCGCCCTCACTCGGCAGAGATAATCTGGACAAGTTTGTTACAACAAAAACCGACTATGAAGAACAAGGGGGCGAATGTTTCAAAGAACACCCAAAGAGCAACTATTTTTTCAGCACACCAACACCCATTGTAGTGTTAACATCGACCGAATCAATGAAAACTGAATAAAAAGGTTTATTTACTTTTGGGTTTTTTTTATCTTTTATTTAAAAAATAGTTGAAAACTTGGAAATTCACTTTTTGCTGTTCACGATGATTGCGTTGTTTTTCTGTTGGAAACACTTCATAGTTTCTTCCTTTGTCAAGCAATGTTGGAATCCAACGTTGATACCCAAATCGATATGTTTCTGGATACCGATGTTCAAACAGAGTTCTCGAATGTGCAGTTCCCGCATAAGGTTCTTAGTTAGTTTGCTAGTTTTGCAAACACATTTAATGACAAAAATATTAATTTGTTTTTTCTTGTGAGACTTTTGACTTGACTTTGATTGTCACTTTTCCTAAACAGCTGTTTATACTCTACTCAGATATTTTCCGCTGTGTGTTCGTTCACGATTTCGTCGTGCTCATGAAGATCAACGAAAAATTCCGTTTCGCATCAGCAGCGCACTAGGCTTAAGAGCAAAATATTATCACAAAAAGCAAGAAACTGTCAGAGCTTAACTTCATGTATTCAAGATTCCCGTACATTTTTCGCGTGAACGAAAACTCTCCACTGTGATCTCCACATGGCTACACGAGCAAGTTCACGAGTGGCAATCCTTACAAAATACAAAGTGAGAACTAGGCTCAACAGTCAACAGTGAAAGAATTTTTCCAGGCGTTTCTAAGCTCCTGGTTATGTTGCTGTTTCTGTCCCGTTCCCGTGAGAATATGGGAATAAAATAAAGTCATTGATTTATGAAAAAACAAATGTGATCAATTTGTGCCTTTTTTGAATGAAAAATGTTTCGTTCACACCATATGGAAAAATATTCTGCGTTCAAATTCTTTATCCTTCTAGAAAAGATCGTGTTAGACTTCTAATCTTTGTTTGAAGTATGTCGACGCTTTTTTCCTAAGCTTTGTTTAGCGTTTGTTTCTACGTTTTGTCATACCACATACTTTGTGAGTGCCCAGGCTTGGCCAAAGCCAACCCTCGAAAAATGTTCCTTCCTCAATCCCGGCGATATCTCAAAAGCGCAACAACATCCCAAGTTTTACTGGGCTCCTAATGGATCTAACCCTAACATTCGAATCACCATCAATAACCCCCTCCCCCCTCCCCTTCTGTTTCATCCTAGCCTCACCAATGATATCTGTTCAAGCTTGAGTAAATCAATTTTTGTTAATTCTTAAACGGCAGACGGCAATGCCGATGATTTTGTTAAAACTTTTATAAAGCTCGATGCTTCAGGGGCCTGATTCTATGCAAAGGATTTCATTAAAAAAAAAAACAAAAATATATTCTCAATTTACTTTTTTGGTCTACATTGTCTGATCCCATTGAACTTTTTTGAATCCTAGAACTTGGGTATTCACTTTGAAATAGTTAAGACCAAACCATTCGCTTCTGTCGAACACCCCAGGCCCCAATATACCCATCTAAAGGTTAACAAAAAGTCTCTCCCCAGCTGAGTAAACTATCCCAACACTTGTAGGCCATAACATAGCAAACTTGCCCAAGGAAAATCCAGCATAACTGTTGTTATTTCAATCCGTTCTTCTTCCAATTAACATACGACCTACGCTTCTGTTTTTGAACCCAAAACTGACATCCAACACCCATCTCCAGCTACCCGTCCATTAAAATTACCAAATTAAACCATTCAATACCTCATTTACAGCGGTCTCCATATACATCCACAAGTTTATATCTCCGTTCCTTATGAATTATTCACATTTCTCCCTGAAGACGACGCCGACGACCCAACATAACAAAAAGAAAAAGAACCAAACCAAACCCGCAGGATACAAATGTGAAAAGTCCCATCCTATTACACAACCATTAGTATTCCGAGTATCGAAAACCCATAATTTCGGTGCGCAAAACTGCAAATCAATGATAAAATTTTTCGAGAAGGGATTACTTCATAAATCACCCCTGTACTTACCCCTCTATCTATCTGCATGAAATGTCATCCCTCTAACAAGAGGCAATCCCCTGAGATTCCAATTGACATTACAGGATTTTGTTCAATATAAAGACACCAAAGATGTTCTCAACTGAACTCTTTGTTCGTGGAAGGTGTGAGAAACTAACATGTGCCAGCACAGGGGTGGTAACTGTATAAAGCAGGAGGGAGACATAATATATTTTCGCCCTCACTTGCATTTGTCACTAGCGATTATCATAATTTTATTTGACAAGTCCTCTGTGCCAATGGCACAAGGGTTCGAGCTTGGGTGTCGAACAACGGGCACCCTCCTCTTCTATACTAACAATTTGACAATTCATTCTAATCCCATTTCAGGTATATAGCATGTCGACTCCAAAGAGCACTCGTGGCAGCGGCAATGATTCAAAGGAGAAACTTAGACGGATTCCCTGTGTACAGCCGGGAACTCTTCTGTGTCAGCATTTGATCAAGGAGGGAACGTACGGGCGGATCTATGCCGGCAGAATAGGCGATTCCTGTGATATACTTATTAAAACTGTTGTGGATGGGGCGTCTCTTACTCAAGTCGCCTGTTTACTGCAAGATGCATCGATGCTGATTGGTGTAAGCCATCAGAATATTCTGGCACCAATGATGGCGAACACTGAACTGCCAGGTCCACCTGAGATTGCTTATCCCAATCCAGCCAAGGGCAATTTAAAAATGTAAGTCTTTCTGAAATAATAATTGTTTTCTGTTTCTGTCAATTAGCACTAAAAGAAGATGAGTTTCTAATTTTTCTTTGATTTTGCATTCCACAGATTTCTTCAAAAATCACGGGAAACCAACTCCCCTCTTAGTACACGGACACTTGTCGAGTTTGGACTTCATGTAACTAAGGGCTTGGCCCATCTTCATTCGTTAGGGATCCTTCATAAGGACATAGCCACCCGAAACTGCTAGTGAGTATTTAAACCACAATATTTTGATTACCATTTACCAAAAGCTGTAATATTTCATCACCACAGTCATGCGCCGTTTTTTGACAAAGTTACCCATTGTATGTGGTCTCATACCCCGCATTTTCTTGTTGGCAATCTTCATATGGTATAACTGGTCACAATTTGTTTGTTGTTAGGTTAGGGTCCTAGAAAAGTGACGATCAGGATTAAATGTAGGTGAAACATATTCAGCTCGAGCTGAAGACACATATTAGTGCTTTTTCGTCCACCTTTTCTTGTTCGCTCGACACCAATCTGGGAAATGAAGAGACCTAAGAGTTGTCGATTCAAGCTAAGCAAGCTGGACTTTAGTCCTTTGATTTTAAAAGTGTAGTTATCAGCGCAAAAACATTTT
The DNA here is from genome assembly GCA_914767635.1 of Melanostoma mellinum. NCBI lineage: Eukaryota > Metazoa > Arthropoda > Insecta > Diptera > Syrphidae > Melanostoma > Melanostoma mellinum. The sequence continues at coordinate 228,799,483 of OU612059.1, read as the reverse complement.
GGATTTTACTCAAAGCTTAGGTCTTTGGAAGTCTCTGAACAGGCCTCCGCACTAAGAATTCTTTTACAGCAGGATACAAATGAAAACTACCATGGGTGTTTTTGAGCTCTAGCAGCGTTGGTGTACGCTGTCAGACAGTCAGGCAATACAATTTTTGTTAAAGGAATTCATTTAGCAAATCCACGATTGACAGTTGTACTATTCATTAATTGTATCATTTAGATTGACCATGTCCTTAATGACACACAAATTCTTTCATCCTAATTCACCCCTCCAACTTTCTTTGCAGTCACTGCCCCCCTACAGGCTCTTCACAAAATGACACTTAATTATCCCCGAATTCAATTAGTCGCTCCAACATTGTTGATTTTCCTCTCCCTCTCCCTATACGAGTGTAAACAAATCGAAGACAATTTCGAAACATCATTCGCAGGCAGGACACACACAAGTACTATGGTACACAATTTACCCATGTCCATAGCTATCTGCACACATATCAATTTAACAGCCTTCAACCCATCACAATCAACTCCGAAAACCACCCTGAAGCCATTAAATGCCATTAAAATCATCAATCAACCGAAATGTTAAATATCGAAAGAAGAGAAATTTATGTGCACGTTGATCTGTTCCAATGACTGGCCAGCAATTTGCCTATCCGGTCTGTCCGAAATGGGCCTCGATTATCCCTACACCAATGGAATTCCGCCCATAGCCCATCATTGAACCCTGAAACATTCGATACTGCCACAAATGGGTTATTATACCGAAATGTGGGGGGTTCCATTAACAAAATCATTCGGACCGTGATGTCGGTTCCACACCATCAATAAAACTTGTATCAATATTAAATTTTGTCGATATACTCGTACCAATAGGCCGGGTCATTAAGGCCAGCCTGAAACCTAATAGTGCCAACGGCTGATAACGGTGTTTGTCTCTTTTTTATTCCTTACATTTTTTTCCTCTTTCTAGTCTGGACTCGGAATCCTATGTGAAAATTTGTGATAGCGCGTTGTCGCGTGACCTATTTCCCGACGACTACCACTGCCTGGGTGACAATGAAAATCGCCCACTGAAATGGATGGCTCTGGAGACACTGCAGAAAAAGTATTATTCCGGCACCAGCGATATATGGAGTCTGGGTGTGCTGTTCTGGGAATTGGCAACTCTTGCGACCATTCCTTTTGAAGAAGTCGACATTTTCGAACTGACACCGTACCTCATGGATGGCTTCAGACTTGGACAACCTATTAACTGTCCTGATGAATTGTAAGTACTTTTTTCCCCATTGCCTAGGTTCTGCTTTTCATTTAAGTTTTTTGTTGATTAGCTTCACTGTGATGTCGTGCTGTTGGCTCTCCGATCCCAAGCAGAGGCCATCGTTTCCGCAGCTTCTTGCATACCTTCAGGACTTCCACGAAGACTTGGGCAAGTACATTTAGAAAACGTTTAGCAATGACTTTTTAACAAAAAGTAGGTAAGCTCGTGCTCACTTAATGTTAGTAAAAACAAAAAATGTAAACAAAAAGCAAATCGACCTAAGATACGGACTGAACTGCAGGCACTGAACAAGGAAACTCTGCGCACTTATTGTTATAAATGTGAATCATCACATTTGCACTCACACACATCCTGAATAGAAAGCAAAAAATTAAGACGATTCATGTTAAACAAAAACTGAAAACTAAAATTAACGTTCGATTTAAGTAGAAATTCGATCTTTGATCAGCTATTAAAGAGGAACAAAACAATTAAATGAATATTTATTTATATTATATATATTTATTGTAGATTAACGTTATATTAAATAATTTTAAATAGATAGACTCACTAGGTACGAAATAAAAGTATATTTAATATAAAACTTAAATTAAATGTAGTTACTTTTTTATACTTAAGATTGAGAGTAAATTAAAAACAAACAAAGATCATGAAACACTAATGTTACTTTTTTTTTATTTGATTTTGGTAGACAATTTAAAAACAACGTCATGAAGATTGAGATAAAATTAAAATAAATGATAAATGAATAGAAATGAAATTAATGAAATGGTAGATAGGGAAAAACACAATAAAATAGTTAAGAATTCGGTTCGGTTGGCACATGAAATAATTCAACAAATTATTCTCATAATGCAATACGTCAGTTTTCTTGGTCACAAGTTCCTAACTCTGTTAATTTAACAAAAAAGTTTTTATTTAAAAGGCAATTTTTTAGTTTAAAGTTGGTGGTGGAGCGTTTTAAGACTTAATTAACAAATCATAATAGCAAATATCTAAGCAATTGTTCCTTTTTTGAGCAGAACAGAAGTATATTACTGTCGTTTTGATTTTGAAAGCTTAGAGTGCTCATGCGGCTTTGAGATATGTGAATACCAGAGAGTTCTAGAAAGAAGGCAGATGCTGATGTGTTTGTTTTGGAGATAAGTCCAAATAAAGGGTCCGTCAAATAACTTCTTTTTTTTGAAAATGCTATAAAAAGAACTACTGAATTATTTCTCAAATTTCTTTTTTTAATTGAAAGTACAATCCTTCCGGTTTATAATGGAAAATAATTTCACACAAATGGCTGCCTCGGCTGGCCATGCAATAGAATACACGATCAGTTAAATTTTTAAGCACATTATCGATTGTGTGCAGCTATGTATTTCACCAATGACTTTACGAATATTGTCCTTTAAAGCGTCAATTGTCTCTGGTTTATCGGTGTGACACTTATCTTTTACGGCACCCCACAAATAATAGTCCAACGGTGTGAAATCGCAGCTCCGACGTGGCCAAACGACATCAGCTCTCCGGCTGATAATGCGATCTTCAAAAACAGGGCGCAAATCATCGAGTGCAGCTTCGGCTGTGTGGCACTCTTGAACCAATTGGGATTTTTAATGGCGTCATACCAAGGTCTTTATGCAAAATTCTTCTCAATGATGTCTCCGAAATGTTCAACGACGGTGAATTGATGTTGATGGCGCTTCACGCACACTTTTTGCCACAGCAGCAATATTGTCGGGCTTACGCACTGTTTTTGGCATTTCACGCTTTGGTTTATCGATGAGGATGCCAGTTGCTTTCACTTTTTTCAACATACGGAGCTGATGGTGCTTCTCTTCTTCCAAAATCCGTACGCAATTTTCGCACACATTCTGCAACATTACCATGATTTTCAAAGTAATGTTGCAACATTTCCCAGCGTTGTTCAAGCGTATACCTAACCGTATTCGTACAGCGGAAGGATAAAACTAATTATCTGTCGAATCAGACATGAGCTAAGTGGTACCATTCACGAAATAAGCACTAGTTGAAAAAAAAAACGTTAGATGGCGGACCCTTTATATGTCGTCGCTAAATATCAAAATTCGTCGGAGTAATGCTTCAGGGCTTCAAGGTAAAGAGGTAAGAAACTGAATACTTCCGAAGGTTTCTCATGCACAAAAAAAAATGTTAATTGTTGTAGCCCATTGAAGTGATTTAAAATTTATAAATAATTTAATATGTCAAATAAGGTATAACAGCAAACCTCGGTGAACCTTGGGCATAACACACTTCAGGGACCTACAATTTAATGCCGATTCAGAACGACTAAGTGGCAGAGCTATTGCCAAGGCTGGACCAGCCTTATGTGCACAGACCATCAAATTGTTGGGGCGCATTTATAAGAAAAATAACTTTAAGAGACATTAATCTTAACAAGTGCACAAAAATACGGCCGTTTGTATTTTAAACAAAAACTTTGTTGAATCAGTGCGAATAAGAATATCCATCACTCTTGTGCTGAATTATTATTTCCACATTAACTCAATGTGCTGCTTATAATCTTCCACTGAAGAGGTTGGTCATGTCCTTATATTGTGATAACACAGCCTTTTAATTTGAGCTGAAAATGAGAGTTTTTAAAAAAATTGTAAACTTCAATTAGAAAATCGCATTATACGAAATGTTGCAAATTCAAATGGAATCAAATTCAAAATATGGTAAAATAGAAAACTCAATTCAAGGCCAGAAAAACTCGTCATCAAAAAAGGGAGATTTGTCTAGATCTTTAACGGAACTCTAGTTTAGCTCACTTTATTGCTCTCGTTGGGCTTTTAGTGTAAGGCGACAACCGTTCAAAAACAATTTTATGTTTCATGTTTAAGAGATCGAGCTCTTACACAGTCATGCTCAACATTACGCCAAGTGTGCCACCCACCTTCAAGCTTAAGACATAACTTGCCTTTTTATTACATAATTTTATTTCCCCCAAATCCTGTCTCCGTTCGCTATCTTTATTCCTTCCTCTTCCCAGCCTATCTTCATCTACCTATTTTAAAAAAACAAAAAACATACTAACGGTGAAATATTTTGTAAATTCTTACACAAAATCTTCAACAAAGGACGAAACACAGGGTGACACTAGTTTATTTTTTTATAAATTTTGTATTGTAAATCGTACGTGTAAATTCAAAGTTGTGCATAAAAGAAAACACAACATTTTTAAAAACAGTAACAATGAATGTCTTTTGTGTTCATATTTTACTCCTCGGTTATTGTTAAACGTTGTCGTCTATTTTTTTCTTTTAACTTTAAAACTCAACGGATAAGGTCATATAAAAACAAAATAAGAAAAAATTCTAACAAAATGTTTAAATGGAAAGAACAGTGTTATGTCTGTGTATGTTTCAATGTCATTTTACTATAAACTAAATGTCTTTAAAAAACTGTTACTAAATGTAGATGTTTGTCACCAAACAAAAAATTAAAAAAAAAAACAATTTTATATCACTCCAGAAAAAAAAGTATAAATGAATTGACTATGATCCAAAAACTAAACAAAAAATATAAAAAAAAATTAAAGTTTCTTAAATCTGTAGCTAACTTTCTTATTCTCCTACTACTACTACACACTCTCACATACACTCTTATCATACTCAATGTGCAATAGAACTCATAGTTTAATCGAGTACAAACGAAAAAATAAATCAAATAAAGTTAAAACCAACAAATATTATGTTTAAACACGCAGAAAGTAATAAAAAATATATTTTGTAAATAAAAAAAACACACACACACAAACAAATGAAGGAACAAGGCGAGAAAAAAAAACAAAACTAATAGAATACGTACGTAAATGTGAAACTCAATTAATGTTTTCATTGTATTTTTCTCTCACTAAAACAGAAAACAAAAAAAAAGTAAATATAAAAACTAACAAATGGTTGCATGGAATTTGGCCAGAATATCAAAAGAGGAAATAAACAAATATGTATATGGTGACGATTAGAATTAAAAAAAAGTTCGAATGAATAAAGAATATATTATTTGGAAAAATTGAATTGTGTTTCAAGTGGGGGGCTGCATTGAATTCATACAACAAAATAAAATCCAGTGCCGGAACTGAGTTCTTTTAAAGGACAAAATATGGCAATCGAACTGGGAAGGTGTGTATTGAGAAATTATCCACGCAACATCCCTCATTGCTCATTCGGATGAGGATGAGGACAGAATTGTCAACTTTATTTCCCAGTTAAGCTCTAGGAAAGATTTTTTTTCAAATTATTTATGCTGAAGCTAGTTAGGAATTTCAAACAAATAAAGAGGAAAAGAATGGATTTTTCTAGATAACGATATGAAGAAATTGCAGTAAATTCAAGCCGATCTTCTAACTCTAAAGTAAAACTGGAATAAAATGAAATTATAGGTCATACGAAAAGATGTGAGATTGTCAGTTGGAGTTATAGTCCCAGCTATTATAGGCTGTCTTAACCTATTGTCACATCGTATGCAAAGCACAGTTTATATATGTATATCATGAATCTTGCATTAATCGTCGTAATATAGTCGTTTCCTCAGCGCATGAAGCGATAACGATTAATTTTACAGAAAAATGGAATGGACATTTTCTGTAGATAGTTTCATGCCGAAAAATTTGTATGCCTCTATCGTCCTACGAACAATATGTCGTGAGAGATTTCTGAAAATTTTATTTTCTAATTTTCATGAGCTTTTGAACTTTATAACTTCTTAAAGCGGAACGATATCAATGTCGATTTTCCACATCCTCATTACCACATAGTAATAAATAAAGGTGTATACCGAAATTCAGAACTCTAAGAATTTTTCCACAGATAACCCCTAAAATTACTGGACTATTGGGAACAATGCATACGGAGTGAAGTTAACAGTGTACTTTTATGATACAATGATTTGTGGTTGGTCTAATCTTCACTCACAGTTCACAGAGAGCACAGAATTGTTAAGTCATTTATCGCCTTGTGGTAACAGAATAAGACCGTAAAGGGAAACAATTGCATACAATCAAAGACCTTTTTAAAAACCATTTAAGACAAATTTCCTACCAATTGGGAGAAGGATATCATTTCGAATCAAACAGATAAACTTATTTTTGTAATATATCCCAAAACTATACACAGTATAAGTTCATCTTTAACGTTAAGAATTAACTTTCAGCATATCTTTGCCACGAGAACTCGTATTGTATAGGTGGTTCACTATTTTGAAGCAGACATGGGAGAGTGACACCTGACCCTTTCGTGACTACATTTATCTTAGTACCCGTCTTAAAAAAAAGAAAAGTTTTCTTTTCTGAAAGTTTTAGGGCCAGTTGCTCAATCGAATCATAAATTTAAGTTCTACATAAAGTTTTCATTTTTGTATGAGACGTTCCGGAATTATTAAGTTCTACATAAAATCCCCATACTAAAGTAGAACTTTATGTAGAACTTAAATTTATGATTCGATTGAGCAACTGGTCCTAAATGATTTTGGAGGAGTTATTTAGGGAAACATCTGAAATTCTAGCTCTTTCTCTTTTTCCAACAAAAAATACTTCATTCTTTAGTCTTGGCTTAAAGACTTTCGTTCCTCAAATTTACTTTCGCATCGCCAAAGAGAAGACAAAAATGTTTAACAGTTGGTGAGCTCTGATTTTCATTCAATTTGCGAGGTCTGAAGTTTAACTGAAGGCAAGCTGTGAATTTACTGAAATACTTTTACAAATCGGAGGTACACCTTCACCTTTAGAATCCGAATTACACTTATTCTTTCAAATCTCACGAAATATGGTTTTCTTGAGTTCAAAATTTTGAAACTTGAAGACAATTCTCTGCCTACTTAAGCCACAAAAGCAAAGACATTTGCACAAATGCTTTTTTAAAGTAGGGTTCTGTGGTGGTGTCCTCGAAAAATTCCAAATCAAAGTAGGTGAACACCATATAGGCGCTCTGAGCCCTTGACTACCTTTTCGAAGATACCACTGTACATCAAAAATTCTTTGCTGACGTAGGGGTCAAAGTAAGCAAGAAGCCTTTATCCCAAAAGTCAAGCACTTGAATCTTGAAGTATGGGTAGACCTTTTAAAATTAACTGTGGGCCGTGTTGCCCGTTTTCTGAACCAGTCTATCCAAGTCATTTATTGCAATGCAATTATGCTTCCAAAGTGTGAAAAGTTTAATATTTCTTATCTAAGATCGATAACATGGTATGATGACATCAATCAGGTAGGTTTTTGATCGGAAAATAACCCGTAAGCTATGGAGAAGACAACGCCTGTGATTCCAACTCACATTTACGTTGGTTTTTCCAAACCACGATTTACAGTGTTGGAAAAAGAGCTCTATTGTGAGTTGACCAAAACTGACATAAAGATGCTTTTGTGGGCTGCGGAAGTAACAAGGTCTGATTGAACTAGAAGTTAGCGAGATGTGGAGAAGCCACCCCCTCAAAAATATCATAATTCAGAAAAGGGAGGTCGACATACTCAGTTGGTAATGTAATGTTAAAGTAATAGATCCGGAAAACCGCATCAAAAAGGCAACACATGATCAACGAAGGCCAGAAGACCTAAACATTCCTGGTGGTACATAGAAAAGCCGCGATATCGGCATTTGATTGGCCTCAGACATGGTGAATCCGAAACCGGAAAGCTTGATGACCCTTTCTGACGTCAATGCACCGTTTTTAGGGGGGGCTACTAATTTGAAACCAATATACTATAAGCGCTCTATAAATAATTGAAATGTACCACAGCTTTAAATATTACGTGTAGAACTTGTATTTCATAAATTTATGCACCCTCATTCCGCTCCTGGTATCATCCAATTTACGTTGTTAACATGTATACAGCTCTGAAATTGGCTAGAATAACAAATTTTACTGCCTTAACATGCATCCTGACAACTTTTCTGACAGCATCCCAATAAAAACAAATCTCAAACAATGCTCTCGAATGGATTGACATATACCATTTTATCCACCCGCGCCACAGGAGGGATAAGGATGTACAATATTCTTTCCGCAGTGTACGTACGTATACAACATTGACAACATATACAAACAGAAGCATAAAAGTATAAAGTCAAGCGATTTAATTAAACGGTCATTAAGTCGGCAATTAACAGCAACAAAACATAGCTGCGAGCTACGAAAATCCTCAAGCTCACCCTTAACATTTCAGAGAATGGAGTTATTGTTCTCGAGCAATGTGTACACTGTACAGGTCCTGACGCGACGTCATCCAAATTAACGCAGCGCGACACAATTGTTCTCGATTAATTTCACGCTGCAGTGTTGTGCGCTGTTGATCCACTTTACCTTCCATCCAACCTATTCATCCCTCACGCAACAGGGGGTGGATTTGAGTTTCAACTTATCGCCTCGGGAAAAACATATAAAAGGCTAAGCCCCATGCCAAGGACGGGGAGGGAAATTGATTGAAAATGTTTTTTCTTTTCTACTTTTTTTTCTTTCTTTTTTCGTTTTGTTTTGTATCATTTTTTTTTTTTTTGCTGCCCGTGTAATTGAAAAAAATAAAAAAAAAATACCTGCATGCCTAAGCGTCATGTCACTCTCAGTTGTGTAGAGCACGAGCACGAGGCACGAGCAACAAAAAGGCAAAACACTTTACGTTCAAGGAGGAAACATATTTAACCCAAGAAGAAGGGTTGATTTTACTGTGTCACAAGTTGACATGTTGTTGCACCCTTATTGCTGTTTAATAAAAATAAAATAGAAAAGAAAGTAAATATCAAGTAAAAACAAGTCTGCCATCCAGCGAGCCCCAAACATGCCAGAGAGCATATATACAAACAAAAATAAGAACACACCCCATCCGCACGCTGCCCATTATTCGGCCTGACATGTGTCCCCTGGTTTAATTGGAAATATCGATAAAAGTAATAACACTGCAGTTAAGTACATGTGGAGCAAGGGCAATCCTAGAGTGGCAACAGTGGCGTATAATCACGAAGTGGTCCCTCTTGGTCGACGTCCTCATTTCAGTATACGATAGAAATTTAATGCTAACGAGGCTTTCAAGGTTTTTTTTTTCCTTTGCCTTTGAATGAGTAGGACAAGACAGCCTTGGTTTTAGAAATTGAGGAAATTATGCCAACCATAAATGCCGCATGGGGCTTGCTTATGGGTTTCTCTTTTTTGCAGCTTAGCTCCTCTCAGCCTTAACTTCTGTATCCAGATGTGCTGAATTGTAAGACCTGGGATAAGAATCTTATAATGTTCTTCCTACGGTCAATGAAGTTGTTGCACTTGGGACTCATTTCACTGGGACAGTCATTTAACTGAAAGGGTATATCAGTACATACTCAAATTGCTCTCAAGGATGTTTGGAAGATATTCACATAATGAAAATGTAAAGGTTTGATTTAATTGTAGTGAGCACTTTCCTGAGCTCCTTGTCATTTGGAGAGTAATTGGAAATATTGCATTGAAAAGCAACAGGAGGATAGGATTGATATGGCAAATGGTGTGTAGTAAGAGCTCATCGTATTTTACGATTCAAATTAATGTTCCTTCGTTCTGAATATTACCCAATTTTGAAACATAATGATGCTACTCACTTGTCGATTTTAGTTTGCTCAGTCATACTCATTAACCATAAGCAAACAATAGGGATGAAGGTAAAGATATAATCGAAAGATGTCCTTATGAGCCGTGGCACCGGCAGGAAGTTAGTAGGCAGGCAGACTGGGTATACTTTGTTAATAATACTCTCTTTTCGATGTACATATGTATTTTAACCTCGAGAAGACAAAAGCCTGCTTTATACATTTTTTTTTTTTTTTTTTGCTCAACTCTGATAAATATCGAAGTGTGCCATCCAAATGCCTAGCCCTCGATTTCAAGGACGAACATGACAGAGATGAGCTGTGCAAAGTCATATCTAGGTTACACTTTACACAAACATGCATCGCTTATTTTGAGTGTAGTTTGGTTTTTTGAGGAGGACTTGCCAATCCTGAATTACCTTACTTACTTACTTAGGTGGGCATTACAATTCGGGGTGAGAATGGGCCCTAGCCAGCCTTCTATAACGACTTTGATGTCGGGCGCGCTCTTTCCAGTTTTGCACTCGAAGCCGGTTGAGGTCTTCTTCCACTTGATTGCGCCGCCTAAGACGAGGTCTTCCCCTTCCACTACTTCCCTGCAAGGTACTTTCTAAAACCCGTCGAGCCGGAGTGATGGGGCCATCCGTTCTATATGGCCCAACCATCGTAGCTTCGCAATGCGTACTCTTCTGGCTATGCCCATGTCGCGGTGTAACGAGGGGCCTAGTACTACCTCACCTACTGATCTATGGGGGATATTAGATGGCTTCCCCAAGCCGAATTGTGTTGATGGCTAGAGAGCCTATCTGTTGGAAATAAGAATAGAGGCTGAAGAGCCAAAGTGTTCTGTTCTACTTCAAACTTAAAAGAGAATTTATTACACTGAACTTAAGCTATTTATACAAAATAATCAACTTACACACTAACATCTTAAACCAATATCAAATATACATATTATAACTAACACATAGAAATATTTGGGATTCCGAATTCTGTGGGAAATAAACGAACAACGGAACCCGGTAGCATACTTGCTATGTCATCAAATTAATAGCACATGCCGATATGCATAGCCCGTCTAATACAATGCACAAATGTATCCAAATACGTCCAGCCATATGCACTACACAGTATGCAGTACATTGAACCTTAGTGAGTAGGTAGATACACTTGACAAAAGTAATCTGAAGCGTCGCGTCCCGTCATCGTCAGTGGCATTGAAATTATTACTTAATAATTTAGTGCATGAGGTTGATACTCATGACCATGAATGAAATATGAGTTCAAGGTTGGCTATCGTGAAGCGTAATGTGGATTAACGTCAATGACCGGAATTAAATGTATAATGACGTGGTCGCTAGTGTGATCCCTTCACACCACCCTTCCTGGGGAAAAGGAGAAATCATGACATATCTTGATTTCTTCTTTTAAGCGACACTAACTTGTTTTTCTTTTTCTTCGGAATCCCAATATATATATATATATATATTTTTTTTAAACATTATTTTCTTTTATACTTAGTGTGTATTACTTACGCATATAATATAATACAATTTTTCATTTTTCATTTTCATTCATACAAGTAACTTATTTTTCTTATATTCTAGTTGTGTTTTTTAAACATTATTTTCTTTTATACTCAGTGTGTATTACTTACGCACATAATATAATATAATTTTTCATTTTTCATTTTCATTCATAGAAGTAACTTATTTTTCTTATATTCTAGTTGTGCACAACAGTATAATTTACTCTTATTAAAAATTAAGTTAATCAATTAAATGAAGTAGTTATCTTGTATGTATATATATATGCATATAATATTATTTACATTCTCTTCCCCTTTTTTTTGATTTTGATTTAATTAGCGATTATATAAAAGTTAAATACATGTAAAATGGTTTTAGTCTATTCTTGTGTACTGTTATTCTTTTGTTATCGTATTTGATATCACAATTTACACCATTTTGAGACAAAACTTCGTATGGTCCTATAAATATTGGATCTAATTTTTTTTCTAGCTTCGTTTCTTAATAAAACTAAACTTCCATTTTCAAAACTACTACTCTTTGTTTGTCCCTCTTTATCATACCTATCTTTCCTAGCATTTTTCTTCTTTATAAGCGTTTCTCGGGCATCTCTATGGGCAACTTGTAATTTATGTTTAAGGTCAATTACGTAATTGTCATAGTTGTACACCGGTTCCATTTGTTTTGTCAGATTGTTGGGTAAGCTACATTGCTTTCCGAATATCAATTCGAATGGAGTGTAACCCGTTTCTGAGTGTACGCGGAAGTGTTATAACAGAAAACGTAATATGGCAACCAAGTGCTCCAGTCCGTGTGTTTTTCTGAGACGTAACTTCTAAGATATGCTCCTAAAACCTTATGTGAATTTTCTAAAGCTCCTATGCTCTCATGATGGTACGCTGTAGATTGTAATTGTTCTATTCTCAAAAGCTTACAGATACTTATGTATGTATTTAGATCCATCTTCAGATTCTTCTAAAGGTCCTACTAGGTCTATAAATATTTTGTCAAAACCTGATTCGGCTGTTGATGTGATAGTCATTGGTTGTTTCTTCGGTTGGTTATATTTGTTTCGTTGGCATACTGGGCAGTGCTTAACGAATGTCGTCACATCGTTTTGCATTCCTGTCCAAAAGTATTTTTTCTTTATATTTTGGATCATACGGTTTATACCTGCATGTCCACTGGTTGGAAGTATGTGAAAGTCGTTTAGTATTAATTTCTTCTTACAAGGATCGGTAATTTCAATAACATTATCTATGAGGTATACCTTTATATTACTTTCTTTAAACATTTCTCCTAATATATTTTTTAATTCATTAATTTTATATTCTCGACGGCCGTCCGAGAGTTTCTTTATTTCATTTTTAGTAATATATATTCTCTTAATTGATTTGGGCCCGCAGAATTTTTGCACATCCCTCGACAATATTTTGCCAAATAATGTCGATTGGGTTGTAGTGCTGTCCTTGGGCTTCTTTAGGAGTAAACTATTCCCTTTTGGAATATACGCCAAAACTTTGTTTGGTCCTATAATTATGTCGTCCTTGAAATTAACTAAATCTTCCGTAAAATTGTCAACGATTTTTAATTCAATAACTTTTAGTCCGCTTTCGGGTGGTTTCAGAAGTTCTGTTATCAGTAATACCTATATTTTTTTTCGGAATATTTTCTTTTTTGGGGTTTTATTGAAGTTTTGCAAGTATTTCAACGGAAGTTTTTCTTTTAGTGTTTTTTATTGTGTTGAACAAATGATAACAGAAATTTTTTTTATCAATTTATGGGGGAGATATGAAATTTTTTTTTTTTTTTTACAATTTTTTTTAGGGTTTTTTCATTTATGTTTTACTTTCATAAGAAGTGTTTTTCGTTAATTTTTTTTTTTTTGTTTATACATTGTTTATACATTGAGAAAAAAAAATTTTTTTGTAAAAATTTAAAACTGCTACATTTTTAATTTCATTAGTAATAATAATTTTCTGAACAATACAATTTTAAAATTCTTTGTGGCTAAATAAACTATAAGGATTATGACAATGTCCATGATAACAAGATTTGTTTCTTGAATCAGTTTCAGTTTCAAAAATCAAAAGAAAGAGAAAAAAAAAATCGCCAAAAATAAAAAGAAAATGGTTAAAAATTTTATGGAAATTTCTTATCTTTGATAACGTTGTAAAGTTTCTTTTTTTCGTAAACCAAAAAACTATTTTCTAAAGTAACTAATTCTAATTGGAGCAGTTGTAGTACTGTAGTACATAATATTATCGATTTGGAGACTCATCTGCTTTCTTCCTGTGAAACTCTTTGCGATGGATGCAGTATAATGTTCGGTAAAAGTTTAGGACGTTGTTTGTGCTGCTAATTGTGATCACCCTCATGATGTTGCCTGGCTTTTGTTTAATTGTAGTCATCTTTGTTGGTGTGTATTTTTGTTTTACATAGTATGGATGTCAAAGCATACGATTTAGATACTACAATTTAGGAAACGGAGTGTAGCCAACCGCAAGCACAGTGAGGCACTGAACCTCCTGGAATCTTCTGACTCCTGGCAGGATCGCCATGTAACGAGGGGCCTAGTACTACCTCACCTACTGATCTATGGGGGATATTAGATGGCTTCCCCAAGCCGAATTGTGTTGATGGCTAGAGAGCCTATCTGTTGGAAATAAGAATAGAGGCTGAAGAGCCAAAGTGTTCTGTTCTACTTCAAACTTAAAAGAGAATTTATTACACTGAACTTAAGCTATTTATACAAAATAATCAACTTACACACTAACATCTTAAACCAATATCAAATATACATATTATAACTAACACATAGAAATATTTGGGATTCCGAATTCTGTGGGAAATAAACGAACAACGGAACCCGGTAGCATACTTGCTATGTCATCAAATTAATAGCACATGCCGATATGCATAGCCCGTCTAATACAATGCACAAATGTATCCAAATACGTCCAGCCATATGCACTACACAGTATGCAGTACATTGAACCTTAGTGAGTAGGTAGATACACTTGACAAAAGTAATCTGAAGCGTCGCGTCCCGTCATCGTCAGTGGCATTGAAATTATTACTTAATAATTTAGTGCATGAGGTTGATACTCATGACCATGAATGAAATATGAGTTCAAGGTTGGCTATCGTGAAGCGTAATGTGGATTAACGTCAATGACCGGAATTAAATGTATAATGACGTGGTCGCTAGTGTGATCCCTTCACAGCGGTACAACTTATACAGCTCGTTGTTGTATCTTTTTCTCCACACATTGTCTGCGCATACGGGACCAAAGATTATTCGTAGAATTTTTCCTTCGAAACGACCAAGGGTTTCCTCATCCGCTTTCAATAACGTCTATGCTTCCGCGCGCCGTAAAGCAGGACCGGGATGATCAAAGTCGGAATTACCGCATCGGCGTATATCAAACGGCTATTCATCTAGGATTAAAGGTCGATTTATGGTGGAAGATCGATTAAGTCCCGTATTACTCGATAGCGTGTGCGGGGTAAATCTTCTCCTGCCTTTGTGGTGTGCACAGAAATTTAACTGAGGAGAATATCAGAAATGTATACGGCGAATAGTGATTGTTACTATCTAACTTGGCAGTCTCCGTTCGAAGCCATGTTTAACCATTGTGTGTAGAGAAGCGAATGCTGCGCCACCGTGCTCCTCCGGTCCAAAGCATTGTTATATCGATTCATGAACTTACTATAGTTTTTATATACAGTATTCGTGCTATTGCTTTTGTGTGAGAGCGATGACACACGACTGAATGCCTCTTTAGGCTCACACGCACTCATTTTTAAAGCAGATGCTTGTGCTGTCCAAATTGCTATTAGCTATAGCTACGTTACGAAAAGTGGTTGGATGGGAATAATGATCTGTATTTGCAGCGACAGCCAAGCTGTGCTTAAAGGCCTTCTCAACCGTTAGAGGGTTACTTCGAAAGTGATCCAGGAATGCAGGAGCTCTCTGAACCCGTTTGGGTTCCAGGCTATCACGCCATAACTGGAAATGAGATCGCCGATGAACTTGCGAGGCAAGGTACTCAGATAGCTTTTTCAGGAACTGAACCGTCGATAGGTCTGTCAGCGTCCTCGGTGAGGCTTTCAATCAAAGTTTGGATCTGCCAAGACCACAGTCCTAGATGGCATGCCTTCTTTGCATGCAGAAAGACCAAAGGTTTGCTCCCAATGTTGATAGGAAGATTGCAACATTTTTGCTATTCCGTAGCAGAAAAGACTGTAGAAAGCTTATTGGCGTTGCCACGGAGCACTTCTCTTTTGCCAAACACTTAAACATGTTTGGCTTTAGTGATACCACACTCTGTGAATCTTATGAAGAAGATGAGAACACCGCGGAGGACTTCCTCTGTGAATGTCCTGCTTTTTCTCTCATGAGGTTATAAATACTCGGCGTAGACATGGTGAGAGCTGGTAACTTAGGCTCCCTTATCATGGCAGAGTCTTTCGGCTTTTCTACGAACATCTGAAAAGCTATAAAAAATAGAAGGTTGCTATCTGGTAGCATAAAGGACCGGTATTTAGGTCTGAGTGCTCCAGCCAGTATTTTAAAAGTCTCCAACTGAGAAAGAAAAAATACTTTTTTATGTAAAAATGCCACTGGTTCAGGCAAACTAAACTTTATTACAAAGTAATGGTGAAAAGATTGAGTAAGACAAAGTATTATTATTAATTGAATTGTATACCAATAAGAAGTTGAAAGTAAAGTTTTATTTATGGCGCCGAGTGAACGTAACAATATAAAAACCTTT
Organism: Melanostoma mellinum; assembly: GCA_914767635.1. Classification (NCBI taxonomy): domain Eukaryota; kingdom Metazoa; phylum Arthropoda; class Insecta; order Diptera; family Syrphidae; genus Melanostoma; species Melanostoma mellinum. Next base: position 228,783,334 of record OU612059.1, on the reverse strand, counting down.
TCCAGAAAGAAAGTATACTTAAAAGTTAATGCCCATGAATTTTAATTCCCGAATTGCCCTTGCAGCTCCATTGCCCATGAATTTCAACTCTCAAATTACCTCTGTATAAGTTTCTTTAACTATCCTTCCTAACTATCTCTTTTGAATATTCCACTTCTTAAATGAGTTTTAGTTTAAACCTTTGTTTTGCTCAATACACAACAATTTTGCTTCCCTTTTTCTAGGTACATAATCTGTTTATGCTTGGCAGAGGCAGTTTTTTCTTATCTCTTAATCCAAACGATAATACTAAAAAAAAATCTTCAAAATTCAAATCCTTTGCCAAAAGCTTTGTTTGGGTTTTTGTCCTACATTCTTTATATTTCTCCATTGCCACTTTTACCACATTTACAAATTTCAAAAACTAAGCAAATGGCTACAATGATTGATTGTTATCACCCGACTATACCGTACTTTAAGGCAGCAATCATTGTGGAACAGAAAAAACCTTTCATGTACTCATCGTCGTCGTATAGTAAAAGCATATCCCCGATGGCTAGTAAGCATCAGATGTGTAATCTTTAAAATTGCTGCAATTTATTTAAATTCCCTTGTAAATTCATTGAGTAATACGGATGTTCGTCCTTTCTTTTTTTTTTTCTTGATTTTTTTTGGTCTTGATGTGGAAAAAACTATCTCAGCCATGAGAAAATTGAGGATTACAAAAAAAGGGCTAAATCCATATCCATGTCGGTTGATGTTTGGGGATCCATGGGAGATGATGGGCTATTCAAAGGCGCCTATACCAAGCATGTGAAATTTCTCTAAAATGGCCAAAAATGGCAAATGAAACAACTCTTTGTCGCAGACCAAACCAAAAACACATTTCTATGGTAAATGGGTGGCTCCGACGAATATACAGATAAACCCTAAGCCAAATGGTTAACCTGGAGAAGTCAGCAGCTCCTCAGAAAGTCATTTTACACACAAACACACGTATATACAAACATTTATGTATATCGACGATCCTTTGGACATTATAGAATTTTGAAGTTGTGTTACTTTCATTTTGGCGCTTCGTGTTCCTTTTCTCTGGGCAAAACCATTATCTCTAATCAAAGGTATTTCATCGCCGCAGTTCTACAATAACTCTCCTCTGTTAACGGAAACATAGTTCTATGTCAATGGCAAGGATTTCCGGAATTTTTCCCTTGGACACATTTCTATTGTGTACGGGTGTGGTGTTGCTTCTGTTCGACGTTTGTCTTTTTTTTCTATTCTATTCTACTTGCCGAACGCCAACATCGAATCAAGGATATGATCTCGAATTTTATCCACAAATTCAATGGTCAAGTTGTAGAAGAATAAGAAGCAGTGGTATGGCTATGCACAGTAGGGCAACGGCATGGCAGTGCCCTTATTTTATTTTATCCTTTTCATGGTAGTCCTCTATAGAATAGGTACCATCGCTGTTGGTTGGGTGGTTGTGGGAGGGAAGTATGGTGTAACAATAAAGAGACAAATTTCAATGGCCTCTGCTTGAATGATTTTTATTTTTCAATCGACCTTTCGTCTGCACTTTTCTGATTTTACACTTTAAAAAAATACTTTTCCTCAGACGATCTTAAGCGCCCCATACACTGTCAGTTTAACTGAAGATAATCGTAAGGCCGTAGATCGGGATTGCCCACACATTTATCAGTTGATCTGAAGATAATGGACTGCAGCTCGCCCGGACTGAAGGTGTGTGGTCGCCGGGCAGGCGGGGATAGGATGAGAGATTGTCGACAGGCAGCGACCTGTCGTATAATGATCTCATGTGCCCCCCACCACACACTGTCAGTTAGCCTGCAGGCAAACGATCTGTTGTCACCGTTTCCATCAGTTTTGCGTGAGATAATTTTCGTGAGATCATTCACCAGCCGAGATTGGACTGACGAGGTTGACTGCTAGTGTATGGAACTCGGCGATATTGGTCTTACGATCGCCTGTTGAGGCGACGGCCTGCAGGCAATCGCATAGTGTATGGCCCCCTTTAAAGTTTAACCAAATCTGAAGTTCCCTACGTGAAATAATCTTACGATTACTTGTTTCAACTTCTAGTAAATTTACATAGCTTGCAATTGGGAGGTAGGGTACGCTGTACCTTTATAAGTGATTCATTTGAATGTCTAATTTTGCTTCGACACAAAATGATCACTGTTTTGATTCAGTTCAATGTTACAGTTTCATGTTATAGACGAAGTTTCCGTTTTTGATGTAAAATGCGTTGTTTCAGTTTCTTAAGTTCCTACTTTAAGATAATCTAACTATTATAGATTCCTACTTTAATTGATCAAAAGTCCAATTTAAACACAAAAACTGTAGACCAACCAGAGGCTGAACTAAGTTCGACTATCTGAGAAAATTAATGCGTTGACCCGACCAAGAAGTTTGATATGTCCTTACAACAAACAATTAGTGGCTACGAAGACAGAAAACTGCTTAGGAAATATAAACAAGGGAGAACACCTCCACTCTGGTTTGCACGCTGCTTTCCTGTTGCGTTTTCATGTTTCAGTTCCTTTTTAGAATTACATATTTTGGTTTACCCCTTAAATTCAATAACATTTCACTTTTCATCTAATTCTTCATTTTTGAGGAATAATTTAAACAAAAAATATTTTTCACTGTAGGAGCCATTGGTTTGCTGTGTATGTGACAGGACAATGGGAATGTAAATTCATAGAACTTTCGAGTCAAAAATATTTCCTCAAAAAGCAACCTATAGCTTTGCTTGGATAGAAGCAAAGCTATAGGTTGTATTCTTTGATATTTATACAAAACTGCGGATGTGATGCTAGCCCATGCCATGGCTTTGACCGAAGAAAATATTATCCCACGCCGCTTTCAATGTTTTCGGGTAGCATTTCATGTCCTTGAACAATCGCCAACTGTCGTCGAAATTGCTCAATTGCACGTGATGGGGCGTACAGAATGAACAGTAACCTGATAAAAGATACGTCAATGGGAAAATAGACTGGAATAGCTTTTTTTTCTTGTCTCTCACTCATTCTCTCCTTCTATGTAAACGATTAAAGAAGCCAGCCGCTGCTAAGGCACTTCTTCGTATTTCAGTTCCCAAGCTCTCACTCCACAAACGCACTTTGTTTGCATTCGGATTGAATGATTCTGTCTGTGTCCATTAAAGCGAGAACAACAACCTCCAATGAGCAGGAGATATATGAACAGCTATGGCAGTTAAAGCAAACAATATGTTGGACAACATTTCGCTATCGCACAACACTGGCAACGATCCTTGGACCTGGACAAGCTCACCCCTGTTTTTTATCATATCAGCATAGCCGCGGCGGCGGTGGCGGTGGTGACATCACATCGCATGGGTACATTTTCCATATGCAGCCATTTACGCCCGCCCTCAACCGACTGCTCCGGGATGGCAGAATCGATTTTTAATAAATTTGTATAAGATGGACACAATGTCATAGAAAAAGGGTATTTATGTTTGTCTCCTGTTGAAGCTATGCGGTGCGTCCTCCTGCAGGCATAGTGATAGATGAATGGAATCGTGTATGTATATGGGAGAGGGGGTTGGGTGTAACATTTTATGAAAAGGATGTCCCTTCCGGATGAGTTGGTGTACCAAACAGACCAACCCCTTCCATCATATGGACATTAGGGAAAGTGGAATTTGATGCGAATGATTTGAAAAGATGTCGTCATCGACAAATGAATAGCTTTTCAGTGATAGGAAACGAAAGGAAACAGCACTTCTCAAATTGTACAAAAAAAAAAACACAGAACACTGTTAAAGTAAATAGGCTAAACAAGTTGTCTCTCGAATTTCTGTTTCAACGACAAATTCAAATGACAGTTTATCTTCTTGCAAAATAAAACAATCAAACTAACAACTGCCAATTTGTAATCAAAATCAAACGCTGCTGACATCTGTTGTTCAGACTTGTGTTCATTTCACAATTGTACGGTTTTGATTTATGCACTCGATAGAGGCCGCCATGTTTTATGTTGTTCAAAGTGAGTGTAGAAACTACAATAATAATTACAGCTTTTCCGGTGTTAGTGTCATCTAGCGGCAAGTAGTAGCATCAATGGATTGTGCTTAATAGCTTCGAAGAATACTCGATAGATGTCCTAAAATTGAAGTCATTCCATAAGCTTTGTTTTTATAGGAAATATGTTTTTGTTGATTTTTATTTTATTCAGATTTGAAAAGCTTCAGGGAATGTGTAGACTGTAGAGTAGAAACGGGCAGAAATTTTTTTCCTTTATTGCGTTAAATTTTTTTATGTCTTTTAGTTTTTTTATACGGATCAGAGTAGACAAAATCAGATAACGAATCCGAGAAACACAAGCAGTTACCTGAAAGTTAGACGATTTCAATTGGGTTGAATGTGTTTTCAGCCCAGCCAACAACACAATTTTTGTAATTTCGAATACCTGTGTAGGTATCTGTCAAAATTTGAAGGAGATTTGATCAAATGAATTGGATAATAACTATTGTAAGTGCTTAAAAAAATTATACCTATTTTATTTTAGGAATTGGTCATAACAGGAAATTAATTTTTTGATAGAAAATGGTTAATTAAAGAAACGAAATGGCTGACTAAAAAACAAGGACTTTACTGTGGATGTAAGGGCGAAAGCCTACAAGGCTCCATAGAATGATTCAGAAAGACAAAGGAATCGGTATAGTCCTTGCATAAGAGCTTCATACTTCATACAATTGGTGATGCGAGGAGAAGCGTGGATTGTTTTCGGCGCATGTGTTTCGTTTTAGAAAAAATGCGTTTCTCACTACAAAAATCCCAAAAGAGGAATTTTAAGTTGTTGGTGGAGAAAAATTTTAATAGATAGGTATTTTGGAAAACAAGAATGAATTATGAAGGCTACTGTGGATGTGGAGGTATGCATTTTGTACGGAAAACCCTTTTGCTGAAGACACCTAGGTATCCTAAGTTCGTGCAGAACACACAGTCTTATCTTATTTGATGCCATGTTCATCATTCATTTGAGGCATTTTATGACCGACAGCAGTGTTGGAAATAAAACGGGTTCTAATCGTTTTGCCATTTGGTGACCAAATTTATTTGAGGCTTGGATGAAAGACTGAAAGGAATACTTCTGCTAACAGAATTGTTTGTAAAGGCGAAGAAGGAAATGAAAGAAGCAAAGGCTACTAGTAGTAGGGGAGCCCGAGCCGCTAAATTTGCAGTTACTAAAGCGTCATGGGGACTTATTGGATTGTGAAGTTTACGTTCTAAAACGAAAAAAAGTGTAGATATGGAAGTTTTTTATTTTAGTGGGGCGATGGGCGTGTATGAGCTTTTAAAAATGTAAAAAAAAACAGTTAAATTGAAATACTCGAGCGCGTCAGATTTTCATAGAGTATACGCGCTTTGTCTTTCTTATAACGGATATATAATAATCTGACGATTTACTGGGGGCAAATGGGCGTAAAGAGAGGTTAGAAAAACAAAAAATAAAAAGTTATTCGAGCGTGTCAGATTTTCAAAGTGAATGTTAAATGTACTCTAAAAAGTGTATATTTCAATAATCTGACAATTTGAGTGGGGCGATCAGTCATGGCTGATTTTTAAAAATGTAAAAAAAACACGTGACTTTGAAATACTCGAGCGCGTCAGATTTTTATACAGAGTGATCAACTTGATGTCTTCGTCCTCCAGGATGATAATCTGACAATTATATGGGGGCGTACTCTTAGTTTGACAATTTTAAAGTAACAATTCTTTGTTGTTTCTATTTTTTGTTACTGGATGCAATCAAAAAATATGTACACATACCTATTATGTATTTAAAAATTTTGTATCGAAATTTTGTTGAAAATACTTTTAAAAAAAATCCTGAAAGTTTGAGCCCTTAATATTAATTTTAAGTGCTCGATCAAGAGGTGTGAAGATTTTCCATTGAAAATACACGGAAACTCTGATTTTTTTTTTTTTTAAATTACTATAACTCAGCGGCATTTCATGGGATCGCTTTAACCGAAGATGTTTTTTTCTCAAAATTGAAAGCTCTACAAAAATGTTCTTTTTGGCAAAGTCGTTACTCATACCGGGAAGGTGGTACGGGTCACTTAACCAGATTTTTGCATAAAATTCACGTTTTGTCGCAGTTATCTCGTAAATAACAAAAGCTACAGAAAAATTGGAAATTACAAACTTGTAGAGAATTTAGTTTTCTACAAAAAAAGTCTTCTGGACCAATTGCTAATATCAATATTAACCGAGATATTAACCATCATATATTATACATTTGACTGACGATTTTACCTCAATCGCCCCAACCAAAATGTCAGATTATATGTTTTCTGTAATCCTGATAAAATTACCTTCAAAATAAAAAAAAAATTAATCGCGCTCGAGTATTTCGAAACATCGATTTTTTTTACATCTTTGTGACTCGCCTACTTACGAAGGCCCCGCTCAAATTGTCAGATTATTGAAATATACACTCTTCTCGATGTAATCAACCTACCATCTTTTAATCTGACGCGCTCGAGTATTTCCGATGATCGACTTTTTTTTTACTAATCTGACGGGCTGCTCTCAGCGAACGCCCCAACATTTAGGTTTAATATATGGTAGGAGTACATTACATGGTGCAAGGTTTCTCCCCATATGATTTTCTGACGCGCTCGAGTAACGCGCGAAATCCCCTCTTGGGCTCCCCTACTATAGGAGAATCATGCGACACAATTTGGATAAAGAAAGAAATCAATTCAGTTTTGAGTAGATGTGCACAGACATCTCTGTATGCAGAGAGCACAGCACAAAGTAATGAGAACCAAATTACTGCAACGTATTAAAAAAGCGGTATCATCAGATCAACAAGCCAAAGAAACTTTGGAGATATTGAAGTGATGAAGCTAAAGAAGTGATAACTGAGAAGAAACTGGCTGGCAAGTGGCAAGAAAGAGGGGCTAAGAAGAAGTGCATAAGCAAAGAGCAGAGCATGCTTCAGGAATAGGAAGTTTGAACAATTTTCTGCTTCTACTGCTGATATAAACAAAGCTGCTCAAGAGAAACATAAAACAAACATTTTAATAAAACTGCAACCATCTCAAAAAAAATTTGAAATGTTCAGAAAATTTGATCACCAAAGCTCATAATTTAAGTCATTATCTATGCTCTCGGACAGCTTTTTGGGAGATGACGGCAATTTCTACAAAGTGGTGACAGATGTCAGTACTGAGATGAGCTTTTGAACGAACAGTTTCGTCAAAAGCACCTGTCTAAAGCTTAACCTAACTTAACGGGAATACATCAAATTACACATTACAGTCGAAAAATTTAGTGAGGAAGTTAAGGACTTCAAAAGAGGTAAAGTCACTGGGTCCAACGAGATACAATATAAGTTTTAGATAAAGATGGGAGACATCGGAACACGAAAAAATCGTCAACATCAAGAGATTGGTGAAAAATCTTCCTTCTACGTTCTACCAATGCATAGGTATACCTATAGGGAAAGAAGATACACAAAGTGTGATAGCTATCGTTTGATCAACCTGGTGTCCCAAACTTTGAAGGCATTTAAGGCTTCTTTCCAAAAATGTTTGAGATAATTCCGGCAAAGCATTGCATATTGAGACTAAGTTCAAAACGCGATTTAATAATGTTATGTACCGGAGGAATGTGGTGGCGCAGCATTTGCTTAATAAGATCGCCATACCAGTCCAAAAGTCTACCTAATAATACTATCGTTTCTATTTATGTACATACCTACAATGGGCAAAGCCAAACCTAAAGCGGCATTGTGATTCTGGCATAAATCAGAGACGCACAAAATAAATCATTAGTAGGTTCCCACGGTGGTATACCAGTGACTTAATGGTTAGCATATCAGTCTGTTAAGAGGGAGGTTCGCCGCAGTTCAAATCCCAACAAACACCATCGTTTCCATGTGTATCGCCTTTCGCAAGGAATTTGCAAGTCCTCCGGTTTAAGATTTATTGCCATGAAAAGTGATATCTGGATTAGCCGTTCGGAATAGGCAGAAAATTATAGGTCCCATCCATTCCGTCACAAGCTCACAAGGCATGGTTGTTAGGTATATGCGCTAAGACCTTGGGTTTGATCACCATTATAAAAAATATTTTTGTCGTGAATATTTCCACTTAACTTGGTAGGTACCTACTAATACCGTCGAATCATTTGGATATATGCGTTGCTGTTCATTTTTTGAATTTTGTCCTCTTATATAAGATACAATGAAAATCAAATAATTCAAAAAAGATAATAATTAAATCAGTACCTACGAGGGTGGGTCAATAAGTCCCCGGTGTGTTGTGGTGGATCAACGTTTCGTCCACGGTTACGAAACGGGCAAAAACTCGTTCACAACACACCGGAGACCAAACAAGAGTCAAAACAATCGGTTTCTCGGGGTGAAACACTTTTTTCTATTTTCACGCAGTAGTCTGATATTAACGGTTCTCAAAAACAAACAAAATGAGCCAACTGACAGATAACTGTTGACGGGAGCAGTGCTGCCGTCATTGCAATTAAGAGGCGGGAGATTCAAGATGCCACTGACATTTTAACCCAATAAATCAATAAATTAACTTTTCAGTCACAATTGGAATAGACGGTATGTCTCCCAAAATGTTTAAACCAGAGGTCAGCAAAACCCGTTAAATATTTAATTTTCCACCATGGTTTTTAGTATTTTGGCAAAACAATATTGTCTGTTGAGTTTGTGCGAAGGCCTAGCATTCTTTAAAGATATAATTAATGTGTAAAATGAACCCTTTTATAAAGAAGATGAGGCAATTGCAAAGGGGGAAAGTTACGTCACGCCAGCTTTCTCGTGTAATTACCAACTTGTTGACTTAGCACGGCATACTCAAGGCCTGATGAAAATTTAAACAGCTTCAACCCTCGTTCAAAAAACCTTTTTTTTATTGAATTTTGACTTTATAATTGAAACTATATACATAATGTGGTTTAACAAGCCCAGAAATAGGGTAATTCGAATTAGTAGGTATATGTGAGAACTTCAAAAACCTGAATTTTTTAAATAAATTTGGTAAAAAAATGTTGTTGTTGTTGCCGTATAATTTGCTTAAAATTTTTGTATTTTTAACCAATTTGTTTTGCTACTCTAGTTGACTTGACACTTAGCCCTCAACATTTGTTCATCAGGGTTAACCTACAGGTATAGGTATATAGAGATATCCGGAGATAGTTGGCTCCAGGAGTAAGTACACTATAACCGTCAATAACTTTAAAACAATTTTATTCAAATTTATTCTTGTTGTTACATCGAGCTTGAGCACAGCTATTTGCTTAGATCAGGGGCGAACGCAGGGGGGGGGGTTTTGGGGGTTGAAACCCCCCCCGAAATTTTTGAAATAAAAAAATAACCACTAGTTTTTTAAAACAAAAATCAAAATATAAAACATGGAAGCATAAAATTCATCTGAAAAATTCATTCTGTCAAAAATTTTTGCAAAAATCCTTCCAAATGCGAAATCCATTTCTATCGATAAGTTAATTTGCAGGTAGTTCATATGTTTTGGAATTACTTTTTGGTTTTGGTATGTTTTTAGCATGATCACCCTTTTCTAGTGTAAGTAAATTTTATATGTTGATGTGGAGGTAGTATTGGGTCGTATAAAATGGGACCTGCGATAGAAATATATGAAAATTCACTTTCCTATACTTATGTTTGCAAAGTGCAAACACATCGCATTGGTCGCTTCAAAACTAACGAAAATTAATTTTCACCACACATACTAAAAACCAGTCGCTCTGGCTCTGTATAAGAATGGGATCGACAATGGCAACTAGGAAAGGGTATACTTATGTACACTCAGAGAAACAAATAGTCAATAATGATTATTTTTTAACTATTTTCGTAATAAAAATCGGGAACACTATTTTTTATAGTTAAAAATAGTTAAATACGACTACTGCCGTAGTTAATTTCAAAATTAACTATGAAATAGCACAATTTACTTCAAATTATAGTAATCGTTGACTATTTTATAATTACTTGATGTTTTCTTTTCAATGCAACTATTCAGTAGTTAATGTTACTGATAACATAGTTATTTTTTAACTCTTTTGTAGTCACTTGATGTTTTCCTTTTAAATCAACTATACAATAGTCAATGTTACTAGAACCAAAGTTATTGTTGACTATTTCAAAAGTCAATCAATATTTTAACTAGAATTAACTGAAAAATAGTCAATATGATTATTGAAAATAGTTAAAAGTGCGATTATTGAGATTGTCACTTATTTTCTTTTCGAAATCATCTTCTCACAGCCACTTTTAAGTACTTGTTTAGTAACCTGTATTTTCATATATATTTCCTAAAATATACTTACACATGGAAGTTTGTAGTTTGGAGTTCTAGGGTTAGGCTATGTCCTAATTGGAGTTGCATCGCGCGATTGAACGATGAACTTCGGTCGGTCGCGTTGCTCGTTGGTAGTGTTACCAAAATGAGTGTCCTAATACCAGTCGCGCGACCATGCTGCATAATTGGCGTCGCGCGACTATCTTCTCAATTATAAAAAAAAACTTCAAATAAAATTTATGTATAAAAGCCAGTTAAGATTATTTGTACCCAGAGCTGCGAAGCCAACAAAATATTTTTACCAATACATATTACATACAAAAAATGGGATTCACATAAATTTCACTAGTCAAATTGTCTTCGAATTCCATTTTCCCTTGCTATTTGCTAAGAGCAACGCGACGAAATTCAAATTGGTTGATTTGAAGCAACCAGACTACTTTTCGTAGCGGCGGTCGCATGAGTATACACTTTGAATATGAAAAGCTTTAATGATAAAGCTTGAACGATCATGAAACAAACATTTGCGACCGTGTTACCCCATCGCGCGATCGCTTTCCTGTGTTAATAAGGACACACAATATGATTATTGCTGTTTGATATTTTGATCGTCCGATGCAGCGGCCGTCGCTCGTTGTTCAATCGCGCGATGCCTGCCAATTAGGACATTGGGTTAATCTACTTCAGATAACATAACCTCAACTTTTCTGAAAATTTCTTCAACAACAAAAAAATTTCTTACTTTTTATCAATTTATTTGCCACTTTCTTTTTACATATATGTTTATAAAATTAAATTCTTCCTTCTCCTAGCTTTTAAGTGCTTCTAAAACTTGTAAAGCTGAAGTTTTTTCAGAATAGTTTTTGTATTCAATAGAATTCGCATTCCAAGGAATATTTTAAGTCAAATACAAATTAGATTTTAAAACAAGAATCCAATGCTTTTAAGAAGCTATCAAATTTTTAAATTAAATTATCCAAAATGGTATGGTTGACAACTAAGTCCTATTTCCAAGTACATTTTTGACCGTCGTTCAATAGTAGGGGCAACTTCTGCTGCAGCCGTCAGATGCAAAAGGAAGCTTACTTCCGATGCAGTACAATTTGGTCGCCATGGTGTTCTTGTCCTTTGAATCTTATTAAATTAACAGGATAATGATGTGGTGAAGGAGCAGAATTATAGTAACATTAAAAATTACGCCTGAGTTAGTAAAAAAAGGTTCAATTTTACCTGGTCATGTTTTTTCATTAATATCTACATTTTCGTTTGTCTTTAATGTTTGACAGCAACCGGGTAGTTTTCGGGATGAGCTCCGACCATCTGTCAAACAGGCCCATTGATTTTTCTTCGCCGAAACTTTGAGTGAAATCCTTATTTATCTAGTAGAAAGTAGATTTAAAACATTTTCGATTGTTTATAGTCTAATCACTTTAAAGGTACATGTATATTTCAGAAATCTCGCGAGGCTGAGGAACTTAATTTTTTTTTTTGTAATGATAAAATATTAAAAATTTACCAACAACGTTTTGATACAGGGTATCCAGATTCCAGTCTTGTTAAACAGAATACAGCTGTCTATCGATATTTTTTGTCACTGAAGAAGCTGTTGACTGCAGATCTGCTAATCGTTCTTCGTCTGCAACGCTGTCTAGAAACTGAAGTGAAACTGCTTCTTCAGTAGCGCTCAGTACTTCTAAGTCTAAATTTTCACAAATATAGTTTCTATTTTCATTTTCCATTCTTTTCTTTTTAACTGTATCTATCATTTTCTTTTCACTGCTTACACAAAATCACAAACAAATAGTTTACCTCTGAAATTACACTTATTATTGAGTCCCGAGATTAACACAGCAAAAGCGAAAAGCTCACAATAGAATGATCGAATGCTCGCGTTCTTCGCAACTTCGAAATTTTCGAAACTACTACTAGGCGTGTTTTTTTCACAGCACTGTTATGTACATAACTACATTTTACACGCAAAACAAAAACAATATCCCCGACAACCGAGGTTATGGATAAAAGTATGGTTAAGATTTGGTCGGGGATAGAGTTTTGACGTTTAGTCGAGTATCGAATGAGTTTTTCGACTTTTCATTTTTAAATGTTGGTGCGTCTAGAGACTTTCATGTATCTCGAACAAAAGCAAAATGGGTGTCAGAAGGTCTGTTCACAAACGCTGGCCTGAATAAAATCCTCTGCCTACTCTTACACTCCACAAATTAGTTGCTGAAAATTTTTAATTTTTAGAATTTTATTGATTTCAAGAGTTTCATTTGTAAATGTATATAAAGATACATAAAACAACGTATTAGCAATTAAAAAAAGTCTATTTTGTGATTGAGAGCACTTTTTGCAAATTTTTTTTTCACATTTTTCTGTGAATGTTGACATTTTTTCAAAAGTAATTGTTAAGTAATCCATAAAATTGGTTTTATTATTTTATTATTAATAGTTTAATTCGTTTGAAACAAGTAACAAAATAATTTTTTCAATTCTGACATAAATCACAAGTTTCATATGAATTCAACCCCAGCGTGTAAACAGAGTCAAAAAAAAACCCCAAGAGAAATTCCTTGTTACTTTTGTGAACAGACCTATTTTTGACATTTCTAAACTAACAAAAAACAAACAAAAAAAATTGTTTATCTGCATTAATTTCACTACGGAACATTTTTATTTTCCACTCTATACAATTGCTTAATGTTTTTGACAAACATTATTCGCTTGTTTGTGCGAATTTGGCAAAAAGAATTTATTTGTTTACTTTTATTGGTTTGACAACTGATCAAGAACACCAACCCTCAAATAAAGAAAGCCGCGCTGTCCGGGAAGCGTTTTTTTTGGATATCATGTTATGTACATCACAGAGTAGATAATACAGAGTATCCACTTTCACCCCTTCAACCCGAAACACCCGCAAAAAATTTTTCAATATGGCGTCCTATTTCTGAGTTTGAGGCTCTGTGCTCACTAGTATGAACTGTAAAAACTTAACTAAACGCCTGCATCGGTATGAAATTTTTTACTAATTTTTGTCTTTTTCAGTGAAATACTGGTCAAAATGTAAAAAAAAGTTAATTTCTGCAACTTAAATTCATTTTTCTAAATTCTAGGCTGTATGAAAATTAAAAATTATCGATTTTTTTTGCAACCAAAAAAAAATTTTTTACTTTTCAAACTCAACTGACTTTGATCTGTGGGAAGTGAAGGCCAGTGCGGTTTTCCGGGTGCGGTTTTCCGGTTTGATTTAGCTTGTAGGCAAAACGCACTACCTTGCCGAAGTGGACTCTCTGGTTCTACTCTGTGATGTACATAACAGCCTTGTGAAAAAAACACACCTACTGTCAGTCAAGAACGCTATTTAAGCTCTGTGTCAGATGTAAAATGGTACTGTGATTAACCTCTCGGTTCTACATAGTTAGTGGTAAAAGTAATTGGAAAACATACTAATTTTCCCAGTTTGAAGTTAAGGAATTCGATTTCCAAGTATTTGTGTAAGGTAGTATGCAAATTAAATTCACTTCAATCAATTTTGATAAGAAAAATTAAAATCATATGCCCTCAAAAATATTTTTTTGTTGCTGATAAATTCACTTTGAATATCAATTTATAAAATAGAATATCCGAAAATCAATATAAAATCAATTTCAATTCAACAAGCAAGCGAAAACTAGTAAAAGAAAAAATAAACCAAGAATACCGAGTAAAGTCCGATTGTCATATACGTTGTTTCCTTGTTTTGACAAGTAAAATCTGAAGTTCAGATTTTCAGCCAAGATTTTCCATCTGAAAATCTATGTTCGAAAATCTGAAAATCTGAATGTCATCTGAATTGTCATCTGAAAATCTGAATCTTTTTACAAGGGAAAAGTGACAGAATCTTAAGTTAAGATTTTCGAAGATAGGTGCCAAGAACGCGAGCAATTCCAACCAACAACGAGATCGACACGCACGTAAATGTATACTACTACATAGTAATCTCCAACTAGATTTCATTTATGTTGTTTGCATCAAAGTAATATACCTAGTAAGAAATGACTACAGAATAGTTCCTAGTGACTATTTAGTCCCAAATGTTGAAAACGAACGCGCGCAAATCTACCACTACATAGATTTTATTTTATTTGTTGTCTGCATGTGAAGTACTAACTTACACAGATGTTGACTACAGCATAGTTAGAACAACTAAAGAATAGGTGCAATCGACTATTCCGTTCCAAATATTTATATTCCGCCAATATTCAGATCTACTTCTACATAGTAATTTCCCAACTACAGCATAGTAAAAAATAACAAAATAATAGTTACAAGCGACTGTTTAGTTCCAAATTTTGAAAACCAACCAAGAGATCGAGACGCGCAAATCTACTACTACATAGTAATTTCCAACTATGTATGTAAATTTCATTTGTTGTTGACTACAGCTCAGTAAGAAATAATTACTGAATAGTTAGAATCGACCATTAATAGTCATTTCGCAGAAACTGTTAAGAAACTATAGTTTACATTGTGGAAAAATCAAAATAGTCACTATTAACCATATTGTATAGTTACTAAGTAAATTTATTGCTTTCTTACTATTTTATTACTATTTCTAACTATTTCTTAACTATTTCCGACTTATTTTCGTTTACGAATAGTTATTTGATAAATTTAATAGTAATGACTATAACAATAGTTACAAAAGTAACTATTTTTTTCTCTGAGTGTACGAATAAGCATATGCATACCAATGAACATTGCTTGAGTATGCCAAAATAAAAACAGCCCAACAACTTTATAGACACCTTAAATGTGTGCGATTCGTCCCTATAGAAAACAGTTCATTATTAAGATCGGTGCCACGCTTCCGGTATCCGTGGCTTCAAGCGAGCGATCTTTTTCATATCTGCGCAGATTAAAAACTTATCTGTGAGGAAGAACCAGCGAGGAGCAACTGAACGGATTGATGTTGCTGAACATCTATAAAAGTTTTGAGGTTCACTATGAGGACTTTATAAATATAAAAATGGCAAAAGTTCCAATCCGCATTGATTTAATTTTATAAAACACTAGCTGACTTTCGGGAGCAATTTGAATTTTTTTTTTTTGGAATATTAGTAACGACTCCCGTTCCCGAGGGAATATGGTGATTGTTCTCATAGGAATATGGGAATGAGTTAAAGCTTATCTTACTCGCTCGGGGATAGTGTAGCATTCTAAAGGTGGAAGAATTTTTAAAATCGGTGCAGTAGTTTCTAAGTTCTCGTTTACGTTCCCGTAGAAATTGGGATAAAACATAATGTCTATGTCTTTCCTCAGGTCTTAGACTACCTCTGTACAAAATTTCATTTGAATTGGTTCAGTTGTTTGGGCGGGACGACCAGACAGAGCTACTTTTGCATTTATAATACTAGTAAGGACCGGTTCCCGTGGGAATATTCGGATGAATTGAAGTCTATGTCCTTCTAGATCAGTGGTGGGCAAACTTTCATAATGGGGGGCCAGAAATTTCTAGGAATTGCAGAGGAGGGCCAAAATTATTTGAAAAATACATTTTGTGTTGAAACTTTTAATCATATAAAAAAAATATTACACCATTACACACCTGCACAAATGTTCAAAATGACAATTTAATTATTATTTGAAGGCCCTGCCATAGAAGGCGTGTGAGATGTATGAAATTGCTTTTGATTTTCCATAATATTTTCGAATGAATGTTCAAGCTGTGACGAAGTAACTATCTGCAGCGCGAAAAGGTGTTCATCAATAAGTCAGGTTCTGATTGAGTTTTTCCACAATTTCATGGTCGAAAAAGTCTGTTCGCACAAGTACGACGAAGCAAACATCGCCATAATTTTCTGGGCGTGAGAAATTATCTTCGAGAATTCAGCTTTCGGTAGTGTTCTATATAATTCTAATTTTGTGGAATTTAGGAACAGTTGTTTCAAATGGGTGCTGCACTACATTTCAATAATTTCCAACTACAATTCTGCAGAGACATTTTCTGGATCTACATTAAACGGCATCGAGAAAACATCCAGCTACGACTGAAAATTCTCAAAATCTTGAAACCTAGTTTCGAATTCTGTGTTAAGTTTTTTCAACGCCTGACTGGATTCTTTCAGTCTGTTCTCACTCAATTGTGATACGGATCTTGAACGCGGAAAGTGAGCTAAATCGTTCTTAGTCATGCAGTTGTAAAACAGAAAAGCTGGGTTTTAAATGATTGTAGACACCCGCAAGTCTCATCTATGAATTGGTTCTTTCCTTGCAATTTTTTTTTTTTAATTTGTTATAGTGTTCGAGTAAATCGGTAAAAAAGGCAAATTCGATAAGCCAATCTTTGTCTTCAAAGACCATTTGTCTGTCTGTTTTATTAAGACATCTTGTATTTCCTCTTTTGAATTCCAGACCCGTTCAAATACATACCCACAACTAAACTATTTTACTTTCATGTGGTAAAGAAGGTCCGAATAATCTGCGTGAACTTCAATCAGAAATTCTTGGAATTGGCGGTGTACCAAGCCCCGGAACCGAATAGTATTAATTAGTTTTATAACAACATTAAGTACATGGGTAATATCTATTGCAGCCTTACAAAGCACGTCCTGGTGAATTATACAATGCAAAAATACAACATTGTGATTAGGATTCTGGTTTCGAAAAATACCTAAAAATCCCGTGTTTCTTACAAGCATATTTGGGGCTTCATCTGTAGTTATATTGCATAGTTTTGAAATTTTGAAGACCTTCAGAAAATTCGTTATAAGTGAACTGCCCCGTCGTTTTTTATCGCGGGCCATATACTGTTCATGTCGAAGGATCGTTGGAGGGCCGGATTAAATGCTTTCGCGGGCCGGAGTTGGCCCGCGGGCCGTACTTTGCCCATCACTGTTCTAGATCATCTCTGTATAAAATTTTACTTAAATCGACTCAGTGGCTTGGGCGGCAGATTCTTTCGTACTTGTTATAGTAGTAAGGACTCTTGTTCCTGTAGGAATATGGGGATGAGTTGAAGTTTATGTTACTTGAGAATAGTGAGGCGTTCCAACGGTGGAAGAATTATTAAAATCGGTGCTGTAGTTTCTTGGTTCCTGTATACGTTCTCGTTCTCATTAGAATAAAAATGCATAGCCTATGGTATTTCTCAGGTTCTAGGCTATCTATGTACCAAATTTCATTCAAATCGGCTGAGTAGTTTGGGCGGGAGACGGTAACACAGAAAGCTGGACAGACAGAATTACACACTACACATTTATAATATTAGTTAGGATTCCTCCTAGCAATGTTTTTTACGAATCAATACAGAGTATAAAAAAAGCAGAAAATGTTGAAAACAAATTGTTCATTAATATTTAATATATTTTTTCAAAACCCCCCCCGAAAAATTTTTCTGCGTTCGCCCCTGGCTTAGATTCATATTTTCATTCGCCAGAGTCGGCGTGGGTCATTCGGAAGTTATCAGCAGAAAAAGAACGATAGGGGCAACTGAAAAAAAGTTTTCTACCAGCTTACTTTTGGAAAGGAAAAGACATATTTACGATATTATGTTGGGCATGAATAATGACCATGGAATTCCATATAAGAAAATGCAAAGATATCTCCAAAAATGTAAGCAGAAAAGTGTGGGGATCCTTCTAAGCCTAATGCCGGGCTGTCTCTTGAAGATATTGTATACAAAAAGTCAAGGCAAATTTTTACCACAGAAAGAGAAGCATCGTTGGCATAATATTTGTTTTACTATTTTATTTCATATTTTATTTTACTTTTTTATATACCACACTAAGTTGTTTTACATTTTTTTACATGTTTTTATGTTGATTTTCTATTTACTCATGTAGTTTAAGTATCAAACAACAGGAAGTTTGAATACAGTTAGGTACCACCATGGCACCATGGGTTTAGCCAAAATACATAAGTTCTGGGGTTATTTGACCAACTCAAGGTCGGTTTGTAAAATTATTGAATTGGGACTGACTAATCCCAGAAGATATATTTCTTCTTATAGAGCAAAAAAAGTTATTAAAGACAAGAATATTTTGAGTCTACTGTCCCCGGTCTCTCCTAATACTCGTCCATTGTTTCTATACACTTTCAGTATGCAAATCACGCACTTTCGGTTAAATGTTTAAAGGACAACATCCCAATGACACTGCCAAACTGTGTATTCCTTGTTAGAAAAATGAAAAAAAAAACGGTAACATTTACGTGTCATTTTGCAATGGCTAGATTTTCCTGTGTAACCTTAACCTCAACCAACTTTTCTTAAATGGAAATAGGTATTTTAAATACTGTTTTGATTCAAGGATAACAATTTTGTTATATTTGTTAAGACAAAACTTTCATACGTGGGTACCTATAGGTACCTACTATGTCTACTTAACGAAAGAAACTTTTACTCAATTGAATGAAATTGGGACGGGAAAGGTACGGTATTATGGTTTCTCTGCTGGCGTCAAGTCCAAAAACCATTTGAATTATCCTTTGCGGTGAGACATTTCTATTCATCCACAAATTAATTAATACACACCCATTGACATGACCACCCAGTGTGTATTTATCTTGGACTATCAATTATCCTCGATGACAGAGTAACTTTTCTATTGTTCATCGTCAGTAAAAAAAAAAAAAATGTCTTAAGGTACCTAACCTATTTTTCTTAATGAGTTGCCGTCAAATTTATTATCTCTTCAGCTTCTGATAAAAGGCACCCTCAAGCGGAAAGAATGAACGCAAATAAACGAATAGCAGCATTAAAATAAATATACACTATGCCAACCTACTTCAGAACTCAGAAGCAAAGCAAAGACTTTTTTCTTTTATTGTTAGCTTCATCCGCCCTTGTAGTCCGGAACGCGTAAAAGCCTCATTAGGGAGGAAATTCAACACTCATTTGATTCTACCAACCCCCTCGAGTGAACAAATGATTTTTATACTTTCATAAAACCAGCAAAGAGGGTAGTTTTCCATGTCGAGAGAGTATTACTCGTTTCGTTAGTGCAGTTTGGAGCACACATAATGGAAATGTTTTGTAAGCATAGCAAAATGCTGCGATTCATCCCTTGTTAAAACACTTTCCATCCCTTATTTGAGTTGAATGAAAATTATATTAAAGTTAAAGCTGAGGCAAAAGCGATGAAAGCGCCCTCTTATTGAAAAACAACATCCTTTTTGTGGATTTTTCTTTATATCTTTTTTGCTGTATATTTTTTACTGGCTTTATTGTCGGCCTACTGCCAAATATCTGTTAGAGTTATCTACCGGAAATTACAACCCAAGATGAAAAACTGAGTGGGTGGACGTTTTTATTGAGCAGTGTTTAGAAAGTTTTCTCATCGTTTTTGTTATCATCTGTTTGTATATAATGAACGGAGTGAAGTTTTATGTCCTTTTTTTGGATAATCGCAGGGCTTTATGCAGCTCTTTGAGAGTCCTTATGGGACCTGGTCTGTTACAGAGAAAAGTTGAAAATACGTGATAAAGACTTGGTTTAAATTCAATTTGTTTTAAATGTGAAAGGCTTTTAAAGTGATTCATTGGCTTGCGTTTTTTCCTCAATCACAAGCGTTGGCTGCCATTAGGGTATTTTTAATGATGCTGTAGCTGTGGTTATGAGCTCTCTTCCAAATAGTTCGTTTTTTTTTAACTCAAAACGGAAGCGTAGGTATGTTTGTGTTGTGTATGTTAGTGATGACTGTTATAAAAACGTTTCATTGAAAGGTTCTTTCAAACATATCTGATGTTTGAAGCCCCCCGACTGTTGTAGGTCATCCTACTATTTGTCACATGAATGGTGTGTGGGAGATGTGCTAGGCCCGGATGCATGCTAAGCTTGTCATTTTTCAAGTTATACTTCTTTTCTTTTGACCCATGAAAGTAAAATTTTGAAAATGCGATGTAGATGTAGAAACTCGTCGGCAGTTTCTTAGCATTATTTATGAGTTGCCATTTGCCATGATTGAAGTCTGACACTATCTAGCAGCTATTTGAGCTGCTCTATCAACATGTTTGATTATATCCAGCTACCGTTTGTCATGTCTTTGAAAACATCAAGCAACGATCAAATTGAAGCTTTCGAAAATAGGCGACTTCCCGCGGTAGGTTAGGTTAGGTTAGGTTAGGTTAGATGTGGATGTCAAGATATGAAGTCTGACACCCTTAGACCAAAGAGCGTCCATTGTGATACCACTGAGATCAGAGAGTTGGCCAACTTCTAATTGAACCTAGACTAACAAGTTAATCACCTGTAACTGAAACCATGCAGAACTTCGTATGACAGGGGACCAAGGGAGAGACTTTAAGGGTCTTTGTAAGCTAAATTGCTGGTATCGTCTAAAAAGTCTTCACCTAGTAGAGTTTTCCGTTTGTTAGCAAGCGCAGGGCATGAACAAAGGAATTGTTGGTCTATTTCCTCCTCCTCCTCCTTGTCCATGCAGCTTCTACAAAAGTCATTGGAGTAGATAGTAAATATTTTGGTGTGCCTATACCTATTAAGCAGTGATTTGGATTATTATAATATATATATACGTGGAATAAAACACATGCCCGAATCGTACGGTGGCAAATTAGTATATTTATTATAAACGATGTTACCTCTACGAACTGTACCAATTGAATGACCCAAGCGTCAGTTTCAATGATATGATTTACAGAATATGTATATCAGTTAACGGCAATGTAGATAACACAATGAGTTGAGAGAACATGATTCTTGTATTTGTACGTTAACTAGTTGTTTATCGACGATGATTTAAAGAAAAGCGAAAACATTGTAGGGTATATAAACAATGTATGGCAAATGAAGTTAAGATTAAAATAGTTTACGAAATCTATTATTACAATTAAAAATATTACGAATTTATTTGTTTTCATTTTCAAACAAGCAGTGTCCTGTTAGGACACCAATGGACGATGTTGAAGCTAAAATGCAGACGATTTAGATTCAATAACCTCCTTGTACGTTTAGAGTTAACTCTTGGCCAAATTCTTTTAGTAACTCACGTTGGTTACCCTTTGTCTATCTATAGCGCTCATATTCTCAGAGGTGTCTTGCTTTAGCAAAAGTTTAGTAGTGTAGCGATAGGTATGTACCTTTGTTGTTCCTTTCAGGTCGAAGAGGAGAAGTCGTTCCTTTTTTGGCGAACTTGTCTGCCATGGCATCAATGTTCAATGGATGATAAATGTTAAACTTTTTGCTGTTCTGACATCTCCTTTAGAGACATGTGACAGTTTTGGACCGTAGTAGATTTTGTTGAGACAGAGGCAAAAGCTTTGAGAGCAGCCTGACTGTCCGAGAAGAATACGAATATCCGTAGAGGATACAACGCGTTTTCTCTGAGCCTGGAGAGGACTTCTTTTATCGCTTGGAACATTCTTTAACAGTCTGGTAGGCGGAAGAAGACTTAAATTCGGCCCTTTCGAGAAAATTTCACTTCCTAGATGTGTATAAAGCTTCATTATCCGCAAGACCTCCCGCGATATGCTGGCCAAACAAAACACTAAAGACAAATTCAATGTTAAGTTGAAAATTGCTCTACTGAGAGCTCTGAACTATCTGTATTCGATGAGCCATTGCAATAACTCTTTACCCCGTTGTTAAACTATACGAAAGAATGATGTGAGCATGCAACTGCTATACGATAGAGTTTACGGTTCAATCTCTTGTAGCATCAATGCGCTCTTTCGTTTTCTCTGAGGTACAAATTGCAAGTCTTTCACGGGGGCTATGGGCTATGGCTACGGATAGTTATTTATTTTCATGCACCACAAAATCCTCTTTCCCTCTTTCGTTCCAGTTTCATTTTATATGCTTCATTCAATAAAGATTTTAGTTAAGATATGCCATTTTTTCGTGGCACAAATGTATTTGTACCGTTGAAATAAAATTTCACAAAATTGCGCATCGACGCAACTCGTAAGAGTCTGATTTCTCTTCCATGTCGAACATAGCACAACTTAAACGATTGAGTCACGACAGTCACTTAGCATCCAAGGCCTACCGCACAGAGTAGGTATATTAGAGTGCATTCGTTGAAGACCCCCCTTCTGGTGAATTGCCCACTTTGTCAATGCTTCATTATTCAATCTGCTCGCTACACGCAAGCATTATTATTTTGCATCCAAACAAAACACACCATTCATGGGGCCTCAATTCAAATAATTTTTCTATTTCCACTCGATTGGTTGAACCCATTATTTCGGGGAACATAATGAGCACATTCTCTGTCCCAAATGAAACAGAACCGTAAAAGGAAAAGCATCAAAGTCAGCAGCAACATCAGCGTTGAGATTCTTACTGGAGATAGCCGCGGCAAAGAAATTCAACACCTTGTTCAAGTTGGAGCTGCGGACGGAACGCTGACACCAACTCCGTACTAGTCCCCTCACTCGATGGCACACTGAAGATACATAATTTTGTTATTGTCGGTTGGACACGACGACGGCACGACTGTCTGGGCTCTGGGGATCTACTCCAAGCGCCCATATTCATTGACCGGAACGACTTTAACGAAATATCCAAACACACACAGACACAATCGAACAAAAACGAACACGTATCTGCGAATACGATATCATTTATCTTAATTCTAGTTGTGTATAGCTAATGAGATAAATGTTCGGCTGGGTTCTGGATATAGTCGAGGTCTTAGCAACGAGGGTAGTCGAAGTAAGCGACAAAGAAGAATAGTGGTATCTACTGTTTGAGGAACGCGCAGAGAAATTGAATTGTCAGCCCCCAGCAAGGAATTTCGACATACCCAAGTATAATTCTACGAGAAGGTAGGTAGGTATCACTTGGGGGGCGAACTCTGAAGGGTGGATAAGAAATATGGACTCTGTACACGCAAATAAGATGTTAGCAATTAATAAGAACACACTCACTTATTTCCCCCATGGCCAAATAGTGCTTGAATAGCACAACAGCACGTTTTCTGAAATTGTTAATTAACACTCGTCGCGTAGGTAGTGGGGAATTGCAAATAATTAAATTACGAAGAATTACACAACAATTAACTTATCTCATTTATGAGAGAAAAATAAACAGACAAATGATGTTAGACTTTGGAGCAAGTTTGTTGAGTGCCACTGTATTCTGTGAGATCGGTTTCTTAGTAGATTGAAAAATTAGGCGTGGACCCTCAATGCCGTTCTGGGGTTTGGTTTTCAATCTCTTTTTCATTTCTGAAGAACTTTATTTATTTTTTTCCAAAATCGCGTATAATACATGCTTCCTAATAGTTTTAAGGTTTTTTGTTCTTCTTGAAAAGGTGGTTATGTTCCGAGCTCATAAGAACTATACCTAGTACTTAGAGAATGAGCGCATGTTTAACCAGAAATCCACATAGGTAGTTGTTGATCTTCAGTCAAATGTGCCCATCCTGTCCTAGGCATTGATACTATTTTTTCTTTTGTTGATTTTATTCCTCGATTTTAAAAACGATTGTGTATCAACTCTCGTTTTGGTAAACTATTTTTACAAGCTTTTAGCACTTGAAGGGTTGAAACTTCTTTTTGAAAGTTCCATAACAAAGCTTAGCCACTAAGCTCCTGGGTCCCTTTGCGCCTCTCCCCCGAAGCATCACACGCAAAATGGAAGATGCTTTAAGTTTGTCAATGGGTCAATGAGATTCGAAAACCGATTTCCGTTTACGATGGCAGATCGCCACACTTAGTTGTTGCTTGTTGGCAAGCTAGCGCGCTGGGAAAATGGAAGTTTATCTACTGCCAATTAGACTGCATGATCCGTTTGCTTTTACGCGATTTGCGATTTGGAATTGTCCCAATTTAGCAAGGTACCTATTTTAGTTAAGAGTTGGTAAATATCCAAGCTTCAAAATCAAAATGTATAGGTACTAGGGTGGGTCAAAAAAATCTAGTTCTTTTTTTGATCCTACACACAAAAACTAGTTTTAGGTACCTCTAGAAAGTACTAACAAAATTTGAGCTCTTAAATATTAACGGGTAGATGATGCTCATCGTAGTTTTCCATTATCAATTTAGTATCATATAAAAATGATCATACCTATGTTTTTAAAAATAGATCGTTCAACCAGTCGCAAAGTCAATATTTATATAGGACGTTCTACACAAAATGGTTTGTTATACTTTTTTCATTAATCTAACCATTTAATAGATATTCAAGGTCAAAAATTGAAGTATTTTAAGGAAAATAGCTTTTTTGTTTTGAATTTTGTAACTCACTAAAACATAGCTATTATCAAACTTTCTAGAGATACCTAAGAACAAGTTTTCGTGGGTCGGATCAAAAAAGAAATACTTAATTTTATTTGGGCCCACCCGAATGTATACACTTTATAAAGATGATTATAACTACGTAATTGTTTTTCTTTTGACTCGTTTAGAAAAAATTATGAGAGTAAGGCTTGCATGATATGATGGGTGCATAGAGACAGCCAGAAAGCGACATATGTAAATGAGGCTCTAAAGCGGGGAATATTATTATCTATATACCGATTACCGTACATCGCATGGTATGATTGTATCGTGTGTGTTCGTGTCGCTGTACCGTACCGGATGTCACATTGTCGAATGCTTTGAAGTGAAAACCAAATTCGATCTTTTGCGATCCAAAGTCGCTTACGACGATTGCATCGTGTATTTCCCGCTTAAAGCTACTGCGCACCGATCTCAAAAGACTACTTTATTATAAGAATGCTTCATTAGCCCTTAGTAATAACCATGGACAACATTTCATATCCTTTTTCTCACTAGTATGTGGTCTTAATAACTACTGGAACTATTTCATTCCATTAACACCAAGAATGCAAGACTTTTTATTATTTTATCATTCTCTGCCTCAATTCTTTGCTTGTCAAATAAACAAATAATTGTGGCCGATTTAAAATCCTTGGCTCGATAAAAATGTGTTTATATTACCCCGAGTGTTTTACTTCTGTATAGACTGTATCTTCAAAACATTTTACTCGGACAACTTGGACGATGTTCTTTAGATGTTAAAGAATTTTCGATTTTTTGAAGTCGTGAAACCCGCACGCAGCCCCTTAAGCATAGAACATTTTGTGCAATTTTTTTATTTCATGTTGAACGTTTGGAGCCAATCAACTGCTGGTAGGCATACCTAGTAGCACTTGTTTTTTAGGTACCGTTTTAAAGCCTAGATCCATTCAAAACTAGAGTAGGTATAACTCCCATTTTTGGTCGGGTGTTCCTCAAACATCCCTGCGCTTTCTTGATAGGGTATAACAAAACAGGTCAATCGTAGAATTGATTGTTCCTCTTGAACAACGTCGAAACATTACCTGTCTCACTCTCCTTTACAGCTCTTTTTACAAACAGTGTTCTATCGAAATAGCGAGTTGCCTTTCTCCCTTAAAACAATTTAGTCACAACACCTACCTCGCTAGGAATGCTCTTTAGTAAACCTTGAGCCCAAGTTCAACCGTACAGTTGAAGATTCATATTTTAACCGTCTTACCCCAATGTGGAATGTGGACGGAGTTTGGTTAAGCACCAGACTCCGTCTTTTCCCGGTATTACGATTCACAATTATTCAAAACAATGTGCACCGCGCACCGGTGCGGGGGTGTCTCCTTTCAAATCCTCTCCTATTTTCCTAACTCGCAATGTATTTGATAACATATTATAAGGGCATTCATAGCCCCCTAATGTAAGCGCTATACCTATAAAAACAAAACAATATTGTAAATATCGAAACCAAAACTTACACAAACAGGCTATTACCACAGATATTGGTTTCTAGGTAGGTACCTATGTATAGGTAAATACCTTTTGTTTTAATAGTTTCAATAATTCGATCAAGCTTCGCTTTATGAAACGCTTTATATGGCGTTCACTTTCACAAACTCCATTTACCAACCATCCCTGTTGTTCACTTAGGTAAGTGAGTCAGGGGCGAACGCAGGGGGGAGTTTTGGGGGTTGTACCCCCCCCCCCCCCCCCCGAAATTTTTGAAATAAAAAAATAACCACTAGTTTTTTAAAATCAAAATCAAAATATAAAACATGGAAGCATAAAATTCATCTGATAATTTCATTCTGTCAAAAATTTTTGAAAAAATCCTTCCAAATACGGAATCCATTTAATTTTCATCACACATACTAAAAACCAGTCGCTCTGGCTCTGTATAAAATGGGATCGACAATGGCAAC
This sequence comes from Melanostoma mellinum, assembly GCA_914767635.1. NCBI lineage: Eukaryota > Metazoa > Arthropoda > Insecta > Diptera > Syrphidae > Melanostoma > Melanostoma mellinum. The sequence continues at coordinate 228,756,877 of OU612059.1, read as the reverse complement.
TAGGAAAGGGTATACTTATGCATACCAATGAACATTGCTTGAGTATACCAAAATAAAAACAGCCAAACAACTTCATAGACACCTTAAATGTGTGCGATTCGTCCCTATATAAAACAGTTTATTATTTTATGCAGATCGGTGCCACACTTCCGGTATCCGTGGCTTCAAGCGAGCGATCTTTTTCATATCTGATGCGCAGATTAAAAACTTATCTGCGAGGAAGAACCAGCGAGGAGCAACTTAACGATTTGATGTTGCTGAACATCTATAAAAGTATTGAGGTTCACTATGAGGACTTTATAAATATAAAAATGGCAAAAGTTCCAAGGCGCATTGATTTAATTTTATAAAATACTAGCTGACTTTCGGCAGCAATTCGAATTTTTCAATAATCTGTCTTCTTAAATAAGTAAAAATAAATAGGGTAGCGCAACAGAGCGCCTGGGCCTGGCGCATTTCTCACAAGTCACAACCATGCCTTGTGAGGGAATGGAGGGGACCTACAATTTTTAGCCGGTTCCGAACGGCTAATTGAGAATGCGCTTTTCATGGCAATGAATTTACTAACGGAGGACTTGCCAATTCCTCGCGAAAGGCTATACCCGTGGAAAAACATTTTTGCATTTTGCCTCTGCTGGGATTTGAACCTCGAACCTCTGGGTTAGCAGGTGGACAAGCTAACCATTACGCCACGGGTACCACAACCTATCTTCTTACTTTTTCATATTTTGCCAAATTGAATTGTTTACTTACAAGTTGTAAGTAGATACAAGTAAGTCCCATGGGCATAATTAAACAAAGAAAAAAAAACAGACAGATTTAGTTTCGGAATTTTTGGAATATTAGTAACGACTCCCGTTCCCGAAGGAATATGGTGATTGTTCTCATAGGAATATGGGAATGAGTTAAAGCTTATGTTACTCGCTCGGGGTTAGTGTAGCATTCTAAAGGTGGAAGAATTTTTGAAATCGGTGCATAGTTTCTAAGTTCTCTTTACGTTCCCGTAGGAATTGGGATAAAATATAATGTCTATGTCTTTCTTGAGGTCTTAGACTACCTACCTCTGTACAAAATTTCATTTGAATTGGTTCAGTTGTTTGGGCGGGACGACCAGACAGAGCTACTTTTGCATTTATAATATTAGTAAGGACCGGTTCCCGTGGGAGTATTCGGATGAATTTAAGTCTGTCCTTCTAGATCATCTCTGTATAAAATTTTACTTAAATCGACTCAGTGGTTTGGACGGCAGATTCTTTCGTACTTGTTATAGAAGTAAGGACTCTTGTTCCTGTAGGAATATGGGGATGAGTTGAAGTTTATGTTATTTGAGGATAGTGAGGCGTTCTAACGGTGGAAGAATTATTAAAATCGGTGCTGGAGTTTCTTGGTTCCTGTATACGCTCCCGTTCTCATTAGAATAAAGGGATAAAATGCATAGCCTATGTCCTTTCTCATGTTCTAGGCTATCTATGTACCAAATTTCATTCAAATCAGTTGAGTAGTTTAACGGGAGACGGTAACATAGAAAGCTGGACAGACAGAATTACACATTATAGATACATTTATAATATTAGTTAGGATTCCTCCTAGCAATGTATTTTACGAATCAATACAGAGTATAAAAAAGCATAAAATTGTAAAAAACAAATTGTTCGTTAATATTTAATATATTTTTTGAGTTTTATTTTCGCTTTGGACTATAGTTTGGGAAATACAGTGATAGGCCATATTACCCACATAGGTCACATTTGCCCCACTTACTCTACCTACCTACCTATTAAGACATTTGAAATGACAGCTGAGTAAGTTAGGCAGGTACCTACCTACCTTTCTGGTAACCTTCGTAGATATGTACCTATCTAGGCACCTGTCTAACATTTCTTCTTTTAGAGAGAGTTTCCTGAAAGCCTTAAAAAATATTAGATGGAATAGAAAAAAACTAAGGACGTTCTAAGTTCCAGGTTATCAAGCATTATTCCCACATTATCAAAATATTTACAAAGATCTACTAGAAAAACCTTTATACATTACGGGGCATACTAGCTCTGCTCTTCGAAGCATTTTTACCAGCTTATAAACCTGAGCTGCAAAAGTGCAAACTGCAATATGGGTAGCTTCAAACGAAACGTAATACCTACATAGGTACACAACACATACCCATACAAACACGTTTTATTTTTCCATCAATTGTTTCATTTTCTCTACTTTGTTCTCTCTATTCTCTTCTCTACTCAGTTTCGGTATCCATATCCAGTCTCCACCAGCAATCTACGCGAATAACCTTCTCTCTTCGTTCCATTCTACTCTATGACGCACATTGTTCCAATTCCCTCCTGCATGCCTACTACTTCCAGATTCAACTTTCCAATTTCCACAACGATGTGGCTGCTTGCTCGCTGCTTGTTCAACTTCGGCTTACTTCGTGTGCTAATCAAACATCATCTTAACCAATCAGTACACAGCATTGTAACTTCGGCTGCGTTCGCTTGCTTTGGGCTGTCCACAAATTTTCGAGGGGTGAGAACTAACCAATGCAATTAAATGAGGGGAAATACGAATGTTGAAGGGATAGAGGATAGAGCTTCGTAGAGGATAGAGTTGTTGGTTGGTTCTTGGGATTGGCTTTCAGTCTGGTAGTCAGTGCGTTCCCAACTGCCTGTGGTGACTGAAGTTGATGTCGGTCTGTTCGTAGGATGATGACGCCAACTCCATTTTTTCGCAGTGAAAAGAAAACTCAACTTCTATTTGATGAAGGAGGATGGGCACATGGAATTCAAATGCTTTTTTAAAAAACATTTTCTACGAACAAACGCAATGAAGAAATGGGTCTTTAAAAAGCTAGTTATAGCAGACATCTGGTATAAATAAGGTCACATGTGTTTTAGACAACTCTAATCCCATTCTAGCATCGTGTACCTAACCTACGAGGTACCTATGCCAGAGTTTTTGGTGTGTATTAAACATATCTCTGTATCTTTAACGAGACTTCAGAAGAGGCAGTGGATGCCTCATGTCATACCGTGGTTTTCTTACCATAACATTTGTATTGGAGCAGATGCACAAAAAAGCATCACTCGATTTCTCATTTTAAACTATAAGCAACGCACCATACCTACCAACCAACTCATGGAAAAAAATTGTTTCAATTGTAGGTAGGTAGGCTATATTTTTAGTTAATCGTGGCTTGTCGTATCGGAATTGCCAAAGACAGCAGTTGTTGAACGATAGCAGTTCACAGTTCCTCAACTTATAAATGATAAACTCTATTTGTTACTGAGGTGTTATAGGTAGGTACTAGCAAGAATGAGAATGGTAGAAATAGAATGGATTAAATCTAACCTAGGAAAAGTGGATACTACCAAAGTAACTATGAATTCGATACTGTGGAGCGTGTAAAAACATTGACTTTTTATAGGTATCAAGCAGATGTTTTGAAGCTATTTATCTTTACTTTTTCGGTAAATTTTTATTCATTGGCTGAACAAAATGAACTAAGTTCTGGAAACTTCTATACCTACTTATTCCTGTAGATATACTGCGCATGTCGTCATGCTCTTGTAAATTTGCAGTTCCAAGTTCCTTGATAATAAAATGAGACATAGGTATACGGCTTTTCCAGAAAAGCTATAGATTATAGATATGCTCGACGGGAGAAATGTTGGCAGGGAAAGGAATAAATCCTACGGACCCGAAGTTTCTGAAGAAGCCAGATACGGATATTTACGGTGCGAAAAACGGAATTAAAACTAGGTGTAGGCTGTGAAGCAGAAAAAGAAGAAGGGTTAAGTCGAGTAAGAGTTCAACTTGATGTGAACTTTGCTTGAAACACAAATAGGTAGACATACCTACCTATACCTATCTACCGATTCTTTTTTTTTCTTCTTTAGCTTCGGTTTTATAGGTACCTATGACGTTTTTGGATTTAACTCTTCGCAAATCAATACCTACATCCTATACATCGTATCGCATGTGACCCTTCCGTTCCCCTATTCTGTAACTATCGCCTTGGCGATAAACGGTAGAAAATTAAACGAAATCCTACTAAATTCATAGAATTTTGTTCCATTTTCCACCGTTTATCGCCAAAGCGATAGTTACAGAATAGGGGCAAGCAGTGGCGGATTTAGCTATAGGCTGAGTAAGCTGCAGCCTAGGGCGGCAACTCCAGAGGGGGCGGCAAATATTTTGAAAATAAGAATTTTTTTCTCGAACAAAAAAAATGTTCAATAGAAATGTTATTTTTTTATTTCTTATGTCAATTTGATTTATATTTTTTATTTTACAATCTTATGTTATGGTCGAGTTTCATATGACTGTGGTGAGTATAAATATGTAAAAAAAATTTTTGGGGGCGGCTATTTTTAAAGCCTAGGGGCGCCATTAGTCTAGATCCGCCATTGGGGGCAAGGAAGGGTCATATGCGATAAGATGTATAGGATGTATAGGATGCATGTATCGCCTGCTTTTATCGAGGCGATAGTTACAGAGCAGGGGCACTGCTTATTACATTGGTTCGTGTACTAGATAACATACCTAACATGACTTCAGCTCAATACTGTGACGAAGCGTCACAATTTCTACCCAAAAGGCCACACCAAAGCGGGTACATTTCTTTATTTAGATATCCAATGACAATCTCCATCTCTCTTTTATCAAAACAAAGTAAACACACACTCCAAGGCCAAACTTTGTTTACCTTTCCGCGCCGTATCTCTTCATGTGCGTTTTCTTATGGAGAAATGCATTGGCAACCGCCATCAAATTTTTATATGGAAAATTGTCACTGACTTAAAGTTCACATTTTGTTTCTGTAGCAAAATCTATGAATAGGGGTGAATTAATCACCAAAAATCAGAAAGAGTTATTTGTTCTGGCTTATTTGAGCTGAACAAAAGGAATTTACCAGTCACTTTTTCTCGTTCCACCGAAAGAAATTCAAATTGTTTTAAGCTGAAGCATTGATATCTTCCTTATTTTCTTTTTCACTTTAACAGTCTCCGTAAGGGGAATCAAATGGTACTGGCTTATTTGAGCCGAAGCATTGATATCTTCCTTATTTTCTGTCTGACTTTAACAGTCTCCGTAAAGGGAATTCAAATTGTTCTGGCTACTTGAGCTGAGCTCTTCTTCTTTAATAATAAGCCTCCGCAGAGGGTATTTGAATTGCTCTGGCTTATTCGAGCTGAGCGTTTGAACCCTCCTCGAAATCATCCACCCGCAGACTTTTTTCACGAAGTCCGCCGCCGCCGACAGAGTGTTTTGCCTCCACGCAGACGCATGCACTTTCTACGAAGTCCGCTACCGCCGATAGATTATCCTGCCGTACGACACAAAGCAGGCGCTTCCTACGCAATCCGCCGCCGCCGATAAATTGCTCTGCCTTGCACGCAACGCAGACCTTTTCCACGAAACCCGCTGCTGCCGATAGAGCGCCCTGCCTAACGTAGAGCCAGATAGGAAGCCACCACCACCGCTGCCAGACAGAGGAAATGGTAGCCGTAGTATACCGCCGTATTCCAGAGAAACCATCGCTTCTACTCAAGGGAGGACCTATACCAGCCGCTCTTGGATTGACATCGTTAATACACTTCTTTCAAGAAATTATTTAACTTGTTAAATTTTGTAAAATTAAAATAATTGTAAACTTTATCCTGAGAAGACATATAGTAATAAATTTAGAGTTGAAATTTAAAACCGACTTTTCCCGCGTCTTCATTTTGAGAAGTTGGACCGCCGAAACCCAAGTCTTACGACGCTTCCTTGGGTAGACCCTGACCACCCTGAGTCATACCCCAGCCTCGCAAAAGAAGCATCACAATAGGTACCTACAAATTGCTTAGACTTGCTGAACTTGAACGTTTTAGCAGCTCACAAAATTAAAAAAAGAAAAACAAAGCGAATGAGCGCAGTTGATAACAAGACCGACGTTTTACCCAAAACCTGATTGTGTTTCAAACTTGACGCTTTATAACTGAATCACAATCATACTTCGGCTTGCTTTTTTGTCACATCGAACTTTTTGCTTTGAGTTGGTGTCACGGTAGGTATCTACACGAGCCAATGTAAAATGGAAGCCAAATTGACATATAGTGATGATTAGACTAGCTCGATTTGTTGCAGAATAAAGAGTAGGTATAGTTAACTAATAAGTAGTACCTATTAAGAATCTGTCTTAAATAAGAAAATCTAGTAAGGCCTCTTAGTCCTGTAAAAGAATAGGTAGGTATGCACCCACTCCTCTTTTGTAACTAAAGGTGGAAGAAATCTCTAGCTTCATGAGTTTGCTTGTAGGTATAGCTACTTCTTTGACCAGTTACCTACTCACGGTCGCTCTTCGCTCATGATGTGTTAAGTATGTTTGCTTTCACGAATAGACTAACTGTTTGTTAGCCAAAAGGACTAAATACCTACCTACCTACATACGTCGCACGTGGGTTCCCTGAAGGAACTCTTCGACGCTGGCTGACTAGGTATATTTTTATCTATAATTTATGGGGTGGGTAAATGAACACCTCAGAAAGTTGTTTTCCACTTTTCATCCCGGTCGGCGTTCGCCGTACTTGGCCTTCTACATATAGGTATATAACTCTATCTAAATCTGACGTAGATACATATGTAGGTAGGTACATTAGGTAAGTATTGACAGGTTCTTCTGACGGTGCTAAGGATTTCCTTTCAAACTAGGCTTATGCATGCGTAGGTATGCTGGAGTAAGTCGTTGGAAATTGATCTAATGGGGAGGTTTGGATACCTAACTAAGTAGGTACTGCTCACCTTGGAAGATGGCTAAGGCTTAAAGACGTCTTAACAACAATGCCACCCAGCGTAATGAATAGGTAGGAGGTGGGTAATCCATGTAAAACTCTGACCATTTGAAATGTTAACATATTGTAGATAGGCATAAGAAATATGCGTTGCTAACCTTACGTAGATTATCCAATTATCCATACCTACGTACCTATCTAAGGTAGCAACACATACCTATTTCATAAGTTGTTGTCACAAGAAAAAGATTCTCATTTGCTTCAACTTACTAAGTAGGAACCTAGGTTCCTGCCTACTCTTTATTAATTCAACTAAAAAAGTTAATTGGTTATGCAGGCGTTTTTCACCAGATTATACCTACTTATTCGAGATCCCAAGTCTATTTGTTGCGATGAGTTATTTTCAGAATTTATTCCACCATCTTGAGCGCATGTCCAAACCCATTCCAAAGAGCATTCCACATTCCCTACACGTATTTTTAGTCGAATGTTTTTCGTTTATATCTAAAATGTTTTCCATGAAATACTTTGATCGTAGTTCTCGTATAATGATTCCTCCATATTTTTCAACATTCAGTCCACTATTCCATCCGTCCGTCCGACACCCTATTTTATGCTGCCACGAAACGACAAAATGTATAATGATGAGGTTCTCCATCGCATTCTCTCTACCTACCTTTCTGTTTTCGAGTTTTTTTCCTTCGTTCAGTCATTCCTGTTTGGACGAAGATAACAAAATGAAAAAAAAAAGAATGATTCGTAGGCACACTGGAAGGTCAAATGTATCTACGAATTTTAATATTGCCTTCCAGTGAAAATGGAAAAGTAAAATAATCAAACGAACAAACTGAAGCAAATAAACAAAGAAGAATCGTCGTTCGTTGTGTTTTCGGCTGCTCTTCGGGAAAAAACGAGCATTTATCGATTTGTAGAGATTTCTGTAGAAATTGTTGTTGTTCCCGTCCGTTCACTTATTGCGTTTCGTATTTTTCTCATTGGAATGTTGGATTCAGCGCGCTGTTTCTGTTCAGTTTTGCCGTATTAGGCAATGAGTGTATTCTCTGTTAGTGTGAGTATGGTGGTGTTTATTTGATTGTACCAAATTCGATATTGTACGTAACGTTATTTAAACACGTGTATGAATACTGTGTAGAGTGTATAATTGCCTCTACATACGAAAATTAATTGCTTGTGTGGGTTGCTTTTGCCAAACACTTCAATAAAATCCAATAAAGATAATAAGAGAGAGAAATTGTTTTTTTTTTATTATTTCTGATTCGAGGCAAAGAATGGAGGAGATAGCAGCGAATGTGCCCGTTCGACATTTTTATTTTTTGAAGCAAATTTGTGAAATCTGTTTTGCCATTTCAATTCGAATCGAAACAAATTGAAAATTGTTTCGTTCTACGTTGCCAGATTTCAACTGATTTGCATTTTTGTTAAAATTGGCTTTTGCAATGCTTGTTGGTATGTGATAAATTTGTGTTTATACATACCTATGTACCTACCTACCGTACATATGTATAAACACAAATTTATCACTGTAGGTATAGATAGGTCTGAATTATGTAAGCGTGCATATAATGTACCTACATATGTAGGTACATATGTACATACCTACAAAGGAAATCTATTGAATAAGAAATTATATCTATGCATAGGTACCTATGTACCTACCTATTCAATATTTAAATAGGTAGGTATGTAAATAAAAGTAAATAGGATGGCGCAACAGAGCGAAGAACCCAAAGGCCTATAGGGCATTTCTCATTCTCACAACCATGCCTTGTGAGGGAATAAGGGGACCTACCTTCTGCCGGTTCCAAACGGTTAATCGAAACATTCATGGCAATGAATTTACTAACGAAGGACTTTCCAATTCCTCGCGATATGGTTTGTGATTAACAAAAAATATTTTACGCAGTGTTTCGGAAGAATTTACCTAACAGAAAAACTCTTCAGTTTTTACCATTATTTCGTTAAAATAGAAGTGTAGATACCAAATCTGCCATGGCTTAACCTTAAAGATACGGAAAGCCACACCGAGCGTATCAACATTTTGACTGCACCTACCTAGTCAAAAGGGTTAGATATTTTCACACAAATTCCGTCGGTGAAAATCGATTCCCTCGTGAATTTTTCTATATTTCCTGGAAGCTGGACTCGGAGTCATACAATGCTTTGTTAAGCTTTTATAAATTAAGCTGACACTTTTCAAGGGTCCGGGGGTCGAAATTAGAGCCAAGTATCTCTGACCGAGGGTGACCGCAAAAAGGCAACAGCAACAAGAAGTGCATCACATGTTATAATTTTTTCTAAAGCCTTCGCTTAAGGCTCAAAGTCACAAAAAAATTTCTTAATCTTTTCAACATTTAAGGTGTTGTCAAGCTTATTTGATTGCCCTGCCTTTGCGTTCTTTGATGCCAAACAAAATACGGAAAGTATCTACCTACATAGATTCTCGGCGTTCTAGCGTCAGCCATAATTTTTCGTATAAGTAAGAATAAGAACACGGGTTTCAGTTCACCAAAATTAAATTCAAACGCAACCATGAACAATTTAAAAATCGCTAAGAGTTGACATTAATTCCGCTTTAAATCCCCAACCTAAATCTCTTTATATTCATGCCCATTTTATTATTCAATCTCCTTACTTGTGTCTGTTGCGTTCTTTGTAAAAATCCACAGCTTCAATTTATCCGCCGCGTTCTTTTGCGATTCACTCCATCAAACACCAGTTTAAAGAGAACAGTCACAATATCATTTCGAACTAAGCAGAGCACACGATGGACGGGCACAACTTTTGTATCCACCGCTCGACCGCGACTTCCTATGCCTATGCGAAGGCTACTCAAAGCTCAATTATAACCAGTACACAACTGGGGAAAGAGACGGATTTAGAGTGGAGGCACTCTGGCCATAAATTATTTTCCAAATAAAATATAAACATTCGTATTTATAAAATTTCCTTAGAACATCCTTACAGTTGTCCAGCTAGACGGTGTCTAAAGAGTTGGACAAGCCTTTGCCAGTTTTGTATTTATAAATGTATTCTAACAGTTGTCTAAGCAACCCCCAAAACTTTCCACTTCGAATGAAAAACTAAATGGCAGCGTTCATGATGTAGGTACCCGTGCAGTACCATTGTCTGTGTTTTGGTACACGAGTACAACAACTATAAGGCTCTGAAAGAAAGTGGCGTAGGACTTGAACTAGACCAAAAAAACAGCTGATTTGACTTTGTGTTACAGCTTTTCCAAGTCTCATAAAATGATCGAATTTGTGCAATTTGTAAATGGAATTGTTGAAATAGTATAATTGCATCTCAAACTACTTTATTTTTTCGATATTAACACTCTCAACAGTGTTTTATAACATGTTCAACAAAATTGTTTTTTGCTGTAGCAAATGCCACTTTAGCCATAGTTTAGACAACCGATTTCGGTGTCTAAAGTTAGACGTTCCTTAGACAGCGATGAAAGTGTTTATAAATACGATTTGGACTTGAACACTGTTCTAAGAGCTGTCCAAACTTAGACATACTTTGGAATGGGATTATAAATACGACTGAAAATGTTTTCCAGTCGAGTATTCCAAAAATAATTTTTTGTGATACCAGGCTTAGATGCTTTTCTTATTTAACCCTACTATCAGACTACTCTAACATGAATAGATCAATAAAGCTTCCCGACTTCTGCAGTGTCTTTCAAGCAGAAGTACTCGCAGTGTGCGAAGCCGCGAAGCACCTTGCTACGCAAAACTTGATCAACAAAAATATTGACTTCTTCATAGACAGCCAGGCGGCCATTAAAGCTATCTCATCCATTATCACAAAATCCAGGCTAGTAGACAGCTGTCGCAGTAACCTTAGACTGCTCAGTGAGACAAACACAGTTAGTTTAACCTGGGTTCCTGGACATCGTGACATTATCGGTAATGAAATGGCGGATAAGCTGGCAAAAATCGGGTCAGCACTCGAATCCAGCGAAGCGAACACTTCAGTTCTAAAGCCACTAGAGCAAGAAAAAAGCAGAATCAAACACAATTTTCTAAAAATCGCCAATGACAGGTGGTCATCTTAAGAAACATGCCGAGTCTCTAGAAACCTTTGACCAGATATTTCCAAGAAAAAAACAGAATTTCTACTCCAGCTAAGCAGACCTCGGCTCTCTCTGTTGATTGGCATTCTCACGGGTCACAACTCGTTGGGTACCCACATGATGAGAATGGGCATTAGCACATCCGACTTATGTAGAGGATGCCAAGATGAGGAGGCAGAGGAGGGATCTTTCCACTTCCTCTGTGAGTGTCCTAGCTTAGCCCACACTCGGAAAAAAACCCTCGGAGAATACTTATTCGACGAACTGGGCGACATCTCTAACCTCCCACTGAGCAACGTCCTGAAATTTACTCAGGGCTCCAAATGGTTCAGTGGGAATTCCCTACCACAATAACCATCCACCTCTCCAATCCTCCCATTTCCTCATCCTATGATTTCCCGGGGAGCACAATGGATCCTCGAGATCCGAGTGAGGTGTTGCCACTTGTGGCTGCACCCCCCATTCAACCTAACCTAACCTAACCTATTTAACCCTAGAAAGCTAGCGCTGGTCAAAATAACACACATAAAAAAGAAAACAGTTCGTTTTTTCCTATGAACAATGAGATTTTAGTTTTATGAAATGAAATAAATATTTTTAATTTATAAAAGGAAGTGTATATCTACGGTTGGTTGTGATCGCGTCACTTGAGAACCGCTCGACCGAATGAAAACAAATTTTTGTGGTAAGTTAGCTAGGTTAGTTTGAAATCGGTCGACCCGTTACCGAGTTATGTAATTTTTCCTGAATGTCACTTTTGTCCATATAAAAACTACGGGAAACGAAGGACGAGACCGGGATCCTTAAAACTACAGACCCGTGCAACGCCAGGCGACTCAGCTAGTTTGTTAGTCCTCTTATTTAAGCAGTAGTCTTTGTTATTAAAAGAAAAAATTTTGGGATAACACCACTTTAACAGCCTATACCTAAAAACTTGTTTTTTTGTAATTTTTTTTTGGGTGAAAGGAAATGTATCTACCTAATAAAGTTATTTCTCTTCAAAATCTTATTTTTTGAGATACATATTGTAAAAAATTTGTATGAAAAAATTCGTATGTTTGAGTTGTGCTGCGTGCCGTTTTGAAAAGTCGTGTTTCGAGAAAAACGAATTTAAAGTTTTAAAAAGCTTTTTTTTACACGTCTTGACACGTACTTCACTAACGTAATTAGAAATGCTTCTACCTGAATTTATGCTTTATTATGACATCTGTTAGTGTATTTGAAAAGAAGGAAACAAAATTTCGCGAGTTTCCTTTCCCGAACACAACTGTTCGGAAATAGGCAACTGGCTGAAATAAATGTTTTTTTTATTTTAAGAGTAATTATAGACGTAAACAAGAGCTAGAGCTATTACAGAGGAATCGGTCCGAAAATGGTTTAATGACCTTAATGAGTTCTTAGAAGAGGAAGGCTGTAAGGACATTCTGCTGGATCCAAGTAGAATTTTTAATGGAGACGAGAGATCCTTCAGCCTAGCTCCAAAAACAGGAGCGGTGATTGGCCCAAGAGGATACTAGAACCTGTATCAGGTGAAATATGCCAACGAAAAGGACAATATCACAGTGCTCCTGGTCTTCTCTGCAGTCGGTGAAATATTGCCTCCTGTCGTCGTCTTTCCGTATTTGCGTCCTCCAGCTGAGGTTGTAAGCTCAATGCCTCCGGATTGAGTACCTATTCGGCCGCTCAGAAACGGGATGGATGCGGGCCGAAACTTTTTACGAATATGTGGCAAACGATTTCAACAGTTGGCTCATTCAAAAAGAAGTCAGAAAGCCGATCCTGTTTCTAGTGAATGGGCATAAGTCACATTTGTCGCTGGAGATAAGTGAATTTTGTAGAGAAAATGGCATAATTCTTTATTCACTTCCGCCAAACACGACACATATACTGCAGCCGGCAGATGTTGGGGTCTTTAAGGGGAATGGTCGAGGTTACCAGAAAATACCGGCAAATCCGTCACAAAAACGAATTTCTGTGAAGTTTTGAAAATTGTCTTAGAAAATAAGGACCGAACGGAAATAATAATAAATGCGTTTATCCCTTTGACCCCAACTCTGTTGACTTTAGCAAATGTATCCAAAACCGTCTTGAAAGCCTTAACAAAGAATCACAAGACATTGCCCCAGCGAACAGTGGTTTGTCTGAAAACGATTTAGCCATTACACAAAAAACAGTCTGCCTGCAGAAAAAGTTAAACTCAAGCGAAGACGTACACTTCACAATGGTCTTACATCATGTTTCCGAAGAAGAAAAGCATTGTCAATCAATTATGGAGCCCGAAGCATATTATGATGTAGGCCCGTCAACATCATCCGGCACTTATGGAACAGGACAAATAGTATCATCACAGAACAATATTAGATATGCAGCAGTATGATAATATCATAATGGAAGCTGAGTATACCATAACGGAGGCTGAAAGGCTGTTGCAAGATACTTCTTGTACTTCTTGGAGAAACTTCAAGCAACAATCAAATTGATGAGGCTATGGCGCAAATTTTAGATTGTGATGATATAGGTAAACATTTTTGTTCTCGTAACATAAGCAATAATCAAAAATTCTTATATTATTTTTTTTTTTCATTGTTTTAAACAATATTGATATGTTATTGTGAATGCCTCACCAGGCAATTTAGAACACGCTTTGAAAGATTTTAACTCCTCTCCCGCTCCTATGCAAAAAACGCCAGTTTCAAGTCTCCGAATTTCGCCAAGGAGCATTTGTTCGCCTTTTGAATCTTATGTCTGACCAGGTCGTATAGATGTCTTAAAAGATTCAAATTCTTCTTCCGCTCCTATACTATACAAACAACGCTAGTTTCAAGGCTCCGAAATTCGACAAGCAGCACTTGTTCGCCTTTTGACAAGCATTTGAAGTTTCCAAAAGCATGAGCATATTGGAACCAAAATTCCTCCCAAAAAAAGAGCGCCAATGTCAATTACGTCGTTAAAGTGGGTGAATTTCCATAAAAATATAGTCGAAGCCAAAGAAAAAAGAAAGATAGATATTGAGGAAAAAAAGAGCTTGAGACTGGCAAAAAAACTTGCTACTAAGAAAGCAAAAAAGACAAAGAATTTGAAAAAATCAAGCCAAAAACAGAAATGTGGCGAATGCGAAGATGAACTAAATACTGACGCCGAGTATGACCAACTATGCGACCGGTGGTATCATTTAGGTTGTCCCAAATTTTCTACTCTAAACTTCGAGGAAGCTCAAAACGAGGAATTTATGTGCAATTTGTGTTCCTAATTTTTTTTATTCAATTTTTTATTTATTTAGTTTAAGATTTACTAAAATTTAAAGTTTTGTGAATTTTCGTTGCTTTTTGCCTTGAAGCTCTCGTATTTATTTTTGTTTTTTTAATATATTGTTGTAAGTTTTAAGTTGTTTTACCATGAAGTTCCTTTTCGTTTTTATTCTTATTTTTAACAGCAAAATATCTAAAATTTGGTAAGTTTTAAGTTGTGCTACAATGAAGTTCCTTTTCGTATTTATTTATGTTTTTAATTTTATTTTTAACAGAAAATGCTCAATATACTTTTATAAGTTTTAAGTTGTTTTACCATGAAGTTTCTTTCTGTATTTATTTAAGTTTAACTTTTTTTAACAGCAAAATATTTAATATATTTTCTGAAGTTTAATTTTTTACGATTTTTTATTGAACAAAAGGATATATACAATTGATACTTAAATATAATACGTTTCTTAATAAAATGATTAATTTTGCTGTGTTGGCACATAAGGGGCCTAACGATATACATTGTCGGTTATTTAAATTAAGGGTAAAGCTAAAGTTTATGTTTCTGAAGTTTAAAGCGAAGCTAAATGAAGATAAAATAAATTTACTTCAAAATAATATGAAAAACTGTCTTTAGTTTTGGTGTTCGGAACTCAGGAAACAAAGTGTTCGGAATTGGGAAGCTTGTGTTCGGCAACTGGTGAAAATGAGTATTTTGGAGTTTTTATTTTTTTATAAATAAATGATTGTGACTAATATAAATTTACATTTTTTTGATAAAAAAATATTTTATCTGTCGCATAAATTTAACTTTATTTTGTTTTCTTTAAAAAAAAAATTTGATAGCGATTTTACTTCTGATGAATCGTTAAGTGTTCGGGTATTGGTACCATTACCCTACCTATGTTTCAGTGAGTTTTTTGTTTCTATATGATTGCCAAAATGTGTTTCTGATGTTTAAAATAATCGTATGATGATGTATGGCCGTTCCTTTCTTTCTGTTCAATAGGAATTTAACAAGGCATGAAAAGGTTCATGCATCTGATGCCTTATGATGCTTGAGAACGCAATGAGGAGCATCACTGAAAGATTGGAAAATTGCATCTGTCAGCCACATGCCGCAATGATATTTCCATAATTCTTTTTATTACTTTACGGTGCCATCTGCCATGAGCATCGTGTGATCACAGCTCTCCCACTCTAAAAAAAAATGTTGGCTTGAGACTAAAAAAGTGTTTATACTCGTAGGTATATTGAAAAATGACATTTACGATTTTTTGAAATTATTTCAAGTTGAATGTTCCTCTGATGTTGGCATTACTTGTTTAGGTATACTTAATGTTTTCCCAAACAAATTCGGACCCTCAGTAAACATAGCTCGGCGGCTCAGTTGATAAGACGGATCCACGGAACCTAAAGCCAAAAAGCCAATAGCATAGGTACTACGATTCTTACGACAAGAAAAGAGGGAGACAGAAATAACGACTCCAGTATAAGACATATGTGAAAAAACCAACGAAAATGTTGATTCAGCTTAATAAGATAAAATTAATCTAAAATCGGGAGGCTTGTTTTTGTTTTGTTTTTGACACGTTCGGTATATGAAGCAGCAAAGTTGGTGCTGATTCCTTTGAGAACATAATGCTAATAGCGCCATTGAAAAAAGAAGAAAAATGAGAAGACATTTTTATAAATATTCTAATCACTGGACAACAAAACAGAAAACTATGTTCGAATAAGTAAATTGGCCGAACGATAGACATTACCACTGGCTAAAACCTAATACACTGATAGAAAATTACCAAAAGCGAAAATGCACGAAATGTGAAGTCAATCATTTCGGTCATGGCGATGACTCATCATTGTGATACCCGGATTATTGTAACGTCCTAGAAACATATGAGTTTATGTTTGGTCAGATTTAAACTATTTTGTGGCTTAAATGAGGTTCAACAGGCTATTTCTTGGAGTGTATGATAAAATTTTTCTAGTTCATTGAAAAAGTAATTTCCTAGAAATTTTTCCTGGTGTGGCAGATTGCTGGGCATTGACAAAGGAAGTGAGTGGTATCCTCATGTTCATCTTCGTCATTGCATCCTCTGCAATGTCATCGGTGCAATTTTTGAATTTGATCAGTTCTTAACATATTTCGGCCATAAATTGGAAGTAACACAGCAATCTAGGAATTCCCATTTTTCATTGGATTTTCGCATTATTTTGTTACCAATGATCTGTTTCATTTCACAGGGTGGAATTCTAATTGATTGATCAATGAGAGAGGTCAAGTGCTGATCCTTTTCTCGCTAGTTCGTCCGCTTTTTCGTTTCCCTGTATACCACTGTGACCAGGAACTCAGCAGAGTCTAACGCTATGCTGTGTGCCAAGAACCCTTAGCTTTTTGCCACAGCAAGAAACAAGCTTTGATTTGACAAGAGTGGCAGAAATCGCTTTTATTGCTGCTTGGCTATCAATGAAAAAAGTGATATCGGCATGTGATAGCGATGATGGACACCTGTTTTGCAGCGTTATTGTAACTGCCAAGATTGGAAGACGCTGCTGTGATCTGGAAGTCTGAATTAACTGGATAGGTTTAGGCTTTCTGAAAAGAAACCTGCACCTTTTCTTCCAAACTTCCATTTTTAAGCAGTCGGTATAAATTGATATAGACTATTTGGCTGATTAAATTGAAGAAATATATGTAGATCGATGATTTCTGTTAATATTTAATGTAATCATGTTTGTAAAAAGCACTGTCGGTAAAGGTACAACGCGAAAAAAAATATGAAAAGGACAGTTGTTTACTAATGTTTACTAGCTAGATTTTGAAAAAAAAAATTCGAAGTCTCTATTGTGGGGGCCCCTCTTTTGTGGAGGCCCGGGGCAGTTGCCCCATTTGCCCTCCCCTAAATCTGGCCCTGGGGATCAGACACTTTAACGGCTTCGTATATGCAATATGCATCGGTGAATGGTATAGACATTTGAAGATTGTTGTGAAAAAGTTAAATGTAGACGTTAACCTCATAAATTTTCAAGATAGCAAAAAAAAGGCAAAACTGAGGTTTATCCTTTTTTGTATACCTATACATAAGGAACACCTTTATTCTGCCCAAAATACAGGCTTCGGAAACAGGTTTATAAAAATAATTTTATTCTCGGCGTAAGGTTTTGAACGGAGCGCGGCTAAGGGAATACGAAAAACGGATAAGAAAAAAACACGTCTACGAAGAAATCATTTTGCGGTTTTCGGAATCACCAAATCAAAATGCAGAAAGCAGCACTGAGCTGTAGTATCTACTTATGGGTATATAGATGAAGTAATTAATTGTTTTGTATGCCCAAAATTCAAAAAAATTGCATTTTTGGAAGTAAAGGAAAGTGGGTGCAGCGGGCATTTCTCTCAAACCCGATAGCAAAATGGTTTCAAAATTATGAAAATTTTTACTTAAGACAAAAAGTTGACTCGCAGATTTGACAAAAAAAAGTTCAAGTACGTACCTTAGACATCAGCATATATGTGTTTTCATTTTCATTTCTACAGATCAGTAAGAAAGTTTGCAGCAGTTTTAAGATTCATCCGTTCTTACAAACTTTACAAAGCATAAAATATTTTTGGAAAAAAGGCAGGAAATGATAATAAAATATAGTGGAACCCTGGCAATCCGGTTCTTGTCTAAACGGCGCCCCTTTAAATCCGACAAGTCTATCACTGCGGAATATAGGTATAGGTACACGAACCGTGTTTCGGGATTATTTCATCATGCAGTAGGTAGGTATAGGTACCTACTCTATAATCCGGCAAACTTAATTGTCCGATAGTTCCCTGCAAAACGTTTGTCAGATTACCGAGGGTACACTACTGTTAAGATAAATACCTACCTAGTGTTGCGAATCCTCGGGACCTATAACGCATTCCAAAGATCTTAAGATGCTATGCTGATTCCGAACGACTAAGTAACAAAGCGCTTTTCATTGTTGTGAGCTACTCCCGGAGGACTTGCAATATCCTCGCAAAAGGTAAAAACCAGTTTCAAACCAAGAGCTTTGGCGTAACACGCAGACATGGTAATCATTAAAGCACGGGTAGGTACCAAAGAAATGGGATTTAAGATTCTAGTCAAGAGCTTAATTTCCAGGAAGTAGCAAAAGTTCTTAGAATACCTAGGTAGGTAGGTACTATAAGTGCTTAAATAAACGAAAGAGATATCACAACCGGTGCAAAGCATAGGTAGGTAAGGTAGGTAGACACCTATAGGCTAACAAAAACTTATGGATCATGGTTATGATACTTAGGTTCAACTTTCCCATTACTGCAAAATCCCAAATCTAAGGATCTATAGAAGAGTATAATTTAAGCCTTACCTACTGTCAAGAAACCTGACATTTCTATCTCACAGAGTCAAACTGTTATCGAAAGCTGTGTCAGGTAGCAACACCCATTTGCCTTCTGTTCACTCTTCTATACCATTCTGCTAACCTTCTGAGTTCAAATCGGTAGTCCTTTGTCTGAGTTTTATGCAAAACCATTCACTGTCCAACCAAATTCCGTTTGTGATGTGTGTAGGTACGACAGTCGACAGCCTTTGCATTGTTGTTTCCGTCGAAACCTACGGCCATTTTGTTGGCTATCGACAGCAACGACGACGACGACGACCAACCGTACAACAAAATTCGAATCCCAACCAACGTCAAAGAGAAATGCCGCCGCCAGCGAGGATTCCACAAAGGCAAAAGGCAGCCACAAAGGTGAAAATACCACCACCACTACCATCCAAGCCAACAACAACATAACACATCAGAACGCAAAAACCACACGAAGAGGAAAACGAATAATGAAAAATTACACGAAGGGTTCACATGACACATGAGGTTAGAGTTCCTCTTAGGCCATTCATTGTCAGAAACAAAATCCCGTTTCCCGTTCGCCAATGCACATGTCAGAGCAAGTCGGCGTCATGTGTGAATGTGCCTACGTGTTTCCCTTTCTCGCCTTAGTTCTTTTGTCTTTTGAATATCTATACTAGCGAAACAGGAAAGCAAAGCAAACAACGAAACCTCGACTGCTAAAGTTAAAAGTTATACAGAACACAGCAGCCAGAAACAATCCCGATTCCCGACTCCCAACTCCCAGGCCAACAAACAAAAGGAACTTTCCAGCAGGGCGAACATGGAAGATGGAACGCTTCAGCGACCGTTACCAGAACTCCATACCTACATACCCATCAAAATTCACTGTTGTAGAATAGCTATCAAATACATTCCTAGTATTCTGTCCTCCATTGAACGTATAATTTGGATGATAACAAGACATTAGCATTCTTCGTTTCTCCTTTTCCCCCGCACCGCTCTTATCGACAATACATCAAAATTGCTTATACCCAGGGCCGTTTTTCCCGCAACTGGCTTCTCTCAACTTTTGTGATAAGACGAAAAAAGAAACAGAATTAGACTTCCAGCCTAGCCGTTTCTTTGTGCTTGTGTTCAACCAATCTATCTTTGGCAACCCAAGATAGCAGTCTTTTAAACAATTTTTGTTGTCAAAAGAAAAGAAATCAGAGCCAGGCAAGGGTGGAAAGGGTGCAAAAGGAAATGATAAAGTGTAGTGAATGAATCGGTCTTAGGGGGTGGTTACCTAAGGGTTGCTGTTTTCATCCCACATTAGTGTGACAATCTCAGGATAAATTGAGATGATGTTCGATTAAGATTTGGCAAAATGCTATGTGGGTGTGACATGATATAAAGTGAACTAAATCAATTGGTAGGATATGAAATGGATATGCGGAAGGGAGTTTAATTTCCGCCCAGCCATAGATTCATCAGCAATTCAAGTTCAAAGTTATATTTAGATAAATGTGTAGGTACTAAATAATCTGTATTTGGCGACTCATAACTTTAACCTTCCTATTTATGAACCTAGTTACCTACCCAGTTTATTTCACCAAAAGAAAGAAGGGAACAATTGTTTGGAGTTCAATAGATAAATGCAGTCTTCATTACAATTGCCTATACATAGGGCAAAGTTGGCACCACGGGGATATGGCACCCTTTAAATGCCTCCCACTTAATGACTTCCTTTTAAAACAAAAAGTGGAAGTGAAAAAGTTCATTATCAGTAGGTAAATAAGACTTAAAATCTAAAAATGGACAAAAAGAGTAAGTCATTTGAAGCGAAAAGCTTTTTTTGTGTACAACCAAAGTGATCTGCGTTTAGTGGCAAAAGTACCTATTTAACGCCAGAAGTTCATTTTAACACAAAAGAACCTTTAATTTGTCTGCTGTGTAAGCATATTGCAATTACGGAGCAAACGTGTGTAGATATTGGTGTTATTACAAAAAAAAAAAAACAGAATTGTAGTCAAAAGGGACACCCAGAAACCTCGGGATATAGGTACTTATGCCAGCGCACCGGTGCTATATTTGCCCCTCTTCTTCTTTTAAAACTTATTAGTTTTCAACAGACAAACTTTCTAGCTGTTTTCTTTTTGAAATGCATAAAGTTTGTAAAAAAGCTTCAGCTAACCGGGCCAAATGATATAGGGGTAGGGGGAAGGTATTTTATAGATATCTTGAAACTGTATATACATACTAAGTTAGTAATAAACCGATCAAGTAGTTATTTAATGGCAGTGAACACGGACTTTGAAAACTTCGCTATAGGAATGTCCATTAGTTTTACATTTAGCCCAACTTCGGACGTACTGTCAAATATAGATATTCAAATTTTAGTCGCTCAACCCGTATGTTGAATGCTTTAACATGCTCTTTTTTTCCTCTATAGGTACATTATGATTCACAAATCAATCATCTGTGTCTCATATTAAACCCCCTCTTATTTTCCTAAAGTGCGAGCACTGTTTTATAAAATTGTTAGGGTAGATACTCATAGGACCTGATGAGCGCGTAAATTAGATACCTACACATATAAAAAAATCATATCTCTTTCACACTCTTTTGAAAGTAAGAAACCACAGACGAATAATAGTGTCGTATATGCATCAAATCCAAGTGGTCCTTATAACCTAACCAAAAACTAAAAACAGCTTTTGTAAAAATCTGAAACATAAAGAAGTAAATAAAAAAAGCTACGGAATTCAAGGACTTTAGCCTGCCTTCATTTGTAGTTTTTGAGTCACATTTCAGGAAATTTTGTGGTCCAAATTAACCAGGGGGTCAATTCCCGATCTGTGAAGCTGTGAAGTGAAAAAAAAATATATCATTTCAGTTTTCATACAGTTTTTTCATTTTATCACTTCACGAACCCACTCTAAGCGATTCCGGATGTAAAAAGTACTAAAATGTTCTAAATGATAAATTCTGACAGTATTCTCTCATTTTCTGTCTCATTTCAATTGGATTTTTCATCGTTTGAGTTTTGCGGCCATTTTTCATATTTGAATTTTTCACCGACTCATGCGGCAATGAAAAGAAATTTATCATATGAAAAAAAATTGACATTTGAGGTTGGATTTTCACTAATGGAGAATCGAATTTTCGGTGAAGCTGTGATAAATGTTTTCACTCCACAGCTTCACAGATCGGGAATTGACCCCCAGTTCCTACCTTACTTTTTATGTAGGTACCTATTTGGTTTTTTTTTTTTGAGTGAGAGTGAAAATTGTTGTTTCAGTGCCTACAAATCAGACGTAGTTTTTACATTTTTATATTTTTTAAACCATGTTTTACTTTATCAAGGAGTAAATATCAGCTTGGGGATATGGCCAGTGCCTAGAGCATTTAATTCAAAAATTACCATTCGGAAAGTAGGGGACCTAGGTTTTCCTAGGTGTCTGGAATATTCCCAATCCCTAACACTTAGTTTCCTGAGTTCCGAACACCAAAACTGAAGACAGTTTTTTAAAGTAAATTCATTTTAACTTCAGTTAACTTCAGTTAACTTCGTCTTAGACTTTAGAAAATATATAAAATATTTTTCTGTTAAAAATAAAAACAAAAACTTAAGTAAATACGGAAAGGAACATCATGATAAAACAACTTATTAAAAATTACAAAAATATATTGAATATTTTACTGTTAAAAATAAAAATAAAAACATAAATAAATATGAGAACTTCATGACAAAAAAACAACAGTAATTCACAAAACTTTACATTTTAGTTAAATCTTATAAACAAAATAAATAAAAAAATTTAATAAAAAAAATTAGGAACACAAATTGGATATAAATCCCTAGTTGCCTATTTCCGAACAGTAGTGTTCGGGAAAGGAAACTCACGAAATTTGGTTTCCTTTAGCCGAACAGTTCAAAACAGTAAGGAAATAAAACAAATTTCGAAATAAATTTTAGAAAAACTGCTTACTTTATGTCTTTATCAACATATAAAACTATTTAAATCAATTTACATGATGATTTAGCACAAATAAACACTATTTTCTCTGACCACTTTAACAAAAAAAATTTTGTTTACACTTGCTCATCTTCGCACATCAGATACTTGCAGAGAATCGACGGCTGTTTGAAAGGGAATTCGTTAGTGTATAAGTGAGATGTTGCATATAACGAGTAAGGGAAAGGGCATTTTCTATCGTTTTTTTCCTCATAACAAGAAAAACAACGTTATTTTAACGTATTTTAGGCAAGCGTTCGACTACAGGAGCTGTTCGGAAATAGGTACCTCTACCCTACCTCTACCCTATGGGAGTAGGAACGTTTCATGCCATTTTCGAAAAAATGGTTAATTCCGTGATAAACCGATCGATGTGGGAATCGAACGAAGTCGGACAAGCTAACTATTACACAATGGGTAACACTTGACGAGTCTTACTGAAGCAAAATGTGTGGCCCATATTTGCCGCACTGAAACTGGCATATGAAGAACTAGGGTTTTGATTTTTCTTTTGGAGATAGGTAGGTATAGGTTTGCTGTTTAAATGAAAAAAGTGTTTGTACAGACCGTGGACACCGTGATTTGTCACTAAATCTGGGTTCAGGTACCTACCTACCCACTACCTATTGGTAGATTATCATACGCAATTAATATTTGTCTTCTTTGTCTAAGTAAGACAAAATTTTAATTTCATTCTATTGTCTTGTTTTTAGTCTCATCATCATCCCTCTTTGTCATGTAATTTATCAGATCAGACACAAGCTCGCATGCCACGACGCATTGACAAAAAAAAAGAAGCACTCCGGGAGTGCCGACAGAAGTGAAAACAGAATTGAATTTTCAGTAAATATTTTAATGAACAGGAAATTCTTTTATAATATATGTAGATATACATAGAAGAACATCAATGAAACTTATGAGTTTTCATTCACAATTTCATATCTTCTATTATCATCTCTACAATCATCGTATTCTAATACTGAAATAATAGTTCTATGGTTACTTAAATAGGAAACGATTAATTTTGTCTCAAATCTATTTAAATATATCGCAAAGACTGCATCAATTGTCGTAGCATCGGCAAAGTTGATGTTAAAATCACCACTCAAAATCATTAGGAAATCATCAAATCTCTCCCCAAATTTTATCGTGAAGGTATGCAGAAGCGTCTTCAGACTAAATAAATAAATTTTTATATAAAAACTGTCGTATTACACTTGAACACGTATTCGGTGAATTCTAAACGCTTACTGTTATAACTTGCTGTCCATTTCCAGAGTGGCAACGACAAACACACAAATCGCCGATATCAAAAACTAGTGTACCTCGTATGCAAATCCATATGATTTGAGCAAAATATGGCAGTTGTATCAGACAACCTTTTATAGATAGCTACTCCTGCTGCTGGACGATCGTGCCTTCTGAAACTTGCAACTAAATTTAAACCTGAAATACCTATCATATCTATATTTCTTCGTCACCCTTGTGAAATTCTGTTAAAATCAATACATTCAATTTTTTAACGATAGTGTCTACAGATCTCGTAACTGCGCTCGTAAACTTTGACAATGAAATGAAAAAAGGACAATGCATTAAGTTTAGAAACGAAATTAATTAATATTTGAGTAATGGTTTTCAAACTATTTTCATGCAACCATTTCAACTCCATCGATAAATCATCGCGATGAGTTGTTGATCTCTTTTAATTTGTTGTAAAGTTCGAATCATCGACCAGTGAGTGCGTCTCCTACTCTGCCATGATGAAATTTCTAGCTTCACTCATCCACTTCATTGTAATGGTAGTAAAATATTTGGTGCTTTTTATTTTTTCTGCGTTGCATAAATTTTTCTCTGACCTTCAATTCCTTTCTTTCTTCTCTGTATTTCTACGAGTCTATTACTAGGTAATGTTGCTATTACATTCTTTTAAATCATTTAGCAGCACCAAAATTAAGGTGTTTTTGGCTCAATGGCAGAGTCGTTGGCTATTAAACTCAGGGGCTAAGGTCCGAATCACAGCCGTGGCGACAATTTTTATTTATGTTTTCACTTAAAATAAATAAAAAAAATGGAAGTCATGGCTGGGAATCGAACCTGTGACGCTGGGCTATGAAGACTTTACATACGAATTACGATGAGCCAAAAAATGGTGTCGGTCGCGAATTCAGTGCTTTACCCCCATCGGAAAAGTGCCAAACGCGCCTAAAGAAGTTTTCACTTCAAAAATATCAAACTTCTTAATCTTTTTGTCATAAGCTAGACATTACATTTTTCAACACAACAAAACCTCGAGGATTAATCAAAATTAATACCTCAACAAAGTTCCAACTTAGTCTAGAGACAAAACTTTATTGTTTCACATCCCAGACTCAACATAACTCAAATGTCATACTAGATGCTTGGTAGGTAGTTAGGTTACATATGTACCTACCTATGTTATATAGCAAAAATATTCACGTTCCGAGTCTTCACCACTATCGCTAGCGTTTGAACTTGCCAGTTGCCAGTTGCCACTGCCGCGCTGCCTGAAAAGTGTCTGTCTCTGTATACCTTCACTAATTTTATTATTTCTCCTCTTTCTACTCAATCTCTCACTGCCTCTGTCTTTAACATTTCTACCACCCCCTCCTTCACCGCCTGATAACAAAATCTCAAAATTTTTATTGTTGAACAACAACAGAACCTTTATGCTTCGTAGCTCTCTATTCGAACGCATCGAGACGCTTTCGCTACAACACAACTTACCAAAAAAATTAACACAAAATTCAAACAATAAGCAAACATAAAAATTTCACCTAGAAAACTTTTTTGCCAACAATATAAAGTTTTGCCAACGTCGACGTCGCCGTTGCCGTCGTTGCCCCATGTGGGATGTTGGGTATCATATCAACGACGGGGTGGCGTATGCGGTACCGAATGGAGAAAAAAGCTACAATCATACTCTCTCCTTATAAACAGAATCGCACCAACACCACAGCCCACACAACTATAAAAACCATGAACAAGTGCGAGGCAAGGCAACAATAACGGCAAACATAGCACGAGCCACATTAAATACGAATAAACGTAAACATGAAAGCAAAGCATAAACTAATAATGCGACGTTGCCGACCTTCAAGGCAGCAAGCTGATACAAAATTCCGTCAAAGAGACGTGAAAACATTTTTATTCTCCACACATAGGCGAAAATACTGAACATCGCACACAATTCAACGGGTAAGCGGTTGGTTTGTGTATGTGATCATGGAAAGAGTGTATAGTAGTGTGTGTGGCGAAGAGCAAAACACCATCATTTCTTAGTGAAAAAGGTCAAAGCGACGTTGTCAGTTTGTTTCTGCGATTATACAAACCCACACACCCACAGTACAACTAACTTTGGCGCGCACTTGTCTTGTTTTTTTCTTTCTGTCGACGACCAGCAAGGCAGCAATTGAAGCTTTTTTCGAGTCGCCGTTGTTTTGCACGCTGAAAATAGGAGAAGATGAATTAGAGAAAGTTCGAGTTTAATATTTCCATTTTAGATTTGCTTATGGCTTATGGCTTATGCCATTACAGCACTGAGCATTGCACAGTTATCTCTATATGTATGTAGGGTACAAAGGGCGAACAACTTTCCCGTGTGTGTAGGTATGTTTGCATCCAGTGGAATAATAACTGGAATACGTATACGCCGATGATAATATGGTTTGAAGGCGCAGGGCAAAATTCATTCTTTTGTAGGTATAAAAAGTTTCCACATAATTTTTTTTTATCTGCGATTGCTTCACGTTCGTTTTATTTTGTGGAGACTTTTTTTCGTATGGAATTTTTTTTTGTTTTGAACGATAGGTGGCATGAATTATGCATGGGCCGCGAGATAGGTTCATGTTTGTGGTTGGCAGTATTTTTTTTGTCTTTTTTCCTTATGATTGACTGTAAGTAAAATGTTGAAGTCGATTTTGGATGTGAAAAAAGGTTTTTTCCTTTTGGAAATTAGTAAGTTAGGTTGGTGTTTTTTTTATGTTTGGTTTTGTTTTTATGATTAACCAACAACAAACAGTGACAGTAATTTGAATTTAAGGCTCACGCACGCCTTAGTGAATAGATAAACAAATAGAGATAGATATGCTGGTACCTGGTAGGTAGGTACCTATGTACCTACATATATCTACCTAGTTGAATAGATGGATAGGTGAGATGTGTACGGCTGTGTATGATTTATGATGTTTTGGGTGAGAAATCATGAGTCGTTTTATTTACTGGTGCTTCTAGAAGGCATTTTGTGTTGATGACAGGTGACGTAGTTTGGGGCGTCGACGTAATGCCTTTCGGTAGCTAAATGGGGTAAACGCACTTATAGTATCCGGACACTAAACGTAACCCATTTTGTAACCATAAATGCTACCGCGAACACTTATGTACATATACTGATTTTAAGAACAAAGACGTTTCTCAATAATATAGCGTTCAAGTAAATTGCAAAGAAATCATTACCTATTAAAATAAATAAAATAACAATTCAGAAAAGACCCATTTTCTTTAGTATCCGGACGCTTTTGTTTTAGTGTCCGGACACAATCATTTTAAGAAACTTTGATTGTAAGCCCTGCCCGGATACTGAAAATAATGATAAGAGCACATTTTTAGTAGGTACCTACCTACCTATCTGGACACTGGACAGAATGTCAGCGTAGTTCTTACAATACGCATTTTGAGTTTCTGAAACATTGGATGCATGTATAGAACACATTGAAAGACCCATGTTTGATGACGTTTGTGGATTTTTTGAGTGATTTATCTGTTAATCGCAAAAAAGGTCAATAAGTCCGGATATTAACACTGTCCGGTTACTAGTGCGCTTACCCTATGTATCTACATAGTTATAGCACTTTAAAATTAGTATTTTTATGAACTATGTATACCTATGTAGGTAAGCGTACCAGTATCCGGCCACCTAACGCATTTTCTCACTTTGGGGCCCTATAATCAATTCGTCTTATGATATGGGATTTTGGAATGTTTTTTTTTCTTCTAATCTTATTTAAAATTTCAATCAAACAAAAATAATGTTAAAGTTGTAAGCTTAATGATATTAAAACTGGAATTACTTTTGTAAAAAAGTGCTTTTTCACCAGTACCCAGCAACTTTTGATCCAGTTTCCGGCCAGGTCTTTTCTTTTGTGGCAAATTTTAACTAAACCATTGAAATTCCATACTTTTATCAATAAATAGATTTTTTTCCAAAAAAAAAATATTTTAAGTTCATTAAATTTAAGTTTTATGTCATTTTATTTAATTCATTTGAATAGTTAAAAACACTTAACAAACCTCCTATGCTTTCCTCTCTTTTTGTCTTTTATATGTATGTATAGGTAAAAATCACTAAAGGGATCTGGAGTTCTCCAGAATCCGTCATCATAGCTAGGACCGTTATCGTATCTTTTTCCTTAGCCATTTGCACTTGGTAGGTACACATTTTTATACCCCTTTGGAGGTATCTACAACTTTTCCCGTTTTTGGACACAAAGAAAAGCTGGTTTCACCTACATCCAATATTCTCTCCGGGTGGAGGAGGATATCTTCATGTCCGTTTTGTCTAAGGAAGCTTTCTAAGTCCTGAAACCATGTTTGATGCATATACTGTATTTAGTTACGACCGCTCAGCCTTTTGAAATGGTCTCAGCTTTTCTTAAAATTAATTCGGAGTTTCGTTTAAAGAACAGTCTTAGCCAAGTTCATTCTGGCCGATCACCATTGAAGGGGTTTTTCTTTTTTTCGGTTTTCAAAATTTTGTGTACGGTGTCCAGACTCCAGAAGCTCGTCTTTTTTCAATGGGAATTCACACATCGCCACATTGATACACCAGTACGTTATTTGTCTTTCCTCCTCAGGATATAAAATTGAATCTGGACCTTTTTTCAATTGTCGTCAACTTTTCCATATACATGTATTCTATCCTGAAAGGAACATTATATTTAGAAGCGGCTCTTCTATGGCTTAATTTTTTTTTCACGGATTTCCTTTGGAGCAAGTTTGATTCTTTGCGTACCTACTTGAAAGTTCTTGTGGATCTCCCTCAACTATTTCTTGATTCGTTTTCTATAATATATAGTATGAATTTGCTCACTAGTAGGTATTCGGCCACCCTGGCCGGATACTAGAAAATCATAAAAATTTTATGTTTCAGTAACCGGCCACCACATTTTTAGTAATTTAAAACAAAAAATTCTTATTTTTTCTATAGCTTACGAGGAATACAATTATTTAGATATTTAAAAAACACAAAACTGGTTTGTTTACTTACAAGGAACGTCAACGTTCTCACTTATTTTTCAAATTGGTTGTAGATATACGTACTAGCACTCGCGAAACTCAAACTATCACTTCTTGCTCTTTGACGAACTTCACAAACTAAATATTTTTTTTCAGATCAGACAAACTTTACCTAAGCATTAAATGGGCCTGGTAAAAACAGTCTCAATGTGGTTTGCTCATGCAAATAATGTGTTATTTTCTTATTATTTCGTAGGTATTTAATGGAAAGTGGCCGGGTACTAGTGACTGGCCGGGTACTGGTACATCTACCTGTTTCTAGAAGGCATTTTGTGTTGATGACAGGTGATGTAGTTTGAGGCGTCGACGTAATGCCTTTCGGTAGTTATATATGTAGATAGGTACCTACCTATAGCACTTTAAAATTAGCATTGAAGTTCAAAAAAAGATATAACGCAGCCGACGAAGACTTCACTATAGTAGGTACTGATTTCCTATACTTAATTATAATTGAACACATAAAATTTAGGCTACACCGAAGATAAGGCTGCATCAAAGATGACTAGTCATTGGTCGATTCGATGACCACAATATAGGTACAATATACATTCAAACGATCAATCAATCATTTTAACAAGTACATAGGTACCTACATATATTTTTTTAAGCTTTGTTTGTTTACTGCATCATTTAGTGTGAAATGACTTTAAAATCATTCGGCGGCCAAAACGCAGAAAAGCGAATAAAAGTGGTAAAAACTTAGGCATTTGATTATGTCCTTAAAAATAGTAGGTACCTAGTTAAATAAAAGTACACACGGTTTCAGCATTAGAATTAATGTCCATGTTTTTACTTTTGAATGGATTTTTGTTTTTAAAAGTATATAAAATTTTTATATTTTACAGCTGAAAAAAGTTATTTGAACCGTTCAAGAAGGTAGGTATCTTAAATACGGGTATCCGGGATAGCCTAACCTATAAAAAGCCTTAAACCTAAAATACACTCTTAAAATACACAAGACATTTTTTTTATATTTATTTTATTCAGTTTTTGTACAAAAAAATTAGGAGAAGACTGGTCCAAACAAGAAATCGACACGAAGGTTTTAAAGTAAAGCAAAAAAACTTTAAGAAAATAAAGAAATCATTATCACAACAAATTAAGATTAATTTTCGTTTCAAAGTTAAGAAATTTTAAAAGGAAATAGCCAAAAAGTTGGGACCCATTTCGAATTTTGGTTATTTGGAAACTTTGAATCTAGTGGCCGAACAATATTTATATCAAATGGGAAGCATTCAGTCTGTTGCGTGGGAGGATCGTGGTTGAAATCCGAGGAACAAAAAATAAAAAAAGTCGCACTTCGCGAAAAATTGGCAAATCCTCCGAAAATAATAGATACACCACTGTGCATCTAATTTTCAGGTTCGGAATCGCCATCAAATTGTAATTCCTCAAAATGCGTGGCACTTCCCCGATGCTTGTACAGCTTTTTTGCGAAACCATATTAGTGATTTTTAGAATTTTACCTATTCATCAGAAAGGGTTCTATAGTTTTTTTTATTTCCTATTTCCGTAGGTACCTACCTACTTGTTTCCATTTTTTTTGTGAAAATGAACAGAAATATGATTTATTCTGGTCTAGAGGACAGAGTTGTGTCAGGTTTAGAAAGTCAGAACCGACAAAAGTAAAATAAAAATCACTTAAAATCGCCAGTCTGAAAAAGGGTCTCACCAACAACAATATCAAAAAATCATAACAGTCAAAAGAAAGAAAAAAATCAAACATTAGCCGTGTTCAAATAAGAACAGCTGTGCGCAGAAGCAGTAAAAATCGTCAGAAAAGTTAGAACATGCAAACTGCCAAAAAAGCAACAACAGAAACCAAAAACAAAACAACCATCATTTTTTACTTACACAAACAAGTAGTTTTAATTTCAGCACAAAATTAGAAACTCTTTTTCTGATTCTTTTTATATTTTTAAACTTTTTATATCAAATTAAGTTAGGTAGGTATTGCGCTGAAAAAATTAAGTGTCGAAATCTGTTTTTGACAGTTTTCGCCAAGCTTGATCTTGTTCAAAAAAAGGTGCAAAAACAAACTAAACTGTTAAAACTTTTAAACTAAACAGCTAAATTGTTGTATAAACAGCTCATTGAATACTGATGCCATAGTAATTAAGGAACTCTCACAAAAACAGCATCAACTTAAACACATAGCAGAAATAAAGGTGACTTTCTGGAAAAAATGTTTGAAATGGGCCCAGCGCTCTTTGAACTACACCATGTTGTATTTGTAGCTGTAGCTGTAGCTGTTGGATCACGCACCGTTCAAATTCTGCTCTCATAATTTTTCCCAAACGCGCCATAACTTGAACAATTATTGCAAACGTGTAGGTATTCTCCCTTTATTGCTTTTCAGATCGCTTTACCCTAAAGCCTTGCTGTTAGTAAGCATAAGCAACACATTAATTTTTCTTGAAAAACAGAGCGTCAACATTTTCTCAATTTAAAACTTGTTCACTTTTGTTGCCAACAGTGTTGCACTTTATCCGCAAATTAATGCACACTATGCACAAACCCTAACCTTAGCACGGCACTTACAAAAGGCGTGGCAAGTGTCTGTAAAAATGCTGTTCAAAATGTCGGACGACGAAGGATGAAGTGTTTCTTTCAGATCCAAAAAAGTCATCAATCAAAGGTTGAGTATGCTGGACGCCTGGAGGCAATATAAACGTGCAGACCATAAACTGAACTTTAGTTTATTGAGTTGGCTTTAATGTTCACAAATAAAGTGAGCATACTGCGAAGACGAACGATTTTGTAGATTTATTAGGGACACACAGGCAAACAAAGGAGGTTGATAAAAAAAAAAAAAAAAAAGTTGATTCAAACCCTATAGTTCACAATAAGGCATACAACTTTTGGTTTTCAAATAAAAAGATTGTTGTTTCTAAACTTTTTGTTTTTGGTGTTTGATTTTTTTCAATTTGGTAGCAGAATTTCAAAACTGGCATCAAAATTGAAAATACGTATCTACTCGTCGTTTTGGGAATCCTCCAACAAATCTCGTAAAGATAAGATAAAATTTAAATTGTCATCGGAAAGATAATTTTAAAACATAAGGAAATCACAAATCAATGTTAGAAGAACTCCCTTATTGGCTTTCAAGTTCATAATTGCAATATCTCAATTTGTCCCAACACATAATCCTCATTGACTGACGTTGAATTGTTTATTATCTTTACGTTCACGTATTTACCGGACACAGAGTTATCTTGTTTGTGTTTGTTGTCCTTATAAAGTTAGCTGATAACTGTCTTAGTACTAAATTGATGTCATTTTCATTTTGTCCTTTCTACCCTAGGTGGTTCGAAAAAATTGATTGCAAGACATCGAACCCCATTGGACTACTTTAGGGATTACCATCGCACGAACGATACAAGTTGAACAAAGAGCCAATTTATAAGTTTATAGGTTTAATACACCATACCACCAGGGAAAATAGGGAAGAAGAATTATTTGAGGAAAATTTATAAGCTCTTTCTTCCTTTTGTTCGAAAAAGGAAAAACAGGAAGAAGGAGACGGTGTAAGTATTTACAGTGGCTAAAAATGAATGAAAGAATCGTTTTTGTTATTCAATTTCGAACGAGCATTATAAATGAGCTTTTGAGATTTATTTCAAAAGTTGAGACAAGAGATTGAAACGTATTGCGAGGTCTGATTTTATGAATTCAACTTTTTTTGTGATAAAAGAGATTTGTAACTAAGCATCAGCTCACAATTCTTACAGACATGTTCCTCTAATTTAATCATCCTTTTGGGGGAACTGTGGTTATAGATAAATGTGACAATAATTTAATTTGTTTCTTTAATTCAATTGTGTGTTAAATGACTCATGATAAATAAAAGCTATTAAAAGTACCTTTACTGATTGATGTCCAGTGGTTGAAGTTAATATATTGACTATTTAAATAACCTGTTCTTGAAAATTTCAACTTGTGGTGTGTTTTCCTTCTACTGAATATAATAACTGCCTGAAAAGAATGGTGCAGCAGTAGTAGCAGCAAGCAAAAGTTAAAAGTAAGCAAATGCCTTAGAAGTGAACACAATGTGTAGCAGCAGCTGAAGCAACACAACTTTCCTCAACTTCAACTTTTGAATGCGCTGCTGTGCTGAATTTTGACGTTTCAAAAAAAAAAAAAAAAAAAAAACAAAATGGCTCAGCAAAATTGAGGTCTTATGCTACACCATTGTAGACGAGCTTTAATACATTCCTCAGCTGCTTTTTGATTTTGGATTTGACAGTGCAGCTTGCTGCAACTACTACTGCACTATATATGTACTCTTCAGGCAGTAAAGCGCTCTACAGACGGTCAATGTTACTTGACAAGTATTATTGAGGTTTTTTCTTGTCAAGTAAAATTGATGAACAATCGCCACCACACGTTCAATTAAAATTGACAACTTTTTCCTTCTATAGTTTCCTAACCGCAGTACACAACGACACGAGTGACAGTGAAACTTGATGAAAACCAAATCACATCGTCAATGCTTCAATTTTACTTGACAGTAACATTGAAGAGCCTACAAACGATTAATTTTACTTGAACAGAAGCTCCTTCAAGTAATATTGTCAAGTAACATTGATCGTCTGTAGGGCGCTTAAGACTTACTTTGAAATAAGAATCCGTATAATATGTATTTTTAAAATAATTTTTTAAGCGTTTTCATAAAATTTAACCCTTTTGTACGATTTAAGGACATTTTTTCACTCTAAGTGATTCATTATAAAAAAAACCTTTCATAAAATGTATAAAGGCTTGATGAGTCTTTACCGGGTTCCTTTCCGTTACCTATTTCCTGTTTTATCCGTATTCAAATCTCTAAGGCCTTAACCTTGCTTATTGGGCTGAGACTTCCGGTAACACTGCTTTATTTTATTTACTCCTTATTTCTACATTTTTAATTAATAATTAACAACCGGTCATTTCCGTCCAGTTCCGTCACTTTTTTTTAACATTTCTTTTTCTTTTTTCCCTTTTCTGCTTCTAATTATGACTTCCGCCAACCCTTTTTCGTTAATGTACCTTAATATTTAATGCTACGGCACTACTTTTGTACATTTGCATCGGATATTTTTCTGACTTCTCTGTTCACCTGGAGTATTCGTTCCTTGATGGGCCAAATGAAGGGTAATACATATTTCTCAGAAAAGAAATAATGATTGGGTTGTGTTAAAATACATAAATATTTATCGATTTTGATTAAAATTAAATAATTTGATTAAGTTATCTACAGCTAAGACAATTTTAAATTTTCTAAAATGTCTTCTTCCAGGGGAAATATTCTGATGGCCGTTCTTGCCCCATCGAAGTCCTTATGTAACTTTTTATTAGTTTTAATTTTGAAAAACTTCTTTCAGCTGTCGTATGGTTAGTTAGTTAGTTTAGTTTTTATTAAATCATAGGTTTTTTTTTCAAAGTTTAACAAAAACAAATGGACTTGGCTTTTGCCGTCTGCCAGATTGACAATTTAAAAAAGTACTATTAAAAAGTAAAAAAGTATTTAGATTAAAATTTCAGAAACTTCCGGTCACAATTCTCTGTCGTATGGTTGTAACTGAAAGAATTAAGAATAGAAAGCATGCTGTTTAAGTTGTAATAACAGGACAATTAGATGCAAGGCTTTCAAGCAATAATTTTGTTGAAAATGCAACAGTCAGATTTGAGACAGCTTAAGAGCTTCAATCCTTGATATCAATAACAAAATAGCTCAATTACGAGGGCGACGGTAACTACTCTTGGAAGTCATCCCATATTCTCAAATGCTTTCATTTGTTAAACTCAAGATTTCTTTGGCTTAGGTTTCATCTGATTTCTTAATTAAACCAAGATGCTTGCATTCGAAACGCAATGCTTTTTCAAATAAACTTTTTAAATTCACCTATTTGCGATTTTACTTATTGAGATTCGAGTGCAAATATCTTCTAAATGGTAAAAGTAATCAAACCGCAAAAGCCCTTTTTCGTAGAGCGTTTCAATTCATAAAAAAATTAGCTTTTTAAATTACCAATAAAAAAAGTAATTGTTTGGCTTTGGCCTCTGATGGTGTCTTCTAAACAATTTAGGTAGAAATTATTATTATGAAAAAATATAAAATGGCTTACTTTTCTAGTGAAGCAATCGATTTTCTACAAAAATATGTTTCAAAAAGTTCTATCTCTCTATTGTAGTCAATCAAAAAGACTATAAGCAAGCAAAGGAGAGCAGAGTGTACCCACAAGAAAACCATGTGAAATTGAAAATTGAGCTCACTAGTTTACTGGACTATTCTTACATTTACATGATACATGAACTTTTGAGCCTGTTTGCAGAAAAAAATTTTTGAATGGCTTGAATAATCACAAGAAGGTTATCACATTCCAGTACCTTATCCAATTTTGACTGTTCTGCGAATTTGATCGCTAATCGGCAAGACAAACGAAAAAATTCCCTTGACTGGTCTTCTTATCTTTACGCCATTTTGAAACGAATTTCCAAAAAGAGGAAAAAACTATCCCAGAAAGTATTTGTGTATTTAAATGTTGAATTATTAAAAATATCATTCCATTTCACTGACAGCTTCGGATTTGACGAGCTAGAAGTGTTCAATTAGGGCCGAATTAGGATGTGTGCTATGTGGTGAGGAAATTCTTGCTAAAATATTTATTGTTATTTTTTTTTTAAAGAAATAAAAACTCAGATTTTATACAAATCGAACTGCAAAGGTCAGATAAAACTTCACATTGGCGCAGGAAGTTACTAGTTACGGTCCCGTTTTCGAAATTCTAGTTTCAACATATCCTGATGACGATTTGAGTTTCTTGGGAGCAATTCTGATTTTTTAAAGTCGGTCGGTTTAGAGGCTTCGAATCAAAAACTTCGACTGACTAAATCAGTTGCAAAAATAAGAAACAGCAGATTAATAACCTTATGCAACAAATGGACACTACAGAAACCTACAAAATTAATAGAACAGTCAACACAGAGTGTCCCATGAACTAACTAAGATGTTAATGCAGATGAGGGCGTGGAAATAAATGGATGGGATAGCTTTTAAACATGGCATTTAATTTATTAACGCAGAATCATCTTCTAATTCATCTAATTGACCCCTGATGGTGTTGGTAAGGTCCCAAATAATGTGACCCCCCCCCCCCCCCCTTGAATCCGCGCCTGCTAACTCTATGTATGAAGAAAAAATAAGTGGAAGCTTTCTGTAGAACATTCAATTTCCTACAAAAATAATTTGTCCGTCCATTTTTACAATGGGCAAATGTCAAACTACGAAAATAAGAAAAAATAAAATGTTATTTAAATGGAAAATTGAGAGTTAAGAACAGGCACCACTTAATCTTAATGTAAATATCAAGAGCTTAAATTTTAAGAGGCTTCTTTTTATACTTTCCTAAAAGTATTTAGCCTGGTTTTTTTTTTGAAAAAAAAAGTTGACCAGAAATGACACACCCTGACCCTAGTGTATACATATTTGATTCCCATATTCTCTGAGGGGAACGAGAATATTGTTTAAAATTAATAAATTGAAGCCAAACCATGGCAAACTTTTTGTTTACATTTTTCTAAGTGCATATGACAAGTTCCATTCACTTAGAAATAAAATTCACTGCATCTGAGTGCAGTGGATTTTATAAGTGTCGGTGTAAACCGAACATATTTTGCGTCTTAGAAGGGTACGGTAACATCTTACTGATGAGCCCATTGCCGTACCTAGCGAAACGCAAAAAGGAGTTGAGGTCGATCTTCACGACCAAAAAACTTTTCTAATAAGAAATTTATTTCTTTTTATATTTTTAATCAAATTAAATTGTCAACTCCAGGACAAAACAACACGACATTAGCAAACATGTTTTGTTATTGTTTAAAATTAAGAAAACTATGTGTTTGTGTTCAAAAGCTTCAAAACAACATAGACTATAGTTCATCTCCATTTCCCTATCGGAATGGAATTTTTTTTTAAAGTACTTTACAAAATTTACTCAATTCGATCACCGTACGGTCCGAACTCGTCGGGCGGGTCAGCTAGTAAAAAAAAAAAAAAAATACACATTTGCAAATTAGTAAGAAAATAGTCAGACTAAATTTTTTTTTAATTTTTGAGACCAACAATAATTGCAAGTCTATCTATGATTTGATTGCATCATACGAGTAGAGCGAGCGGGCATGTAAAAGCGAGCATGTAGATGACGAATGAATTAAACTTGGAACTCATTGACGATGTATTCGAGATGACTATATGTCTAATGTATGATGCATTATTTTTTTTTTCGGCACTAAAACTCCTTGAAACAGTTTCCAGAAAAGCAAGTGTGTCTAAGTCGTCTTTATGGAAAGCCTTCCTTATGAGTCGAACTTATGAAACAAACGTATGCCATTTTCTGAAAATATGTACATAAATCTACACCTTCAATCTGATGTTAGCTCCGATTTAAACGACACCGAGATAAACAAAATTCATCACATCGCACAACCATCCTATAAAAATCGCATTTCATTATCCAATTCGTGATGTTAATTGAATTCTATTTTGGGAGTGCCTGACTGATGGTGTTGGTTGGTATAGAAGTTGCTGCTGTCATCCTAGTCGCTAACTTTTATTGAGGGCAATAAAATTTGATTACCTGTTTGTCATGACAGGTTTGGACAACACCCACCAATGGACCACCGTATAAGAGACAAGAGACAATTCTCCTTCTTCAACTTAAATCATAAACAGTATGGACGATCAATCAATCTCACGCAACCAACAATAAGTCGACTTGACCAAAAATGATACCTTTTCAACTCCAAGGAGACTGCTAATTGGCTCGAATCCCGGCAGCTACCTGAGTAGAGAGGCAAATAAACCGCGTCACACTGATCGAATGATCGAAATCAAAAGTCCACAAGTCACTCACTGATTTTGACCTCTCATCCTCTGAATAGCCCCGATAAATGGATGCAACGCTCGCATAAATCCCCTCAAATAATGCCCAAATTATAAGACTTTTGGAATTGATAATAGCATCGTGCATTTGTTTGTTTAAACAAAACAAAATGTCATTTTAAAGCGACAATAATTTAAGTGTTTTATGAACGCGTCTCACAAGGACGTCTCGTCGAAGTGGTTGTCGAATGTCGAGTCGTCATTCAGCAAGCGAACCAGTTTCATTGCGATGGCTGTCACCGATCGACGACGACGACGACGACAACGATGTCGTCGTCGTCACCGACGCGCCGCCTCCCCCGCACCTCGCTTACCCCGCACAGTTGAATTGAATTGAAACTTGGGGCAATCACGGACGTGGGCACACATAACTCATGTGCGGGCATGAATGCG
Organism: Melanostoma mellinum; assembly: GCA_914767635.1. Lineage (NCBI taxonomy): Eukaryota > Metazoa > Arthropoda > Insecta > Diptera > Syrphidae > Melanostoma > Melanostoma mellinum. The sequence continues at coordinate 228,718,805 of OU612059.1, read as the reverse complement.
CCTCGCTTCGAAGTCGGTCGGAATGCCCATATTTCAGATCGATTCTGGCGATAAGATCTTTCTCTCTCTCCAAGTGCGCGAGCTGTGAATGCAGTGCGCGTGATTTGGAATTTATAGATGGGGAAGCGGACTGGCTACTGACACGACCGAGCAGCGAGCAGCGACCAAAGCGACATACGCGAAGACGAGGAACAAGTTGAACGTGAACGTGAACATGCATTCAAAGCCGGATTCACAACGGCTAGCTAATTAGTTCAACTGAAGCGTATGTAGATATTCTTTTTTGCGGTGCGGTTTCGCTGTTGTTGGGGTTCACTTGGTTTTTTTTTTTGCTTTCGAGTTGAAACAAATTAACTCATCAGACAGAAAGTTAAGTGCCAGACGAAATGTTTTAAGGTACTTTGATGGCGATTAATCTTTTTCGTTGCCGTTTTATTTAGAATGGAAATTTATGTGGTACAGAATGTGACAACGCTCCGACCGGGGTTGGACTGAAAGTCCAAAAGAAATGAAATGTAAATGAAGCTGGGTTGTCAACTTCGTCGTTTGAAATTATGAAAAAAAGGTTTGCGAACGAACCTTGCAAAAAGTCTTTCTGATAAGTGCAACAATTAGCTTTCTTTCTTGTGTATTGTGTCATAAGATGTGTTGTGCAGAGTACCTACTACAACGGTATAAGAGACTGATTCGTTTTTTTAAGGCTTTTATTTCACTATGTTGGCCAGCTGCTTCGTTATCTTCTTATACAGGGTGTTTTGCATAAGACGCGACAGAAGACCAGGACCATGTTGTGTATCTTTAGCGATAAATTATCACATAGTTTAAAAATGAAACGATTCAATCCCTCTTTACCGCCTCTAGAAAGAACTGGGTTTCTATAAAAACATGTGATAACTTTTAATTTCGGTTTGAGTTTGACTGGAATTTTTATTGGAAGGCGATAAGTCTGTATGTCTACCTTGTTTATAAAATTTGTTATACGTACTAAAAAGAACAATTCTAATTCAAATTTAAGTTCAACAACAAACGCATAAAACGGTGACATCTTCGGGATACACCAAATTCGTTCGAAGTACCGCGAGGGGAGGAGCTGTTTTTGGAACTTTATAGACTGAATCATAGGATGCAGCACAGATTTTGGTTTCCTACTTGACAAAAGGCCATTGGAAGACATTTCTACCCAATTCTATTCGTTTCTATGCTGCAAAGGGGTTTGTTTGTTAGCATTCATTTGACTAATAGGTTTTGATATTCTCCTTCGTATAATAATTCAAATTGTAATATAAATCCCTAGTATTTTCAAAATTTTGTATTTAATTTTATATTTTTTTTGCTCAGCCATGATACAATTTTTTTTTTCTTTTTCTGTCTTTCGAAACCGAGCTGGTTGGGAATTTGCAAACCGAATTTGCAATTTTCTAAATTGTTGGCCACCTATTTCTAGAATTCAGCTGAAAATTTCAATTTCAAAATCTCAAATAACACTTTTCAGAGTTTGTCACAACAACCCAAAACAAGTGTCCGACTGGGTCACATGAACTAGCTCATATGCGTTGTGTACACTGTACAGCATAAGCATTGAAAGCTAAGGGGTATGTAAATGAATAGAAAAATAACCAGAAAAATTTTGTTATTTACCTGGAGTTGATTTGAGTTTATTCAAAAAAGTCCTTATACCAATGGAAGATCAGGAAATCCATTTACCTCAACTCCAAAAATTAGAGTTATTTCACCCATCAAGAAAGACAGTGGGCTCATCACTGTCGTACCATTCTAAGACGTGTAAAGTTTAACTGCCAATTGTCTGAGAGTTATAAAATTCTAGAAAACCCTAAGGGCTCGTTCACGCACTGAGCGACGGAGCGGCAGAGCGGTGGAATTTGAACAAACTTTAAAGCTGAGCGACATCGTGTTTCAGCTCAGCTTTCAATTTGGTTCTAATTTTGCCACTTTGCCGCTTAGTACCTTCCAACGTTACCGTTGCATATTTTGGAAAAGTTACAAAAATGTGGAACTCGAAAAAAGTTATCACTTGAAATTATAAACGAAATAAAACCATATACAGTGGATAAAAAAAGTATTGGCAATTATAGTTTTTTCAATTTTATTCCATTTTAGCAACTTTTTACAAAATCAGTTAAATTTCAAAAAAAGTAGTAAACATATGTTAACTTAATAAGGATATTTAAATTCAACTGGATAGCAATATTAACAAAAAACTAAAAAAAAAAAACACATCTCAAAAAAGCAAAAGGAAACAAAAATTACTATAAGTAGTGAAATGCTAATTTTAATACTTTGTATGCAATCCTTTGGCATCAATGATAGCTTGCAATCTTCTGTCCATTGAATAAACTAGAGTTTTTGTGGTGTCACTCGATATTTTGGCCCACTCTTCCGTTATTACCCTTTTTAGCTCAGATTTAGATGAAATTTTATGTTTTCTCACGGTTTGTCCCAAATGATTCCACAAATTCTCTATTGAATTAACGTCTGGAGATTGTGGAGGAGTTTTAAGCTGTCTAGGAGCATTATAGAGCAACCACTCGCTAGTTTTTAAGGCCGTGTGCTTAGGATCGTTGTCTTGTTGAAAGACAAACGAGTCCATGAGACCAAGTTTATCAGCACTATCCATTAAGTTCCTTCGCAAAATATCGATGTACATTATGGCTGTCATATGACCTTCAATAAAGCCTACACCATTTGCCGCCATACAGCCCCAAACTAAAACATTCCCTCCACCATGCCTCACGGTAGACACAACATTTTGTCTTTTTAGTTCCGTATTGGGTCTCCTCCAAACGTATTGCCTTCCATCGCTTCCAAAAATATTGAACTTTGATTCATCCGAAAATATAACCGATTCCCAAAATTCCATGGGTTTTTATCCTTATTTTTGAAAAAAAAACCTATTACAATCGCATGAAACCTAAAATAAATGAAATTGCCAATACTTTTTTTATCCACTGTATGTATGAAGATTGACTTAACGGAAAAAATTTCACACATCTCAACGAATTCATAGGAGTTGAAGAAAACACATTCCCTATCTTAACAATCACTTCAAGGGTAATTGCAACGTAAGATAAAAACTAAAAATTTAACAGTTCTTGTACTTATAGATAAACATAAATAAATAAATAAAAGTGTGAATAAATAATAAACAAGAGATAAATAATAATTTATTTAAAAGAACTCGAATCACATTAAGTGGTTGTTTACCTATGTTTTTTTATAAGGAGCCCATCAGGACTCCACTCAGCTATGTCACATTTGCTTACTAAATTTAAGTAAGCCAACCTATTTCCGCAATTTTCTGTTTTTAGTTGGTTAGTGAGTTTATTTTGCATCAAAGTTAGCTTGGATAAAGCCCTCTCAGCGAACGCACTGCTATTAGGCAAGGTTTATATTTTTGCAATAAATTCATATAAGTCATACGTCGTAGGTGTTCATTCAATCACACTACTTTTAATGTTACACACTTTATACAAAAACAAATACAAATTGTCAATTTCAAAATTTGGTTTAAAATATGCTTGGACGGATTTTATTTCAAAAAATTTATATTGTTCGATTACCATTTCGGGACTTTTGGTAAAATTACTGAAAATAGAAACAATGTTAAAAAAGTGGCACAGACTGAAATTCGGTGGCTCGGTGGCATAGCCTGAAAAAAGTGGCAATTTGACACTAAAGTGGCGCAGCGGTAACACTGCCTTAAAGCATCGCGCGAAAAGTCAACTATACAAATTTTTTTTTCTGTACACGTTGATAACCTGGAAGACAATTTGTTCAAAATCTAGATCTACTGCCGAGCATTTACTTTGAAAAAGGCTTTTTTTAATGGCTAACCAAAATCTGTTTGACACAGAAGTTTCTTTAAATGTTATGTGAAAAATTGGTTTTTAGTTGTAATTTTTGTTTTGGAAAAAACTATTAAAATAGTACCCCCATAGTACGGTTATTTCAAAACCAATTTCACGCTAGATGCAATAACAAGAAAATTTTTTAAATATTAAATTTTAAAATTAAAAAAGAAAATTATTAGAACATCTTCAGGAATGACTTAACAACTTGCATTTTTGATTTGTAAAAAACGTAATTTTAATAGAAGTGAAAAGTAAGAAACTAGTTTTAATATAATCTGGTCGAACGACTTTGACAAAATTTTGTATTCTAAAAATCCTAGGCTATTTACGTGAGATTGATTATCAACATTTGGAATTTGGAAAGTCTAAATTATAAATTTTTTGAATATTTTCAAAGTTGTATTCCAGATTTTTTTTAATTTATTTGGTCAATACATTTTCTGATAAGATTTTAAAGCCAGCACACTTGGCTTTAAAAAGTTTCTTTTTAAAAAAAAGTGAAAAATAAAAAAAAAGTTTTTACAAAAACTTCTCTACAGATTAGGATTACATTTTTAGCGTTTATATGTAGAAACTAGCAACTGGAAAAAAGACATATTTATATTTTCGCTAAAAAATTTGTAATAGGGATTTTATTCATTTCTCATAGTTAATGTGTTGTTGGCAACCCTGTACAAAGAAATATATAGCGAATACTAAAACCTCGTACTCAATTTTTAGATTTCAACAGCACACAATAGCAAGTTCGTGCGGTCCAGTCGTACCTATTTTTTAGTTATCCGATCGTCGATCGATTTCTTCAAAAGACTTCCAAAACCTGTACTAAATAACTTTGTGTGAAATATCGACAAGTGATTTTGATTTTAAATTCATAATTCACTTTAGGGCTTAGACCATTGATTTTCTAGAACATTACGTCAAGTACATAGTTTGGTTCGTAAGCCATAATATTGTCTCGTACATTTAAAACGATCTCCATTTCGTAGTTGGTATGACTATTGACTACAGCCGCTAATTGAGTCGCATAATGTTGTACCCCTTTCAATTTGTGAATATGGCTTAATTTCTTATACATATACATATATCAATCGCTGTTTGGTATATAACGGAAAAGTGAAATCAATTTAAGTTTATATGGATTACTAGTGGAGTGCCGTTAGACATAAAAATGGCAAAACCTAGGAATCCAGGGCCAGTCCATGGATTTTCATGAAATTTTCAGAAATGTTTTTTAAATAGCGTATAGAAATAAGTTAAAAAAAAAAAATTTCACCACTCTAAATTTGTTAATTATTTTTATAATTAGTTATTAACTTTTAGAATTTTCTTTTATTTATGTAGGGTGTTTTAGATACCATTTGCCAAAGGCTCAGGCCATCCTAGGTTGGGTCAAGACAAGAAAAAATTCGTATGGGAGGAGGGTCTATATCCCTCCAAGTAGGCGCGAGGGGCAATTTTATTAAAAATTGAGGAAATTGCAATTCAATTCACTTTTAAAATTAAAATTAAGTGGAGATATAGATAGCTAAACGATTTGATATTCTCGAAGTTGTTTCATCTCATTAATTTAGTTAATTTTGCTTTACTCAAGAGCGAGCAAGGAATTGACATTAAAAGCAAGTATCTGCCTGATATCACTGATACCTCAGAAGTGACAACGTTCCAGTGAAGTCACGACGTTCCTGTGAAGTCACAACTTTGATCTTTCCACTCAACGCTTAGGTAGTGATGTGGTTCTCAGCAGGTCACATTATTGTGCCTTGTGGCTTTTGGACAGAATCGACGAGCAATGAGCAGTACCTAAGCCTCAAAATAAATAGTGAACAAGTATAACAAATCAATATTGCGCTTTACATTGGTCAAGTAAAGTTAAGGTTGCAGAATTCTGCAATAGAGTGAATGTATCTTTCTTTCCCGAATTTTTATTTTCAATATAGTCCTTAAACCAAAAGAAAATTTTTGTCAAAATTCTTTTCCTTGTTTTCATTTTTTAAATCATTTCCCCTTGTTTTGGTTTGGAAGTGAAAAAAGAAAAACAAATTGGGCTAACGTCTGTTTTTGAAGCGGTAAAACCACATTTATCAGCCCTTATTATGGTTATGAATGAAACTAAAATGTTAAGTCGCTCGAACTTTCAAAAAAATCTGCAAAAATGACTCCCTTATTTATTCATTTTCAACGCCAAGTTGTGTGCGACCTTTAAATATCAGTGTCATCAAAATTAAAATTTCAAAAATGCTATGACACTTTTGTGCCATGATCCGCTCTGGTATTCAGCTTCGGCTAAGCTTGGTATTTTATTTTTCAAAGAAAAAAACAAAAAATCATACTCAATCCTTCGAGCCGGATTTGAACCAGCGACCTATGGATGTCCGCTTAGTGAATATCTCTTCTACAGTCCACCGCTCTACCAACTGAGCTATCGAAGGCGATGAAAACAGTTATTCCAATTTTGATTTTGTTCGCTGAAAAAAAGAAAAGCGAAAGAAACGAAACTTAATTGTTTTTCTTTCTCCCATCCACAACGAAAGACAAAATAAGTGAAAGGTAAATTGATTGCAATTTAATTTTGAAGAAAGAAATCCAAATATCGCTACCGTCAAGCTGGCTATCAACAGCCTTGGTGAAGTAGTGGAATGTAGATAGTCAATCATATTGAAAAAGCGGACACCCATAGGTCGCTGATTCAAATTCGACTCGAAGTAGGAGAAAAACAAATTTGTAATTTGATGTAGGGTTTCCTACCTTAAATTTTCGTTGACTGTACAGATTGCCATATAATCGATTTGTAATTAAATTTATATTCATAAATGAAAATTGAAAGGGCCCATTGTGTTCTCCGGCGCGACGCGTCATTTCCGAACAATAATTTTCACTTACAAATTGTTAGTGTTTTGGGAAAATAGTTTTACTACGTTCAATGCGAAGCAGTCAATGACGTTCCAGAGATTTTCCAAGCAATTTACTCTACAAAACGACATCGACAACAACAACAACGAACAACCAACCGAGTTAAAAGAAAATAGTGGTTGAAAGGCATACGGGGTACCCTGGCCATGATAATCGACACAAAAGGATTACCACCGAACCCGAATGGCTGTGGGGCTGTCTTCTTAACACACTGGTGCGTGTGTCGGTAATCAAAAGAGAAGAAAACTCGGGAAATTGTGTGCTGGGCCAGGGACAAAGGCAACAAACGAGACGTATAGCAGGCGACTTAAGTGTTATTAATGACGTCCCGTGGAGTTCACGCATCGACCCGTACCAGCCAACAGTTGCAGTTGTGACGGCTGATCACGTTCAGCAGACGTTTACGGTGGGACGTGGGACCATTTCTTTTGCCGAAAAAAGAAACTGTAAAGAGACACAAACAGAAACGTTACGCTGAACATTGGTGAAAATGATTCCTTCATTAATCCCAATCTAAATGGCGCTGCTTTTTTTATGATGATTGCCAAGTGAATGAACGAACGTATAGAAGACATTTGTACATACATACACATGTGGCTGTGGACGGGGATGTAGATTTGGATTGTTTGTGCGTTTCAGTTTAAGAACAGACAGCGAGGTTTCTTTTTGGAAATCACATTATCACTGGGTCGTTGTGTTGGAATTTGATTACGATTTGTTTTTTTGTTTTGTGAACGATGATGGTGAGCCACTTGATTTCGACAACGCACGACGAGTTAGTACATAATTGATTTATTAAATCTGGGCATGTGTGCGGCGCTTTTTGAATACGGGCTTTACTTGGATTTCGGCTGCGTTAGTTAAACACGAAATCGTTAATTAAAATACCTAATTATGAGATCTTGGCTGAGAGTTTTATGATTTTAAGTAAGGACCTCCCTGTATTCAAAAGAAAGAAAGAAAGAAAGTGTAAGGATTGTGGATATACCTACCTACTTTCCATCACAAAATATTTACTAAGAAGATTTTAATTAGATTTATATTATACGTGTACCTACCTATATGTACCTAGTTTGGTAAAAACAATTAAAAAAATAAAAAGAGGTTAAGCTTTACACACACGAAGGCATTTTTCCGAGAGTTAGTTTTACAAACCCCATTTTATATTCGTCTGAATGCGTCAATAAAGCACAGATAGATCTCATGTAATAAAACTACGCTTGCTGGGAAAAAGAAGTAAAGGCATTGAATCTTGTAATCATTTCTTGCGTAGGTATGTACCTAGGTAACTCTTGAAGCACGTCTTCGTACTAAAAGGGCTAAACTATAAGCGATATCGCCCTGCGTTGTCGCTCAGTTAATGGCCGAGCTCTTAGCCTCACCGTATTTAAAAATTCTCAGGAGCAATAACGAATATCTGTTCTTTCTGTGAGAATTATTCACCAATAGAAAACTCCTTTAGCCGAAGAAAATGGTAAAAAGCTAAATAGTAAAAAAAAAAAAATATTATAATAAAGCGGGTTCTTCAATAAGAACAAAAATAAATAAAACAAAAACGGTTTCAATCAATGAAACTCTTTATTCCTGTAAAAGTACGTTTGATCCCATTATGTATGGAACTCGATTTCTTTTGCATGGCCACCAAGGGCATGCTTGCAGATTTGCAGACGCTGAACCCAGTTTTTGACGGTTTTCAAGCATAAATCGGCTGATACTGCTGCTATTTCATGTTCGCTATTTGTACGAAGTTCATCAATCGTCGCTGGCTTGTTGGCATAGACTTGACGTATTTCCACAGGAAATAGTCTAACGTCGTCAAATCGCACGACCAAGGCAGCCAAGCGACTGGACCATTTCGTGAGATAACACGTTCTTCAAACTTATAACATATCATCCAATTGGGGCCAAAAATATTCGGTTATCATTGAACGGTAGCGATCCCCATTCAAACGGAAGAAGTACACCCTAATGACGCCGCCGGCCCATATAAACCACACCAAACCGTAATTTTTTCAGGATGCAATGATGACTCATGGAGTACGTGTGGATTACTGCCTGACCAATACCGCATATTTTGTTTATTGACGAAGCCATTCAGCCAAAAATGCCCTTCATCGCTGTAGATAAATTTCGGCAGTGAATTGTAATAATTTCGACTCGTTGATGATATCTTATCTAAGGGTAGTTATTTAAAAATACTAGATAACACGTTTTAAAATTTTTCAAAGACATCTAAAGGCGGAAATTGAAAGTGATACTCAGAAACCCTATTCGGGCTATAGGATATAAAAAACATCACTTTTTCCATATTTTTAAAATTGTTGTTTTATGTTGATTTTGTTTTATCGACGTTATTAATTTATGTTCAATAGTAAATGTTTTTGTTTGTATACGTTCTTGAGTGCTTGTGTTGGCTTTTTTAATTAACCACTAGCACTTGCATTAATAATGAAGAGCGTAGATTTGAGCTTGCTCTAAGCTCAGTACCTCTTAAGTCTCTAAGATGCAAAAAAATAACAATGTTCAATATTTACGTTTTTTTCAATATAAATACAAACCTTTTAAATATTTAGCGTTTGTTATAGATCTTCCTTTTCAAGTCCTTTTAGCTATCTCCAGCGTCCTCAGGGTAGTCATTTAGGTCCTCTTCTTTTCATTCTTACTTACAAAGACCTCGAATTGATTATTCACCATTTCCATAATTCACTGTACGCAGATGATGCGACGTTTTATAAGTTTATTTCTCCACATAACGATTCTTTTCATTTTCATCAGGACCTTGACAACTTTTCTATATGGTGATCTAAAATCTGTTTGGAATCAAACATTACCAAGTATAACTCCATTATTTTCTGTCGTAAGCGCTCTCCTCTGTGGTACCCGTGGCGTAATGGTTAGCATGTCCACCTGCTAACCCAGAGGTTCGAAGTTCGAATCTCAGCAAATGCAAAAATGTTTTTCCACGGGTATCGCCTTTCGCGAGGAATTGGCAAGACCTCCGTTAGTAAATTCATTGCCATGAAAAGCGCATTCTCAATTAGCCGTTCGGAACCGGCGAAAAATTGTAGGTCCCCTCCATTCCCTCACAAGGCATGGTTGTGAGAAATGTGCTAGGCCCAGGGGCTCCTCGCTCTGTTGCGCCACCCTATTTATTTTTTTTATTTTTAAGCGCTCTCCTCTCCGTTGCTATCCTCTTCACAACCAAACCATCACCAGTTGGAATAATGTTTTTGTCATTTATTGCATATTTTGATACTCAAAATTACGGTCTTCAAAGTCATGCACATTATCAAAATGTCCGTTATAACCATGAATTTAACTAAAATGAAACATGGGTTAATCAGAAATGTAGTTCTCAAAAGTAACTTTGTTCGATAGTACCATATTTTACTCATATATGAAGGTGTTTTCGGTGACATTTTTTTTTTTGAGAATAGTAGTGAAAAATTGAAACGGTCGTTTGGACTTGTGATTCGTAAACTCGGTGGAAATATGACCGACATCATGTAAAATAGAGTCACATGATTACTGCCAGATTATAGAAAAATAATCATTTAATTTTTGTCTTAGACTTTTATTCAAAGTTCTCAAGCTCTTAGAAAACACCTCCCTTACTAGTTACTATACTAGTTTAAGACGATTGTCAAATCATCCCAATTTTAATAACCAACAAAATTCCAACTTTCATCGACAACATGAACTTTGAAAGGTTGGATAGATGAAAAGCGAAGCTTAAAAGCGTGACTATCTCAAGACAGGAGTTGTTACTTCTTACAGCGACAAAAACAAAGCTTATAAGTCGGTTACCTCCAATCCGAGTTCTAATTTCATTCCTTAAACAAGCAAGTTTCCTGACTGATCCGCTAACCGTTAAACGCGATCATTTTACTTATGTGAGTTAGGACTATGTAATTGGTTTATGAATGCTAAACGTATTGAGCTGCTTGCTAGGAACACAACGATGACTGATAATTTTGTTTTCCACGGTTATCACGTTTATCCAATCAACCATTTGTTTACAACATACCGCAGCTCGCCGGCAGCCGCCTCGCCGCACCGCGCCGCAATGTTCCGTTTGATCAAATATTAGGTAAGCACTTTTTCTTCCGAAAACATTTATGGAAAGGAGATAATATTCAAATGATTTTTGAAAAATTAATACTGCTGCTGTCTACTGACAAAAATCAACTGGCAAATCTATAATTAGCCCCTTTTTTAAAAATACATTTTTTCATTGAAATCTGTATGAATGCCGTACATACTCCATTAAATTATTTATGGCTGACTTCCAAACAAAGAAATTTGAGATTCTTCTTTTTTGATAAACCAAACAAGAAGCAGAGTTTTCACATTTTTTGAGAAGGGTGAATGAGCGTGCTTTATTGTGTGAGTTCTTAAATTAAATTCAACTTAATTTTCAGAACATTATTTTGTTTCGCATAAAATTTTAAATTTAAGTAGGTATTTTTATTTTAATAATTTTGGAGCTTTTTTGAAGAAAACATTTTCTATGGAGCTTTGACTAGGGGAGCATCAGTGACCGAACCGTGTACTGCTTTATTTAGTTATAAAAAATCATACATGTTTTGTAAAAGTAGGACTTGTTTCCATTGTAAAAAGTCGTTTGATTCTACAGGAAAAGGGAAGCTAATTCGTTAAGAAAGTCTTGGACCAGAGCATGTACTGTAGCGAGTTTAGGGTCTTCCAACAGGACTTATCATACCTTTAAGAGTTGAAAATGGCTATCTTGTTGAAGCCTCATCTGTCAAATAAGTTGTCAATCACTCAAACTGTTTTGCCAAATCACCATGGGTGGATAGGGCATTTAGCAACACATGCAAAAAATTAAAGTGTTTTATCAAAAAAGGTGTTTTTGAACGGGCCGCGTGCTTATCGACTGGATAAAAATGAGTCCACGCCAGATCTGCCGAAAACATCGCCGCTGGCCGTGAGAATTCGCAGAAGAAAAGTATGCACACAAAAGTCCTCTCTTAAAGCATTTGAGTTGAATAGCATAGGACGTTATTAGGCAAAGCAGTCGATTCCGTTTCGATTACAAGAACTCGACTCTTGAGCGACATGTGACTTTAGCCTGTACCCTTAGAAATTTCAATTGACTCAGGAATTAAATCTACAAAAAATTTTAACTGCAGCGATGACGAAGAAGACAAATTGTTGAAGCTTAAAACAAGAGGTTATTATACGTTCATACATCTGAAGCAGATCAATCGATGTTTTGCAAAATAAACTAAAAATTTTTTGCGTCTTTTTCAAAAAACAGCAAAGCAGACGATAATCACAAAATCTGTTGCAGAATAAATTTTCATAAATATGTAGGAAAAAATTATTCCACATCCGATACAACCATTTTCGAATGATTCAAAAACCCTAAACGTGTTAAAAAAAATTGCCATGAGACAGTCCGTCAAAGAAACAGAGAGAGAAATTTACAATACAATACAACAAGCCCTGGAGTATCTGAAAAGAAGTTTTTTTTTTATAATAAAAACATCATACGCATTTCTGAATTTTGAGGTTTAGCCGCTAAAAGAAGTTAATATCATGATCTGGCACAATAGGTATCATTCAGACACCGCAGTGCCCGGAGCTGAGCAAGCTCTACCCGTCCCCCAAATCTAAAATCTAATATCATGATAAATTCAGGGAAAGGAGTGGAGTTTGATGGACCTGCGGAGAGGGCACATCAATGCATGCACGCACAGGCAGCAAAAATTAATCTCTTTTGTGTTTATTTGGAACGTGTATTAATTGCTAGCGTTTATTCCCTCCTCACTAATGGTGGGGGAAGCAGTACCGAAAACTTCTCATTATCGGTGCGGTGGTGCCCGTAGCTAAAGATTGTTATGCCTGCCTGTTGGGCAATTTAAGTGTATGAAATTGGAGTGATATACAAAACGCAACAAAAAATTGGAGGTCCTTGAAACGTGTAAGGCTCCCACAGCTTTGATGCGTTATCCTATTTAAATATTTTTTATCACTTCGTCAACGTCTTGGTTGGTCTATCACTCCCACTTCTGCGTATAGAAACCATATTTTTATTGAATCGAATCGAATTGAAAATGGTGACTTGCGGGGAAATAACAAATCAAAATTTATTTAAAAGTAAATTACCCAGAAGTTGGATTACAAAAAAGTATCTCTAAGCATCCGATTCATTTGAAGAGAGAAAAGATGTTCTTTTATGTAGCAAACAGAATATGGGTGCCTAATCTACCAATCAAATGTAACCTAAAGCACTGCCGATAACTTTTTTGAAGAACCCATTAACCTACCTACGTTCATTTAATCTCGTCGGATGAAAATGATCGCAGTTTTACGGGACATCATTGCTCTTTGTCCTCAATTGTTTCCAACAAATGCCATTATGAATGACCCGGGAATTAAAAATCGGTAAACAAACTCATAATAGCCCTCGCATTAGTTCCCTTGCCATTGCCATACAAAATGCTACCGCTGCCTGCGGTATTATCTCCATTCAAAGCAGATTAAAACTGAACCAAGCACCACCGGCATACGTCAGCCATTATATTCCACTGGCATAACCACACCACACCACAGCGGTAGCACCAGCAGTGACCCCACCAACAAAGCCAGTGATAAAAGAGAAACAACAACTACAACACCAAGACTAAAAGCAAAGCCAACAACAAAAATTAAAAAAAAATTTAAATTCTACTATAAAAGTTCCTCGTTGACTTCCAATTACCTCATCGCGAGTTGAGGCTACACCATGCCAAGCCATCCGGCTCCCTGTGGTTTTAGAGCGCAAATAGAGATAAAAAATAAAGGCAAAGTTTGTGTTCTGCCGCTGCCGTCTCCGCCGCACCGCGCCGCGCCGGTCGCCTCTTGTCGTTAGGTCCCGCGTCGTTCGCCACAATTTTTGTGTCATATCGATTTATCTGGTTATTAGTAGCAGCAAGGAATTTGCGGATAATGTTACTAAATGCCAAGAAAGGAAGGCACACATAGAAAACGAAACAAAATGAAAAAAAAGCATGCACACAAAAGTCCTCTCTTGAGTCGTTTGAGTTAAATAGCATAGGGCGTTATTAGGCAAAGTTCGTACTTGGATAATCAATTTCAGGGCCGCACAGCCACGGATACAATTCAATGTAGTCTCGCTAATGGATAAATCCCCTCTCCAATCGGATTCAATCAACAACGACGAAACCCAATTACAGCATTCAGGATGCATTAAATCGCAACAGCGATCGGTGCGGTCGCAAGAGCTCCCACTGACTTCCCCCCTTTTTTGTGGACTTTGTCGCTCCACAGTCGTACCAGTGTGTACGGTGTACCTAGTTGTAGAAAAGTTATGTCAAGCGGTGACTATACAAGGAATTCTCCAGCCGACTCCACAAACAATTTACAATCTTTTCAGTGTGGCTTCGCTGATGGAACTAGTTTTTTGCGGTTCCAAAGTCGCACACTGCACCAGCTTATAAATACACGCTGATATGTGTTTTCGTATCTTAGCTGAGGAAATCTCAAGCGAATCCCATTCCCGTGCGGATTTAGTGGTGCACTTAATGCACGCATATCGAACCTACATAAAAATCGGACTTTGCATGTTAATTGACACGTTTTGCACTTAAGCGCTGCATCAGCATTTTTGTTGGGAATGAGCGTGTTCGTGAATTTTTAGCTGCCAATTTGCATTTTAAGATGTTCTGATCACCTAAGGTACGGTTCGTTTGTGTCTGATCTTAAGCCGAAATGGTTTGAAAACGTTGTGATAACTGCACGAATGGAAAATTTTGATTTTCTTTTTCTATTTTGCTGACAGTTGGATCCACGTGAATAATAATCGATTTCCTTTGAGAGCGAACCAAAGAAATGGAGCGATGAACTTAAGCAAAAGCATACCTGAGGATCCTCCCCAAAAGGGCGATGATTACGTGCTTCAAAGGTCATATAGACCATTCAAGCTTGTTTCGATGAATTCGTTATCTAACATTATGAAAAATTAGTTTAAAAGAAGACAGCCCCTTTTCCTATTTGTGGAAGCCATCACTGAAATGCCCCACTGTTGAGATCGCCAATCTTCAGCTTGATCACTGCTTTTAAAAAGTAACTATTTCATGTTTAGCTATTTGAGATGTAAAATTTATAAGGTAAGTGTCAAAAAAAGGTAATGGTACATACACACATACAAAGGGTGGCACATTCAGAGCGGTAATAGAAGCAATCCTGTAATTTGCTATGGGGCCTCAAAGAATGGATGTCAAATGAACTTTTTGCCGAATCTGAAGAGCGTGAATGAGGTGGTTTCCACGCAAAAGATAATGGAAGGCGTGGCACAGATGACAGCCTAATCTTTGCTGATTTATTTAAATATCTTGAGCAGGAAAACCATTCTTAAATATCCTCACCACTTACCATAAGGTGTTAACATTTCGTTTCTACGATCAAAAGTTCCGAAAAGCCTCACCTATGAAACATTTTCTGTTGAAAAAGTAGTAAGTATGGATAAACTGTAACTTGTGTAGGTATTTATTTTATTCTTTTTAATCAAAGAAAACTTAATGCTTTTATAGACTTCATTTGCAAAAAAGAGGAAAATAAATTTATACTTAAATCTAGTAACGAAACATTAGCTTCAAACTTTTAAACGCAAAAAAATTTGATGTAGTTGTCGTAGTCGTCTGATCCGGCACAAGTGTCATGTGACCTATGTGACTTTGGTTTGGGTTTGTCATTTCGAGGATCGTACCTTAATGCTTTTACGCCGCCGAAGAAGTCGAAACTGCTTTTTCTGTTGTAAAAAGCGTCCATCCCGGCTCTGGCTCTTTTTTTACTGTGGGTCCCCGTACTGGGTTGGGGTCAAAATTCTGCCGGGGTCAAAATTATTTTTTCAAAATTCTGGTTTCAAAATTCTGCTTTTCAAAATTCTGCTTATCAATATTCTGCCAATTTTAAAGAAAAAGATGGTTTGGAAAATGTTAAAAAGCGCGTGCTTAACATTTTCTACACCATCTTTTTCTTTATAATTGGCAGAATATCTACATTACTATATAAAATAGCTTTTTTGTTTGCACGCGCCAAAAATCCTAAGAAAGAGCAAATCTTTAAACTTACCTATTTAACTGTCCCGAAAATTAATCCATTGGGTAGCCAACCATGCTTTGGTTATTTATAGGCTATACTGAAAACCTAAAAAATAACAATTATTTAAGATATCTTACAATTTAAAAAATTTTCCGTACTTGCCAACCATTGTTTACATTCCAAATGACGTTAAGAATAATAATAATTATCAGAATTACAGCCCATACTCTGTTTCCATAGTGGGTTGAACCAAGGTTGACTTTGGCAACTCCATGGAAACAGGAATAATCAATGAAAAGCAAAATGGGTGCGTTCAAGAAAGTATCTAAGGCGATATATATCCCTTTCGTGACATTTTTTGTTGTTGACTCATTTTGTTTTGCTTTCTGGGTTGTAGTTTGTTGGGTTTTTGTTGGAAATAAAGTACTTAGCAGTTTGACAAAAAAAATAATTGTTCAAAAAAAATTATGTGAATGCTATTTTCTTTTGGTTTGTTTTGGTTCCTTTTTTTCAGCTGTTTATGATTTGACAGATATCTACTTTTAGTCGTTCGAAAACTCAACTGTGGTCTCAGCCAGCAGCATCACACCTACCGGGAGTCCAATGGAGACCAAAAATTAAATGTCCTTCAAATGACATGTCGGTGAGTGGTGTTGAAACTCGGGCATGGATTTGACACTTCACAAGAGGTTTTGTTATGTAAGAGCGATCGAAGATGAAGTAATCGCAATGTAAGAGTTGTGGTGAGTGCACATATAGAAGGGTGAGTAATAATTTTTCAATCAGCGCCGAAAGTAAGTGCAATGATAGGTTTCCTTTTGCCATTTGCTAAGGGCCAGTTTTTCAGTGAAGAGAAAAATGACAATGGCAAATTGCTGAGAATCATGGTGAGCAAACACTGAATGGTGAGTTAAAATTGTTCATTCTGTCTTTCATATTTTTCTATCCTACGGTGAGGAGTCAACTCTGACATAACTCATGACCGTAAGGGTTAACTCGAAAATTCTCACCACAGGACAACTCTGCACTGAAAAACTGGCTCTAAATGACAAATGAGCTAATTTGACGTAATTCAGAAAAAAGACAATGGGAAATTGCTGAGACTCATGGTGAGCAAACACTGAATGGTGAGTTAAAATTTTTCATTCTGTCTTTCATATTTTTCTATCCTATGGTGAGAAGTTAACTCTGACATAGCTCATGATTGTATGGGTTAACTCGAAAATTCTCACCACAGGACTTTTCTGCACTGAAAAACTGGCTCTAAATGACAAATGAGCTTATTTGACGTAATTCAGAAAAATGTCAATGGCAAATTACTGAGACTTATAGTGAGTTAAAATTTTTCATTCTGCCTTTCATATTTTTCTATCCTATGGTGAGGAGTCAACTCTGACATAACTCATGATCGTATGGGTAAACTCGAAAATTCTCACCACAGAAAAACTCTGCACTGAAAAACTGGCTCTAAATGACAAAAGAGCTTATTTGACGTAATTCAGAAAAATATCAATGGCAAATTGCTGAGACTGATGGTGAGTTAAAATTCTTCAGTCTGTCTTTCATATTTTTCTATCCTATGGTGAGGAGTCAACTCTGACATAACTCATGATCACCACATGACAACTCTGCACTGAAAAACTGGCTCTAAATGACAGATGAGCTTATTTGACGTAATTCAGAAAAATGTCAATGGCAAATTGCTGAGACTCATGGTGAGTTAAAATTTTTCATTTTGTCTTTCATATTTGTCTATCATGTGGTGAGGAGTTAACTCTGACATAACTCATGATCGTATGGGTTAACTCGAAAATTCTCACCACAGGACAACTCTGCACTGAAAAACTGGCTCTTAATGACAAATGAGCTAATTTGCTAAGCTGAGGTGCTCTAATTTGTTGCTTATTGTTTCTTCCATTGGGTTTCCTTCAGACGCTTCTGGAAATCTTTAAATTCTTTTTGATGTTATTGCAATAAAAGAATTGTACAGAAAACAGAAGTTAATAAGAGGTAAAGATAAAAAAAAATTTGATTTTTCGTCTTTGGATACTTCCAGCTTTGTGATAAGAAGCCTTCGCAAAAAGGAACCCGTGCAACGCCGGGTATTTTCGGCTAGTTGATAATAATTGGAAACTCTTACTTTCTTGTCGCTCTCCTACTTTGTTTTTGTTCTTCTGCAAATAAAAAATAATATGAAAAAAAGCAGAATTTTTTCTTTTTAAAAAGCCAAAATTTTGAAAAGCAGAATTTTGGAAAGCAGAATTTTGTCAGCCAGAATAAAAAAAAACCGGAATTTTGGAAAGCAGAATTTTTGTTTTAAAAGCAGAATTTTGAAGCCAGAATTTTGACCCGCTCCCCTTCCCGTACTCCCTGCAACAAAAGCAATAAAAAAATTATTCTGGTTTACATTTTATATAAGTCACAATGGGCCACCTTTGTTCTCTGCGCATCAATACGAATGCCTTTTAAAAAGATCATCCACATTTCTGAGAGCAAATAATTCACTAAATTAAAATTACACAAAGCAGCACTAAACTCACTGTTTTCGAAAAAAAATTTTGAAATTATAGTTTTCAAATCCTGAAAATCGTAAAAGTGAACACTTTCATAATTTTTAAAAAGAATAAATTAAAATAGACAGTAAATAGATGAGAAGAAAAATGGGCACTTTTATTACTTTATTCAACTTTTTCAGTAACTCACTTACTTATCGTTTAAAAAAAAAGTGCTCCAGTGGTTCTCTGTGCCACCGTTCTCCCCTACAAAATGTTGTATATGGCGTCTCTTTGTGTTCCAAGATTTACATCTGAAATATTATTGACACAAATAAGCTGCAATAAGAGGAAAAAACTACATCTATTACTTCTATTGCTACTATTTCAACTATTTCTTACTTTTATCAACTTCAATCGTGAATAACTTCTGAAGGCAGGATTTAGTATTTAGTGTTTATTGATTCATATATAGACTTACACAGTAAGATACAAAATCTTTTTAAGTAGTGTAATCTTCAGTATTATAATACTTTAAATAAAAATAGAGGGTAATTCTAGATAGAAAATAGCAAAAAAAAAAAATAATAATAATAATAATTATGATCACACTATAATGCAATCCTTTTTATGATTTGTTAACGTTAATGCTTGTCTTTGATGCTCTTCTAAATATTGCCCCAGCCTTACCTAAAACCGATTAGTACAGCTTGTCAACCTTAATGCTCGGGGATTTTATGGAAGAGTCTTAAAAGTTCTTTTTTGTAGAACTTTAAATTCGTTTCAGTAAACATTTTGTTATTTTTCACACAACGTGTTTGGCTGTCTGATAAAAAATTGAAAGTAAAAGATATATAAAATCGGATAATATATTAGTTTGTAAAGTTTCATTACTCGGAAACGGTTCGTGTGACGAAAATTTTAAAAAGGATCAATTTTGAAGGAAATTCAATGTACTACAAAATTGTTTGTCAAATATTTTTTTAATGAAAATGTCCCAACAATTTTGACACTTAAATAAGAGCAGGTCTAAGATATTGACCCGTGATTGGTGCCCGTGGCGTAATGGTTAGTCTGCCTGTTACGCATGAGGTTTGTGGTTCGAATCCCCAGCATAGAAACTAAAAATTCCTACACGGGTTCAACCTTGTGGAGCATTCCCCATTCCCATTGAACGGCTGAGATGTGAATTTATAAACTTAACTGCACCTACGTCGAAGTTATTAAAACAGATCAGTACTCCCAGCGAGGCGGGTGTTGATGCTAAATTTTGTTTCAGGGCTGTAACGCAGTTGACTATTGAAAGACTTTTTGTCCAATCAATTTTGAATTCCCCTTCCTGTGGAGATATGGCATTATAATATAGGATATGTAACAAAAGGATAGTGCAGAATTCTAATGGCAAGAGTATTTTTTAAATTGGTTAAGTAGTAGAAATGAAATCTAACATTATTAATGACCCTAAGTCTTTTTATAAATTTGTCAACCACAAAAGAAAATCTTCCTTGGTCTATGAAATAACTCCCACGAAATAAGTCCCACTTTTGAAAACGAAATAAGTCCCACCAAAAATTGCTTAAAAAATGAAATAACTCCCACGAAATAAGTCCCACTTTTGAAAACGAAATAAGTCCCACCAAAATGAAATGATTTAAAAAATTTACTTGAAATGAAATAACTCCCACTCAAAATGAAATAACTCCCCCTTGAATAATATATTTCTTAAATTAATTAAGTCCCACTTTCATAAACGAAATAAGTCCCACTTTTTCATTGTTTAATGCGATTTCAAATAAGAAGTATTTGGCTCTTCGAAAAAAACACACGTCGAATAATATGAATAATCAAAGCAGAGGAATAATAAAGAAAAATCGTATACAAGCAAGAAGAGCCATGAGAGATAAGGACAAAAAATTATGGTTGTCCCTTTTACGAAATATTGGACATTTCGTAAAAGGGACAATCATAACTTTTTGCATAAGAAAAAATATAAATTTAGGGGTATGAAATGGGTCTATGAAATAACTCCCACGAAATAAGTCCTACTTTTAAAAACGAAATAAGTCCCACCAAAAATTGATATTTTGAAAGTGGGAGTTATTTCGTTTCAAAAGTGGGACTTATTTCGTCAATTGGTGGGACTTATTTCGTTACGCGTTTTTATCTTAAGTGGGACTTATTTCGTTTTGAGTGGGAATAAATTCGTTTTGTAAAGTGGGAGTTATTTCATACCCCTAAATTTATATTTTTTCTTATGCAAAAAGTTATGGTTGTCCCTTTTACGAAATGTCCAATGTTTCGTAAAAGGGACAATCATAATTTTTTGTCCTTATCTCTCATGGCTCTTCTTGCTTGTATACGATTTTTCTTTATTATTCCTCTGCTTTGATTATTCATATTATTCGACGTGTGTTTTTTTTCGAAGAGCCAAATACTTCTTATTTGAAATCGCATTAAACAATGAAAAAGTGGGACTTATTTCGTTTATGAAAGTGGGACTTAATTCATTTAAGAAATATATTATTCAAGGGGGAGTTATTTCATATTGAGTGGGAGTTATTTCATTTCAAGTAAATTTTTAAATCATTTCATTTTGGTGGGACTTATTTCGTTTTCAAAAGTGGGACTTATTTCGTGGGAGTTATTTCATTTTTTTAAGCACTTTTTGGTGGGACTTATTTCGTTTTCAAAAGTGGGACTTATTTCGTGGGAGTTATTTCATTTTTTAAGCAATTTTTGGTGGGACTTATTTCGTTTTTAAAAGTGGGACTTATTTCGTGGGAGTTATTTCATAGACCCGTATGAAATAACTCCCACTTTACAAAACGAATTTATTCCCACTCAAAACGAAATAAGTCCCACTTAAAATAAAAACGCGTAACGAAATAATTCCCACCAATTGACGAAATAAGTCCCACTTTTAAAAACGAAATAACTCCCACTTTCAAAATAGCAATTTTTGGTGGGACTTATTTCGTTTTTAAAAGTAGGACTTATTTCGTGGGAGTTATTTCATAGACCCACCCTTCCTCCCTCTCCTTCAATAATGAATCCTCATCTGATGCACTCGCCGTAGCAAACTATTTCGCAAATTACTTCAAACAGTCTTTCACGGATGATTCTTTTGTTCCTGATTCAGATTATTTCTCGTTTTTACCGAATTTTTCCTTTGATCCATTCCTTCCACGTTTCTTTGACTCCTATCTAATTGAAGAAAAGTTAAATCATTTAAATGATGAGTATATTCCTGGCCCAGATGGTATACCTGCCATATTTCTTAAGAAGTGCTCCTCAACTCTTTCCCTTCCTCTCTCAAAAATCTTTAACTTGTCCATATCCCTTGGTGTTTTCCCGCAAGTTTGGAAAACGGCGTTTATAACCCCTATACACAAAAAAGGTCCTAAGTGTGACTAAACTATCGCATATACCCAAAATTTTCGAAAGCATACTGTATGAAAACTTAAGCTTTCGTTGCAAATCTCTCATCTCCCCTAGACAACACGGGTTCCTCAAAGGCAGGTCAACAACAACAAACCTCGTTGACTTTGTCTCATTTACCCTCACAGCCTTAGAGAATGGAAAGGAGGTCGATGTAATTTCAATTGACTTCAGTAAAGCTTTCGATAAAATCTCTCACAAACTTATTCTTTTTAAGCTTTCCACCCTCGGCTTTGAACCCATTCTATTGAGATGGATTTCCTCTTATTTAGAAAACCGTTTTTACAGCGTTCGGTTCAGATCCGCCGTATCCAGCCGCTTTCTAGCTACATCCGGTGTTCCCCAAGGCAGCCATTTAGGCCCTCTCCTCTTCATTCTCAGTATTAACGACATTGAAATGATCATCAAACACTCCTCTATCTCCCTCTATGCGGACGATACTAAGTTTTACCGGATGATTTCTTCTTCTGAAGACTCTTCCCACCTCCAACACGACCTCGACAATTTTTCAATATAGTGCTCCAAAAACTGCCTGGAGCTAAATGTTTCCAAGTGCCAATCAATAACCTTCTCACGAAAACGCATCAAGACTACTCCCCGTCTCTATCTTCTAAACGGTCAAATCATTTCCACCGTTGAGGTGATCCGGGACCTTGGGATTATTTGCGACCGTGAGCTGAATTTCCTCAAGCATATCGACGATATAATCCTTAAGGCAAATTCAGCACTTGGCTTCGTGAAACGATGGTCCAAAGAATTTGCTGACCCCTACGTAATCCGATCCCTTTACATTTCATTTGTCCGTCCGCTTCTTGAATACGCTTGTCAGGTCTGGTCGCCTTACCAACAAGTGCACATTGCCAGAATTGAGAGCATTCAACGCCGTTTCCTCCGTTGTGCTCTTCGAGGTCTTAATTGGAGTAATCCCCTGATATTACCCCCTTATCAAGACCGAATCAAACTCCTAAACCTAAATACGCTGAAAGATCGAAGAGAAATATTTGACATTCTCTTCATTCACCGAATCCTCACAGGTACCATTGACTGTCCAGCCCTTACCGAATCCATTTTTCTAAATACTAACCCTCGTAACACCCGGAACCCCCGTCTCTTCTATCTTCCCACCCATCGAACCTCTTATGGCTCCAATGAACCCATCTCCCGAATGCTGAGGAATGTCAACTCCCACTCCTCTTGCTTTGACTTCTATATGAGTACTCCCTGCCTAAAACTTCGTCTCCTAAGCCCTCCAACTCTTAGTAAGTCTTAGCTATTAAGTTTCTTAGTTTGTAAATCAATAGCTTGTACTCCATGCCTAAAACTTTGTCTCCAAAGCCCTCCAACTAGTTTGTAAGTCTTAGCTATTAAGTTTCTTAGTTTGTAAGTTAATAGCTTGTATTAAGCCTAATAAATGGGGGTTTTGCCCCCACCAAAATTTAAAAATTTAAAATTTAAATTTAAATAGGCGTATAATTCCCCCTTTACATTCCCGTTGCCGCCGCATAAATTATAGCCTATTCAATATGCTAATGCATAAGTTAGATTATTTGAAGTCTTTATCAATTTCACTTAGTAGTTTTTGAGCGAAGGAGGAACAAACACCCCCAAAAACCAACACACTTATAATACGAGTAAGGATACCCGTGTATCGAGTATTACACGTGTTTTTAGTATCCCAAATGTATTTGGGGTTACAGTGATTGAAGTGTTACGCTTGTATTCTGTGTTACACGAAATATTATTCTGGAGAGAGTTTCTGGTTAATCAAAAACTAAAAATATCAGAAATCGGCATGATCTTAAAAGGTTAAAAAGAATAGAAAACACCTCTTCCTTAACATGTTTAGCTATATTCGTCATTTAAAGTATTAAGTTTTTGTTTATAAAAATATAAACTTGGGAATCTTTCCTATTATACCTCACTATTGAAAAGTAAAAACAGACTGACTTTTGATACCACATTCGGTCAGATAATACAGGGCCAGTTTTCAAATTTTTGGGTTACTAGCCATTGTACCACTTTAGCGTTATTTTTAGCATACAGTTGTAACCACAAGATTCCAGTGTTTGGTCCAATAAGCTTTTATTACTTTCATTCCACCAGACACTTCACGGTCAGAAGTTCCATGTACGTCTTAAAAACAACAATAAATTATAAGTAAATTTAAAACTCGACTATTCATTGTGAACACGACATAAAATGGAAACATGTAACTAAAAGTCATATTAAACAGATCAAAGTACAAAACTAAAAACAATGATATAAAAAAACAACTCTTCAACTGCAGTTTGTCTCCTTTAATTTGATATTGGAAAAGCTTTTATTTGTTGTAAGAGGAATTTTTGCAATATTGCATTGTTCCCTTTAACGAGATGACAAGACGTCCGGACGCCCACACTCCAACAAGACAAAGCTGCTCCGCTTTGCCTATCTTCATAGTCAATAAATAACCCCGAGCTAAAATTAATTACGAATAATTATTTTTATTGACTCAAAGTGACTTTCCCGCCAGGAAGTAAACACACTCAATGAAATGGATTGACAGAACGAACACAGAGTTGCCGTTCCTCTTTGTGAGCAGATAGTGAAATCAATCGTGACATGAAACTAAACATCAGTGTTTCATTTCTGGTTTCTCATTGCCATTCGAATCGATCGAGTTCCGTGTGCACTCCCACAACGTTGTCGTCTCGTTGTCGCATCGCATCGAATCGTAGCTCCAGTTAGACAACAACCACAACTCACAAAGAACGTGCCATCTGCGGATGAAATTGAAAAAAAGGAACAGTGTTAAAAGTAAAGTTTCTAATTAAATTCCAATTGGGATAGAGAGTTTACTCAAGAGGGAAGTTCCACTTCATGTTTGCCCATTAATTACTTAAACTTTTACTCCCGTATAGTCTGTTTGTTGTTCGACATGAGATTGTGGAAATGCGCGCACACGACGCAGAATCCTCAATTGGAGAAACAAACAGACCATGGAGTGCCAAGTGATGCGAGGGGTGCTTTTGCTAGCTGCGCTCACTACAGGCTGCTGCTGTTCCTGAATTATCGGAAATTGTGGGTGGGTTTGGGTGTCTGGAATGGCAGAAAACTTGCAGCCAACTGGCAGCAAGTGGGTGCCCATTGTTGGAACAAACAGCGTGGTGCGACTTCGACATGACAAAACTTATTAAATACATCGGTGACACTCTTTGTTGTTCGTTTCTCGTTGTTGTCGTGGGGAATTAAGCGCTATGGAGATGGAGAAAGAACTGAATTTCTTTTTGGCTGTGTACATCGTAGTTGTGTTCGCCATGGGAGACATGGGAAGAAAAGTTACATTCACCGCGAAAACAAAAGTGCCTTCATGGGCTACATATAGGAATAGAAATTGTCTAGAAAGTTTCATACAAAAGTCACGGGTGGTTGGCGACATTAATGTGAGGTCTTTCTAGAGCCTTTGTTAGAAACGAGAAACTTTCAATTTTTGGAAATTATTTTCTCATTTTTCGCTTCTCAATGGCCAAGTGGATATGCTTTATGTAGGTACAAGCATGTCTCTAAAATTAACTGGACACATAGACGAGATGCGCTAGGAATGTGCATTTGAGGATAGCGCAAGCGTAGTTTAAAGTGCAATGATATTTATGCTGTAGGTTGGGTTATTTCGGACTGTTTTGGGTGCAACAAACTTTCTTTGTTCTTAGAAGCAAGAGTTGGGTTAAAAGTTTTCGGGGCTCGTAAGTAAATAAATGAATAGGTTAGTGCAAAACCCGTCGAAGAACGGTTGGATATTTCTGGGAGTCGAACCCCAAACTCCCATGTAACAGCCAGAAATGCCACGGGGCTTAAAGATAAATTTTTGGAATTTCACGACTTTAAGACCTTTTTTGTGAGCATAGTTTTTATTTGCAAACTTTGATTTGCCAAAAAATTACTTACAAAAGTCGAGAGTTAAGAATTGCGAATGCCATTTATTCACATTTTGAACGGCTTCACAAAAGCGACGAAAGCGAAAGAGAATTACAAAACAATTTTTGTCCGCCTGTATCTCAGAAACACCAGCAGTGCCTGTCTTTGGTATAACTAATGGCTTTCAGAAGGACTTTCTCTCTTCTTTTTGATACTAAAAACAGGTTTGAAGTACAAGCATAAGATTTTATTGGATTATTTTTAAAATCTTAAAATTGAAAACCTAATATGTACCTTACTTTGTATCATAAAAATTAAAATTGAAATTCTAATTCAATCTAATTCAATGCGCTCAACTATGAATATGTAATTGAAACTAAATTTTTTTTTGTATTTTATCAAAATTGTAAATGTAATCATAAAACGAAATTGGATTTTGCCGCTTTCAAATATATCGGCCATGTTTCGAAAATTTTGCAAACATTGTAATAGATCAAAGAAGGGAAGATTAAAGAAGATGCCTGCCATTCCGCCTCATTCTATCGTAAAATTGAGTTGATTTTCACCGTTTTTATTAAAAAGTTGAAGATCAATCTTAATATACATATATATATAAATTACGTGTCACTATGTTTGTCCGCGACGGACTCCTTAATTACTTCACCGATTTTAATCAAATTTGTACACCGTGTGCAGTTTGATCCAATTTGAAAGATAGGATAGCTAATATCTCAATTTATGTTACGTTAGCCACAGCAACGTAGCAACGTGTGGTCGCGTCAGATAGTTTATTAATAGAAATTTGTGCGAACACGTTGATTTGAAAATTGAAAGTTCAACATTATAAGCGTCTTAATCTTGTTCTTAACAAGTACTTTCTAAAACCAGCGCCGACGCAGCTTTTTGAATCCGTGAAATACATCAAAATGATCCGCAATTTCGTAGCAAAAGTCATCTTGAGTGATGAGGCCCATTTCATCTTGTAAGCTACACCAACAAACAGAATAACTACAGTTACCTAAAAATGATTTCGGGCATATGGGCTTTACTGCTGGCTCTTATGAAACGTATTTGGGAAGTCCTATTTTCAATTTCAGTAATTGCTGTAGTGTAGACGATGGTGAATTGATTCATTCGATTCCTCCTAAATCATATCCTTAGCAGCAATGACTTCTTCTGTGCACACTCTATGGCGTCTTTGTCAATACCCATTACCAACTAGAGTGGGTATACATATTTTGAAAAACATGTTTTTCAAAACAAATTTCCTCTTTTTGCACTCGTTGTTCTGAACTATGTAAGTCTATTCCTGTTAAAAGGCAAAACGTACTGACGACAAATATATTGCTATTTGTCATATTGACAACTACTAGAAGAAAATGTTGCTAATTTGAAAATCGCAAGTGAAACCTCTAATCATACACCCGTTAGGAGAGTAATATTTTGAAAAATAAGGGATAGTTATACGTTTTATCAAGTGATTGTGAATAGAACAGAAAAGATGTGTTTCAACATCCTATAAAACTCGAACGCTCTTAAAAAGTGTAATATTTAACGGCTAAAATTTGGTGTTGAATAGTTTTGAATTATTTTTAAAGTTTAACTATTTAAGAATAAGTATACAAGACGATTTATCAATATTGAAATTATTTTCCGAGATGTGCGTAGGTATTTTGCTAGCACGCATCCAAACTGGATCGGCATTAAAATGAAACTTCAAAGGTGTTTTTCTCGGAACGCTTTTTCAAAACGATACCCACGATTCTCGAGTCTTACTTAACCGGTTTCCCTGAAATTTTCTAAAAGTGTTCCTTATAGTCGGATCTACACTCAGCTCTAAATATATTTCTTTTCTAAAGGGTGGTAAATTTTAAGATTTCCTTTTTATTATGATAATATTGGTATGGTTCAATTATGTATGGAACAAAATATCAGCAAAATGGCCGCCGGTACCTCGGCTGCACACCACCATCCGATGGTCCAAATTTTCGATAGCTCTGAGTCATAATTGAGGTTCTAGGGCGTTACTGTGCCGAATTATATCATCCTTCCGTTCTTGATTTGTTGCTGGCTTATCGACGTACACCTTTTCTGTCAAATAACCCCAAAGAAAGAAGTCCAACGGAGTCAAATCACATGATCTTGGCGGCCAATTGACATCGCCACGACGCCGACGTGAGATAATACGGCCATTGAATTTATCGCGTAAAAGACCATTGTTTCGTTAGCTGTATGGAAAGTAGTACTTTCTTGTTGAAATCACATATCGCCCAATTTGAGCCATAAAAAGTTTGTTATCATCTCACAAGCCTCATTTTGGAAAAAATATGGCCCGATGAAGCCGCAAGCCCATAAACTGCACCAAACAGTCACTCTTTGTTGTTGAATTGGTTTCACTCTTGGATTATCATTCACCGGAATGC
Organism: Melanostoma mellinum; assembly: GCA_914767635.1. NCBI lineage: Eukaryota > Metazoa > Arthropoda > Insecta > Diptera > Syrphidae > Melanostoma > Melanostoma mellinum. The sequence goes on along the minus strand of OU612059.1, from coordinate 228,690,710 downwards.
GGCAGTTCTGACACCTCAGTGAAGGTGAAAATGTGCCTCATCACTGAAGATAATTTTCTTCGAATACATTTTGATTTGAATGACTGAATAACTTTGGCGTGTTGATCGATTGCGTATCTTTCCAAAGTTCAAATTGAATTAGTTTGAAATTGAGAAATTTCAAATGAAGTGCAGAAAAAAACTTGACGTTTAGGTGTTGTTCTTATTCAATTTAACCAACAAAAATTCAACAAAAAGGTTAAAACACATTGTCACTGTCTTAGACAGTCACCATTTTGTGAATTTCTTTTTTCCAGCTAAAGTGACATTATTCAAGAGAAATAATCTTCTTTGTTTTTGATTGCTCGAAGGGTTGGAGTCGTGGGTACGATCATGTGCTGATTTGAGACTCCCCATTTTTATAATCCTTGAAAGTTAATTGATAACTAATAAAAAATATAATTTAAAGTTGTTGATTGCTTTTTTTAAGGCACTTCAAAAATTACCTGAAATTCAAGGGGTTATAGTAGTGTAGCCCATGAGAATTTTGGGAATTTTTTTTAAAGAGAAACTACTTGATAGAATGTTAATGCTAATGAAGTATTTTGAAGACACAATTTGCAGAAATATTGAAAATAACGGAGTCATGTACTGCTCAATTGCTGGCATGATTCCGACCGAACGAGTAACTTAAACAAAAAGATTTACTAAGGCTATTTAAGTTGAAGGCATTTCCTATTACAATGACATTTCAGAAGAATCCCAGCAGAAAACTTTTTTTTTCCACGGGTATCGTCTTACGGGAGGAACTGGCTTTTCATGCGAACATAATTCCTCTTTTGGAGGAAAAGCGTTCTCCTACTCCGGTACCCGAGCTTTGGTGCCTAACTGTATTCATTTTTTAATTTATTTGACTATGACTGGTCAAACTTTTAAGACACCGTTTTGCTGAACAACAGTCTGAGAGTGTTCTAAGCAAATTTTGTAGAGGTCACTGATAATTACTAAAGGTCCGAAAAAATGGAAGTTGAAAGATGTTTGAACTGAGGACGGACAACTTTAAACATGAAGCTGCAATAAAGACACTCGGTCGAATACGTACTATTTTTTTTTCGGAATATCTAATTTATTTTAAAAGCAAGGGGCGTATAACTAGTGTTGTATACCCCTCTTCGCCAAGCAGCAATGAATTGGTAGGTTCTCCGAGAGTAATATGTACTACTTTCACTGAAATTTTTTCTCAAATGGCCAAAAAGACCCGGCAGAATATCTTCTATTCCTCATAAGAGTGTTTGAAAGAGATTTTGTGTAGAGAAAGCCTTTACAATTTCATGATGTAAATTCAATAATTCCGTTTGATTGATTTTGGAAATTGCGTTATTTGCAGGACCACCAAGCTTCTTGCGTTCCTGGGCTGTAAAAGCATACAACTAAGGCTATTCGTTCTATTGACTTGACTATTCCTTAAGGAAATGTGGCATGTTCCAGTCATTTGAATCTCTCTCTCTCTCTGACAATTCTAATTCCCTCAATCAAAATCAAATTAAGTCGAAATCAATTGATAACTTAACACGCCACAGCAATTGTTTTCAAGTGCCTTAGTCTTGCAAACTTCCCCAAAGAGTCCCCAGAGTCAAATAACCCAACTGACTGAGAAAAAAACAAGTCATATCCATTTACCAAGCATTCCCAGATGATTTTGCAAAAACTAAATGCACGACGTGCCATTTCTATCTAATGCATCGTCATCATCCTCATTAGCTTTTTGCTTTTCCTTGCATCTTATGCTTCGGATCTCAGATTTCGAATCAGTTTTGATTTTTTGTTTTTGTTTTCTATTTTGCCTTCTTGTGAGTGTGTTCCTTGGATTCCCTCTTTGCCTACCAAGGATCCATAAAGTCCAACAACACTGTACCTTCTTATGGTCATAAAAATCTATGCGCAACGTAATCCCATCTTTTGAGGCACATGCAACACAACAATTGCACAATTGCAGTTGCCTACTATATATCTACTATACGAACCCGTCGATTTCACCCCGCTCCGTACAATGCTCCTATCTGCCGTGCAAATCTACCGACATCCACTCATGCTTCCCGACATCACGATGTAATCCGCATTGCATCTCTTTCTTTCTTCAACGCTATCTCCGGTGCTCTGTTACGATGTACCGAGAGTGGAGTAAATTTGCGTTGTGCAAATTTAATGCACGATTTCGCTTTGCCACCCATCTCCCCGTGCCCGCACTCCGAGATGAATCCCACAGATAGACGGATGATTATGCTGCTGCTGCTGGTTTCTCTAGTGCCTTCTCGTCATGTTGCATTGCGCGCTGTACTTTCATGTTGCCACTCCGCTTTTAGCTTTCTCTATATGTACGGTGGTCTAGGTGAATTTCAGGAGCTTGCAAATGGAATTGCTGGGAGTTTTCTTAAATTTTGTTACATTGAACTTTTTGAGCTGTTTCAACGTCACAATGTTATCTCGTGCTATGGAAGTATACTGACAGCCACAAGCTTTGCCAGGGACGAAGGACATAGCATTGATATTTAAGATAGATAAATTTAGAGAAAGTGTAGTTTCCGTGGCGCAATATGGCTAGCATATCGAGCCTAATTCTTGCCACTTTGAAACTTGAATCTTAGACACAGCAAATGTTTTTTTCAGGGATGTCGGTCGCCTATCACGAGGAATTGGCTACTCCTCCGCTCGAAATAATAATGAAATAAAACAGCTCTTAGCCTTAGCGTTCGGAGTCGACAAACAGAAGTAGGTCCCTGAAGTACGATTGCCCTCGACTCTCCTAGAGTTTTGTTGTGCCACCGTTTTATTGTTTTTATTACGTTAAAGAAAGCATTTTATCTTTTGTTGAAGAATGATTCATAAGTTCCAGACTAGTTCTAAGCTCATGGCTGATGTCAGAAAACTGTTTTAACTGACCAAACCAGAATGGGCTGTTTTATAAGAGAAATACACCACGAGGTGAGATCCTGCAGCTTCTAATGACACTAACAACTTATGTCAAATTTTTGCCAAAAAGAAGTTTTTATGGCAGTCTTGGGTTTATTTTTGGTACTTTGCACAATTTTAGCAATTTTCTTATACTACGAAATAATTTTGAGGTGTGTAAAAAAGAAGTTTTCTAGGCCAACAACAAGTTGGGTGAAATTCACATCGACTCTTTCATCAAACTTTTGTGGGTATCCAGAATGGGGAAAGAGGCCATGGCACTTCACTCAGATGCACACAACCATAAATCTACAGAGAGCAGTAGCACTTTTTCATCGTGCTAGTCCTCTGGTCCTGATGTTGGTCGGTCGTCATCATCTATGCTCTTCGTTTCATCCTCATTTTGTCGTTCTTGTATAGCAGCAGGCAGCAGGCAGCAGCAAAGAAGCGGGGTCACACGGAATGATTGTTGTTTAGAGCTGTCATGGGAATCGCATTATCCACCAATGGCATCCATCTCTGTCACACTGGAGCATCGGTGAATGGGGAAGGGGTGTGGAGCGAGGTGGACGCACCAGTGCGGCATCGACATCCACATCGACATCGACATCGGCATCCTAATAAAAATATCGCTCTATGTTCAGAGGCTGTCGCTCTTCCGATCCGTGGCCGGATCCACAGAAAGCTCAAGGAATGAGTTTCGGGCCCAGGCAACCACGACTGCCGACCGACGACGATGATGACGAGCACGAAAAGAGCTGATGTTATTCTGATGAAGCTGATGCAGAATGATGGTGATGAAAGGGTAGAATAATGATGATGATGATGGCAATGACGAAGCCGATGCCGATGCCGACGATGCTGTTGATTGAAAAATGATGAAAAGCGTGAGAGATGAAGAGTCACATCCACTTGTTTTCCAAAATCGTCCAAGAAGGATTTTGTAATTTCAATATTCTTCCTCGGGATATTCTGAATTGGTTTTATTGCAAAGCAATGAGAGAAAATCAAAGCTAACGCACCCAAAAGGCACATGGTTTGGTATTGAATCAAATGAAATGAAATGGTAGAAGGGTGTGGTTGGTAACAAACATTGCGGAATGGCAAATTAGCATAGGAAATCATATCCGATTTGGAGAGGGAATTTATTTGATGTAGTCGCAGACAAATGTTTTGGGATCCATTCATTGTCCTGTGGCTTGTAATTGTCTTCAATTCAGCATTTGAATGATGGCTTGTTGCTTATGTTGCGGTTTTGTGATAGACGGAAACTAAATACCGAAACAATGACAACATATACCCTTACCCATACATACAAAGCGGTCTAACGGAAGTATGGCCATAATTGTTTGTGTTTACTTGGGTGACTTCATTATGAATGTGTCAAAGTACCTGCTGATACATATGCTCGAAGCAGGATGAGTCTGGCCTCAGTTTGTGTGGAAGATAGACAGGAATATGTTGCTACGTATAGAAACAAAACTTTTAGTGTTGGGTGAAGTGTTTCAATTTTTGGAAGGGAAGATAACATCGACGAATTGGACGAATTGGAAGGTAGTACAGGATTTCGTCTAGCAGGGATCCGCTATAGACACAAATAACAACATCAGTGCGAAAAAAAGGGAAAATAACTGTTGCAAAACATTGCTTCTTTAAGTTAAGAAGGCAATTGAAAAACAAACCCCTCTTTAGAATAGCCAAAGTACCATTGCTCGATATCGTTTTGTACTGACGTAAACGATTTTTCCATTGTCGTCTTTGAATGAGCCCGCTCCCCACAAAATACACCAAACTATCGTTTTTTTTCGATCATTCTTGCTATTTGTCAAGTCAGTTGCGGCACTTATGCATACTTACGTATTCGTTGAGCCAGAAATGAGGCTGAACTGAACACATATTTTCGATAAAACAGCGGATTTTCTTCGAGCTGTTCTAAGTCCCATTCACGAACAATTAGACGTTGTGTTAAGTCATTCGGCTTCAATTCTTGTAGAAGTTAAATTTTATTGGCTTTGAAGCTTAAATTGACACGTAACGTTTTCCCTACGGTTGAGTAGCACATTCTCAATCGTTGAGAACGGCGACGAATTGATATTTCACGATCCTCATTAACACTGGACGCTAAGACTGAAATATAATATTCTCTTCGGAACTCACTGACCGAGTCGATGTTTTAATGTCCAACAAACTAAATGTGGTGCGAAATTTGGTGATAAAAGCACGAATTGCTATTATCACCAAAGATTAAGACAACCATAATATGGAAGCAACAAACGGTGCACATTTTTTACAGAACACGAGTTTTGATAACCGCTCCTTTGTAAGTCTTCCAATGATTAAAGGGCAGAGCATACTGAAAACTTTTCATTTTGAAAACTTTTCATTTTTTTTTTTGACAGATAACGTTCGGACACCATTATTAACCAGTGCTGCCAATCTGACAATCATATCTCTTAAGAAATCACTTTTATTAGCTTCAATGCAATATAATAACCGTTTTCTATTGATTAAGTATGCTGCTCAGGAGCTGAGGAACCATATATGTACCAGCAGTTGAATATATTTTTGTATCGTCATAATTTAAGATTTAGATTGAATTAAAGAATTGCAAGGGAAAATGGAGTGTGCGAGACACATCTAATTGAAATGCTTATATTTTGTTCTATTTTTTTCGTCGCTAGAACTCAACGTCGGAGCTTAAATAGCTCGTCTAAAGTCGCAGTACTTTATTTAACCATACTTTGCAATCTTTTATAAATGACTCTAGGCTGTTATGACTCTACGCTCTACCTATCCAAGCACTCAGAGCCTATTAACAGATACCAACGTTGTTTATTTTGTGTTTTGCGATAGTCATGCCACCGCACTCTTTGTTAATCGTATGACTTTTGCTTTTAATAAAAAAGTTGATTTATTGTCTGATATCATTATCATCATAAAAAAGTAGATTTCATTTGATAATGCTTTGTCAAGGCCAAGTGTTATTAGAGTGTAATTTGGCAATATGTATATGTTACTTTTATTGCTCCTGACACGTGGAAGGAATTCATTTAAAATACTTTCGGTACTCTGGCACATACAGGGACAGGGTGTTAATACTAAAAGTATTTTAAGCCACAATTCCTTCAAGTGTCAAAAGCGATGTACAATAACGGTAAAAATCTTTTCTTTAACAGCAACTAACTCCCAGGGGGATAAGAGAAAAATAAGCCATACGTTCAGTTACTTTTCGGTCTTATCTAATGAATGGGTGCAATTCTATTGAATGATTTAATGTCGTCTTTGAGCTCATGTTATGCCTTATTTTCCGGGGTCACTTCGTCCTTAAAATTTAAGCTATCGTGCGCTAAAATCTTAGATGGACTTTGATGCAATAATTGAACTTTTTCTCCAAGGAACTTTCGTTAGTTTTGTCTAAAAGCCTTGTGACTTTTATTTTGGCATTCATATGGAATGTTCAAATTGATTTCGAAAAATTTTGTTGGCGTTGCGGTCATAGTTCAGATGATAATGTTCAGAGACTTCCAGACTTTACTAAATTAAATCGTTGTAAACTCAACGTAAAACTGATACAGGTCAGGTATTGTTTGCAGTTTAGATTAACTCCGAATGATCTTCGGTCCCGTATGTGATTTTGCGAAGACAAATGTGATGCAACAATGAGCTGTATGTAGAGTGAACATGAACGCTCTGGTTTGACGGGTTTTCAAAAGCACATTGCAGGGAAATCAGGGAAGGAGAAAATCTCAACCTCAACTTAGAGTGCAAGCCTCGAGAGAGCTCCCCGAAATCGAAGTCGCTGTCGAAAAGATGTTGATTGAACACCAGGTTCGGGTTATTTTTTCATTTGACAAGTGAAATTGAAACATTCTGCAAGGGACCTTTTGATTGGCTCCAGTTTTCATAAAAAAATTGAAGCCTTGCTCTTTTTATGTAGAAATGCCCACCTAAGCAGATTCAACTCACGTCGCAGAAGCGCCAACGAAAATGTTAAGTTTTTGCTTATATTTTTAGATATATTATGTAAGATTAAAATATCGTTTGCCTCCAAAAACAGAAGAATAATCAATGAAAACTTTTTGTTCTAGTAGTTGACTTTAAAGAAAAAATAAATAATTATAAAAGCCTAATAAGCCGGAAAAATTTTCCACCATGAACCACTTCAAAGAAGGTTTTTTTTGTTAATATATGACCTCTCTCCATTCTATTTCAGATATTCAATTTATCAATATAGTTCATCCAAAGTAAGATGGGAACGCCTAGAATCCTGTGTCATCTCCAAGAAACTATGAAATACGATAGGAACAAATCTGAAAGGCTTCTATCCCAGAATAGGTCTCCATTTCAATCTCTTGTCAGTATTCTTACAGGATATAACCGACAAGGCTACCCCAAAAAGAAAATGGGGCTTTGCCTCGATGACTTAGGTATGTAGAGGATGCAGTGACGTATACAAGCACGAGGATACAACTCACTTCCTTTGTCACTGCCCAGCAGTCTGTCACAGCGCACGAACAGATTTCTTGGCAGCTACTCCTACAACAACGAGCTAAAAGAAAAATCAGATATTCCAGGGAATAGCGTGTTGAACTTCATCAAGGCCACAAAATATTTACAAGTTGACCAACCGTATAGAATCAGCCTTAGCGCTATAGGACATTTCAACACTCTAGGGTATCACAGTGGATCTACATTAAGGTAAGGGTGGTGGAAATCAAACGTAGCCCATTCTTCCTAACCTTACTATCATTAATTCGTGATAAGCCGAGTTTCTAAGACCGGACTCACCACCTAGGTGAAAAAAAAAATCTGAATTGTTATAATTTTGCTTTTAATATTGGGAGCAAACGGTTTAAGTTTTAGTTTGCAATCTCATTATACGAGAATATTCGGGAAACTACGTTTTCCCGTATGAGACCAAATAAAATCGATTTATCATTCCCAAACCTCCCTTTTTCGGTGCAACATGTTTACTAAAGACCCCCCTCTTAATTTCAATCAGCCGTTGAACTAAATCTTCGTCCATTTTCTTGTAGGAAATTGAATGCTTTACAAAAAGTTCTGCAGTGATTAATCGATTGCTCTTACCGTTTAGAAGATATGCGTAGCCGAAAATAAGTACACATAAGAATTCGGAGGTGAATGTCCAATTGGTTACTTAAATAAAGAAAAGGAACGGTTCATTTTACAAAAGAAGGATACCATGATTCGTCATCTTCCTCATTTTTAGATGTGAGTTTTGGCACAAAAACACAGAGAAGGGAGAGAAAGTAGAAGAGGGATACACAGACAAGATTCGACTTAATTTATTTTCTGTTTGTATTCACGAAAATGATTACCTTTTCCATACGTTTAACCATTTAACGATGTGAGCAATTAAATCCCTTTTTATGTTGCCTTATTCAATCCTACTGCCTTAACACTTTAAGTGCCTTGTCATACGTTTTCGTGCAACACCTAACAGGCCCTGTCGTCCTTTTTTGTACGACAGTATATTGGATTTTTTCTGAGTTTCGGATTGTGTGGCTTCTGGTGAACAATATGGTTTAACTTACGTTCTCGTAGGATAACTTTACGTTTTCGTACGACGTGGCTTCGACAAATATATTCTTGTTGCAGGGCTATACGTCGTAAAAAAACGTACGACAAACAAATACCGTTAGAACTACACAGTTATGACGAAAAAAAACTGGGGATTGGTTGGAAACGGCTTTTTAGACACTAAGTAGGTACAGAAAACTGGAAAAAAATACTTTGGCCTGGCAAAACCAAAATGTTAAAATGGCTTGGCACTCAAAGTGTTAAAACATTTTTGGGACAAAATGTCAATGATGTGAGTACTGAAGAATGTGCTTGCCCCACAGAAGGCAGCTCTCTTTAATCGGCCGAGAACTATCAGGTATTTGCTGATAGATAAGTTTTATGGTATTCACGATCACCTTTAAAGCAAACAAACTCGCAGTATACGCTCAACTCAACTCGATCAAACAATCATTCGAAAAAAAAGTCTGCAGCCTACGGAGGCTCTTACTGGCCTTAATTGTGTGTTTTCCTTCATCTGAGTTTTGAAGTCTAGCTTATCAAGGGTCTCTTCTAACATTTTACCTCACCCCACTCAGTGACTTCTATAAAAATGTTTTAGTGCAACCTACATTCGAAATAGCAACCATACCAGTCTTGACAACAGCTCTTTTCCCGCCTTTATAAAACTCCTATAAGCACCGATGCCTACCTACAGAAATGAGAAATTGCAAATATTTGCGAGACTCACATAACTGCCTCTGAATGCACGACAAGGCATTCAAATCTTGCTCCATAGCCACTCTCACAAATGGGTGTGTGCTCCATCTGAATACTCTCTCGTATAGAAGCGGCGACGACGTTCGACTTGACTTCATACGTAAGTAGTATGCCAACCCATAGACTCTTATAAAATATGCCAGAGAGATGCCAAGATACATTCCCCAGATACATGAACGATACATCAACATGAGCAGCTAATTAAACCTTACATTTCCAAGTGCTGGCTACCACATGCAATTTAATTGCATTCGCCACCACTGCCACTGCCTGAATTACGGGCCACGTACTCGCACTCGTTTTCCCGCTTGCTCCTTTTTCATTTCGTTTGTGATTGCTGCCCAAGCCCATATTGCTGTAGATTTCCAAGAACCAAATGGCTTTAACTCTATACCAACTAGAGCTCCACACCACGGAGCGAAAGACTAAAAGAAAAAAGATTGCCAAAACAAAAAAGGTGCAAAACGAATAAAACTCGAATTTCCTGCCCCATCAAGCAAGTGACTGCCTCCACTTTTTCATTCGTGCAAAGCAAAGTGCGGCCAAAGAACTGATGGACCTTTTTTTGACCCTTTTTTCTTCTGTGGATGTCCCTCGGATGGACCTGCTTTGCTTTGGATCATGTGTTTACTGTTTGTTTTTTTTTCATTATTTTCTGCTTGGTTTTTGGTTTTTCTGTCTCTGAATGGAGACAGGACTGTCCAGGTCCACTGCTTACGAACGTACAAGATGTAAGTACATATTCTGGTCGTCTAATGAGCTCGATGAGCACTTCGTACTTCTGCTGCTATCTCGCAAATGCCAAATAATCTCATCATAAACATCATTATCGTTACCCTGGGGCACCTCATTCCTCCAGTTTAAACAGGTTACCCCGCTCGAGCGATGCCGATGGTCAAACACTAAGTATTTTTAGATCAAGTCGTATCGTAATGTGTTTTTTATTTTTGGTTTCGACTTTCGAGAAAATCACGCGAAAAATCGCGCGTAAACTTCTTCATGCCAAAATGAGATTTGCGCCAAAGAAGTATCTGCTTACTGCACACACTCGCACTCAAACACACACACATTGATGCAGACACACTGCCAATAACAATAATGTATGCAAACACAATCGATAGCTGCTCTGCTATTTTTGGACATGACCACCGATGGGGTTGTTCTGTCGGTGGGATTGACCACTACACATACGAAACTAAAGCCCCCAGTACAGCACACAGACGCAAAAAGAGTCTATAAATTATTTATAAAACACCACAGCCAGCGTCGAGCTGCTAGCTGCTACTTGTATCGGCGACCGCAATTGATTTATTTTTATTACCGTGCATCTCTCTATACCCAGTGTTTACGTTTAGTTGGTTTGGTTTATGTTTATAGATTCCCGCCAAAAAATAAACGCAAACTCGACGCGTTAGTCCAAAGTTCAGATTGAATGGCTTGGTTTATTTATTACTTTTTCTCTCTGCTACACGATCATAGTTTTTCGAAACTGATCCAATTCAAGTAAGTTATAAGTTCTTTCGATATGCTCAGCTTCTCGTATACATTACTTAAACCTATTGTCATTAATGAGCAGAGGATTACTTCGCATCCGGATTGCTTTCGCCGTGCCTAGTAAATTTTCTTGAACAAATAATAAATAAATAGGGTGGCGCAACAGAGCGAGGAGCCCCAAAGCCTAGCGCCTTTCTCACACCCATGCCTTTTGAGGGAATTGAAGGGACCTACAATTGTTTGCCGGGTCCGAACGGCTAATTGACAAAGTGCTTTTCATGGGGTATCGAAGTTACAAATACACACCCTACCGCCAGCCAATACACATACCATTGTTTTCACATGAGATTTTTTACTCACGCCATAGAGCTTACACTCATTGTTGTAGATAACTTTATAAGGCACCCAGAAAAATACGAGAAGACCGAAGCCAGCCCGTGTTGAAAAGTACCAATCTCGACTCTCGACTACAGGCTAATTCCACTGAGAGGAAAACCAGGGGTACGTATAGTGTGCCCAGAAATTCCCAATTTCAAGCAAGGTCTCCTTGGAGTTCCTAGCACAAATCCTCCCACTAGCCTCTTAACGACTTTTGGGTTTTATTATGCCGGCTATAAGCCGTGATGCCAGCATTTGTCTGTTGATGCCAGTATTTTCCTGTTGATGCCAGCGATTAAAGACATGTACTGTATGACCGTGTTGCCAGCATAGGATTAAGGATCTACCAGCGTTGGAACCACAACTAGAATTAGTGATAAGAATTAATAAACATTAAATAAGATTAGCTTTAAGATAAATAAAAGGATTGGATCTTCTTCATAACCGAAGTTTTACGTGTTTTCTTTAGTCGACCCTGGACCCGACGATCATACCCCAGCTCTAAAGAAAAAAGCACATCACAATGGCAATGAATTTACTAACGGAGGACTTGTTAGTAAACTTCCTCGCGAAAGGCAATACCCGCCGTGTTGCTTCTGTTGGGTTAACAGGAAGACATGCCAACCATCACACCACGGGTACCACGTGTGATGAATAAGGGGCCAAATACATATAGCGATCAGGAAAATTTGTGAAATGGAATATTTAACTATATTTAACAGCCTGGCAACTGACATGTTTTCCGCTATAAACGCTCATCAGGAAAAATTCATACTGGTCTCAACTTTTCCTGATGGTTTTTCCTTATATAATTGGCCTCTAGGGTGTTTTTTGCAACTAATGTTAGTTGAGTAGCGAAGTCTCATTAAAGCCTATCCTTCTCGGTATTAGGCAACTAAAAATTTCACCAATAAATCTATAAGATCAGTTTTGTTGATCGTATGGGTAGCCTATACTTAGGATGCTCAAGACTGGGAATTCCGTCAAACTACAAGTTAAAAACATATTTCTGTTGTTAAGAGGGAGCTTTTTTTCTTAAAAAGTGGGTTTGTTCTTTTGCGTTTTCTCGTAAGACTATCCTCACTTGCTCGATGTGTGTATATTGAAAGTGTGCACATTGAAATAGAGTTACCATAACCACGTGGACGCGAGCTCGTCCTTTCCTGCGGGTTGATTTTAGAAGTTTTAAAAGCAAATGCTTTTCTGAAACTTTTGAGAAAATTTAATAAACTATGTTATTGTCTTCCTTTCCGTTTTATGTACAGAAAATTGTTGAATTGCAATCATATGACGATTCTTGCGATGGGGACATAAAAACAGTTGCGCAACACGGTTACTCGATTTTTATTTAAGAGCATTGTCGCACCTAGAGGGTTGAAAAGAATCAATTTTTTGAAAATAATATACAACGGGTGATCCATTTCGAGGTTCCCTACTTTTTTAAAGAAAAAAACACAGAAAATTAAAATTTAACGGAGATTTTTTATTATCATTCGAAAGAACATTCTTTGGCATTTATTTTTTGAAGATTATCTCTTTCAAATGCTGGCCGCGGCTACGTCTCAGATGGTCCATCCGTTGAGTCCAATTTTCGATGACTCGTTCGAGCATTTCGACTGGTAACTGGCGAATAACACGCGTGATGTTTTGCTCCAAGGCCTGAATTGAAGCGGGTTTATCCGCATAGACTTTAGACTTTACGTATCCCCACAGAAAAAAGTCTAACGGTGTGATATCACACGATCTTGGTGGCCAACCGACCGGCCCATTACGTGAAATTATCTGTTCACCGAAATGCTCTCTCAATAAATCCATTGATTCGTGCGATGTGTGGGAAGTGGTGCCGTCTTGTTGAAACCAAATGTCGCCGAGATCACGAGCTTCAATTTCAGGCATCAAATAGTCGGTTATCATGGCGCGATAACGGTCGCCATTGACGGTTACGTTCTCACCGGCATCACTTTTGAATAAATATGGACCGGTGAGTTCACCGGCCCACAAACCACACCAAACCGTTGTTTTTTCTGGATATAATGGCAGCTCTTGAATCTCTTCAGGTTGCTCTTCGTCCCAAATGTGGCAATTTTGCTTGTTTACATACCCATTGAGCCAGAAATGGGCCTCATCGCTGAACAAAATTTGAACGAAGCGCGCGAAACACATTCTTTACAGAACGTGAATTTTTGTAATAAAGTTGAACGATTTGTAAACGTTGTTCAGGCGTAAGTCTTTCCATGATGAAATGCCAAACAATACTGAACAAAAATAATATGACAGCTTGACACGACTCACGCGTGATCTGTCAAAAAAAGGCTGATGAAAAAAGTACCTCTAGTTGGATCACCCGTTATTAAGGTACACCATCTGGAGTTAATCTAATGAAAATTTCAAGTCGATCTGACAGATAGTTTCCGATTTACGGCTGTTTAAAGTTGGTGCCATTCGTTCGTGTCAGTGCCACTTGGTGAGTGAACACGGTACTACATTGCTTACCTACGAACTTACCGATAACTTTTAGCATGCAAGTGTATGCAGCATATTCTATATAGTGGTGACGGTTTATGGTAGTACATTTACGTAGCTGTGTTGTAGTGTAGTAGTGAAAATTATCGATTATCTCAAAACCACTTTTTCGAAGTCGGTGACCACGATAACTCAAAAACGGTTCAGGCGATCATTCTCAAATTTTGCACACTTATTGTTAAATACAAAAACAAAGTAAGTAATTGCGGGGTTTTTATTTTTTTCAGAATAGAACCGATTTTATAGCCGATTTAAGGTCCAATTTTGGGGTGAAAATCGAACTTTTTTTAAATGGTCACCAAAAATTCAAAAATTGAAATTTTTGAAAACCCAGTGGTTTTTTACCTGAAAAATATGTTATTTAACGATATCTTTTAAAATGTTTTATTTCTGATAATTTTTGAAGGCGAAATCACGGCCACTGCAAAATAAATTTTTTTTACGTATTGATATTTTAAGAACATTGTGTTAAAATTTCAAGTGGATTGGAGCAAAGTTGACAAAGTTACGAATATTTTTATACCTGTTGGTATAGTGTTTTCCTTGAGTTTTTTTTGTGTTCAAAACTTCAAAGCATTTTTCCCACACTTTTTAAAAGTCGGTGCCCCTCATAACTTCAAAACTACTTCACCAATCCTTTTGAAATTTTGAACACTATTTCTGTAAATAATTTACATGGTAGTGACGAAGAGCCTTTTCAAATTTGTTGATAATTGTTATTTTACAATAACAAATTAACCGATTTTTTTCATGAAAATCGCGTTTTTCCCTTCAAAGTGTTCCAAAAAAGTGAAAAATTGAAATTTCAAAAACCCCTCTCGACATTACCTGGTAAAAAATATTATCTAACGAATAAATTAAGATTTTTTGATTTCTGATGTTTCAGCCCCAGTTTATGAGGGGCACCGCAACACGCTCTTTTTTCGAGGGGTACGTCGGAATAATTGCTGCTATTGCCGTACTTTTAAATATTTCTAGGTGAAAATTTTACACAACATACTTGAAACGTCACTTTTTAATGTGTTATTGGTTTTAATAAAGAAATTTGATCTGGTTTCTCACAAAAAATTCGCAAAAACATACCTTTTTTAACAAATTAACGTTACTCCCCTTCTTAAATCCATTTCATACTTTTCCTACAAAAAATTAACGAAAAGTCGATGTTCCAGCGACAGTGCCCTTAAAACAACTTATGACTCAATGTACAAATGCATCTGAGAGCTTTATTTTAACGGCTCTAGCCGAACGAAAACGACATGAGACTAAATGTAGTGCCTACGGATGTAGCCGTATCAGTGGCAGAAATCTTTTTTGAAGTTTAGATATACATAAGACTTTTGAATTGTTCTTGAAATGACATTACAAAGATGTTTTCATTCATTGCACGTGTAGTGGGATTTAAGTGTTTTGTGTTTCCATGAGCGAGCTATGAGATTAGAACAGTTTAACTATCTGGGCAGTTTTATTGCACTTGATGGCGGAACGGACCTGGATGTTAACAATAGAATAAACAAAGCCCGCAGTGCATTTGGAATCCTTTCTCCTGTTTGGAACTCAAGCAAAATATCGCTACGCACCAAGTTGAAACTCTTCGAAACTAACGTGAAATCTGTGCTTTTATATGCTTCTGAAACATGGAAATGTTCTGTCAACATCTCGAGCAGGCTACAGGCATTCGGCAACCGTGGTCTGCGCTACATTCTGAAGATCCGGTGGCCTCAAACCATTTCAAACGTTGAACTATGGTATAGGACCGGACAGATGAAATTGGATGCAGACATCACTCAACGAAAGTGGCGTTGGATAGGCCATACACTGAGGAAACCTAACGACAACATAGCGAAACAATCATTCGAATGGAATCCTCAGAGTGAGAGACGCGTTGGAAGACCAAAAACAACATGGAGGTCATCTGTTTTAAAAGAAGCTCAGTCTCAAGGTATTCAATCGTGGTCACAACTAAGACCCGTTGCGGCGAATCGGGACAGATGGAGGGATCTGGTTGCTGCCCTATGCTACAAGAGGAGTTAAAGTGCTGCTACACTTGCAGCCGGACAACATATATATTAGAACAGATTGAAGGATGTAGTCACCGAATAAAAGGATGTGGTCACGGTAGTGCAGTGGTTTGACTATAAAAACAGGATATCACAGCATTCTTCTTCTTCTCCGTGTGTAGTTCTTTCTGAAAAGGTCAGAGGAAAATTTCACGACATACTAGTTTCAAACTATTATACATACTAGAGGATTGGTAAAAGTTAGCATGTCTGCTTGTTATGCGGGAGAGTGGTGGTGCGAATCTCAACAGAAACCAAAATTGTTATTACACCGGTATCGCCTTTCTCGAGGAATTGACAAGCCCTCCGATGGTAAATTCATTGCTCTGAAAAGCACTTTCTCGATTAGCAGTTCGGAACCGACTGAAAATTGTAGACCTTTCCATTCTCTTACAAGGCATGGTTGTGACAAATGCGTTAGGCCCAGAAGCCCTCCGCCTCCGCTCTATTGAGCCACAGTTTATATGTATGTTGGGTGTACTAGAGGTGGAATTATTGATACTCAGGAACTCCCGTATAGTAAGTTGGTCATTACATAAGATTCATCACTAGTGGTTGTATAGTCGTTTTGGAATGTTTCAACCGATTTTTTGTACTCAGACCTCAGAAAACTTCGGTTGAATTTAAGGAGAAGCGCTAAAATGCTTTTGAGTGGGTTGCTGAAACAAACTTCCATAAAAAAAATACAGTATAACACGGATATAAGAAACTCCGAGAATGCCAATTTTTTTTTGCTTATATCCGAGTTTTTCTTATACGAAAACCTCGGATATAAGAAAAAATTTTCTTATACAGGGTGTCCCGTACTTCGTGTATTATCCTTTGGGGTGTGATTCTTGGTCATATTCTTAGAAATAAATTGTTTTACAGTAAGGCTCGTTTCCCAACTTTGACACCATTTTTTGACAGTTTAAAAAAGGTTAGGTTTGGTGTACCCTGACCTATGTTAAATTCGAAATCTCTGTCAATATTGATGATAGACTTAATTTTTTGTAGAAATAACAGCTTTTAAGATTGTATTTAAGTTTAGCTTTTATAGGTTTTCAATTTTAAATGGTGTTCAAATTTTCTTCCCGAAACAATTTTTAACTTTGAGGTCACTTTTCTGCAGAAAATGCCTGATAAAAAAGAGTTTCTTTATTTTTTAAAGATGAACTATGCGATAAAAAAAAACATAAGTGCACTCAAAAGCCCATACATTTTATGATATTAAAAAAAATTCAAAATGGGTAAAATTAAAAGAAAAGGTTTCTTCAATTTGAGGCTTGTTTGAATAAAACATTAATATGGGCACTTTTAGTAGTTTTTTTTTATGAATTTCATACAAACACAATTATAAAAAGTGCTCAAAGTGCCTTACATTTTTTTCATATAAGAGTGTCTTCAAGTGAATATTTTCCATTAAATTGGGTATGACAACATCCTTTGAGCTGCATTCTCATCGGCAGAAAGGGATTTTTCGTGTAGTTTTCTGAAACGAATACTCTAGCTTTTTTTCCATTTAGGTATTAAGCCAGCCTTGATTAGTAGTCTATTGATTATGTCATTTCTTAAGGAACTCGACATTGAAAGGACTTTTATTGCATGAATCTACTAATGGGTTAATTTTAGAGAAAAAACCGAAAGTGCTATTAAATTAGAGGGTGCGAATCGGAGATATGGGTTCTAAACCATCTTCATTCGTTTTTTCATTATATCTCGAGAACGAAGCAAAATTTTGGTGCAATTCCAAGGATCTTTTTTTAGAGAGCAGATTTTCCCATCGAATTATTAAGAACAAATTTTTTGATCCAAAATAATAAAATTAAAAAAAAAAAAAATCAATTTTTGCCAGTTTTTGAGTTTTGTCAGTTTTTTTAATGGCATTTTTTTCTGGTTGCAGATAGGTATAGGCAATGCTTCATAAAAAAGAAAGTTTTCCTAGAAATGCTATATCAGAGAGCTTTCTATGTTTGAATTTCACCGAAATATTGTCACTTGAACATAGACATTTATCGTCGATTTTCATCCTTTTTGTACTGACACTGTTGCGGAAGGAAAAAATTTAATGAAGTTTCTTATATGAGTCTTCTTTTATTCTAAAATTTTCAAGGAGTGCATAAAATGAGTTTCTTTTAACCGAGTTTTTCTTATATACGAGTTTCTTTTATACGTCTGAATTTGAAGAGATACTAAAGGAAAAGACACGGTGCTTTCGATTGCCTATCTTATATGCGAGTTTTTCTTATATGAGACTTTCTTATATCCGTAAAATACTGTATGAAATAGGGGAAATAAATCGAACTACTGCAATCTTGTGGTACACTCCAATGCAACCCTGATTTGTAAGTAAATTGTTCCGCACGAGATATCACGGTTAAAAATTCTGGTGTTGATTTTAATATTTTTTGGGTTGCATATATGACAACACCAAAAATTTATTAGAATCTAATAAACTGCAAGTATTAAAAGAGAGCAGTTAATAAAATAAATATTAAAATGTAATAATTAAGATATTCAAAAGTAAAAGTGCATGGCAATGAAAAAATACGCTTTACTTTTTAATATCTTAACATTATTACATTTTAATATTTGTTTTACTAACTACTCTCTTTTAATATTTGCTCTCTCTTTTAATAACTGCACTCTCCAATTGCCATGGCAATTTACTAATCAACTGCGAATTCCTTGCCGAAGGCTATACTCGTTGAAAAACATTTTCGCCTCTGTTGGGATTCGAACCTTGAACCTCTGGATTGACAAGCGGACATGCTAACCATCACACCACGCAGGTACCACCAAACTTGTGAATCCAATGTAGGTAATACTGGATATCTGTACATTGACATAGCAAATGGAATAAAATAACTTCTGATTATTAAATTGTAATATTGAATAAGTTGAAAGCTAAGTATTATGGTATTAAATTTAAATATCAAATTTGCCTACAATCTTAAAAAAGGTCTGAATAATTAGATTTGAATACTAAAGTATTGTTTCTTAATCGTGTTGATTACATTTTAATCGGTTTTGTATTACAAATTGTAAGCTTAATACAGAAATATTAAAATGTAATACACAATAATAATTAAGAAAGAAAGTTAATATTTGGGAAATATTAAAAACTAATTTTGACTGTATTGCATACAGCTGTAATACAAGGGCTGTATTAAAAAGTATATCAAAATTTTTAACCGTGTGGGTATAAATTTCTTCAGTTTCTAAAATTTTATATTAATATTTATTCTTCAATCGACTGTGGTAATAAGAAATAAGGAAACAGCCAATCGTTTTTTCACAGGTATCGGGGGATTTGGCAAGGGATAGAAAAGGTAATTACACTACCGTGAAAAGCGCTGTCCCCCATTACTGGAACTGGCAAGCATCCGAAGGCCCTATCCATTGCTGGACAACGGTATAGTTGAGAGAAATGCGCTGTTTCTAAGGGCTACTAAGCTCGGTGATGACATTACTCTACTTACTAATTTGCTAATTTCTTTTTTAATTACGATTATAGATACAGCAGTTGTCACCTGTTGAATTACGTAACTTAACAAAGACTGATTCAAGGACTTAAGCTTTCTTAAAAGGTTTGATAGTATCATTTGTATGATTATCAATCCCTCTCGAGGCTCTCAATCGCTCAATCAGTCACTGGTTAGTAGACAGCTGGCGCATAGGATTAAATTCAATCTTTCCCAAACAATTCTCCAGTTGCATTTGCATTTATGTTTATCGGCATTGACATTGGCTCTAAGGTCCGGCCCTGAACATTCGCCTTTTCTGTTTTCTACAGTCATGTTCTTGTGTGCCACTTCAATATGCCGTTCGTTTGGCGGCAAATGAAATTTGAATATCGCTCTCAATCGCGAACGATCGATCATTCACAAGAACCCTATTTTATACTATACATCCTCGTTTCGACCATGAAGACGGACAAACACAGATTTGAATTTGGATGTTGCATGAAAATCACTATTGCGTTTTCAGATACTGATTGACAGAATGGCGGTGCGGTGAGCATATTCCATTTCATATCTGGATGATCGGGTTACAACACCACCACCAACCGCATACCGGGACAAGGGCGGTGGTGTTGTATGTAGTATGTAGTATGTCTACGAAGTTACTTTACTCAACAAATGTGTGCCAAGACAGAGAGGAGAAGCGATTAAAACGAATGCATACTCTTATAGCCGACACAAATCACGTTTATGAATTTCTAACGACATTTTTGCGCATAATAAATCGGTTTGGGTTTTGTAATTTAAAGTTGCTGGCGGTCGCTGGCTGTTGTCGCGCCGATCGAATGATATGGCCGACCGACGCGACGCGACGAGGCGATTCATGGAGTGTTCAATGGATTAGAAAATTTATTCAAAAGCGATTTCAAGGAGCGTGCGTCAGTTCGGGTGTGAATCGAATTTTAAAAAGCCAACAAACACAGGAATGTAAATTAATGACAAGCGCTACGAGAAAAAAATCAAACAAAATCAAAAACCCAAAATAATCAAGAGTATTCAAAGGTTTTGATATTTTTCGATGGGGGATGGAAAGTTTCAGTTTTGGGTCTCACAATGACAAAAACTCATTCTGTGTAAGGGTCCGTGAAAGTATAGAAGAGATAGTGATTGATATCTTCCACAGTTAGTTTCAAATATTTTCAAGGTTGTGAGTCCTTCCCTTCTAAGTCACCGAGGAATAATATCTTTGGCAAAAAACGGAGGAAAAGAAGGAGGAGGAGTGCGCTCATTTGCAGACTTTTCTCTTGATATTCGTAGATTGGTACGTTAAAATCTAAGTCTATCTTTCCATCACACTGCCCCCCAACTGCTGTGGGGCCAAATCGGAGAAATGACGATTTTCCGAAACTGCTGATTTTGATTAGCACAGACTCACATTTCTTTCATATAGTAAATTAGCCAGAGAATCTGAGTGCGTTAAGGATTTGTGCGCTAATCTTAAAACCCAAATGCAAGCTCAAAGTCTAAATATTAGAGATTCTATATAATTTGAACGGAATGATTTAGGGTGTTACGAGAATTCTGGGTAAACTAGAAATTGGATTCGTTTCCTCTTTCTCATAAAAATATTTGCAGCTCTTGCCAACCTTTCTTCTTTGGGTTAAGAAGGCGATAGAGAAACAAAACCCTCTCTAGAAAAAAAGGCAACACTTCATAAGACCTTGATCATCCTAGTCCTGCTTTACGGCGAGGAAGCATGGACCTCATCGAAAGTGGATGAGAAAACCTCTGGCCATTGCGAAAGAAAAGTATTCCCATTCCGAATGATCTTTGGTCCCGTATGTGAAGATAATGTGTGGAGAAGAAGATGCAGCAATAAGCTGTATGAGCTTTGCCGCGACGTGGGCATATAGCTAGAAGATTAGGTACGCATCGTGAGACTATGATGGCTGGGACATATAGAAGGGATGAAAATCCACACTCCTGCTCAACGGGTTTTTAATGCACATCGCAGTGAAATGGTGGAAGGAGAAGACTTGGTCTCAGATGGCGCAATCAAGTGGAAGAAGACCTCAATCAACTCAAAGTGCAAAACTGAAGAGAGCTCGTCCGAAATTGAAATTAGATGTTGGCTGTTGTTAAAAACATTTTGCGAATCAAGGTAGGCCGCTGCAATGGAAAGATGAATTCCAATTCAGAAAAGCTCCACTTTGTCCATTTTCTCAATGAAGAAAGTGCACATTGAAACATAACTTAAGGGCGGTGTTGGAACTCAAAACTGCGTAGTACGCAACCATTTGGGTTTCATCATATCTTCATAATTTTTTTATTTGTAACGAGAGCTGTGATGTGAACGCTCAAGTCCGGACGTTCACTGGACGAAATACGAGTCTTGCGTGGACTGTCTACTCGCTTGCTGAATGGCCAGTTCCCACGATTCGCACGTTCCCACAGCTCATCGAATCTTACCATTTGTTTCGATTTATTCTTTCATTCTACTGTCGACACTCAAAGCAATCACATACCTAAGTGATTAATAAAGTTTGTAAAGATTTTAATTGTGCATTTGTTTTTTGATTTATTCAGGCGGAGACTGGTCTAGAATTTTGAAGTAACCGAAATTGTTTTTTTTTTTTTTAAAAAGGTACTTTAGGGTCTTAAAAATAAGATACCAAGGGATGGATGCCGGCAGAAATGTCTAAATGCCCAAACTTATCATTCTGCGGTAGTGCCCTTCAGGTATGTGGTATGTATATGATTTTATAGTTACTTAAAGCTTTAAACGCGTTTTTCTTGAAATCACTTTTTTTGAACTGGTCGAAGACATAACTCGAGCAAATCTTCACCGACCTATACGAAATTTTGACAGTACATTCGAAATACCTTTCTCCGGAGATGTACGTAGAGTTTTTTTATATTGCATAGTTTTGTTAAAACGTGCACCATTTCGCGAACAAAGTATCGGAAAACTCCCACGTACGTCTCTTTATGTTGCTATATAGAAACCAAAAATTTTAGGGATCTTGTTCCAGGACCAAAATTAAGGAGGTTACATCTTCGGCCATGGAACCGTTTAAAAATGAGGCGCTTCCAAAGAAATGCTGGACAGCAGCCATTGTGAATTTAATTGACACAAAAAATTTGTATTGGTATGTATATTAAAACGTAAATTAAAAAACCTTTTTCACAGATTTTCGATTGATGTTTTTGTTGAGTTACAAGAAAAATTCATTAATTATGCCCGTTTTTTCACGCTCTAGATCAGCTTCCCTCCTAAAGTGAGAGTACAAATATGAGCGTATTTCCTCCGATAGTAAATTAGTTGCCATGAAAAGCGCTTCCTCGATTAGCCTTTCGAAAGTGGCAGAAAATTTGAGGTCCCTCTATTCTCTCAAAAAGCATAGTTATGGGAACCATTACGCTACGAGCACCACTATCATTCCTGAAAATGTCAAATCAATTCATCGGCTCAGTTGTTATGGATTATTATCCGCTTGGGAAAAAAGCCCTTCATTCGTGTGGTACTACTATGAAGTAGATTTATCATATTTCCAGGTAGCTTTTTCAAAACCATTTTATAGATAAATCGTGTGTAACGGCTGCGCTAGAAAATTCACTTTCGCAAAGCATTTCTTCCAAGCTTATAAATGTTCTGTTAGCCTGAATATAAAAGCCAAACTTTTATGCTTAAATGTTCAGAATGCATCTTAACCATTTTTTAGATGCTAGCACACTTGCTAATCCTTAGCCAGATCTCGAAATAGCTCGTCCGTGGAATTCATTGTACTATGTACTTGTACATTATGTTTGTGGGGAAGATAATTACCAACAGGTATGTAACCTTCTTGTTCCGACTGCGAAACACACTCATAAAGCATGTAGCACCACAAATCACAATTAATACACATGTGCATTTCTTTTCATATCTTTATTTTAATAGAATGGCTAATCAGCACGTAGTCTCCATTAACTTTTATGGCCCATCCAATTCGACTTGAAAAGAATTGTTCGTCATAAGCTCCAAACATTTTTAAGAAGTCATTTCTCATTAATTTTTGTTGCCCTCTGGTTATGACATGCAATAAAATATTTTATTAAAAAGCAAAAAAAAAAAAAATAAAAAAATATAATAATAAGCATCAAAAACCGTCTGTGTTCCTTTGGCCCCTAATCTTCTTTAGCGCAGATCATATCGCCCACTAAATGTGAGCATAAAAATAAAAGCCAATGGTAATAAACATTTTTATGTTTTTTTTTGTGTTTTTCTGTTCGTGTTCTTGGAAACAAATGCGCAGCTCATTTTATTTTTTTGTGCCTTGGCAGCTACTGAAATAAATCGAAGAACTTAAAAAGGATACATGTGGAGCGACTTGGTTTCGGCTCGAATTTCTTTTTACGGATTAGGAGTAAAAGTATTTTTAAACATCACTAATAGTTAATTGATTTTGTTTAATTGCTTTTAAGTTTTTCGGATGTTAGAACCATTTGGGATATAATTTGAAAACTTTTCACTTACATGGTCTGCGTTTTGTTATGGGTGTTATTATAAACTAAGTCGTTTAACATCTTGTTTATGGAAACATATAGTTTAACTAATATTCTGGAAGTCTTAGCGAATACCGCGTTTTTGTCTAGGCGTTAAACAGAAAAGCTCGTCTATCTACGATCTGCTATAGACACGGAAAGTGAAACCAGTACGGAAATCAGACGGAAAACTGTTATTGTCGATCGCAGCAACGTTGGGTTAAGAAGGCAGCTGAGGGTTAAAACACTCTTTATAAAAACCAAGGTAGGCCTTTATAAGACATTGAACTTACTATTTTCGTACCTATAACAATGCAGGAGTACTTTCGAAACATTCGTTTGAGCCCTTACCGCCGCCGCGCCGCCCGCCGGCCGGTAGGGGAAATCATCTTGTTTATGAACAATATATGCTCTTGAACCCTGATGCTCAAAAGAGACTTTTCTTTTAATTTCAATTGACTTTAAATGTATGTTTAAGGCTTCCTTTATTTTATTTTGCAACAATTTTTTTTTATCTCAGAGATTTAAGCGGTACTGAGCTTAGAGCAAGATCATATGTACGCACTTACCTACGCTCTTCATCATTAATGCAAATGTTAGTGGTCAGAAAAAAACGACAACACAAGCACAAAAGAACGTATTCGAAAAAAAATAACATTTAACATAATTAATTTATTCTACATCGATAGAACAAAATCAAACTAAAAAAAAACATTATTGAAAGCATAAAAAAAAAAAAAAATAAGCTAGAATTAGCTAATAATTAGATACAAATTTAAAACAAATTAAATACAAATTAAATACAAAACAAAAATTATGCTTGTATTTAATTTTAAGAAGTTAGGCCACGCTAGAATTTTCGAATTTCGATTTTTTTTTAATTCAAAATGGTCCCTAAGGACCTCAAACATGATGTCCTAGAAGATTATGGCCGGGAAAAACCTCTTGGTACTTGGTTTTTGAATTTCAGTACAAGGTCGTCTGGTCCGCAGCGAGCTTCTTTTGTGAGCACAAGGGGGAAGGTACTTTAGGAGAGTAGAGCATGTACATATACGGCAATTGTTATTGAAAATATTTGATTTCCTGACTAGTTTAGACGAGCTAGACTTGTCGAACTTCTCTTTCAGTCATCGTAGATTACAGGTATTGTAAAATTATTCATGATTTCCTACTACTCAAAACTTCAAACGCGTTTATCTTAATACTGTATTTTTCAGACTCGTAACTCAAGCAATGTTCAACCGATTAACTTGAAATTTTAAAAATGTTTTGAAGTATTCGTTGTCTATGGAAGTACGTAGGATTTTTTTTTGCGTAGTTCATTTGTTATTAACAACTATTTTTAGTCAAGTTTTTCACTTTTCGCTTTAGAGGGGCGCCATTAGGCCAAAAATCAATATATCGCAAAAATCCTACGTACTTCTATAGTAGTTAGTATATATAATCGAAAAAATTCATTTCCTCAATATAAAAAATTACAGGAGCTGTTGCTCCGGCCGTGGACTCCGAAAAAAAGACTCCGCGTCGTCGCAAAAACCCTGCATAGCCGGGAGATTATAAGGATATTTCCAGGGAAGACCTTTCAGGGCAACGTACGAATCTGTGTTGTACTGCCTCAATACGAGATTTAGGAACCTCATATAGAAGTGACCAACCCTGAGAAGCATACTTGAGATGTGGACGAACATGACAGCTGTATAAGGAAAGTGTATTATATAGGGGTCGTTGAATTCTTTTGAAGATCTCTAAATAAACCCAAGCACTGAATTTGGTTTGAGGTTGATAAGGTTCATTGAATTCAAGGTTAGTACTAAAAATAACATCAAGGTGATGGAAATAATGATTGCTGAGATATTGAATAATTTGCAATGCCGGGAATCCTTTTGCGTGAGATCGTCATGTTTTGACAATTGGAAGGGTTCAAACTAAAACGGTTTTTTGAACACCACGTAACAAAACTGCCGATATCTTTTTGTAATAAATTGCGATCTGACGAGTTTTCAATAGATCTAAAAATCTTCATGTCGTCAGCAAAAATTTGAATGTCGCTGTACGATATATAAGAAATCATGCCATTTATTGCAATAATGAAAAGCAAAGGATCAAGGTTTCTCCCTTGTGGCACACGAGAAAGACCATTGAAAGAATTTGACAAAACGTTATACGAAATTTGACTTGATAAGACATATTCTTTAAGTATGAACTTATCAAACAATAAATACTGGTGTAAGTCCAAGGAAGGAAATTTTCCAGACTTTAAAGAAAGCTTAAAAAGGTATTCGAGTGCAAAGCCTAAGCGTAAAGAATACTTTTTAACTAGATGGGTGGATTCATATCCGGACCAGTTGAAACGTCATCGTTTAGAGAGGAAAGGTGATGAATAATTCTTAACTGTGAATGCCGATACTATTAAAACGTACTTTTGAACAGTGAGCTCAAAAGAATTGAACATGTCGGGAGTACCTACCCTTCAAAATATTGTTATTATAAACCGTCTGATTTCTTTTTGCAGTTAACAAAGGACCAAGGACCAATTTCAAATTAATTTGGAATGATCATTATTACATTGCTCTATTTTACGTAAGGTATCATAGATACGGGTATAGTTGACTTTAAATAATCGGATCTGCTGCTACAATTAAATTTGGCTCAATCAACGAATTTTCTATACCAACTGTGTAATGCAAACACCCACAGAATACGCCCTAGGCATGCCTGACATGTTATTTCCATTTTTAGTTGTCCGTCTTCTGTCAAATAAAGTAGGTCTCTTATACAACAACTTAAAAATTTCCTCTTTTTCTTTGAATCTTTGGACAGCCATAATTTTTCTGTTATTATACATTTTAAGCTCATTTTACACTTAACATGATTTTATTGTTGCTTCGTCTGTAGAGATGTGAGAAAATCTTCCCTATTACACTCAATTCAACCACTTAAAATGTTTCTGCTAACTTTCGCCTTTTAGCACCTTCCATCACAAAAGTCTTGTCTTCCGCTTGTTGGAATTTCAATCAACTGTTACCTACCTTTTTTTAATTTTCCCTATTAACGCTCGTCTTTTCTAGTGCGAAGCACTTGAATGAGCGCAGAGGAAAAAAAAAATTAATTAAAGTTCAAGCAAAGAAGGAGAAAACTCTGAAGGAAAAAAGGAAAATTAAATGCTGCCAATTAATTTCCATAAGCGATCCAATTACAATTCCAAGTGCTTCCAAATTACCGATAAAATTACTTTCTAAACTTTGCTGTCAACCCACACCACCATTTGTTGTTGCTTTTGTTATTTTTGGATACTCGCCAAAAGAGGGGAGACTTCGATGCTCCCTTCATGGGCATGTATAACATCGCAATTACATAACTTTTGGCCCAGGAAAAACTTTTGGCACTTATACCTTCCTACATACACAAATAAAAACTTACAATTAGAACCAAAAGGGGGCTTGGGTGTGTTCCCCCGCATCAAAGAAAGGAATTTCAGAACAATAACCTCGGCATTCTTGAAAAAAAAAGCAATTATTTTCATAACGAATTTATCGACACACAACCACCCCCACTGAACTATTCCACCCCCTCTGGCGGCCAATGCGAAAGAATTACAATTTCCGTTTTCCTATTTTGGAATTCGTTTGCCAATGTCGATGCCTGTCGTGAAATTGCATTCGTGGCAAGTCCTTGGGGGATTATCGTGAACATATTTTCATTAGCGTCAAGCGTGAAAAATCTGATGATCAGTCATCTGTGCCTTGATACAGCGGTGTAAATCATGCACTTAGTGAGGGTTGTAAATTCTCATCTCATCTATTTATTTATGAAAATTTGCACTCACACATATGAAGATTAGATTTTTCTTCATTCTCAATGAAAGGGGTGCTGCTGTTTTTCACTATCAGCCAGCACTTAACCTCGGACGAGGACTTTTAGCGTCAACAGAAAACCACCCCTAGCATCCTCTGCAAAGAGGTTATTTTCTTATACTATCCAGCAAAGCTGGAATACTAACAGGACTTAGGTGGAACCAAATAAAAACCAAAACCTATGGGTAAGGTACTCAGCTTTCCCTTCTAATGTTTAATTCGTTTTGTGTTTCAACCCTCTTGTGTGCGAGTTGTTGTTGGTATTTCTTAGACGATGATGACGAAAACAGAAACAAAGCAGATAAAAAAATAGGAAACACGAAATTCACCCCTCTGGCTTCTTTTTTTTTGCTCGGGAAATGTTTCTATTTGCCGTTTCGATTTATTTTTATTTTTGCATTTTATTCGCTTCATCCTCGGGCTCCAGGGTCGGTGTGGTGTATGTGTCTCTAGTGCCCACCTTTTTGAAGGGTGGTTTAGATAGATAGTGTGCCGAACGCTGGTCGGGTTGGGATGTTTTTTCCTTCCTGTCGGTTTTATCTGGTTCGGCTTGTTATATTTCTTTTTTTTTTTTTTTTTGATTGTGTGCCTCTACTCATATTTTGAGTTGACTTGTTGACTGTGGTAACAACTTGCAATTCAATAATCGTTTGATTGCGACCCCAAAAGCAATATTGGGAAAAAGGCTGTCAACGGCAACTGCGGAGTGATTTGTGTGGAGAGGGAGGGAATGGGGTTTTAGACAATTTTCATCCGATTTGCTGTAAAGTTTTTTAAGGATTTGATGTGGAACGTTTTTGAAAGGCGTGCTTTAAGAGTAAGAGGTGAATGGTTTTTGAGTTTCGAAAAATTTAATAGGAACACGACTTTCTTGAAGGTTTGGGTAGATTTGTCTCTTTGGCGCTTAAGTTTGTTGACGAAGAGAAAGAATTGTTGGCGTTTTTTTTTTGTTTTTTTTTTTTGCGAAACTTTGCTTAGCTTCTGCAGCGTGCTAGGTTTTAAAAACTAGAAATTCAGGTGGAAATATTGACAGAGCCTCGAGATCAGCAACATTAATTATAGGTGTAATGTTCTTCAGCCGTTAATCACTCTGTAGACTGTTAAGTACCTACTTGATAAGAATTATGGCTCAAATAAATATATGTATAGAGAAGCACATCAGAGCTAAGAGCCCCTGTTTAGCGCATTTCTCACAACCATACTCTGTGAGGAATGAAGGGGAACTATACTTTTTTGCCGATTTCAAAAGACTTTTGAGAAAGCGTTTTTCATGACAGGCAATATACTTTGGGAGAACTCTCCAATTCCTCTCAAAAGGCGATATCCGTGGAAAAGAATATTTGATTCTGTTGGGACTCGAACCTCAAACTTCCATGTAATTGGCAGACATCATTACGGTACGGGCACTATTCGCTTAGACAAGGTTATACCAAAACACTTTCAGAACAGGCAAATGCAACGACATGTGCAATTGGTTGGCTCAGACATGGAACAATCCAAAACCATGAGGATAGGTGGCGATTTTTTACGTCAACGCGGCTTACGCCCGGTTAGACCACTACAGTATAAATTACGATAAGTACGACAGCTACGATCTCATCGAGATCACGATGCTCATTAAACAGAAAAAGAAAAAAAGACGCATTAAATTATTGATTAGAATTGAAACCACGTTGATTTTATGAACCATCATGATGCATAAACTATGAAAAGGTCTTCAAAATATATACTTAAAATTGCCTTAACCATCACCAGGGGTCGAATTACCACATCAGGGGTCAATCAAGTGGCACTTTTCTTTCAAAATTTTCGCCAAATTACATAATTTCAGTCGGCTTTTGAACCAAATTCCGTTCAATGACTGGTGAGAGTTTTGCAATGATTTTGCTTAGTATCGTAAACACTGGACAAGAAAGAGCGAATCTGTGAGTATCTATGTAATTGAATTCAATTATTGAATCATTAAATTTATAACCTTCAGGAGTGTGCTGTTTGTTTGATGTGATCCTGCCAAAGATTTTATTGTAATTCAAAGCAAATGATTGGATCTCTGCATTTTGTCCTTCTTCTTCGAAGGCATCGAACGTGAGATCTAACTCTTTAGAAAATTTATTTAAGCCTACTCTGCACAAATATATTTTAGTTACTTGAAAGAAGACGAAGTTATGTAAATCTTTTCGGCTAATGCGGCTGACGTAAGAATGTGCTGGGTACGTGAAAGAATGCACTTAGTTGCCTGTTTTGTTCACATGGAGAAGAGTTATCGATGTGGTGTCCAAATTTGGTGTGATGCGGGTGCTCTCCTGTGTGGAATTTTGTATTCTTTGAGAGCAGCTTTGTTATTTTTAGTTGGGAATAAGTATTTTTCACTTACTCATATATTAGAGACCTCTCTAATTAGTCAACAAGGAGTTGTAACCCCATAAATGTTCTCAACACTGTTTGTTAGGTTTCCTTTTAAAATCCCTTGATTAACTCATAGGCAATCTGTAAGTAAAATATGATTTAAAATTCTTAAATTCAACAGCGATCATGGGGCTTTGGGACTTTACCCCACTATAAATTATTAAAAAATTGAATTACAACTGCGAGGTGCGAGGGGCACTCAACAAGTAGTCTTCATTTTGAGTTTAAAGAGACGGTTATGAGACCCAAAGGCGGCAGCTGAAGAATACATTCAAGCTTTAAATAATTACTGCATAGCGCTTGCCGAGAATATTACATACAAAATGCAGAAGATGGGAAGGAAGAATTATGGAGATTCATGCGTGGTGAATAGAAACAGTAGTGGTATGAGAAAAGCACCAGTGGAGTGGAAAAAACTGTGGTAGAGTGTGAAATACTGTATAATAAAATGGGAAAAACAGTAGTCGGGTGGCAATATAGGGGATAAGGGAAAAAGAGCAGTGGGAAGTAAGTGGGAAACAGTGGAATAAATGTAAGTGGAAGTTTTGTACTCTTTTTTTTAAATTTTTATGGATCAGAACCGCTTTCTTGAACTAAATCGAGCGTTATTGTTCTTCGCGAAGCCTGATGAGATACAGAGATTGTCTGTACCTATTTTTGCTATACAGACTCAAAGTGAAATACCGTATAGTTACCTACGCCCATATCAACAATTGTGTTTAAATTTTATGTTTGAGGGTTTGAAACTTGCAAGGAAATTGAATGATTAGTCAGACTATAAACTTTTTTTTAAATGTAAATTAACTTGCGGTGTTGATTTCGACTCATTAAGGACAGTTATGCTCGTACCTGTCAAGTCTAAGTTTTTTAATGAGTCCTTTTGTAACTTTTTTAAACTGATTCAATTGAATCAGAAGTCCAAAGTAAAGATGGCTGTGCGTCATCATATCAAATGCTTCTTTTACTGCATAGGTACTCGGCTTGGGGTGGGGTAGATATATCTCGTATGTAGAGACCAAACAGAATTGGTCCATGGCCAATTCTTTGCGGTACACCAACACTGTTCGAAATTATCCGTTCCTTGACTAAGTCGGAGTAATCTGATAGGATTCAAATGTCATATGTAGCTTTTCTGTAGAAACCTGAAGTGCTTAAGATAAGGCCATCATGCTAAACTAAGTTTGTGAGATATCTCAAAATGCGCTTGCACCTCTTTCTTCCCTTCAAAATTCTCAATTTCGTTGGTTCGTTTATAAATTTGAGTATCTAATTGTTGAACAATTAGATCTCATTATCTTAATTATCTAATTGTTAAACAACCACTCAATATTAAAAAAAAAGCCAAACTAGTGATCAGAAAGAAAGGAAGTAGGCGATTAAGTAAGATCTTCTCAAACATTTGTGATATTGTTGGTGGAATGGAAATTGCTCTTTAAGATTATTTTCATTGGAATCGAAGAATCGTTACCCCTTCTGCGACTTTCAATTGTCTTAGAATATGTTTTATTTTAGAAAATTATTCTGGATTATTATACTGGAGTTTATTGAATCTAATCAAAAACTAACGAAGACCATGAAATCCCAAATCCCACGTGACCTTTAATTAAAAAAAATTGGGGATCGCCCAGGTTTAACAATGAGTTCAACAGTAAGATGTTGTCGTACCCTTAAGACGCAAACTTTAGTAAGATTGCACAACACAATCACGGCAAATACGTGCTAAAATTTTTTTGTATTTGTAAGGCAAGGCAATGTGTTAAACATCAATGTACTTACAAAAGTTTCTTATGCACTTTCTTACCGTGTAAAAAAAAAATAAGGTAGGTATAACATAATATTTAATCGATTGTACATATGTATGTGCTCATGTGCTGTGGTTTGACTACCGCTTTTTTAACAACGATTTGAGTAATTATCCACTAATGAGGTCCTATGTGCTTCTTTGGCATTCTGATTTCAAAGTGCCTGATCGTTTTTGGACAGCGAGTTAATTATTATCTGTCTGTCTATCTGTCTGTATGTCTGAATACGGAGTATAGATTGAATCGCTTTAATGATTTTCCTCAAAATTTGCAGTAAGGATCGATGATCACTTAGAGAGAAATTGATTTGACATTGGGTTTCTAAGTCTTAAAATAACAGTACCTGCCATACGACCTATATTCTATATAATAAGACTTGTTTATTCGGCTCAAATGATTTCGATCCAATTTTGTGTGAAGGATAAGTTTTACGGTTTCCTTTTGAAAAAGTATAAAAACGGTACCCCCATCGCAAAGTTTTTCAAAACCAACTTTCACTTAAATAGCTTTCAGGATTTTGACGAAATTTTAAATTTTAGAAGTTCATAGATTGTTTAAGACAAATTAAATACCAACATTTAGAAAATTATGATTTTTGAAATTTTCATTAATTTTTTCAAAGTGGTGTCTTTTCTGAAAATTCTATTCAAAACATTTTCTAGCAAGATCATTCTTGGTTTTCAAAAAACTTGTATTTAAAAGGGTCAAAGTCTAATGATTTTGATTAAATTTTCAGGGTTTATAAGTAAGAGCAACTGCAAAAAATTGGCGTTTTTAGATTTTCGCTGAAAACCTTTGGAATGTTAAATTTAATTGTTTTCAATATATTTCACGATTTTATTCAACTTACATAATTAATGCTTAAAGTTGTCAACCCTGTACCACCAAATATATTTTAAAGAGCGTGAAACCTTGTACTCAGCCTCAAGACTTTGATACTGTACTAAGCATATAATCGCAAGTTGGTGGGACCCAGTCGAGCCCATTTTTTTTTTTGCAAAATAACGTTTCAGTACGATGAAATGAAATGAAAATAATTCTGATTCGAGATCAAACCTAGGATTTCCTTCCACTAGTTTCGGATTAACTTTTATGTAACCTTAACCAAGAACGGGAGGGATATTGAAAACGGTTTTTCTATTTGTTCTAAAAATAAAATCATATTAAGAAAAATAAATTCAAGGAAGAAGCTTTTTAGCCGACTATTCAATTAGTTGGACAGGACAGACTTCGTTTGACAGATGTTGGATGGTCGGATGTAGCTTGCGTTCAGAGTGTGAACTCCACTTTTTATAAAACAAAACAGCACAACAGTTAAAGTTCTAATTTTTAGTATACTCATCATGAGATATTTGAAGTGACTCTTGGCAGCATGCCAATACTCAGGGCCGTCTTTACCGTTTTGGGGGCCCTGGGCACTCTTTGAAAATGGGGCCCCTATATCCTACTAATATAAACGTGAAAGTTTGTATGTGTGGATGGATGTTTGTTACTCTTTCACGCAAAAACTACTAAATGGATTTCAAAATAAACTTTCCAATAATATAGCTTATACATTAGAATAACACATATAGGCTACAATTTATAAAGATATTGTGTGAGCTGTCCTAAATATGACATTTAGTGTCAAGTAACTAGGAAAAAACCTACCTTTCTGCGAGCTATTCTGGCGTGCGGCGTGCGCTGCCATAAACGTTGTGTAATAAATATATAAATATATCTATAAAAACAAAATATTGATCAGCAAAAAGATGGAAAGAGGAATGTTTATTGAAGGAGTCTTTTTCTTGATTTAAGATAAGAAAAATCATTCATTATATCTACAAAATCGATACCTGTGAGGATGTTGCTTTCGATTGACATCAGCGACAAACTTGTCAATCTTTCTTTAACCAATGTAATTCTAAGTTTTTTTTTTTGTTCTTTTTAACTAAGAGAAGGCAGTTGGTCACTGTTATACTTAAGAAAATTCTAAGTGCAATTTCAACACTTGGAAATTCATCTTCAATTTTATTTATTTTTAAAAAAAATTAAAGTTCTAGAATATTGCCAGTTTTTTCATTTTGGTGTCGAATAGATTTCCAGCATGTAGTTCATCTCCTTTTACATCTTCAGTGTAAGACTAAGCAATAGATTTGCAGTTTTCTTCAGGTCTCTTAACCGGAAACGTCAAAACGTTGGCCAATATTCGTATACGAACCTAGTCACTGTTTCAAATCAACGCTAAGAGTGTCAACAATGCCAATAGTAAGAAAGGTTTCAATTTCGAACCTTTCTTTTCCAGTCAAAATTGCTGAGGGTTGAGAGCCTTCAAAAAAGTCTCTTCTACACCCAGTTATTTCAGAAAGGTTCTTATATTCGGAATCCGGGTTTTGTTTTGGTCTGGATGATGAATCAAAGCTATATCATAATTGTCCTTGAGCCCAATTATAAATTCATCGATTACTCAGCAAATTTGCTATTTTTTTGTAAAGACTAAGAGCTTTCTTTCTGGTCCCTCGTGCCTGTCCCTAGATCGTTGGCGATAGACATCAAAGCTTCTTCAATTTCTTGACGACCATTATATAAGGCGCTTAGTGCTTGCGCTGGCCATCTTGTTAGAGAAAGACTTTTTACAACTTTCTTTGAACCTAAATAAGTCAACACACTCAATCTCTGAAATCTTAAAAAATTGATTGTCGGGAAAAATTATTAATAGTTACCATTTCGGACCATCGCAAATGTTCGAAGGAAACACAAGAAGTTTTTCCATCACAACACCATAAGCGGAGTTCACATTGTACATTGTACAATAGTGGAACAGATTTTGGTTCGAACGACCAATGTTGGATAATGTTAACGCTCTGACGACCGCTTGGCCAACTTGTTGGATGTTTTTCAAATAATTTTGAAAACTTTACAGTGTGAACTCGACTATTCAACTTCGATTGTAAGATACACGAATGGATTTTTTTTCTAATTGGATTTGTAAAAGCGCCCTGAAACGAACACAAATGTGTTTATGGTATGGTATGGTGCTGATCATAACTTGGGTGAACTCTTTTTCCGTTTTAATTAAAATTTTTTTTCGGAGGGAATGTGATTTAAATTGTTCAACAAAAGATGTTCAAAAAAAAAAATAATAATGTGTCGAAATTTTGAAAATATTGTAAATAGACCAATAGAAGTTAAGTGAAATTTCAGCAATTTGGGGGCCCCTGATTACTGTGGGGCCCTGGGCCTGGGCCCAGTGGTAAAGAGGAGTCTGCCAATACTTATTTGAAGGATGATAATCAATCAGTCAGCCTTCAGTAAATTGCAGTTTATGCGATATATCTGAAATTTCTCATGCCAGTGTTTGTTTTAGCAGCCTTAACAAATGATCTTAATTTGAAATTTTGACATCACATTGATGCAGAACTAAAAACTGGTTTGGAAATATTGTTTTCCTTCTGTAGATAGGAGTTTAGGGAAAATCCACCTTGTCTTTTGCCATCGTGAAGCTTTCCATTTTCCTCCTCCACTATTTAAAAAAATGGCGGAAAAGTGAATATCTGTGACCACTATCGTTTTTTTAAAAGTATACTGTTTTTCTGAAAATGAAACAACTTGACGTTGGACGCTTTTTCCGTTATTAGAGATTTCAGTAAACTGTATGGACTGATGTACCTATACTATCGATATTTCATACAAGCCAAAAAAATAGACACGATTCCAAAAGTGTAACGGTTTCTGAAACCAAAAATGTAAAGCACTCTAAAAAATCATCATATAGCTATTACTGAATAGGTGAGTACATTTTCAAAACTGGGAGATTGATTAATTAAATCTATGAAGAAAATCACTCAAAGATGAAGGCCTTCGGTAAGTTAGTAGTCAGATTCATTTCCATTTTTCTTTTTCAACATCACCTTCAAAGATAGCCAGGGCTTGGAAGTGATTTCAAAAGCCTTCAACGCGGCAACCAACAGATCCATCATAACAAGCTGACCAAAAATTTGCAGATTAATAACGATAGATAAAAATTGAGGATTAGCCAACAATTTTTAGAGCAAACAAAAGCTAAATGGCTTTTCTGATA
Source organism: Melanostoma mellinum (assembly GCA_914767635.1). Classification (NCBI taxonomy): domain Eukaryota; kingdom Metazoa; phylum Arthropoda; class Insecta; order Diptera; family Syrphidae; genus Melanostoma; species Melanostoma mellinum. The sequence continues at coordinate 228,654,941 of OU612059.1, read as the reverse complement.
AAAAAAAATTAACGCAACTCGAGTTCATATCTGAGAGCCAAGAAAATAAAAACAAAAACCTGTCTTTGAGAGTTCACACTTGACTTGTTCAGCTGGAGCTTGATACACAAACCTCAACCTCAATCCGCATTTCTCTTATGGCCATCAGAGCAACGTCAGCTTTTTGTTGTTTATGATCATCATGCTATCGCATTAATTTATCTCTACTCTGACAACAATTTGCATTTTGCGTACCAATCGAGCGCGCAGCTGCCTGATGAGATACAATCGCCGCAACTCCAGTAGCCAGACCATAAAAATGGCGGGTGGGCAGCAAATCTTTCTGTTAGATCATCACCTCGCCCAAGAAAGGAACGCAAGAGCCTGCCACACAGCAAATTATACACAGAAAAAAAACAACAACAATAAAATACAAAAAAAAAAAAAACACACGGCCGACAGGTAAAACAGTAACACTACACAGGTAGCACAGGTAACACACGAAAGTCGTTTGACCACCAAGAGCAGATACAAAGATACACCACAGTGTATCTGTGGTCTGACCGCAGACTGCAGCATCATTCTCTAGAGGTCCCGAATTGTGGGTGGGTCTATAATGAGAACCAGCAGAGCAATAAATCGAAGTCGGATCAAAGATTACCTTCGTGGTGGTTTCTGTGCGGGCTGACGAAGGATTAGTCTTGAACTTTTGTTTGTGATATTCATTCTTCAAGTTGGGAGGGCGGTCATTTTAATCGGATGCATATCATTTCAATAAAAAATAAAAGAATGAAAACAAACAATTTAACACCACAGACACGATGCACGATGGAAAAAAATAAACTAAATGAACATCGCTACAAGGGAATATATGGTGGAGTGGAATCCAATTAAGTCTTTTCATAGCCGAACCACCAACCGCACAACCAGGCGTGACTAATCGTCGAGTGTGGAATTAACTACATTCATCTTCTCCCTTAAGAAATAATCGCATTGACTGCGGAACTGAAGCTATGCCAATGCCACCGCACTACCACTTCTACTCACTCACTACTCGCAGTTCCTTTAAGCCACCAATCGATTTATAAATGGCAGGGGGAATATTTATTTCTGATAAAACACACGAAGGACACTTTGTACAACGAGTGGCGAGTGCAAACTGCATACCCTATAAGGTGCACTCGCGAAGAGGGATGTGTAATGGAAGACTTTTCCCATCGACGGAATTGCATTAAAAATGAAACAAAAAAAAAAGAAAAGTGAGCAGACCACTGCAAGTGTCAAAACAGGTGACACATGACAAATGGGCAGTGGACACGACACTCGAGAGCAATGCAATGTAGGTATTTATCGTTTGGCTATACACCGCTCCACAAGCAGGGACGGCAGAAGATATGGGGTGGGTGGGGTATAGACCCCACCTAACTTTTCTAAGCATGGGGTGCACCCCACCTTCTGGCCTTGGAAATATACCAATTTTTTTTAGTTAAATGAGGCAAAAAAATGTTATGCAATTATGAATATTGTTATACTAATTTTTGCTTGATTGAGACTGACCAAGTGATTTGAATCATTTATTTATCGGTCATAGACTCAACGTTATGCATTATTTCTTATCCTTTTTTTCTCCTTGATTTATTTATTATTTATTTGTTTATTTCACATACGAGCAATGAGCTCAACAGATTATACATCATTACAAAATAGGTTTCAATTTCTTAAAAATAAGTAATACAATTCATTTCGAAATTTATCTCTAGAGAAGGCTTAATCAATATGACCACAAATTTCATTAAACTCTCTAACTGATCTTGAAATTGGTTCACTCATGCCATAATTAGTTCTGTGCCTTGATTGAAAAAGAATATTTCTATCCCTCAACGGCCTCTCTGGAGCATAAATACAAATTAAGGACAACAAGGAAGGACACTTTATATGATAACATAAAATGTCTCGCACAAAAACTATGTCATGACTAGCTCTACGTGATTTGAGCGACTGCAAACCTTGAAGACTCTGCCTAGCTGTGGAATTTGGATAAAAGTACCATCGCATTTTGTAAAATGCATACTTCGTAAACCTATTCTGAACTTTCTGAATTCGATCGGAAAAACATTGTTGGTGATGGTTCCAGATGATATCTGCATACTCTAGGTTGGGTCTTACTAGCGAGGTATAAAGAGACACAAGGGTGCAGGGGTTAGTAAAGTCTGTTGAATTTCTTTTGATGAATCCTAACATTGAGTTATTTTTTGATACGTGGTGTAAAAGTGAATTTGGAGTCAAAAAATACGCCTAAATCCTTAAATTTTTCTCTTCTCTGAAGAGGGCTGCAATCAAGATAATATGAAAACTCTTGCATATGATTCTTTCTTTAGAGAGAAATCACAAAACATTTGTTGGCGTTAAGATTCAAGCGGTTTAACACACACCAGCGAGATAGATTATCAAGATCCAATTGGAGTTTTTGGCAATCACTAATAGAGGTTACTTTCAGAAAAAGTTTCAGATCGTCTGCGTATATGAGGCATTTTTGCTAAAGTTGACACTTTTTGAGTTACAGGGAATAAGCATATTTTCATTAGAAGAATAAAACCATTTCACATCAGTCAGGTTAAAATCACCTATTACAAAAACCTTTGCGGACAGTCATTCAAATTACATACAAAATCAATGTTAGCAAGGTGCTTTTCATAAATATCAATGGGACTTCTAAGTGGTATGTAGCTTGTGATGATATACACGGAAATACCTATTCCGAGACGAAGTGACACGCATAATTTTTCGATGTCGATGATTGGCAGCGATATTATATGGGATGGGAAGCATGAACGAACTGCCAATAGTAGACCACCTCCGCGATCTTCAGCAGTAATACATCGATCTCGTCGGAAGACTATATATGAACCGCCGTTGACAGTTTCAGAATCGGGGATTCCACTCCAAAGCCAGGTTTCAACAATAACAATAATATCGTAGTCTACGTGGGTAGATGAATGGTATAAGACAGGTAGTTTGGTTCGAATTCCACTTGCATTATGATAATAGATTTTGAGGCAACCAGCGTTCATGAAGTTATCATTGTTTCGTTCGTGAGAATGTATCAACGAGGCCCTTTCAGCTGTTTCATGGACCACAGTATGCAAAGGCCAAAAAGACCTATTGCATAGTAAATTTTAGAGCTCGAGGTTTCTTCCAACTTTGATCTCGAAAGAAGAATATTCCTTTTCTGGTGTCATGACGAATTTTCGAATGGAAAGATTAGATACACAAACCGATGAACTATTTTTAAGAATATAATTGTGAACTTAATCTTCACACGTTGATGGAGAAAGACGAGAAACAAAAATACTCCTCACAGGTGGTAAAGCGGTGAGTTCTTCGATATTAGATTGGTTTGACATAGAGTTAGTTACAGTGGACAAAGTTGCTACCGAGTTGGAGCACCCTCATCCGTGATGGAAGCTGTTGGGGTTACCAGTGGCTTTATAGCATTAAATCCACTGGAAGGCTTTATGTAAGAAGAGTCACATAGTCATTCACTTTAGTCATTCTTTTTTAAAAATATGTATAATATTCATAAATATGTATATTTTATATATATGTATATATATGCATATATAAAACTACCATACCTTATTTTATTCTATCATGCTCCCCACCTAAAAAAATAGTGTTCTGCCGCCCCTGTCCACAAGGGTAGCTGAGTCGTGCAGAGCCATAGAGTGCACGCGAATGCTAATCTTTTGACAGGATTTTGATATTTGATGTAACTTTGGTGAAATGTGTTGTGAAAACATAAAAAGGGACTTTCTATAAAAAAAGTGCACTGCTTTATGCCTCGATGATAAACCTTTCAATCGAATGCTTCTATAAGAGTGTGAGGGAAAAAGGATTTGTGAGTGAAGTTGAACACTACAATGTCCGTGATGGGAAGGGAAATGAAATGGGTCGTAAGGTTTTTATTTTATTTACATAAATGTATGAATGTTATAAAATATTTATTGGACCAAATTTTCGCACTGTTTTTCAGTGAAAATATTTTTTGAAAGCGTCGTTTAAGCCTTACCTTTGTAGAAATCGAAACCAAAAAAAGAAAAACGCATTTACCAATGACTACGTAAGCATGAGAGGGAGCTAGATTAGATTAGATTAGACCAGGGCTTCTTAAACTTTTTTCATTCACGACCCCATTTCTAATTGCGAATTTCCTGGCGACCCCATAGAAATATGAAAGAAAGATAAATAAATATTTTCTGTTGATTTATTAACTAGGAAACAATTTATATGTACATATGTATGAAAATATATTGTTCTAGAATTCATTTAAGAACATACAAAAAAAGCGAGTTTTGACCATCTTAGTTCGCTCGAATATATTCGAACGCAGTCGTCGAAAAGGAAAGGAGCCAATTTAATGAGATGGATGTGCAGTTTTTTATTGCATAGCAAATTAAACCATATCAGCGATTGTAGAAAATTCAGTTCTAGTTCCAATCCAGAATTCAGTAAAGGGCTTTTTTCAAATTGTAGTTTTAAGTTTGAATCACCCGAAAGCTCAGCCAATTAAGCTTTAATTGGCAGGTGATCAATCTCATTTAAGCCAATCCAAAACGGCTTTTGAACCGAAGCTACCTTTTTGAAATCATTACTTAAAAATATGTACGGAACTGTGTTTCTAGCGCTTATAATTTATCTACAATAATTTTTGCAGTAAAAGCTTTGCAATGATTTTTTTCGTTTATAAAATTGTCGACACTGAAAAACATTTCGAACGATTTTTTTTTTACCCTACTTTTCCAAATGTTGATCCTTTTAATAAAACTTTCAATTTTATCATTCAAGGTTAATATATCGCAATTTTTTCCTTGAAGAGATAAGTTGAGATCGTTTAATTTTGCGAAAATATCTGACAAATAACACAGCTTGAATAGCCATAATACATTATAAAAAAAAAAAAACAGCAAGTTCATATTTTCGTCCGGTTAAAAATGTTTTGATTTCGCCTTTTAATAACAAAAATCTTTTTAAACTTTCGCCTCTTGACAACCATCTTACTTCTGCATGTTGTAATTGAGTTATGTAGTTGGAATCCGTATCCTTACATAGATTTGAAAGTAAGCGGCTGTTAAGGACATGGCTTGTTTTGGCACACGACAGCGCATTTAAAATATGTGTTTTATATATTTCGATATTTGCTTGTCGAGCTGAGGAAATATAAAAAAAAGAAACTCTATATGCAGATAACTTATTAATGTTTTCTGAAACATGTGAATTGTGCAGATGCAAAAGTAAACATTATATTTTATAGCATAGCATATAGCATAATTTGGCATGGGAAACCTCCCCTTAAATATTTAACATTAAAATCTCTCGCGACCCCAGAATCTTTCTATACGACCCCCTTTGGGGTCGCGACCCATAGTTTAAGAAGCCCTGGATTAGACTATATGGTGAGTAGAACTTGCCCAGCTATGGGCACTGCGGTGTCTGAACGAAGCATATTGTGCCAACCCATGTGAGGTTCCAGAACAGTGCTCCTGCTTCTGACTTAAGCCAGAAGCTATAACAATCTTCTTTGGGTGGGTTTGAGTTTATCTATAGGGAGATGATCTTATAGTCAAGTATGTACATATAAGCTTTCTAAGGCGGAAAAGTGTTGGACATTCTGTAAAAATGTGCAGAGATGTTTCTACATTTTGGAGGCATAGTCTCCAGACGGGGTATGCTACTAAATGTTTCTTAAATGAAGAGTGGTCTTTGAGGGTGGCCTTTGAGGGTTCTGCTATTGATGAGGTTCAGTAGAAATTTTGATGCTTTTTCAGTATATTCTGGAATGTTCTTGGCTATGTGTTTGAGTTTGCTTTTATTTACACCGCAGAGGGGTTCAGGAATCAGGACCGATGAATGGTTCAGATGCACCGTCTTAAGTCAAGATGTCTGCCTTCTCGTTGACATCAAAGCCTTTGTATGCTGGAATCCAGTGGAAGATGAAAGATTTTCTCATTGCTATATAGTTCGGAAAGTAACATAATTGTCGCTTTGACCTTATGACAAGTGAGCTAAGTCCAAAGTGCTTTTCAGCTTGTTGGTGTGATAAAATGAAGATTGTTTTTTTTTTCGTATTCGATTAACTAAAAAAGACTTTAGCTTGGAAAATGGACGAATGGTTACAAAGACTCTAAAAGACTTGGTATCTACTCCAATGAAGCTGCTTGGACGAGGAGGAGGAAGAAACAGTCAAGCCTTTCCTTTGTTGATGACCTGCGCTCTCTCTTAACTCCTAGATGGGGACTAGAGGGTGAACAAATGTCTGGTCTCAGTGGTATCACAGTGGACCCTCTGTGGTTTAATAGTGTCAGACTCCGTATCCTGGTAGCCACATCTAACCTTACCCAACCAAACCAAAACTTACTGAAAAGTTCGTGGAAGGAGAGCAGCTGGAAGTGTTGGAACCTGTGCCAGTTTCCATTTTTGAGTCGTCAGTATACCAGAAGGGTGGGGCTTTGTAATTTTATTCAATTTATATAGTTATTGTCCAGCTGGCAACCCTGTATCAAAATACAAAGACAACGCAACAGTAACTAACCTTCAAAATGATACTTAGAAAAACAGAAACCTTTCAGCCTTTAGATTATAATAATGTAGGGTAGGGTGGGGGTAGTTGATCAACTTTTAACCCATGCAGTTTAAGCACCTCAATAAAAAGCCTTAACAGTTTCTTATGCATATTAATGGCAAGGTAATTTATTCCTTTACAAAAGGGTCCACCGTTGCTTACTCTAACAAGTCAAATTTCAGAGCTATAATCTGTTTTAATACAGAAAATCATCAGATTTGCTCAACGTACACTATTGGTGAAATAGTTGAGTAGAGTATGGGACGAATTGAGCATTAAGATAGTCTAGCTGAATCATGAGCTGAATCATGAGCTTAATATTAGCTAGACATGAAGTAAGACTTCAGTTTGAGAGTAAAGTTAAAGTAAAGGTAATGGAATTGACCTAAAATTTTCTGCCTGTTCCGAACGGCTAATCGAGATAGCACTTTCTTCGTGGCAATGAATTTGTTAGCCGAGGACTTTCCAAATTCTCGCGAAAGACGATGCCCGTTCAAAAACATCTCGCAATCAGTTCACCTCCCTTCTTTCTGGCTTTTCATGATATCTCGATGGCCCAACTTGCCCCTTTACTCACCTAGTCCCGCCTTACCCTACTTAGCACTCAATCGCAAGTTCAATCGACCAAGTGAAATATTTTTTTATAAACAGGCCTAAAAAGTCTTGAGAAAAGCACTCCATTATTAATGCAAAAGGGTATTATAAGGGGTTTATTTATTTTTTCTTTCTTAAAGGATCTGAATCGACAAAATAATTGTAAACCTTTTCTACTACTTTTCACCTACCATCATTCATACAAGTCTTTGCTTGTCTCAACAGATAATACTCTTTTCTCACATGTATGTGACATGTGAACAAAATTTTGGAGGAGAGACTTTCTTTTTAATAAATCAAATCTAAGCATCAACAGAAATGGATAGGGACGGGGAGAAAACCATTGCCGTACCCTTAATCTGAGATTCCTACTTTAACCTTTCTGAATCAAAAGTTGGAATCAAAAAAGAAAATTGTCATCTGCCACTCTACTGCACAAAACTTTATCAATCTTTTTTATTCAATTTTGTTAGACTCTATATACGCCGCCACTCAACCCCAAAAAGCTTGCGTCTTTTCCTTCTTTAAGTCTCACACGGTAAGGTTCAGGCGTTAAGGGTGGAGAGGACTATGAAAAGCCGAAAAATTCGTTGAATGTGATCGGCACTCCAGTGTTTTGTGCGGTTGCAGTTAGGAAAGTTTTTCTGAGAAAGCCTTTCCCAACCGCAAACTTTTCAAATACGAAAACTTTTCACTTCGTTTCACTTGTCTCTGAATGAAGTGAGTTGGAAAAAGTTTTCCTCAGGCTTGGTTATTGTATAATTTGTACCTATAGTGGGTTCACGTGACGTGATTTTCCACCCAATGCCAGAAAGGGGTGGGAATGAAATATAACTCTGCGATGTATGCCGATGTAGGTATTTCGGTTAAGAGAAGGGTTAGGATGTTGTTTCGTATTCTACTTGCCACACTCCTTTGGGATATTTAAATTTCCATTTAATGGAATCGCTTTGGTAAAAGGGGCATCAACACGAACATGGAATATTAAAAGAAAGTTTTGGCTGCCCGATGGCAAAAGCTTGAAAAAAAGAGAGCTTCCGCAGTCGGTAGGATTCGAACCTACGCTCCCAGAGGGAATCTGATTTCTAGTCAGACGCCTTAACCGCTCGGCCACGACTGCTTCTTGATAATATTTGGCTTTATATTAATCTGTTAAATTGGCTTATTAACAGAAAAAGTATTTTTCTGAAGAGTCTACGAATTATTATTTCTATGGATTTATTTCCTTCAGCAATATCACAATTATGATGAATCAAATTTCCATCATTTTTCTTTCATGAGCCCCAAGCTAGCAAATGTTACAGAGAATAGAGGAGCACCACAACAGCAGGCAGTTAGCTTTTGCTCCATACGATACCGATACCTGATTTTGATTTAGATTCTGAAACTTAATCAAAATAATATTTGACTGTGTGAATAAATAAGTAAGTATGTATATTAAATAGGCTTGTTGTTGCTGGCATGGCATACAATTCTGTGGTTGTGACTTGGTCTGTGATATATTTGAATTATAATTTATGTGCGCGGATTGTCTTGTCAATACATTTGCTTTGTTTTACAACCGTAGAAGTGAATGAACTCGACAGATTTTCGAATTAAAAATATTTTTACATGGGTATTTTGACATTTTACAATTCCAAGTGCATACTTTTCGTACATTTTTTGAGTAATAAAAACATAGATCGGAATTGATGAACCCGTAAGCCAATAATGGAACTTATCGCTATATTTTGAAAAACTTGTGAAGTCGTGTTCCAAAAATTTTGCAGCATAAAGGCCTACATAAATTTTTGTCGAATTGTTTCTGTTCTACCACTTCATTTATTTGAGTAAATGAAAATAAAGAATCTGTAGGGATATTGCCAAGTCTAAGGTATAGGTATAACTGAATTTCAAGACAAACTTTCTTAAAAATTGTTCGCATCATCGTTTGAATATTTAATTCAAAATTAGAATACGCACCCGCCATTTCGTTCTAACGCGATGTAGACAAAGCAGTGATAATTCAGCAAAAGCTGCTTTTGAAACGTGGTCAAAATGTCGGTCAGGCAATAGAGATGAAGGGGGTCGTTGAATACAGAATCCACAAGTAAGAAATTCAAAAAATAAGTACCAGAAGCTTAAAGCAAAGAGTACCCGTCCAATATTCAATGACTATAGATTAGTGCTAAAAAAAAAAAAAATTTAATTATATGTTTTAAATAAAAAGATTAATAAAGTTTTTAGCAGTTAAAACACTTTTTATATTTCCTCAGATGTACATTTCAGGAGCAATGCTACCATCGTCAGTGACATTTATAAATTAAATTAAATTAAATTATTTGTCAAAAAACTAATAAAAAACAAAAAACATTTCTAAACTAAGTTACAATTGAGTTGAGCTGAATCTAATAAAAATTTTTTTTTAATTTCTGATTTTTGAAGTTTTTCCTAATTTGGCATCATTTATGATCTATTACCTTTTATCATCCATGCAGTGCCCCCTTACATCCACCAACCTATAATTCTACAAATTCCCATTCTACTTTCCTTTTACTTTCTTCTTCATATAACTTGACCGATGGCCAGAAAAATTTTTGATCTTTTATTGGTAAAATAATAACCTTTTAATTGACAAATTTAATCAAAATCATTTCTTAAATTTCTTTTGTAGTACTACTTTCTTATTTTACAATTTCATTCTAGCGTGCTTTCGTGCATTGTAGTAGTTTGAGCCGAATACATTTATCACGAGCTGGAAGAAATGTTTGGTGATGCAAACAAAGCTCTTCAAGAAAAACGATAAAACATCATGAATAAGGTCAACATTCTTCAAAATAGCCACTTAATAAAGAACAAATGCTTAGGAGATTACTGAGATTTTTATGCCAAAGTTCATAAGAAATGCTCCGGCACAGCTTCCTGTAAATGATGAAACAATTCTGAACAGTTGTCTAAAGTATTGTTGTATCTGAAGAACGCGAACATCTACCTCGAAAAAATTTCAGATCAACTGAACCTAACAACTTAAACACCCAGCTTCTGAGCAGTTGAAAGCTCCGAAAAAGTCAAATCAAGTACAATGTGAGTTTTAGAAGAAGATGGAGCACATCGCGTGTAGATAGATGACCGTCACAGTCATCAATGCAGGTTAAAATTTCTTCATGCTTAGCTCTGGGACTCCGAAGACAGTTATGAAGGCCCCTTTACTTATTACAAGAAATTAAGGGAAGATACCAGTGTGTCAAATTCGAACAAATCAACTGATGTTTGGGTAATTCCTTAGTTCTTACAGATTAGTAAACACTTTTAATATATTTCCTCAAATGTACATTTCGGAAGCAATGATTCTATCCTTACGGCTCGGGCTCGCGTACACTAAATCAGACATCGTTTGAATTATGATCGGCCGTCGCGTCGCGTCCTCGGCCAACTCAGACGATCGAACCAAACATATTCAGCCGTATTTATTAGATTTTGCTATTACACGCTTAAAACGCATAATAGTTATTCAGTGAATAAGAACCTATTAAGACTTTATTCAGTGAATAAAAAATCCTTATTTATAATCTTTTTCATCACCCATTATAGTTATTCATCCCTTATGTCAAAATCATAAAGAAACTCTCTATTTTTGTTTCTCAATGGTTGAACTGACAACAGAATTTTGTTTTGTTTTTATTTTCGTTCGGTGTTCGGTCTAAGTATAAAACTGCAAGTACAAATAAAATAACTAAAGCTAACTTAAATTTGTCATGGTTATTCCACCATCCAATGTCACTAGGTCTCTGCACTTGGGTCATCCTCTAACTAATGCCATAGAATATGCTATTACTCGATATCATCGAATGAAATGTTACACGACTCTGTGGGTATCAGGCTGTGTTCATGCTGGTATAGCAACACAGGTTGTGATGGGGAAGAAGCTCTGCCGGGAAGAAAACCTTAGTCGACATGAACTCAAGTGTTTGGGATCTCTCTATGACTGAAGTCGCGTTGCATTTATTATGGATCCGAAGTTGTGTCCTGCAGTGACTGAAGCATTTGTGCGGTTTTATGAAGAAGGAAGCACTTAAAGAAGTTGTTGCTATGCATCCCAGCAAAAGAACGGCCAAAAGCAAGACTTCCCTAATGACATTCTAGAATGTGGAACTGATGCTCTGACAATTGCCCTTTATGCATACATAACGCAGGCACGCGACAACAACTTGGATATCAATCGTGTTCAAGGCTATCGATTTTTCTGCAACAAATTGTGGAATGCTACTAAATTTGCTCTGATATAAAAATGAAATGGAAAATTTTATTTTTATTTGAATAAATACATAGAACAAATGACATAAAAAACACTACCACAAAATGTAGAAATTTTAATGGTTTAACTTCCCATGTTAAACGTGTAACATGGTACATGGTCGGTCTTCCGTTTGGAGGTTCTTATGCATCCGAGAAATTGTAACTCAGCCACGACGCGTGTGAAACGGGCTCTGAAAAAAGGAAACATTCTTATATTTCTGCCTAAATAATGACTCATTAAGCTTCATTGGATCAAATCTTTTTTGTACACCTTCTGCGCTCTACTTCTTTCAGTGGATAACACATTTACACCATCCAAATTATGCATAAAGTTAATGTAATTTGAGTACATTTCCATTTTAGTTGCTTTTAAAATTCTCAAAGTTGTAAATAAACCACTGAATGACAACTCAATACTCAAAATCAAATGACATTTATACGCTAAAATACGCTTAAAACACGCTTCAAACACACATTTCTGCGTTTAAGCTATTCAGCCCCTATTCACTGACGAAAAATGATTATAAATACGATTTCTGATTTATTCAATGAATAGGCGTGTTATAAAGTTGTTCGGAGTTTATTATGCGATTATAAATACGGCTGATTGTGTTAAACAAAGAGAACATGTACACCACTCCAACCAACATCGTCCGATGCCGTCTGACTACAACCGATCAACCGACATATCCGAACTTGTTTGGATTTATCGTACTTCGTACGTCAGTTTTCCGGGTACTTTTGCAAGCAAAATTATAATACGACACCAGACACCACTGTGGGATACATTTTCTAAAGCGTATAATAATAGAGATGTCACTAAAAATCTATGGAAAGAAATTTCAATTGAAATTAACCAGTCTATTGAATTTGATGGGTTGTTGTTCTACGGCTTGCGTACACTGAATCCGAAATTATAGGCCGATTTCGGATCGGAGTGGTTCGGACGACAATCTCGGACGTTCGTCTGCATATACATATTTATGTATATTTACATTGCTACCGTTCCCGGTAACTTCTAGCTTTATTTACATATAAATCTCACTGAGGAAATTTACATGAAAGGAAACAATACCTATTTTAAAATTGTTTTAATTACTTACTTTAAAAAAATCATTGTATTCAAATTGTTTTAACTGTTGAAAAGTTTACTGATCATCCATTCATAAGACAAAAAACACGTGGAAAATCAGGTATAAGCCGCAATAGTTTAAGTCTTAAACGCGTTTTTCTATTACACGAAATTTTTCTACTCAAAGAGAGTTGACCGATCGATTTCAAATTGAAACTGAGTATTCTTGAAATTGATTACTTACGATTTTTTGAATGGTTGCAAATTTTCAATTTGACATTCAAAAAACGCATTTTTTTACCATCAAAACGAATTTTTTTTTAAGAACTACGCCATTTTGCTAATTTTTGATATACAAGTAGGAAATATGTACCTTCTGCTTCATAAAATCTTTTAGATTTTTTCGTTTCGGCTACTCATTTAGGGTTGTCGGGAACTATTTTTCTCATGGATTTTTTCCCAAATTTGAAAAATTGGTATCAGGAACTTCTTTTCGAAATTGGGAATAAAAATTCATATGGAAAAATACCTATCGGGAACTCATTTATTATGGGAAATACCTATTGTGTTTTCCTTGCAAAAGACTTGTTCCCATGAGAAAGAATCCGCGGGGAGTTCCCGATAGTAGGAACTTGTTCCCGGGAAGGGAAACATTTCTTGGGAATCATTTTTCTCAAGGAATTTCCGATAAGGATGATTTTGTCGGAATCATGATAGTGACAGCAGTTGGGAAGACAGCACATAAGTGTGTTCTTTTTCAATATTTTTGTATAACCAGATATATGCATCTGAACGTGAACATTTATGTATAAGTACACAAAACTTCAAAGCATTCTATCGAGTACTTTGTTTTCAAAAGAATTCTTGAAAATCGAAAATAGTTTTTCATGCACGGATTACACTGATGAACAAGGTGTTCGCATAGATTTTTTAATATTCATATTCCAGGTATCATCCATTTATAATTTTTATTTGAGAAAATGGCCTTTCTTTTGTGGCCAGGCTCCGCAAGTCTTTGGAATACTTGTACTATTTTTACTATTAAAAAAAAAAACTTCAAATTTATTCGACTGGACAAGTTATTTTTTGCCTTTACTTCCAACAAATTGTTATACAAGAAAAAAATAAATACAAAATTACAATATTTAATTACATTGATTGAAGCTAGTCGGCTACTCTACTCTCAATGGACTACAATCGAATAATCAATGCCGTCAAACAACATGATTATAAATAGCGAGAATCTTTATAATGCAATAATCTTTAACTGAGATGGCGCACTTTTCTTGCTTACCAGCATCTTTACATCAAATCACCATTTTTAACACTCTTACATGACTTAGATATGGAAATTGCACTTGTTTCAATAAAATTATACCAACCCATTTCCCATTCAAGTTCATTGCAATGCAATGACAATTGACAAGGTAATATAGACAAACTCGTGCCAAAGTGTGTTCATACCTATAACTGCTGGGTGAGTTGACATCAATTGTAAATAAATTACATAGGCAATAAGCTCAAGCTTAAGTTGTTTCCATGATGTTGTTATTATTCAAAAACTGCTCAATTATCTCTCGGTGTTTAGGAAGCAATCACATATTCATTTGATTGGCGATAACCGATAAGTGATCGCATATGTGGAATGTCTGTTATCTGTGTCGAAAAGGAACAGCTTGAATGGTTGACTGCTGATGGCCATTTCTGTTGTAGTTGATGTAGCATATGTGAGTACCTCAATGTAGGAGGGTAGCCAGATGAAACCATGATCTTGACTCATTTCTTTGTTTTTTATATTAACAAACAAATAAAAGAATACCTAAGTTTTGTTTACTTGAGTCGACATTTGGGTTTCTTATCACGCTGCTTGATGCAATCGTATAGTTTCATTAGCGCAAATAGTAGTATCTCGTTCAATCATTCAGCTGTTGTGTAAGTTTGATTAGTCAAGTACACACTATCAATAAACACTTGACTGTTGCGTCTAATGTGTGTACCTGTTTCCATTTTTTGAAACATATTGACAAATGATTGCGCGCTTTGTGACTGAATGTATTTTTTTTTTCTTTCTTTTTTCACAGGCCATCAATTTAATTTTTGATAATGGGCTTTATTTGCTAACACATCATAAAATACTTGCAGTGGAGTATTTGTCAATAAACTGCGTTTGATTGAAGTGAATGATTTTTGTTTTTTAAAAAGCTTTAATTGCAATAAAAAGCTGGTGTGTGTAGGTAAGGTTTCTCTATTAACATACTTTTCCTTTCAGACAAGTTATACCACACTTCTAAGATAGCGTTTATATGTTCTTAAATAACATTTGATTATCAAAGGCCTTACCAAAACTTATGGAATGTGAAGTGTGTAAAGGGTGCGCCAAATACATGTTTCAGAAATTCAATAACAGGTGCATTTTTGTCTGAATTATTCTTATACTTATTCTGGCATTATTAGTAACAGCAAACAATCCTGTTGATTGCACAATAGATTTTCTTTCAAGTGGCTACCTCAGCTCTTGAGCTTTCTGTTCTTTCAATTTTTCAAGGTCTTGTGGATATTGATTGTAGCTCAGGGAAGGGACTGCTTGGATGATATGTGCTTAGGTCGTTTCCAGATGGTTATCATAACATTGGTCTTTCACGGTTCCTCACAAGAAATATTCCAAAAAAGTCAAATTACAGCTTCGCGCAGTCAATGAACACCATCAAAACGGCTGATAACACGATTTGAGTTGACCGAAACGCTGTGCGCTTATTATAGAAGGAAAATGGAGCAATGATGGCTTTACTTCAAAAGAGGCATTGGCCTCTTGGCACTAATGTGTGGTTTCTGAGATGAAAATGCGCCTCGTCAGAGAAGAATTGGTTTTCACTCAAATCAATGTCCGATTCAAGCTGCTCTAAGGCCTAAACTGCGAAACTAGAACGGAACAAAGAGCGACTTCCTTTAAATTATTGAGTCAATTAGACCTTGTAAGCGAATAATCCGAGATATCTGTACAGCATTCCTTTCAGGCTAGTGCATGAAATGTTGAGCTGTTGATGAATTATGAGATATTCTCGTGAACTGAATCTCATACTTTGGGCTACAAAGCAGCCACATTCTCGATTGTACGCACCGTGCGACGACAGGTTTCGTTTATCCAGCGTTTTAGTCTTTTCCACAAACAGAAGGCTCGATGTGTGCTTCATTTCGACCAAAACTTCTTTTCAGATAACGCACAACGCACTGTTTGGGCTAAAAAGCGCTTTCTTTAAAAAAATAACTTTTAAATATTTCCCAGCGTTGTTCAAGTGTTCAACGACATTAATTCGTTGGACTTAAGCGGAAAATACACAATACAATTATCGTACCAATAATTGTGCATCGCATGGAATGGTTGTATGGGTGGATCAAAAAATCGACTATCGATTTTTTAACAAGTAGCACTGCTTGTTGCTGCTTAAAAAAATTCTCACAAAGTATGAGCTCTAAATTTTAATAGGAAGATCTTCCGCATCGCAGTTTTGTACTTTTTTTTTTTTTTAATAGAAAAAAATTCATACCTCATCTTTTATTGATTTTACAAAACGCACAATACAAATTCTTGTTGAAAATTAACTGTTCTATAAAAATGGTGTTTTATGTTTTGGCGATGAAATTAACCGTTAAAAAGTTATTCATCATCAAACTTTCATGTGTACGTATTTTAAAAGTTTTTGATGAGATATTCGAAAAATTTCAATTTTATTTATGAATTTCATTTGAAGAAAAATATAGGTATGCCATTTGACAGCCCTGTTCATTACCTGAACTCGCCCCCTAAACAAACCTAGTACTGCTTCTTGTTTGACATTCAGGGCGAGTTCATGCTTTTCAAATAAGCCCTTTGTGGCGACCTGTGGGAAAACCCAGGGCTTCCAGTCAACGAAGACACCTAATGTAAATTAATAGCTGAAATTGTTCATGTCGTGACCAAAAAAAGCATCATCTAAAATTGAAATTGCTGGCTAAAGATGTTGGTTGAAGACCAGGCTCACCACGAACTGTAATTAAGTTAGATCGTTCTCGAGCAGAAAGAGACAAATTTTTGGTGTTCAATGGCCAACTTTCTGGTCCGAGAAGAATGTTTTTTTGTTTATAGACTTTAGATCTCTTTAAAAATGTGTTTTCTGATCCTCCTTTTGTTTTCGATAGAAAAAATAAACCCTATTAATCACTGGTTCTTCTTTTCAGCAATAAATTTTCATTACATTACATTTGCGATCCCAGTTCTGTTTTTGAAGTTTTTCATTTCTGAATTTTCAAAATTTGCTTTTCGTGGACTAAGGAGCTTAATCATGTACATACATTAGCTGGCACAACACAGCGGGGAGCCCCGGGGCCTAGCGCATTTCTCACAATCATATATCTTGTGAGAGAAAGCCTGTTCCGAACGATAAATCAGGAAAGCGCTTTTCTTATGGCAATGAATTTAGTACTTACCAATTCGTCGCGAAAGGTGATTCCCGTAGAAAAACTTCTTCGTTTCTGTCAGGATTCGAGCCACGAACATCCCGATTAACAGGCAGACATGCTTACTATAACGTCACGGGCACCACAAAAGATTCACTTGCGGCATCAAAAAGAGTATGTGTAAGTATATATTCTTCTCCTTTTTATATTTTTCTTGGCATACCGTAGCTCCAGGCCAGACATGATAAACGTTTTTGAAATCTGCATTTCTCGAACTTTTTTCTGTAGTCATTAGTTTTGAAATTTGTTTATCTTAGGGTGTTGAACCTTTATAATTATGTCTAAGTACACTTACTTCGCCTTCCTTCCTTTTTTATGAGTACGACGTACTCGTGGATTGGGATTTAATTTCAGCAGTAAAATTCTTGGCGTGAGAACTCATTTAGCCTTGAGACTATAAACTTCAGTGTTTATACTCCAAACAGAGCAATTTTATTACTAAAATGAATGAAGTGACAAATTGGGGAGATAGATGCAGAGGAGAGGACCCCATCGAAACGACAAGCTTGCGAATGGAAATTTTTATTCAAATGTGTCTTCGTCCTCAGAGATCTCATATTTCACCCTTTTTATTATCTCGACAAGTGATGAGATAGATACAGAAGAAATGAAAGAAAAACAAAACCAATTGAATCTGTCAAAACATCTGTACACGAACCGCACATCAAAGTTAATTGCAGGCTTCTTTTTTGAAATCAATCCTCTAAGACTAGTACTTTCGCAGAGCAGAGGATAAAATTTTGAAAGGCGTTTTCTTTAATATTATTGAGAGTAGAATGGAAGAATCGTGTATCGTATACACTTGAGACCTTCTCTACGGGCAAATTGATATCTTCAAAAAATGAAGCACTTAAAACAGTGGCAGGTGTACAGGGGATGGTTTTCGGATTCATGCAAACTTGGCCCACCACTTAATCAACAACACCCCCAGAAGAGCTAAATAGCAACATCTTACTTATACTGAAAGCTTTCAGAAATTGAAAGAAGACATCGCTTTCAGCATCGAAGAATAACTATAGGTACCTACTTAAATGTCGACTTATAAACATTGGTTCTTTCTTCAAGTTTAAAACATAACTATAGAATTTAGAGGATGTCCTAAATACTATGCGGAATCAAGGTCCAAAAAGGAAGAAGAATATCCTTTAATATGTGAAGTATTATTTATTTAGTAGTCGACAAGAAATCTTTTTTCACAAGTTGGCAGGCTCTCAACATCTTTTGACGAGCACATGTGTCTTTCGGGCCTGCTCTTCGGTTTGAGTCAAACTCGAATCACGTAACTCGCACTTGATCCCATGAATTCTTTTATTTATGTGATTTTCCTTTTCAAATGACGTACATATAGCTCTCAACCAACCAACACCAACAACAACAACAACAACAGAAGAAATAACGAAAAGAATGTTGAATTGTTTCCCATCTAATTGGATAACTTCACGGAGATTTATTTCCAATTTTACCAACGAACATATGCTAATCTTTCAGCAGTCACGTGTTAGCCTCGTATCCATGTCTCGCACATCATAAAACGTACCCTTCACTATACAGAGGAATATTATACACCATTCATCCCTCCGCTGCATACGTCTAGTAGATTCTTAATATGCCAATTCATCCTGAGAACGTAGGAAGGTACTACAGCAATCCATTGCCTCATTCAGTGGGTACCTACGTAGCCAATAAAAATTCTGATAAAATAAAAATAAAAAATAAAAGAGAACGAAAAAAAGTATAATGGAAAAATGTCTCTTGGGTTTTTATTTCGACTCTTTTCCGCAGTTGGAATTCCGCTGAAATTGCAGCTTTATGTGAACGGCATACATAAGTGAAAATCCCTTGGGAACCTCCTGTTGCGTTTTATGTCTGCTTCAGCGATTTTTTCGTTGCTTACCAACTGCTGCTGTCGTCTTAGACAAACATCACAATTTCATAATGCACGTGGATGGCAACCATTGAGAGATTGATAAGAGTGTGCATATGAGAAGGTACCGTTAAAGGGAGGATTCAGCGTTGTTATCATTTCTTTTTTTTTTATTATTGCTTTATATTTGTGACTCCATACATTTGTTCGACTGCCCCCAATATACGCTGAGAAATGTCAATGTATCGTAGTTATCTGTCAATATACTGAATACTTCATCGGGCTTTGATTTCGCACATCGAACACTTCAGGGCTAAAAGTTTCTCCTCTAATGAAACCGTTTGTTACGTTTTCTTCACATATTTATTGGTATAATTTCTTTCAAAGATAAATCAAATTTTTTGTTTTAGCAACTAATTTTTTTTTTCGCAAGCAATAGACTCCTTTGAAAAACCGACTTTGGAAAAAACCTAAACAAGTGCGCACTCTGAAAGGTTGCACCAAACAATTGTCGAATTGCACACGGTCAAAAAAATGTCAAATCAAATATGTACATAAAGGTGTTCCTTATTTTACTTTTTTTGTGAAAATTGAGTACGACGCCGACGCCCCTTGAATCGATTCTAAAAAATGAAGAAAAAAAAAATTCCCTGATTGTTTCATATTTTTAGCTCTAACCCTTCCTGGCCCTATTTTGATACTGGTTGTTACTAGAGCAGGGCAATATTTTGTGTCCAGTGTTGGGTAAATGGCGGATGTTTGATCATTCATACGTATATTAGTTATGATAGTATTATACGTATGATACCGTATGAAAGTATAAAAGAAAAGAGGGCACCACTGTTCTTTTAGAGGCTATAAACTATCACTTTTTTACTTTAAAAGTAAATAATGAAACATCGAAAAATTAAAAAAAAAAAAACTGAATAGAAAGGGTTAAAGGAATAAAAATTTAAAAAAATTAGGGCATTTTGTTTTCTTGATTTAGAACTGATCTGGGGGGCGTCCCCAATTTTTTTTTTTCTAAGGACCACCCTAATGTACATATGCGATTTCAATGCTCCCTAAGGCGGCCTACTGACTACGTTCAACAAACCTCTTCTGTTCGTCAAAAGTTTCAAAAGACTTGAAAAGATTTTCACTATTTGGTTAAAAGCGCATTATCATTTGAATAAAATTTTATTCTGCTGATTAATCAGATGCCAAATTTTAGAAGTTTCTGCCATTTTATCATTCTTTTATTATACATAACTGCTTTATTGAGTTATATCTCTTTCATCTCTTCGTCTCGCCAGCCTTTGATACCGTTAAGCCCTGACACATCAGAAGATACCAGAAGCTGTGACAACTATCGTTCGATCAAGTTGATGTCCCACACTATGAAGATCGTTGAGCGGGTTTTGGATAGCCGACTGCGGAAAATAATAAGGCTGTCTGATGACCAATGCGGGTTTGTCGCAGGTAAGTCAACTACCGACGCAATCCAAAGTATAAGGATCATTATGGAAAAACACCGAGATGCCTTAGAGGATTTGCATATTGTGTTGGTTGACTTCGAAAAAGGATTTGATCGACAACCACGAGATCTGATATGGATGGCCCTCAGACACCGAGGAGTTCCTGAAGCCTATGTGCGAATATTATGGACATGTACGAGGGAGCAGTTACAAAAGTGAGATGCCCAGCTGGAGTCACCGAAGAATTCCAAATAACAGTAGGTGTACATCAGGGAAGTGTCTTGAGTCCACTGCTCTTTATTGCTGTTCTGGATTATTTGCTCGAAGGAAAAGTAACGGACAATAAAGTACAACAATTATTCTTTACTGACGATGGAGCCATCATAAGCGAGGATCCTACATCCCTACAACGAGCACTTGACGTTTGGATTGATGTTCTGGAAGGAAATGGGTACCGTATTAGCGCTAAAAAGACTGAATACCTTTGCTGCCCTTTTTCAGATCCCTGACAAGCCTATTCCAGACATTTATTTGAATGGAAATGTGCTTCCCAAGTGTGAAAAGTTTAAATATCTGGGATCTATGATCAATAGTGAAGCATCTTGTGATGACGACATCAATCATCGAGTAAGCGTAGGGTGGGTGAAGTGGCGAGAAAACTCCGCTATCTTCTGTGATCGAAAAATGCTCCTAAACTGAAGGGAAGACTCTACACAGCAGTTGTCCGTCCAGCTCTGACATACGGTTCACAATGTTGGACAATGTACAAAAAGTATGAGAGCAAATTGACGGCAGCCGAAATGAAGATGCTTCGGATGACAGCAGGAGTAAGAAAGCTTGATCGAATTAGAAGTACTAAGATCCGTGGAAGCCTTCATGTCAAAAGTACCATCTTGGACAAAATTCAGCACGACCGGCTCAGTTGGTATTGTCATGTTCAAAGGAGAGACCCGCAGAACCCCGTCCAAAAGGCAATATCGTACAACGTTTCAACAAATTCGCGACGAAAAAGAAAAGTCAGGCCAAAACACTCCTGGTACAAGCAAATGCAAAAACAGCAGCATTTAGTTGGCCTCAGACATGGAACAATCCAAAACCGGGAGGCTTGCCGACGATTTCTGAGGTCAACGCGGCGTACCCCATAGGCGGATCACTAGTGTGGAGCAGAAAAGTGGGAGAGTTGTGATAGCTTTAAGAAGACTACTCGTAACGCCGGAAATGAAAAAGAAGAAGAAAAGCCCTTACACATCAGCTTTCAAAGTTTTTATTATTTAATCAACGAACCTTCAACGGGATGCATCAGAGGTTCCAATGATTTCTATTGTGCTTTCAATTTTTCTTTTGGTATCCTCTATTCAAAATCACATTTACTAAAATAACTGTGCAGCTTGTGGCGTTGTGCTTGTCAGTCCTAGAAGCCACTCATATGTTTCTGCATAGGCATAAATTTCATTTAATGTTTATGATAATTTTAAATTTAAGTTGAGACGTATTAAAAAATAATTTAATAAACTTCCCCCACCAACGGAAAGGCGTTTTGTTAAATGTCAATCTACTGTGTAGAGCCACATTCAAAACTTTGAAGCATTGTACCTCAGTCCCATCATTTTGAACTTTTTGACGCTCCCTAACAGTAAAATTATCATGCAACGTGCCGAAATTATGGTTCAAACCAAGCATGCATATTATCTTACGCAACTGGGCTTGGCTACGTAGTCAAAGATAGTCAAAGCGATAGAGCGGAAAAATTAGAAATGAACTGAAAGCTTTCTCAGTTCTATCGCTCCACCACTCAGCTTTCAATTTTTTTTATTTTGCCGCTTTAACGCCTTCCAACTCAGTAAGGAATGGAATTCTATTGAGGTGTCTTAATTCTTTTTTAGACACTTTGAAATTGAGAGTTCACTTTGCTGTACATGTAAATGAGAAACCATTCGGTTTGACGCCTTTTCACGGTTCAGGAACTTTAGCCTCTCTAAACATATTGTTGGTCTTTGTAGGGAAAATTATACTTTGCTAGGTTTTTAAGAAATCAGCAGCTCACACATCTCAAAATTGATCGACATTCGATACATACCAACAACTAGAAATGTATCAGTTTTTCTTCGGAAAATTTAATAAATAGGTAGTTGAATTTTTTTAAAGAATTTTTAAAGACCCTGCTACTCGGCCTTAGTGTCCAAGCGACACCTTGAATAAGGCATTTTTGGCACAGATAGATGTGTTAATTTATTCATTCCCTCACATTTTTCATCAACACTGCTGTAAGATATAACTGTCCTCATGTGTTTTCCTTTCAACATGAGAAGAACAAAATGTCATAACAACCCTGAACTGAGAAAAACATATTCTTTTTTTTGTCATTTCTGAAGTAGCTCTTCATAAAGCCACACACATATTCTCATGACAAATGAAGATGCTGCTTACTGTCCACCTCGTTACAGTTCATTCACATCCCCTTTCTATTTTTACCCGCTGCCAAGTATAGGAATGGGTCACGTGCAGGCAACATTATGTTCATGAACAAGCATAAAGCAAGACAATTTTTCCACCCCAATAAAGTTGTGGTCGTTTCCACCCACAAGTCTAACGATATATAAACCAACTGATGTGACTCAACTAAAAGCAAAGGTTTCAAAAGCTTCCAGCCTATGCCTGTATTTACTCTTTCCGTCTCATTGGAAAAGAAGGGAACTTTTGTTGCTAAGTCCTTTTACACTCAACTTAGACGAGACCACATTTGGGGTATTGCGTGAAAAATCCCCATCATCCAACATTAAGTAGAGTTGGGGTAATAAAAACAAGGAACACAACACGAATTGCCGCAAGGGAACCCCCAGTGTTAACGGACGTCAAAGAGTTGTTCCACGCGGTCCTCGATATTCGATTCAACAACTCGGCCGTGACGTGCGTACACTTTACATGCATGTTTGTGTGTTTTTATTGTTGCCTTTGCGTTGTGGGCGGAACATTTGATGTGAAATCCATGCCAAAGCCATAAATCTGAACAGCAACAGCAGCCAGCAGATAGCAAAGAGTCGCAATTCGCAACCCAAAACAAAGGCGGCAGCTGCATCAACCGACAGAAACCAACGATTGGGGTACCCTATATGGCCCCAACGAGCTGGGGCACTTTGCTGCGGTGTATTGTGATGGTGCCAAATGGAAAGAGATGGTGGCTGGAGATCACGGCTCTTTAATTGGTGATGCGAAGCAATAAAACACAAATTAGCATCCAGTTCAGACTTTCGTCTTGTGTTGGTGGCATTTTGTTTCTTTTTGGCTCATCTGTGTAGTTTTTTTTTGTAAGGTGTACTATAGGACAAGGCTCGATGCTTAATTGGTGTTTTGGTTAGGTACCATGGACATTGCATTCAGACGAAAACCATTACATCCTCAAAAAAGGGGCTATGTGTGTTTCCAGAGATCAGCACGGTGATGCTATACCTACGTTGAGTTTCCAATTATAAAGGAAGTTCAATGGTTAAAGCAGCGGAACAGAATGAGATTGACGTTAGTGATTGTAGAAGTTTCTTAGAGTGAAAATACGCAGGTTTAAAACATTCATGTTTTTAATTTTCAATCCCTCGTAATGGCCATAAAAGCGCATCGGATTCTGTGCTGCGAAACTTTACACTTTACATCGGGAGATAAATGATGGACGCAAAAGTGTGGAGAATCGCAAAAATTGTAGTTAAAAATCGACTACAACTATCAACTCATTGAACCCATTTCGCAAAGCAGCAGCGTACTGCACAACGAAATACTGACCGAAATTTTCCGTTTACGATTCCGTCTTGTTATTCTTTTCGTTTCAGCAGCGTACTAAGCTTTAATGCGAAAAGAAGTTCAAATGCACCAAACCTCTGAAGTTGTATAAACTGCTTCTTGTTTCGTGATTTCAAAGGGGTCACAGATCTCACACTTATCTAAAGAGTCAACCATTTTTCGAATCTGAAAGTAAAGCTAAATAAAATTCACAAAACAATACATTTTTGATGAAAACTTTATTTTATTACAAAGTGTGAAAAACCATGTCATTCAAAAAAGGGAAGATACGTAGCATGCTTCTCTTGAGGTTTTTCTATTCTCTGTTTCGCACTATTCAGGGGCTATTTTTATAATTTAAATTTAGAATTTAATGATCTATCACGTTGTTCGACTGCTAAGCGATCCATTATAGAATGACAAGCACTCAACTAATATTATGACACTTCGAATGACAGCTGAGTTTGACAGGTGTCAAAGGTCAGCGCTACCAATGACTGACCCGTAAAAGCGAGGAACATTCATCTTCGGCTTCTCCATACAACAATGCCGCCCAACGTATACACCGCTAATGTGTCTAATTATATTTATATCGAGACAAATATCGACTAAGTCTAACGACGAGATTAATAGGGTGAATTCACTTCGTCTGTGGAGAATAATTCAAAGTCGCATTACAAAGCTAAAGGGTGATTTTATACAGCACATTTCAAATTGGCTAAACTTTAATCTCAAAGTTTGACCATAAAATTTCGAAAAAATCTTTATTTTAAAGCCTTTGGATTGAATCGTTTTAAAATCTATAAAAATCTTCGTCGAGTTCAGCCATTATAAGACAATGTAAATTATTATCCGTTGTTCTACGATCCAGCAGTGCCAACTGCCAACAAGTCAGAATTTTTTTATATGCCCAAGGCTGCGTCATCCTATCTTCCGATCATTGGTGTTCTGCAAAATTTGAAACGAGTATTTTCTGAGAGAAAAGTTTTTGCCTTTTTCAAATTTAAGAAAATAATTCCCTGGGGTACATTAACATCTAAACGATTACTCAGCACATCCTTGTGAATAAATTGACTTTTGTGGGGGAAGTAATTGAAATAAAGCACTTCACTGGGTGTCACGTACTTGCTCTTCGGATAGGCGCAAATTTGTTGTCAATCATAAAATATAATGCTTACTCGCCTCCTCAATTGCTAACTGCTTGTAAGACTTTGTTGAGAACTGCTTTATAATTTAATTGAATGAAATAAAAAAAAAATCCATTTTACAATTTTAAAAACAAAAAAAAAAGCAATTTAGCCCAACTGGTTTTGTTTTACTTTTTGGTTTATGAATTTTGAAAGTGTTCAAGAAGTTTGGTTTTACAATATATGCGGCTGGATCCACAAAAAAAGGTTAGCTAAAAATAAATAAATGGAGTGGCGCAACAGAACGAGGAACCTTGGGGCCTAGCGCATTTCTTACAACCATTGCCTTTGTGAGTGAATGGGTAGGATGTAAAATTTTCTACCGATTCCGGACGGCTAATTCAGAATAGCTTTTCATGGCAATGAATCGCGCGATACTAGTGGAAAAACATTTGTGTCTTCTGTTGTAATTCGAACCACGCGGAAATGCTAACCGTCACGCCACGTGTACCACCAGCATTGATAATGAGTCAATCAATTCAAAGTGCCATTATTTTTTAACGAAATAAAAACTTGAAACATTTGAAACCTTTTTTGCAACCCAAAATTTCAGTTACTTATTTCCTTGTTGTGATAAACCACAATTTCTCAAAACATCAAGAGATCATGTTACTGTGCATCGTATCACCCTTAATTTGAGAATGTTTACCGCTTCATGTAATGTAACCTAATACTCACGACTGTCATAACAAAATATCGTCGCAGTGTTGTAAACATAATAATTGTTTGAATTTGAAAGTATGTATCGCTAAATACAGAATTTTTTAGTTAGAAATTTTACTTCGGCATTTTAAATAACAAATGTTTCAGTTAAAATTGTCGGATGTTTGTTTTGTTGTTGAAACGAAGAAACGTATGCCATTTATAAATAAAAAACTATATACACCTATGGTTAAGTTGGCAGGATCATATTCTTTTTATGAAGTTTTTCGCTACCGATTTGCAAATGTCCTCGGTAACAGGATTGGCAACAACAGCAATATTCTCAGTTATTATCGTTCGATGTCATTACAGTTAGAATCACCCCTTTTTTATAGTAACCCCTTTGCAGAAAAAATCTTGATTACCTAATTAAAGTTTCAAATCCGTGGGGCTGGATTCCGTTCAATCGTCAAAAGATTGTTGCATGTATCTTCGCATTCAGTGATTGAAGGATAGCTTACAAGTGATGGTAGCTTTTATTTAGTTTTTAAGCACATTTTATTAGTATGTGCCTAGAATTTAGGCTATGAACGTCTTAAACGTTACAGAATCCAAGCTCTGTTAAATATTAACGTAAAATGGCGCGGTTACAAACGCTAATCGACGGGCGCAATTATGGTGTTAGAGAACAAGACGGGTTTACGTCGGCTTCATTTTGTGTTGCAAACCGAGAAGTTTTTATGTAGGTGTGTAGTTTTGAGTTAAACTACAAAGTTTAAGTGCCAAGTGAAAACAAAGTATAACCGGATCTTCTGTCCTCCCTGTCAATCTTTTCTGAACCGAAGTTTTCATTTTCACAACGAATAGACATTCGAATACATCTTGGAGTTGAAAACTGCTCATTGAGAACAATATTGAGGTTACTTGTTAATCTTTACATCTCACATTTACTCTAAAATTCCCTGTCCATGGAAATACTTGAAATCTATTTTCGTTTCAAGTAAAATATTCCCAGTTTCTACCCACTTCCCTGAGCAACCTCAATTACAAACCCAAATAGAACACAAAACGCAATCCATTTTACAAATAATGACAAATAGCTTCACAGCAATCCACATTCATATTCTTATTTTATGGAGATAAAACCTGAGCTTTGTCATTGTTATAGAGAATGCCTTTGTTTTGTGGCTGTAGCTATAGCATAGCACACGCATTGTTTGCAACTGCAAACCGCAAACACTCCATATCGTATGGGCATATGATTTAAATTCCAATCCAACAACAAATTTCTATTGTCACCTCCGAGCTCCGACCGTCATCGTCGCGTCGTCCCTACTTTGTTATATATACCTACGAGTAAACGGTATGTTCTCCATTAGGCAACACAATAAGTAGCATTAGGGCTGGTATGGCTGCTTTATAAGTCTACTATGTTAAAAATTCATAAGGGCCCAACACAATAGATTCGATTGACACAACATGACCACTTAATTAATTTTTAATTATGATAACACAACCCAATATTTATGAGAATTGCATCATATTTTGTACTATAGAAGGGGGCCAAATCTGATAGCCCCGCCATTATATTTGTGTTGTGAAAATCTCGTCGTTTAGCGTCATTACAAATAACCTATTAAGGTAAATGAATAATCTCTTGTAACAACTTTAAATACACATTTTAATATTTTTCTATTTGCTTTAAATCCGTGAACAAGTTTTCATTTGTTTGTGTAAAGTGAGAGCTATTTGTATCGAAAAGTTGCTTTTGATATCAGTATAGGATGGTTTTATCTTTTTCGGTATCTAAACCTTTTCTTTTCACCTATCTTTTCAACTAAATATATTCAATGCCAAAATAGGTTCCAATAAAAAAAAAACGATTTTAGTGAAAGAAACACAAGAGGTAAAAAATGTAATCACCTGAGGGTGCGAATGAGCTTACAAACCTACAACATGATTTCTTTGGAAATCATTATTCTCCATATATCTGTTAAGCTTATGAACTCATCTACAAAGTAACGCAAAGTGAACATGAAAGATTGAATATGTGTGATCGTTAGATTTCAACTTAATACTTATTTCTAAAGTAAGCGTAATGTGGTGGCCATCCACTGAGGCTTAAATATACTATAGATATGTATTTGTGTACGATTGTCATACTAGACGACCACATATTAAAGCCAGAAGCAGGCACTAGTGATGATTTTCGATGAAATTTATTTTCGTGGCCAAAAAGCGGTTGGTAAGTTGGTTCACAATATGGTTACCAATAACAAAACGATAAATACGAGTTCAGTTACCGGCTTGCTTAGCCTTAAGGGGTTATATCCACTTGCAAGGTATAAAAAATTAGTATTTTTGTGAAGTTTTTTCTGAAAAGGCATTTCATTTTATAAATTAATAGAAAAAATGTGTATAAACAGAATTTAATATACTTTAACAATCAGCAATTTATTACTTAAAATATTGGATCTCCAAAAGGGCCTCAAAAAAAAAGTTGTCTAGCGGTGAGCAAGATATTCCTTCTTCAAATTATCTGAAACCAAAAAAAAAAACAAAAAAAATTGGTTTTGTAAAATACATCAAACAAAAATTAAGTTTTTTGACCCCCCTTCCCCCAATTGTCACGCTGTGTTATACTTTCTGTGACTCCCCTAAGAATATTGCGTCACAAAAGCTTAGACCCCCCCCCCCCCCCCCTCTTGCGCATGATGAATTTTAATTGGTTGGGCAGTTGTTAGTTTTATAATTTTTATTTACTTATTCTTATAATAAATTAACAAAAAAACGCTAGAGCCACAGCAAAGAGCTAGCGCTCATGTTTAAAAAAATAAGCATTAGTAAATATTGAGTTGCAATTTAATGTATTTAAAATATGTGCATTTAAATGTTTGCGTATTTACTAATATGAAGTGAATGACTTTTATCATGACAAGGATTTAAAAAAAACTGATCGAGGGAAATACTTTAGTACAATATTTTGATGAACGGCGAACGTTACGTTTGCCGTAGACCCCCCCCCCCCCCCCCCCCCCTTTCACATCTTGTCACTCTCAGCGAGACACCACCCTGATGCGAAGGTATTTTGTGGACGGCCTAAAAGATGAATAGAGGTAATGATAGAAGGAATAGTCAAAAAGTCAAAATTTTCATTTTTAACAAAATGGCGGCTTTCCGAAAAAAAATCAGTTTTCAGAAAAAATTTACTGTCAAAAATCTTACTCCTTCTATCATTTCATCGTTTGAAAATTTCAAGCCAATCGGTTCAGCCATTTCGGAGAAATTTTGCTTACTGACTCTGAAATCACCTTTTTGAGTAAAAAGCTTTTAAGGTTTCGGGAACTACTTTCGAACGCTCGGAGACGTTCTTACTAATACGCTCATATCGCCGGAACTAGTTGTCGGACCACATCAGCTTTTCGGAGAGTTTCCAGTGATTTATTTGCTGGAAATGTTCCATATATCATTTTTTCAGATGGAAACACTGCTCTGATCATCAAAATAATTGTAGTAAGCTTTACTGAGTACCTTATTGAAGGCTATTAAATTGCTTCTATGAGGTAAGTCCGTGCATACGTCTGCCGAACTACGCCCTACATTAGACACTTTAAGATAAAGTCAGAATTTTAACCGAACTAACTCAGCAGCAGTTTTGACATTCAAGTCGTTTCTGCCGTCTAAAGTGTTAGTGAACATCCAGTAGCCGTGTTTTTATTGGGAATCTTATAGTCATAAGAAAATAAAAAAAAATATAAAAAACGCTGTATTCACTAATGCCACCATTCCTGTTGTTCACTTCTGAACACTGACTTATTTTTGATCACTAATCTTTGTTCACTAATCGTAAGCCGTGTTTTATTGAGAATTTCTGTAGTATTCACTTTTCTTGCGAGTCTAAATAAAACGCTTTTTTGGCTATATTCACTTACCAAGTTCACTTTCAACATAAACTCCTATACAAACAATCTCTGTTGTTCACTTCTGCAAGTGAGTTATTTTTGTACACTTGCACTTTAAAGTTGGTGTTTTCCCATGAGCGATATTTTGCGATGTTTTGCTGAAGTGAATACAAATTCCCAATAAAACACGGCTGTTGTTGTTTTCCCATGTACGATGTTTTGCGATGTTTTGCAAACTTGAGTATATTTTCTCAATAAAACACGGCTAGTGATTACTCGAAATTTGCACTTAAGCAGGCCTACACGCGCTCTGCAGAGTGAGTTTGTTCATGTTATGCAGCCAAGCAGAAATGAGATTTTACTAGAGCAGATTTCCGATGTTTGTGAAAACACTCAAGATCTGATGATATGAGGAGACAATATTTGGAATGTACTATGATGCTGGTTAACATCTCAAAGGCCTTTGAACTAAGTTCTACAACTTCTTTCCAAGGGACAAAAAATTCTCAAAATGGCATCACAAAATCGGAAATTGAAGCTGCGAATTGGCATCCTTCCAAAGCCCATCCTAATTGGCTGACTGACATTATCTCATAATTTTCCATAATTGCCATGTTGATTTACAGAGGAACCTTCCTAATTAGTTTTACATATAATATGATGAACATTAATTTCGATGCAATAAAAGATATACGTAAGTACTCAGTAATTCTGGAATATAAATCAGACTCAAGTCCTCTTCAACAAACTCAGCACCATTCAGCAGCAGTCCACAGCCCTATATGATCCAAGTGGTGAGTTTTTGTCTCCATTCATCATGTCGCTGTGCAACGTCAATTAATCGTGCAACGAAGGAACTACTTGTCATCGTCGGTGTTGCTCCCCATATAGCCATCCATATACGACCCACAGATACGATGTACCCAGTCCCAGATGCAAGATACTCCACACAACACTCGGCGTTTTTGTTTTTGTTTTTGTCATCGTCGTCGTATGTCGTATCTAAAAACGCCTGTCGATTGTTTGGACGAATGCAAGAAAAGTTCCCACTTTTCTAGCAGAGCTACACTCTATATTCGTTTTTGTATCAAAGTGGAGTGTCTCTCTCGTGGAATTATTCATGAGACACGACACAGTGACGGCGCTCTCTACCACAACAACGCCAACGTCGACATCGACAACGACGACACAATAAATTGAACGGTGACTACTCTAGCTTCTTGCTTCTGGCTGCTTTTCCCATTGACGTTATACGTTGCCGTTGCCGTACCAAGCCAGTGTGCTCAAGTCGCTCATTAAATTTTTATAATGAAGGTAATTAACTTCAGTCTCTCCCGTTCTTTCTTAAGCGACGATTTTGTGTATTTTTGTTTTCTTCATGGAAATAGCCCAATGGAACCGGACCGTAACGACCAACTATGGTAACTACTTGGACGATTTGTTGCCGCCAGAAACATATCGGGTCGGGGTCGATTTAAGTGTAATTATCGTGCATTATGCGAGTAATTGAGAGGTGTATACCCTGTAATTGTGTACGCACATGAACCCTGTGTATCGCCATGGCCCCTTGTTCATATAAATGAGGGAAAAGTTATATTTTCGACTGGGAAACTACATAATACACCAACACAACCATGAATAAAGTCCAAAAACAATAGAAAAATCACTGATTTTGCTTTTGATTTATTACAGTATGTTAAAGATCACATGGCGCTGGGAACTAGAAATTTTATGTCTTTTTTATGATTTTAAACTGCATTTTATAACTTTAAAATGAATTCTTTATGGGAAGCTGTAGGTAGGTACTCCTCTTCATCGATAATGCTATGTTCTGATCAAAGCTCCGCATCTTTGTTGATACATGATCACTGTAGACAAATATCGTGATATGGTAGCCACTTGAGGCCGCTACTGTTTGTTAATATAGTAGAAAAGATTTACCATATTTGTGATCCGTAATAAAAAAAAGGCGTGACCCGTACGTTTTATTTTACGCTTTTAGAAAGCAGTTAAAGAAAATCTGAAAAACTTAACACCACTGTTTGAAGATTTAAAACATGAGGAGTAAGCAGGGGCGAACGCAGGGGGGGTTTTGGGGGTTGAACCCCCCCCCCCCCCCCCCCCCCCCCGAAATTTTTGAAATAATAAAATAACCACTAGTTTTTTAAAACAAAAATCAAAGTATAAAACATGGAAGCATAAAATTCATCTGAAAATATCATTCTGTCAAAAATTTTTGAAAAAATCCTTCCAAATGCGGAATCCATTTCTATCGATAAGTTAATTTGCAGGTACATACTTATACTTTTGTATGAATAAGCATATGCATACCAATGAACATTGCATGAGTATGATAAAAGAAAAACAGCCCAACAACTTTATAGACACCTTAAATGTTTGCGATTCGTCCCTACATATATAAAACAGTTCATTGTTCTATGCAGATCGGTACCACACTTCCGGTATCCGTGGCTTCAAGCGAGCGATCTTTTTCATATCTGCGCAGATTAACCAGCGAGGAGCAACTGAACGGTTTGATGTTGCTGAACATCTATAATATATTGAGGTTGACTATATTATGAGGACTTTATAAATATAAAAATGGCAAAAGTTCCAAGGCGCATTGATTTAATTTTATAAAATACTAGCTGACTTGCGGCAGCAATTTGAATTTTTCAGTACCCTATTGTTATATTATTTTACTTAAGTACATTTTTGCAAATGATCTTCTTACTTTTTTCATATTTTGCCAAATAGTATTGTTTACTTACAAGTAGCAAGTAGAAGTACTTCCGTTCCCATGGGAATAATGGAACATAGGAAAAAAAAACAGACAGATATAATTTTGGAATTTTTTGAATATTAGTATAGACTCCCCCGTTCCCGGGTGATTGTTCTCATAGGAATATGGGAATGAGTTAAAGCTTATGTTACTCGCTTGGGGACAGTGTAGCATTCTAAAGGTGGAAGAATTTTTGAAATCGGTGCAGTAGTTTTTAAGTTCTCGTTAACGTTCCCGTAGAAATTAGGATAAAACATAAAGTCTATGTCTTTCTTCAGGTTTTAGACTACCTCTGTACAAAATTTCATTTGAATTGATTCAGTTGTTTGGGCAGGACGACCAGACAGAGCTACTTTTGCATTTATAATATTAGTAAGGACCGGTTCCCGTGGGAATATTCGGATGAATTGAATCTATGTCCTTCTAGATCATCTCTGTATAAAATTTTACTTAAATCGACTCAGTGGTTTGGGCGGAGATTCTTTCGTACTTGTTATAGTAGTAAGGACTCTTGTTCCTGTAGGAATATGGGGATGAGTTGAAGTTTATGTTACTTGAGGATAGTGAGGCGTTCTAACGGTGGAAGAATTTTTAAAATCGGTGCTGTTGGTTCCTGTATACGTTCCCGTTCTCATTAGAATAAAGGGATAAAATGCATTACCTATGTCTTTTCCAAGGTTCTAGGTTATCTATGTACCAAATTTCATTCAAATCGGTTGAGTAGTTTGGGTGGGAGACGGTAACATAGAAAGCTGGACAGACAGAATTACTTTCACATTTATAATATTAGTTAGGATTCCTCCAAGCAATGTATTTTACAAATCAATACAGAGTAGAAAAAAAGCATAAAAATGTTAAAAACAAATTGTTCGTTAATATTTAATATATTTTTTTGATCATCAATCATCAACATTCTACAGTTGTTTTACAAAGGTTTATATTGAACAAAGTCTCGCATGGTCCTTATTAACTATTTGTCTAACTTCAAAATTTTAAAAAATGGTTTAAAACCATTTAAAAGCAGTCGTTTGATTGTTTACATAATCCCACATTGGTCGTTCAAGCCGAAGTATTTCCAACTGACTGTAAAGGGTTTTCCAATAAGAGTGATATGATTTCTTTTTAGAAAAAAAAAACACACTTTTTGAAAAGGAAATTCAAATATTTTTTATTTAATGTAAACTTCAATCAATATATTTAAGTTTTAAATAAAACGTCATTCAAATGGCCACCACGACTTCTTCTGCAGCAACAAATTCGATGAACCCGATTTTCGAGCACTTTTTGCACTAAATCAAGACGTATATCCTGAATGGCACGTTCAATATTGCTTGTAAAGCTTGAAGAAAATCTGGTTTATTGTGAAAGACCAATGACTTTAAATAATTCTACAAGAAATAGTCTAATGGTGTTATATCACGACTTCTTGGAGGCCATTCAATATCATACCATTTCTTGAAATAATCTAATCTCTAAATTTTTCTCCCAATAATTCAATTGGTGCATTTGCTGTGTGACTCGTAGCCCCGTCCTCTTGAAACCAAACTCTACATTGACAGTAATGGTGTTACCAGCTTCGTTTTGAAAGAGCACGGACCGATGATTCCACCAGCCCAAAAACCACACCAAACTGTCAATTTAGGTGAATGTAATGGTTTTTCATGAATATCTTGTGGATTTTCATCGCCAGCTTTGTTAATTTACCGCACCAGTCAAATGAATGTAAACCTCATCGGAAAAGATGATTTTTTTTATCGATTTCAAGTTGTTCCAAGATAAAATCAGGAAGTTCACGACGTTTACGGTGGTCAAATGGTGAAATTGTAAACACTTTTGAATGCAATAAAAAACAAATGACAGATTTTGACATGCAAAAAATGGCCGAAACGCCACTGCAAAATCATATCATACCTATTGGAAAACCCTATTCAATGGGAACCGCGATTGATCATTACTACTCTACAAAAATAAAACAAAATATATTTCCCATACCGGGAATCGAACCCGGGCCTTCTGGGTGAAAGCCAGATATCCTAGCCACTAGACCATATGGGATATGTATTAAAGCTGTATCAAGTTTGTTTATAACGGTCTTTTTTTTATATAGGTACAAATGAAATTTTCTTATAGCCAAAATGTGGTTTTCCTTAAAATAAATTAACTATAAACAAAGAGTGGTGCCAGACTATACATCAATAAACCGGCAACTTTAAAAGTGTATGGAAAACAATTGCTTTCCAATCTGCGTGAAGCCGATTTTGCACATCCCTAGAATAAAATGAAAACCATGAAAAGAACACACCGATCCGTCCGTCGCGTCGCTGTCGGTCGGTGGGCCTCCGCTGCAGCCAGTTGCAGATGCTGGATGCAAGAGTCGAATTTAATCTGCAATTATAAACGATGGATTCTGCGAATATCTAAACACGTTTCCGTTGATCGTAAATCAATCATATGCGCGAACAAGCGACTCGGTACATCTTTCTCAAAAATTTGTATCGTTTGCCAAACACCTTAAACTCAAAGAACACACACATGGTCTTGTCTATAAAATGTGTTGATCTGTTCTATTTTAACGAAAGCTGACTCATTAAGTTGATTGTAGATGCCTTTGCTCTAACACCGCACGGCCGAACCAGGCCCATACAATCGTTGAGTAGCGTTTGGTCAGCGAGCGAAGTTCTTCATATTCTTGGGCATATTGAAAGCATATGTAGGTATATGAAGTATGTAGCTACATATGTTACGCTATGCCCAACAATTGCTACAGAGCTGGTTTGCATTTGCATTCGAAACAGAGCATAGCGAAAACACATATTTCATGGGCGAATGAGACTTATGAAGTAGAAAAGAGAAAAAAATGTTTTCAGCAATTTTGTTGACGCATGTAGGAAGGAGGTGATGGCTCTGGAATATAATACGCAAATAAACAAATGGGCTGAACAAGTCCAAAGCTACTGCTTATTTGTTTAGCTCGTTGTTTGTGACCTCATAGATTCCGATTCCGACGCAAGAGCTGGGTTCTGTTTTTGAAATAATTTTGTTAAATGAAAAGTTTTCTGGCTTTGAGGAACAGAAACTAAGATAATAATCAAATAGGTAATGTGTTTGTTTGTGTATCGGGTTATTCGATTTTATTTAAACTTGTTATCTTAGGCTTATGGATCAATCTATTATTGGTGGATTTTCAGAAATGGAATAAATATTTGAGGCAAGCCTATTCAATTCCCGAAATCTAAAAAGCCCTATAATACCTACTAACATTTGAATAGCACCATCCCAACCCAGATCAAAACGAGTGGAGGATAGTGGATAGAGGCTGTAGCCTGTAGAAGAAGGAGGAATAGAAGGATAAGAAAAAATGAGGATGGAAGGGGAAAATAAAGGAAAAACAGAATGTGAAAAACTAACTAAAGAAGAAGAGGAGAAAGAAAGAAAAAAGGAACAAAATGGAGAAAAAACAAAATGATGACGAAGGAAGTGAGGAAGGAGAATTAGAAGAACATGAAGAAGAAAACGGAAATGAAGAAGAAAAATAAAATGCAGAAGAAGAAAGAAAAGAAGGAGGAAGAAAATGATAAGAGCAAATAGAGGCAGATGAAAAAAAGGAGAAGAAGGTTAAAATTAAGAAGAAAATTTTAAAGAAAAAGAAGAACAAAATGAAGATTAAAAAATTAAGAAAATGAGCAAAATAAAGAAGAAGAAGGAGAAGAACATGAAAGAGAAAGAGGAGAAGAAGAAGGGGAAGAAGGAGTAGGAGGAAAGGGATAGAAGAAAAAGAGAGAGGTTAAGGAAAAGGAGAAAAATAAATAAATAAATAAGAACAAGAAAAGGAAAAAAAAGCAAAAATCGTGAAGAAATGAAGAAAAAGAAGAAAAAAATAAGGAAGAAGGAAAAGGTGCAGTTGGTATATTATATTGCTATACTTATTAAGTACTTTTGTCTCACATTTCCTAATCGTTGAGCAATATTAAAACAAAGAAAGAAAACATTGGGATAACAATTACTTCCATATACCGAAACTCCATCCTCCATAGTCTAAAAGTCCTGATGGGATATAGTTCTTCTTGTGCTTCGCTCAGATCAGCAATACTTTAAATTCAATCGTTCAGCTTATGTTGTGGAAAAAAAAAACGAAACATTTGCTCTCATATGACATATAACGACAACACCTTCGCTTTCTCCTTCTTCAGGAAAATGTATGCAAACAAAAGGATTTATAACTATAAACTTTTTATTCTTTCAATATTCTTATTCGTTGACCATCATTAATTTCTGCGTAGTTGAATTCCCAGCTCAATTGAATAATTGTTTTCGATTTCTTAACAAAGTAAGCGGTTTCATGTCCAATGAACAGACCTACACTGAATACGGCGACACGCGAACATCGGTTTAAATCTGCAAAGGTTGAAGTTTGAATCAGACCAACTAAAATAGACTTGGCTAAGCATAAATTTTTCTATAAAGGATCATTCTAGTTGTCAGGATCAACTCGAGTTAACTCAATGAATTTACGTAATAAGCTCCAGTTTAATTCTCACACCCAGGATGATCCTCCAATGAACAATTCCAGACGCCCAACACGATCGAAGGTGGCGGAGATGGAGAGCATACAGCATCAACCTATTTTTGAGTTCCACCGTGTTAAGTCAATGAAATTGCTTTGGTGCCCTAAAAAGGACTTCATGCATGTAGCTCAATTTCTATTTGCATAAATGGTTTAAGGAGAGGCTTCTCACAATAATTGAAAAATACCTTTTTGTAGAATAAAGAAAATTATGACTGACGCAGCTTCACTTAAACAACTGAAGTTATTTTGCTTACCTATTTTAAGTGGCTTCGAATCAGTTAACTATAAACTCTTAACTATGACGTTGTTCGGTAGTTATTTTTCTGAAACTCATCGGAATATAGCAGCCTCAGCAGCAAAAATATTTTCCTTGCATAATACGATTACCAACACAAGGACTTGATTGAGTACACACTATTCCCGACGTAAATTCGGTGCCATTTGGTCTTAAAATAGCAAAAGCTTATACCTACTTGGAAATGATGTTTTTCTTTTTGACGGAAACATAAAACCGGAAAGATTTATAAAACTTTTCATTTTAAATCCTCAGACTTGCAGAGACATACCCACAAGAACGTTATTTCTTCTTTCATTTCTTTTCTTTTCCACGGTTCTAGAGAAGTGGAAAGAAGTGGCAAACAAAAATAAACTTTGGTGTCATAATCAAGACTTCTCTGGAATGGAATTTGTTTAGTTATTTGATTTGGAATTTGTTTGTCTTCTCGTTGCGAGTTTTTTTTTTCATTGAAGCCAGACATTTTAACATTGTAAAGACTTCGTCGGAATTGAAAGTATACAACAAAAAGCATTGTAAGACGAGCATGGTTTGTAGGATAGCTTATGACAATTTGTGAGGAATTATTTTGCGATTCATGTGGATCTGTTTTGAGTGAAAATAATCGTTTAAATAATTTTGGGAAAAAATAAATAAGAGTTTGGGAAAGGATTTTCTAGAATAAGGGTTTATAGGTATTTGCAAGCGGTTGAAGAATGCGTGTATTAGGGATGTTTGCGGATAAAGCTTATTTTGAGTTCACTCAAGGACTGATTCAACTAGTATCATCATACTGTTGTAGTAAACTAACTAAACTAGTCCCTGGAGGTACGTACTTTGCTTTAGGTTCAGCGTATCCTCTTAGCAACGAGTCCTTAATGATGTTCATAAATATTTCATAATTTCATTTTGTAATTATTGCGTTTCAGTTGTAATTTTTTAAAAGCAAGTCAATCCTTTTGCTTTTTCTTTGATTTTGATATACCAAATTCTTGTAGAAAAGATAAATCATGGTAATTTCTTATTTGGAATCTATGGTTGCTTGTTTGATTGAAGAAATAGCACTGCATTTATACAATGAGTCGTGGAATGTAATGTTTCCTTTTTCAGTCTGATTCTCAATGGATTCTCAAACGCTATTCTTTGACATGCGTGGTGAGGCTTTGACGAATGATGATTGCTTTCATAAGATATGGCAAATATACCAACCATGATATTGGAAGAAGTAAGGATACATTTCCATTTATTTTTTCATCCCATTTGTCACAAAGAAATATTTGGAATACGATCATCTCCTCATGTGGAATATGGGCTTATACAAAAACAAATGCCTAGAATTTATCAAACAAATAGTCATCATAGCTTACAGTTCGTTTGAGGGTAGATACCTACATTTCATCGATTTGAAATTTATTGCCATAATAAGACATGCATGCAAAATACAGAAGGCGGTGAGCTCAGAGGATATTACTTTTTTTAGCCGTGTCTATTAGTAACTGCTGAAACTTTGTGGGCTGGGGAGACACAAGGGGTGTGAAAAAAGGAGTAGAGTATGTTTATGGCTTCCTGTGAGCCATGTGCACTTTAGTTTATTGCAATTTGGGTAGTTCACGTTTTATTGAGTTATAAATGAAATTCTCTCCGGATGTTATTGTGAAAATTTAAGCATCGGTTTTATTTTTCGAGATATAAGCAAGTTAAGGTCCCTATTATGAGTAGCAAATCGAACGTTCGACTGGAAGCGAATGTTTTAGACAAACTCATTTATTGGATTATTATCATTAAACTTCGTCCATTCTCTTATCTGACATACCATAAACGTCGGAAAAAAAGTTTTCTATAAAGTTTTTGTTTCTACAACCTAATACCGCTATAAAAGAAGCTCGCAAAATCATTCGCATCCAATCGAACGTTAGATTCGCTACTCATAATAGGGATCTAAATATCCTTTGAAGCCAACGGCATAATTTGTTGAAGCACTGCCTTTTCTGGAAATAGTTTTAGGTACAACTTAAAAGAAAAAATAAGCTTGAAACATTCGGGACCAAAAAATGTGAACCTGTCTTACCATGACCTCCATTTCAAAGCCCTAAATTTTTCTTTTCGCTTTAGGGCATAGTGAGGCAAGTTGGTCCATTGGGCAATTCGAAGCAAAGAAGCTTCTCAGAAATGCCAGTCTAGATGAAAAAGTTCTATAGATACCATCATACCCAAATGAACTCATGACAAATTTGTTTCACAAGTATTGCATCAGAATACGAAGAACCACCCGAAGTTTTTTGTTTTCAACCGAGTTTCTTTCTTAGTCAAGCCGAAAAATGTCGTACTCTACAAGCGGATCTCTAATAGTTTGCTGATGCAGACAATTGGGAGGGCTGTGATCACTTTGGGATCAAAGGAAGAGAAGAAGTGGTTGAAAATGACAAGTGGCTCAATGAGACACCTTTTCTTTTTTTACTGTAGTTTTTTTCTCAATAGTAACCTTCTTTCGCTATAGCTTTCCAGATTTACGTAGAAAAGCAAAGTCTTGGAATGATAAGGGGCCTAAATTACCAGCAAATTATGAACATTGGGTACATACATGTTCACTTGGCTCTGTAGCTATAGCAATGGTAGAACTTCGATCGAGAAATGGTGGAAACATGAATGAAATTCTACTAGATTTCAGTTTCCCAGTTTATCACCGGATTTTACCAAGGAGATAACAACAGAACATGAGCACTGATTCGTGCCACATGCGGCGACAAAGAAGTGTCTAAAAAATTCTCTGCTTTCACTAGCCAACTCGGTGATATGATTTTGACAATTGATGGTCATGAATGCCATGAGCTCAAGACGCACGTGCTACTGTCATTTCTATAAATTCATTCAAAATTTCATCATTCGACGATACAAGTATCTACCCAAAATTTAATTTCGTATGAGTCGTAAAAAAAATTTTGTTCCGTTTGGATTAGAACAGAATTTGTGAGGGATGTCCCGTTTTTAGTTTAAGTTGACATTTCAGAATGAATTCCTTTATTTATTTTGTAAAGCCTTATTCAGGGTCTTCCAATAAGGAGAAAAGTTTAGAGACCAGTATTTTTTCAAGGAAGTCCTTTGATGATTATTGCAAAGAGGTTGGTTAGCCCAATAAAAAAGTGACAACCAGTGACTACCATGACTAAGCTGAAAAAACAGCATTGCTTTTATTAAATTTCTCTTCACAATAATTGTGGGCAATTGGTATACACCTTATCTTTTACGTAGCCCCAAGAAATAAAATTAAAGATGTAAAACAATAAGTTCTCTGTGGCCAACTGCGATCGCCATTTCGAAAGCACACGAGGCCATGAAGCTTTTAAGTCAAAAGAACTCGTGTGTAGGCATTCAACGCGTGCCGTATTGTGGAAAATAAACGTCCATTCATTACAACAATCTCTCCTGCCTCATTTTTGAAAA
This sequence comes from Melanostoma mellinum, assembly GCA_914767635.1. Classification (NCBI taxonomy): domain Eukaryota; kingdom Metazoa; phylum Arthropoda; class Insecta; order Diptera; family Syrphidae; genus Melanostoma; species Melanostoma mellinum. The sequence goes on along the minus strand of OU612059.1, from coordinate 228,614,024 downwards.
CGTTTGGCCAGAACGAACATCACGCCAGGCAGTCAAGCACTGAGGATCGGAAAACCTCAAATGGGTCAACTATGAAAGGCTTAAAACCGAATTCTGTATGCCAAATTTTGGTCGGTCAAGAAATACCCAATTTCAAAGCCCTGGATTTTTCTCAACAGTATGAGCTACAACAGCCGTGATTCTTGAGCGATGCGCACTTATTTGAACCACATCGGTAACTTTACCCAAAAGCTCAAAGTTCTTATACACATCAAATTGCTGGCCGAGAAAGTCGATCAACACGCGACGACCCAAAAAGGTTTTATACTTGCGAACTGTGACTGTGAAATTTTTAAGTTTTATAAAAAATTTTAATGATTTCAATGTCTTGTTCAGGTACCTACAAATCGTTTCCTATTTTGAAAAGGCCTAGTTTTTACTTGTCATGAGTCAAATAGTGGCAGCTCGGGTAAGTCAAATGGCAACTGTTAAAAAACAGGCATTTTAATTAAAATGAGCCTTTTTATAGCGAAAATTTAAAAACTCCTACTAATAATTTTTCCACCCGACTTTTCTACCAGTTGCTCTGCACTTCACATTGTGGCCATTGACCAAACGGTTAAAAAAATCGAAGACAGTTTTGAAAAAAAAAAAAATCTAACCTTTTTTTAATTTATAAAAAAGTTTAAAATTTCAATTTTCCAAGTGTTGATACACAATCTCTCGTAAACAACTCCAGAATCTTTAAATATAAAAATTAATATTTTCATATAAGTTGTGATATAGGTACCGTTCATTTCAAGGACTAGACTCCAATTCAGAAAACGTCTCTTAAGGTTGCAACACAGACCTTAACTGCAAATTTTGAAGAATATCGGTCAAGCGGCTTAGGCTGTAGATCCATATACGGACAGAAAGACAGAAAGACACACGAGGTAACCGTCGGATCGGAATTCTCTTCCATTTCCTACGATTCGGAGACATTTTGCTCCGTGATATTTCTCAAATCGGGCGATCCGACGGTCCTCCGATAAGTTTTTGCTGCGGAAAGTTTTAGTTTTGAGAATGCAGTCCGTTGCCGTATTTGTGAAAAATTTCTTACAACTCCTTCGAAGCAAAATTTAATCTCCGAAAAAGTATGCGTTGCGGAGAAAACTCCACTCCGACGCGACGGTTACCTTGATAGGTCCGATAGACATACAGACAGACAGAATTGCAGGCCATCTTTTTCTCAAACTTTTTTGCACGGTTGCAGAACATTGTAGTACATATGTACCTATAATCGCAAGTAGAAATCTTTTAAATCTTCAATTATATCAACATTTGGAAGAAGGAAGTTAAACTTATTTTCGGGAAGATTCCAAACCTGAGCAACTTCTTCCTTTATTCCTCCAGGTAATGCTTTTTGCAAGTCCGTCTGTTTCTTTCGTCAAAGTGGTTTTTGAATTCTTCTTCAACCTAACAGATGCCGCAATGTAAGAAATTTTTGGACTCACTCCTTTTATCCAACACGTGATTTAATTTGACAAAGCTTACCATTACGATATTCTCGTTGCTCCATGAGCTCCCAATCGCTACCGATGATTTGCTACAGCAAAAATAGAAAACAGATCCCATCAAAAAAACATTTCCACCATCGATGATTTTTTTAAAAATGAAAGACAAAATTTTATAATGTTTTTTCTCGCTAAATGACATTTACTTTTATTTAGGTTTATTATTATTCATTCCATTATAATATCATTACTTTGCTTTGATTACAATTAAATGTTATTTCAATTTGTGTAAGTTTATTTAAAATCACTAAATACAATTTTAATATTTTTATATATAATTGTTTTTCTTTGTTTATAAATAAAATCTTTTAGGGAAAAAACAGAACTAATAAACAATTTCTTAAGTTAAAAATCCAATTGAATCTTTGTTTTCATATTTTAAATTTTTACTTCTTCATTGAAGTTGTGAATTCTTAGAAACAAAATTAATTTAAGGAAATTGCAAGCCCGTTTGTCATAAGGAAAATTAAAAAAGAAACAAATTAAAAACAACCTAAGAGCAATTTATACAGTTATAAGGATTAATTCAATTAAATAGGTAATTAATAATAAATATACATACATAGGTACAAGGTCTGTGTTTATTGTTGTTAGAACATATGTTTCTATTCTCTAATTTATTAGATACTAAAAAAAGATTCTTTTTTCGTTTAATGCTATAAATGTTTTTCGCTCATTGCCACATTATTCGCATTCGCATCGCATTCCATCCGACTTCTGCCTACTGCCTACTGCGCCACTTAAAACAAATCACATGGCTGAGAGCGATAACAAACACGAAAACAAACTAAAAAACAAAAAAAAAGATATCATAGCTAATCTATTTCATGTGTGCGCTAGAGTCAGCAATTATTTACTTTGTTTCCCGCCAAGCTTATGTTAGATTCTTTTTTTGCCTTTTTTCTTTTTCGCTATTCTATTTTTTTGATTTTAATAAGTGTGTCAGTAGGAGAGTACTAAAATACCAACAACGTGTCGCTGTGTTAAACTTTTTCCAATTTTTTTTTTTAGTTTGTTTTATTTAAAATTCATTTTATTGTATCTCACACTTTCACTATCTCTATTTACTTTATTTTCGAATCCGCTAGAATGCTTAACTAATTTACATTATTTTTAAAGAGGGTTGTGCCAGTACATTTGATGTGCCTCACGTATTTTTTGTTTTATTAAAATAGTCTACACAAAATCTATAGTTATGAATATTTATAGTTACTTTTGTACCTATACCTACTTAGAGTACATAACAAGATAACAGATCGTATATGATGTTAATCAACGGGCATTCTAAAAAATGAAGAGTTTAATCGATAAGTATACAGAGTTTTTGATAAAGTAACGAAAGGGATAAATAAAAAGTGCTGATATAAAAGTCAGAATAAACGCAGCGAGGAGATTGAAAGGAAAATAATAACAATAAAATACCCCTGTTCCACTACACACCTTTCTTTTCTATTCTGCAGGGCTTCACTTTTTTCTTTTTTTGATAATAAATGCATGAATTATGTATGTGTGTGTACATAGTACATATGCCGCCTGCTGTTGCTGTTCTGCTAGTTTGTTAAAGTTTGTATGCCTCGAATGGGGATTCAAGTAATGGTCCCCCACACACAACTCCATTTTACTGATAAAAGAGAATACTTGTGTGTATGGGTTCGGTTGTAGCCATGAATAGAATATCCTTTTCCATTGCGACGACCATTTGTGTGTAGGTGTATTTGTGTGTAGGTGTCCTTTTTTCATCCATGTCAAGTGACTCGACTCTTCTCTCTGGCTTCCTTCACTACTAGAGCTATAGCGAATTCCATTCGTTTATTGGCATGGCATGGACAAAAAAATAAAGTATAAACGTAGGTATGCCTCTTTTGTCTGCGGGAAAAAGGACCTCTCACAATGCAGTATCCTGTAATTAGGAAGAAACAAGAAATGGGAAAAAGAAAATAAATTTATTAGACAATTATATAATAAAAAGGACCCTTGACTATAAGGGTAGAAATAAAAAAATATGAAACTGAGTCAAATGAATTATTCATAGCAACCCAATATGAATAAGTTTGTAAAGAGTTACGGTTTTACTTTGATTGAAATTACAAGCGTTAATCTTGTTCATCAAGTCGAGATGTTTATTGGATTTTGAAAAGTTTTTAATTTCGTTGTTTAGTGGGTTTGCTGTGAGAAGTCACGAAGTTTTATTTTTTAATCAAAAGCGGAAACTTAATAAGGTGTTTGGGAAGACCTTTTTTTTAAGTGTGCAAACACAGTGATGAATGGAAAGCAAGTTTGGTAAGAATGTTGAAATGAGCCATTTGTCGTTTGAAGAAGATTAGGGACTTCTTAAAGTGGTATAAGATTTAAACTTCAATGTATGTTCTATGAAATACATGGCACCTTCCTGAATGTTCTACAATTTCTTTTAAACTTCGTCATACAAATATGCTTTAAGTTTTATTACTAAAGAGGAAAACATATTTAGTTCGCAAATTATACAAAGAATAATTTAAATATGGCCGTCTGTCCATGTCATATATAATAATTGGCACCATTTTGGATATATCACAATTCATATTTCCATGGGAACGGGAACATAATAGGAAACTTACTGAATCACTGCATACCTAAGAATGTTTCATTGTCTATTAGAAGTAGACTACATTTCATATAGAAATTCCCACGGGAACGGGAACGTAAAGGGGAACTTAAAAACTGCTGAACAAATTTCCAACAATTGGATGCTACAATATTCTTCAGTAGCATAGATTATAATTTATCCCCATATTGCGAGTAGTGCATTAAGCAACCCTGGATTTACACTAGGTGCTCTCGGGGCTTAGGCACAGGGCGGCAAATTCTGGGGGCGGTAAAATTTGAAACGAAAGTCATAAAAGAAATTTTCGGGACAAAGGCGTTTCATACTTATTTATTACATACATATTTATCACTGTAAATTTCCGAAATTCCGATTATCTTAGCATTACAGACACAAAGCAGAATGTTTGTTGATGGCTGTAATATCTGTTCTTGAATGCTTCGACCTTGATATTAAAAACTATCGGAGTCAGTCGTACGATAACGCGAACAATGTGTCAGGCATTTATTCAGGTTTACAGGCAAGAGTCAAAGAAATCAACGATCTTGCAGAGCATGATCCTTGTGCTGGTCATTCGATGAATTTGGTCGGGATTCTAGCAGGCGAAAGTACCCCCGAAGCATTGTATTTCAACACAGTCCAAGCATTGTACAACTTTTTTACTGCATCTACACATCGCTGGGAAATTCTACAAACTCATGCAGGAAAGAAGATTGATTTGAAATCTCTTTCTTTCTCGTCACGAAGCAGTTAAGGTGCTCAACAAGTACTATAGTGAGATAATTGAAACTCTAATCACCATTGAAGAAGATATCACTGAGAACGCGATCACGAGGCAAGAAGCAAAAGGACTTCGCATTCAACTTGAACGACTGGAAACAACATTCATGCAGATTCTTTGGCATTTTTTACTTTCGAGATTCGATGCTGTCACCCAAAGATTGCAAAAGGTTGATATCAACATACATAGCTGATGTGATTGATGACTATCGTGGACTGATCAAAGTAGTAGCTGATGCACGAATGGAATTTGAAGTTTATGAAAAGAAAGCGATATAAAGTCAAGAGTACCAGACAAGTGTTTCTAGAAGAAGAAGGAGAAAGTTGCAGGCTGATGAATCACAAGATCGAGCTGTTCACTTGTCAGGAAGGGATAATTTTCGAGTCAACACTTTCAACGTCATTCTTGACAATCTTGATTCTGAATTGCGAAGAAAATGTCAAGCATATGAATAAATTCATGGAAAGTTTTCAGTTATCACTGAATTTGGAGATTTGAATTCCTGCGAAATTCGTAAGAAGTCGGAAAATCTCGGACCGTTTTTGATACACTTCATTCGTTATAGTTAACGATCTCACTAATATTTCAATTATTTATAAAACAATAATAAAGGCGGCATTTTTTAAAGTGCACAGGGCGGCATTTTAAAGAAATCCGGCCCTGGCATTAAAATCACGAAAAAAATGTTCCGAACTATGACCGATTTCTAAAGGAGCTGTCGGTCAAATTTGTGTCTATTTGTGTAAAGAGTTACAGGATCATGTATAAATATGGCGAAAGATAAATTTGGATACCACCTTAATATCAAAAAACGATCGCATCATGAAGAAAAAAATGTAAAAGGCAGCTCCCTCAGTCTCTTAGACAACGGAATAAATCAAAACTGACTTGCCGATCTCAGATCCACCCAACGTAGGTATATACCCTACTAGCGTACCACCAGTGTGAAGAAGACAAGTGAAAAAGCTGCGATCAGTTCGATATCACAATACTCGTAAAGTTGTAAAACTGAAAACAGTAGGAAACACAATGGCAAATAGTCGGCAACCTTCCTATTTGTATGATTAATTCTTTGACATTTTGCTATATAAATATGGCCTGTTTGTGAGGAAATTTTCATTACATAATCGTTTTTTCACAACTATATAGTTCAAATTACAAAAGCTAATTCGCATTCTCAGAAAAAAGGCCAACTTTATACTTGTCTGACCAATTCTTTAATAATATGCCATGTACGAGTAAAGATGACATTTTTATATGAGACAGTTGCTGTAATGTTAATTTTTTTAGAAAAGACTTATACTTCACTTAACTCCATTGAAGCTGGTTTTGTTGAAATCATTGCCAAAAACTGTTTAAAGCCTCTCCCATTAAATGTTCCTCGTGTGGACTCTTTTCAAAACAATCTTTAAACCTTTTCAAGAAGTGTTCATTTGATTGAATTGATTTAAGAGCTCTTTGGATTTCACTTTGAATTAAGTCAACGTTAAGAATATGTCTTAAATGGTGCAGATTTGGCAGGTCTTTGCCAAAGTTTATGAACTTTTTCTAGAACTAGTTTATATTTCTGCAGTCGCAAAAGAAATACTTTTAAAAAGACGTCGATCAGTTTTTGCATGAGATGAAAAAAGTTTATGAAAGCACTTCAAACACGGCAGAAGTTAGTTTCAGTTAGTTTCACTTACGAAGGTCAGAGATTTCCAGTTTATGTTCAACTTGACGGTCTTTTGAGAGTAAACTATGAGCCATCTATGCAACCAGTGTAAGTGTATTCGCTGAGATTTAAAATTAACTTCGTTACGCTGGAATATGTTTCAGAAAATCAAACGAAATTACAGCAAAACAGGATGACATGGATTCCCTAAAAAACTACAAATCCATTTATGATGCCCCTGGCTGCTCAATTTTCAGAGTAACTTACGTTTCTCCTAACCTCACAACATTACTTGGCATTAAAAAGTCTTGAACCAAATAGAACTGAAATGAGATACACGAGTCAAATGTAGCGAATGAACATTCTGAAGACCCCTGACAACTCTATGACTTTCCTAAGTGCCGCCATGAGTGTGTCAAAGATGGTTTTATACCATTTCACTAGCGACAATTTACTTTCCTAATGAGACAAGATATGAAAAGGAAACTTGAGATGACGTGAAGAAGTCCTCGGCGAAAAATACTTATCCCCACTTCTGATTAATGAGGACAAAACTACTCTCAGTTGCTTATTTGCCAAAGAGGCCATCGAATATTTACTTTTGACTAAGACACAATAGACGTCCTCCAAGTCATAGTCGAACTCATTTCTATTCACGAACACACGGTAAAAAGCACAAAGTAAAATAAGGAAAAAAAACCTTTTTGGTGGAAAACAGTAACGTAAGCTATTTTACTGCAAGCTAATCCTTGCCACATGTGTAAGTAAAAGAAACATCATCGCATCCTTTAAACTTGATGTAGCAGCACTAAGTAAACTCTTTCACTATTCAACTTTCATTTACTCCCTCAAATATGTCGCTTTAGTGTTTATTTCTTTCTTTTTTTGTAATCCCTAGGTAAAGCCTGTGAATCACAACGCCTACATCGCATGGCTTGAAACTAGAACGATAGAAGAACCCCTTCTCTTCCTCGTTACACGTTTGTATCTATAAACTTTCCACAACTACTCGGAGAAGTGTTTTTTTCATCTTCTTTTTCATTATTCGAAGCAGGCTTTGGCATGCCAAGGTAAGGCAGCAAAAAAAAAGAGAAAAAAAAACTGTTGGAAAGGATCGCATCCCACAACGCCGAAGGGATTTTACTAAATATTAAAATGGAGTAGAAAAAATGCCTCACACTCGGCGCTATATGCCACCCCCATACCACCAGCGACACCCTTATGCAAAAAGCAAACAGAAGGGGAAGCATTCAGTGGATTACGATTCCCATTCTAAAGAATGCCAAACTGAAAGTACAATCTTCTCTCAGGGATTCATTAAAAAAAAATATACAGTACAGGATAGAGATAGATATAGGATGAGATACGAGCCCTGAGGCTGAAATGCAGCATTAGTACTTTTTCGAATGAAGTGGATTGCAGAGATTTTGTCTTTTCATTTTTATTATGATTTATTTAATTCTCCGCTTAAGATTTCTTTTAGTTTCTTTTTTTCCCGTTTTGATGGTCGGCCACCACACCAAGAGACCGTCCCAAGAGAAGAAGCAATGAAATTTGAACTTTTTCAGTCTAGTCTGAGTGACTATTTCATCATTTTGCTCATAAATTATGGGCTCATATTTCAAAAGCTGTCCCCAAAAAATAATAACTTAAAAGAAACTAAAGATTCAAACGGACCGCCATATCGTCAAAAGCTGGGCAGGCTATACATACCCAGTCGTGGCACCATAAGCGATTATTTGCTCGACATCATGACGTTGACATTTTAATTTGCACCTTGTGCCAGTTCGTTAATCCGCTCGGCCTCTCCAGCAACACACAATTTGAGGAAAACATTCAAAAGCGATAGCAGCAAAAAAAAAAGAGAAATCAACCAAACGATGGCCACTAACTAAAACAAATCAGAGAGTGAGAGCCAAAAGGCGTGTTGCCACTTATGTAGAAAGTAACAGCTCTACTACTTTTTAGAAAAGTTTTAGTTTGGCCAAAGGTGATGATTAAAGTAGTCATACAATAGAGAGAAAAAACAGCAACTCATTGAACTGATAAATAAACAGGAAACATTAAGTGTTGATTAACACAGTGGATGAGTCAGTGGATGAATGAGCAACAAATCACGGAAAAATGAGAGAAGTCTACTTTTAACTACCGATGGTGGTTAGACGCTGATATTGAGAGGGTGTCAAACTCCGAAAAGGTGAAGGAAAAATATTTAGCTCTGGGCGTCGAGAAACTTCTTCGAAAGATCCAAAAGTTTTTCTTTTCTCTTGTTCCTTTTATCATCGTTAGCATGGCTGCCTGTTACGTAGAAGTTCGAGTCTAAATGAATAAGCCAAATGTCTACGAGTGCTAAATGAGAAAATAAATACAAAGTCAATGGCCCGATGCCTTACAAAGTGGCAGCACTGCCAACTTCCAACTAAAACGTACAAAATCGCAAAAAGCAAAAAGTGCCCCGAAAAGAAGCGATTAAACTACGCACATCCACTAACAAAGCCAAAAGAGGAGGACGATGGGTGCCAACCTGCCAACTTGAGTCTCGGGTTCCAAAAAAGTACCTATACCGCCGCGCCGATTGAGGTCGAGAATTTTCTTTTTGGCGAACCACGCAAAACGCAATACACACATCACCATCACCGGTGATAGACAGAGCACAGGGATACAATTCACGCCACTATAACATTAGATCGTATGCCATGAGAAGTGAGAGAGAAAGAGTCACCACGATTCGATGTTAGGCTGCTGGGACGTGGATCGGGTTATACAAAAGCTGAAGTTTGAAGCACAACAGCACAACACAGCCTGTAAGCGTTTCTGCATAAATCACTGGATTGTGCCCGCGCTGCACACACAACACTCGGTGTGTATTCAAATAGAGTGGTGTAAAGCCAGTTCCATTGCCAAGTGGGACATGCTTATGAGCGCGTGCGCGCCTTCATTCGTTTATGTTATTGTGCACTCTTGCTATAGGTGACAGCCGAAAGGCCCAACGAGGTGGAGATTAAGAGTAGTTATTTTTGCGTGCTGTCCATTCCGCTCAAATGAAACAAAATGAACAAAAAGACAACTTGAAGCTCTGGGGCTAGTGGCGATAGTAATTGTTGAGTTGTTACGGGTCTTGAAGAAACCCATTGCATTAACGCCAGTGTTTTTTCATTTTTTGTTTCTTTCTGGCAATAATTGATCACCGTTGTGGATGAAAAAGTGATACGAGAGTGCGGAAATGTCTTGCGGTACAAATTTAATGGCAAAGTTTGCTGATGTCTGCGGATAGGCAGAGAAAAAAGATGGGTTACTTTTGAGGTGAACGGTGATCCATTTAAGGGCATGTGAGTACTTTAATGAATGAAAACTTGTCTGGATTTGGATTCGGAGGCAACGTTAGTTCTTGGAAGATATTTTATCCAACCTTTTGACAGAGACGAACTCTTGAAACAATACAATTTGCAGTTTGAACACAGCAGGAAGACTCCCAGGAACTTTCGATTCAAAAAAGAATGCCGAAGAAAGTTAGAAATACAAAAGCAAATGCTGTTCATTGATTTTCAACCCAATCGATACAAACTTATTCAATACTTTCAACTAAATTTCATGGTTGTCCTTACTGAGAAAAAAAATTATCAACGTATGACTTACCTCATGTTTAAGCTGTTCCAGCACTGACTGTCGAGCTTGATGAAGACGAAGCTACCAGCGACGGAATACTCTTGAATGATGTCTTCGGCGGTGTTGGTGTCACAGTTGTTTCCCTACTCGATACTGTGCCTCCCGACAGAAGTGACGAAGATGTCGAAGAAACCACATTGGACGAAGTCGTCACAACTGGCTTCGAAACCTTCGACAAAATGTTCTCTTGTCGACTTGTTGATACCACATTTATTGCGTTTGTTGAAGAAGTACTTGTTACAGCTGAACCAGCAGCTGTTGACATAGCCTCTGACTTGTCGGCAGCTGCAGCTGCTCTCATATTGAGGTTGGCTGCAACTTGTTCGATATTCAAGTTCTTTTTATGTCTCGGAGGAGATCCTGGGTTTGTACTGCTCGAAGGACTATTGTGGGGAGGTGTGGGAGTCTTGAACTCTGGTTTTGATGATTCAACTGTTGGAGATGTTGGTGTTTGAGGTTTGCTCGTAATACTGCTAAGCGAAGAAATCTGAGGTTGATTACGGAACGCCAGAGCCGACGGGTTAGGAATATTTCGAACTGAGGCGTTTTGCTGGCGCACTGGGGTCTGGGCTGATCGAACTTTGGATATTTCGTTTAGCTTAGGCAGGGATTTGATGGCAATCTTTTCGCGATTCGTCGCTGACTCTGAGAGCAAATGGAGATTTTGCAGATGATCATCTGCAGTGTTCTCTATTTTTACCGTTACCGCTGCCGCCGTAATACTATCCGGAACCGTGCTTGAAGTCATATTTTGTTTGATCTTGTTGAGTGCTGCCTCGAGGCTGTTTCCTGGAGCTGGTGTTGGAGGAGTCAATGGTGTTGGATGACTCGAAGGCTTACCGGACAGATCAAGTATTTCGACACTGTTATCCTTTGATAAAGGTCTACGGTCCTTTGAAGTCGACGATTTTTCCTTCGCTGGCTTTCCATTAGTCTCTGACGATGGCTTCTCAGGTTGTTTTGGAGCATTTTCAGCACTGGTGGCTGCTGATTTACTGGCCACAATTGCAGGAATGATACTACGCATGCTGATGAGACCTGGTGGAGAGGCTTGAGAATGGCCACTCGTAGACTTTGTGCTTACTGTGAGGGCAGGTGTGCGTACTGTGGGGGTCGTTTGGCTTGTTGACTTCTTTATCTTTACCAATGGTATGGGTGGTGGAGGTGGTCTAGTTGCTTTAGGCGGACTTGACTTCAAAGAAGCCGAAGGTGCTTTCTGTTCTGATGTACTTGTGGTTGGAACACGAAGTATTTCTAAAGCTGGTTTTTGGTTACTGCTACTGGGGCTTGGACTCATATAGGGCTTTTTCTGGGATGTGATGGTAATAGCAGAGGACGATGACGGACTGGCAATCTTTCCGTTGGGGCCATCTGTCATCTTGGTAACACTGATGGAACAGGGTGGCATCAGCATCGGTAAAGTTTTCCGTTTGCTCATCTCATGGGTGTAACTTGAAGCAATGGAAGAGGTATAGAAAGGCTTTTCTTGTGGTTTGTTAATTCCAGGGGTTGAGGGACTAGATGGCTTAGTTGGCCGTTGATGATGGTGAAACATTGGGCCGTAGGCGGACTTCCGAATCATACGGTCTTGGTCGATTTTTTGTTGTTTTGTTAAAAGAGCTGTTGGATGAGGGCCATCAAGGCTCGCAGATCTTTTCAACTGTGCTGCATGCTTATGCGCTGAACTAGCAATTGACGAGATCGGACTCAGTTTTGGTGAACTTTGCATTGGTTTAAGCGGAGCTTGAGGCACAGCAAAATGCGGTTTGGCTGCTGAAATCGCTTGTTTAGGCGCGCGGTTTGACTGTCCAGTTGGAAAAGGTGTTGGAGCAGTTGCTGGGTTTCGCGGCACTGGCTTTACTGGTGCTGCTTTAGTTGAAGTTGCCGCAGTTATAGTCGGAATGGTAAGCGGGGTTGTTTTGAAGAGACTGGGTGGAAGGGGAGGGGAAGCAGGCAGTTTCATTTCTTGAATGCTGGTAAGAGGCTTTGAAATGGGTGCCTTTAGGGAAGAAGTCAGAGACACTTGCGAGGGGTTTGAAGGAATTCTCGTGTGTATTGTGGTCATGACTTGAGGAGTTGGAACCGCTTTAGCTTCCTTGGGTTTGGCTTCTTTAGGCTTTACTTCTTTAGGCTTAGCTTCTTTCGATTTGGATTCTTTGAAATCTTTAATATCCTTTGACTCTTTGTATTCCTTGGGCTCCTTATGGTCCTTGAATTCTTTCTTCAGATCTTTAGAATCCTTCGACACCTTGTAATCTTTGACCTCCTTGTGATCTTTATGATCTTTCATCTCTTTATAGTCCTTCGACTCTTTGATGTCCTTCGATTCCTTGTGATCCTTCAGCTCTTTATGAGCTTTTGACTCCTTGTGATCCTTGTTATCTTTGGACACTTTGTGATCCTTTGATTCCTTCAAATCTTTCGCATCTTTGCACTTCAACTCCTTGGGTTTCGCTTCCTTTAATTTTGACTCCTTACATTTTACGTCCTTCTTAATACCCTCTGAGTTGCTGCGACTTATTGCAGCAGTGCCTACCTTCGAAGACTCTTCAGAAAGACTTCGGCATAGACTGGATATGTTTGAATTATTTGGAGAAAGTAGTTGGTTTGTCGAAGACGGCGGCGACGCTTCCAGCTTGGGTTTCTTGGTATGTTGCTTCCCGTTCACATTCACAGTAGGAACCACACTAGACTCTATTGATGGTAATGGAGGCAAAACCTTTGGAGTCGAAGGGGTGGTAACAATGAGATCATCACTGCTGCTACTAAACTTCCGGCTCTCTATCTTGTGAGGTCGGTGATTGTGCGAGCCAGTGATCTTAACCTTCATCTTTAAACTTTCATCAGCGGGCTGTGAGGAAATTTCTGCGTGGAGTTTTCTTCGCTTGCCGTTAGAGTCTTTCGGCTCTTTCGAATGCTTCTTCTTGCGCTTCTTATGAGAAGATGACGATGTTAATGAATAACTATCGTTACCAGAGAACGAGAAGGTTCCATTCGAAGTCGAGGAGCTCGTGGAGGAGGATGTCGACATTGGTGAAGCATCAGGACTGGTCTTGGGCTTTGGTAGCTCCAACGGATCTTTTAATTTGACTGTGTCAATTGGCTTCAGTCCGATGATCTTCGCATAGGTCAGCTTGTCTGTTACTGATTCATCGATGGATAGCTTCCTCTTGGAGTTTTTTCGTGGTTCCCTACGAATTTCAGCCGACTTTGGATGTATTGTGGTTATCTTTGTCCTCAAGCTATTAAGCTCAATTTTGAGCTTAGGAACATTCTTCTTTGAACAGGCGCTGCTGGGCGACGTCTTTTTACCCGCCGTCTTCAGCTCTGCTAATGACAGATTCTCCAGGCTTTCATCAGAAGAATTTGGCGACCGGTTTATCTGCGACTGTGGTATACTCACCACTATGTCACACTTAGGAACCGCCGACTTCACTTCTTCCTTTATTTTTTTCGTAAGGGTTGCACCACTGCCAGTAATCGACGATGTGACAGTGTAGTCACTGTAACGCATATCATTGCTTCGCAGACTCTTAAAATCACTCGCTGCATTGTACAGAGACTCTTCGGAGTTTGATCGCTTCGGGCTTTGCTTCCGAGCGATGATCATTTTCATGGCTCCACTGCTTTCGTTCTTCTCTCGCTCCATCTCATTGTTGTTATTGTTATTATAGCCACTCGAGGAGTCTCTAGAGTCCAAAGACTTCGATTTGAATACGGTGTAGGTAACCTGTCGATTAAGTTCGCCATTCTTATCCACTTTCTTTGCAGCAGGTTCCAGGAACCTCACAGATTTTGGTGGCACAGCAGGCGCCATCATCATCTCACTATCAGTCGGTGTCTTTTTGACACGCTTAGCCTCTGTGTTGCTTGAGTCCATTTGTTGATTCCTTTCCGCCAACATATTGTTCCCCGATGACGGGGAAGTACCCGCCGGAGATACTGGTATATTGCTGTGCAGAAGAATTCTATAGCAGAATCTCATTGGAGCCACCTATATCCAGGCATAGAAAAGGAACAGACAAAAAACAAAAGAACAATAAATTTTCTTTGTCAGATCCGAAAGGCGAAAGGATTTCTTTTGTCCTTTCGTTTCGATAAAAAAGGACTCCGCTTTGAAAATAAAACCAAAAATAAAAAATTAGAAAACGGAAACTCACCCTCTTCCAATGGTAGCAATAACCAACATCCATGAGATTGAAATGTTCTGGCAAAATCTCATCCTCATAGATGATGTCAATGTCCACCCGTTGGTTATCCGGATCGATATCGTACTTGGAACAGAGGAATCTTTTCAAATGATGAACTGTCACCCCAGCAGGACACTGCAGATATCGCACTGGTGGGATTTGGGATTTGTTGCAAGACACCAGCAGCGCTGGGTGGTATTCCAACGAAAGACTGCAAGAGAGAATAATTGCATTTTCATTTTCAAATACACACACACACTCTCAGGATTAGGAATTGAATTACGTACCTTATTGGTTCAGCAGGATAAAAGAATTCTTCTTCCATCATTACCATATCACAGTCAGAAGTCGAGTCCAACGATTTCCAGAATTGCAACTGTCGTTCCCTTTCCTGCTGTATGAGGCCAGGAACTATCTTGTAGACTAAGGTACACAGAAGTTCATCAGATCTTCAAAAAATAAAAGGGAAAAGACCATTAAATTGCATTATGTGTGTGTTTTTGAAGGAGGAAGAAAAGCTTACCGTAAATTACTCAGAGTTATGAAGCGAATCTGTGGCTTACAGTCTGGACAATTGCTCTCCGTTTCTAGGTACTTTACGATGCAGGATCGGCAATCTGTGAGAGAGCAAAAAAACAAAAACCTCAACACCGTCCCAAAATAAATATCCCCCTCGAACAACCCCACAAACTTACATGAATGCTCGCATATATCAACGGAGGTGGCATTGACCAAGTATCCACGACATAAATTGCACGTGATGACATCATTGAATTCCTTGACTCTAAGTTTTTTGCGCGACTGTGCTGTGGGTCTTGTTGGCTTTTGCATCATCTCAACACCAGAAGCAACAGCCGTGACAACAGATTTGTCCATTGCGGATTTGGATGCGGTTACAGCTTCTGCAACTGCACTAGAAGTCGACTCTTGTAGATTTGTTGTAATGCCATCTGCAGTCGTTTGCAATCCAGCAACTGCTCCTCTGTCTTCTCGTTTGTAACCACCGTGGTAATCGGCTATCATATCTAGCATGATAAGGCACCGTGAAGAGGAGTCTTATACGCGCTTCGTCTTCGACTTCTACAGTTGCGGTCGGTTTGCCTTAGAACTGCTTGTTGTCTGGATGGAAGAATATGAGAGAAACAGAAATACATAAAATGTCGTTCGGACGGGATTTGATGCGTAAGAAGGAAATGCAAATGACAACAAAACACAACTGATCTCAATAAAATTCTTTGAACACTACAGTCAGTTGAACATTGTCACAGGAAAAATGGTTGGAAAAGTATGCACTAGTTGCAGTTGAGTTGTTTTATTAAAAAGTTTCTAGAAAAGAGAATCGCCGTGAAAAGTAGAACGCTGAACAAAACAAATTTCTAACAAAATAACGAAAAAGAAAAATCATTCTTAAGAAGTTTACGTCAAACCAAACAGAAGAAGTTGATAAGAAAAAATAGTGAATGACTCCGTAATCCAGAAGATAGCCTTCAACCCAGCTACTTCTAGAGTAGCAAAACTTGCTCTGAGGGTAATTTCAGATTACCCAAACGAACACAAAGTCACTCTGACAGCAAAAAGAGTACTTAGGGTACTTTTTTTTCCCAAACGAAAACGGCAACAGTTAATCAAAAATCACAGTGACTCATAATCACTGTAGTCATTCAATAGTCAGGAATGTGCACCACAGCCCTTCGCTTAGTAACTTATGTAACTGTAACTGTAACTGTATGAAGACTCAAAGACGTTATTTCACAGTAAAGTTAAAAAAGCAACTACATCATGAGTCGGTAAAGACCGGTGGTTATTCTGAGCGGCTCATCAAGAGAAGTGGAGGGGAGGTTGTAGAAAGTGAGAAGAGAGTTATGTTAGTGGCCAGACTGTTAAGACTGCGGGGAACCTCAATGAACCATTTGGAGCTCTGAAATCAGTGGAAGATTAGAGATGTCGCCCAGTTCATCGAAGAAGTATTCCCCAAGGTAGGCAAAGCTAGGACACTCACAAAAAAAAACCAAAATGATATTTCCTCTACTTCTTCGTCGTAGTATATGCATAAGTCGAATGTGCTAATGCCCCTTCTCACCATATGCGCACCCAATGAGTTGTGAGTGCCAATCAACGGAGAGAGTCGATTTTCGCTAAGCTGGACTAGAAATTCTGTGTTTTTCTTGGAAATTGTGTATAGGTCTCTGGAAACTCAAGTTTCTATAGATTATCACCTTTTCATTGACAGATTTTAGAAAGTTACGTTGGATTTCGTTCTTTTGCTTTAGTGGTTTGAGTATTAGAAAAATAATCAATTTACCAGTTACTATTCTAAAAAGCTATGAAGAGGGATGGTGTAAGCCTGGCATAGAGATAAAAAACAAAAGCACCGATTGACGTAATAACAAGTAATGCATCATCAAGAATCGGACAGCAGAAGTTACAAGAACACTGGAAGGCGGAAAGCAGAGGGCGCTGAACTGCTAGGTCGATCGGAGACCTAAGCGAATGGAGTAGCTGGAAACCCGGTGAAGTAAACTACTACTTCACACAGTTCCTCACCGGACACGGGTATTTCAAGGCTTTCCTACACAATATTGGAAAAAGAAGAAGCCCTTCGTGCCAATTCGGAGATTCGCTGACAGACGACGCTTACAGTCTTCCATTGCAGTAGTTGAACCAGGGAATAAACAGGATTATCGAAGAGCTCAACCCAAATGATATCATCCAGGAAACACGGATCCACCTTCGAAGTAATGCGCAAGTGGCCGCGATGGGGAGATCAGCTACAAACTTTTAGAGTTTTAGCCGGTATGCCAAGCTTAGTACACCTTGGAGAGGTGGAAGTATGGATACTTCCTTACGGTGCGCGTAGATCAAAAGTAAATAGAAAAGAATAGAAATAGAAATAGAAAAAAAAATCCATAAATCGCAATCACACTTCGACTTCGAATTTGACCCCGTTGCGTACGAGCGCTTTGTGTTCGCTCCAAATGAACATTATAATTATTTTATTGTTGTTTTTTTACTATCAAAGCGAGCCTTGTGTTCACGTTACGTTGTACTGTACACGAACCAACGCAACATCGAAGTCAAAGCGACATTGTCATAAGACGCATCTACTAATTTGTTACGATAGAAACCATAAACGTCAGACGAAACCAAAGCTAAAGACGAAGTGGAGACGCCACGTCATATCATTTTTGTGTTTCAACATACATTGCTGAAGAGAACTCTTCAGATCACTAACATTGAATATAGTCGATTGCCAAGCTAACACACCGCAGTCATCTCAATCGGTTGGTTTTTGGGCTTTACGACAGCAAAAGTCTCTTGAGACTCATTTGTAGATACTTATGCAGACTACCTCTACACCAACGCCTCTTTGTGATTCAAGAGTTTTATTTATATCCCGCTCATGTTAGCAGCAAGCAAACGAGCTGTGTTCTAGGCTGCTGACAATGATAGTCTTCCTCAACAGAAAGGTTTTGTACTAATTTGTTATATGCAACGCCCACAAAAAGGACTTAACTATTCTCTGTTTACGTAACAACGTTTTCGGCAATTTATTGTTACCAAATGCATTTTTCCACTTTACCAGTCCACTCCGTCTCTCATTTTCTTGACTTGCCTAATTTTTTATTTTGCCTACTAAACGAATGTTAGGCTTCGTTGATAAATAAAACTCGATGATCTCAGGACTTATTGCATATTGTGAGATTTCCGTTTAAGATTGATTTAAACTCAAACAGCACGAACATAAGTGTGATGAATAATCACAAAGGAATCGGGTCAGCAGCTCTATAAATATTAATTCGCTACGGAAAAGCAATATATATATTCTCTGTTCTAATTGCGTTTCCAGCTTGCTAACATATGGCAAACACTTTGGTCATATTTTACTCAATATAAGTTGATTGCCAAACAACATGTTCGTTACATTGGACCCACCACCAGGGATTATCGAAGATGCACCGACACTTTCGAATATTTTATCTCCACACTCAAATGCAAATTTATTTTCTTCTCTTTAGTTGCTTTTTTTCTGTTTGTTTCTTTTTTACCTTTAAAGCTTGACGTCAACTTGTCTTTTCTCGCGTAAGCCGGCGACGGACGTCGTCAACGACGACGAAGAGGAGCTCCCCTTTCGACTTCACACAGCTCGTTCCAACTATCGCTTGTGCGTTGCATAGTTGCATCACCATCATCATCATCATCATCTTCATCATCGACGTCGCGTCGTCGTTTGCATGATAATCATCAGCTTCAGCATCGGGCATCAAAAGCCGCAATATCTCATCTCAACTCCCTGTCATATAACGGATTTTATTGGATCGTTAATTATGAAGTCATTAATAGCAGAAAACTACTGTGTGGCTGGGTCAGTTGCTCTTTCCATTCCCGTCGCACCTCGCACTTCACATAGCCCACTGTTACAATCACCTAAGTCAATTCTCTATTTGTTTACTCTTGTTGATTGTGGGGATAGCTCTGTCGAATAGAGTATTTGCGGTGGCGTCAAGGCGTCGACTTGAAACTGTTTTACGTTTGTGTAATGTGCGCTGTTATGCAAATGGTCTCACGACGAATTCCCGCAGCACAAGATCCAAGTAATCTCCAGAAAGTTTGTCATTTACCTTGTGTACAGTGCACACTTTGCATTAACTGCTGGAACTTAACGAACCGAGGAATGACAACAGCAACAAGAGAAGAAAAAAAACTGTATCGGTTAAAAAACACGATGTGTAATATTGAAGGGTGCGATATCGAGAGCGTTGATAAAAGTTAATGACAAGGAACTGACTAATAAACGAAGGAAAAACAACTGTGGTTTCAGATCGGGGCGAACAGAATGTGTTTACCGGAGTTTGTGGTATTCTATGACCCGTCGACTGAAAATTAATTAAAATATGTTGCTACGAAACAATTTGTGCATGAAATGGGACACCCGGGGCGTAGAAAAATGATGAAACGTATTTAAGACGTGTCTTTCAGACATCCATGTCTCTTAAAACAATTACAACGTCGACGTAGTGCGAAACGAGCTAAGGAGCTATTAAAGTCAGCTGTGGATACAATATTATTTAAATGACAAAAATAAGATCGCTCTCTTCCCAATAGAACTGGAAACATAATTCTCTTCGGAGCTAAACACTTCTCTTTGTCAAGACTAACGTTGGGCGCCATTTTAAAAATAATAACAAATCAATTGCTAGAAACTTTTGATTTGAATCATATTCATAGGACTACGTCCTCGGCCACGCAGTAAGCGGCAGAGCGGCTAAGCGGCTGAGCGGCAACTCTAAGCGGCTTATGGCCAGGCACTAAGCGGCTGAGCTGCGATCGGCTGAGCGGCAACTCTAAGCGACGTATGGCCAGGCGCTGAGAGCGATTGCTTTTGAGCGATTAGTAGTTACAATGCCGTTGTCAAGAACAGTTCGCCGTATTTTATTGTCTGAAAATCGTTTGTATGTGTACAAATTACTTAAACGTTGTCTGTTGTTGATAAACTTTTTAACTCGAAACATCCTTCTCCTAGCGCATTTCTCACAACCATGCCTTGTGAGGGAATGGAGGGGTCCTACAATTTTTCGCCGGTTCCGAACGGCTATTTCAGAATGCGCTTTTCATGGCAATGAATTTACTAACGGAGGACTTGCCAATTCCTCGCGAAAGGCGATACCCGTGGAAAAACATTTTTGCATTTTGCCTCTGCTGGGATTCGAACCTCGAACCTCTGGGTTAGCAGGTGGACATGCTAACCATTACGCCACGGGTACCGCATATCCTGCTTGGTGCATAAATATTGAACCATCCGCACGCTGATCAATCTCCAGACCAAGAAAACAACCAACTGCATTTGTTCGATTTCAAATTCTTTTTGCAAATGTTCAATCACGGATTCCACTTGAGCTTTATCGTCTCCATTCACAATTCCATCGTCTACATAAATTGCCATTATAATTGTTTTTCCATTACCTAAGATCTTTTTAAATTCGTTAACGGAAGCACTCATTCCACTCAATATATGGACGCTTCGTCACTGATATAAATATAAAATGCTGTTTGCCGCCCAGAAAATTAAAACATGTTTGGTTGCTGAGCGGCGCCGCTTTGCCGCTAAGAATTTTGTTTTGCCGCCCGCTCATTGCGTGGTCACTCCTGTGTGATTTCATATGTTTTAATTTTTTTTTTGCCGCTCTGCCGCTCTCCCGCTTACTGCGTGGCCGAGGCCTACGACTGATCCGAGCTCTTAAAACGCACACTTTAGGCTTTTTATTGCAGTTCTTTCGCTTAGAAGCAGTGGGTATAAGCTAATATGTTGCATAGATAATCACGAAACATTTTGCCAAACTGCCTTTAAGTTTAGTAAATCCTGTCAAACTTATCCTGCATTACAATATGACTATCAATGACTTTGAATTACAAATTAAAAGCAGATTGTTTTCTTTTTATCGAACAGGTCGGAAGTTGAATCACTGCAGTAGATGATTTACTAAGCAACCTCTACTCAAGACTGTGATTCACGCGACACCACATCAAACAGCGGTTCAAAACATATGTTTGTTTTAGCTAAAAAGTCATAATTTGTTATTCAAAGATATTCGGTTTCCTAAACAAAAAAGTCCTAATGTACTACATAAACAACCGCATATGACGTGACGCATTCATAGAAAATTTGATAGCGTTTCTGTGTTATCAGTATGTCCCTGTGCCGTCGCGTCGTTATGACACAAGCACCCTTAATGTCCTCATATCGTCATTTCATCTCACACATAATTCTATTCATAAATTTCCCAGAAAACTCCCTGATAAAACGTGTCTGTTGCAGGGGTGGCTTCACAGATTGATAATCGAATTACGTAGATTCAAATGCAGGGCCGCATTTTTACCAGCAAAATGTACTCTGTACACCTATACTTAAAGTCCTTGCGTTTGTATGCCTGTCAATGAATAAGAAAAGGGTAGGTTGGTATATGACAACCGAAAAGACACCACTTTGTCATCCCTTACAAGTCGTTTTCTTCTTCCCTACCATCATATCACTTCCATACCATAATACGAGTTTGATTCCATTTCGAAATTAAAAGTTCCGCATGTATTATTGGTGTGTGTTGTTACAAGTGGAATTTTTAATATCCTCCCGAGGGTGTAGCGGGATAATTTCTATGCAACGTAAATATTTCGGTTTTTCATTTATTATTGCTTTTTCCACTGTGCCGAGAATATGACAGTCACAGATGACAGCAACCAACGATGACGGCTAAAGAAGAGGG
The DNA here is from genome assembly GCA_914767635.1 of Melanostoma mellinum. NCBI lineage: Eukaryota > Metazoa > Arthropoda > Insecta > Diptera > Syrphidae > Melanostoma > Melanostoma mellinum. The sequence continues at coordinate 228,592,355 of OU612059.1, read as the reverse complement.
TTGGATATTATTTATATCCAGAGTCCAAATGCATAAGGATGACGAGAGGGTTCTTGTGACGGTTCTATCTCTGAATTAGTGGAATTTACTTAATTGCTGGCTTTGACTTACTTGTTTACATACTAATGCGATTGCAAATATATTTTCATTTGTTGTCCCTCCCTTACGTCATGAAGAAATTTTTGGTTGAACTGGAGATTTAAAGGGAGGGGTTTGTGACCTTTTTTTATTAGTTTTATAATAAGATCGTAAAACTCTAAATGGTTTATCATCTGTTCTTTGTTGTTTTATGTTTTCTGGTGTTTTTCCTTGATTTTTATCGCTTTCTTCCTAGAAAAAAACTATCAGTTTTTAGAGAGAAACCGCTGTGTTACAACAACAGATAACTAGATATTACAAAAACTACAAATAATGGTTGTTATGAGCGAAGCTGAAGTAAACGTAGTATTTCACACTTACGTACGATACGTTTTTACTCAAAAGAATAATTTTATGTGTTAATTGGCGCCCAACGTGGGTTTTTTCTTTTCTACACAACATAATTGTGTAAAGATTACGACGGAAACTCAACAGCTTAGGACTTCAATTCACGCCAGTGAAAAATAATTCAATTGAAATTCATTACCGTCATTTCAAACAACTTTTCCGTAACACTTAATTTATATTGATGGACTTTTTGTATACAAAATCCTTTACTGATGGAGCGGTCTTTCGATACAACATGTGGCTTTCGCCGCCACCACCACCACAACTATACAATCATTGCACCAATTTCTCTCAAGCTAATGGCCAAGTGATGAAACATCAAATGCGGCGCATCAGCGGCATCATAAGGTGCCACCTGACTGAATACACACATTGCCCTCAAAGTCTAACCGCTATAAAACAAAAGAAGAAAATAACACCGTAAACGAAAAGAGAGAAAATTTTATTAAACCATACCCCAAAGCCAAGCCAAGATATTTCAATTCCCTAAAGAGTCGACCACATTGGAAGGGACCGTGTACTCGTACTTCGTCATCACGTCGCATTGATTCCTTTGGAGCACACCGTCAGAACCCTCCCATTGTGAGCAAGGAACTATTATTAGATTGGCCTCGTGTGGCCCCTTTTTTTTCTTTCATTCAAACATCTACACATACACCATGGATTATGAAGAGCTATAATCAACAGAACATACGACGGCCTATTTGCTTTGGATTTATTGGATCGGATGTGCATTACGGAGAGGCCATTGTTTATTTTTGAACTTAGATGAGTTTGTTTGTTGATGTTTGGTGGGCTAGAGCTAATAAATCGACGATTGAAATTTATATTGAAAACAAGTTGAAATTTGTGATTTGTCAATAGAGAGTCTTAGGCAAATGGTGAAATGGTTGTTGCTCGTAGAACGACGACAGAGTAACGAAGAACAACAAATAAGACTGATAAAAAGAAACCATAAAAAATAGTTTCATAGTTCCAATGTAAACATCTTTCGAAATAAATGGATCAAGAGCAAAGTCAACAAATAATACGTATCTACTGGTAATTATAAAAAAAAAGATAACCTACACAGTGGCGTACCATCGTATCTACAAAATCAAATTAGTTTTGGTCGACGACGACGCCGCTATTTTTGACAGAACAGCTGTGAGTTTTCATAGGAAGAACTTGCATTTGTTAATTTAACGAACGTCAATTGTGACTTTAACTAGGAAAAACCTCTTGTTTTAATATATTTCATGATTCTCAAGTGGTTAAGTGGTTGCACTCAAGGAGTGCGGTGATTGACATATCTGTCTTTTTTGGAATTGCATAAGCGTTTGCTTTAAATTACAGAGACTTGATAGAAAAAGACAGTTTTGAAAGGAAAAAATGAATGCCTATACATTACTCGTTATAAATGAGAAGTATGTAGATAACCTTTCTACTATCAAACGGATGTAACCTTCCATCACTTTCATCTGCACCTTCCACAACAATGTGATAAGTGATTTGGGTGAAAAGAATGGAATGGATGGGGGCTCAAAATTGTTTTTCTTATAAATAAAACCTTAGAGTCGTTGTGGTACGAAACTCGATGAAACGAAAATGAGTCACAATAAAGAAACGGAACACATAGATGTCGGCGAAGGAACGAGATAGAATATACCATGTGATTCTACGAAACGAAAAAGCGACAGACAAAAGATATCAAAAGATATTCAGATTAGGTCTACGAGAACCTGTGGTAGAATAAGTAGTTTTGGGTCTGCCATCTCTCCATTAAGGAGCAAATTCAAGGGTGGATAACTTGTGTGAAGCATATAAGTGAAAGAGTTGTTATATGTTATCATTTCGAGATTACAATACTTGTGCCATCGCAAATAAAAAGAGAGACTGATTGATGTTAGTTTTGCAATTTTTGAATACCTAAACTCATTCGAAATTACTTCGATGACTTGTTTTCTATTAATACTAATTTTTCGAGCAGAGTAATATAATCCAATGCACATTTGCACGAACGTTGGGCGCCATTTTCAAACGAATAAGATTCTGACAAACTTAGGCAGTTAGAAAAACTTACTTTGAACATATTATGCAAAAGCTCGCTTCTTTGAAATAAAAAAAACATGAGACTTTCGCGCACATAAAAACAAAACTTTCAGACATTAAAACCTGAGGAGGGGATGCCATACCTTGATAGTTTTACAATATTATTATAGGTAACCACATTTTATGCGTGTCCTAATTTTATTTAACGTTTTTCCTTCTTGAAGAAAAAGTTAGATATTGAATCGTCCATACAAACTATGAAAACCACTATCAAAACCGTGATAGATTGATTGCAAGGGCCACTCTTTTTTGTTCCGTCTCAGTGCTACTCAGTTTCAATGGCTGAATTTATGAATAAACAATATATTTGACTAGCACTGTTTTGAATTCAATGTTTTAAGTATTTTATGAAAAGCATGTAGCCTGATAAGACAGCTACGACAGTTGTGATTTGAAAAACAGTTGAAGTTTGCAGCCATATGATTATTAAGCTAACACATTCATCGTGATATAATACTTATCACACAAATTGCTAATTTATTGCAAATTCTCAAGAAAGAGGTGTTCGCATAACATAGATATGTGTTTTAAATACCAATACTAACGACTTTATAAGCAGCCATTATCGCCCAAACTCGTGTAGCGTGAATTTAAACAGAATATTATAAATTACTCACGTTGGGCGCCATTCATGAATAAAAAAATAACTCGACCGAATTCGTAGAATTGTTTTGAAAATTCATGAACAGGTGCAATTGTTATGCTAGTATTTCGTTTTTAACGATCAATCGTTGTAGATTTTATCAAAGTTCATTCGTTTTCTTAGACACCTAAGGTCTTAGGTGTGTCTAATTAATGTTTGATGTTTTTTTCTCTTCATAGAAACGCAAGTGAAAGGAAAAACTAATTATGAAAATCTATAAGAAGACGATGTGGACAGATATTGATACGCTTTCCGTATTATGGCGAAACTTGTTTGACAACACAAGAACGCTAATCTCCGTTTGACTAAAACTATTTCAAAAATCCAGTAATTGTACATAGCGTGCATGGCAATTTTTATGTGAAAAACATGAATCTGCCAAAGCACCGTTAGAGTAATAGCTAAACACTATCAAGAACATGAATTGACTCCCTTCTCATGCAACATCAATCGGTCAATTTGTGTCAGTGGATCATTGAAAATGGAAAAAAAAACAAAAACTAAAAAAAAAATGTTAATTTGGAACGCAAGCGAATCGCGTGCGAATCTTTCTAATTTCATAATTTTGCACGAGGCGAGAAGCGTTAATGAGCCATTTCGACGTGTGTCCATTTCTGTTTCTCTTCTTTTTTTTTGGCTCCTCAGATGAAAAGAACAAAAACGAGAAACATGTTTGTTTATGGTCCATCCATCATTCGACACGCTCACGTTGCAGGCAGGCTCTGACTACGGGCCGGCAGCAGCAGCAGCGGGTATATTGGAACCACAAAAAGTCAAATAAAACAGATGATGTCGTCGGTCGGTTGGGTCGTATAGACGACATGGAGACAATCAAAATAGGAACAGACTGATAGACAAAATACACACCGCCTTGCATAGTGTCATGGGCTTCGAAATGGCGTGGTCTGTGCATTCAGCTGGTGTAACATTTCATGTTGTGTTTTTCTCCTTCTTCTTTTTTTGGTTGGGTCTTCTTCCCGAACATCATTCACACATTTTCCTTTCATTTAGATTGCATTCATCTCACTAATGAGCACTTTTCTATTTTCATTGATGTATAAGCAGTGTAAGGGAAATGAGTTGGATATTCAATTTTTTTTTCTACTTTTTCTTATTTTTCCCTTAAGGTAAGTGGTATGCCGCCCGCATTCCTAAATATTGTCTTTCCTCATTCATCTAGATACAATAGGTATGTTGTATGTCGGATGGGAGATGTGTTTTTATTAGATGGTGTGTGCGCTTGTCGAAAGGTGTCTGTCTGTTTATGCAGTGTAGGTACAGAGACTTGGCACCAGCACGAGCTATTTTAAGACAACAACACAAGCGCAACACATTCTGTATATGCAATAGAAAACCGAGTACGAGTTCGAGTGTAAATTGCCTGGGTTTCTCACATTGGAAAAAAAGAAAATAACAACAAAAACGTCCGGGACGGAGAAACGATAAAAATTGCTTCCGGACATAAAAAAAAAACATATTCACCTGGGTTTACTTATTATCTTCATTGTGTGCCGTTGTCTATTTGTTTGTTTTCGATGATCTCTGGCTGGGTTGGCTTTGAACGTTTTGTTACTTCGATAATCTCCAATGGCTTCCTATTCCAATTTATGATGAAAGGCTTCGTTCGGGTGAATGAAAGGGAAGCGCCGTTACATCAGTCTTTTGGGAAATGAAGGTTTTTATTTTTGGGAAAATGATTTTCTGATATCAAATTTTATATTTTTAGACAATGAGGAATATCCGCAGTACCGGAAAGTGAATAGAACGGTTCGTTATCCTATGTTCGTTAAGTGAATATGCTAAGCTGTGAGAAAAAGAGTTATGGGTCTGGGAAACCCCAATAACCCAGCTACTTTTGGGATTTGATGCTTTGAAATTGTTTATCTCGATTAGGTAGCTATACTCCGCACTCTTTTCGCATTAACCTTAAATAAGTACCTTTATTTTCAGTTAGTAGATAATCCTTACTCTCTGAGGTTTGGACTTATATTTCCTTCTGACATTCATCCTGCAACAGCTTAATAAGCAAACCTTGGTTGAAAATTTATTGTTTCAGTGGATTTAGAAGGTATGCTTTTGGACGATTTGAAGTATAAGCATAAGCAGTGTGATTTGAAGATATCGTTTCTAGTCCCCATGTTCTTCAGTCAGGCTCAAAGGACAACGTCGAAAACAACAGATATTTGCAACATTTCAAGTGAACAGAATTTCACATCATGCATAAAACAGAGTTTTAGCATTGTTTTCTCCATGGCCGTTTAGCTACGCCTGATGCGCTTTGCACTTACACAGTCTAAGTAAAGCCTTTCACTCTCTATATCTTTGGCTCTGACAAGGAAACTTCAACATCATAGTTTTCATTATTCTTGGTAGATCTCTTAAGGTTTGCCTAATCAATATTTTCTCTCCGTTGGTCACATCTTGAGTTCCACAAGGAAGCCACCTTAGGCCAACCCTTTTCATAATTTTTTTCAATGTCGCCTTTAAATTACTGGAACTACTTAATGTTGTTAATGATCTTTTCTCTCTTAAATGAACTTTCTTAATTTTCTTTTTCGGCGTTAGGAGCATTTTGGTATCGAGGGGATCACACCTCTTCCACTTAACTGCTTCACACTAATGATCAGCCCACAAATGAGAGCACCTTGAATGGGTCGGCAAACTTCCCAGTTCGATACTGCTTTTTTGATGGGGTAACTGGATATTCCCTCTGAACAGGACAATTCCAACTAAGTTGGTTGTGCTCTAGTTTTCCCAAGACGGTATTTTCGAAGCCTAAATCTTCGTACTTCTGAAACGATCAAACTTCGTTACTCCTGCTGTCATGCGGAACATCTTCATCAGAAATGCTATCAACTTTTTGAACATTGCTTATACTTGTTTGTACATTGCCCGACATTGTAAACGGTATTTGAGTGCTGGACCACTACCGAGGTGTGGTTTTCCTAAGTCTCAGGATTCTTTTTAACACAGAATATGACGGAGTCTTCTCACCATTTTATCAACCTTACGTTTACTCTATTATTGGTATCGTTATCACAAGTTGCTTGACGATTGATCATAAATTTCTTGGATGTCTAAATTTTTGCACAATTGGGTAGCACATGCAAATAAATGTCTGGAATGGGCATGTCTGGATCAGAAAATGAGTAACCCAAGTGCGCAGTCTTTTTTGAACTAATACGGTACCCCAACCTTCTAAGAATATTACCCATACATTGAGTGCTTCCTCTGGGGATGTAGGATCCTCACATATGATGGCTCCTCCTTCCATCGCATCGTCAGCAAGAAATAGTTGATGTACTTAGGTGTTTTGTATTTTATATTTATTTAGGTAAACAGGTGAAGAACTGTAATAACGAGCAGAGGCCTCAAGACACTACCTTGGGGCACACTTAATGTGACTTGGAATTTTTCGGTAACTCCAGCTGAACATCTAAATTTCGTTACCACTCCTTCATACATATCTGCAATCATCCGCACATGGGCTTCTGGAGCTCCACGATTTTTGAGAGCCATCCAAACTAGATCTCGTAGTTGTCGATCGAATGCGCTTTCAAAATTAACATGCAAGTCTTCTAAAGAACCACAATGTTTTTTAAAAATAGGATCCTTATACTTTGGATTGCATCTGTTGTTGACTTGCCTGCTGTATTGCTTCAATTCGACGGCTACTCATTACCCACTGAACGATCTTCAAATTATGGAACATCAGCTTGATCGAATGGTAGGTATTTATGGCAATTTCGTGTATCTCCCCTACACTTTGTATATTGGTAGAACGTAGCTTTGTCTCAATTTCTATGGTAGACCTCATATAATCTAAAAGGTGATAATCGTGACCCATATTACACTGATACTCTCAATTTTTTTCCGAAACTCAGAGCCTTTGCGCTTTATGGAGTTCTTAACTGATTCACTAACTTCTTCGACTGTGTTGTTGGGTAATTCATTAAGTAAGGTCCAGGACTAGAAGAAAGTGGTAGTTCGATAAACCATCACACCGAAAAAAAAATGAAATGTAAAATTGATAGTTTTGTCATATCAACCCAGATTTCATTCAAAAATTTGAAATTAACGGAAAAAAATGTGTTTTTGAGGTTGAAAAATGTTCAGCTTACATTTTTCTTGTTAGTTTTACAGTTTTTTTCAATGGCAAATTCACATTGCATTATCAAAAAATCATATCAAATCTTCTTCGAAAATAGATCATATCAATTGTACAGTTTTTAATGTAAATATACAAATTAAATGCTAATTCTACATTATTTTAAGATTTCGATTTCGAAAATGTAAAATTGATATGAAAATGTAAAAGATAAAAATGTAAATTCTACACTGTTTGAAAGGTTTTTGATGTTGAAAATGTAAAATTGATATGAAAATGAAAATAATCTTCGAAAATGTAAAATCGATATGAAAATGAAAACGTAAATTCTACATCGTTTGAAAGATTTTGATGTTGAAAATGTAAAATTGATATGAAAATGCAAATAATGTTAATTTTACATCGATAATGTTGAAATATACAATTGATTTGAAAATATATGGAATGTTAATTCTCAATCAATCGAAAGGTTTTGATGATCAAAATGTTAATATTCATGAATTTGTAAATGATAGTTTCATTGAATACATTACAATAATTTTACTATATATTTTTATTCATCAATGTAGTTTTGATAGTTTTTAATGTCAAAATGAAATGAATAGTGTAAAAAGGATTTTTAGCCGCCAAATTTTAGTGACTGGGAGCCAAGACTTAAACATAAACATGTTCGCGATCCGCTGCAAAAAAATGTATTTTTCACATTGAAACAATGTATGAATAATATAAAAGCCTTGATAAAGGAAAAATAGAACAATGAAAATTATTTTTATTTTTAAGTGAAGCGTTTGAATAATTTCAATTTAAAAATTCAATCGACCTCTACTCCAAAATTTTAAATTGTAATTAGAAGCCTTTATAAGGGGCCGGTTACATCAGGATAAATTTATTAATGGTTTAACTATGTTGTTTTTACTCGTTTTTAAATGCAAATACGATATAAATCGATGTCGAATGATTCAAAGAAACGTTTTGAAAAGAAATTTTACAATCGAACAATCATTTTCTGTTAAAAATGTATTTATTTATTTCTTTGATACGAATAACTTTTTTCTGTGGTTGTTGAAAACTGATATTTTGGCTAAGCATAATTCATGTTTTTATGAGACTTCGTAGTAGGTACATTCAAATAAAAATCTAACATATGTACATCCTAATACAATCTTAATGGGAATTACTTTACATTTTTACTTCAAATAACAGTGAGTTGGAATAAATGTTTTGTAACAATGTGAAACTATGGAATGCTTACAAGAAAAAAAAAGTGTTCCAACTAGAATGAATTTGGATGGTTTTTGTGAGTTTTTTTGATTATTTAACTGAATTCTCACGAAAACACGGCTATAGCGTCAAAAAGAATGATTTGATTTTGGTTTACAAAATTGTCAAATGTGACAATCACTGTACAATTTTAGGTTTTCAAATGATTTTTGCTTTTGCTTTTTCATTTGAATGATTTCAATAAGGCACATACCTACATATGTATTGTTTTTTCTCTTTAAATATGTTGGTTTTCATTCAACTACTTTTTCTACTACCAACTACTTATTATTTTTGGTATAAGAGTAGGTAGAACTTTTTCTTTGTTGTTTCCGTATAGTTTTCATAAACCTTTCGCTTTCAGAATTGAATTTATGTATTTCGCAATTGTGCGTCACAAAGTACTAAGGAAAAAAAATAGTTCTCGATAGTTTTACACCATTTGGCGCGACATAGGGCTGCAGCGGCGTGAGCCGCTCGCCGCGCCGCCAGAAGAGCAAAATATTCGTAAAACACAGCATTGTACTTTAAATACTCGTTTTTTTAGGGTGTAAATGCGCTACACAGATTTATTATGTTTTTGTTTGGTTGATCGTGCATTCTGATGCTTGCCTGCGGTCTTGTCAAAGGATAGAAACATACAATTAAAAACAACAACAAATACATCACAATTCTTTTTAGCACATTTGCACCCTCTAAAAAAACAAGTATTTTAAGTACCTGTTTTGTGTACCCGAATATTTTGTGGTTCCGGCGCCATGTCTCGCCAAATGATCGTTAGGATAGGGTTTTCACTTATACATAGATCATGAACCTATGGTCCACAACTTTCGGCTTTCCACATCAAAGACTTTTTTTATATTTTGCCGTCGCGCTGCAACAGCCTGAAAACTACCAAAAACTACTTTTTTCTGTATTACTTTGTGACACAGTAGCGAAACAAAAGGAATATTGATCGTAACTCAAAAACCTACAAATTTTGTATATTGAGATAATTTTAAAGTCGAATTTTCTAGTGTGCAGTCAGTTTTAAATAAAACGCCCTGATCTACAAATGATCGCGTTTTGCAAATTACAACTTAACATTTCACAATCATTTCAATATGTCAATACTTTCCATGCAAGAGTCGCTGGGTCACTCGTTATTTCTTTTTGCTAAATTTTGAATGATTAAATTAAGCCTTTTAGTCTAGAAATTATGTAGTTATACCTATAGAATATAATAACTTCGTTAATACCTTCCTTTTATTAAATAATTTATATAAAATGAAGATTCATATCTCTGTTAAGTTCTCAATATTTTAAAATAGTGCATCTATTGCTTTACCAACGACATCCCTGTGTACAAGAACAAAAAAATGTATCGCAAAAAAAAAATGCTGTTTGTACATTAGTAATAATGTGAAATTGACATTTTGCATCAACTCTAAAATGTCATTTTCACATTAATAATGTAGTTTTCACATTTAGAATGTAGTTTTTACATTTAAGAAATGTAGTTTTCACATTAATCAATGTAGCTTTGATATGTTTAATGTGAAAACGATATGAATACCGAGAATTATTTTACACATGCATGGATACTATTGGCTATGATGGGATGGCCTTTACATCCCTCATTTTCATTCTCAGTTTGGCTTCTCGAGTGATCGGTTCGGTTGATTTTTAGTAGTGGCTTGTGACTCGTGATTTTAAAATAACTAAATAATAATTCATTTCTATCCTCGCCATTGTGCCACTATAAAAACAAACAATTATAATCGTCGCCATTGTGCAAAAAAAAAAAAAATAAGAATATATATATACTTGCCATCGTGTAATACAAAAAAAAACTATAACATTATGTATTTCGTCGTCATTGTGAAAAAAAAACAATTATCCTCACTTGGAAGTTATTTTTCCGGGAAAGGAAAATACTGCCCTGAAAGCTGAGCTCAGTTAAAAACTTTTTACATGGAAAGCAAAAAATGTAAGTTAATAACTTCACTTCAATTCTGTTGGATCTATACCCAGTTTTCATACAAATGTTCCCATCATCATTTAATTTATACTACCCATTAATACTATTATAAATTTTATTTCTATAGTTCCCTACCGAAACGCCAAGTTGCAGTTGCCATTCAAAGGTACTTCAATGGGTTCAAAATCAAGAACCCAAGGGTAGAGCTAGTACTCCGTTATCCGATAAAACAACCTATTCACTTAATGCCGTGAGTGTATTTTAAATTTTATATTAAATTCAATTTAACTGCCATATAAAAATCTTCTGTTCTTTAAGCATGTTGGTGACATTTTAAAATCAACCAAAGCTGGACTTGACTTGATAACAACATACACAAACAATAAAAAGCTTGAAAAAAGGACAGAAAAAAACTCCTTAACTGCCTTATGGAACACTTTTTTGACCCAAACCTTAATAGGTATAAGATACCTAATCCACGCCAACAAGATAAGATAGCGGGGGAAATAGTGTAAGTATTTCCTACAGAAAGTAGGGAAATTTATTTCATCTGCAGAAAAAAAGGGTTTCGAGCGAATCCGTCAGGCCTTCTTTTTAACAGGTTCAACAACCTCAACCGCAAGCGGAAAAATTCAAATGATGGTCCTCAAAAGTCGTCCGATGAAGAAGCAGAAGAGAGACCAGCTCCATTTTGTACTGATACTTCAGTAATTTCAATGAAAAAAAAATTAAACTGATGCAAAACGGCGATAGCGAGGTAGTCGAGCTATGGAAAAACACATTTACCATTCGGCAGGAAGAAATTCAAAATGAGGAAAACCTGAAGGCCATTCTAGACGAATGGCTTTTCTACAAACAATCTGGTGGAGAACAGTTTGTAAGTAAGTTATACAACAACGTTTTCTTTTACTATATTACTTTACTTTCCTTTACTTTCTCTTTTTACTTTATTTCCATTTATCGATCTTATCTACAACAGATTGATTTGGACTTTGCTGCCATGTACCCTGATAAGAAATATGAACTTATCAGCAAGTGGGATAATTTGTACGTCAGCCTTTTCTCGTACTACGATGCCAATATAAAAGATGGTCAGTTCAGGCGCTTGTTTGATTCCCTGAAAGATGAAAATCTTAATAAAAGTATGTTGTTAATAATGAAAAAAAAAAATGTGTTCAATTTAATATAAATTAATTTATTTTAGATTCAACAGATTGTATTGTTACAATGCTCTTAAACACCGTTTTAAAACCGACATCACGTTTTATTTCCAAAAAGGAAGGAAAATCGGTTGTTCATAAGACAACAATAAAGGATGCTATAAATAGCTCCATCCTGCACCTCAAAACGTTGAACGACTTGGAGCAAGCTAGAGAGCTTAAAATGAAGACATCTATTATGTACAAAAACACTATCCAGCCATTCCTCATTGTTATTGGGACGGACATCACGGATTTACGTGAATTTTATGTGAGTTTTGGAAACAGTCTGCTTAAATTCAGTTCCTTTGTATGTGCCCTTGATATTTGTTTTAAAATATTTCAAATATTTAACTTACATTATCCTAAAGTCATTTATCCTGGTTTTTTATTCAAAAATATATTTTTAATATAACATCCAATTTTGACTCTATGAGTCCAGCTTTATCCGAATTTATTCTAAATTTACAAAACTAAAATAATGAATTGTTTTATTTGTAATACTTCCTTTCAAGAACTTTCGGCGCTTTGTAAGCATTTTAGATATATCCATGGTTTAGACTCGAATTCCGACTTTAAATGTATTTCACTAGATTGCAATCAACATTTTTCAAGTTTAAGTTCCTTTCAAAGGCATACTAGAAATCATTTAAAAGTAGTTTCATCAAAAATTAATGTAAACGAGAACCTGATTATAAAAAGTTCACAAATAGAGTTTAAAAAACTTTATTTATAACACTTTAATGTTCACTCTTATCACACTGGTTTACTTAATATAACTTAATTTGAATGTTCTTATTGCATTTTTTTTGTTTTTATTGCATTTTTGTTATTATATTTTTAATTCTTTTTAAGCAGTATAAATCTTGAAAAAAATACGACAGTTTTATAATCCTATTTTTGAATCGTAATAAAGTGTTTTCAGAATAAAGTAAACGAATTCTTTTTATTAAGGGATGGAATGAAACCGTGAATGTACTATAATTAAACCATGTAAGTATTATCAATTCTACGTTGACTTCATATCATTTCTATAGTTTTTAAGGTATAATTTCAACGTAATATTGATATGAAACAATGTTAAAACGACATTATTCATATCAATATTACGTTGATTTCATATCATTTCTACATTTTTTTTGTAGAATTTCAACGTAATATTGATATGAAACAATGTTAAAATGACATTATTCATATCAATATTACGTTGATTTCATATCATTTCTACATTTTTTTTTTTGTAGAATTTCAACGTAATATTGATATGAAACAATGTTAAAATGACATTATTCATATCAATATTACGTTGATTTCATATCATTTCTACATTTTTTTTGTAGAATTTCAACGTAATATTGATATGAAACAACGTTAAAATGACTTTATTCATATCAATATTACGTTGATTTCATATCATTTCTACATTTTTTTTGTAGAATTTCAACGTAATATTGATATGAAACAACGTTAAAATGATATTGCAAAATCAAAATATTGATGTTGTTCATATCGATTCTACGTTGATTTAATGTAAAAATGTTTTGAAGTTCGAATTTAAAATTCGAAATTAAAATTGATATGACAATCATATCAAAATTGATGTTGCACAACATCAGCTCGAATATGTAAGCGAAAAATATCAATTTTACGGTGGTTTTTTACAATTATTTTTTTCGGTGCACAACACAGTCACCACCTGCGCAGAATTTTGTCGTCATCCACAAGATGCTGTCCATGAGTATCGTTAATGGACTTTGCAAAACGAATCTGCTGAGCAGTACTCTTTCTTTGAGCGGCCATTTTGAATATTGTTGAAACACCTTCCAGGTTCCGATACATTCACTCCATTCTACTTTTTTGGAGTTGGACGCACTACTTCTTCTCATCTTTCATACAGTTTTTGTTTTCCTTTCTAGGCGATCCTTTTGAATGAATTGGTCTGTCCAAAATATATCACTTCATTCCTTCATTTCATTTGCCGCTTCCATTAAAAATTCTGTCAGTTGAAGACCGTGTATGTACTGTTCAAATTACCTTGGAGACCAGCAAAAACATATTTTACCGACAAAAAACAGTATAATTAAAACCAGGGATGGTTACTGTAGACAAATAGTGTGAAGTATTGAATTGAAGGCAATGATGAACGAGAGCATTACCATTGACGACAGACAAACTTTTTTTATAAAAAAAAAAAGACTGAAAATAGGCATAAAACGGGACAGAAGTCAAAGCTAGATTGTTTTTTAACACCATAGAGCCACTTCGGAGCTTAAAGATGAGAAATATGAGGCTTATATGTTTTAGTTATTCCAAGTTTCGGTGAATCCAAGCAAATATCTTTCTCGTTCGATAAAGTTCCTTCCAAGTCTCGGCGCTGTTGTAATCTACTGTCATCAAAAAGGTTCTGTTCCTTTAAAAAATGACAAGGGTCTTAACTGCCACCCCATTCCCTGAAGGTCAAATTTGTAGTGGTAGACAGTAAATTGTTTCCAATCGTTGCTTTAACTCATCCAAATATTTCCAGACTAAAGTTTTCAATCAAACTCGATCATATGCGAAATGCGATCCAAGTCGAAAACGATAATTGTATCGTGAATTACCCGCTTAGCATTTGACTGGAATAAAAGGAGCACATTTATCTCATATAACGCTGTGCAGAGAGCTCTGATCCCTTCCATATCAAAATTTTCGTAACGGTAACGCTGGAAAAAGGAAGAAAACGAAGGCTTGCGACTTCTTCTAGTGGTGCTAATTGAAGATCCTAAAGGGAGTCATCCTTAACCAATTTTTCAGTGCAATGATTCCATTTTGGGCGACAAAGGAGGTTTCCTCAACAGGGCGCGTGGTCATATTCGTTTTTTAGTTTGAATGCTCGTTGTTGCTTAGATCTTCTATCGTTTCATTTGTAAAAGCGTTCGCTTCCTTTGCCCCTTGTTTACTTCCATCGTTCAAATTGTATATGGATATCGCTCCCTTTGTTAATTTCTCTAAGTTAATGACACGTCGCCGCTTCGCGTTCAAGGCCGACACCATGTCTTTCGCATGCGCATCTGCTTCTTAAGTTTATTCCATTAGATCACTTCTGCTTAGAAGAAACTGGGTAAGAATCCCATTGGTTACAGTAATATCTACGATCCAAACCTTCCTGATGATGATCAACTTTGGTTCGATGTTTCAATGCATTCTAGACATATTGTTCCACTTATTTCGGTGGCGAGTCTTAAAGAAGCTCTTTCTATGAGTAGATAACAAGGAGTAAGTAGGGTTCACGAAGACAGCTCATAACTGCCCCAATTACCTACACAATTATAAAGCTCTTTTGATCGGTACTACCAATCAACTTTCTGGTGATAATAAGAAGCTACCATCAGCCTCATTAATAGTTGGACTTTGTCTCGTCGATGTCAATAAATATTTTCAAATCATTTCTCATTAGTATTTTCCCGTACCCGCACAAGTTCGTCGATTTGTTGACTTGAAATACTTCTCACCATTAGCTCGGTAGGGCTTATGATAACGCTTCCCTTCAAGTTCAAGTTTGAAGGTCGCTTGAATTAGAGGAAGTAAATAAAGAGCCGTCTGGTTTGAATTATATTCATTTGCTCACACAATTTTTCAAAGAAAAACGGTCAAAAACTCTTTACCCATGTGAGTATATCATCTCGTTCAACTACGAGATCGAAGGCGAAAGGTCAGCAGCAGATGAAGGTACATAACAATAACAAAACTTAGCCTACCCCTTTTAAAACCAGATTAAAGAATTTTTGAGAAGGTAATCCAGCTGCTGAAATATACAATTGCTTTGGGTAACATAATGCAAAGTGGTTTGTTACTGGACAACTGGTTCACCCATACAAGTTTTTTTTTTTTGCGTAAATCAGGATTTATTTTACAATCTTTAGCATCACATTCAAAGCCATCTGGTTCTGTGGCATCTAATCAGCACCATTCGCAATCGTATGACTCTATTAGCCTTCGTTTTATTTGAAAAACACACCAAAACCGAAACAAGGAAGGCCTTTAAGAGAAAATCCATAAAATTTGCGGAAGCACTTTAAAAATCAATCAATTCAACAGGTGACCACTATGTCAATGTCAAACGCCACTAATTAAGTTTATTCAAACCAAAACTCTCTTTTAAAGCTCCAAGGGTACCTACCTACCTATGTGCGATTTAAGCATCAATTCCACACGTTTTAGCAAATTTTTATTGAAAAATTCAAATGTGTCAACAAAATACACAAAAACCTCTAAACTCACCTCATTACCATAAAAAAAATTCCGTCAATGGCCAAAAATTAGCATGTTAGGTGAATACATTGCAAATACTGCACAGCATGTGGGTAGATATTAAAAAATTCAAATCCAAGGGGCACTCCATTTTAAAAAATGGAAAAAAAAACTCTCATAAAGCTTTCCACAATCATAAAAAAAAAGCTCAAGTACATAAGGACACTTGGTAGTACATGGACTCCATGCTCTCCATCGTCGTCGTCATTTTGCATGACTTTAAAGCGCAGGCTTTCCCTTACAACAACAAAAACCAAGAAGAAAAAAATACCGACAATGATGGGGAGTAAAATGGGCCAACAAATTTAATAGAAAACTTCAAACTTTAACAACAAAATAAGGTCGATGGCATTCCCCGCATTTGAATAGAGAACTAGCTTTTGAATTTCAAGTCATTAAAACGAATGAGGCGATGTTGTTTCGCCAAAAGGCAACCAAAAAGAAGTATGTAGGTAGGTATTAACAATAAATAACAGCAAAACCGCTTAATCAAACTTATCATCATCATGCAGAAAAAGAAAACAACACGGCCCAACGAAAATAATACGAAGAAGAAACGTGTCACACACAAAAAATATACACATACACATATATAAATATAATTCAAGAAAAAGTACACAATAAGCAAAAGAAACAGCAACAAAAACAGCTAAAGTAATCAACATCTCATGCTGGCTGATGCCCTCTTCTTCCGAACACTTCCCTCAATACACACACATACACACTCAACTCCACGCTAGAAAATCGAAAAGTTTTTAACGACAGCACAGAAAAAACACAATAACGAAAAACATCACAAAAAAGAACACCGAAAAACCGCACACACTGATACTTACAATCCAAATCCACTAAAGCATCCATCCGTGAATTAATTTTCCTTCGTATTCCTCTTCGTGCTCTTCTTTCGGTAGGTCTTTTTTGACGGCCTTCTTCCTCTTCTTCTTCCTATCAGCCTGTTTTATTATGATTATTATCCAAACAGCAATATTCGTGTGTATCCAAGTGAACTGCTGTTCGTTCGCAGATGTATTTAATCTGCGAGTGTGTACAACGTCAAAACTTCATACACACCACACAGAACGCGTAATCCAAAATAAAGCGAGTGAACGAACAACTGGAAAGGTGACTGGAAGGGGCAAACTAATAAAATACACACTCTAATCCACAAAAGGCCCGATTGTAATAAATTCTGACGTATAAAACCGTCAATTATAAACATACATTAGTACACACACACACACTCACTGGCTGCAATCGCACTCAGCCAGTTCGGATCACACACAACCGCAAGTTCAATACGAGAGGGCGAAAATTTTGTGTATCTCGAAGACTTTTCTGCTTCGTTGGTTGGTTGGTTAGCGCGGCGACACCATACTCTTCTATACGAAAACTCACAGACTGCACGACGCGAACGACCTCTGGCGGCGAATGCAGACGCACTTCTGATTTCTGAATTCAAAAATCAAATTCTCGACACACTCGAGGGAATAAAGCAAACACGACCGACCGAATAACGAACGAAGAATTGCGCAACCTCTCCACCAACACCACCACACAAGCACATCAGATTCAGATTGCAGATCCAAAAGAAAGTCACGTTTTGGTGTGTTAGATTTTCTCACCAACACCACCAAACTTTTGTATTGTCAATTCGAGAATTCCACCACTTTTGTCTGTCACATCTCACGTCACATCACAAACCCACCCGAACACGATTTCGGCGAGCACGGCACGGCGACACAACGACAAGAAAAACAGAGATAGATAGCACGGATTGAGGATAGAGAGAGCGACCGAAATTCGTTCGTAATAGATTTTCTTCTTCTCCTTCTTCTTCGTTGTCGTTCGTTTCTTTTCCTTATTGAGAAAAAAAAAGAAACAAATTTTATATTTTTCTCAGTTTTGGTTTTTTCTGTAAAATTTTTAAATGAATTTTCTTCGACGATTAAATGGAATTTTTCACCGAGTTTTAAATTCAATCACACATCGATGTGGGGAATTGTTTTTCAATTTTCCAGCTGTTCCGAGTGGAAAACCCTTCTTTTCATGAATTTTTTCACTTTAAATTGGAATTCTTAAATTTTTCACCGGCACTCGAGAAACAAACAATTTTTCATTGACATGTTTTCATGGATTGTATTGAATCCACCCACTCACCGTTATTATGCACAAAACTGTTTAAAGTGTCTGTTTTGGTATTGTTTTTCCCTTGGCAATATTTTTGTAATTTAATTTGCTTTACACTCAAGGAAGGTTATTTTGAAGCCTGATTTTGTTGCGGGTACCTTCCGCAAAGAACACTATCACTCGACTAAAGTACAACGGGCATGGCGCACAAGATACACTCGTAGTTTCTACACAAAATGCTACGCAGAAAAGAGATGGCGAACGTTGGAAGGAACATGTTGGCAAGTAGACTCCGCCTTTGATTTGAGTTTGCCTCTCAATGATTGGTAGACGAGGGGTGACGTCAACCCGACATTTGCCGAACAACTGCCGAAGCAAGCCGACTTTGTCCATTTTGTTTGTGTAACGAAGGGAAAACTGGTTTGTTGGTGCAACAATTTGGCGATAATATGACGTGGCGGCGCTAGTGTCGTCATCGGGTAGATACACAGAAATTGTATCTGCTGGTGGATATTTGAAGAAAAAAAAATTTACTTTTCAGGGTGTGTTGGCAGAGTGAAAAGGCTGCATCTGGAGTCATTGAACGAGTGAGTGAGAGACGAAGAGACGCTTACCCCGACCACTTGTGTCGTGTTCAGTTCGTGGTGTATTCAGGTTTAAACGATTCAATGGAGGCGAAGTTTTTTTTCTCGTTCGTTGGGCTTATTGTTGATTGAGTTTATTTTTTTTTGTGTTTCTGTATTTTAGGTTCGTGTGGCTGTTTCAACTTATTTTAGTGCGAAGGCTGTTTGTAGGTTTGTGAATATGTGAATTGAATTTTGTTTGGCCTTGCTGCAAAGAATGCTGATTAAGTAATAATAATTCCCATGAGGATAGTTTTATTTTATAGTTTATTGATCACTAGCAGTTGATCTATGGTAAATAGGCAGGCGGGTTTAAAAATAAATGAGCCTACGTCAGCAACGGAATATTTAGTTTTCATTTGCAGTGATGGTGACGTCTGCACAAGACCCTTTTCTACTTTTTTATTTGCCTTTAAATTTGTCTCATTCAAATGAAAAACGTTTTATGATCGAAAACTCACTTTGAAACAAAGCGAAGCCCAACCCAGTTTTCGCTTAAGACAAAGAAAACTTCTTTTCTTGTTGGAATCCGATTGAAATCATGTAAGCTGAAGTGTGGTTTCCTCGCAGTCGGTTTTCAATGTGGTGCTTAACAAAAAATTATTACCTTCCTATGTGGTGTAGGTACCTAGCTATATAAATTACCTCAAGAACATTAGGTACCTTTATTGGTATACTAGGTGCATTGTGCATATGATGAGTGTTCAGTTAGTTATGTGTATCGGTTACGAGAATTCATACTTGCTTCGTATTTCTCTAAGGATTTGACAAGGATGTTAACCTACTCAATCGGCTGAAAAAAAGCCACAGCTCGGTTCTGCTTAACATCACTGAACACTGACACTTCACATCAGTCACAAGTCACAACGCAAAAGTCAAGACACATCTTTCCATTCAATTCTTAAAATGTGATGTGCCTGGTTCTCAGCAGATCACAATTCACAACGTCGCCGTCGCGTCGTTGCGCCTTTTGACTTTTGAGCAGAACTGAGCTGTAAATAAAGGTTTATCAAAGTAAATGTGTTGTGTAAATGTGTACCTACATCCTACACACCAAAATTTGCTCATGGTTTTGCCCGTTTTGCAAACATTTAAAGGATAAGTCGGTTTTCCAATGATGGCGATTTGCTGGGATAGCTATTAGCGGCCGCAAACAGTAGCAATTGCAAGATATTAAGTAAAAATGAGTTGGTAGGTACAATGGTGTTAACACAACAACGAAGGCCGGAACAAGTCAACTTTATTTTAACTTTTACGGCTGCGGGTCCAAATACAACTTCTGCTAAATGTGTTCACTCGAATAGGAGAGGAGGTATACGTCAGCTGTGTGTAGCCTGTGGAAACCGTATGTGGTCCACGTTTATAACGTCCCATTCGGGCTAGGTTTAAAAAAGGCAGAGAGCTATAGTGGAGGTCGTCTTTGAAGGGCCATCTCGTACCTACATATACCGAAAAATGGGCGAACTGCGGGAGATTTTATTATAAAAAAAGGAAAAGGAAAGCTTGCCGTAACGTAGCAACACCTCTCACATATCTAGGTAAACACCAGCTAGACCAGCAAAGCATAGGAAATCTTCCATGCTTCCTCCGGCTCCTTGTACCAACACCTACCTTCTACCTACTAATGAACATGTTTAGGAATTAAATTGGCTTTCATGGCGATGGCGAGCTCTATTATGGGGATCAACACTATACCTACAATTGCTTATACTTAAAGTACTAAATAATAAGAAAATTTAATTTTAAACGGAAAAGTTTTCATTCAAAAAGTACTTTTCAAGTCTACCAACAACCAACCTCTTCATAAGCTTCTCGGGATAGGTATAAACAAAATTTTTGTAAGACCCCTCAAGGCAACTGAAATGATAGAATTTAAGCTGAAACAATTATCTCTTGTTCTTTCTGTCATCAACGGCGCGGCGTGATTGCTGGTCTAGGGCGGAAGCGGCATGGAAAGCATTCAATAGAAACTCCATAATTATTACGAACTCACCACTAATTTAAATTTGGTTTGGCTTGGAGAACGACGAAGATGGAGAGTTATGACTATGAGGGTGGTTTCTTGAGTGAAGGCGACAATGTATTAGTGAGAGTGTGCACATAATTTTCAAAATAAATAATGCTCCAATGGGTAGGCATCTATGCAAGGGCTTTAAATACAAAACTTGCTAAAATATACTTTTTTTTAAAGCGGACGTTGGTAGGTATTCATTGAATTTAAGTCCCATAATTTATTCATCTAAAATTAAGAAGCAAGTGAGTAAGTAGGTGGGCATAAGAACCATCTCGAAAGTTCTATATAGCAATGTGCAGAGATTCAGCTAACAATGGGTGAGTGAAGTGAGTCAATTTTCCCTGAAAATCGATTACGCTAGTATGAGTTGGTATGGGATTAGCTGTCAGATCCCTTAGCTGGCATCTCAGCGTTGACTCGGTACATGTAACGGCTGATTTATCTGTTGATAATAACTATTCGTCATGCATATTTTCATCGACAGAATTTTCAATTACGTATTTGACAAAATAATGATAAATTCTAAAGCCTAAAAACACAAAATATGGTTCAACAAATAC
Source organism: Melanostoma mellinum (assembly GCA_914767635.1). Lineage (NCBI taxonomy): Eukaryota > Metazoa > Arthropoda > Insecta > Diptera > Syrphidae > Melanostoma > Melanostoma mellinum. The sequence goes on along the minus strand of OU612059.1, from coordinate 228,570,994 downwards.
CTTAACATAAACAAAAATACGAAGTAAACTTGAAATGTTATTTAATGTAAATTTTCTCATTACCTGTATGACACTTCAAATTTTAAACGCATTGAAATGCCTCTAAAACCTCAACTTTCTGCCGAATCAGAAGCAGAATTTGGCAATAATTTGCTTCACAAATTGCTGCTTCTTTGAACACATTTATTGGCATCATCATCATCATCTTTTCTATCGTTTTTTTAACAACCAGTGCTCTAGGTGAATAGCCAGTTGCATTCCGCCCCTGAAACAATTTAACCGCAACACCCGCCTTGTCAAAAACTTCCGTCGTACAGTCAAGTATAGAGATGTATTTCTTAGTTGTACCACCCGAATGTGGAATTCTCTACCTGACTCTGCTTTGAAATTATATTACGATTCACAAAGGTCTAAAAACAACTTGAGTCGGTATCTTCTTTTAAATCCTCTCTTATTGCCCTAAAAACTCGAACTGTGTTTTATAAAATTATAAGGTTATTCATATAACCCCTAGATGTGCGCATTTACAGAAATACTCACAAATTCGCAGAGTAAATTTTCTCAGTCACAAGTATCCATCCACCTTCGTTCGTATAGTGTGTTTTTGGGGCTAGTAAGCAGTGACTATGTAAAGGACGATTGTCTTGACTCCCTATCACCACTTTGAAAACATGTGTCATGAACCTCACCAGAGGTGGGGGCTGTTTTTCGGAAAAACATATCAGATGACTTATCAGTCACTCGCTATCTCACAGTCACTGCCTTTGTGCCCGGCCTGAGGAGCAAACCTTCCTTTGGTTTTGTCTCGAATATTGTGACGTGAATGGAAAGATTTCACTTGCAAATAAAATATACTTTCCTCTTTCAAAAATATTTCAATTAGGTATTGTAGTTTATAAATTCTGACTAAAAAAGCTTTTAACCCTTTTCTGCATATTTACTGGCAAAAGTCGTGTCTTTCAGACCTAGAATCCAAATAGGCTCCACAATCCTTCATTTGATTTTTTTTTATTTCTGTGCTAGGTAGGTATTCATTTTTTTGTATGATTTCGTTTCATAGGTATATTTTTTATTACAGTAATGTAGACATTTTTGCTTAGAAATCATTATGCAGGCTTCCATTTCGCTGAAGCCTGTCCCCGGCTGCCAACTAAATCGTCAAAACGAAGGAAGGTATTGATTATTTCAAATCATTCATCGTTTTATTCGGAAATTAAATAAAACCGACACACGTGATAGAGCAATACGTGACTGAATTATGTGTTCTTTAATAATAATAATAATTACCGATGTGTTCTTTGCATTACTTCTTACTCAGCTTTTTAATACAAAAATTTGACATTCAGTATTTGAGCGATTAAAGTCGATAATTTGAACAGCAAACTGATGTCATGAAATGTACCTAGACCGAGTTTTGAAAGAAAAATAGTACTCACTCATTCGATCACTGATGCGGTAATTCGGTCCCTGCTCTCGATAGTTCAATTGATTTTGGATGACGTTATGAGCGAAATACTGAAAATTTAACGATTGATGAACAGTTGAAAGCATTCCGCGGCAGCTAAATTTCGTCAATACTTGCCAAGCAATATTGCGAAATATGTCATGAAGTTTTGGTGGCTGATTGAAAGAGAGCCACTTATGGTCATCGAAATAAATCTGATGCCATGATAGTTGACTATAACTGCACCAAAGATGGAGCCGACATATTCTACCAAATGGTATCGATTTATTCTTGTCGGTACACGTTGGTTGTATTATACAACTTACTTGACGTAGTACCCCTATAGCAACTGTTATCTTTTTCTAACACGAAGAAAATACAGAAATTTGTTCAAAAACGATAAGGTTATCGAAATGGCGGTGAAACTGATGAGAACAGAGTAACCGCTCACAAACTGCTAACCCTCCGTATTTTGGGGAGAGTTCAACCATAATTACCAACAGTCCCCATAAGGAGCAAAAGATAAGATAAGCAGAACCTCCTGCGATGATTGTGGAAGAAGCTGTTGCATTTGCGATTTGCCACACAAAAACCTTATGTATAAATGTCTTCCGAAACGGCCATCAATTTGAAGTTTGAATTGTATTGCAATGCATATATAAACTATGCTTTAGGCTGTGCCATTTTTGGGCAACTTTTTTTTCAACGATAAAACTTGCTAAATACTTTTAGGAAGGTACAAAACGAAGCCTCTCAAAATTTGAGCTCATAATAATGTTTTTAAATTTCTGTTTTCCATACAAATTCATGGAAAAAAAAATAAATTTTTTTTCTTTTTTTTGTAGCTTGACATTTGAGCATTGTAGAAATAAACTGACAAATTATTTAAATAGAAAATTGAATGATCTACAGAAAAGCTCAAAATAATTTTTTTCATAGAGGGAACCGTTTTGAAGATATTCAAACTCAAAGTTGGAAATGTATGAAATTATGACTTTTATTTCATTAAACTCATTCTGATGACTTTTTTTATGACTTAAAAATTATTTTCAAGAACAAATAACTATTTTTGTGTAGAAAGAAAATAACTAAACTACATCAAAACACAAAGTGAAAAAAGAAAAAAAGGAAGAAAAAAAAAAATACAGTTAAAGCTTTCAAAATACACACATATTACAGCGTGACACCTGTTAGGCAGCATTAGAAAAACTCTAATGAGCTCAAATTTTGAGAGGCTTCGTTTTGTACCTTCCTGAAAGTATTTAGCCTGTTTTATCGTTGAAAAAAAAGTTGCTTAAAAATGACCTACTATGCTCCCTTTGTACAAAAGTAATTATTGATAAGAAAATTATGATTTTCTAATAGAATTTCAGTAGTGGGGTCCCAGGTTAGGTAAATTGGTTTTTTCCAGAAAAAGTCGCGGGAAAATCTGTATATATCGGACTATCCTTTTAACGTAGGAAATGAATAAAAATTGAGTTTTCTTCTCTAAGTACATGATCAATATATATATATATATACACATACTTACATAATTGTTTATAAAATCCTTTTTTTAAATAAAGAATCACCCCTGACGAAGATGGCAAACACCATCGAAGTGTTGGGACATTAAAATGAAACATAATTCATCGTCTTCATTTAAACAATTGCGAATAAAAAAGCCGATGAAAAATAATCTTAATTCTTTTCCCAACAGCCATAATCTATCCAGCAATCCTAAGAGAATTGTTGTTGTTTTTTTAAATATTTCAATACACCCAAACACCAAACCATTGTAAAAACGAAATTTTAAAATACCTACCTTGAAAATAAAAAAAAAATTGAAATTATAGGTATGAGTCTTTTTTTCTTACTCAACTTGAAATGGCTAACTGCGTATCACTAAGGAACGTCCGAGTACTTTTATATATTATGTTTAGAGTTCTCAGGATGAGTATGTTGTATGTATGCAAAAACTTTGTTTTTTTATTAATGAAAACATTAAGACGTCGAAGTATTGATCGGGGCGCCGCGCCCTAACCGGTAAGCAAGTCGGCACCATCGAGTATAAAACTGAAGAAAATCTTATATTAGTCAAGATTTGGAGGAAAATAAAGCGAGAACTGCTCAAAAACGATCAAATAAGCGTCTGTAACAGCAACGGATACTATTAAGTTCTTTATCCACTCATTTCGAGCTTCTACAAAACTGACAACTGAGAGTGATAACTCGATGTGTTCAGTTCAGATACGATCCAACAATCAGCTTTACTACCGAATTTAGTGCTATGAACGCTTCTTTATAGTATGGCAAGGAAGTTTCATCATGAGCCGTTGGGTTAGCTTGAGGTTGTGCGAGCGCTGAGCGGAATAGTTAAATTGACAGAAAAGACAACCCCAGAACCAATATGGAATCACTGCTTTCTGACTAAAGAGCTCGATAAAAGCATTTTTTGCAGAATTCGATTCCACGGATTCAGAGACGAATTCACAATCGGCTTGAAAGAAACGTTAAAACTCCGAATGCATGAAATTTCCATTGTGAACGTTGGGAAGAATTCCCCAAACAATGCTCAGTTTCGTTAATTTTTTGTTCGCTTTTTACGTACCTAACGTGCAAGTCTTGGTGCAGTCAGGTTTTCGCCCAAAACATAACTGCACCACAGCACTACTTAAGGTGTGTGAAGATGTTCGGGAGGGTTTGGATGAGAACATGATGGGTTGTATGGTATTCTTAGATTTCTCTAAGGCGTTTGATAGTGTGGACCACAGTATTTTGTTACATAAGCTTAAAATGCAGTTTGCCTTTGATGATAGAGTGTGTAAACTGTTAAGATCATATCTTATCAATAGATGTCAATATGTTGCTAACCAAAACGACTGTTCTACTCTTCTCCCTCTTCACTCCGGCGTACCACAAGGCTCTATCATTGGACCACTATTGTTTACATGTTTCATAAATAATATTACTGATTGTTGTTCTATATGTAAACACCACATCTATGCCGATGATTTACAGCTTTACTTGTTGTTTTCGAAATCCCAAATTAGTAATTCCATAGCTGTAATAAATAGTGAACTAGATAAAATGTGTTCCTGGTCAAAACTTAACCGGCTTCAGCTGAATCCGACAAAAACTAAATGCATGATTCTAAAGAGATCACTCAATAATCTTGATGTTCCCGTATTATTTTTAAACAATTCCCCTATTGGACGTGTTCAACACATTAAGAACCTAGGAATTTACTTTAGCCAAGACTTAACTTGGAGGTTTCACATCAACACGATTGTTGGAAAAATTTATGGTACACTTCGGGTTCTCAGTCAAACTAGAAAACATCTTTCCACGGACGGCAAGATTAGGCTAGTTAAGGCTTTTATTTTACCAAAAATTCTTTACGGGTGTGAAATTTTTTCAAACGCCGACACATCTCAAGTTTCACCAAACAAATTACAGGTTGCTCCCTTTCTGCACTATAATACTATCGAACCGTTCTCACTTTACATAAGATAATAATCACTGGTGTTCCAGAATACTTACAAACTAAAATTAAAAAAGCAAGGAACCAACGAGCTTTGCAATTAATTCCTCCACGTCATAAATATTTAACAACGTCACGGCAATTTTTTGTGCATGCTGTTCAACTTTGGAACGGATTACCCCTAAACATTAAGCGATCATGTAACACCAACAAATTCATGAAAAGTCTTTTCAAATACTTCGCTGAGAATTTTGAATAAGCATAAGTTTTATTAGTTTTCCTCAAAAATCTTCTTTCCCTTCTTCTTTTTTTTCTCTTCTTTCCTTTTCTTTTATACTCAATTCTTTGTTATCTTAAGAACTAAAATATACACTTATGTTTGTAAATTAAATTGAAATTCCAATTGTAAAGCATCTACAACTTATTATAAGATTTATCTTTTTTGTACCATGAATTCACCTTTACTAAATCTAAATCTAAATCTAAACATCAGACTGAAAGCCACATTCAATGTTATTTAAAACCTCATTATAAGGAGTTGCTTAATTAGTTTTTGTAGATCTTTTAGAGACGAAACAATGTTGAAACGTGAAAGTCAATTTATTGTAAAAGATTTTCTCAAATAACTTCGGAACAGTCAAGCTCACAAAAAACTACAGTCTGGTCTGGACGAAACTTAGTATCTACTAAGCTGTCTGAAGTATGATGTTATATAAAACGCATGTAAAATAAAATAAATGGGGTGGCGCAACAGAGCGAGGAACCCCTGGACCTAGCGCAGTTCTCACAACCATACCTTGTGAAGGAATGGAAGGGACCTACAATTTTCTGCCGGTTCCGAACGGCTAATCGAGAAAGCGTTTTTCATGGCAATGAATACTAACGGAGGACTTGCCAATTCCTCGCGAAAGGCGATACCCGTGGAAAAAAATATTTTTGCCTCTGTTGGGATTCGAAATCGAACCTCTGGATTATCAGGCGGACATGCTATATCCATCACACCACGGGTACCACATAAAACGCATGTAGATTGTAGATATTCGATGGTTCTTGATTCGAAACCCAAACTAATAACAAAACGTTTTGGCTCGCTCTTATTCAGAGAGATAATAATTAAGTTTGATGATCATTTAGACACAAAGTAGAACGCATGGAACTTCCTGGGCTGAAGAACAACAAGTTATCTATAATGTGAAAGCAGCACACCTCTGTCAGAGTACCTACCTAACCTACACATCTGAAAATATCAGCCGTAAGTGGGTAAGACCGCGGTATAGATGCTAGGAATTTATTTCTTTGAATAACGACATTTTTTGAAAACACCGCCATGTGTTTGACACTTTTTCGTTTGATTGTTTTACTCTTGTTTTCTTTGTTTACTTATGAGTCCTTCAAGAAACTAATAGCAAAAAATAACAAGCTATCGAACTAAACACTATAGATAAACATGTGAAGATATACCAATGATGGAGTTTGTCATTTTGCGAGGAAGGTAGGTACCTACCTATTATAAGAAAATTACGATATCATATGTCACGTCTGTTAAACGTGAATTAGAATAGTAAAATGAATAAAGTTTAGCAAAATTTTTTACTGTTAGATTATTTTTTTTTAATTTCATAAAGGGCTGAATTTTTGCAGCTCTGGGAACTGTGGTGCCTTAAAAAGGAGCCCAAATAAGCTTAAGCTATAATCACGAAAAATAAAATTTTATAAGTAAAGTAGAAAAATATAATTTTAATATAGGAATGATTTGGTCAATCAATTGTTTTCTTTCCAAATCAATTTTCAATTTTAAAAAAGTTTTCTGACCTAGACCAAAATTGTCAGGAACACCAGTTGGCCTAAGCTGAAAATTGCCTGGAAGTTTTTAGATTTTCTTGGCAATATTGAAATGAAAAATAATCTGTGTTACTGAGCGATTATGTTACATCTTAATAATTCGAGAATTTTTGAAATCGCGGTTCAGTACTTTCTGGGTTCCAGTTTTTTTTTCGTTTGCGTGGGAATGTTAGGCATGTGTATGTAGCATTATAAAGCTGAATGCTAAAACGCCTAGTAGGTTTAGGGTTCCCGTTTACGTTCCAGCTCTTGTTGGAATTGAAATTAAGCCCATGTCCTTTTCTCAGGCTCTAAACTGTAGATAGCCGTCACATTTACTCGTATAATATTTGACATGACAATATGGGGTTATCCATCGAAAATTGGTCGTACCGACTCAGCAACCTTCGTGTGCTCATGCAAAACAACTTTGCTAAATATTATCACAGGATCAAGTGCATAGCTTACGATTCTAAAGGACATATATCCCTACATATTCATTTTTATATACCCATATGTAGACCTACCTATAGGGGGTTTTGCATGCGGTGCTAATAAAGCTCAATACGGAGAGATTGGGTCAAAAAAAGAAAGAATTGGAGGAAGGGAGGGGGTCCATCTCCCTCCGCTTAGGCTGGAAGGGCAATTCTATAGCAAATTTTCTGAATTTAAAAAATAAATATTTGAAAACAACTACCTACGCCGTTTGCTTCCACACAATACAGTGTATCTAAAATCTAGTACTTTGTTCGTTAATTAAGATTTTAGTTCAAGTTCATTTAGTGAATAGTTTTTGAGTAATCGAGTCTCAAAGTCAAATTTTTGAAAACAAAACATAATTTAATTGTAGGTATACCTACAATTTTTGAAGGAAGAAGAACATTATGTCATTTTACAAACTCTTGATTATCTTTGTTACAAATATTTTTCAATTCGACTCAGCGGTTTGGGTTCTACAAAAAAAAGCTGTTCAAAGAAGATCTAAAGATTTTTTTGAGAGAATTGTGGCCCCTTTCAAAATCTTGATATTTTCTAAACTGAGACAAAGAAAGTAGATTGTGTTATGATTCATACCTCACACGGAATGTTTTCGATCAATTCATTTGGTACAAATATTTAAGTTTAGCTCTGATGATGTCTGATGTAGCTAGGCCGCGGTCGTCGTCGCTAAATCTACACTAGAACCAATGCGTTCGTATTCGTTCATGCATAATCGTCGTGAGCGCATGACGTCATGAAGAAAATCTGAACTGATAAAATGAAAACATTGTCCCGAACAACATGTGTTCGTCGACGTGTATCTAAGTAAGTACACAGCATTGGCCATCATTCATGCATGTAAAATACAATTGCAATTGCAACAACTTCATAATGACGTTCTTTGCAAGCGCTGTTCCAGATTCAAGTTCTACTTATAATCTATTTTTGTTTGAGAGGATTATAAATTGCACATCGTTCAGGAATGTTGCTATGCGCATATTTGATTATGACAAAGCACAGTTGAGTCATCCCATAATAAAATAGAAGAAAATAGAAGTAGGTACCCATTTAATAGCACAATAGTGCATTGCACTCGTTTTAATACAGATAAGGTTTTGAGTTCTTAATAAAAAAGAAACCGCGTAAAATGTTTTGTTAAAAGAAATTCCTCAAATATTTTTGAGTAAATGAAATCTTAGAACGAAAAAGTTACTCTTTTAATGTTTTTGGCTTCTTGAAAGACGACTAAGGTATTGAATAATCGTACAAAAAAGCCATCACTACAATACGTCATTTTGACTATATTACATCACCATACTCCCACTGGATCGGGAACGGGAAACTGAACATTTTCAGTTTCAGGTTCTGGTCATCTTCAGCTTTGCCTGGCCTTTCTGACAATTTTGGTTTTTACGCAATTTTGTGTGTAGGTATACAAGAATAAGTTATAACCGAGCAACGCCGCCCGACGCGACGGGTCAGCTAGTTAATCAACAAAAACAAAAATTTTCTTTGAAAACAAACACATAAAATTGAATCAATAAACTTTCAACAAATATCTATAGGTATTAGCCTGGTTAAAAAAAGTGAAAATTTTTTTTGAAACAATTCTATTCATACCTTCGAGGAGGTGTACTTAGAAAGACGGCTGTTAAAAGCAAAGCTCTTAATATTAATATTTAAAGGTCGTTCATCCAGGGGCGTAGCGAGGTGGGGGTGTGGGGGGTGTAGCACTCCCCCACGATTTTTCCGAGTCGGCAAATCAAGGAAGAAAAACAAAGTAGATTTGTCGAGTTAATTCAACTCAACCAAAAAGACACGAATGGAAGCGTTTTTGTCTCAACTCAGCAATTCTATAACCAGGGGCCTGTTTCACAGTTAATACAACACTACATTTCATACAACATACAACAATTCTAAAATCATACATCACATATACAATTTTTCAAATGGTAGGTATTCCGATTATTCTTTTTTGGAATTCAACCCTTACAATAATGCTGCATTTTGCTTTACTTGCATTTTATTCTAAGAATGAATTCAAAGACAATTGCTAATCCGGAATTGGTTTCAGTGGGTGGGTGTTCGTCAGTGGCAATAAATTGATTGTGACATTCACTGTGTGGCTTGTGGCGCCGTCCTGTTGGAACCACATGTTTTTCAAGTCCATAACATCTAATTGTGGCCAAAAATATTAGGATCATTGAACGGTAGCGATCCTCATTCACAGAAACCACACCAAACCGTAATTTGTTCGGGATGCAATGATGATTCATGGAGTACGTGTGGATTGCTGCCTGACCAATACCTTATATTATGTTTATTGACTAAACTATTCACCCAGAAATGAGCCTCATCATAAATTGGACGTAGCGCTCTTAACGTTAGGCCACCCACTCCGAATTTCGGTAGTAAATTTTAATAATTTCGACTCGTTGTTGGCTCATATATGTTTTTATCATAAAATGGCATACTTTACTAAAGAGAAACGCTACTTTTGTAGCGTCCTTGCTGAAAAACCCTTACATCCTATTTTATATACATGTATAGATAGATTTATTTTTTGATGCAGTCGGCAAATTCTTAAGACTAGTCGGCATTTCATAAAAATTCACTCCCCATGGCCAGGACGTTCACGCTAATCGCAGATTTTCATTTCCCATAGAAATTGTACAGGAAAAAAAATACGTTGGAATTTTATATTTCGGTTTAAAAGCAAAGTGCCTGGATGAAAGATACATAATTTTATAGAAAATTAGTTGCTCTACAAGAAAGGTTCCTTATCATTTTTCGACATATTCACTCCGTCAACAGTTTACAAGGTTAAAGCATAAATTTAAGTCTTTTTCTTGATTTTTGACAAAATTTTAAAACTTATCACTTAAAATCATATAAAACCATAACCTTGAATAGCTTTTGAAAGAGTGAATATGTCGAAAAATGATAAGAAACCTTTTTGTAGAGCAACTAATTTTCTATGAAAATATGTAGGTACTTATCATAAATTAATGATTTTATGATTTTAAATGATAAGTTTTAACATTTTGGCAGAAATCAAAATTCAGAAATCATGTAGGTATCATGTGTCTTGTGTCATGTGTCATGATAACTTCTATCTCAGACGAAAGCAATATCTAACATTTATAAGTACATACTTGTCTATATCTAGGCTATATTGAACTATGATTGAATATAACGCCTCAGTCGTTTAAGTACTGATCTTGACTCAGAGCTTTTTTTTAACTAAGTATTTCTTCCCTACATAAATACTCGTTTTTTCCATTATATCAATAGAAATAAACCAGCAAATATCATCCAATTCAAAAAATAAAGTGTATACAACGTTTAGGTATAGCAATCTTGACGTAAATTTAAAACCTAGATGGCAATTAAATTAATTTTATCAAACAGTTTATTAGTATATCTATTGATTACTGGCGTGTGTGAAATGTTGAAAAACGCCTTAAATAAACTTTAAAAAACAGAAATTTTCGTGAAAAATTTCTCAAGAGAAAAGAAATGAATCATTCTTATTCTAACAATAAATCACACAACTCTAATGACGATCAGCTGGCGAATAGGTAGGTAACGACAAAGTTATGACTGTCAGTTACAAAGGGTCATGTGTCCAGTTGTTGAACACTTAGTGGCATTGCTCACTGCAAGAGAACCTTCGATATTCAATATACGAAGTTAAATTAATTAGATTCTCAAACTCAAACTTTATTTAATAAACTTAAATTTAATTCCGTAACTTTAACCGTTTTTTTATAAAATAATATAAACTGGAAAACAGTCCAATTCCCCAGTAATCGAACACTTGTTTCCTAAAGCCGAACATTAAGTTTCCTTGTTTCGAACACGGTGTTTTGGGTTAAGACACTAACATTTAATTACTTCATAAAAAAGACATTTTTAAAATTTTTTGTATTTAAAATTATCCAAACATTATTATTTATATTTTTTATATTTTTATATAGTTATTTTTGCATTTATATTTTCTCAAATTTATTGAAACACATAAATCAGATAAGATTTGAAGAGCTGCACACAGTCTTTATTTTGGGCACAAAATTGGGTGTACGCTTGATGGTTACGCTAAATGGTGACAACCTATATTTCTTAAGCCATCTTCTTCGACAAGAAGTTATGAGACAGCTTCGTCATAACTGAAATTGTTAACTGTTCGGACAAAGGAAACCAAAAATTATATAGAGTTTCCTTGATTCGAACACTTAAAAAAGGTGTTCGAATACTGGCCCCAAAAGTTTTGCTATTTTTCTTGATAGAAAGACGTACAAATTATTTTGTTTCTTAAAACATGTAAAGCCTGAGCTTAAAAAAACTATTTTGATGAAGTTGCCTATATTCGAAGTTCGAACACTATAGTGTTCGAACAGAAAGGCCACAACAATTTAGTTCCCTTCGATATCAAATAAAACTAATGACTTTTAAGATAAAATGTTAACGTAAATGAACTAAAATAAGTAGGTATTATACCGTGTATAACGAAAAAACCTTACAACATAAATATTTAGCTTCAATTGCCTCTTAAAATCATAGTTTCTCACGACACTCGCAACAGTCTCCTTCTTAGGTATATGGAAACCCACAATTGCCCTAATCTTTGCAAGCTAGTTACAAACTACTATTTTTTAAACGTTTACATTGGTTGTACTTGTGAGTTGTGAGTTGTTTCTGAGGGTTAAAGAGTATAACACCCTTCACAATTTCGCATTGAAAGAATTAAAAAAAATAGAAATAATGCAGTTTGAGCGATGTTTTTCAAAAAGTGTTCGACAACTGGGAGTGTTCGCATTTAGGCGACCTTTACCTACCAACTTGTAGTAAAATGGCTGCTTCTTTTTATTACTAACTTAGGTACCTACTTACTTGTCTGAAATCAAGGCCCTCTTAGCCAACTAATAAACCTTTAGTATTATTTATTGATGTACCTACACCTACCTACCTACAAACATTCAAAAGCTGCGTTTTTGTCGCAACTCAGCAATCTCAGCAATATGTTTTTGTGTTGCATTTTTGTGACTTTCAAAAAATTTTTAGGTCCCAATTTTGCACTTACTGGAGATTGGGAATTTGCATTCACTTCAGCAAAACATCGCAAAACATGGCACATGGGAAAAAAACAACGATTAAGTGAACAACGATAAATGGGCAAAAATAAGTCACATGCAAAAGTGAACAGCAGGGATGGCTGGTAGTGGTAAATGGAGTTTATGGAATATAGTTGTGTATGAGCGCCTTAGTGAAATGAATATAAAAATTCCCAATAAAACACGGCTAATGTGCCGTCAGCCCGTGTCAGCGCGAGGTCACATCGTTTCATAACCAAGTTCCAACTTTCCATACTCAATACTTAATTTGAGATGTGGGTCTTGTAACTTCTAAAATCAGGCTGCAAAACGGTAGGTACCTATATCTGCTACTTTGTTATGATATTTTTTATTCAATGTTATTCATCTTTACTCAGCGAAAACTGCCGAAAATCTCTTAATCGGGTTTATTTTAAGGAGGTATCAATATCAAACTGCAAACAGTTGGTTAGGTTTGAGAAGGTATAGGTTTCTTAAATCCGCAAGTAAAGATAAGTATCTATTTTAATGTAAAACTTTTTTGCAAATAATTTGGTATGTATCGGGGCCGATTTACGAGAATCAAGATACATATTTATGTACCTATTGACAAGGAGCCTTGTTTGCCATTATGAAAAAGATGGTAGTTACTTGACTTTACAGTTGCTTACATTTACGAAAAGTCTACAAGTTTTGAATTGCTCTCTGCCATGATTAGATTATATAAGCGTATACCTAAACCGATAAGTACTTAGCCTCTCCGCCTAATAGCGCCACTATCGCAAGAGAAACTAACTAGGTATAGTGTAGTACTTTTTTGTAGAAGGCTACTGTCGAAATTTCAGCCAAATTGGACTCGTAGTTTTGTTTTGACCGCGTGTGGAAACAAACGTGTCAGCGGATTTTAGAAAAATGGAAAAAGAGCAATATCGGTCAGTGATTCGATTCTTGTTTTTGGAAGGGAAATCACGCAGCGAAATCAAAGAGCGGTTGGATGCTGTGTACGGAGTACGGTGACTCTTCTCCTTCGAAGGCGACCGTCAAAACTTGGTTCAACTAGTTTCAACGTGGTCGCACGTCGGTTTTTGATGAGCAACGCCCAGGTGCCCCGAAAACGGCTACCGCAGAGGACAATGTGACAAAAATCCACGATCTCGTATTGGTAGACCGCCGATTGAAGGTGCGCGAGATAGCTGAGATAGTAGGCATCTCGAAAGACCGCATGGGTCATATCCTGCATGAAATTTTGGGCATGAGAAAGCTGTCGGCGCGATGAATGCCGCGTTTGCTCACTCCAGACAACAAATGCAACTGTGTGATTACTTCAGAGCCGGGGCTAAACTGGTCTAGTTGGGCTATGAACTATTGCCCCATCCACCGTATCTATTCTCCAGATTTGGCCCCGTGCGACTTCTTTTTATTTCCAAACTTGAAAAAATCACATGCCATGCAGAAATTTGTGTCGAAATTTGAGGTCATCACCGCCACGGAGGCCATCGCTGGGTTAGGTGTAGGTATCGAACTAAAAGAAGATTATATTGAAAAATAAATCAACACTTTTCCAAAATTTTGGTTTTTTTTTCGTAGGCTAAGTAGGTACTTATCGGACTGCCCTCGTACCTATACTAAAATAATCATAGAAAATGTCTTAGTTAAACAATAGGCTTAACAATGACTGCAGTTCATTTATATCTCAAAGAAGAAGCAACCCACAATGCACAATCACTGTCTATTTGATTAAACGGAAAGAATTGGAAGGTCTAATAAGAAACTCTTTCCACCATTTTGAGGTTTGATTCTAGTAAGAAAAATAAGTTAAACTGTCGATAGTACAGAGGAGCATAATATTACATACGTAGATATTGGAAGGGTACACAGGTAGGAACGTTAACCTATGTAATTTAATGGAGAGTAGATATTTATGTAGGGGTATCTTGGTATCTACCTTCTTCCAAACAAGGAGGAAGAACGGGTTTGTCCGTTTCTACATTATAAACTAGCACCCACACCCTTTCAACAAAAACATTACTTTACTTGCCAATCAATATTTTGATTATCTATAGCTACCTTATAGCATAGGTAGGCACGTAGGTACATAGGTACATACCTACCCACATAACTACATTTAGTTACCTTCAAATCTCTAGTCGATTTGGTTTTAGGTACCTACAATATCTGTGTTTCTACTCAAAAACTAAAATAATTTAACAATTTGAGCAATGCCGAGAAAAAATAATCAAAATACCTACCTATTTGCCTTTTAGCAATTAAAATTTTCATGAGAATACAAAAATATTTCCCTAGCTGTAGAGTCGAGAAGGCAACACACATACGCATTAACGTTTCAATTCAATCAGTTCGTTGTGTGCGTGAAGAACCCCTCGTGTGTTGGTATAATTATGATACGCTCTATACATAGACAATGAGTTGTAATATACTCCCTTGAAATGGGATATCGTTTTATGTTGTTTACTTTCACAAACACAGGGTGATACCACAAAGTTAAAATTCATAATAAAAAAAAAGAAGAAAAATATTCTTTATAATTGAAAAAAGAAATCATGATAGGTACTAACATTTTTTTTTTTTTTAAAGCCTATAGAAATATAAATACAATTGCCTTGATCAATTGTTCCTTTAATACTCTCATGATATTTACTTACGTAATAAGCAAAAGAGTGTGCATAAGCCGTGTTTTAAAAAAAATTTAATTTTTCGGTGAACAGAACATCAAACCGAATTATGATTTATAGCATTCAACGAATCATTTCTTTTGAGCATTGAAAGCAATGTAAGAGCGATTGTTCTTCTCTGGCTATGCTTTTGACCAGCCAGTACCAGTGCAGCGCAACACGGTGCGAGGCGCTCTGTGAAACACAGTGGTGCAAAACAAAGTCGTACTTACTTTTCATAGTAAAATTCAGCTGAAATATTTATTATAGATACCTACCTGAGCTTTTTTCTATTTAGTAAGTGGTCTTAGGTAAAGCATCTGATTTTAAATAATTAATTATTATTCTCAGTCTTATGTTTTGACCCCGCCTATATCACTTCCGGTCGCTATAATAGTTCGGGGCTAACCTGGGCCTTAACCATTATATTTCAAAAACAATTTCGATTTCAGTTATGCACTCTAGTTCGTCTGAGGTCTTCTCCCACTTGATTGCCTTACCTTAGATAAAGTGTTTGCCCTCCATCGATTCAATCTATTTGTTAAGTGCCAAGATTTAGCTAATATCATTTTCCCGAGAGTGGGTGAAGTGACAAGTTAGTCACTTTCTATTTAGATTCGATGTAGGTAGCTAAAGGAATTCAGTGAGTGGGTTTGTGCAATTGGCTATCAGATTAGGTACTCACTTCGCATTTCAGCAGCGACTCTACTCATTCACTCCCTGGAAAGTGAAATTAGCTAAATCTCGGCTCTATAGGCTTTCTGGCAATGAACTAGGCTCATTCCTTCTGAAACTATGTTCACTAAGTTTTGCTTTTGAAGGCATCATTATTTAATACGAAAAATGTCCCCCATCACCTTCAAGTACTAGTCCCCATCCGTCCACGAAATTTTCTCCTTTTTGTGTAGCTTACATTTTCACATTTTCTTTTAACAAGAACAAATAGTTTCACTCATCTCGAAACCGATTAAGTAACTTTCAAAACGAATTGCACAGAAAAAATTCTATCCCGACCAAAAGTGGCACCCTGTAAACATCAATAAAATGCAGCCAAAAACCAATCTTTAAAGTACAGTGAAACACACAACGAACATAAAAATATTAAACTCACATTCAGCTCTGAGCTCTGCTGGAATATTTTGCTTCGTCATTATTATCTTCACCACCAACCGTTTTAGCTGCCTTTTCCCCTACCAATACCAAACGTTGGTAGATAACACATCTACCTAATGTACATAAATCCCGGCCACACATACACCCGCAATTCCACTTTAATGCATGTACAAGCTATGAAGTATTTCATTAAAATAGAAGCAACAACGACTAGGTACAAGTACACAAAAAAGAAACTGAATTACTTCAAGGGAACATGTTTGTTTGATTCCAAAAAGGGATGGCTGTGGCTGGCATTCCAACTCCGACCGACGCGACGCTCCACGACGTAGATTGTCGTGTAAACTTTTCTCAGTGTTTTCCACAGGCAAAAGCGTATCAGCAAAAGTGCTTCTACTTCTATAGCTTTGCTTTTGGTTGGCGTTGGCATTGGCATTTTCCCTTTGCCCTCTGGCTAAAGCAAAAGCGGTGCTTCTGGTGAACGACAAACATCCGTTTTGCACTACACTGCTGCTGTTCTACTTTTGCCTTGCCACTGCTGTTCGTCATCATCATCACCACCGTCATTATCATCTTCATCATCGTCGTTTGCTGTTTTCTCTTTATATTCGGGAATATCTGCACCGCATGCGGCATGTATCTATGTTTTGCGTGTATGTATGTATGTAATTACTATAAAGAAATACACGTTGATTCTCGTATCTTTGAATCTGCTGTATATAGATTCAAAGATACAGGGTTGCTAGCCCGCTTGTTCTTGGGCTTGCTGAGTCGGTATGTATCTGTTTTTTTTTTGTTTTTTCATTTCTGCTGTTTCTGGTGTTTTTGGAAACTAGGACTGTCTTGCCGTGGTGCTTGGAATTGCTTTCGGTTCGGCTTCGGATCTGTTTCATCTTTCATCAAATTTATGTACTGATTATACTGGCGATGGTTTAGGTAGGTACTTGGAGTTGGAACTGGATTTTTGTTCGTTTATATACTAGAAGATGTATATGGTGGACGCTTGTTTTATGCAGAAGGGTTGTCGCCTGCCCTCTGTTGTTGCAAATCGGCAATTATGAAAATTTGAACTTGAGCGAATTGCCGGTGGATGGCGCGCGGTATGCTCGACGACCAAGCATGGACGACACGTCTTCGATGATGATGATGATGTTAATATCCGCTTGGCAGCCTTGTGACTTATTAACATCAAAAACAATTAAGAGAAAGAGAGAGAGGAAGAGATTGCGAGAAATGGTAATGCAGTATGCAGCTGGATTATTATTATTTAAGGGGTGTTTAGGACAATTGAAAGGTAGCGGTTGCTTATGCTTCTAGCTTATGTTATTGGAAAGGAACTGTTTTATCGACTTGAACAATTAAATTGGAGCTGGTGTGGTGGTTCTTTTTTGATGTTTTAGTTTAACCTGACTGGTAGATAGGTAGGTAGGTAGGAGCAATACAATGTATTTTACCTGAAGATAAACGTTCCTCTTTACTACATACCTTCCTACCTTGGAGGGAAAATAATGTTTATTCGTTGAACTTCAAAAATGTGTATACCTAGGTATTTCTTGGCTTTCAATAAAAAATGTAATGAAAGTACCAATCGATTGGACCCATGTTTAATCTTTTTGAAAAAATTTTTCTTCTCTGTGGTGAAAACTGAAAACTTACAGACTTAATTTAAAGCCATAATTTAAAGCCATAACCGCATCAGTGATCGAGTGAGTGAGTCCCTTTTTCTTATTCTTTCAAAACTAGCTCTTTATTACAAAACATCGACTTGAGTTCGTTCAAATACCTACCTAGTACCTACCTACTGATGAAAGAATGTCAAATTGAGGTAGGTACTAAAGTGCCTAAAACACATAATTCAGTCACGTATTACTCTATCACGTGTGAGGAAATTCGGCCCCAGATGGGCAAGTAAGTGGGTTAGGTACCTATTGAAAGAAAGGTAGCTACATTGGTAATCGACCGGTAACTGGTCTAAGTGCTCCGGCCTAGCATCGACAGGCCTCCTATTTTAATTAATAAAATTCATTCGTAACGAATAAATTTCTTTTCTCTATTGCTTTAATTTTAGGCACAAAAATAAGAGTTTATCCACTTAAAAATAAGTATGAACTAAATTTCCATCGTTTCCTGAAAATTTCGAGAGGAATTTATGTTCGTAAGGTAGGTACTTAATCGCAATTCTCGATTTATTCGTCTTTCGTTGGTCGTGCTCATGTGAATAGCACTTAATACTTATTCCTCTGATTACAGTAGAACATCGATAAACCGAACTACTATAAAATGAACATCAATTGTTCGAATCAGTCCTAAGTGTAGCATAAAAAATGTCGTGGCAATTTTCTCTGATTGAGATGTTCAATTGAGTATTTTTGTAGAGCTGTTTGTTAAACTCAATAAAGTTTTTTCTATGAGTGACAGTTCAATTGTCTTTATTAGGTACCAGTCTATGTCCGATTATCCGAATCGACCCCGGTCCCAACTAATTCGGATAGTAGGTAAAGGTATGTCAGAAAGAATCATTTGGGAATGAGAAAGCCTAAAGCTGCCTAGAAACTTACTTCAGAAGAACCCACCTTACCTCAAAACCACGAAACACCTAAACCACGTAGTCGAATTAGCACGGCCTTAATAATGCCTCAACGCCTTCATTGTATCTACATGATCTCAAAGTGCATCCAAGTAGGTAATAACGCCTTGGCAATTTGACCTCATTACCCACCTACTTTTTACTTCTAACCACATATGAATGCACACACTCTACAAATTATATGGTGTGCTGTGTGCACCTAATCAATAGTGGGAGGACACTTACCACAACCCTTTGTGGAGACTGAAGAATAATATTTATTAAAGAGAAAGAGGGTATAACAAGTAATTGCTTGACTTTGGCTAAATTAACCATCGATTAACGTATGGCATCATTTCAATTATATCGCTATACGTTTTAGTGATGTACGATGCTTCTCCGTAGGAGGTAGAAATACCTAATTAGTTTTCGATGCAAGTAACTTGAAAGCAAGACAGATTAATAGGAAACCACGGTTGATTAATTTTGTTTTTCCTACTTTTTCAGCTCCGATTTTTTCTGTTTGATTTGGAGCAGTAGATGTCTTCATTTTCTCCGGCCTTCTATGATTGTGTAGGTTGTCTGGTTGCAGGTTGTAGCTGTAAGATATCTGAGTTAAGATGATTGTTTGAAGGTATTTTCCATCTTATGCGCTTTGTTTATAAGGACTTGACTAGACTGTGTCGATTGCTTCTGGTGCTGATTTAACCGAGATCGCAACAGTTTTTCTGAGCATCCTAAGCAAAAAACTAACAACCTAATCTGGGAAGGGCATTCCGTAAGTTTCTAAATGTCAGTCAAAAGACTTTTCATGTAACTTCTTGTATTTATCGTCCTATGTAAATTTTGGTGATTTTTTTGAGTTTCAAACACGTTTTTTTGTACTTAGGATTCAGACGCTAGTCGATTTAAAAATTACGGAATCCAGGAATATAAATATGTATCCCGAATTTTTTTACAAAAAAAAATTAGATATATTTTTTTGTTCTTTTTAGTTTCTGGAAGTATGGTATAGTTTTCGTAAAACTTATTTAGGTAAAGGAAAAGGTCGAGAGATATGGCACAAGAACTTAAAAGTAAAGCAGATTTTAATTTCAAACCAAAATATGTTAATTTTAAAGAACGAGAAATGTGAATTTTTATAGAACTTACAAAGAAATATATAAAGTGTCGAAACAAAGCTCGAGGAGAGCCTCAAGTATTTCAGGGATCAAAAATTTTACAACACTACACTAGGTACAAGTACATTTCATACAACAATTTTAAAATCATACATCACATACAATTTTCTGTTTCACAGATTTCATTGGAAAAATTGTGATGATGTTCGAATTGTAAAAAACAAAAAACAATCTGTATTTTTTCAAAAAGTTGAGCTCAGTCCTCGCATTTCAATAATTAAAAAATTCTGACCAACCAAAAGGGAATTTGAACTTCTGAATGTGTGAAGAATTGGAAGAGGTTTTGTTGCCGCTTTATGCTTCAGCCATTGATAAAGAAATATAACGAAAACGATGGTCTTTCTTTTTTAAATTTCAATTCAATAAAATGGTTTCATGGCTTATTACGTTCGCTCCTTTTTGTTGTTATTGCTTTATTGTGCATGTCATCGTATTCTGTTTCATTGGATTATCGACTGTGGCTAGGGTGAACTTCGAGTCGCATTATTGCGACTTTTAGACCTTAGATGTAATAGCTTCGTTTCCGAGATGGTCGTGCTATTCCCAGCTTTGGAAATCTCTCTTTAGGCTTTTGTTATATCTTTTGTGATAAATCTAAGTCGATACTTGTCATTCGACAAGGAATTATCCGTCACGTTTAAATATAGAGACAGAAAAGAAATGCTGTTGGAAAGAATTGGCGTTTTTTCCAGACATCTGACGGTTTTTATAATCACCAAAAGAACCTTTCGTGGTACCCGTGGCCTGATGGTTAGCATGTCCACCTGCTAACCCAGAGGTTCGAGGTTCGAGTCCCCCCAGTTCCCAGCAGAGGCAAAAATGTTTTTCCAAGGGTATCGCATTTTTTTTTTCTTCACTATCAGAACAGCTTATTTCAAGCTTGTGAAACAATGTATCTTTTCTCCAAGAGTTTTTTCACCCTTAAGTACTCAGAAATATGTATCACTGTCATCATTTAGCGAGGTGTTAGTAGTTAGTAAGCAAAAATTAAGTCTAACACACTCAAGACAACAGAGCTAAAAAATATTACAAAATTATTGATAAACATATACAAAAACAAATTAGAAAGGTAGCTACATATAAACGTAAAATTAATTATTAAATATGACAATTACAAAGATATAAGAAACATAAAAAAAAACATAGTCAAGAGAGTGGAGCTCTGGTTCGAATTAAGGACTTTAACGTAGTTTTACTAACATGAAAATCTATTAAATTTGAGTTTAAGTTTAAAACTTTTATCATGCGAGTAATAGGCTCATTCAATCCATAATTAGTTCTATGATAAGGACAGTGAAGTAACTCCAAGTTGCGCAGTTGGTATGAGCCCCGGTAGTTAAAACTTATGCATGCGAGCAAGTCAGGAGCATCAATTTGTCCTGTTATGAGCTGGTGAATAAAGACTAAATCATTATTTATTCGCCGATGCGAAAGCAGTTGCATATGCAAAAGTTGAATACGATGCTCATACGGTGGAAGGTCATAAGGATCAGTCCAAGGAAGTCCCTTGAGAGCAAATCTAATAAATCTTCGCTGTATACTTTCTATTCTTGAATTATGGACTGCATAATAAGGAGACCATACTTGAGAAGCATATTCTAGATGGGGTCGAACATGACAGTCATACAGCGAAAGAGTGACGTAGGGGTCCGTAAACTCCTTAGCCCATCTTTTAATAAAGCCTAGCATTGAGTTTCCTTTACTAACAATGTAATTGATATGCGATGTAAATTCTAAATTGGAACTAAAGTAAACACCGAGGTCCTTAATACTGGACACTTGCATAATATTTGATGAGAAATCGTGTAATTATGCAAAGCCGGTGTACGTTTCTTCGAAAATGTTATACTTTGACATTTGCTTGGATTGAGAATGAATCCATTTTTATCGCACCATATGGCAAAATTTTCAACATCAGATTGTAAAATAAGACGATCGGCTGCGGAGTCTATTTTCTTGAAAATTTTCATATCATCCGCGAAGATCAAAATTTCACTCGATGACAAGCTAAAAGTAACGTCATTAATGGCTAGAATAAAGAGGATAGGACCAAGGTGACTACCTTGTGGTACTCCTGAATGCGCCTTAAAGGAGTCTGAAAGAATGCTTCTAAATTTTACCACATATGATCTATCAGTTAGGTACGACCTGATCCAATCGACGAAGGTCGAAGGGAATCCATATGCATTTAGTTTAAACAATATAATATCGTGAGATAGTTTATCGAAAGCCTTTGAAAAGTCAGTATATATACAATCTAACTCTTGCCCGCTTTCAAGCGCGTTTGAACATTTATGAAGGAAGTATACAAGGTTTGTTACTGTTGATCTTTTCTGTACAAAACCATGCTGCTGTTTGCAAATTATATTTTTAATATCGAAAGTTAAGCTTTCGCGAGGAATCGGCAAGTCCTCCGTTAGTTTATTCATTGCCATGAAAAGCGCTTTCTCAATTAGCTTGTGAGAAATGCGCTAGGCCCAGGGGCTCCTCGCTCTGTTGCGCCACCCTATATTTATTTTTTATTTATTTTAGAAAGACCTTTAATGCTTCAGACAAAAAATGCAAAAAGCTTTCTCCATACTCCATAAACCGATGTAAGAGATTCAATCTTATTCGAACTATTTATTTTACGTTGTTACTTGGATAGGGCTGAAGTTTTCTATAAACGCTTTTAGATTCCGAAGCCCCGTTAATCATTTCAAAGAGTAATTGTTTGGCTGGCTGCGAAAAAAAGCGATTGATACATCATTTTTTTAATTTGCAGTTTTGCACACAGAAAGAGTTGACGTAGAACAACATGTCATTTAATGACTGTCTTTATGAATAGGCAAGAAAAGTGAGAATATTATAAGGGTCATTATCTCTCGTGGTGCCATATAACCCGACTTTACCCTAAAACACAATACATACATTGAAAAAATCAATAATCTCCTTAATTCTGAAAAGTTTTCAAGAACTATCAGGTGTAATAAGGTTTTTCATTCAATTTCAAACGGGAGAAAAGATCTATTTTGGTGATGGTTAGCATGTCTGCCTGAGGTTTGTTTTTCGAATCAGAACAAAAACCAAAAATGTTTTTCCTCGGTTATCGCTTTTAGCAAGGAATTAGCCAGTCCTCCGCTAATAAATGTATTCCCACATAAAAAGCTCTTTTTCGATTAGCCATTTGGAATCAGCAGACAGTTGCAGATCCCCACCATTCCCACCATTCCTTCCCAACAGCAATGGTTGTGAGAAATACACTAGGTCCCGGAGCTCCTCGCTCTATTTTGTCACTGTATTTATTGATTTATTTTGACCGTTCCTGCCGCCTCTTCCGTACGTAATTAAAGATAGATTTCTTCCATAGCAGATAGGCAAATGTATTGGAAAATATAAATATAGCTTCCAAACTCCTGAATAATAAGGTATTATACTCAGTTGTTGACCATTGGATTCCTAGAACACCCATTTAACACAAAACCATAATTTCATATTCCAAAATATCAGCTTAGTTGAGGAAATACTAAATCCCTGAATAACATTCTATATCTCCCGAAACAATCTGCCTGTTCTCCTCTTCTTAGTTCAAAACAAACAATCATCATCTTAATTCATCTCCCCATGTTATTAATATTTTATTACCCCTCACTCGCAATCGGATTTATTACAATTTTCAAGACCGCTGATGTGGTATTATCGCTAGCTGAAATAAATATTTATATTTCAGTACGGTAATTAAATCTAAACGGCTAACATTGAGTCTTCATCACAGTTCACATCAAGCACAAGCACAAGGGCAATGTCTCTTCATAGCGTTGATGTTCTTCTGTTTAACGATACCCTCGACGTAAAAGACTCATTCTTATAGGCTTGCTGGTGCCATGTCTGAATGTGGCACCAAATAAAAACTGTAGAATTGTATTTGAAGTGCAAACATTTATTAAACAATCCTCATCTATTTTTAATCGCTTGGAACGAAGGCAGCACAAGAATTGAAAAAAAAAGGAAAAAGAAAAAACCAACACCAAAGGAGCTTAAGAAATCGTTTTGCTTGTAATCTCATGTAATACGTAATTTTATTTGGACACGCAAGCTTCAGCCACCTACAGTTGTCATAACATAAGGAGTGGGACTTAAAATACTTGGGCCACCACCCCATCTGAAGCTTTTATAAACCAATTTACCTACAAATTGTTTCCTTTGTAATTGGACAAAATTGTCCAACGCGGTTTCTCATGCTTGACTTTATTTTTATTGCTGTCTGTGAATTTCTGGTGCTTGGATTTAATTGGTAGAACTTTTTGATATTGCCTTCGTTTGATTGTTTCAGGTCTTTTTTTCTTTTTTTTTTGTGTGTTGGCAGTGAAGCTTAATAACCGTTAATTTGGATACAGAGCACGTATATAAAACAAAGTTCAAATGTCGAGTGTCTGGTCTCTGACTCCAAAAGCAAAAAAAAGGAAACCAAAAGAATGTCGTGTGTGACTAAAAACTTTGGCAAAGCTGCATGAAGGTTTTGCCATGCTGACTGGGCATTGAGAAAAAAGTAACTTATTCAAAGAAGAACAAAACTCAAATTCTAAGGGAATGCCTACCTCGTTGATACACCGATTTTATCTCAACTCACTTTTTCATTGCGGTAATTATTTAAAGTCTACCAAATTACTTAAATTCGCATTAATGAGAACTCGTGAAATACTTAACGTTATAGAATCAGTGACTGAGATTATTGAAGTTTTCATGGGATTTGAATTAATATTGATCAACGATTTCAACAGTCGTCGACTTGGGGACTTTTACTGAGGATTGAGAATATGCCTATGATTGGCAGTGTGTTTACAGGTTGGTTTAAAGGAACTTTCTTCTTGGATAGTCTTTCAAGAAATTCCCCCACATCACTGCTAAAAAAGAAAGGAAGGGACACGTTTTGTTAGACGTTCAATGAATTCTTGTTGTAAAGAGCACTAAAGTGGAAATGGAAGTAAATTTTTTTTAAACTCATACAATATTCAAGTTCCAATTGGCGTAGTCGTATCTTTTGCTTTTTTGAAGAGCGATTCAAATACATCGTCTCAGAGGAATTGTTCGGCAGCGATGAATTTTATTTTTGATTTATTCACAACAAGCCTCTGCAAATAAACAGAAAATCATTCGATGACGGCAAATGTAATATTTATATTCCTTGTAGGCGGCGCTGTGCTGGTATTTGTTCAACTGTTAGCAATGAATGGTATGCATATTAAAATAGCAAACGATTTTTGGGCCATTTTCGTTTCAACTATTGTTTTCAAATTGCAATGCCTAAGGGACGACTGAGGATTTGAATGCCTAAGTTACATGTTGGTAGGTATGTGGACAATATGTGCACATACAAAGAGCTCTACAGATAAAAACTGATTTGGAAGCGTGAGGTAGGTAGGTACCTAAGTATCTCTTGAACCATATGTTCCTCGAGCAAAGAAACTGCGGACTAGTTTGAGAATTTTTTTTAAATATTCAAAGAGCGCTAAGGAAAATCCAAGTTCACCATCCTTGCAGCAGAACATACAAAAATGAGTTTATAAAAATTTATAAAGACAAAATATTAACAAAACTCAACGTTGCAAATTTGCTCCAATAAGCCTCCTCGAAACATAAAAAGGAACGAAAATCAAATTTTGCTAAATTTCAAAATGGTGGCCGAAACGTAAGTAACATGCTTTATTTCCACCTGCCACTTATCACGGTTCATGAGGCACTGCTAGTAGTTTACTTTGTTGTTTTTGCCAATTTACATGGCTTTTTTATCTCATTTGAAAGATGTTATAACATATTTCTCTTCTCGTCGTACCTGACCGTGTAGTTCAAGGACGTTCTTATATGGACAAATTTATTGTTCATATTCGTTTTTGTGGCCGAGTCAGCTTAGAATGAAATTCAACGCAATATTTTTCTTATATATAAATGTCGGTAGAGTACTAAATAATTTCTATCAAATACCTTTTTTCAAATTGTTTTGACTCCTGTTTTCTTATAATGACCACAATTATATCGATCGTCAGCTCTAACACTGGCAAGTCCACAGTCAAACGCTGTCAAGTGCATCGAAAGATCAGTCGGTAAAAGTCAACAGTCAAAGACTGGCAAGAAAATACCCAAAAGCTATCGAGAGGCCAGTGGAAGCTCAACACGAATTCCAAGAAGCACAGAACCTTCCTCTCAGCTTAATTAGCATCTAGTTTCCAGACCTTCCAGTCATAAGCGTCCTACAGACGATCAATGTTACTTGACAATATTACTTGAAGGAGCTTCTGTTCAAGTAAAATTGATCGTTTGTAGACTCTTCAATGTTACTGTCAAGTAAAATTGAAACATTGACGAAAATCAAATCTGATTTGGTTCTCATCAAGTTTAACTGTCACTGGTGTTGTTGTGTAGTGCGATTATGAAACTACAGAAGGAAAAAATTGTCAATTTTCATTGAACGTGTGGTGGCGATTGTTCATCAATTTTACTTGACAAGGGAAAACGTCAAAAATACTTGTCAAGTAACATTGATCGTCTGTTGGGCGCTATAGATATTGTGAACCATTTGGGAAAGCTGTACATGATGACAGATCTTATTAGCTGCTTGTACAGCAGTATTTTCGTTTTTTGACTAAGTCCACTATTTTTGTGCATCAGCCAGCGGATGAGCGCGATGGAAAGCATAGTTAGCTTTCCTAACAACTGCATTGGCGTGAGTGTTGAAACACAGCAGCTCCTAGAAGTGGACTCTTAGATATTTGACCTGCTTCTTTTGCTAGAGCTGTGTTCCTTCCGGAAGGTTGATGCAGATATTGTTTCAGTTTTTGGCTGATCGCGAATGTCGTCGTCGTCCCTGTATTTGTATTTTGATGCGAATTAGTTCGTTGCGGAGTTTATTTTGGTAGTACTCGAAAGCTTCCTTATGTACGGTCTTCAACTCTTCGAGATGCAATCACAGCTGACAGTGAGTGTAAATAGGTTATGGAATCGTCCGAAAAGAGAAGGATGGTTGTGCTTTCTGGTTGAGGTTGGTCCGAGGTGAAGATGCTAAACAGGAATGGACCCAGCTACTCGGTTGGGTCTGGTTGATGCCATGGTGTTGTCTACTTGCACGTAGAATGATCTGGAATTGAGAAATATAAATAAATTTTTTATTATAACGTCACCTTGTAGCTTAAGGAGGGGATGAAAAGTGAGTGTTTCTCCCGGAATACAAACTGTTAGTATATTCGGAGCAATGCTGTTGTCGTTACAGAATATATACTCATGACTTCTCCTATACCAGTTTGCCTTATAGAATTATCGGCACATACAGTGGTGGCCAAAATAATAAGAGTTGACTATAACTTTTTTTTTCACAATAGAATCTATGCCTTAAACCTTTTTAATTGGAGCAAGATATATATACGAATTTTCTTTGACCTGACTGTTAAACATTCCCAGTGCTACCAAACATTAATGATGGTCACTTGCAATGTACCGTTAGTTTTACTTAGAAATGTCAGATTCGCAATGGTCAAAAATATAAGAGTGTTGTGTAGAATTGCATTATTTCTGGTCTGTTTCACTTTCGATCGCAATTTAATTATTGAATTTACCGTTAGACTTGTGTTTAAGTGTTTAAAACGCATTAATTTTTTAAATAATAGGACGCGGAAAGCATTGCTCTGGGGAAGAACGCCGTTTGATCCTCCAACTAGGAGATCGAGGCAAAACATTCAGTTTCATTCAAGATGTTCTTCACCTATCTCAATGTATTGTGCTAAAGCAGCGAGGTCAACCAACAAATTTCATCGAAAAAAGAGTACGCCCCAAAAAACAACAACTTTGCTTGACAAAAGGATTGTAAGAGAGGTGTTAAAAATCCCTTTGCAACATCTAGCGGTAAAAAAGCAAATTTATCATTGGATATCAGCTCATGCACGAAGCACGATCGGCAGACGTTTGCAGGATAAAAATTTACTGGGTTGAATTGCGATGAAGGTTCCGTTACTAAGTTCGAAGAATATAAATCAGCGTATACGATTTGCAAAAGTAAATCTTTCACAAGCCCATTCCAACAGGAATTGGCAAAATGAATTTTTTAGTGATGAAATCAATAGGTATAAATTTATTTGGTTTTGATAGCAGAACTTATGTTAGAACTAGGGCCAATGAAGAGCAAATGGAAAAAATTGGTCTTACTCTTAGTATTTTGGCCACCACTGTATACCTAGAGCTTTGAGTGAAAAACATCGTGTTTAAAAAAATCGTGATCAGGATTTTACGGTGTTGACAGTTATTAAAAATTTTAGTATCCATATTCACTTTCAATACTGTTCAACTGCTTTTTCTGTGTACAGGAGGATCAATCGACGGATTGCAAATATAAATTTTTTATAATTGACATAAATTAGTATTGACTTTTATGAGAATTCGGCGAGCAAAATATAAAAACATAAACCTTTTTTAGTTTTAACTACAACACCATTGTAAATATTTATTTATCTACCGAAACCAATGCAAATATTCGTGACTTTTTCGTGCAGTTCGTGCAGGGATCAGGTTCTATGATTCTTTAAGTGAAATCCCATCAAAAAAACTTTTCATCGAACGTCTGGATCCTGAGTAAAATGTTTGGAACAGATAGCCGAACGTGACGACATCATGGTCTGCCAAGATCTTAAGTGTTTTTTTCCATAGAAGAAATATTCTCTCTAATACTTCAAGTTTTTCACTCAATCTACTGGTGTCTGCGTGGTAAAGCAGTGAAGCTGAAGTGGACCGTACATGATTGACCTTATCTACTCAGAGAAAGCGGTGCTCCATCACTAAGATTTTGAATATTTGTGGATAAACAAGAATGCCCTTGTTCGTTAAGGAAGATGTTAGTTTTAGAGTTAACTATAAACAGATTACCATAACTAAGTGTAATTCAGTAATTGATGATTTTGATACCAATCCTCAAAAAGGTAGTTCAATACTAATCGGAAGTGGCTGGCCTTTTTCACTCTTTCTACTACACAAGCAGAAATGTCTAGAGTTCCCACAGTTGGAAACTATTCGAAAGTATGTAACTCAATGGATTGTTCCAGAGTGTTGTAACTTCGTGTTCAGTTTTTTCAATTACCCATTTCATGTAATGGAAAAAGTAATGCATTTTTCCAAGTAATTGAAAAAAACACACCGCTTTACTTTTTTAGTAATTAATTACTTCAATTGTAATGCATTATATATCTACTTTTCAATTACAAATAAGTAAATAAATATAATTTTTTTTATTCATAGGCAATGGTTATTATTGTTTTAAATGAAAATAGTAGGTCGGCATTTTTTTAAGTAAAAAATTTTGCAACACAATAAGTTTTTGTTGCTATAATTTCTGAATTCAGACTCTCCAAATGCTACTCTTCACTATAAAAAAAAGAATTTGACACAGTACCTGTTCAATGCTTTAATTTTGTTCAATTTTGTTTAATTTTAAAAATGTAATTGAGCAAATTAGATGATCAATTACATTTTTGTTTAATGATTACTGAAAAAAGTAATCATTACAGCATTTTTTCAATAACTTGGGTTTTCAATTACATATAAGTAATTGTATTCCAAGTAATTGAGACTTTTCAATTAAAAGTAATGGGTAATTGAATTTTTCAATTACAATTACATGTAATGGTTAATTGAAATTTTTCAATTACAATTACAAGTAATTGTAATTGAAATTTTTTGTAATCATTATTTCCCAACTCTGTTAAGAACATGGTTTTGGTTGACTCCTCGTGTACATGCATATCCATTTTAACCGACCGTTTGATTTCAACGCAAATTGACCAAATTACAAAGCACGCTCCTCGTTTGCTTATTATTCCATATATGTTGCAAGTATTTAAAGCTTAAAACGACGACGACTGCCCCAAATTATTTTTATGTGTAGCACCTTTTAAAGGGGTTTTGAATACCCTTAATATGTTTCAACACAGTACGAGCTTTCATTAAAGGATATGACAGAAAAGATAGTCATTGAAAAAAGTGTGACACTATACAAAAAGTCATTATTTTGACTTTAAATAAAAAAGAAAATTAAGAAATTTTAAGGTAGTGTAACATTTCCGACAGAGGTTCTCTTTGTTCCAATTAAGTCAAATCCTTCAGCTTTAAATAAGCATTACCAGTTTGTAGTACGGCGACCGAAAACATTTTCATGCTTCCTCTACCTAAAACGTAGTTAGTAGATTCCCTTACATTCGTGGGATCCCAAAATTAACATTTACATATTAAGTGTCTCCCTTTCATTCATATTACTCCCCACATTAAGATAAGAGCATTCAAATTAAATTGACCAATGAAATTTTCTGTCTGTCGTCGTCGTCGCGTGTGTCGTCCGTCTGTCCTCAGTAGTCGCAGGAAGTCGGAATTGATATCGGACTCGTATACCTTCTCCGCACTCGCATTGTGGCTTCCACATCTCCCACTATATGCTCATACATACCTACATATAATACATTCAGTTTCGCACCAATTCAAATGAATAAATTTGAATTTTAACTCATGTGGCTTAGCTCATTTATACCAATGTCTTGTGGTGTGGTCTAGCTATTCACATAATTTACATACCTTAAGTCTTAGGACTTGGACTTGTGGTTACTTTTGTTTCGAAGTAATTAAGAAATGAAAAGTAAACCTTAAGTTCCGTTGCGTTTCGCCCACACTTTTCCAACAGTGAACATAAACTTGGAGAATCTTTTGAAAATAAATCTTTCAAATGTACAAAATTGAGAAGGGGTGGTGCAGACAGACGTCCACACACAGTTTCGGTGGTTTCGGATGCACATCAGAGCTCTCTCTTAAATGTAGTTTACAGAGTTGCTTGTCTTTAACCGCCCACAGCTAACGGCCCACAGCCAGTTTGATTCAAACTTTGCTATGGGTAATCGGAGACCACGAGCGAAAATGATACGCCACTGAGCACAAGTCATTTGCACTTTGTGGCATGGCAGTGTGGCTCATAGCCAGGATACGCTATGTATAGATGTATACGCCCTTTGCGTGAAAAGAATTTCTCCAGAGGCGCTTAAATGAAGAGAGTATAGCCCATATTTTAAGTACTTATACAAATTATCTAATGAATATGGAAACAGTTAGGAGTTTCGTCCTTATACCTACATTCTGAGGAAAACACTGCTAAAGGTTTAATTCAAAGAATTGAAATGCCTTTCAAGCATTTTCAAGCAGTCGCTGCACTTCATGATAAGGTATTATTAGAAACGAAACTTTAGGCATTCCTTCACGCGCTGTTTAAATTTTATTCACATTTATGTGTACACATTTGTCTAGAAAGTATATTGCTGCAAGTGTCACCCTCATTAATGAATCACGGTGAACTATTCACTTCTATGAAACACATCAAAACCAGGAAACTAAGAACACTCATGGTTCCGACTTGACGAAGTGTTTTAACGCGCAGAGAGTACAGCGTCCTTGGAGCTGCATCTTTCTAATGCTGAAATTAATTTCCACTTTTCGGAATAGCACAACTAACACTCTGGCTGAATTCTCCTTTTCATGTCAGCCTGTCTGTTGTAAAGAATGGCTGGTTGAGCAACTTCAACTGCGAAAAGGTTAATCGTTAAAAGGGGGTGGACTAGTCAAAGTCAGTTTCTTTCGATTGGACTTTATACCGAATCTAAATCACTATACACACACTAGTTGGGTAGTTGTTGGCACCCTTTTTTTCTGCAATTTGTTATGTGAGTGTGGATGACACGTGATTCATTAAAAACGCTTCAATCTTTTAGTCAGTATGTTATGTTGTTCCCTTGTTGGCTATTGACATTGTATATGTGCGCTTGGTCGGTGTATCCACTTAAAACAAACCAACAAGCAATCAATTCGAAAGTCCCTAAAGGGCAAGCAACTTAAGGGAAATGTAAAAACATGTAAATGTACGTTGCATATACGAGTAAATAGCAATGTACCCGGCTAAGCTTTATGTGTTTTTTAAATCGCCCATTCTTACTTTTATAGATAAAACGAAAAAAATGTCTGTAAACAACGTCTGTAATGTATAGGTACAACGAAAGGACACATTTTTTGTAGAAGGTAGAGTATGAGTTTCATTATTACGGATTATGAAGGCATCAGCATGAGTTTGCAAGGACCAAAGCAAACAATTTACGAGGGAAAATTATCTCATTTTTATGGTACTTTTCAGGTAGAAATGGAGATTAATTACATTAATTAACTTTATACGTCGAAAACCTCATAATTTTCGAGTAGCCGTATGTAATAGCGCGTTGTGCTGATTTTCACCGGAATATAGAGAAGAACTCCAACCCAACAGAGCATAGAAAACATCCTTTTGGTTTATAAAAAAACCTTCAGCCTCGCAACCGTTAACAACAGTCATTGTTCATTAAATCAATTGAAGCAAGAGTCTATTTGGATGGCCGACACCGCTAACACGCCGCAGCCGGAGTTGGTGTCTTTGTGAGCCTTTTGTTAGACGATAGCTTTAGAATCAATTATTCACTTTACATGAATACTGCGTAACCAGTAGCTGCGTCGCATATGATTTTTGTCTGTGGCAAGATCATCATTATCAACCATGTCAAAAAAAAACGGTAAAATTTACCGTTACGAAAAACACTCTTGGATCCTTCCCCTATCCTTACCCCTTTTATCGTCGTTGGATGAGGCTGCACAATGCTCGAAGATTTGGGGGCAACCAAGACCTCCATCAGCATATGGTCTACTCACCGAGCATTTCATAGGTATCGAGGGGAGAAAAAATTGCTTTGGAAGGCATTGGATCACTTTGGTACATCCCACAAGCGAGTAAATTTTAGAAACTCTTGTTCTGTTGCTTTTCCGATTCTATGAGCCTAAACACTGTTCATGAGGGCCTAATTCTTCTTCAGTGTAAGATATATTTACAATTAGACAGCATAATACTATTTTTGAATTATAAAACTATCAAAAAAGTCTAAAAAGACATTTAGGTTAAGAGTTTACGGATTCGCGCATGATTTCTATGAGCTTTCAATGTTGGTATGGGAAATGGTAAGCCAAATAGGATAAAAGTAGATTTGTATGATGACTGGACGTAGACTTTGCTTTCTTAAAAACAAGATTGTCTTTCTGAAAACGTTTCCTTTCCGCTTCAGAGGGTGGAGCCTTACAAGCGAAGTTCACTTTTACTCTTATACTTTTCAACGACAAAAAAAAAAAAAAAAAAAATTCACCTAAAATTATCTCTTTTCAATAAACATGCACTAGTATTCCCCACAAGTGGATCGCTAGCCTTAAGCAGATAATCTGGAAAGTTGGTAATCCGGCTCGAAGGACCACTTGTTTAAATAAAAATGTACACCTTGTACTTGATAAAATGAACTGCGCTTTATTGTTATTTCTTAAGTCTATTTATACTATTACTATATTATTATTTTCTTATTCTTTAGGTATACAATATTCTGTCTAATAATCAACTTCCATATAAACATTATTTAATTGACCTCAATATGTTTTATTGATATCTGAAAAGTTGCTTAAAAGGTATTTATTGTGTAATACTTATAAGCAGATCCCTTAAAGATCAAGATGTCTCGTGGTGTACCGAAGAAGAAAAACAAGTAGGAAAAAAGGCAAAATAATAAGAAGAAAGAAGAAGGTGAAGATGAAGAAGAAGAAGAGGAAGAAAAAGAAGAAGATGATGAAGAAGAAGAAGAAGAAGAAGAAGAAGAAGAAGAAGAAGAAGAAGAAGAAGAAGAAGAAGAAGAAGAAGAAGAAGAAGAAGAAGAAGAAGAAGAAGAAGAACTAGCTGCGATGCATTGTTTGGCTTAAAATGCATTGTGTGAACTCCTGAAGCGTTACTCGTATTACTTTTTAGTATATTTACGGACAACAGAGCAACCTTAACAACATCAAGAAATATTTATAGGAATCTCAAGCAAACGCGTGTTGAACTGTTTAAATTAAATTATATGCCTCATCGAGATGACTTGCCTCAAATCTGTAATTTGTGTAACAGGAGAGAAAACGAGGCAATCTGCCCCATGTTACAAAAAAATCCGACGGCTATACTTCGAACAAAGCACTCTCTCTCGAAATGAACTGTACGAAATTTTGAATGGATCACTAGGATGGTATAACCTTTTCAAGTACTGCAAACATGCCACAAATTACGGAAACAGCTTCTCAACTTAACACTTTAGTTTCACCAGTTACCACAGTTAAAATTTATTTTTTGTGTTTAAAATCAATCTAAAATTGATACAAACAAACGTGCTATTTTGTGTTTCAAATCATTTTAAAACTGATTGATTAAAATTCTTTTCCTGTTGGCTTCACCTTTAAACCTTTATATCAATATAATTTATACGAAGAAATCATGTATGTAATCAGTTGAATGTTATTATTTTTCAACTCTTTTCTCTCTTTAAAATGATTAAACCTTATGTTCATATATAAATTAAACTTACAACATAAAAGTATTTAATTAATTAATTTTGTAAATTTTTAAAATTTTTTTTATTTAAAAAAAAATGAAATGTCATTTCTGGCAAACGGCAGCGAAGCCATGTCATTATTCTTATATTCTTAAGTATCAAATTATTGTCAAGCATTTTTTTAGAAAATAAAGAATTTATCTATCTATCTATCTATCTATCTACTGCAATCTACCGAATTTCACTTGTCCGACATACTCAAAAATTATTCAACACCAGGTGACTTTTTTTTGGATTGGACGTCATATTATTTCCATCTAAATTACTTTCTGCGGGACGACATCCTAATTTCATTCTATTTACGATAAATAACATTCTAGAAATGTAACTATGCAAATTTAGTTCACTTCGTTCAAAATATTTGGTTAGCTCCAACAAGAGCTTAACTAATATCAAACTGTCAGGCCATGTGCACTTATGTAGTAACGGAAAGGTGTACGAAAATTTGTAGTAGATACGATTAAAGTTTGCTGATTGCTTGAGATTTTGTGGGTCCGCCCTAATCGATCTTTAAGCAAGCTTCATGGTTGGATCACTTTAGGATGAAGCAGATCAATACGGAGTGCTGCGATCAAGAAGCTCCTGTCGCCGTTAAAGTGAAAGCTGGAAAACAAACGCAGTAAATCAATAATCAATAATAATTTTTCGTTCTTATACATTTTATGTAATTTAATTATCATTGAACAGTTTGTGGTGATTTTTACTCTACGATAGATGATTTCGATTACCAGGAATCTATACTTTATACATCACATAGGTACAACATTGCGTCAAAATGCTTTCGAAATAGGTAATACGTTTTAAATGCAAAAATGAAACAATGATTCGGATGCATTATCTCTGAAGAAGATCTCACTGCGCTGAATTATTTATTGCACCCTTACTCACAATAAAATACAATGTAAATTCAATAAGGATCTAGCCATAATCGTGTTTGATGTCTTTTCGCTTCTGTTTCAGTGTCCGCAAAAGCAAATTCTTATGACATGCACTTGCTTTTCTCATTACGTAAACATCCTCCGAGTAGTTGTACGGATTTTTGAAAGATTATTTGTCTGGTTCTCACTTTTGAGCTTTACACAATCATTTTGCATATGATTTCACTTGGAAACACCTGCTCAATTTATCAAAGGAAGATTTTTACAAAGATATTTAAGCACGCATTCATCTGCGCAGATTTCACTGCGATCAGCACTATACGAACTCTGTACAGTGTACACTACAAATCGCTTTCGATTAGTCTTTTATTTCACATTACACATTTCGTTTGCTTAATCAAATAGACATATTTATGTACATATGTACACATGTAGATACTAGTAAAATTTTAGTATTTAAACATTGAATTCGAGAGAGAAGCCCTATAAAAGTTTGTAATACCACTATGCTTGAAAACGTTGTTTCTACCTTTGTGTCTACGCATATCAAGAACAACGCAGAAGATATCAACATAATATTGGCTGATTGAAGGAATACCTACCCATACTGTTCCACATCCCCTCCGCAATTCCTAGTTGCCTGGTGACTTACACCATAATTTAGCGCATGGGCCACTGTTCTTTGTAACACATCACATCATTTGCCATTCACATTTCAAGAGCAAGTTTTTCCAAACTTGAAATCCTGGGGTGCGTCAGTCAATGTCAATGAGCACTGAATTAAAGCATGCTCAGCTGACTCCGCAAGTTTTAAGGTAAGAATTAATAATTTTCCATCAAAGTAGGTACATACTCGCATATTCGCAAGACTTCCATCAATTTATCTGGCAGCGAAAATCTTAAAATTGTTCCCTCGGATTATTCAGACACGGCTGGCGTGTACGTACTTCATTGCAAAAGCAAATGCCTTTGTTGATTAATTCGTGTGGCACGAAAATTTATCGCAACAAAAATATCTCATTCCACATTGAATGCCAATAGAAATTAACAACTTTTCTTGGTCGACAATAAATTAATCAACCAGCGCAGAGTGAGTGCGTGGAAAAATAAAAGAACAAATATCTGAGCGCTGAGCCTACACACTACTACCACCAAAGTCCATCGAACCGCATCCAATATCTGTTACCGAGCGGCCTTGTGAGTTGTGATGTGATGTGAGTTGGATTTCTGTAACTGTAACCTCACTGCATAGGATTACATTTTACGAGCTTACACACCAACACACACAGCTCTTTCTCTCATTCATTACATGTTTTTAGTTGCTCCCATGCTCTGGGCTTCAACTCCGGCTCCGCTCCAGTCCTCGAGCTTGACTCGAACTCGATGCAATGTGTTTAAAGAGCTAGAAACAGAATCACTGCGCAGATATACGAGACCGACATTCGAGTTGGTATTTTCCCCAAAAACTGGTTATGCCATATGTGTGTCCCAATAGCATGCCTATGGGACAACGTTATTTATGGCCATGTTTATTAGGATGTACCGCACCATGGATGACAACTCACATACACGAGGCATCCAGTTAACCGAACAAAAAGTAATAATAAAAAAAGAATATACCTACGAAATGGATATAAAATATAAATATCGTAAATGCTGTCCAAATCTTTGAGCCAATTGACACGATATTGTGATTTATTTAATTTACTGCATGTCACGTGATATGCGAACGTTACGTTCGAGCTGACAATATTGTGGTGAGATCAAAGAGCTTTTGTCTTGTAACTTTTATGTTGTGTTGGCTGTCTGTACCTACACATGGGGTTCATTATGGAGGAGGATGGTATAGGTAATAGTATGTGCTTGGGGCAATTAAAATTTAATTGACTGTTATAAG
Organism: Melanostoma mellinum; assembly: GCA_914767635.1. Lineage (NCBI taxonomy): Eukaryota > Metazoa > Arthropoda > Insecta > Diptera > Syrphidae > Melanostoma > Melanostoma mellinum. The sequence goes on along the minus strand of OU612059.1, from coordinate 228,533,915 downwards.
GATACGAGGTATAGGTGTACGACAGCCATTAAAAAAGGTTAAATGGCGTTGGCCAGGCTTTTATTGTTATTTTCACACAAATTAATTTACCTTTTCGTTAGTTTTTTTTTTTTTTTTGGTTTTTGCTTGTTTGAATTACCTCCGGTGTCTACACTTTGCACGGCAAGGTGATTTATTTTCAGGGGTAGTAAGCATCAATTGTAAACTAATCTACCTCCCTATAAGTACTTAAATTAAGGATTTTCCTTCATAGGACTATGGAGTTACAAATAAGATTTAAAGATTTAAGGTTGCAAGACTAGAGCTGATTAAAGTTTAAGTCCTTAGATTATTTATTTAACTCAGCTTGAAGGTGGGCAGGTCAGCTTTGCCAAAAGATTTAAACTTATAGCTCTTCAAGAACAGCAATATACTTGACAGAAGAAGCGAGCAGGTAGAAAACCATTGTATGAGGCTCAAATAACTTGATCGAGATTCCAAATGGAAAAAGCTTCTTACATAACAAAGGTATTGCTTATCGCACTGGCATTTTCAAAGATTTAATCAACGCCACAGCTTTTCTGGATTTGAAAAAAAAAAAACAGACTTAGACCACAGACGGTAAACTTATATATATATATTTTTTTAAGGTTGGTTCTTGATTCTTGAATAAGCACATTTGAATAAAATAAGTAAGGAAATAGAGTGGCGCAACATACTTATGGAAACCTTGACCCTAATCCATTTCAACGATCTTCAATTTTATGCCCAATTTCGAAAGGCAAAGCTTTCCATTACAGTGTTTTACTCTCGGACGACTTGACTTAGTTGTAAAAGGAAATACGAAGCAATTTTATGTTTATGACGAGATTCAAATATTTAATCTCTCACGGCAGGCAGACATGCTAACCACTATCCCACGGGTACGACTTGAATGAAGATATGTGTCAGCCAGACACAGGCATTGCTTTCGATGCAAGTTGAAGATTCTTTCTTCATTGATCAACATAAGTCGGGGTCTACTTTGGGTGACCAGATTATTTCTCAATGAAGAGAGTACATCAATAGGAGTCTGAACATAAACAGAGAAACAAGAAGGCTTTTCTTGAGATGTTCGCTTTGCAAAAACGAAAAGGAAGTTCTTAAATCATTGAACTGAAAAAAGAAAAACCCAACATGTGCGTTGTTGTTTCAGAGATAGTGACTTAGAAACATAATTCTTTTTTAAACTTAACTTAGTTCTTATTGGTTAGTTTTGAACAAAGGAAACACAATAAAAGGCTAAAAAGAAAATATATTCTCTTTAAAGAGGACGTCTTGTCACCCTAGGGATACCTCTTATTCGGTCTTCTTCTAAAGATTTTCGAAGACTCACCAATTTCGTGCGTGTTTATTCATCTCGCCATTCGTACTCTTCAAGATTGACTCATTCTGCCGTAAAGCTTATAGGGTGTGTTTTCACAGACAGAACTGAAGAGCAAAGAAAACTCCAAGAACCTTTCTTTCTAAACGTCTGAATGTCTCAACAGACCAGGGCAAACGAAGATTGTTCAGAAGTATTTGAGGGTCAATGTTTGCATAGGCTAAATAAATGATACCATCTAGCATTATTTCACACACCATTCAATAGTAGTGCAGAATAGCAAGGAAACCACTGACGGATCCAAAACAGTTTTAGTGAGGACTTTTTTTTTGAAACTCTCAAAGTAACCAGTTCATCCAACTTCCTGGAAATGGCAGCGTCTTCCAGGCTGAGATCCTGGCAGTAACGACAAATGCTTAGTAGGTTGCATTGTTAGCAACATAGAACATGCCGACGTCAGCTTATTGTCAGCCAAGCGGTAGTAAAAATTGTATTTATCTTTGAAGTACAATTAAATCTTGTTTACAGGAGGCTCTAATAGATAAGGTCTCTTGACATTCAGAACTGTTGACTCCTTGACCACTGTGAAATGCCAGAAAAGTTGATGAATTTGAAGTACGGGATCAAACAATAAGAAATCAGGAAGAAAGTAACATGAGAACCAATCGAGTCTATGAAATAAGTTGGACTCCTGTATAATACTCAGGACTCAGGTATCTATGGCCATAAATCGATGTGACAGCACCTTAGACTAATTGCGCACAATAACCCCAGTTAGTGAAGGAGCCTATCGCATTTGAGATATTTAAAGGCCTCTGGATCGATTCAAAATCCATTATTTTTCTCCTTATTTAATTTCCTTAATATTGAGAGTCATATAATCGAGGCCAATACATTGGCTCGAATCAAAGTGCGACGGAAAGAGATCAACATTTTCTTTCCTCATCCGCTTAAATGACCATCAGGTCTTTATAAAAAACAAGTATACCTATCACTTTTCTTTTAGAAACGAGCCTTGTTTCTTAGCTGGATTCTTAGCCCATAGAAACAGTGACAATGCGACATTTAAAGTGATCCTCGGCTTGATCTCCACTCTGATGATATTTTTGGATGTCTCGCAAGTTCTGATTAAAGTCTTATGTCACGCTTTGTTTTATTCATCAATACTACAATTTACAATTGTTTCTTCCTATTGAGTCCATCTGAGTAAGCAAAAAATTGTAGATTTTAAAGGCTTAGGTTGTGTTCAATTCTTTCATGACGGATGGAGCAAAAGTCACATTGTAGTAATTAGTAGCCTTGCCGAAAGCATTTACGGAATCAAAGTGTCCGACATTTCTTTCAAAAAAGACTGGTTCTCCTGGATCTCTAGCCAACTTGATGAGATCAACAGCGAAGCCACCTGTACCTTCAGTTTCATTTGAATGGTTTATTATAACTGACAGCGTGATTTATATCACCATCGAAGTCAAGCGGTGTCTTGAAGTGTACTTTTATGATCCTGCGGCTCTATACAATTGTATTTTAATGTTGTACACTTGAGTCCAAGGTTTGCCACCTTAGTGCGATATTTTTACCTTATGGTTCACCTTTCGACATTCGTTTTTTAAATGACATCTGTCAATATCGTCCAACTAGCGCTTATTACGCTCCTTTCATTTCTTAATAAATATTTTATTCTGTCACCTGTTGAATTCTCTCTTCCTCGTCGAAACATAGGTTTCATTTTGGCAGTCATATAGTCGAGTGAAGCTCAAAACCACAGCCACGGTTCTGGTAGATCTTCGACATTCGAGACTGGTGCTGTTGGTGGAATGGAGACAATTGCAGGCATTGATAAAAGTACTGCTTTTATTTTTATAGTTTTCTGACAACATAGCGTTTCACAGCATTGGTTCAGTTTAAAGGACCTCTCAAACCAAATTATTTTTGCATTCATTACAGAGGCAGTACAGTTATCAACATTAAGTTATACAGAGAAATACATATGACCTACAACGACACCACAAAAAATATCCATAGTTTTCATACACTTGAATTTTCGTGATGGCAAAAATGATGACAAAACAGGGTTTCAGCCGTTGCCGCAATTCCAAAAACGCTTTGATTTGAAAACATCTTTAACGTAAACAAGATACCTTAATAAGTTTCTTAGCGAGAGGGAAGTGATATATCATGCATCTAAATCACTAAAGGAGTATTTTGCCCAGTCTAGTTCTAAGTTAATTTTTTGACCCCTACGAGTTATTAAGAAGGTAAAAATGAAGAAACATAATGCCACTAGAAAACAATTTCAGCCCTGCTAGAAAATTGATTGGGATAACATTGCGATCCGTTGCTCCATAATGTTGGCTATAGTTAATGCCCGAAAGTGTCATCTAAGATCCTCACTTTACTCTCAACTGTGATTTTTTAGCTTTTCATTTCGGTCGTCCCCTTGAATTCTTCGCCTCACTTTGGCAGTTTCTACTCTTGGTCAGTAGGTACGCGGGTAGTTTGATAAGGTTAAGGCTCACCGCAAATAAATCCTTTCTTTATTCTGATCTGTGTATGTTTCTTAGCTCCTTATTCTAGTTCTTAGATCTCCTCGTTGTTTCACCCCACGTTGGGCGCCACTTTTTTCTCTTCATCCAAGGGGATGAATTTTTAATAGAATTTTTGGATTTCAACGCAACTAACCATTTTAGTATATCTAGCTTGAGAAAAACGAGTATATCCTTTCTAAGAAGAAAAGATATGTGCCAGAATTTTTTGTCAGGACATGGAAGCATATAAAAGGCAAACTTAACATTGACCGTATAAGCAACTTGCTTGCCAACCAGTTGAAATTTTGTTCTATATGCTCATTGTTTGGTAAAGTTTTTAAACTTTCTCAGCTATATAGTTTCAACATTCCTCTTTTTGCTCTTTAATCGAAACATTCACCTTTTTTTCTTTTCTTTTTGAACCAGAACCATAATCCATAATGTACTTTGCTCCTGAGGGGATGCTCATGCATTTTTAATTTGTTTTATTAAAGTAATCTAAATGGAGCCATTTTTTTGCCACACGAAAACATCTTTACTGATTATGTAGGTTTCATAACGGTGTCTCTGTTTCACCTACATTATGAACTCTGTTCTGGAACTAAATTGGATTAGCGATCGATATGAAATCTATTACCCCTATGGGGTTTCAGCTATTGCGCCATAAGATTGAAAAATATAGTAGCGAGCATGCAACATCGTATCATCCATGGAAAATCAAAATATTTCCTTATTCACACAGTTGCACTCAACCTCTTGCGTATACTACCAACTAATTCGATAAAAGTGAATTACAACCTCCGTCGCGCCACAATGTTGAGCCGGAAGGTGTTCATATACACGACCATAACTCAATTAGACATTTCCAATTAGCGGGTATGCTTTTAGTAACTTTTTCCTCATTACTCCGATACACAACAACTCCATCACCAGATTGACTCTACCTACGTCAACGACTCTACCGCTTCATTTTCAAACATTGCACCCCAATTTTGTAAGTGGATGTAAAAGGAAATTTTAATTACCTCGTGACTTTTATCCCTTTGTTGCGGTATGAAATATAACTTTCGCGAGACATTAAGAAATGTCTCATAAGACCACATCTTAAGACGGTCCGTGTCCGTGTCCGTGTCCATGGCCGCGTCCCTGTCCATTCTCAAAGAAAGTCCTTCGGGATGCACCGCAATCAAAATAAATATTAATTTCCTGTGCGCCAAAGTGTCTTGGGTTTTTTAGAGCAATAAATTAAGTGGAAAATTTAAATGATGCCAATTATGATTACGACGCGAAAAATGAAAGGCAAAAGAACTTTGTCAACCGCTGGCGTTGGCGTTGGCGTTGGCTGGTTGGACGAAGGTCCTTGTAAAGAGGATTTGTCATTCCTTGAATAATAAATATTTATCTCGCATTTTTTTAAAGAACAACTAATGCACACAAACAAAAAATTCAATCTCTATTCAAGTTGAAACGGTTCTCTTTTTATTCGCATTTGTTTATTCAAATCCTCAATGGACCAGAAAATTCAAATAAAATCATTTTGACATGTGACAGACAGGGAGGGGGGAGGTTTAAACTTTCCATATGTGTGTGCAAATGGCACATCCGCAGGTTTTTTTTGTATTTTTTATTTTGTCGATATGGTAGACGGAAATATCTTCCGAGTCGTTTGAATTCAAGTACATGTATCCCGATAAGAGTGAAAGGCGACAATTTGAATCCCTTTTGTGAGCTTTTTCCGCCAATAAAAAAAAACTGAACGTGAGCGATAAAATCCGATCCGATTTGGTGGACATGATGGAGATATTAATGCCAAACCAAATGGAACCTTCGAGACGGTGTTGTTATACAATTTGTTTTGAGTTATTTAGGTATATCCTTGCACCGAAAATATATTCCAGGTTTCGTACAATCCTGAAGAAAGTACAAGCAGAAAGGATTTAATTATCAAGTCTTCACTAACTACTATAAAAACAGGAGGTCAAACAGGTGTTGTGTGACCTCCTAACAGTCATCCTGAAACTGCCTCCTTATTTAAGGACACCTTGAACTGTTTCTCTTCTGATAGCACTTCTTGGTACTCATGTTTGGAATAACAACGCTGCTAAGGCATTTACGTAGCACTGTTAGGTAGTTCTTTTTGGAATTTTTTATGTCTACCGCATATTTCTACAGTGATTGGGACAACGTGTCCTTCCTTTATGGTTAGCAGCATCCATGTCGGAAAAACTCTATACCTATGCCGACGATGCTCGGCATCGGGCCGGGCCGACTAGAATACCCTATCAAAGAAAGACTCCTGCTTCGCGAAGGCATCTGCGGTGTCCGTGGCAGATCTAATAATCTCACCGAACCTATATCACAACTGGTGTAGAGTTGTGTGTGCATAAACTTATAGGGAGTGAGTATAAGAGTCAGAGATATAGCTTCACAAACCGGAGCACTATACTCACTTCTGCATACAATCTTTTCTCCCGGTTTGAGTGTGGCATTGTTCTCCGATTTGTCGACGTCATGTTTGGTCCTTTTGTGGCAGCGCGACGGGTTGGCTCAGCGCTAACAAATCCTTTTTCATCATCGTCTCAGCGATGTGGGGTGGGTGGTGGTGAAGATGGTAGATGCTAGCTGATGGAAGCACATTTGGTTGGCATCCCAAAAAGCATCTATAGTGGAAGGTACCTAGGTACTACTATAGGAACGTAAAGTTTTTGGATGGATTTAATGAAGTTTCCTCGGGCACTTTTTGCGAGTTCATAAGATGAGACAGACGGAATGCATAGGACTTTCAAATTGTCGTCGCTCTGTCGTATTCTGTTTTGTTTTGTGACTTATACGGAGTTGGAGTTACAATTTTATTCTCTCCGGTACATTGTCCTTTCACCAGGTGGAGCGCAATGGGTGACTGGGTGATATCCGTGTCGTGTTTCTTTAGAAATGGCGAGTGAATGCATAGCCACGGTCTTTGTTTGTACGCGACTGTGTGTTTGTGCTTTTTTTGCACGAGTATGGAATGAGTTATACGTTTATTTATTATTTTCATTGCAGACACATTTATGCTGTTGAATGCCTTCTCCTTTTTTTTGGAATGTTTAACGGGAATTCGTTAATGGAGTACCGCATTCACAAGCTGAAATAAACCACTGTACACTGTGAGATTTTATAAAAATAATTCGGAGCTGTTCTTTTAGGGAGTGCAATGAGCTCTGGGGCAATGAATTATTGTGTTTTAATTATTTTGCTGTTTTTAAATAAATATAAATGCCTAGCCGAGTTTAATGCACCTACCTATACCTATTGAGCTTGGGCAATTCGCAAAGTGCTTTAACAGAAAATGTATGTACCCATTTGGTGGAATTTATGGGGATTTCCGTAGTTATTTGGAACTTTTGGAGTTCATTAAACCGCGTAATTTTCCCGATTTAAATTAAGAGACAGAAGCATTTTGTGGATTATAGTAAGGCCATAATAGAAATGCTTTTGGTATTCAAATTATTACGTGCGAGGCGGTGTAGGTAGGCACCTACTTTAGAAAAATGTAGGTAACTACCTATGTATTTATCATGATTGAATAGTGAGCGTATCAGAAAAAGAAATCAAAGGGTATTTTTATGTCAAACGATCACAAAACACATGTTCCCTGAGACTAATTTTTCAATAACAAAGAAGCCATGAAGAGTTCACGGTTTTATATTCGCATTTTACAGGGGATCCTAGACTTACAAAGCAATGGACTTCTTCGAAGGTATGTCGGGCTATTGCGACATTTTGTCCGCGATTTATCGAAATTTTACTGTCCTTGTTGATAGCATTTGCTTAGATTTGTGCTCCCAAATTTCGAATAGTTTTAGAAATCAAGCCTTTGAAATCTTTTACAGACCCAAAATATATGCATATATGTAACAATACTTTATTCAGCAACCGTACCACGTTTTCAAATTTTTCTTATCACGTAGCTTTCAGAAGGTTCTCTCAATTAATAAACAGCGTGTCAAACAACAAATAAGATTCATCAAGCAATGCCTCGTCCCAGTTCTGCCTAGCCTCAAATTGGAAAGATGAAAAAGATAAAATCGTTTCCGGATTTTTGCATATCGTAACATCGTACATCGGTCCGAAATGGTCAAACCGTAGCTCCGAGGCGTCCAATCCACATTTTGGCAAAACTTCATTGAAAAAACGTTAAACGTTGTTTAAGTGTAGGGCGAATAATTTCGCAGGGGTATGATACTATGCCTTTCTGTCAATATTTCGCTAACAGTGTCGAAATAACCTTTGATTTATAAAGAGACCACTAGATGGCCTAGCCTCTATTGGAAATGTATTGTATCTTTTTTACTTTAATTTATAAACTTGAGCACTTTTCAATCAATATAATAAAAGGCCTTTATCGGGCATGCCAACAGTAGATTTTATATCCAAATGATAAGGATTCAACTGGGGAACCGTTGTGATTCCTTAGAAGACTTGCATTTTGTAAGGGTTGACGTCAAAAAAGTGTTCTATCGACTACCAGGAGATCGAAAACGAGTGGCCCCCAGACAACGTGGAGTTCCTGAGGCCTATGTGATTGAATACATATATGTATAAGGGAGCAGTGTTGAAGCTGTACTCACCGAAGGATTCCAAGTCACAGTATAAAGCTCTTTGTTATACGTCCTTGACTAAACCTGCTGTAAGATGACACCAATTATCGAGCTAGCGTAAGTATAGGATGGATGAAGTATAGAGAAAGATAAGTAGTTTTTTTTTTGTATAGAAAAATGCTCCTAAGCTGACGAGAAGAGTTTATACTTCGGTAGTCCGTCCAGAAACGGTTTACAATGTTGGACAATATACAAAATGTCTGTTAGAGTAATCTGACAGCATTTAAGATGATGAAAATGCTATGTATGACAGAAGGATTAACAAAGCTCTGATCGTTTTTGAAATGTCTATCGACCCGTGGAAGACTTCACTCCAAAAATAACATCTTGGAAACATAGCATGGCCGGCACAGTACGTATTATCATGTTCAAATGAAAGATCCAGAGGACCTCGTCGAAAAGGTAATCCCATTTCCCATGCAACGTTCAGACATAATACCAAAAGAAAAAGAAAATCGGTTGATCTCAGACATGGAACAATCCAAAACCGGAAGGCTTTCCGACGCTTTCTGTCGTGAACGCGGAGGTTTGTTACCTTTTTAAAAAACATCTTACAATCGGAACGGGTTTTCAAGGCGCCTGGGATGCATTTTCGACGGGTATCGCCTTTCGCGAGGAATTGGCAAGTCCTCCGTTAGTAAATTCATTGCCATGAAAAGCGCATTCTCAATTAACCGTTCGGAACCGGCGAAAAAATTGTCCTTTCCCTCACAAGGCATGGTTGTGAGAAATGCGCTAGGCCCAGGGGCTCCTCGCTCTGTTGCGCCACCCTATTTATTTTATTTATTTTCGTCAAGCCAAACGCTTCTAATTCCATATGTCGAAGAGAGAGTGGTTTTTTAAACCAGCAATACTCATTTTTTAAGGATAGGTGGTTAGATATATGAGTTACTTCAAGACCAAATTAAAAGATTGAAGACTTTTAATTGAATAAGCAAGATGATCTTCATTTTCATAAAAAAAAACCCTTTCCATTAGACAGGGTAAGGTACATAACCTCCATACTTACAACAGCCATACGTTTACTGATTACTGATGGTAGCTGAAGCTTATGAACAGTATTTTCCCTCCTTAGACATTATATCAAATAACCAAAACAGCGAAGACCACAAAAAGTATTGTTTAGTAGGAAAGGAAGTCGAAAAGAATAATTTCATTCCAATTGTAAAAAAAATATTGGAAATTTTATAAAGTATCTTGAAAGTTTAATCCACCCGAACTACGCATTAAAAGCTTTCAAGGCTTCCACACAAAATTTACTTAACTTCTACAGTGAAAATATTTAATATTATTTTAAGCCATGTCTGAATACAATATTTAAAAACAATAACCGGAATAGCCCCAGGTACTCGGAACGCAAGGCCGCCTACCTCACATGAACATTATAAACGGCACTTATTCGCTTCCTGTATAAGATACCTTTGTTTGCTGCAGAGCTCAATACGTGCAAATAAATCACACAATCCCATGTAGCTCTTTTATTCTCACGTTCCGCAGCAGTAGCAGCAACAGCAACCAAAGCCAAACCAACCAGCAGCTCTGGCAAAAAGATTAGCCTTCAACACGAAACCACCAACCATCACCTATGGACGTCCTATGACTCCATGCGTTCGATCAGACGCTGACTTTCAGTCCAAAAAATATCGAAACGGGAATCGAAGAAGAAAACTCTCGGCACCATCAGAAACTCTCTCAGCATAATAATGCACATAATCACCTGTTTTTGCTTAGCCTGATGTGGTAATGGTAATAAAAGCGCCCTACACAACCTCCAGGGCTTCCTCCAAACAGTTGTTGTTGTTGTGCCATGCCCGTGCGCTAACTCTGGCTGTGCTCTCTCACGTTTTTTTGCAATCGCGAACGCGACCCGATATAATGTTCTCTGAAATTCGTTGACGTGAATTTGCTGCCTTATTAACATTTTCTTTCATTATTATTTTTTTTAAGGGTGACGTATTGTGGTCAGAAATAATTGTATGAGCTTTACAAGAGCATCATAAACTCTCTTTACTTCCCAGCCTAGTTCATCGGAAGGAAAATTTGAGGCTCAAAATTTTAATCGAAAAAAACGTGTTTTGCGAGACCAACACCACAAATATTTTGAGGTTTTTGGTGAAACTTTCTGGAATACATTTCTGCTGTGGTTGACTGAAGGAGGTCTTTGGAGTTACCATACCATTAAAGATGCTTAGGGTTCAGCTCGCAAAGTCGAACAAAGTATAGATGACAGGTAAATAAATCCAATTCCTTAGCTCGCATCGCAACTCGATGGATACTTTTACATGTCCACTGTCACTCGAGATAAGTCTTGGAATAAAATTTTAATTGAACTCCTGGGTCTGAATTAATGCACACGTTATCGAGTGGTACGTGACTGAATCACGTAAATATGGCAGTGTCACTCACGTTATCGAGCCATCTAGTAACCTAGTTTGATATTCTCTCATCTGTAATCGAATGAAATTTGATTCAATAGATGAAAAATCGACTGAAATTGTGTAGTTTAGAGCTAATTTTAAGAGAAAATTGTCTCTTGCCCACTCGATAACTGATGCAGTAATCCGACCCGTGACTTTGTCTGAAGTCCGACATAAGGAGAGTTTCGTACAAAAGCTTGTAGACAACGCTAAAATTTTTATTAACGAACGATTGCCTTTTACTTGTTAGAAAAGCTTTTTGATTTAAGATGTAAGTTACAGTTGTTCCTTAAAATGTTTTGGACAACATTCTGACCGCAGTCTTTGCTGCCACGGCTTGATTGCTGATGTTTCACTCAGTTCCAGCCTCAGCCTCGGTATATAGACCTTAAGATATTTACTGCTTATTTTCTACTTAATTGAAAATCCAAAAATATTCACAATTTTCTGGCGAAGGAGTTTCAGGACCTAGATCGCATCTTCTTTCGGTCCCTATTCTTTAAGGTCTATTTGTGACTTAAATTTCAAAAATTTATTGAGTCCATTTAGAAAACGCATCCCTTCAGCTAGTTTCATTCAGACTCACCAAGTCGGAACCTAACTCACATCTGAGCAACTTTGTACAACTTCACGAATTTTTAAGTTTTCTTTTTCACTTTTTTGTGTTTTGGCTCAGTCAGTCTGCTTTTTGCATTGCTTTCGCTATCGCAAAATCCATTTTGATTAACACTGGATGGACGGCGCTGCTCTCACATCCTGAAGTGGATCTGGTGGTACTAGCAGCAGCAACACCACCACTAGCACCAGTGAGAGCCGACACAAAAAATAAAAAAAAACAAAATTTAAGAAATAAAAAACAGTAAAAAGAAAAAACAAAATAAAGACCGTGACTATTAAGTTCCTGGACTGTTCACCACCAGTATACAATGTGCATTTTGCAATTTTTCTTCATTTTTATGGGCTGCGGTCGCCCCTGCCATTTTCGGTTTATAATGAAAGCCCGCGCGTCGTTTACCAATTAAATTGCCGCAGTTAATGCGATGCCAGATATTAGGCTCCGCAATGTTGCCTGGTTCGTTTAACATCGCGAATGGGTCGATGAGGGGTTGCTGGGCATTGCGGCATGGCGGGAGCTGTTTTGGGTTATGTAGAATGGGGCTGAACATTGAATGACTGAGTTTTGTGGCTTTTTATTGTTGGGCTAATTAAATTGCAAGCAATATACGTAAACAAGAAGAGGGTGCGTTGTTGTTTTTCTTTATTCTTCTTTTATTTCAATTTCGGGTGCAACTTTGGTTTGAAGTCGGTATAGCCGGAGGCTCTGGATGGTAATGCTACATCACGACCTGTTGCCCACAAACAAAAAGTGCAATTTGAGATGGTTCGGCATGAGTTTGAATGGTGTTTGGCAAATCGTTTTTAAAATGGGTAAAGCCGAAAGCTGAAAGCTGAAACCAAAACCTTGTGTTTCCCTCTAAACCGCACCCACCCGCATCCCTTCGGCCTATGATAAGACGGTACGTGTCAACTTATTAAACTACTGGCGGCCGTCTGTGAACAGCATCTGTATATCAGTGTAGATGCAAAGGCTTGAGGAGGAACTTTTGAAACGAGCGCGACTAAAAACGGTGGCAGACAATTAATGTAATCCATTGCCATTTCGCCGCCAGATGGGGTCGTCTAAGTCAGTAGTTAGATATAGCTGGCGTTTTGCACAAAAGTAGGTTCTCTGTGTCGGGGTATAGGTACAGAGATTAAAATTCTAAGTTATGTCTGTTGTTAGCCATCTCGGGATTATGCCATTTTGTGTTGGCCGACAGATGCCCGACGCGACGCGACGCCACGTTCGTTTGTTGTTCAACTGAATTTATAGCAACTCTCTGACTCTGACTGAACAAAAAGGCGGAAATTGTGTGCAGTATACGGGATAATTTATTTGAAATAGCTTTTTCGTTGTAATTGTAATTTATATCGCAACTGCAAGGACAGAATTGGTTCAGAGTAGGTATAGGTTAAGGTATAGGTATAGCAAATTAGTTAGATCGTAGCCAAGTAGGTTATGGATGGTCATTGTGAATCGGCGAATTTTCCACTTTTCCACGACTTTGATTACATCGGAGAATGATGTTACGTTCTCAAAACCGCACAAGAGCCATAAGGAATATATCTACCCACGAAAGGATATACTATTGACGGTATCTTCTCGTGGTTTTCGTCGGAATAATAATTGGAAATGTATATTCTGAATTAGTGGATGGTGCACGTAATAAAACTTCTCTGTCTACTACAAATAGGGGGAACGAATAGTTTGGGGTCCACACAAGAGATCGATTTAGTTATTTTAATCAGTAGGATCGAGCTGTGGCAACTGGTTTAGAGGTACACTAAATAATGATGAGTCAGTGACTTCTAATGTTGTTTTAGTTTCTAGGGGAAGTTATTCATCAGTACTTGGAAGCACTTATCCAATACTTGGAAGGAGTGGTTCAGAACTGGAAAGCACTGGTTCGGTACTTGGAAGCACTAATTCAATGCTTGGAAGGCCTGATTCAGTGAATGGAAGAACTGGTTCAATGCTTGGATGGATGGGTTCAGTACTTGGAAGTTATGGTTCAGAACTTGGTAGTTCTGGTTAAGTTCTTGGAAGTGCTGGTTCAGTGCGTGGAAGTACTGGTTCCGTACTTGGAAGTACTGGTTCAAGAGTTGGAAGTACTGGTTAAGTACTTGGAAGTAGTGGTTTAGTACATGGAAGTACTAGTTCAGTACTTAGAAAGAATGCTTCAGTGATGGAAGAACTGGTTCAGTGCTTCGAACGACTGGTTCAGTACTTGGAAGTACTGGATAGGAGAACTGGTTTAGTAACTTGATGAATTTATTTTAGTGACTTTCTCAGCTGCTTTTGTTGGTAAAAGCTCTGGGTTCCAAAGGAACTGAGAAGCTTTGGTGAAAAATCGGGAAGCTCTGGTCAGTAACTTGATGAACTATTTTAGTGACTTTCTCTTTTGTTGCTAGGAGCTCTGGCTTCCAACATAATCTTTTGCCAGCTTTGGTATGGAAGTGGGAAGTTTTGGTCAAGAATCCGGAAGATCTGGTCGGGAAATCAATGCCTCTGTTTAGAAGCTTAGCGCTCCTGGACAACATTAGGGACTTCTAATGAAAAATAGTAAATTCTAATCACCTTCGTAAGCTAATCAAATGTTTATTCGAATTACTGATGATCTTCTCAAAAACAAAATATTAAGGCCTCGTTAATAAATTGCACATTATTGGTCTAATGTCAAAAGTTTTCAGCAATGAATGCTTCCTCCTGGTTTCGAATGAAAATATTAAGATAAGGTTTTTAAATTATAGAACTATACGAAGAAACTTTAACTTTCACTCCTATAAGCTGCTTAAAAGTTTCGGAAAAATTATGGCTTTCTCCCCGAAGCAAGAGCAAAGTACTTCCCCATACCTATAGGTACTTGAATGCATTTACAATGTTTTCCTAATGTCCATTCCAGATGCACAACTAAAACCAGACGTTGCGCAACCTCAGCCTCTCTGTTTATTTGTTTACACAGATTTAAGAAAGTACAAAGTAACTTCACTGCTGTTTCTTGAAATAGCTTCGTTCAGCTTCGTATATAGTTTTCTTCTAATCCTTAACAAAATGTTAAACCTGTTTAACCATAGCTAAGTTTGTGTTTTATCCGTTGCCCAGGAACACTTCTCTAAATGTTTTTATTTTATCGTTTGAAGAAGTTCGACCAGCAGCAGAGCACAGCCCAAGATGTTCTCAGTCCCCAGACACTCGTATTCTCAGGAAGGGGTAGGTTAGGTATACCTTCCTACAAAGTTTTCTTCAATGTAAATGGCAAGAATGTGCTTTGAATTTATAATTACTTTGACCGGCAACACAGCACGTCTTCCGACACAAACGTTTTTGTGCACTGCACAAACACATACCTACTTGTATTTTCTTGTCGTTTTGTTCTATGTATCACATTGCACCATCTACTTTAGTGCAGTAGTGGAAGGGAGGTCAGCTCAGAAATAACAGCATTTTGGCCCCAGTAAATTCATGGCATTCTGACAGAGTGTGGCAGTAGCTGCTATAAACTTCATCGAATTGCATGAGTCCAACTGATTAGATTGTCATAATTCAAGCCTTTTGTTCGATGAGCTATGCTTCCGAAACACTTAAAGTTACTATAGCTCCTTTTTGTACCAAATCACAATCGAATACATACTTATGTATGGGTGTAAGTTGTAGAGCATAGCGTTTACCGACCGGAACTCATTATGAGAACTTGGACACCCAGTTAAAGGTCATTTTGAAATGTGAAATCTATCAACAACATAAGGAGTAGGAACGGGCAATGTGTATTTCACCGTGAAGGGAACTTAGTTTTGAAAACATCTAAGTATATAACATGAATAAATCATGATTTGCTTAAGAACAATAAGGTTTTTGTTTTTCAAGTTATCATTTATAAATTTTTAAGTTGACTGTAATGTTGTCCTCTTAATTTGAAGCCTTTTTCACATGACGTATCATTTTTTGTTGTTTTCTGTTTAGGATTAATTAGATAGACAAGTTTTTCTTATTATTTATTTGTTTCATAAATAAATTGCTTCTTTTAGGAGCTATAAGCTTTTGTAAACATCAAAAATCTTTAAGTCTTCTCTTTTTGTAATATACTTTTTGGCACAGGTTCTGCACATTAATTATAAAATTGAATTAGATCACAAGTAATGTTAAAAATTAACTTAATGAAATATTCCAAAGATTTTTTTGCGAAAAAAAGAAACGCCATTATTTGGTATTTGCTATGATATATAAAGCGGAAAATTTAATACAAATCGATACCATTTTCCTTTTTTATTTTTTACTTTCTAAAAATTTTTTGAAAATCAAGAATACATGGTAAAAGAACCTGTCAAAAAAGAGTTTGTAAATTTTTTTAACGAAATCAAAGAAGAATGTTAAAATGTTCAAAAATATAAAAAAAAATTAAAGATTTCCAAAAATATGATCTGCTACTCAATCTTTTTTAAACAATTTAGGACTCCTTAAATACAAAGTTTAGTTGCAATCGTAAAAGCCATTAACGATATTAGAAAATGAACGGTTCTTAGACTTTTTCCATGAATTTTTTTCCATAGTAAGAAAGACATAAGAAATAAACTCACTGAAAATATAACTGAGATCGTTTGAGTTGTTTTCGAGAAAAATAAGTAATCATTGTCATATATGTAGGTTGTATTTATATTGTAGTACCGTTACTTGAAGACTAAATAATCCAATTCCGAAAATTCCTCTGTATGCTGCCACACCAGACTTTATTAACTGAAAGTTATTTTATGACTTATGTCTAACGGTTCAGGCAGTAGATCAATCCTTTGTTTCCTAGTGGTAACGATGCATTAAATACTTTTTCTCTATTTTCCTAAAAAAAATGTAAAACTCTGGGAACAAAGTGTTTTGGTGGTTAGTGGGTACATAAAATTCCAAGTTAAAATCCCTGAAAGAATTATCGTTTCGCTATATGGGAAAGCCTTTTGAAGAACTCGATTTAGGTGGGATTGCCTCTAAAGAAATTAGTTCGAATTGTGAAAAAGTAGTTAAAAAAGAACAGCTAGATAGATGTACGTTGTGTATTCCATGCCGGCCGTGCCGCCATACGTACAAACCATTTTATGAACGCTTGTCGGTTGTCTATGAGTCATATTCTTAAGTGTTTAAACTTTTTATTTTCTGAATTGACTGTAATCGGTGAGAGTTTGAGTTCTCATGGGTAGTGTTGCTCCGCACTGAGAGCTTCAAAGGTAGGTGCAGGCGATGGAAACAATTGGTACTATAGATGGTAAGCTCAACCGCGTGCTGTTATTTGTTTTATGGCGTGTCGTAAGTATGTCTCGTGTGGTGAACTAGCCATATTGTCAGCCATGCCGCAACTCACTCCAGTTCATAAATTTACTCAGGGAGTAGGCTTCTGTAGATAAGTGTAATTGTCACTGTAAAAAATTGCGTGACCCTTTGTTACAATGAGCTGCATTTGTTTTTTTATAAATTTGTTAGTATGCTGAGACAGTTTTCTTTTTTTGGTAAAAACTACACAATATGCCCAAGTCTTACAGTAGCGTACCTATGTGTTTATGGGCCCTGGATCAGAAAGCAAACTTGGGCTCCGAGTACATTGCAAGGAACTTCAAATCAACTCAGAAGAATGCGCAATGCGATTAATAAAGTTGATAAAAAGCAACGAAACGAAGTTAGTTAAATCAACAAGTTTTATTTAGGTTAATGTATTCAAGTATTTAGTTATATAATCTTTCGCCAATCTTCCTTTCGTTAACGTATCAATCCGATGAACTGGATGTGAATTTGCTTTCGATCGCCATGGACGGTACATGTTATATTCAAACCGGGCCATAATATTTCTTCAATTACTTTTTTTTAGTTTCATTCATGAAGTGACAGGGTCTTCACTAGTAACTGGCATTGAACAGAAAAATTTTCTGAGTTCGCATTCTTACACTCCTCATTTTGTTCACTACATCTTCAACATCAATTGGCGAACAGCACAGCTCTTATTAAAGTGGGGTGGAAGTAGGTTAAAAATGTAATGAAATTTAATAAAAGTTTTTCTAAACAGGTTTTGGGTAGTCTTCTCGAACGCTGGGTAATATTCTCCTTTATATCAAAACTAGCTGAGCCGCCCGGCTTTGTTTAGGGTCTGTAGTTTTAAGGTTCCCGTTCTCATTTTTCCTCTTACGTGAGAATTTGGGGATGAAATATAATATTTCTTACTGTGGGACTATGTGGCATCCTAATGCTGAAAGAATTTTTGAAATCTGTCCAGAAGTTCCTAAGTTTCCGTTCTCAACCCATTCTTCCGTTACAGAAATCTGAAAGTTTCATAAAAATCCGTTGGGTGGTTTAAGAGTTGACCCCGGACATACATACATACATACATACATACATCCTATTTTATATATATAGATAGATAGATAGATAGATAGATAGATAGATAGATAGAAGATTGTTTGCTCAGTAACCTTCGTCTTGAGCTTCGATAACTACGAAGTTTTCAGCAAATTCAATCAAGAGGTCTGAACTTGTGTGTCAACTTGTCACTCGCTTATCCGTTATAATGAACTGATGATGTCTGATACCAAACTATCAATTCATTTTGGGAACATTGACTGACTAAGCGCAGTTTAGCTTATTAGAGTAACGTTTTACTTCTAGCTACTTACAGATTTCCTCAAACTTCTTGAAACAGGGACACATTGTTTATCAACATTATTTTCACCAAAGTAATTCCTCACTTTCCTTCTTCCTTCGTGGTAGATGAGAGTTTGAGTGAAAATGAGAGGGTGTGCGTCTCCATTTTAAGAGTTTTCTTGACACTCCAGTCACCCCCTAGCAATCTCCTTGTAAATTCTTATGATAAGACAATACGACACACTCCTCTTTTTTGTTGAAATAAAATATGAAAATCTATGTCAACAATAAAATGGAAAATAAGTTGCAGTAAGATATAGCTAAAAATTGTATATAATCTCTGTTTCTGAAAATTCTTCTCTGAAATTACAGTATGAGATTTTCTTCCCGAAAGTAAAACTCAATTTCTTCCCGATTTTATGATTTGCGGTGAGCGTGGGATAAAAGTAAATGCTGTCTAGGATCAACTTGAGTTTCAAATGCCTGTTCTCGTAGTTAAACATCAAACCCACCACTTGTTCTTAAACAAATTTTATGCTACAAACATCATCCAAATTTCGAGTAGGTTAAAACAGGCAGATACCTACCACTTCCTACTATGCCACATTTGTGAAATTCACAGTAATCTAACCACAAAATACTATGGCATACAGGCACCGCCGAACAAGGGTTGCCTTGTGTCTACACCCCCGCACACTCAAAAACACCACCCCACTCGTAGTTAATATGATGGGCGACGTGTATCCACAGACTCTGTGTGAATACATAAGTATTCAGGTGGAATAGATACTTGGTATTATCTACAGATACTTTGTACGTCACGTGCTAAACATTTTTTTTTTTCTTTTAATAAACTCTGCTGTGGGGCCACGTACACGTACATCGTCTATCCCACACATAGGTTAGAAAAGGCGAGGGCAAAGCAGGAAAAATATGTTGCGAATGTATACTGATGTTGAATTTAAAATGCACTCCACGCTGGGAGCGCACGGTCAACAAAATAAAAAAAAAACACAAAATCCACATTTCAACTACAGACTCTATCGGATCGGACGGAGCAAAGGCCGGCCGGTCTGAGCAAAAAATATCGCCACAACTCGAAATCGAATAGAGCTGACCAAACAAACGGTTGTTTGGCGCCGAAAAATTTCAGATATTTTGTGAATTATTCAAGCAAATTTGAAATTTAAAGACCACCATCGTGGGGTTCTATCTGCGATGATGGGAGCTCATTTTATATGCTAACGCGATAATAAATATGCAAACCTCATGTTCTGCTGTTTATTTGGTTTTTGAAACATAAATGTGGACGACAGCCCACAGACATGCCTATCGCCGAGAGAGAAAGATCCGCATAATCGAATGAGTTGATTTCAACCTGATTAGATTTGTGGGTATAGAAATAACATTGCCTCACAGAATTCAATTTTCCTCCCTCCCCCGCAACGATTGAATAAGTTATTTATGAACATCGGTGCCTAGCTGTGAGTAATACAAAACATCCACCTATAGATTACTTTAGTATCTGAAAAACGATTCATTTGATATTTTCACACTTCATTCATCACTCCAAAGAGAAGGTTTGATTCATTGAACGAAGAAAGGGTCTTGTTTGTAAGTATCTGGATTCTGGACTCTGGACACACGTGAAAGCCCTCGTTTGAAATGTAACACGTCCAACTCTCCTATAGGCAAGCATCCCTTATTTATTGGTAGGTACAAAAATAACAACCGACTACTTATGGTGGAACGGGTATATGGACGGAGTGTACATGCGCCATATATGAAGAACGATTATGTGTTTCGAGAACATTGTTTTTCATTTAACAAACAGGAATGTCCCAATAGAATTTATGGCATTCATTAAAATTACAAATTTTGATAGTAGCTAGTCGAAATTAGTTGTGTATGGTCTCATGTTTACTGTGCCGGCTGCCGGGGAGAGAGATAATTATACGAACTCAAGACAGAGGCTGAGAGTGAGAGGTTTCCCTTGGTTGCTTTTGTCTGAAGAAGTTAGTAATGAGCATTGTTCAGTTCGATTTATACATTGGGGTTGTTGGAGGGCTCATGTGTTTCTGAATTGTCTTCGGCATTAAATAAATTATAGGTATAGGTAGGAGGTACCTACATACCCTGCATCTCGGTTTGAATATATCCAACAACGGAAGCGTATTTTCAAGCGGAAATGCGAAATTGAAAATTCAAAAACACAGAAGGATCTGCGAACACAAAAGACTACGACGCACTCAGAGCACAATTATGTAAATGCAATTACGGCGGGAGAAAATTATTAACTAAGCCATTGTTGCAGTAACATGGAATATTCATTAAAATTTGAGTTCCTTATAAGAAAAAGGACTTTGTATTTACGCGGAAATGAAAATGGACTAAGGCACACCATGGCATAACAACTCCTTGCAAATTACCGCCCATAGCAAGTGTATGCTCACTCCCTCAAAGCCAATATTTTGTGGTAAGCTTCTTTAATGAAGGAAACCTTCGAAATGAAAGGAAAAACACCCAAAAATTATAAATTAATTATCCTAAATGAAATATCGCCCCCAAAATGTTCTTAGGGTTGCTATAGTGGTAGTGGCTTAAACCTTTTTCTATTCAGGTAATTCCTCGGATTGCGATTCCCCCTATAGCAACTTCTAGATTATAGGATCGATTTTCATTTTTGTCGCTGTCGGGAAGTAAGTTCATCTTTTTTTGAAGTACCGTTCGCGTGTACCTTAGATTTCTAAAGGATTGTTGATTGTGTGCTTCTACTTACTTTGGCTCGTAAGTCGTGAATAAAAATCGTTTTGACATGATTTCTTCATATAACAGAGCTTAATTAATTAAAAAGTCATCTTTTTCCTTATCCGTTCGTTTGTCTAATTGTCTACTGAACAGGACAGGACGTCCAAATAAAGAATAGGTATTTATCTAGAAACTGGAGATTCGCTATGGGATCTGGTGAAAATGATCTATTGTATGAAGCGAAACAGGGGAGTGGGGTGCGCTTCAAGTCTTTTCAAGTGATAGACACTTGAAGCATCCGCACCTCAGATTTCAATCAACGCGTTTTTGAAAGACTTTATCCCCAAACATCAATTCTGCGTAAAGTTGGGTGTTATGAGGAAGTCGAATTTTGATTTAATATATTTGACTAGCTGACCCGCCCGGCGTAGCTCAGGCCCAAGTTTTCATTCTTGTGGCAGAGTGGAGATGAAATAAAGTCTATGTTACTCAGGGGCATTTGGGACTCTAACGATGACAGAATTTTTGAAATTGGTTCAGTATTTTCCAAGTTCCCTGATTTGTTCCAGTCCCCATTCCGTTCTCGTATGGGGATGAAATATATAGTCTATGTAACTTGAAAATAAATAGCACCGTATTTTATAGTGAAAACCTTATTGAAATCAGAACAGTGGTTTTTGAATTCCCGTTCCCGTTCCTCTGAGAAAATGGCGATGAAATATAGTCTATATTACCCAGGGACAATGAAGCACTCTTACAGTGAAAGAATTTTTGTAATCGGTTCAATACTCTCCAAGTTCCCGCATGTTTTCTTTTCCTGTCCCACCCACGAGGGGATATGGGGATAAAATATTGTTGAAGCTATTTAAGGATAACATCGTATTGTAATAGCGACAAAAATTTTATATAGTTCAAGTGGTTTTTGAATTCTTGTTCCCGTTCCCGTTCTTATTCCGTTCTTGTGGGAATTCAGGGATGAAATAAAGTCCATGGTACTAAGGGGCCAGTTATAGCGATCAGGAAAAGGAATCAGGAAAAAATGTCAAATGGAATAATAACTATGTTTTCATTAGAATTGAATAACAAATGTTATACCAATCGATTGCAAATCACTCAAAGTATTTTTTGTGCCCAGAAAAGATATAATAGAACAAATATTTTCTGTTTAATTGGTATTTTTCTATTTTCCTGCTTCAATTCCATCAGGAAAATAGAAAAATACAATCTCTGATCTGTTTACTATTGATTGGTATAACATTTGTTATTCAATTGTAACAAAAATATAGTGATTATCCCTTTTGGAAATTTTTCCGGATTCGTTTTCCTGATCGCTATAACTGGCACCTAAGGGGCAATGCAGCACTCCAACGGCGAAAACATTTTTAGAACCAGTATAGTATTTTTCAAGTTCCCGGTTATGTTTCCGTTCCCGAGAGAATATGAAAAGGAAATCTAGCCTAAGATGTTATTTCTCAGGTTCTATGCCATTTTTGTGTTCCAAGTATCATTCAAATTGGATTGGAATAGTTTTAGTGGCTCTTCAGTACAAACACCTAGCTTTCGTTAACGCTTCCATTCCCGTTCCCGAGTACTTTTGAGGTTATGTAAATCGCGCAATGCAATAGAAATAAATAATTATAGTCAGCGATTTATTGTCAAAAAAAAAATTGCAATAATTTATTTTAAGATCAAAGTAGAATGCTGCTGAAGCACTACGCTCTACGCTCAACTTCATTTTGTCGCGGCTCGCAGTTGCTGAGTCTGATGGGCACGAACTCGTTGCATTCTTAACTTATCCACTCCATTTCCACTCGCTATAGAACATATTTTTGACATACTTATACGACTACTTTCGTTATATGTCTCTCGCTAATCATCAATGCGGTTAGTACGTGATGTTTCTCTTCGCACATTTGATTTTCCATCTACATATACATAAAGCTACGCGGGGCGGGTCAGTTAGTGAGATTTTGAATATTACTTGTGGAAGTCCAGGGAATATATGTATGTATGAAAAATTAAATAGATTAAAGTTAAAGTAACACTTTAAAGAATATAATTTAAATCTTCGCTCTTACCATACCAGTCAAAAATCTAATTAAAAGAATTCTTAGAAACAAACAGTTCAATAATAATATTACATACATATTTGTTATTTATTTTTTTAATTTTTCATTGTCAAAACAAAAAACAAAAGCAATGTTTTAATTTAATTTTTTATTTATTACAGTTACGATTAAAGAAATTCTAACTTTTACTTTATTTCAATTCCTTTTTTCATATAATCTTACCTTTTAAACCTTCCCTAGACCTTCACGAACATTTCAAGACCAAGATAAGATAAATCGGTTCAGCCGTTCTCGAGTTTTAGCCAGACTAACGAACAGCAATTCATTTTTATATATATAGATAATTCGTTACAATTGATTAGAGCATATCTATGTATAATAAATTTTTAAGGATATAACTACATTGCTGCAAACAATATTCTCGGACAAGTTGTGTTATAACAATTTTACTCTGCTCTCTTCGGCTTCGG
Organism: Melanostoma mellinum; assembly: GCA_914767635.1. Classification (NCBI taxonomy): domain Eukaryota; kingdom Metazoa; phylum Arthropoda; class Insecta; order Diptera; family Syrphidae; genus Melanostoma; species Melanostoma mellinum. The sequence goes on along the minus strand of OU612059.1, from coordinate 228,510,491 downwards.
TAAGTCTTTATAGTCAAATCGGTAAATGAAGACTTGTTTTGCCCCGTCTGCAATTGGAATCCCATAAACAGGAGTATGAGCGAACTAACGAAACGCCACCAGCTGTCTATGCCAAATGCAATCTAGATGACGTGGATGTTGAGTGTGATGCTTTGAAAATGTCAGCACAAGTTGAGCAAGTTTTAGATACCCATTATCTACTATGCAGATTTTACATCCTGTTTGATTTGCTTAAGAAGCCACAATATTGTTACCTAACTTAACAAGTAAAAGTTAAAAAAAAAAAAAAAAGAATTATTGAAACGCTGTCCCTTTCCATCTAATCTTGTCCAAGCAGAATGTGACAAAGCTAACTATGCAGAAAAAACGCATTTGAAGTCTGCGGGAAGTACGTTACTTTACTGTCTTATATTTGAAGGTTAAATTTAAAATTTACATAAACATTAATTAAGATTAATTAAAACACTTTATTCTCGCGCTCAGCTAATGATAACAACAAAAAACGAACAAAAACACGTACCTGAATGCATTTCGCACTGCATGCAGTCCATCATCAGCATCACGACAAATCAAATCAGTGGCATCGTCTTTGGAATTGATAATAATTAGGTGAGAGAAAATAGGTTCGAAGTAATGTTGTCGTTATCAGCATTGAAAGAACGGCTATCTCTCTGTATGAAGTAGCTTCCATACGCATCCAATTTCCTCTCATCTGTTATTTGTTCTATTAGACTTACACAGCTTACATTAATATGAAAGTGGTTGAGCTTTAAGACGTGGTCTGCAATAGCAGAACTTTGATTATTAGTTTGTATTAACAGAAAATAGAAATTTGATGCGTATCAAAGCTACTTCATACAGAGACAGGGACGGCAGAAGATATGGGGTGGGTGGGGTATAGACCCCACCTAAATTTTCTGAGCATGGGGTGCACCCTACCTTCTGGCCTTGGAAATACACCAATTTTTCTGGAAAGGTAGAACCAAACTTCAAAAAATCACTGAAATTTCCCATCCACAAATAAGAACACTGCAATTTGGTGGCAAACTACAGAGGAATATTTTTTATGCATTGTGTAGCAAAAACATTTGCCGGTGATCTGTTGGCAAGACTTCAGAAATGGGAAAAGGAATATGGAATTTTAAACGAATATCAAGCCGGTCTTAGAGATGGATATAGTACTGCAGATAGTCTTTTCAATTTTTCAACTTTAAGGCTGCGTTTGATCTCATTGACCGCAATGCTCTCAGGTACAAGTTAAAAAAGTCTGGAATATCAGAGAAAATCTTAGAAGTTGTCAAAGATCTTTATGAAGACACTGCGTCAGCGGTTTGGGATGAAGAGAAACTTTCGGAGTAGTTTAAAACATCAATGGGCGTACAGCACGGATGTCTTTTTACCCCGCTTTTCTTTGCCCTATACATCAACGATTTGCATGAGTATATTGGTGGCGGGATTGACGTGAATGGAACTCTGATACGCTTACTCATGTACGCAGACACGGTTGCCGTGGGGGATCTAGCGACAATTCAACTTTGGCAGCGACAAATAAAATTTTCGGTGTCTCTAGATTTTTTCTAGCGACTTTTAGCGACTTCAAGAGTTTTAGCATTTTTTTGTTTTGTCATGTAAATAATATTTTATTGTGTTTGTTTAACATCTCTGGCATTTGAATGGTTCTTCTCTTTTCCAATGATTGGAAACAGAAACATGAATACACACACTGTAACAGAGAATAAGCTTGGGCATTGGTTTGGTATGCATTAATGTGATCTTTGTGTTTGTATTTGTGTGGAATGTGTAGTAATATCATAAGCAGAGGTGATATTTTTCACTTGGAAAGAAATTAAGCTTCTGACAATCTGTTCCATTTTATTCAATCGCAAAAATAATGTAATTTTTTTTGTTTGTTTGTTATTTTTATTTTATTTTAAGTTTGTTGTTAACTTGCTGAAAACGAGTACTTTTTAAATTCCATTGGTGATACGAAATACATATATTTGTGCATTTGAGTTACTTCAATAATTCAAATACCTTACAATGGGACTTCTAGCGACTTCTAGCGACTTTTTCCCTCCAGTATTTAAGCCTATCTAGCGACTTTTGAACGTTTGCAACACTGTAACGCAGACGATATTGTGCTCATGGCTGATAATGCAACTGTTCTCCATGGAATGATAGACAGGATTGCTGAGTACTGCAGACGCTGGAACCTGACAATCAATCAAATCAAAAAGAGGAGGGCAGTTTAGTGCACATGAACAATGGAACCTTAACAGCGAACAAATAGAAGCCTTACAAAATTTAAATATCTTGGCGTATGTCTGACCCTTAGTTTGAGTTTGACCGAACACTTTAAGGAGAGGACAAAGCTGGCCAGGCAAGGTTTCAATTTAACATGGTCAAATTTCATAGCCAACAAGGATGTGAGACTCTGCTCAAAAAAACTGCTTCGGAACCGCTACACTCGATGAGAGCACCATAGCCAGTCTATAGGATGGAGAAAGGGATTGGTTTTATCTTATAAAATATCTGGAAACAGCCCTCAAATATCGACAGAATTTGATCGACGAATTTAATAGTTAGAAAAAATTATTTGCGAGTTAAATGAGGCAAAAAAAAAAAAATGTCATGAAATTATGAAATTATGTTTTATGTTTATGTTTTTTTGTTTATTATGTGGACTGTATGTGTAATTTAGTGTATATTGTTTGATTTTGGATTGAAAAAAATGTGTTGTGTTTAAATGTTGAATGTTAAGTGTATTAGCAAAAATAATGTAATGTATATTGAATTGTGTAATATTGTTAAATATATGTTTGTTGTGTGAATGTGATACTTAGTGTTTAATTTCTGACTGCTTGCTGCTGGTTGCTGCTTCTCGTGCTGGTTGTCGTCAAAGTGAACGAGTGAAGAGATTTTTATCGTTTTCAAAGCAGAAGCAACGGGCAACGGCACAATCAGTAGAAAGAATAACTGTTGCAACCTATGTTATGTACAATCAGACTCAGAGCGAGAGAGAGTAAATTATCTACATTCAATGTGTTGTTATAATTAAATTCAAACTGTTATACAAAATGTAAAATGTAGTTGTCAATTATTTTAGCAGAATCAGAACATTGTAGTAAGAGAAAAATTATATTACAGTCATTTCACAACAGTTGGGTATACTAATTTTTCTTGATTGACTGAGACTGACCAAGTGAATTGAATCATTTATTTATCGGTCACAGACTCAAAGTTATGAATTATTTCTTTTTTTTTCTCCTTAATTTAAATCATTCTTTAACAAAACTAAAATAAAACTACCGTACCTTATATTATTCTATCATGCTCGCCCCACCTAAAAATATAGTGTTCTGCCGCCCCTGTACAGAGAGACTGTAAAACGGTAACTGCTTCCTTCTTGCTCCTCTTCTATTTTCCCATTCCGTTGACCGTGAGAATATGGGGATTAAATGTAGGTATCCCTTTGATTCAAACACAATTTACATTTGAGATGTTCGAACAAAATTGTATAAAAATCTTTGTTACTTTTCAGAAATTTTGAAATAGGTCAAGAATTTCCGTTTCCTAGTTCTTGAATTTCCGTTTCCTTTCTTGTGAAAATTTTGGGGAAGAGATGTAGATCATGTTGCTGAAGGATAACGTAGAATTCTAACGATGAAATAATTTTTAAATCGGTAAAGCAGTTTCTAACTTTCGATGTATGTTCTCGTTCCCCTTAACGTGGGAATATGGGGATGAACAATACCTACAAATAAACATGTAAGTTTCAGTTTTTATATCTTGAAACTTATATGGTTTTAATCAGTCCGATTGGTTAATAACGACACAAGTTGATGTAGAACAGAACTATTAAAATTTAATTATAGATTAATAAAATAATTTAACAATAATTTTTGAATTACCTAAATCAACAATTATGTCGGCTTAGGGTTCTGTAACCCAACTTCTTGAACAATTGAAAGCGAATGAAAAATTATATATCAAAACAAAATATGTATTAATAATTGAAAAGTAAAATCATTTACACTAGTTATTAATAAAGCAAGTAGTTTTTAACAAAGTATGAAATGTGGCAAATGTAGTCATAATGGTGGCTAAGTTTGTATGTTAGATGGCAACAAACTTACAAACATTTGTCTATGATCGAAAAAATGCATCAAAATTAGTTGCGTAGTTTTCAAGATCTTAGCATACAGACAGACATCCGAAAGCGATTTTTTGTAAGGATAACAAATAACCTATGTAAAGATTTTCAATTCTCTCACAATCCGAAGCGAACGAGCGACAAACAAATTTCATTGACTGCATGGTTTAAAATCCTTCCTATTTCTAAATCGTAACTCACAACCAACGTCACACTCAAAAGCTTGAAATAAAAGCATCTATGGTTCAACTGAACAGAAGAACGAGCATAGCTAAGCCAAGTCAGCACACTCAGTTCACAAATCGTCGTGTTGAGGCTCAGGTAGATAAGTGCTGAATTCGAAACTTAAAAACGAAAAAACGCTAATTGACCTTTCTCTAAAAAATCCGATTGTAAAATCACTCGAAACCAATCTTGCATCAACGATTGGACAAAATGTAAACAGACATAATTTCGAGGTAGAACATCAGGACTTCGACGAATATAAAATAAAACAATATAGTGCGGTGCGGAGATCAAACGGAAAACTACTCAAACCAATTACTGCTATTTTTAAAAAGTTTTGGTTTAAAAGTCAATTTGGAAATAAATTCCTCTCTATAAAAACCGAGGTAGCCCCTTAAAAGACCTTGATCATGCCAGCCCTGCTATACGGAACATGGAAGATTGGACCTTAACTAAAACGAATGAAGAAACTCTTGGTCGTTTCGAAAGAAAAATACTTCACATGATTGGAGAAGAACAACGAACTGTGGGTATGCGCAACATGAGCATAGTTAGAAAAGTACGGATCGCGTGATTACAATGGCTAGAACATGTTGAACGGGTGGACACAAATACTATAAAGGATTTTGATCACACTCTTTGCAACTACTTGAACGCTGTATTATTGAGAAATGCCTATATCTTTACAATCAATATTAGTGTCCGCGATAGCATTTATGGCTACAAAATTGGTCGCAGTCAAAGTCTAGAAAAAAGTTAAGTGTCGGATAGTAGTGCGTTTACCCTCGAAAAATATTATTTACCATTTTCGACTTATTTTGGGTTGATTTATATAATGGCGTATTCAGATACTGCCACCACGGATATCGTATTCTTGCCGCTATTTCAAAGCTACTACCAAGTCTATCATCAGATTTTTCCATTTTTCGGTTTGTACCTTTCCACAAGCGATCACTGAAGACCGAAATTAAACCGCTAGCAAGCCATGGGCTTATACATACATAGTCAGTATAACCATGTCTAATACCTGCATCGATCTAATAATTCACATATAATTTTATTAGTATCGCATGTTCCTGTTGAATGTTGATGAATATGTTTGATTCAACTCTCATTCCAACAAATTCCATAATCTGAGACAGCAGATCCCATCTCCTAATCAAAACAAAAGCCATATGTCGTTTGCGTTCCTTTTTGTTTAATCAAAGCTGATTATGAAAATACAAACAAAAGATAAACAAAGTGTATTTTCTTATCATTAAAATAGTTTGTAAGCATCATACACATACAACACACAGTAAATATTTTTAAAATGTCATTTGTAATCAACTTCCCATAATAAAAGAGCATTCATGTCACCATCCTCAAAAGGTCATGACACATGCTATCTACATTTCCCATCAGCTCTTGTGATGTTCCCTTTTGTAATTTTAAAATATTTTTAGTTTTGTGGAGCCAGAAGTTTGTTTTGTAAGAATTTTCATTAACACAAAATAACATCATAGCTCCTAAACCATCGACAGCGACCGAACCGCAGCGCAGAGGTAATAGAATATTTTAATGAATAATTTTTCAGATTGGTTTCGCTGTTTCTTGTATCTGCTGGTTTTTCCTGTCGATCACCGCACCAACCAACATTTCCATACCAAAATAACGTGTACACAATTGGTAGGTAGGTAGGTATACGAGTATATCTACGTAATTTCATTGCCATTAATAAAAAGTGTGCTGAGCTGAAAAGCAAACACGCAATAATAAAAATAATTGGTTATTGTCGTTGTATTGTTTGTATATGGATTACTTACGGCTCACGTTCCTGTCGCAATGCTTCGTTTTTTTTTTTCTAATTTAATGCTGTTGTTTATTTCGCTGTGACGTCGTTATGTTTCCATATTTAATATTTTCTCAATTCCCTGAATGGCGGGGAGTAAATGGATTTTTTTGTTATACATCCCGGGTGGTAAAAGCCCCGATTGTATTGGAACACTGGGTAGGATATAAATTGAATTTTACCTACAATAGACAGCAAAGCGTTTGTTAAATTTTATCGAGTTCCACGAAATAGGTAGGTACGTACTACGTAGGTTTAATAAGAACTTTATGGCGCAAAAACGCAATGGGTAGGCAGGAGTTGTATAGCTATTTGAAGGCCGCACCTAGTAAATGAAACAACTCAGCTAACATTCGCTGAATGTCTGTGTCGTATAGTTAGTCCTTAGATGTCATTGCACTCACTGTTATCCTATCCGCTATCGATTTCTCCATGCAAATATCTCTTTTTCAACTATTTGATTTAAATTCATAGATTCACTTGTCCCCAAGCAAAGTGTTTTCGTATAACTTTCTGATTTATGTTTTTAAAGCTCATCCAAAGTGAGTTTATTTATGTATTTGTTGCTGAGTGCTATGGTCACGGTCAGCCATCCCACTCGCCTGCCGTTAGCCATAGATTTATCGATTTTTCTTGATTAAAACTCATTTCGTTTTCATCGTCTGTCTTATTTCCGTTCGCACTCGTTTCACTTTTATCAAAGAATTTTTGCCAAACTTTGCCTTAGTCCAACTCCCTCCGGTATCTAGCAATCAAACCCGTGGCTCATTTCCGTGTTCCGTCCCACGTCTTTTCTCTATTGTTCGAAAACACCCTTGTATAAGATTTACACTTCAATTCTGCAAGTATTGCGTTCTAAAAATGGTTTTTCCACGCAAAAACGGACTCATTTACTTTGACAAGGAGGTTTTTTCAACTAACCCCTTTAGGAAAATAGTCAGAAACAAAATTCATAATGCACGGTTGTACAACAGCAATTTTTCAATTAAATATGGTTGGTATGGATCTCCCCTTAATGTTAGGTAGATTTTAATTTGCAAGTCTAACAAAAGCAACTTTGAAGAATCGAGAGCAGCCGAAAGGTTTGAGAATCTGCATTTTGATGATTTTAGTATTTCATTGCCAAGCCGAATTAAAGTTTCCTGTCATAAATAAGTTGCTGTTTAAATTAAGGACATTAAAGATATATTGATGCGCAGCTGAGTTGAACTTTTGAAAGGGGATAACAATGTGAGACTTGAATATTCAAAGATTTACGTTTCATTTTTTCAAAGATATGGGATACCCAACCACCTTTTCAGAGCAAAGCAACTTGCTGTTTGGAAAAGCCTTAACTGCTTTAAAATTTTCAACAAAAGATAATTTTAATGGACATAATAAAGATAGCCATTAAAGTTTGTCAGGCATCAATACTGAATAATCATAATTTTTACTGCAGCATTTGAAACCTATTTAAATCTACTCAAATATCTATGCCGTTTCAAATAATAAGGTTTTTGTATTTTGGTTAACAAAAGCAAAGGCTTAAATCAAAAACAGTGCTCTACTGAAATGGCCAGTTGGCCAGTTGCATTCCTCCCCTGAAACAATTTAGACGTTAAAACTAAGTTTTTTAAATTTTCTTAGTTATTAATTAGTTCTAGTTTGAAATAGACATATGGTATCTTTAGGCCGAAAGGCATTAGAAATAAGTTATTGTATAATTTAGAGTACCCGCCTAGGGTCAGTAAGTTAATTCAGTTATTATGTAAGCTAGTTTAAACATTTTTGTTAGCAAGTAAGTAGATATAAGTAATAGATAATAAAAATGAATTTAAAAAAAAAAAAAAAAAAACAATTTAGACGTAAAACCCGCCTCAGTAGGAATGCTCATCAGTTTTACCTTGAGCCCAACTTCGGAAGAACAGTCAAGTATGGAGATTCATATTTTAGTCGCACCACCCGGATGTGGAATGCTCTACTTGACCCTGTTTTTCCCCTACATTACGATTCACAAAAATTCAAAAGCAACGTGAATCGGTGTCTCCTTTCAAATCCTCTCCTATTTTCTTAAACGCTTGTTTTTTTTAGTTTTTTTTAGTTTAGTTTATTTTTAGATTTGCTATACACATTAAGATACAATATCTTATATAAGTTGTGATAGCTTTATAAAGTTCAGTTTAGGTATAAAAGCTAACATTATGAAAATAATAAATAGCATAGCGAGAAATTAATAAAAAATATTTTACAATAAGCAAACAAAATTCAAAATTGTAAGCAAACAAAATTCAAAATTGTAACGGGAGAATGGAAAACTGAGTAGTTAACAATCTATTATTAATTGCTTCTTTAATTTATTAATTTTAAGGGTTTTTATTAAAGGTAAAAGTAGTTACTGAAGAGATGATAAGTAAAGTGTTAGTTTTTGTTGAAAAGTGTGAGCATCAACAATTCTTCTTTTATCATTTGGCAGAGAATTCCAGAGGCGTACGGCATTGACAAAAAACTGTCGTTCTGATGTTTGGCAGGTATGTCGCGGGATAATAAATTGGTTTAATCTGTTAGAGGTAGGAAATTGAAGTCGAAAAAACAGGTACTGAGGTTGATGTGTCTGTTTGATTCTCAAGAATAAAAGGAGTGTTCGATATTGAATAACCTGTACAAACTGCATGTTGTATAAAGTTCGGACGTAGCTAGAGATGTGGTCATATCTCTTAAGACCATAAATGTATCTAATAATGCTGTTAAAGGCGACTGTAAGTTTTCTTCTACTCACGGAATCACAATTACAATAAATTTCACAACCGAACATAAGAATAGGCATTATCAGAGTTTTTGCCAACATAATTCGAGTTTTTATAGGAGTAAGATATTGAGATTCCTGAAGGACACGAAGGGATCCGTAGACTTTACCAACAATTGAATTTATATGATTTTCCCAGGTTAAGGACCTGTTAAAGATCACTCCCAGATTCTTGGCTGTTTCTGCAAACTCAATGACTGTATTATTGAGAGATAAGCGGGGAAAATACGAGAGATCAAGCGGTTTTTTAGAAATAACTAAGCATTTGGTCTTTGAAGGATTTAAGTACAGGCCATTTTGCTGGGACCAAATATGGATGTTTTGGAGATCTTGATTAATATTGTGGACGCAGTTTTCAATGAGACCAAGCGGGCTGCTCAAATACAGTTGGACATCGTCAGCATACATATGTATTAGTGTGTAGCTAAGGATGGATGGTAATTCATTTACATAGAGAGAGAACAAAATCGGGCCCAAAATCGATCCTTGAGGAACACCTTTTGAGACAGGCAAAAAAGTCGAGAGTTTATCAGCAAAAGATACAGCCTGTTTTCGTTCACTTAAATAAGATGAGACCAGATTAGCTGCAGATAATGAAAAATTGAATTGTTGTAGAAGCTTACAAATGAGATTTGTGTGATCAATTGTGTCGAAAGCTTTCGAAAAATCTAGCAAGACCAAGAAATTCACCTTGTCATCATCAATTGCTTGCCTTATATCTTCAGTCACATTCAAAAGGGCTGTGATACAGCTATGTTTTGGACGAAAGCCAGATTGAAAAGGTGTAAGGATATTAGATCTGTTAAGATAAGTATTTATTTGTCTTTGCATTATTCTTTCAAAGACCTTACCTAAAAAGGGTAATATTGAAATTGGACGAAAATCTGTGCCATTTGAATTTTTAGGTACTGGAACTATCTTGGCTAGCTTCCACTGTCTCGGGAAAATGCTAGTTGTAAGTATTGAATTAAATATAAATGTGATATAAGTCAAAATGAGTGGAAGTAAAGCTTTTACAAAATTAGGATGTATGTCATCAACTCCAACCGCATTTGACTGCACCAACATAAAAGCTTCAGCTACATCAGTACAGCTGATTCCAGAAAACTCAAAGTCGAATTCAGAGGCAGAAGAACGATCTACTTCTCTATTGCGTAATCCATAGGGATTAGGTGAAGGTGAAGATGCAGAGGAGAATGTTAAAAATTGTTTATTCAACTCATTAACGTTAATGTTATGCAGCTCAGACTTTTTTTGCTTACCAATGCCAATATCACGAAGATTGTTCCAAAGTTTTCGACCATTAACATTAAGGCTGATTCGATTTTTAAAAATTTTTGCTTTTTCGTTTCTTTATTATCATATATATTAGAGTTAATTCGTTCTTCCGTTTCTTGTAATTTCATTGAAATAAGTGCATCGATTTCAGATGTTATACTTTTTTTTGCGTCTTAAGCATATCATCCATTTTTTTCCACATATCGCTATCATCCTCAAAGCTTTTTTTCGTGTTTTTGAGAGAGAAGCTGGGTGAGTTCAGAGGTGAGTTCATTTTTCGTTCACTAACACCAGGGCGTGTTGACATTTTGAGAAATTTTACTTATATGAACAAAATTGTCTTTATCCACGAAAATAACTATTTTATTGAATTCAATCACTAAAGTACGAGTTTAATCCACTAAAAAAGGCAGAATGTATCGATCACACAACAGGTTTTTATTCTATAGGTTTTTATAGACGAAAGTGTGGGTTTTTGACAATAGAAAACTTATAAAAGGTATGCCCGATTAAAAACACGTCTACTCGCTAGCTTTCATACTATGTTTTACTATGTATGTGCTTGCACTGTGTTTTATAACAATATAAAGGTATTCATAACCCCTTGATATGCGCGTCAATTATAAAAAAAAAAAAAAAAAAACATTTTTTCGTAGAAAATGAGTTTTCGAGGACCTATGGAACTAAACAATAATAGTTTTTGAAGCACAGTTTTTTAAAAAGATAATCTGAGTTTTTGAATAAGTAAACAAAATTTAACAACATATTTTTTTACAAAATGTTTTTTTTAGTTTTAATGATAAAATTTAAAAAAATTATATGACTTGTTGACTTGACAAATATAACTTGTTTATTCGCTTGGATATAAAATTCACTGCATGTGAGCGCAGTAAATTTTATAAGTGTCGGAGTATTCCGAACAAAGTTTGAGTCTACGGTACGGCAACATCTAACTGATGAGCCCATTGCCGTACCTGGGCGAAACGCAAGTTTGGAGTTAAGGTTGATCTTCACGATCATTTAACATGCCTTAAAGAAATCTATTTATTTTTAGGTTTTAGTATTTTAAACAATTACAACTCCAGGACAAAAACCACGACAATAACAAAACTTTTTTGTTATTGTTTAATTTATAAGTTAAATTTTTGCATTTAAGAAGATCTTTATTTCATATTTAGTTTAGTAAAAGATAGGAATTTTTGTCGTGTAGAAGTGAAAAATTAATGTTTTACTTCACTCACGTATCTCATGCGGGAAATAATAATACAATAAAAAATTAATAGCTTAAAAAATAACCAAAAAATTTATACTTATAAGTTTTTGTATTTTTATATATTTATTAATTTTAATTAGTTCTACCATTGCTTGGATGGTGCCATGAAAAACATCCAGCCTTTTCATCTAGGAGAATTTGAAAATTTAATTAAATTATTAAATTATATGGGGTTTGGAAATTTGCACACGAAACTCAATTTTTTTCTGAACTAGAAATAAATAGAGAAACAAAATGAAAGTAAAAAAAGACGTATATTATTTCTCGGGATATGTCTTACTCTACGTGAACTGCGAGGAATTTACTTTAGAGCCAATCTACTGCAGAGGGAGAATGTTTTGGGCATTTTCAATGGAGAGCGAGGATGGGAACTTTTACATAAATACACTGTAAATGCGCTGCGATACAAAAAACGAATAATGGAAGGCGATTTTTGAAAATCTATTTATTCCTTTTTTTTCTTTTTATATTAAATACAAACCGATAATAAAATAAAAAATTAAAAAAACGTTAATCTGGTAAACGGCACTATACCAAACCAATAGAATAAGTAAAATTTGTGAATATCATATGAATTGGAATTAATAAATCTAATCTAATCTAAAAAATCTATCTAATCTAATCTAGAGAAACAAAGAAATTCAAAAGTGGACTTCTCTTCACCTACCTACATTTTTTAAACTATAACTTAAGGCCAAAGCTAAAATTTTCTGTACTTTTTTTACTTTAGTCAAAAATAACCAAAAACTCAAGTGTAATAACATTTTCTTCAAAAAAAAAGAATTTAGTTGAATTGGTTCAAAGTTGAAAGTGTTCAACTTTTTCAACAGCTGCTAAATAGTCGTGGTCACACAAAGCTGATCAGCGGCTAGCAGTAGCGGCTACTCAACTCGTCGCTGGCCAACAGCCGTGGGTCACCTTTGCTTAAGGAAATAACCAGATGACAGAAGGCAGATGACAGATGATTGATGACAGATGACAGATGACAGATGACAGATGACTTTATAAATCTCTATTGATCATTATTATCTTTACTCTAAAAAATTGGTTTGAAATACTGAATCAATAAATAGTTTTCATTTCTAGTTAAATGTTTGGCCTTGATGAGGGTTTACTTTTAAGAGGTTATATGGGTTTCAAGAGCGAAAAAGGAATCTTTTAATTTTTGGTTTCGATACATGATTTAAAACATTTTATTCAAACTTCTCAGCCTCAGTCACATATGTAGATTTTGCTGATTTCTGATTATTCCTCAAAAAAATATTCAAAACTCCGTTATTGAGGCGTCGTTTTTGACATTCTGGAAAGAGGTGCGTGTGAGTTAACAACAGAACTTTTTCATTATCATCAGAAGTTAACAAAAAAATACGTGTTTGAGTTCGGACCATAAACTAGGACTAAGAAGAAAAAGAACACAGGGTGGCGCAACAGAACAGGGAGCTCCGGGACCAGCGCAAAGGCATGGTTGTGGCCTTTTAAAGAAATGTAGGGGACCTACAATTTTCAGCCGGTTCAGAACAGCCAATCGAGTAAGCGTATTTCGATAAAGATAGCGGTGGAAAAACATTTTTGTTTTCGGTCAACCACAGACGTTATTAAGAAAAAATGAAAATATCGTCAAAATAGCTTTACATTTTTTCTGTTAAAAAACATCCTTTGCTCAAGTCCTTGTCCTAGTATCAAATTTCATAAAGATCGGTGGAACAGTTTTCAAAAAATATTTACAATCGGTTTAAGTAACACAGTTTCGAGAAAATATGTTTTAAGGTTTTAAGCGCTAAGTCCAGCTGACCTCTTAACAGGGCTGTGCCTCCCAAACTATTGCTAGTATCAACGGTGCCCCGTCTCTGGGGCACTTTTGACAAAATGATTTTTTTTACAAAATATATTTTAAAAAATTATGAAAATCTTAGAAAAGGAAAATGTGCAAGCCATTCGTAGCCCAAATATTCTATGTAGATAGATAGATAGATACATAATTCTTTATTTACAAATTAAGAAAGTTACATTATAAATTTGAATAAAGAGGTACAAGCATGGCGTGAAAGCCGTCTGCCGGATTTAATATGAATTTTAGATTTTAAGAAAGATTCAACAAATCGTTCATATATCTTAAATTTATAAAAACAAAAAAAATAACAAATATTATTATTGCATAAATAAATAATATAGGTTCAAAAAAAATACCGAAATCCATCCTATATTGAGGGATTTCGGTATTTTTTTTTTGTATTTGATACATAGAACCTATGTTACTTATTTCGATTTTCAAAAATACAGAGACAGAAACTTAAAAATTGAGTCTCAAACGCGCCCTAGTTTCCCTGTCTAACTAGATATTCAAATTTAAGCAGTATGATTTGAGAGGTAAAATGTTGAGAGATAAATTTATTTATGCTTAAAAGTGCTTTTAGGGGGTCGGTCACCCCTAACAAAAATTACTTCTCATTTACTTCTTACTTACTTAGGTGGGCATTACAGTTCGGGGTGAACCTGGGCCTCAACCAACATCCTTCGATAACGACTTCTATTTCGGGCGAGCTCTCTCCAGTTTCGCACTCCAAGTCGGTTGAGGTCATCCTCCACTTGATTGCGCCACCTAAGACGAGGTCTTCCCCTTCCGCGATTTCCCTGCAATGTGCTTTCGAACACCCGACGAGCCGGAGCGTTTGGGTCCATCCGCTCAACATGGCCCAACCATCGTAGCCTCGCGATGCGTACTCTTCTGGCTATGCCCATGTCGCGGTACAGCTCATACAGCTCGTTGTTGTATCTTCTTCTCCACACATTGCCTTCGCATACGGGACCAAAGATCATTCGGAGAATTTTTCTTTCGAAACGACCAAGGGTTTCCTCATCCGCTTTCGATAAGGTCCATGCTTCCGCGCCGTACAGCAGGACTGGGATGATTAAGGTCTTATATAAGGTTACCTTGGTTTTTCTGGAGAGGGTTTTGTTTCTCAATTGCCTTCTTAACCCAAAGAAGCAACGGTTGGCAAGAGTTATTCTCCGTTTGATCTCCGCACTGATGTTGTTTTCCGTGTCTACAGCGGATCCTAGGTAGACGAAGTCCTGTACTACCTCGAAGTTATGTCTGTCTATTGTGACGTTTTGTCCAATTCGTCGATGTTCTGTGTCCTTGTTTGATGACAGCATATACTTTGTTTTGCCCTCATTAACCATCAAACCCATTTTTGCCGCTTCTGTTTCAATACTCGCAAAAGCACCTATGACATCACGCTTTTTTCTTCCCATTACGTCAATATCGTCTGCATATGCGAGCAATTGCACAGACTTTTCATTTTAATGAAGCATAAATATAAAACAAAAGCTCATAACAGGGTGAGATTTCATATACAGTTGTACCTATGTATGTGCTCGTAAACACCTTAATTTCATTCATATATTTTATGACAAACATTTAACCCCGATGCCCTTTTCGTGTTCATCAAAAATCACAAAGTACACTAGGCAATCCACCTTCATAAAAGCGTCCTTCATGAGCGTAATCGTAATCTACTAAATCAATAACTGTAATAAACTCGTATGAAGTTTAATTTTGTTTTTGTATACTTACATATAACGTATGATGTATGTATTTGACCGTAGACTCATATATACGTATACGTAGCATTAAATCAGCTTATAAGCGATGCCAGTTGAAAGAGCCAGTTTCATTCGTTGCGTTGTTTTGGAGTTAAGAAGGGTATGAAATTGATCCCCTTCAATGCGAATTCTATTATGGTTGTTACTCTTAACAGTGCATAGTAAAACACCAGTTAATGGCTGCATAAAGCCATAAACGAATCGAGTGCATTATGATTAAATGTTCTGCATTAAATATGTAATAGCGTTCATCTCATGCATAATTCACTTCAATAAACAAGGGAATACTATACTGCCTGCAAGGTACCATTCGCAGATAAAATTGTAATAATATTTTAGCAGTAAATGAAATACTGTCTAGTGTCGTGCGCTAGCCTGAGGACTTTAAAAAATTCATTGCGAAAAAATATCTATCTTCAAAAGCCTACAGCTTGTTTGAACTTAAATGACAAATAAAATGTCCCTAAACAGCACCCCAACAAAAAGATGAAAAAGAATGAACACCAAAAAAGCCCAAAACTCCTCATGTTCAATAAAAAGCCAAATTTTAACAAAAAACAGATACAAAATACGTAAATTTATTGTTGTGTTATTTTTTCATTTCCCTAATGTATACCTAGTCTTTCTTCGTTTCTTGCGTCACAGACCATGGAAACCACTGAGCCGCGTAGTAATTGGAAACTCATTAATACATAGACTGCCCTCCAGGCACTAAATGTATTTCTTTTTTCGAAAAGGCATCCCCCGTTGTTATTTGTTCCTTCGCTATTGAAGTAAATACACCTTCTAATCCACTTTTAATACCAAAGAAATAAAGAAGAAATATAGGTACACCGAAAAAAGAAATAAATCAATTTACAATGGGAAGGCGTGGTAATGGCATGAATTGACAGGAATATGATTAATGGATATTTTTATGTATTAATGATTTCAGTAGTTCATTGGGAACACTGGAATGACCAGAATGTATGCCTTACTATACAACGTGTAGGACACCCATTCCCATTTTATATAGGTGAGTAGTATCGATAGACTGTCGAGTAAAGTGGTTCATGAGATCACAATCTACATCATCTTAACTTCAATGAGTAAAATGGCTAAGGGTTTTCATTGGTGAACCATATTTTTCATGAATTATCGATTGAATTTCAGAGACGAATTAACTTTCACTCCCTATGTTTCCCGAATCCAGGGGATTTTTTGGTGGAAACTTGTTTCATTGGAAGTACAGTGTTGTGTTTGCATTTAGATAGACATCTTTGGTTCATAATTAGGCAATACAAGGTAGCGACCATCAGGAGTCGAAATTCAACCATTTCATTGAATATATGGAATCAAATGTGTCCAATGAGCTGTGCAGTGATTCGCTTAGCTTTTCGTAGAAAACTTCCATACGGAAAGCTATGTCACGAGCTACGAAAATTTGTGATCACAATTTCCGAATGGAATCGAAGAAAGCATTTCTAGTTGCAACACTAAATACCGCCATGCTGGGTATCGAAATCAGCTCTTTTACGCCAAATGTGCAAAATAATTCACATTTTTTTTTTTTTGAAAAACACAACTTCTTTCGTACAAAAACGACGCACGATATTGCATTCCACTATAGGATTTGGTGATACCGAATCTACGAATTTCGAAATTCGTTCCACTCCGAATGGATTATGCTATAGCTACATCGAGAAACCTAGACTTGTTTCGATTACGATGGAATCTGTGATAGGGCAGAATGTCAATTTTCTTCAATGCAAAGTTCTTATGACAGTACCTACCTTAAATACACCTGCCGCAAAAGGGACCTAACTTCTTTGCATTCAAATAAAATTGTAACGAAAGAATTGTGTAACTGATCGCTTTTAGTGTCTTCAACTAATCGTGAAAGTTCTATACTCTGAAAGTATATGCACAGAATTGGCTCAAGTTTACTTCAACTTCCACTTACAGCGATTCACCACCACAATTTGAATTCACGCAATTTCCATAGGAATATTTTATTAAAATCGATTTGTTAGACAACTTCGTATACATTTCGGAAGCTATACGAAAGTTTGAAGGCATTCCATAGTGATAAAGAGTCAAATAAGGAAGCTGTCATTCAAGGATTCTATACAACTTCCGAGGACCTCAATCAACGAGATTAAACCAATTGACAAGGAGTGAAGTAGTACCCTCCTTGTATGGTATCTTCGGTTTAAGAAGAGCCAAATGAATCGGAGAGGCCGTTAGGCTTCATTATTTTTAGTTAATTAATTTTTCCAAATAAATTTTCTTTAAGACTGCGTATTTTCATTGAAATTATTTAGTCTGGGGTACGGTTATCAAAATATACAAGAATGCAAGGAGGTGGTGTTTTGTAATTAATGAAAGTCCGGGAAAGACTACTGTGCGGGATATAAAATCCAAACAAAAAGAGGGTGTTTTTTCCATCACTTTAAAAAGCCAAAAGAGGGAGATTACTGTCATTTTTGCCGGAAAAAACAACGGTCCACAGTTTGAATTATTTGAGTTGGCATTCAACTCAGCAAAACCTTTTTTCCTAGATTTCCACTTTTTATTTCACACTTTCTTCACTTTTAAGAAAACTTTGAGGTTGCTGTCGAGTAAATTGTTCAACAAAACATGAAATCAACGCTCATTCGAAAGTTTTTCTTGCCCTTTTGTGTTAAAAGGATATAATTTGAATTTTAAAACAATAGGTACTGTTATCCTCTGCATTATTTGGAAGAAAGTTTTTATGAAATTGATGGAAGAGGAATAATCCTTATTCAGGTATTTTTGACGTTGAGTTCGTTAGTTATTTCATTAAATTTTGAACAATCGGATGGTTTTCTTCCACTTTGCTGTTTATGTTCGGGTGTCCGCATAGTTATCTCAATCACTATTAGTGCGGATGGGGGAAGGCCACAATTTTTTTGAGAGAAAAGGAAAACAAAAAAGTGCTTAAGTAATTCAAAAAGGATTTTTGGAACAAGATTATCGTTTTTTCGGCTGCTAGTTTAACTTTTTGATTTCATATGTTTTTCAATCCACTTTCTCCTTTTTTTATTCCTTGTCGTCGTTTTCGTTGTCGTTGTCGGTTTTGTTGTTGGATTTTATGTATAAAGTTGTCGAAAAACCATTAGAGTAACATAAGAATAGTTTCGAAAACCTACATTTTAACGGGTGATGACTAGCAACCAAATCCCTAACCAAATTATCTATTCCACTGACTCGACAAATGTTGCATTTTTCTCATCTCAATTCAAATACAACTTCAAATAATTTTTTGTTCTAGAAATCTTAAATACTTACTTACTTAGGTGGGCATTACAGTTTGGGGTGAACCTGGGCCCCACCTACATCCTTCTATAACGACTTCGAATTCGGGCGAGTTTCGTACTCCAAGTCGGTTGAGGGTTTCATCCACTTGATTGCGCCACCTAAGACGAGGTCTTCCCCTTCCGCGACTTCCCTGCAATGTGCTTTCGAAAACACGTTGAGCCGGAGCGTTTGGGTCGATCCCCTCTACATGACCCAACCATCGTAGCCTCGCGATGCGTACTCTTCTGGCTATGCCCATGTCGCTGTACAATTCATACAGCTCGTTGTTGTATCTTATTCTCCACACATTATCTTCGCATACGGGACCAAAGATCATTCGGAGAATTTTTCTTTCGAAACGACCAAGGGTTTCCTCATCAGCTTTCGATAAGGTCCATGCTTCCGCGCCGTAAAGCAGGACTGGGATGATTAAGGTCTTATATAAGGTTACCTTGGTTTTTCTGGAGAGGGTTTTGTTTCTCAATTGCCTTTTTAACCCAAAGAAGCAACGGTTGGTAAGAGTTATTCTCCGTTTGATCTCCGCACTGATGTTGTTTTCCGTGTCTATAGCGGATCCTAGGTAGACGAAGTCCTGTACTACCTCGAAGTTATGTCTGTCTATTGCGACGTTTTGTCCAATTTGTCGATGTTCTGTGTCCTTATTTGATATAGCATATACTTTGTTTTGCCCTCATTAACCATCAAACCCATTTTTGCCGCTTCTGTTTCAATACTCGCAAAAGCACCTATGACATCACGCTTTTTTCTTCCCATTACGTCAATATCGTCTGCATATGCTAGCAATTGCACAGATTTTTGAAAGATTGTTCCTCTGGTGTTGACGTTTGAGTTTCTTACAATCTGTTCAAGTATGATGTTGAAGAAATCGCATGACAGTTTATCGCCTTGCCTAAAACCTTTTTCGACATCAAAGGTCTCGGTGAGTTCTTTACCGACCTTGACGGAGCAGCATGAATTCTCCAAAGTCATCCTGCATAGTCGTACGAGTTTTGCAGGGATGCCGAAACCAGACAAGGCTCTGTACAGCTCGTCTCTGTAGATACTGTCATACGCGGCCTTGAAATCGATAAAGAGATGGTGAATATCGATATTATGTTCACGGGTTTTTTCCAAGATCTGCCGTAATGTGAAAATTTGGTCTATTGTGGACTTCTCCGGTCTAAAACCACACTGATAAGGACAAGATATCAAGTTGTTGACGTGGGGTTTCAGACGTTCACATATTACAGCAGAACCCTCTATACACTGAAAAAAATAATCATCTTCAATATGAAGAATGGCGTTCATCAACTGAAAATCATCTATATGACGCACTTTTCATCCCTATGATGCAAAAATTCATGAAAACTTTTTGATGACGGTTTCGTCAGTCATCAATAAGATGAAAGTGCGTTCATCAACTTTTTTTGGAGAATTTCATCGTAATTTGGAATGAATTAAGTTCATCAGTTCATCAAAACTTTTCATGCATGTGATGAAAACACTTTTTTTGATGGTTTTTCATCCTATTGATGATTTTTTTGTCTAAATGACGAATTTATTTTAAAATGACTTAGATATTCATCATATTTAAGAACAATATTAGTTAATCATACTGATGAAAACAATCATCAAAAAACGGACTTCGATTTTGAGATAGGGGAAGGTGAAATGATGTAAATCATCGTCATATAGATGAATTAAATCATCATATTGATGACTTTCGGTTCTATCATGGAGAATTTGAATAGATATGCGTGATCATTTTATTGATGAAACAATATCATCACATTGATGAACAAAAGTGAGGTTTTTTAACATGGAGAATGTGTGTCGATTTAAGCAATCATTTTAATGATTAAACCAATTCATCATATTTATGAACAAACGAATGATAGAAACAGGCTTTTGTTTTACCACATCAAATGTGAACCGGTGATCATATAGATGAATTGATTCATCACATTGATGAAAAAATAGGCTTTCGATTTTATAATGAGGATGTCAATCGATCATCATATAGATGAATTGATGTTCACCATATATCATCATATTTATGAAAAAATAGACTTGGAATTTCTGCATTGAAAATTTAAATAGATATGCGCAATCATCTTACTGAAGAACTAATTCATCACATTTACGAACAAAAATGACTTGTTTTTATAATATCGAGCAAATGAATTGATTATACTCGTATCATCATATTCATGAAAAATTCATCATATTTATGAAAAAATAGACTTTTGTTTTTATAATTAGGATGCAGCTTGATCATCATATAGATGAATTGATTCATCATATTTATGAAAAAATAGACTTGGAATTTCTGCATTGAAAATTTAAATAGATATGCGCAATCATCTTACTGAAGAACTAATTCATCACATTTACGAACAAAAATGACTTGTTTTTATAATATCGAGCAAATGAATTGATTATACTCGTATCATCATATTCATGAAAAATTCATCATATTTATGAAAAAATAGACTTTTTTTATCATTAGGATGCAGCTTGATCATCATATAGATGAATTGATTCTTCATATTTATGAACAATCATCTTATTGAAGAACTAATTCATCATATTTACGAATGAGTTTTGTAGTAGAGATATTCCACGTGTTTTTTAATCTAATAAATAGAAAGATTAATATAATTTTCAACAGTTAAAAACACTTATTTTATTTCCTCAAATGCACATTTCAGAAGCAATGCTTCCATCGTCAGTGAGATTTAATTTATTTTATAAATTTATGAATTTAATTTATGAATCTCACGGACGATGGAAGCATTGCTTCTGAAATGTGCATTTGAGGAAATAAAACAAGTGTTTTTAACTGTTGAAAATTATATTAATCTTTTTATTTATATTTACGAACAAAAATGACTTGTTTTGATAATATCGAGCAAATGATTTTGGATTGGGATGGGAGTCCTTTTCCCCAAAATCTACTCGCTTGTAGTATTCATTCAGAATAGGTTCGATAAAGAGACTTTAGAAAAGTGTTACTGACTCAAATCTTGTTTGGAAAAGAATATCTGTTCTTGCTTCATTTAAAGTCAAATATCTCAAATGTCTGTCCTAAATAAGATCGAAAGCCTTACTTTTTGTTCTTCAAATGTTAAATAGATCAAAAATGAAGCTTAGTTACACCTATTCTCTGCCCTGCGTTCTTTCGCAAATAGCTTTAGTGGTGTCTTAAAAAATACATACGAAAGACACAATTTTTTTTTGCAGAGAGGAGGTTCATCTCTTTTCATATGAACTCTTAATATTTCTTTCGGTTGAGCATTAATGATATCTTTCATAAAAATAAATACTTGCTTACTTACTGCAAACATTTTTCATCAACTCAAATTTTTTCGACTAAGAAGTGACAACGCTGTGTCTGTCTACCCAATTTTCTTCATACTGATGAATATATTTCCTTAGTCATCATATAGAAGAACGATTTCGTCAATATGATGAATAATGTATAAGAATATGCAATCAGGGTTGGATAAGCTAACTTAACTATATTTTTAACATCATTAAGTTCACTAAGTTCAGAAAATCAATAAATTTCCAAAAACCAAAAATTGGAAAACGAAAAATACCATAATGTTAGGACAAATAACTACAATTTAGCAGAAAAACAATTTTGGCAAATATATAACCAAAACTTGAAAGTTCTGGCTCAGTAAAATTTGAAATTATAGCCGAAAAACGTTTTATTACTATGTAGAGGTCGCTGTTTTTGAACGGTTCTTACGAGTTAAATGTGGTTGGCCTTAACAAGTACATATGTGCAAAATATTAAAGTTAAAGTTGAATACAGTGCTTAAGAAATAAATAATTTTTTGTCTGGTTCTGCAAAGTAAGTAAATCTTAAATAAATATTTCACTGTTACCAATATTCATTTCAGTACCTTTTCATAAATAATTGTTTCAATTAATTGTAGATGATGCCATCGGAGGGTGAAAATGTGAAAAAATAAGTGAGTATAAGATGATTTCTAAACTTGATAGGTATTATGATACAGTTTCTGTTTTGGTCCACTAGGTACTTATCACGAAGCTTGCAGTTCAAAATAAGAGTAAGTTCATCGTTAACGTACCGTCTTAACTCGTTGAAAGAAACCCCTGTCTCTTAAAATCTTAATACAATTTTATTGGTTATATTAGACCGTCGCGTCGTTAGCTTCATATCTGCCAACTCCACTTGGTATCTATATCGCTAGCGAGTTTTCTTTTACAAATATTAAAATTGGGGAATTTCATTTTAAACAAATTTCTGTGCATGCCTAATTCCATTTTAATATGACCAGCTGCTATTAAATAAGTATCTCAAAAGTAGAAAAAAAATATCTGTATTTCCCTAATTGTGTTGTTTATGTATTTCTTAGAAGACCAGATTAAAGACAAAATCATATAAATCATACCTACCATTGAAAAATTAATTAAAAAACATGTAACCCAAAGAAAAAACCCGAACGTAATAAAACAATTGAGTGTAATAAAAACAAATTAGATCTGGTCACCCAAGCTATTAAGCAGCAAAACAAAACCATATACACACTCACGATCATTTGGGTGCGCATTTAAAAATGCATTCATAAAAAACTACTGGTTGCGTATCTTATATTGGAAGTTTATTGGTATTACCCTGGGAAAACCTATTGTGTATCCTTCAAACATTTGGGATTGTCCGAAGGGATTACTATTCATAATTTTGACCTGCTTCCACTCATTGCAGTTTTTTTTATTTTTTTGCTGTTTATTGTTGAATGTAGTAGTAAGCGTTGCATTTGCGTAGAGAGTGTCCCTATTCATTATTAGATATACTCTGGTGTGTATATAGATCTGGTCACCCAAGCTATTAAGCAGCACAACAAAACCATATACACGCTCACGATCATTATGCCTTTAAAAATGCATTCATAAAAAACTACAGGTCGCGTATCTTACAATGGAAGTTTATTGGTATTGGCCTGGGAAAACCTATTGTGTATCCTTCAAACATTTGGGATTGTCCGAAGGGATTACTATTCATAATTTTGACCTGCTTCCACTCATTGCAGTTTTTTTATTTTTTTGCTGTTTATTGTTGAATGTAGTAGTAGGCGTTGCATTTGTGTAGAGAGTGTCCCTACTCATTATTAGATATACTCTGCGCAAAACATAGTACGAGTACAGTCTGCGTTGGATTTTTGAAAGCAAAAGATAAGATATAGCTACGGAGTGTGAAAAAGTGATTCGTAAATTTTATAAAATTGTTAAAGTTGTGTTAAGTTTTCAGTTTTAAATTCATTTTTTATTGTTCTTTCTTGTGTTGTGTTAAATAAGCTGTGAAGTGCGGAAGGTATGCCTTGTTTTTATTATTATTTCTTTGGGTTCTTGTAATTTTTTTACTTTGCCATCATATATGTAGTTAAATTGTACGGGGTTTGCAAGCATTTTGAGTTAGTTTTCATTTCTTGAGTTGTTGCATTGCATTGGTGTTTTAATACAGAGATTCTATAATCTGCTTGTTTCGGTGGGTGGGAATCTGGGAATCAAATATTAAATCTATTTCTTATTTTTTATGCATTTTCTTTCCAAAAATTTTTATTTTTTTAACAAATGAAATGTTCATTTTATCATCACTATAACGGTACAATTTCATCATGTTGATGAACAATTTCTTCATATTTATGAATTCTCATAGTTTTCATCAATATGATGAATTACGTGATATATGTTTTCATCATTTCTTCATTCTGATTATTGTGTTCGTCATATTGATGAACAAAGATGCAAGGAAGGCGTCCTTTTGCTTTTGGGCGTCAGTCTAGCCTCATACGCATATATTCGTAGTTTTCTTCATATTGATGAATTTATTCATCATTATTCTTCACATAGATGAATTGTTGCTTCATTTTCATCAATGTAATGAAAATCTTAAAAAAAAACATTTTAGCTTATTCGCAGATTTTGATTTCATTGCCATTCATATTCAGTTTATGTTTGAAAGTGAAAGTGAAAGGATTAAGTTCTCATGTAGGTACTTTGCCTATGTGAGCTGAGTATAAATTTTATAAAATTGTTAAAGTTGTGTTGAATAAGCTGTGAATTGCGGAAGGTATGCCTTGTTTTTATTATTATTTCTTTGGGTTCTTGTAATTTTTTTACTTTGCCATCATATAGTTAAATTGTACGGGGTTTGCAAGCATTTTGAGTTAGTTTTCATTTCTTGAGTTGTTGCATTGCATTGGTGTTTTAATACAGAGATTCTATAATCTGCTTGTTTCGGTGGGTGGGAATCTGGGAATCAAATATTAAATCTATTTCTTATTTCTTATGCATTTTCTTTCCAAAAAATTTTATTTTTTTAACAAATGAAATGTTCATTTTATCATCACTATAACGGTACAATTTCATCATGTTGATGAACAATTTCTTCATATTTATGAATTCTCATAGTTTTCATCAATATGATGAATTACGTGATATATGTTTTCATCATTTCTTCATTCTGATTATTGTGTTCGTCATATTGATGAACAAAGAGCCTCATACGCATATATCCGTAGTTTTCTTCATATTGATGAATTTATTCATCATTATTCTTCACATAGAAGAATTGTTGCTTCATTTTCATCAATGTAATGAAAATCTTAAGAAAAAACATTTTAGCTTATTCGCAGATTGCGATTTCATGAATGAATTTTTTGTATTTTTCCCAACATTTAAACAGCAGAATTGACGTGGCTTTTATTTCTTTCAATTTACAGTTCAAATGAGAAAGAAGAAAATATTTTGCTGAATACTAAACATTTCATAATTGTAAATCGTTGTCGATCAAAAATTAAAATGCAGTGTTTTTTGTGCAGGATGGATTTAGACTGCGTCTTTGCATTAGGCAAACATTTTAGAAAGATACATAATTTAGAACATAAAAGCACATTTATTTGCTATGTCAATTCTTGCGGTCAGTGTTTTACAAATCTTTCAAATTACAAACGGCATATTCTCCGATTACATTGTCCTACCACAAGCTTAAAATGTATTCAAGAAGGAAATGCAAATTCAAATACCGCAGCTGTAAGTTTGCCAACATCATCAAATAGTGGCTTTGAAGTTAGTGGCAGTAAAACTAATGGTTCTCAACAAATGACAGCTGAATGCATTAATCCAAATAAATTCTTACCTGATTTTTTTAATGAAGCATTAAAATTTTCAACTCTCCTGCATGGCAATTATAATTTTTCCCGAAAAGATGTGTATGACATTCAAAAAAACGTTAAGACATTTTTGATAGATCCTTTGCTAGATCAGTTCAAAACTTTTGCACAAGATCATCTTAATAATAACATAAAGGCTCGAACCGATTTGATGAGCCTGGTTTTCAGTTGTCGAGATCCATTTCAATATTGTGGTACGGACCATAATTTATGTCAAACACTTAAATTGAATGGATGTATGGATGAAATTAGAGAGTTTACTATAAAAAGCGATATCCAGCCCATTTATGATCGGTCCGAATTAGTGTATGCGGAAAAAATTTGTAAGGGCAGCGTCCTACCACTAAAGTCACAATTTCGAAAAATCTTCGAGCAAGAGAATATACTATTGGAAGTATTAAGACATATGAACTCCTTATACTCTAATAAACAGTACACGAACTTTATTCAAGGGCCAGTTTGGAAAAAAAAGTGTGACATGTATCCAGGAAAAACTTTGATACCCTACTTTTTGTACGCGGATGATTTTGCTGTTAATAATCCGTTAGGTGCACACGCCACAACTCATTCCGTTTGCAACTTTTACTACTCATTTCCCTGCTTTCCAAGGCGTAGTTCTAAGCTAGAGAGCATTTTCTTGGCAGCTGTTATAAAATCCAAAGATTTGAAAAATATTGGAAACGAAGACTGTTTGCATTATCTAATCGAGGAGTTGATATATCTTGAAGAGACTGGAGTAGACATATCAGTTGGCAAGGGAGAAATGCATCGCGTTCATTTTATAATGGGTCTTTTTCTCGGAGATAACTTGGGAGTAAACTCGCTTCTTGACTTTTCAAAATCATTCTCGAGCACTTCTTTCTGCAGATTTTGTAAAGTAGACCGAGAAAATTGCAGTAAGCTTGGTGTTGAAGTACAGGAGCACATTCGAACGGTCGAGAACTACAGTTATGATGTATCTGTAAATGATCTTAAAAAAACCGGTATCGCAAAAGAAAGCCCATTTAACAAAATACCTTCTTTCCATGTTGTGGAAAACTTTTGTGTCGATGCAATGCATGACTTATGTGAAGGTATATTCCATTATGATCTTTGTCACATATTATTATATCTGACACAGGAAATGAATTATCTGACATTGGAAATGCTTAATAAAAGAAAGCAAACTTTTGACTATGGGCCAATGGAGATTGGGAATTTTTCAACTGAGCTAACAATGAACCATTTGAAAAATAAGCACTTAAAAATGACTGCGCGTGAAATGCTTACTTTTGTTATGTATTTACCCCTCATGATCGGTGATTTGATTCCTTCCGAAGATGAAGTTTGGCTTTTTTTACTTGAACTAATTGACATTACGGAACTTATTTTGTCGTTCGAAGTTACAGAGTTACTCATCTCAACATTAAAATTAAAAATAAAACATCATAATGAGCAATATGTCAAATTATTCACTGATAATTTGAAACCAAAATTCCATTTTTTAACACACTACCCTACTGTAATAAGAAATTCTGGACCGGCACGAAATTTTTGGTGTTTTAAATTTGAAGCCAAGCACAGGCCGTTCAAGGTGTATGCCCATGGAATAACTTCAAGAAAAAATATATGTCTCACTCTGTCCAAAAAATTTCAATTCCAGTTTGCAAATCTGATTCTACATTCTAACAGTAATATAAATGAATTTCACATAGAGGAGAAACATTTATGCGATACTGGATTTGCTAACATTGTTCGAGATAAGCTGAAGTTAAAAGAAGACAAAAAATTAAAATTTTATGATGAAATAGAGTATATTGGCAAAAAATATAAAGCTGGATTTTATGTTGGTAAATGTTCGAATGACTATAATATATACATTATTAGGACTATAGCTAAGGCAGAAGGGAATATATTAATGTTTTGCCAAAAATTATTGAACAT
The DNA here is from genome assembly GCA_914767635.1 of Melanostoma mellinum. Classification (NCBI taxonomy): domain Eukaryota; kingdom Metazoa; phylum Arthropoda; class Insecta; order Diptera; family Syrphidae; genus Melanostoma; species Melanostoma mellinum. Next base: position 228,482,912 of record OU612059.1, on the reverse strand, counting down.
TTACTTCAATTCTCACTTTAAAGCTTTTGAGGTTGATACAAATATGTTTGGTGAATTCAAACTCCTTGCATTTGATGAAATTATCGGACCTCCTGTTACTTTGACAAAAACATCAAAAGGAAAGCACCTGATTAAGCTTAAGGAATATTTTCATCAATAGTAAAAACAAAATATCTCCAGCAACTTAAAACACAAACTTTCGATAAATTATAATACATACTAATTAATATTTAGAAATGGAAAATTTGCCTGAGAGCTCAGCAACGCTGGACGATGGAAATTCGAAGCTCCTTGAGGAAACTGTAACAATCCTCAGTACTGATGGAGAACAGCAGCAGACTTCCCTCTACACTTTAATACCATTCACGGAATATTCCAGCAACAATACGGACAGTGATGACGATGAGGAATTAAAAGCACTTTTGAAGGATTGGGGTTGCATGTCTCTGTATAATTACATGCATGGTAAGATGATTATTTTATTGCTTAATTTACCTTAGCTTATTGTTACAATGTGAATATTTTCGCTGTCAGTTTAGCTAGGCTGAAAAGCCTAAAATTAGGATAAACAAATAAATAAAAGTTTTGGCGCAACAGCTCTATAAGAACCATAGGCATGTGATTTTTTTTGAAATTGGAAAAATGTACTCTCAGATTCGAGAATTACTCTTTCCAATTATACATGTTTTTTGCAGTATAAGTAGTAAGACAATTTTGCGTGTGCTAGTGAGTTCAGAAGTAATCTTCTAACTATGAAAAAACAACTATAGAATTATAATTTTTTTTTAACGAAACATGAAATATTCAAAAGAGTAATTCTATCTATAGTAAGAAATAAAACTACCGTTTTAGTGATTCAACTGACAGCTGAATTTACAACTTCATACAGGAAGGGACATAACTTTAAGTATTTCTTTTTTTCCTCAGGTGAAAATGTAACAATCGACATTTTAAAAATAATTAAAGTGGCTCAAGTAACATCTTTACTTTCAAATTTTAAACACGGTGACCGCATACTCTTCGAGTATAAGTTAGAAAAGTGGAGGGCTTCAATTGGAATGCCTCTTCAACCAGGCATTGAGCTTCCATCAACATCATCCGAAGTACGATGTCGAACTCCAAGCTCTCCATCACCATCGAACTTGTCGTCTAGAGGGATATCACCTACGTCGTCACCCGAAACAACACAATGCAAATCCATTGATCTGTCTACAATTTTAAATGTAAAAAAACATGGACAAAATATTGTGGATTATTACAATAAAAATAATAAATTTCAAACGGAACATCGGCAGCGTCTCATTAGTATTATTGCGGAATATTTTGATGAGAACAGTATTCCCTTAAGCCTAAAAACCAGCTATAGGTTGGAAGAAGAAATACTAGAACTTTTTCCCACCGAAAAGCTCGAGTACTACCGTACAGAAAAAAGAGGGAAGCTGTACACTAAGCTGCACAACATGAAAAGGCTTTATAAATCTCTCACACTACAAAAAACATCACCAGAAAAGGAGACAAAAAAATCAAAAAAAAACCTAAGTGAGTAAAGGTGTTGCAATATTTTGTGACGTCTCCAAATAAAAAAATCGTTTTCCTAAGTTGCGGAGTCAGATGCAGAAGCTTGTGTAAAAAGCTTGAATATGGACAACTTGTCATCTGATGAGTTTGATGGTGCTTGGGATGCTTGCACCGAGTACCGACTTCTGCAAATACGCAAATGTTCATCACAAGAAGAGATTTTCAAGACATGGCCGCAATACAAAAATTTAAATGGATATCGTTTGGTAAGTAATAACTTAAAGTAACTTTAATTTTTTAAGTTAATCTCTTTGTTTTAATAGATTGACAGAGATTTCAAGACCCTATACCCTCAAAGCTTAACTATATGTGAGAATTGGGAAACTAATTTTAAGCTTATTAAACAGTTCCTCATCAGCAATGTAAAAGACAAGAAAGTAGCAGAAATTATAACACAAATAGAAGACCGGGATGCAAACAAAGGTAAAAATTACTTTATATTCATTTTGAACAAATTTTCAACTATACCTATCTTTATGCTTACTTTTTTTTCTCCATAGAAAACGCGGTACTTTGTCTACTCAAAAGCTTGCACAGCTATTTGTTTCCAACAAGGCCAGTAGTAACGAAATCACCATCAACCTCAACATCACCACGGCAAAGGATGATTCAACGATTCACTATCAAAGACTCCCAACAGTCTTTCATTTTTGAGGGAGAGAGCGTTCAGCAGATCGAAGACCACTTAGACTTCTTAAAAACGAAGAATACCAATATTCAACCCTTAATTCTTGTTTTATCGAAAAACGACGGTTGTGAGGAATATTTTGTATATCTAGATGGATATAAACTCAAATTTAAAAAACTACTGCGTGCAGTAGATATTTGTCTAAAAATTTTTTTTGTTTTTAATTTGCAATACCCAGCTGCTTGCGAGCAGTTTTGGAATTTTAAACAATACTTTTTTTATTCTATAGAACCTAATAAAAAAGATATTACCTCACGAATAAGTACTATAATTGAAACGCTTAAAGATCAATAAAGTATTTGTAAACATTTTAAATTCAAATCTACTTTTTTCTTTTATTTTTCTATAAAGTTTAGAAGGAAAGTTTCTTGAACAGGTTTTCAAATTGAGGAATGACAACTTTGAAGAGCTTCATCTTAAGGTGCAGAATCGATTCCTGTATTAATGTGGAAATGTTGGGATAAGTATTATATTGGTGATTTTTTACTAATATGTAGTGCTTTTTCTAATTCTAGGTGATTATTTTCATCGGTATGTTTAATGGAATTCAGTAATGCAATGAAACATCAGTTCACCAACCTGGTGCGTTCCTGTTCGTCGTACTAATTATCGGATTCTTCAACATTATGAAAAGTAATTATCTTGGTGATGAAGGGCTTCAAAATCTGTCAATTGTCACATTATATAGCAAGCACGCCTCCTTTTAGATTGCCCGTTGCTCATAAATATTGGTAATTATTAAAATCACTGGTAGATATACATGAAAGCACTTTTAGCAAATATCAAAAACAATTCCTGTATTGTTTTTTAAATGTTTATTAACAGTGCCTTCATTCTTATAAGTGATTTTAAATATGCCCCATATTTATGCACAAAGTTCACAGTTCATCTAAAAGGAGAGGTGTTTGGTTTATATGTGAAAATCAACAGATTTTGAAGTTTTTTTTATCACCAAGGCAATATTTTTGCATAATGTTGAAGAACACGATCATCAGTACGACGACCAGGAACGCACCAGGTAGATGAATAAAATCATTGCATTCATGAAATCCATTATCACAATGATGAATATAATCACTGAATTGATGTAGAAGATCATCAATATGAGGAACATATATGCTTCATATTAATGAAAATGTTCATTGTATTGATGATCCTATACATCAATATCCTGAATAGTTTTCATCAAAATTATGAACATGCTCATAGTATTGATGAATATATTCATTGCATTGATGAAAAACGTTCATGGTATTGATGTATACGATCATCAATATGATAAACATGTTCATCATATTGATAAATATATTCACTGTATTGATGAAAAATATTCATGGTATCGATGTATGCGATCATCAATATGATAAACATGTTCATCATATCGATGAATATATTCACTGTATTGATGAAAAATATTCATGGTATCGATGTATGCGATCATCAATATGATAAACATGTTCATCATATTGATAAATATATTCACTGTATTGATGAAAAATATTCATGGTATCGATGTATGCGATCATCAATATGATAAACATGTTCATCATATCGATGAATATATTCACTGTATTGATGAAAAATATTCATGGTATCGATGTATGCGATCATCAATATGATAAACATGTTCATCATATCGATGAATATATTCACTGTATTGATGAAAAATATTCATGGTATTGATGTATGCGATCATCAATATGATAAACATGTTCATCATATCGATGGATATATTCACTGTATTGATGAAAAATATTCATGGTATCGATGTATGCGATCATCAATATGATAAACATATTCATCATATTGATGAATAAATTCATTGCATTGATGATAAATATTCATGGTATCGATGTATGCGATCATCAATATGATAAACATGTTCGTCATACCGATGAATATATTTATAGTATTGATGAAAAATATTCATGATATTGATGTACACGATCATCAATATGATGAAAATGTGAATCACGTTGATGAACTAATTCATTAAATTTATCGAAAATTTTCGTCATATTGATGTGCACGATCATCAATGTGATGAATACAGTCATCACATTGATGATTATTTGTAAATGAAAATTTATTATATTACTTCAATTTTCATCATATTCATGAATGCAATCATCTATATGATGAACAAAAGGAGGGGAAATTTAAGTTATCACTTTTCATCACATTCATGAACAAAGTTGATGTATGATGAACGAGTTTCATCGCTTAAAAGCTTCATCATATTGAAGAAACGCTTTTCATCATATGCATGAAAAGGTTCACTGGATCAAAATTGACGAATTTTTCATCAAATAGATGACGTTTTTCATCATTATTATGTACCTTTTTTTTTCAGTGTAATTGGAGCAATTGTGAGGGTCTCCTTTCCTTAGGATCGGGCATACGATACTGAGGTTCTATTCATCGGGCATGCTTTCTTGCGACCATATCATGCAGATCAGCTGGTGCATGCTTCTTTCCAACTGATCCCCAGCTGCCTTGAAAAGTTCGGCATCAAGGCCATCTGCACCTGCAGTCTTATTTGATTTAAGTTTGCATATAGCAAGCTTAACTTCTTCTAGGTCGGGAGGACGGCATTCTTGATCATCGTCTGGGCTGAATGGGGCAATCTGCCTGGCAACGGAATTTGTGTCTTCATCGCCGTTAAGCAGTCTGCAGAAATGATTTTTCCAGATCCTCAGTAGCGACTGTGACTCTATAACTATGTTTCCCTGCTGGTCTTTACAGGCTTGAGTTCGGGGTTTGCCACCCTGGCAGGATCTTTTTACCTTTTGGTAAAACTTGCAAATCTTGTTCCTGTCATGGCACCTCTCAATTTCCTCAAACGAGCGCTTCTCATGCTGCTTCTTTTTCTTATTGAGAATTCGGGGTTCTTCCCTTCTTTTCTCCTTGTAAATCTCGTTGTACTGATCAAGCAGCCCTTGTTCGTTTTTGCCTCAGCATTTGTCGTGCTTTTTGTTTGGCTGCATTTGCCTGCCTGCATTCTTCATCCAACCATGGGTTTCGTTTTGGTGGCCGAGTGAAACCCAGAACCTCAGAGGCAGCGGTTCTGATGGCTCCTTGGCATTGCTGCCACTGGTCTTCAATGCTTAATGCTAACGGCATGGTATTCAGGGTTAATAATTGAAGGGACACTCGATTGGAAAAGGCATTGGCAATCTCTTGCGATTGTAGCTTTCCGACGTCATATCTCTTCACAGCGTTAGTTCGTGCTGGTCGTGAACAAAATATCCTCATTCGTACCTTGGCTACAACAAGGTAGTGGTCCGAGTCAAAGTTGGCCCCTCGGAAAGTTCGGACATCTAGCACACTGGAAAAGTGCCTTGCGGCGATCGCAACATGGTCAATTTGGTTGACGGTTAATTGATCTGGGGATCGCCATGTACCTTTATGAATATTGAGATGCGGGAAGCGTGTACTACTTACAACAAGATTTAGCCCCGCAGCAAAATCAAAAATCGCCCCAGTCCGTTTTCGGAGGTTTTGTCGTGGATGTTTACCGATTGTATTTCCAAAGAAGTCCTCCTTCCCTAGTTTTACATTGAAATCGCCAACAACGATTTCACGTCGTGTCTAGGGCACTACTCATATATAATTTTTCGAGGAGCTCGTAGAAACAGTCTTTAGAATTGTCGTCTTTCTCTTCTGTGGGCGCATATTAGGCTAATATTGGCCAATTTAGCCCTGATGCGGATGGCCATTATACGCTCATTAACTGGATTTTGGCTAATCACCTTATCCCTGAGTCTTACTCTAACGCCAAATCCGCACCCAAATAAGCGCTGTTTCTGTTGTCTGTAGCAGTCGCCATAGTAGATGTCACAGTTTTTCATCTTCTTCATGCCCGGTCCACTCCATCGCACTTATTGGATTGATTCGTGCAGTCAGTCATTGATCGCAGAGCAATTATAGTGTTGATCACAACTCGCACTAGTTTAGCAGGTCAGCTCTGGACGGAGCATCCCAGGGCCCTGTGGATACCGCGAGGAGGTATAGTAAGCACAATTGACGTGTACTATATGTTGCAACATCTGGGCGCCGCCAAATTGGCACCAGTCAGAGTCTACCCGAATAGGACAACGCCCATCCACCAAATCTTAAATAACGTATAAAATATTTGCTTTCAGGTTTGACAATTTTTTGATCACTTTGATGGTTCCTTAGATCCTTAGGTTAACCTTTTTCGCCCTGAACCGTAAAAATGAAATAATATTTGAGGCATGTTCTTTTTATCCTTTTTCATACTTTTTCTAGATTTTCTTTCGTCAATTCTTCGGCACGCTGCATGTTGATGATTTTTAATGTTCTTTTAATCCGTTCAAATTTACTTCTCTAACGCCTATGAGATTCACTCGATTGAAAAAAGGGTTTATTCGAATCATTTTTGCAACATTTTTCCACTAAAAATAGAACACAAAGTGGGGTAGGGAAGGAGAACAAACATTGACTAGGACATCGCGAACAAACGAAAATCTTCCCTCCTCTCTTAGAAGAGTTGAAATATTTTTTTCAACGAATTCATCATACGGTCTACCAGTTTCAGATCCCGGCGCAAATGCTACACTTCAATTAAGAAGAAGAATGAAAGGAGTTTTCCAGTAGAAATGCAAAAAGCAAGCAGTTAGAGAAGTGGGAAAAGCTTTGGAATAAATTCTGTCAAAGTATTTAGGTACCTATCCACAGGTCTGTTTCTTCTGGATACGGAAATGGTAGCTAAACGACAATATATTACGTGCTTGGCAAAATTAATTTAAAAAAACATGCTAAGCAGACATCAACCTATCTTCTTCTTCTTCTTTAAAGGCGACTGTGAAGCTTACGATCACAAAAGGGTCAAGTTATCTGCCTTTTGGGGGCGCCACCGCGCCGATGAATTGACCTCAGAAAATGTCCTCAAGTCATCTGATTGTGATTTATTCCATGTGTGAACTAGCAACGGTGGTTAGAGACTTCAGATATCGGTGTCGAAACAGTTCAAAATTCGGCTCGATAACCAATAAACAAATCTAAATACCTACCTAAGTATCTAAAAATGTGTATAGGTACACCACATCGACGAATATCGCCTTCAAACTATTTTCCCTTTTCTTGGCAGTCCCTAGTGAAGTTTTTCAGAACGCTTTCGTAGCTATCTATACTCAACTTTTTTAAACCTGACTCGTCGTTAAGGATTTAAAAAAGAAGAAGAATTAATTAACACATTACACACAATTAATTCATTTAAATTAAACGCCACACTTCAATACATCTCGGAGACCCATCTGTAGGTATCATTAATAAAACTGTCCATACCATCAACCACTTAGGCTATAATTATCTCTCCAACTTTAATAATAATCACTGTCATCATTTGTCAATCACATAAAAAGGCTCTGCCATTGCATCCACTTAAAACGCGTCAAAATGTTTACATATTTCTTCACAAAAACAAAGCAAAAGGAAGCCAATCAAACCTTACAGGTAACACAACCGGCCTTCCGACAGACGCCACTCTAAGTTATCCCATTAAGACAACCATATAGTAGGTAGGTATAGGTATAGGTATCGGTATGTAAGAAAATACATGAGAAAAAAAAACAACAAGATTGCCAGTTACCACATCATCATCACTGATGACTTCACCTTTGCTCGGATAAGCAAAAATCTTCGTCCTTTATTTTTCTCCCTTTTAACACACTCAACAAGTGTCTTGGGCACGTTCTATTTGAATTCGAATTCATAGTCCAGCGGCAGCCAACCGTTCACTCATACTCTCGCCTACTCACAATGATTATTATTATTAATGCGACTCTGTTGTTGTTATGTTTCTGTTTGTTTTTTTTTTTTTTTTTTTCTATTTCGTTGGATGGTTTTTGTTTTGTCCTTGCAATCCTTTCGCATCTATTTACACAAAACATCACATAACAATGGACTCATCCTGTTTCTCTTATCCCAAAAAAAAACGAGGACACACGATTTGTGCATGGAATCGGTATAAAAGTATGGTGCTATGGCGAGGTCCTTTTTTGTTGAACTTTTTTCCACATAGCTACAGCTAGCTGCGACTGTGGGAGTTGAACCCCCATACGTTCTCTTTCTCTCACTCTCTCATGGACTTAGCTACACAGTTTCGTGTTATAAATAGGTATTCCGAAGGATAACTTGGTCTTTAATATTAAAGGTTTATCCAACAAGCCAGTGAGTGGCATTGGCATGGCATAGAGGGAGCTTATGTGCTTTGCTTTTTATTCAAAAAACAGTGCCCGCTGCGCTGTAACTCTGGCATGAATAAAACGGAGGAGAAAACTTAAATAAAACATTTTATCTCAAGGAGAATGAGAAGCGAACACAGCTACAGCAGACAGCAAAAAACGAATAAATCGCGTGTTCAACAATGCTCCACCTACCTCTACCTACAGCAAGTCATGACGCATTTGCAAAGGAGTCTTCTTGGAGCTAAAAGGTGCGAGCTTCCGCTGAAAAAGATTTGAATGCTTTGCCTCCTTCTTGCATTTATTTTTTGAGAGAAACAAAAACAAAAAAAAACTTTAGTAAAAGGTAGAAAAAGTGCATTAGTAGAGTGTAATGTAATTGAATACACGTTCACGTACAAAGAACAAGAACAAACACTTGTTAGCGCATTAATGCGCGTTGTTCGCGGCTCGCGGGGATTTGTACAACTTTACAACACAGAAAAAAAGACAGAGAGAGAGAGGGAGAGTGTGGTGGCTCTTTACTCGTGAATGCCCTCATTGCACTCCTTGGAATGATTTTTTGAATAGGCGCCAAGCGCCTTAAAAGGCACAAAGGTAAACATTTAGATTTTAGATTTATCTGAGCGGCAGTAAATCATCGATTTATGTACCTATGTGTCCTTTTTTTCATAAATCATGACAGATTCTGATTGCTGCGTTACGAATGTGCTTGGGCATTTAAAGCAGATGATGATTTATTGGACTGCTGCTGGTTTTAAAGTGGCACTGCTTGGCACTGCCATGCAGTTTTACATTTTTCATTTTTCACAAACAACAAGACGCGAAGGTGGTAGGTAAGTAGGTATCGACTTTGATTTGAACGTGTAAGCAAATACCTATACACCGACGGGAAGTAATAGTTTGAGTAGGGGCTATGGAAAAATCTCGAATAACGAAACGAAACAATATATAGACACAGGATAACTTATATCACAATTGTTTTGAGAAAAAAGGTGTGGGCCTTGCGAATGTCACATTATGTTTCTTAGCACTCCAAAATTGTAATGAGTTCGCTTACATTTACACGGATTTTTCTAAAGCTTTAGACCAACCTTAGCACAGTATAATTCTCTAGGCTATGAGCTTTCCACCTGTGTTTACTGACTGTGTACTTTTTGATGAAATTTATGAATACCTGAGTGGACCATTGATATCCATTCCAATCCGTTTGTTGCTCAGGTGTACCACAGGGAAGTCAAATAGGACCTCTTTTATTTATTCTTACTTTCGATGATGTCAAATTCAATATTTGCTGATGCTTGCTTGATCGGTCTCATCTCCAAACCGATATTAACCATTTTACAGCTTGGTGTTCTGAAAATAGGCTCAACTTTAACCACAATGAATGACAAAGCCTGGCCTTCTCTAAAAAGAAAGAACCTATGCAACCCTGGTTAATCTATTTCTATTTTTATTTTGAGTCAAATGAAAAGTTTTGAGGAGCTTGGCGTTTGTTTTAATTTTAATACAGACTTTACTGCAAATGTTAACTATATCGTTAGTAAGTCTAATAGTATGCTTGGTCTTATGGAAAGTGATGGTCGAAATGAGGAAACCCTAGGTCGTTTAGAAAGAAAAATTCTCCGAATGATCCTTGGTTCAGTATGCAAAATGCAACGACAATGTGTGGAGAAGAAGATACAACAACGAGCTGTATGAGCTGTACCGTGACATTGGCATACCTAGAAAAAAAAACGATGGCTCGGTCATGTAGAGCGGATGGCCCGAACACTCCGGCTCGACGGGTTTTCGAAAGCACATTGCAGGGCAATCGCGTAAAGGGAAGACCTCGTCTTAGGTGGCGCAATGAGTGGAAGAAGACCGCAACCGGCTTAGAGTGCAAAACTGGAGAGAGCTCGCCCAAAATCGAAGTCGTTATAAGGATGTTGGTTGAGCCCCAGGTTCACCCCGAACTGTGATGCCCACTTGAGTAAGTAATTAAGATGGTCGAAAGAATATGTTGCTCTTACATACATATGTACATAGGGTGGCGCAACAGGTGAGCACCGGGGCCTTAAGTGCATTTCTTACAACCTTGTGAGGGAATATAGGGCACCTAATTTTTCTGCTTGATATGACTACTCAAATTTCAAGTCCCTAAAAATGTTTACTCAAATATGTCAAATTTCTGGCCAGTCACAAGTCCAATTTGGCAAAAAATTTTAGAAGTCCACACCATGGCGAGTTAGTTTGGTTAATCATTTGGCTTCACTCACTGAAATAACTAAATCTTATCACAGGCCCATAAGCATTGCTTTAAATTTGTAATTATGTAAGTTCCTTTCTATCAGACTTCAAGTTTAGCAAAAAGAATGACTTCGAACAGCATTCCCTGTTTAAACTCGCCATTTAGATTGTCAAATGAAGACTTCATCTACCGCGTAACATCTTCTACATCCTACTGCGATGGTATATTTTCCTATTTAACGAAACTCTGCGTTGTTGGTTCAAAGCATTTCCACTCAGGTATTCATAAATTTCATCAATACATAAATGAAGGACATCCAAGGATTTCTACATTCCTTTTTTGTGAACTGTTTGACCTATTTGCGTCTGGTGCTGTTGTACAGCATGAAATATTCAAGCTGGTGGTCTCTTGAGAATTTCCTAAAGAGAAAAATAAATTAATAGTTAAATCCAAAACATGATGGCTCCCTATTAACATATATAATTTATGCTGCAGACATTAGGTATATCACTACTTTCATTACATCTCTTTTAAAGAAGAAAAGTCCTTAAAGGTAAGCTCAAACCATAGAAATTTAACGTTGCAAACACTAAAAGAATAATACGAATTCCGATCTTTCGTTGGTCAAATTGAATCTCACAAAACATAATCCCAAACAAGCTCCCAGCTAACACCACTCAAAAAAGAAAGAAGAAAAGCACAAGTTTTTATATTTCGTTGAAGTCGAAGAATTCTTTGATGCTTTTGTTAAAAAAAAGTTTTCTGCACACTCTTCGAATTAATATCGAGACTTTTTCAAAATCTGGGGTAGGAATAATTTGAAACGTTGCCTTTGGGGGTACATATCCGTTTTATTGTTGCCAGAAGGTCAGAGTAGACACCAGACATATTGGCTCTATTGTCGTTTTCCATCCTGCAGTATTCACTTGTTCGGTATATCGATTTCCTGTGCCAATACATTTCTGAAAAATCTCATTTGATGTGTGCCTGACTAGGAGTAGGAGGAAACACATTTATGTACGTCGGTGTATACGTATGCCGGACAACATCCACAGTTATCAGACGCTGTGCTATGCGAGAGATTGTATTCGTATTGCATCGAAATTATTTTAAAAAAAATTATAATTCACCAGGGTGTAATCTGTGTACTTTCAATTAGCGAAAAATGACAACTCGATGTCAAAGTTGAACGTCAGAAAAATTTATGACACCAATTTTTATTTTCATTCTCTTTTTTCGTCTAAAGCTCTAGGCCCTTTTTGCGAAAGTCTTTTGGCTATCGATTAACAGCATCAAAAATTAATTGTTGGTAGGTACCTACTGCGTGTCTGTTTGGAATAAATTTTTTTTATACATTTGACTGCCGGTAATGGAATCAAACCCAGACACTGTAAAAGCTTTTTGTTGTTGTGTCATCTTTTTTTCAGATTTTTTCAGTACTAACTCAAGCACTCAGGCCTAAGCCCTTGTCCAATGTACTATCAGATAGAAACCTTTTTGTTAAAGCCTTTCGTATGTTCTTAGAAAATTCAGAAGACCCTTCCACGATAAAGAAGCCTCGGTTACCAGGCTCTCACAATGCCTGGACGGCGCCGAGTTCCTGTTACCTGATTCGAAAGAATGTCAGGACAGTGGTGAAAAGGGAAGTGCTCCATTAAAACGACAGCAAGTTTTCTACAGTTTTTTCTACTAAAGGAAAGCTAAATTTGGCAGTTTTCTTGTAAAAATTCGGAAGTTTATATCTACGTTTATAATTCCTACATCCAACGAATGAATAGCATCCGCTGTATAGTAATCTAATTACAATCCAATCTAATACAGATCCAATCTTTGATAAAAGGCCTCATTGAGGACCCTGGGAGACCAAGCGCTGGTTCATATTCAGAGAAAGCTGTTTAAAATTGAGATCCTTGCCAGACATATTTGTCAGCAGAATGGTTTCCAGTGGTGCAGTCACGGGTCATGGCCTAAAACGCAAACAAAACTCAAAGAATTTAAGACTTTCGATTACATTCAGATAGGTCAGGTTTTATCATCCTGGATCCATTTTGTAAAAGTTAAGGAATAAATTTTCTAGTTGAAACAGTTATCGTGTTTTCCATCCACTGAACAAAAGATTTGTTAAATTTTCAAAATTTAAAACACTTTTTATGTTGAAATACTTTATGTTCAATAAATCTTTTAAAATAACCTCACACAAGATGGAAGCGTGGCTTCCGAAATGATCATTTAAGGTCAATATAACTTAAAAATAGCTTTGTAGTCCCTGCAGGAAATACAAATACAAACAGCATTTGTCTAAGCTTGGAAGACATTCAGACATACGTCCGCTTCATTCTCTAAAAAAGCATCATTTTGTTTCTGGTTCAAATTCTGTAGTGAGACAATCCCAGACCGAGGAAAAGTTGGTCGTTTATTGTTGCAGGTTGCAGCAGTTTAAGCATCTGAAATTGTCCTATTTGACGGTATTATCTCAATTTGCGATTATTCTAGGACGATACAGTCTGAAACAAAAAGTCTTATTTAGTCGAAATTTAAATCAAATTTTTGAAGCTTGTTTAACGTCAGAATTTTTGAAAACTTACAGGTGAATATCGGTAACATCTGTGAACACTTTTGTATTAAGAAAATCAAATAATGAAAATACAGTTGCGGTCAAAATAATATTAGTTTGAGTAAAAGTATTGCACAGACTGGTATTTTTCCACTTTGTTATGCGTTGATAGTGAAAAACCGTTACACTTTAATTGTTTTAAATGGTGGAAAAGGATCTCGTCAATATGTAAGAAGACCTCCAAACACCGAATTTAATCCACGCTTTACAATCATAATGGCATGGGCATGATTTTTCTTCTACGGAGTTGGACCCAAAAACCGGATTAAAAGCAGTATGGATCAGCATTTTTATGTTAGGATAAAGCAGGAAGTAATGCTACCTTATACTCAAGTTAAAATGCCACTGAAATGGGGCTCTCAACAAGAAGAAATGGTTCCAGGAAATTAGAGTAGATGTGATGGAAAGGCTCGTACAGTCTCAGTACCTTAAACCCATCGAAAACCTGTGGTGCGATGTAAAAAATATGTTTCTAGATGTTCGATAAGCACATTAAGGTGTGGAAACATAATAAATTCTGTTCAACCTCTTTGTACTGCTGTTAAAGCTAACAAGGGACATGCAACTAAATACTTATAAAAGGTACGAACACTAAGCCACATACATATTTTAATAAAAATGTTGACCTAATTTTTCAACTTCCTATAGTATTTCAAGGTAGATTTTCTTACCACTACTATTTTTTTGTTCGCTGAATCTCAACATCTGTTCAATAAACTTGCAACTATCGGATAATAATATTAAACTGATGTTTTTTTTTGTAAATGAAAGCTTAAAACACCACTTTGAAAACCACGTTATTGGTTTTTAAATTAGAATTGACCGATCAGTCTTTTTTCAATTTTGTTGTTTCATAAGCTCTATACTACTATTATTTTGACCGCAACTGTAGATTATGCTTAATTAGATTTTTTTTGTTCCAAATTGTTTGCCTCATAGAAATGATACCATAAGTTTCGCAAGACATTTTTGGGACATTTTCTACGATGTTTTGGACGTAGAGCGTACAGTCGAGGGTACATAAGTATCAATGATTCTCAGAAAAACGTGTTTAAAAAAAAAAACAATTTTCCTTAAATTACTATAAGGTCGTAGAGTGTAAGCATCGCTTAAGAAAATGTATCGACGGTTTGATAATAATCGCATCAAAAGTTGAACAACACTCGCAATATTGGCTTTTCATTAGAAGGTGCGTTTTATGAAGTCCCCATAGGACTTTTTCGAAACAGATTTTGAAACATATAAACATTTAAGTATAGAAATTTTTATAGCAAATACAATTACTTTGTACGAGTCTTAAATTTGCTTGTTATTTAAAATATTTAAATAATTAATTCCAACTGACTGATATTTAAATAATTGAAACTGAACATCTCAGATTTACGATTTACCACAGTAGTTTCTCGCTTGCTAAGTTCGGACAATCAGCTAAAATTTCATTTTCCTTTTCATTAAGAATCAGTAAATAAACTACTTTGTCAATTCAATGTCGTAAGTTTTGAATCACACTCTTTCAATTTATTTATAAAAAAGTTTTAAGCCTAATACTATACAATAAGTTGGACAGACTTCGTTTGACAGATGTTGAATGGTCGGATGTAGTTTGCTTTCAGAGTTATCAAACTTGTCGTCCAACCATATGTCATATTATGATCCTCCACTCAGTCCAACTTCTAAATTTTCAAAAATATTTGAAAACCTTCCAACAAGTTGGTCAAGCGGTCGTCTGAGGGTTCACATTATTCAACACTGGTCGTTCAAGCCAAAGTCTGTTCCACTAATTGTACAGTAAGCACTTCGCTTAAGAATTTTGAATACGGTGAAATTCCTTTTTTCAAAACAAGTATAGGTACCTACCACATAAATATAGAGAAGCGACAGCGTGGCTAATTTATTTCACCTGAGTTGCTCTCCTTTTTTTTCTGGAGAATCTCAAACCCCGAACTAATAACAATGACCGAACATAATTGAAACAGCATAAAGGTATAACAATAAAAGCAAGAACAAATGTATATTTTAACAGCAACCACAATCGCGTGACCCAACAACGCAGAATTAAGAGATTCTTTTCCTTGATTGAAACTAACTCAACATTCCTATCATAAGAAAAAAACTGGTAAAATATACCGGAATAACTTGTGAAAAAAGAAAAACAAAATTTCTCACATTGTTCTGATGGCGCTTATAAAAGCACCGCGTGAAGTAGCGGCATGTGTGTGTATCTGTCAGTGAATATTTTTGGTTGGGAACGAACATTGTTTTTCAAAAAATTGTTTGTTTAGTTGCGGCAGATCCCATCTCTTTGAACATGATACTTATTTGTTACTTTTATTATTTGCATACCTATCTGTTCAAAGATTGTTTTTTAAAGTTCAAAGTACAAAGGCCTTAGATGTTTTATGGTGGTAGGTATTCGCAGAAAGTTTCATATTAACTATCTATACCTTTTGCTGTATTAATCTTCTAGATATTTTGATTGACAATAAAATTTCGAAATGAGGACTGTCACAGCGGGTCAGATTCAAGTTTAAAGCGGAGTACCACAGGGATCGTAATAAAAACCATTCTTGTTAACAATCAACATGAAATGAATGAATAAACCGGGAATCGATATACCAGTGAGGTTACCGAGACCGAAATTTTTTATACGAACTACAAATACTTTCGAGTTCGTCTTTCTCTAAGCTCGCAGAGTTGGACAGAGAGGTCAAGAATATTGTGTTGTTCCTTTGGAGAAGTAAACTTAACGCGGACTAGATCAGCGTTATTATTAACTTATTACAACAAGGGATGGTTTGTAAGGAAAAGGCGGCAAAACCTTAACTTCCAAACTATACCAGCCAAAAGAATTGAAGCATCAAGCTAAAGTTCAATAAACATGTAGCACCATCCTCCATCCTTTTTGTTCGACATCTTCTGCGATTGAGCATTGAGGGACTAAAGTGCCTGATTCAAAGTGCCGCAAAACAACTCCAAACGCAGAAGAGCAGCAAGTAGCTAACTGCTTAAGAGACAAAACTATCTAGTTAGCAGGACATTATTAGCGGAGGTCACACTGTACAATTAGGCTTTCAAATATTTTTTTAAAATTTTGAAGTTGACGGACCGGAAGTTGTCATATATTGTTAGCCGACAAGTCTGACCGCAAACTTTATCCGGCCATCCAACATCCATCAAACGAAGTCTGTCCAACTAGTTATACAGTGCGAACTCCACTGTTACACAATGACAAAGGTCTTTAGAAAAATGCGCTGTAACCCAAAAAAGATAAAAACACATTAAAAATATTCAAGCTCGCTGTTTCTGAAATATTGTCATTACCAATTCGTTCCGAAGTACCTAAATGAGATGAAACATGCACCACTTGCATAACACCATCACTGTATGTCCTTAATTTCCAAGTAAAATGTTTCATTTATCATCCTATTCATTGAGTTTGTGCAAATTGTTTTTAGGTAGGTATAAGGGCCGACATATCTCTTATCTCATCGCCAATGCCATAAACTTGAACCTATGGACATTCCTTACATGTGCTTCGTTCCTTAATTAAAATGATAAATTGAAGTTGATAACAATTCAATGGAGCACAACCAAACGATTGGAACATCTGTTTTGTCGAAGGCTTCACATGAAGTAATTGTTAATGAAACGTGAAAATGTTGTGCCAACCCTTCCAAACAAGTGTGTCTTATAAGATACAAATCTTTAACTATTTGTATCTTTGAAATTGTTATATGAACTCTTAAAGAAGCCGACCGTTGCTGCTGTTGCTGCTGCTGTAAGGAGACAATAAGATACCAAAATGAAATTAGCTATACGAGAAAGTTTTACAATAACGTGCTGTCGTATTTACAGGATGGGCCACCTTAATCCTAAATAAACAATGAACCTGGTTTATCCAATAAGCCAATATGAAGAGGAAGACCATAACGAAGATGTGTTAGTGGTGATGGTGACGGTGACGGTGAGTGTTTGTTTTGGCACATTTTACACACGACAACGTACATAATGAACGAGGTGAATATTTTGTGGGGGCGAGCGTATTAAATCGAAATTAGACAAATTACCATCAACCCAAAACTGCCTTAAATGCGTATTTTGTGGAACGGTGACAGTAGTTGACGAAGTCATATAAAAGGAAACAGAATCAGTTAAGCGTGACATGATGCCGCCCACAGCAAACAAAAACCAATCTGACGTTATTTGGCAATTAAGAATTTTTTTGACAGTTTTAAGAAGTTCGGGTAATTTGGTGATATTTACTTTTTATAGAGTTTTCTTTACTGGAATTGGCCCGACATGTTAATGTTGTTACTGTCACCAACAAAAATTACGTAGTCC
Organism: Melanostoma mellinum; assembly: GCA_914767635.1. Taxonomy (NCBI): domain Eukaryota; kingdom Metazoa; phylum Arthropoda; class Insecta; order Diptera; family Syrphidae; genus Melanostoma; species Melanostoma mellinum. The sequence goes on along the minus strand of OU612059.1, from coordinate 228,465,252 downwards.
TTGGGTGAGATTAGGGGAAACAGCAGATTAAAGTTCGTGTTTTGCTCAAGAGGCTTTGAAAGTTTTGCCAGCATTTTTTTAGAAGCCAAAGATAAAGTTGTTTATAGAATTTTGGAAGAGAGTTAAGCTTTGAACATTAAATGCCGCGTGCTTAGTGAACTCCACAGCTGTGTTCACAGCCGTCACCAAAGCCATATCCACAGCCGTAACCGCAGTCGTATCTGCAGCCATTTCCTCAGCCCTATACGCATCCGTATTCGAGGTCATACTTAGAGCATTTCCTTTTCCCATATATCTGTAGCCGTATCCACAGCTCGTTCCTCAGCTGAATCCACTGTCGTTTCTTCTGTTTCTACAGCCGTTTTCACAGCTGTTTCGGCAGCCGCATCCACAGGTGTGTTTGCAACCTCAATCGTATCAGCCACCGTATCCACCAGTGCATATGCAATTTCATCGGGCAATTTTGCCATACATCTTCGTGTCCGTAAAATTCTCTCTCCAATATCGACTGGGTTGCCAACTGTTCGTTCTGTTACAGAAAATATACCTATCCGAAGTTTTTTAACAGCTAACGTTTTATTTTTTCCTACATCGTATAGAGGATCTTATAGCTAACCCATTTCGAAATTAACCGCTTCTACTTTAAGGAAACAACTTCCCCGCTTGATTGTAGAGAAGAATCTTTCACTAAAAGGCTCGAGCAGGGTTTGAGCATGTCTTTGATGATGTGATAAAAGTAAACTCCTTTTATTGATAAAACATCAGACATCAAAAAGTTGCACGCATCGAAAGCATTGTGATTGTAGAACTAAATCTTCTTCCCGCCTAGGTGCTACTACTACACCAATGCTGCCAATCGTGAATAAACCGATGAAAAAAAAAATAGAAAATACATTCAGGGAGGCGCATGGGAAAGCTGAGTCTATGTTGTTTTCCTATTTCGGTAGAAGACAATTTTAGCACCTTCATTCAGAGTTTTGATCGACATCAAAAACAACGCGGCAGTTTAAAGAAATTTTTCGTGAAATCTTAAATTCCCAATAGTGTTTGCTAGCACTTTTCAATGTGCAGTTTAACACGTTCTACACGGAGAAATTTTTCTATGTTGCTACGAATTGCGTGCACGAGATAACCAGTAAAAAATAAATTTTATTTATGCTGAAAACGACTGCCTACAAAAAATAGGATTTAATAATTCCCCACTATATTTTATTTAAGCACTGTGTCTCTTTGCAGTAGGTATATGGTTTTTGAAATAAAATTATAAACATTTTTGGAACGACAGTGGTCTGCGCTGCCAGATAAGTGCAGTGTCCGTGAACCACCATTTGTCCACGTAAGTTCATCAAAGCAAACGATTGGGATTGGTTTCTTTGAGCTATTCCTTGAGTTCAACCCTGAGACCTGAGCGTATATGTCCTTGGTCCTTCGAGCTGAACTGTCATAGTTCATCTGAGTGCGGTCATCAAAAAATGTGCAGACTTTGATTATAGTTCTCCTGCAACTCAACATTAAACCGATTCAATTTCGATCCACACTCCCCCGTGGGTATAGCAACACATCAGAAATTTGTATTTTGGACTCATCGTGCTGCAATTTTGAAAATGGTATTTATATGTATAGCTATAGCTATCTGCCACACCTTTCAAGTTTTTGTCAGAATACAGTAGGCCTTCAGCTCAGTTAATCTTTCAACTCAATTCAACTCAGGTTAGCTCAAATTAGAACTCAACGCAGCTTTTAGGTAGGTTGCTCTTGAAGCTGTGTGATTTTGCAGTTGTAGACCAACATTTTTTTTTGCTCGTTATTGCAACACTGTAAAATCAATGTTTGGGCAGATAACTATCTTCAGTTTTTTGGTAAAATATAATTAAAGAAACCCTCACAGTTTTTTTTTTGTCTGTTATACCTTTATGACACTTTACACAATAACGAGAGTCCACATGCCTTTCGAAAGCATGAAGAAGTAGGTAGGTATATATGTTGTGTGTAAAATATTATCATAGCATTTCATTGCTTTTGAACATTTTCCATAGCTTTTATTAACATCTCCTTGGGGTATGACAATTTTTTTTCGCCATCAGGGGCCGAGCACGGCACACAAATCAAATATGTACAAAACTCCCTTAACATCCATAGTTTGTTCGCGTCGCCGTCGGCGCGGCGGTATCGCTCTACCATTCCGCTGCTTGCAAATGACATTAAATTAAAATCGTCTGACATGAATCGGTATTCCCACAGCAGCAACGGTATGATTGCTATGAAGGATAAAGTCCTTACTGTGATCTATGTTTCCTATTGTCCCTTCGTCGGTCTGTTGTTAAAGAAGCAACAGGAACTCGTTGCGCCTCTCAATTTCCAAACACCACTTTATTACATATTATATCTACCTATAAAGAGAAAGGCATTCGTATAGGTATAGGTATCCATATCTATCAGTGGCGAGGGGTGAATAATTCCAAAAGGTAACTCGAAGGAAACTTAGTCACCAACAAAAAAAAGTTTATTTAAAATTTTTATTGTGCAATGCTTGTCTTCGCATCAAGCCAAAAAGTCAAGTATTTCAAACCAACTTTGCTATTAGGTAGAGCGTCATAACTTGTTTTTTCATAAAACTAAGCTAATTAAAACTATTTGTTTCCTCTAAGTGAAAATCAGTTAAGCAACAGTCAACAGATATTAAGGCCATAATCAAACCACTGAAACTTACTATCGGAAAACTTTTCAGAATTTTTGTACTTTTCAATTTTTAAAGCCTAAATTTGTAATATTTAAAAAAATCACGAAAAGCACAAAATCAATTTAAACAAGTATTGAACTGCAATCTGCTGGTAAACTGCGTTTTTCAAATAAAATACGACTCATTGGGAACTGAATTCATTTAGGCCAGTTGTGCCACTTTAGAAAAATTCCAATTATAGTTTGCATTTTCTCCCAAAAATATGCTTTATGCTATGAGATCTAATATCCACGCATATTTGTTATCAAAGTGGCAACCTTTGAGCTTTGACACATGAGTCTAGTGCAGAAACAGATACAAATTCATGAAATAAGTTGGAGACCAGCGTGTTATTTTCTTGTTCTTCAAGCAGAGACCTACCTCAACCTGCAAACCTACCATATACATTTTTGTTTATAAGCATGTGTCCATGGGAAGAAATACGAAGCAAAGCGTTTTTTCTTTTTTAAAACCAATATCATGCAAACACCGAAGTGTGCAGAACAGGGATGAATATTTGCTACATATGTAGCAGATTTACTTCATTTTTTTCAAATTCTTCTCTTACTACGTAGCAAATTTTTTCTACTTCGTTTAGTTTTTGCTTAAAATACAACTTTTCAATACTTACTTCTACTTTTTACTTTGCTGTAATGGTTCAAGCAAAAAAATATCTTATTTTTTTTTTATAAATTTAAAAACAGTTTGATGCATATATGCAATCTTGTAAGAAAACATTGTTATAAAAATAACTTGTCATTCAGTTTTTCTTTCATTTGATGAGAAAATATTGTTATTTAACAATTTTATGCCATTTTTTACAATCTGCTACATTTTTTGTAAATCTACTTCGATTTTTTGAGGATTCTGCTACATATTTTGGGTTGCTCATATTCATCCCTGGTGCAGAAGCCAGAAGCAATGCAGCAAATGAGTACTGGGCTACTGCGCCGGCGCTATATTCACGTGCTCAGAGCACAAAGAGATAACAAACAACAGATTTACCAAAAAATATGACGCTAGAACACCGGGTTATTTTCTTCCATAAGAAAGCATGTATTGAACAGAGAGGAGGCACCTCTCTGTTTAATACATGCTTTCTTATGGAAGAAAATAAGACGATGTTCTACCGTCATATTTTTTGGTAAAAGAAAAAAGAGGAGAGAACACAAATTTGTTCTATCCAGCAACAAGTTTTATAAGACGAAATATTTGGGGTTACCTTGTATGTTGCTAAAGTTTTGTGTTTGTTTATGGAGTGAGTTGAAGAGCCAACATGTGTGTAGAATAAAACGGAAAGCAGAGTGGTAGTTGTTAAAAAAATGTTGGCAGCGAGTTCATGTGTATGATTAAGTTTGATTCATGTTGCCAGAAGTCTAAGATGTTTCGGATGTGAATTTCAAAAGGTAAGTCGGAAATAATCGACTTATATGGACGCTTCGCCACTGATATCTATGCAGGTAAGTAAATAGATGCTTGCAACTGGTATCGCTATGTACCGTAGGCTTTTGGCATAGTTAAATTTTCCAACTTGTTCCAGATTCTAAAGCATTTCAGTTTAAAGTTGGAAGAAAAAAACTAGTGTACCTAGGTACCTTGATAGGCATATTTATATATTAAATAAATGTATAATAGGTAGGTAGGTATATGTAAATGAAAGTATGTGTAGGTACATATATAAGTAGTTGATATCGATATCGTATAGTTCGTGGCACTGATCAGGATGAGGTAGGTAAGTATATACCTAGAACTCAGCTTCGATTTCGTTTCACACAAGCTAAATGGTAGGTACCTATATGTAGGTACTACGCAGCCGATGAAAAGGATGATATAGGTATGTAGTTTCGGGTTTCATTTTCAGATTAAAAAAATTAAAGTGACTGATTCAGCAGGCCTCAGTTATCTTCTATTCTGCCATTCTCCGACTTTTGACGAATGCAAGGGGACTGCTTCGGTAATTATAAAAAAAAATTGCCTACTGAGTTTGAAGAGATCGATTGTGGTTTCTGCGCAGCAAGGACATTGTGTACCGATGTGTAATCTTCCTATTTACAAGTCAAATCTTATAAATTTTTTTTAAAAGACACATTTGAAAGAAAATTTTACTTTTTCTAGTAAAGGAACGATGATTTAACACACATAATGTTTTTATTTGTTGATCGTCTCAAGATTGTTAGAGCAAAAGGGATCGATTGTTCCGTTTGGAAACTCACTTACCTACATACGGACGAACGCAGCGGAAACGCTCAAAAAAGTGTCTCTTGGATTTCGCAAACCAATAAGACAAAAGTTGCCTAGGTACCTATAATAGACACAAAAAGTCCTTGCGACCGTTTCGAGAAAAATAATTATTTATTCCAAAGCCTAGAAATCAAATTTTCAGAACACTTCTGCAGGTTGATCTAAGATCTACAGATCTGAAGTTCCAAGTTTGGAGGAAAGAAGACAGTCATTCGAATTTCGAACCTATGTAGGTAGGTATATCATAACACAAACTTCCTTACAAGAAGTAGGTATGGTAGAGTGGGGCTAGTTGTGACACTTTTTGCCTGAAGCTGTGCCATAAATCGAACTACTCATAATAAAGGAATAAAGTAGATAAATAAGTGAGTGAGATAAAATTTTTCTTTCTATGGCTATGATTATGGCACCGATCGAGGCCAGATAAATGCACTACTTACCTCATTGTTGAACAGTGGGTTGCCAAATAATGAGGATAGCACAAGATTTTAAGAAACTTTAATATATTTTCATCAAATAAGCTTAGATCTTTTATATTTGGTTACTATGAATATTTGTTTATGGGAGGACTTATAATGGCTCAAAAACATCCTTACCTATTCGAAGTAACATCCATTCCTTGACCCATTTTGATTCGAAAAAAATATCTGAAATAATTAAAAACTGTTTTTTAAACGTTACTTTAAGAATCAACTAAAATTACCTGATAATGCTAACGTTTCAGTTAAAAGAGTTTAATAGTCCGCACCCATTTTCTTATAAAAAAGTAAATTTTCTTCCATTATGGCGTTGATTGCACTTAGGTTAGGTTAGGTAAAATGGGCTGACGGTGGATCTTATTTCCGTCACACTTAGATCAATGTAGATCCATTGTAATACCCTGACGTATTGTAACGTCCTAGAAACCTATGATTTTATGTCTGTTCGGTATTTAACCATTTTGTGGCCTTGGTGAAGTTTAACAGGCTGCTTTTGGAGCGTCTGATAATTCTTCTAGTTCATTTAAAAAGTGATTTCCTAGAAATTTTTTCCTAGTATGACAGAGTGCTGGGCATTGACAAAGGAAGTGACTTCTGACTTGTGTCTTCGTGTTCGTCTTCGTCATTGCATCCTCTGCATAGGTCATCGGTGCAAAGACCCATTTTCTTTTTGTGGTAACCTAGTAGGTTATGTCCAGTTATGATACTGACAAGCATTCGCAGTGAAGGTCTATTCAATGATAGCAGCTTTCCAGATTCTTTCTTATCATATTTCGGCCATAGTTTCCTGGAAGTAACACAGGAGTCTAGGCATTCCCATCTTTCATTGGATTTTCGTATTATTTTGTTACCAATGATCTGTTTCATCGACAGGAATCCTGATCGATTTATCAATGAGAGAAGGGTCAAGTCTTGATCCTTTTCTCGCTAGTTCGTCCGCTTTTTCGTTTCCCGGTATACCACTATGACCGGGAACCCAGCAGAGTCTAACGTTATGCTGCGTGCCAAGAACCCTTAGCTCTTCGCGACAGCAAGAAACAAGCTTTGATTTGATAAGAGTGGCAGAAATCGCTTTTATTGCTGCTTGGCTATCAATGAAAAAAGTGATATCAGCATGTGATAGCGCCATCATGGACACCTGTTTTGCAGCGTTTGTAACTGCCAAAATCTCGGCTTGGAAGACGCTGCTGGGACTTGGAAGTCTGAATGAACTAGCAAGTTTTAGGCTTTTTGAGAAGAAACCTGCCCCTGTTCCAGCTTCCATTTTTGAACCGTCGGTATAGATTGATATAGACGTCTCGTCAAGTAAGGTGCTTCATTCTCCCAATCCTGTCTATTGCCGAAGCTAGTTGTGAAGGATTTTTTAAAGTCCATGTATGGAGTTATGTAAGTTGATTGCACTTACCTTCTTCAAGAACTAACCCGGGTTTCTCCGAATAAATTTATCTTTTCCATTTTAACAATATCACTTAAGCCGCCTGCTGAAACCATGGAGCTCTTCAACGCTCCCGCACTTACTTCGGTGACATACATTCACAGAGTGTCACAACAGAGAGGGGATTATTACTGTGTCATGTGAGGGAATGAAGGGGACCTTGCATTTTCTGCTGATTCCGAATGGCTAATGGAGAAAGTCTTTTTTATGGCAATGAGTTTCCTATCGGAGGACTTGCTAATTCCTCGAGAAAGGTGATAGTCGTGGAAAAACATTTTTGGTTTCTGTTGGGACTTCAACCACGAACCTCTCGCGTGACAAACAGGCATGCTAAGCATTACGCTACGGACACCAACTACTGCGTTGAAGTCTCGGTTATACAGCAGACGTGGTAGATTAGCGGAACCACCAATAGATATGTTCTGTATCAATTCCATGTCAAGAAGAGCAAAGATGTTACAAATTCACTGAAACGCGTGTACCTATGTATATTCAACATTGGTTTAACAATATATCAGGCCATTGGTCAATGACATTGGTCAATGCCATCGCTCTGGCAGTGTGATCTCGAGACATTTTTGTAATGAAGCTGTCAATTCTGGTAATTTGAGCCTAATTGTAAAGGAAAACATTAAGAAAGTATTTTTTGCACTTTGACTCTACTGTTAATGAAATCCGAGACAGATACGCAGACACTGACCCTCAAACACACGATTTTTGTCCATACATTGAACCTCACATGGCAATCATTGGCCTAATGACTACTATGGAGCAACTCATCTTCATCTTGCCATCAATGTGTCGACTGTAATCAGTCAGAGCAAAAGCTTCTCTAGCCTTGGCCAAAACCGCATCCATATGTTTCTTAAAATACAGTTGCTGATCTACCCAGAGACCGAGGTAGGTACTTGACTTCTACTTTGCTTGGCAGTGGGTTGCCACGTAGATCAACGATCGCCAGCTTACACCAATTGTTTTTCGTATCCCATAACCCCCACGGGCTTCTAAACACAATTGTTTCCGACTTCTGGACGTTGATTTTAAGCTTCCGGTCATCGCAATATTGCTGAATCTTATTGAAATCTCGCTACAAAAAAGTTCTGATGATTTCGATCTTTGGACCTGTTCTGTAGGTACATAGGTACCTACGCAATAAGATCGTCGGCGTTCGCCATAGAATGGTGAAGAAAACCAACTAGATCGCCGATGTTACTGCTTAATAAAATAGGCGAATTCACCGCTCCCTGTTGCAGACCTTTCTGAATCTTGTCAATTCTGATAGAAGTTACATTGCCACTTTTTCTCTATTATGTTTGACATAGAAATGACTGTCTATTGAATTGATAAGATCTGTAGGATTTGTAAAAGATTTCACTATCTAAACGTAACAACGCTCTTCTTTTCGCAGGATGTGCCTGTTCGTTTGGAAATAAGCAAGTCATCAACGAACTATTGATCTATTAGCGTCTGGAACATGACAAGGTTCGTTACACAATAGTAGGTATCTGTGTAGGTACCGATCTTAGGCTAAACAAGCCTTCGATCGACTAGCTAAATAACATCAGCCATCAGCCAATCTCAAAATAAATAAGAAACAACAAAACATTCGTTCTGGCCTTTTTGGATTCAACATCAAATCCATGGGTATTATGTATCCACTAAGGCAGTTATGTACCTTCTTTGTAGATACATACTTTGTGCCTTCCGCTACGCTACCATCACACTGTACCTACACTCTGTGTCGTCGCAGGCATCAGCAAACAGCAAACAACACTCAAAACACATAAGCTGATTCAGCCAACAAAAGCGAATAAACATTTTGTCCATACAACGTGCACGGCATACGAAAACCAAACAATAAGAAAATTTCAAAGAGAAACGAAAGACTAACAACAACAACAAAAAGCAAAAAAAATCGGCATAGTTATATGTACGTCGCTCACATCTGTCGTGACGTCATCGCGTGGCATGCGCCCAATCCCCATTTAAAATCGAATTCAATAGTTTAGTTGCTCAACTCGGCTATGATGAGCCTCGGCTCTGTATTCTCTGTATTCTCTCTTTCTTAACTATAAAATTGTGCTAATAAAATATCGAATAAAGTTTAATGGGAATTGTGACGATGTGAAACGAAACGAAGAAAGAAGCAAAGGAAACTCGGAATAAATAAGTTTTCTATCCAAAATATGAAGGGGAAACGCAAATAATGAACTGCGCAGTGCCCAGAGAGTACCTAACCTAACCTACCTAGCCGGAGCCGGAGACGGAGATACGATACGACAAACGACATACGAACGATTACGATTTCTTCTCTCTGCTTCAACGAAACACTATACCTACCATCGTCGGCTCAGTCACTGTAACCAGTGATTATGACAAAATAGCACACATTCCGTTTCTGCTTTGTGCTCTACTTCTCCCTTTTAGTTTTGTCTGTACTCCGTAGGTACACCAAGTTGGTTTGGTTTGGTACATTTCTTTGTGCATTTTTTCCATTTTTTGCACTATCAATCCAAATCCAGTTGTAATTATATGCTGTTCGCTTTGGCTTGAGTGTGTGTGCGTTTGTTCGTATACATCAAGTATTCTTATTCCCGTTGCATGTCGGTCGAGCTGATATCAAATTACAAAAACCACTCGCAGTTTGGTTTGCCGTAGATTGTAGCTTTAGCTTGTGCTCTTGCTGTGCGAGAGAGAATCGAATTCCCAATTGTCAGTGAGCCGAAACCGAGAACCGAGTTTCGAGTCCCAAGCTCCCGAACCCAGTCCCAGTCCCAGTCCCAATTACAGCTCCAATTGTCATCGTTGACACTGAAGTTTTTGTATCTACCAAAACTTATAACTATACCAACCTGCCTACCGTATCAAGTTTTTCAGCCTGATTGTGAGAGTCTTGTGTCCAGTCCAGTGCTCGAATCTGATAAAAACGTGTAAAGAGTGCCAGTTTATCCTGGCTGGACTTATCAGTGCCTTGAGATCGGTTTATGTAAATTGTATGTCATTGATAAATGGTGCTGTGTTGAACCGATAGTTAGTTAGTCGGCGATGAGGTGCACATGCAACATTCTGTTTTGGTTACCTCTTAACCAAGCTAATCTAAGTGGCGTGCCACTCCTTTGACATGTTTTGGTAGGTCTACGATGGTATTTTAAAAATTCCTGCATGGAATTTGTTAAATCGGCTGCCGTTTATCGAGATAACAGTCTTGTAATATGGAAAATTAATTGTGAGGCTTACGTCGGCAAATTGGCCTTTCGAATGCAAATGCTGGTGGATGATTAAATCATGTGGGCTGTGATTGTTTTTATAGAGATAAGATTGGGTTGGAATAGAGAGGTTTGCATGCAATAGCAAAGAAAAAGTGGGTACCTACCTACCTTTAAAGACGAAGAAATTGAACTCCTTTCCATGTTTGTTTTCCAATGCTTACATTCCAAACTCCTTGATTGTACATGATGGATGTTTTAGAAGCAAAAAGCAGGCAATGCTTGAATACTGGGGCCAAATTGCCGCATCCGTGATCGAGTAATTATGTGACTGAACTATGTGCTTTTGGCATAACTTCTCGAGTTATGGAGACTTTGAGAAAAAAAAATATTTAACATTAAGCGTTTCCATTTATCTACAATCCACTGCCAATGAACTAAACCGGAGACGCTTTACCCATTGATCAGTGATTGGTCCACGTGGTTTAGGATATGAGTCATGACCCTGTCAAAAGAAAGTTAAATGTACGAATGGAGTTTCATAAATTTTTTTTCAACTCACTCTACGAAGTGTAATTAAACTTGATACGAGTAACATAGAAATTCTCACCAAAGATGAGCCCTGTAGCTTTTGGAGGTAGGTAGGTACATAGCTATTTTTTGTTTTTTTTTTACGAAAACTGCATTTACACATTTTTGTGCAGTTTCTTACAAAAACTCTTTATATTCGTAAAGCTGAGTTTTTGAGCTGTAAAAAGACGTGTGTAGTAGAGCACGTTTCAGATTTTTTATTTTTTGATCATACTTGATGGTGAATTCAAGGCTTTTATACAAAATTTTATAAAAATGATAAAAAACTTATGCTGCGATGTTAAACGAAAGTCATTTTAAAGCTTATAGTTTTACAGAAACAATATAAAATTCCGATGTTGGTAATATGGTCCATCTTACGGTTGCTGCTATTACTGCCCCGTGGGCCATAATCACAACCAGACTTGCATTAATATTAACATTTATGCTTTTTTACGGAAACAATTACCTTCTTAAAGAGCTACATATCTGTCGAAACGACAAACCTGTATATATAGCAACTAGAATATGAAAGCAGCATTATTTGCAATCAAATAGGAGAGAGGACCCATAAAATTTTGACCCACTCCACATTTATTTAATTACGGTCGCCAAACTTTCCAGTTACTGTCTAAAGGCAAAATTCGTGAGTAAACAAATCAATGTTTTACTCCCCCGTAAAAGGCTGATATGCAAACCACTAACCCAAAATTTAAATAATAAATTAAATAATTTTGCGAGCCTTAAAAGCACCTCGAGGCCTTTGACTGCACATACCCAAGTCCAGTGGTTGTCTACTAAATTAGAAAATATTAGAAGTACCTGCTACTAAGAAACGGTAGAAGATCCAGTTTCCCCCTAGTGTTGGATGACCTTTTCATGACAACAAGTTATTCGATCTAAAAAAAATAAAAAAATAAAAAGGGTGGCGCAACAGAGCGAGGAGCCCCGCCTGGGCCTAGCGCATTTCTCACAACCATGCCTTTGAGGGAATGGAGGGGACCTACAATATTCTGCCGGTTCCGAACGGCTATTTGAGAAAGCGCTTTTCATGGCAATGAATTTATTAACGGAGGACCTGCCAATTCCTCGCGAAAGGCGACGGAAAAAAATTTTTGCCTTTGCTGGGATTCGAACCGCGAACATCTGGGTCAGCAGGTGGTCATGCTAAACATCGTGCTACAGGTACCAGTTTTTCGATCTAACCAAAACATATCTACATAACGATCATTTTGGCTTATCAACAATCTTCAAAATAATATAGGTAGATACGGAACCATTTTCCATTTTTCAGAAAGAAGCTGGGGATAAGATTTGGCTACTTTTAACGTCAATCGTAATTGGCATTCCGTCAACTGACTTCTAGAATCAAAAATGAACCGGCACAACTTTTCTCTAAAGAACATGCATAGATAATGTCGTGGAAACATAAATTTCGTCCCGGGTAAGAGGATTGTTAAGGCAGCGAAGAAAATTTCACTTCGAAACTTTCCTGTACATAGAAAGCAATAAAAGCCTTTGTCAATAACGGATCACCCTGGTCCAACACAAGGGGTCCATATTAGCGGCACTATTTTGAAAAACAAACTCGCACTCCAAACCCTTCCATATGATCATAGACGTGGCGACTGGCGACTTCGTCATATGTTCCTTCGAAAAGCTGTCAACCCGAAGCTTTGGTGTCTATCTCCAGATTCTGTTACTTTAAATTTTCTCTCAGCAAAAACCATTTCTAATATTGAATTATTTTAATATCTCTTCTTATCTTATTTTAATCCCTCTCTTGCCATTCAAACCGTAAATCATAAATGTCGTTACAAAAATCTTTATTCATACATATCCGTACATACATACAAATCAGAATTCACACACAATTTCCCAAAAACAACGTTATGACAGCAGAACGACAATAAATGTCTAAATGGCCCTCGTAAACGCCAGTCTTCTCGTCAAAACACAGTGTCCAGCATAGAGCTGCAAGTGTAAACAACTTTATATTTGTTTTTATTACATGAAACCATATTAATGGAATGGGCGGTCGTGGTGCCGTGGTAGAGTGTTCGCAGTAGATAGGCCGGACCCGTGGGTTTGAATCCCGCTCTGGGAATCTATTTTCCCTTCAGCCTTCCAGTTTCATATGGACAACGCCCTTGAGGTTATACGTGAAATTACTAACACCTTTCATTTCCAACTACTGCAACACAAAAAACAAGGGAAGGCTGCTACCCTAGTATAGTACAATGGACCGGTAGGTCCTCTTTTTAATATATAAAAAAAAATAATAAGAATGGAACGTTATTCTTACTAATCCCAAAAACGGCTCAAAGATTTAACGTGAAAGCAGAAAGTATTTTGGATTCAGTTTGCTTCAGAAATTTTAATTTTTTCCCTGAAATAGAAAATCAAGTATACTTCTTTAGAATGTCCAGAGATATTTTTTTAGGCGCAGGGACATAAGTCCCCGGGACATAAACCCCAACTTTTATTTTTGGGACTTATGTCCCATCTAAGTGAGACATAAGTCCCAATTTCGATTTGGGAGTTATGTCCCACGGCATCGGGACATAAGTGCCAACTTTTTCCGTTGAAGATGGGACATAAGTCCCAACTTTTCAGGAATAGAGCTTAGTAAATCTTCGTACATTTCTACTAGGCAACCAAACAATTTTTGCTTGCCATAAAGTTGTTGGTCCTTGATATCTTTCTCTCAAATGATTTTAAGTTATGGAACCAATAACCTATAAATAGTCTCAGAATCGTTATCTACTCTTTCAATACTGATTCGAAGGCTCTGTTTGAAATATTATATTCCATCCAGCGGGCGATGGAAAATGTTTACTTCAATTATAGCTGAGGTATTTGCACATATAGTTCCTCCGACTTTTTACGCATTCAAAATTAGAGATATGGTTTTCCGGAATTAGGAGATAATATTTTACTTGTAGAAATTAGTAAATTTTTTTCAATTTCAAAAAGAAACTTAAGAAATTTGAATTTTTGAGTATTTGAGAAAATAAAATTAAAAAATCGCCGCGATTTTTTAATTTTATTTTCTCAAATACTCAAAAATTCAAATTTCTTAAGTTTCTTTTTGAAATTGAAAAAAATTTACTAATTTCTACAAGTAAAATATTATCTCCTAATTCCGGAAAACCATATCTCTAATTTTGAATGCGTAAAAAGTCGGAGGAACTATATGTGCAAATACCTCAGCTATAATTGAAGTAAACATTTTCCATCGCCCACTGCCCTTAAATCATATTTCGAACAGAGCCTTCGAAACGGAATTCAAAATTTTTTGAGTTTCTTTTTTAAACTAAAAAATGTTTACTAAATTCTTAAAGTAAAATAACATCTCCTAATTCTGGATAACCATATCTCTACTTTTTAATGAGTAGTAAGTTTGCAAAAAAGAAGCTTTAAGAATTTGACAAAAACACAGACAATTTTTCAGAAGAGCTTCTTAAAAAAATGTTATAGCTTGTAAAAAATATATTCGGTGGGACAAAAGTCCCAACTTTTATTTTTGGGACTTATGTCCCTTCTAAGTGAGACATAACTCCCAAATCGAAGTTGGGACTTATGTCTCACTTAGATGGGACATAAGTCCCAAACTTAAAATTTGGGACTTATGTCCCGGGGACTTATGTCTCTGCGCCATTTTTTTATGCTTTGGGAGCTTTAACTTTTCTCAAATGGTTCAATTAGAAGTGTCCGATCTCGGTACAAAAACTGGATAAGTTTTAGAACGCACCCTCAACATCTTTTCTTGTTTAGAGTGTTAAGTGAGTGAGAGGAGGAATTCGACAACTGAGCTGCATGTCACCTATACAACTGCATGTGTATTAGAGTATAGTGACAGAAAAATCAACTGTGATACCATTAAAATCACGATGCTCGTAATGCTCAAAAGGTAGAAGAAAGAAGTAAATTAAATTTGATTGCATAGAATTTTTCTTCGCTGGCGGAAATTCAATGTCAGTTTGAACGCTTCTAGTAGGTAGGTGTCTAACTACGGATACGGATACCTATACTCTAATACACAGCAAGTTTATTATTCAGAGTAAATCAGCCCGATAGTCACCGAGATTCAACGGAACCTAGGCAGGGGAACTTCAAAATATATTATAAGCGTCTCAGTTAAGGGCCAACTATAATGCACTTAGCTCAGCTTAGGCTAGTGTCAAAAACCAGACGAAAAGTTTCCGAAAGTGTTTGTTAAACAAAAAGCAACTATAATGGATTCTGGCTACTTAACATGTAAACATGCGTTGAGCTGAATTGAGTTGATTTGATACCACAGAAGAGATACACAAGAGAGCAAACCACACCGCACAATGTAGACAATTGGAAGTTGCGGGGCAAGAGAAGTGTTGGTTTTCTCTCTTCTTTTCTTCCTCTATGATTAAATTTTAAATTTGACATTTACGTAAGTTCGAGCCAATTCAATGGCTCTTGCTTAATTGCGTGAAAGTGAGCGAAATTTAACGAAACTGAGTAGAACGTCTATTATAGTTAGTGTCATATAAAATAGTGTATTGGCTCGTTCGCGTAAGTAGGTGTAAGCGCGGCAAAGTGCATTATAGTTGGCCTTTTATTTGTACTTTGTCCCTTAAGATCTGTCAGCTCCTGAACTCCTGATCCCGGCGATAAAATGAACTAAAAGCAACGCAAGTTTCTTCTTCTTTGTTCTGAATTCAAAATCAAGTCTTTCTTCTTAGTGGAAAAGAAAACAAATTCCTCAAAAAAAAGGGTAATCATTGTCTAAAAATCTGATGAAATATCATATTTCAGCACTGTTTTTCGACTTTCCCGCCCAACGCTAAGGATAAGGAAGTTTCATAGTCCAAATTCATCTTATACACCTTTTTACTCATTTAATTAAACTATACCATACAAAACTTCCTCCATCAACACTAAATTCTTAAAAACACACAACTTTTAGTGAAACACAGGTGTAGGTATTTTTTATTAATTAATTCAATCACACATGCTTTGATTCTCAAGAGTTCTTCTTCATGTGAACACCCTCGTCCTACTTGACCTGGATTTATGGCAAGTTTAACTGTACATATTCTTATTTCTTTGACTATCATCTGTAATAGGCTCTCTCGTTGAAGAAATAACAATTAGCTTAATGCAACGAGCAACACTGTAATCATTTATGACCGTCACACCCAACAATCCCGACCCCCTCAACTTCCAACCAAAAGAGAACGATTGTCAAGAAAGGTCCATCGCTTCAAAGCCACACGTGTCCTAATAAATTGGTCAAAATGAAATGTTCTCACTTAATGTAATTGAAATTTGGATCGGTCTTAATATACAACACCATTGTAGTTGTTAATCGTCATTCCATTTCTCTAGTCACGTGCAGAAAGGACAAGAGGAACGAATTGGGTAAACTTTTCTCACTCAAAAATCTTTCAAGGATAAAGGAGATTTCCTTCTTCCTTGTTTTTCAGTACCCAACAAACAAGTGAAGGTATGTAGGTATCCCCAAAGCATCGAGAATTCAAATTCATAAACGATAAACGGCAAGACTTGTGATAAAACTTTTATATTTTTCCGCCACCATTTAGCACCAAATTATGGCATAATCTAGTTAATGGAACATTAATTAAGCGCATCAAACTGAGGGAGCGAAAGGCAAAGGACTGAGTTTGTATCATGAAACTGCAACACAAACTCTCCATTTTACACTCCCTTTTTCGCAAAAAGCAACACTCAAAGTTTGTCAGTGTGTAATGTGTATCATTTATCCTTTTGCACATCATCACTCTGAGTTGTTGCATAAAATAATAAATCGATAACATGATGTGTAGGTAGGTATCTATAACATGGATTTTATGGAGAAAATCATAGGCTATTCGAAGGCCTATTTATGAATAGTGAAAATAAAAAAATCAATGAAAATTTTATAATTCAAATTAATGCGATGTTTACCTAAACAACTTCCTACAAAAAAAAAATATAAACATGAAAACATAGACGAGATGAAATACTGCAAAGCCTAGTATCTACGAAAGTATGTCAAATGTCAATGTCCTTGTGACCTGAATACAGAAAGAAACAATTCGAACATATTTCAACTGTCGAGTTAAAAAAAAGTTTGTTAGTGACCCATATCAGTGGCCTACATAGAGGTAGATCCATTTAATGTCTGTTTGTTCTAAATTTATACAAGTGGGTGAGTATTTACCTGCCCACGTTAAAATGTTACAATCATGTTGTGATTGTGATAGATACGTTGCCTTCTATCAGCACTGCCAATCGATTTCTCGTTGAATTTTTAAGCAACTGAAAGTGGTTTAATGTTGATGGAGATATATGGGTGGTCGTTATCAGTCATTTAGTTAACTTGATGTTAGCATACATTTTCACAATATTAAAAAAAATTTTGTTCAAAATTTGAAACTACTATAAGCGATGTTATAAAAAACATTTATTTCGGTCACTCTTTTTGATATATGTATGTACATATATACATATATCATTCTATTCTTTATTTCTGTGCCCGTGACGTAACACGCTCCCTTTTACGTGGAAAGTTCGTGGTTCGAATCCCAACAGAAACTAAAAATGTTTTTCCATGGGTATCTCGCGAGGAATTGGCAAGTTCTCGGTTAGTAAATTCATTGCAATGACAAGCGCTTTCTCTATTAGCCGTTCGGGATCGGCAGAAAATTGTAGGTCCCTTCCATTCCCTCACAAGGTATGGTTGTGAGAAATGCGCTAGGCTCCGGCGCTCTTCGCCCCGTAGCGCCACCGTATGTATTCCTTATTCCGAAAAATTTAATTTTCTTACTCCGAATATCAGGTCCTAGGTCAGGGATACCAATGCTGAGCGCAGAAAGTGAGGCATATGAAAAAAACGAAGTAGATTTGAAAAAATTAAGAAAAAAATTAATTTAATTAAGAATAATTTGATCAAACTCTATATATAAATTTGTTTACGATTACATTAACTAAAATTGTAATTACGATTTAATTTACAACATCAATATTTTTCATCATATTACATATTTCACTTCAGTAAGTGCCTCTGTGGGGATTCGAACCATTGACTTCTGGGTTAACAGGCATACATGCTAACCATCAGGCCACGAGTACCACAAAAGTGGAAGCTATAAAAAACATCAGGCCCTATAGTCATTTATGAAACTCAAATACAAAAGGCTTCTAAGCATAAATGGGTTTTTCATAACTTATACTCAATACGATAGCATCGGTATGAAGTTCGCCGACTTTGCTACGGAAACACCTGCTGTGCCAGTGAAACACTCAGGCCCAAGGTAAGTCGTTTTAAGGATAAAAAGATTCATTTGATTTTTTTTCGTTTCATCAGTCCCTAGACCGTCAGTCGTAATGACTAGACTAAAAATATCGAGTAATGTGACCGGCCGTTCAAGATGCAGCAAAGTAAATGTTATATCCACAGCATCTAAAAACATCACTTTCAATATTACGTCAGAAGTTAACCAAATTTCAGAAGGTCATATGAGGAGGAGGACCCATATTAGGAGGAACTTATTGGATAAAAGTTCTCTTGAATATGTTTGTTTAACTTCCTGAAAATGAGAACCCAAACTTTTCCCAGCAGTTATTAAGTATTGAAAAACCATATAAGAAAGCTACATAATGATGGTAAACCGTTTAAACTTTGTTCAAAATCAGTTTTAACAAAAAATGGTTGCATTATTTAGAAGCCATTTTTGTGAAGAAGAACTAAGTTTAAAACTTTGAAATGAAATAACAGAAAATATCCAAGTAAATTGCTTAAGGAGAGGAATGCAACTGGCTATTTCGTCCGAGCATTGTTTGTAAAAAAATCTATAGAAAAGAGAGAGACATGAAACATTACGACGATGATCAAGAGAATCAATTGATTCAACAATTGAACTTTCACCTATCAACCATATATTTAACCATACTAAGTCCTTTATACAAGTGTCTGTCTTCCTTCAAAATAGGGAGTTTTTAAATAAAATGAGCAAAATATTGTAAATTCGCTCTCTCTCACTAAATTTTTAACTTTGCTTTTGAAAAAATCAGCAGAAGTTTCAATTTCAAATATTTTAAAATACCGCGAAAGTTATACACTTTTGTAGTTAGAAAAAAATAAATAAAATACCTACCTACTTGAAAAGTTGAAAAAATACTTAAAAAATGAAAATCTGCAAACTCTGCTTTCGTACGAGAGTAGGTATAATGTTTGTATAATGATTGACGACTCAAATTGCAAAGATTGAAAATATCTACAAAAAGGATCAAATTAAAATAAATAGTAGATGATGGCGCGGGCAGCCCTATTTGTGGACGCACCTCAACGCAATTCTCTCAACGATAGATATGGTTGGTATCCCTTGAGACTTGAGAGGAATGCAAAGGGACCTACCAATTGTTGCCAAGTTGGAACGCCTAATCGAGAAAGCGCTTTTCATGGCATGAAAGTACTATTGAAGAAATCACAAATTCCTCGCAAAAGACGTTACCCATAGAAAAACTTTTGTCTAGATGTTTCTGGGATTCGTACCTACCTTGAAACTCCCACGTAACAAGCAAGCACGTCAACCACAAATTACTGACTTATTTATGGATGAAATCAAATTAAGTACTTGAGTATGTAGAATGGTAGCGAAAGTTACACACTATCATTTCAAAGCATTGCCATGCAGTTAATTTGGCCCTGTACATGTGGGTATTATGGCCCTACTTTGGGATTTGAATATTCTTAGGGCCATGTTGTTTAAATGTTAGAATGCACATAAGTATTTTTTTACTTGCTTCGGAATACTATAAGGGTGAAAAAGTGAATATATGTAGGTATATTGTAAGAACTTTCGATTGCGCTAGCGCTGAAAGATAGGAAACCATACTCAATTTGAATCACTGTTATTCAAGGCCTCTGGGCCAATAAACAGAAAATTTTAAAGAAAAAAAGTGTTGCTTTCAGCAAGTTGTAACAAATATACCTTTTTTTCTTATTGTGAACAAGATACTGTCATCTGTCAAAAAAAAAAGAAGATATCTAAAGCTGCTGGGTGCAAGAAGAAATTTAGATCACAGATTAGAACCTGAGGAAAATTAAATAGAGGGTAATATTTAGTTCAACGAGAAACAGTTTGGAATATCTACACCATTGGTTTTTTTTCGAGTTTCGACCAAAAATACACCCTTAAGCGTTTCGTCTCTTCTTCCGCAAACCACCCACCATATTTTTTTGTAAATATAGATTTTTTTTTTAACTTTTGGTGGATTTTTACAAAAATACCCCATATCTGCCTACTATACTCGGAAAAAGTGATTATTTACGGATCATCTTGGCGTTTATGTTGAAATATACGCAGCGCTCCACTTAAAAAAAAATCTCTTAATAGCAAAGTCACGTGCAAGTCAATAAAAATTCAACTTGAGGAGTACATAACGAGAGATTGGAGTATTGGAGAGGTACTAAAACAAATAGGAAACTCAACCAAATAAGCTGTTCGCTTCTTATGAATTAGTCGCAGTCTCTATATAAACGGATAAATTGATACATTTTTCTTTTAAAGAATTTCACCGTTTATATGCGTAACGCAGAGATGAGGAGTAAGAGGACTTTTGACTTTTTTTAGAAAATCTCTTAAATAGTTCCTAAAATGCGTAGGTCTGGGCCTCTTTCTTACTTTTTGCTACTGAAAATCATAAAAAGTGTTCTACGTTAGCAACTAAATCATAATTAATAAATAAGACGAAAATTTATAGTTCAGTTAAAATTATAGATTTCAAATGCTTCTAAAAGTCCACAGTTGAATAATCATGCATTTAATTCCATTAAAAATAATAGCACCATCTTTCGAATCTATTTAAGTCCTTCTATCTATCAATATAGGTAGGTACTCAATGATTCATCGTTATTCTTGTCTTAACCATAGTTTTGTAGGTAAATTGTAAGTTCCATCTGTTAAAAAACTCATCATTTAAAGTTATGTATACCCCGAATAATTAATTACATACTATGTTTTTGAATGCTGTTGTGAAACCTTAAACTGATGGCTGCCAACATTGGAGAAGGTAGGTACCAGTGGCGAGGGGTGAATAATTCCAAAAGGTAACTCGAAGGAAACTTAGTCACCAACAAAAAAAAAGTTTACTTAAATTTTTTTTTGTGCAATTTTTGTCTTCGCATCAAGCCAAAAAGTCAAGCATTTCAAACCAACTTTGCTATTAGGTAGAGCGTCATAACTTTTTTTTTTTCATAAAACTAAGCTAATTAAAACTATTTGTTTCCTCTAAAGGACTATTCACATGAGCACGACCAACGAACGACGAATAAATCACGAAATGAGATTTTAAGTACTTTACTAGCATAAATTCCTCACGATTTTTTTTGGAAACGATGGAAAAATAGTTCATACTTATTTTTAGGTGGATAAACTTTTATTTTTGTGCCTAAAATTAACAAAATTGAGAAAAAAAGTTTATTCGTTACGAATAAACATCTAGTAGGTACGAACTGTCAGACTTTATTCTCGTTCCACATACAATCCACACTCCAACGAATAAATTTTTCGTGCGTGCTTAACCTCAAAATCATTCCCCATTTTTGTTTTGCATGTAAATTGTGTTCATTATTCGTGACGAATGTAAAACACTCATGTGAATGAAATGTCAAAATATACGAATATTCGTTCATTCGTTGTTCGTTGGTCGTTCTCATGTGAATAGTACTTAAGTGAAAATCAGTTAAGCAACAGTCAACAGATATAAAGGCCATAATCAAACCACTGAAACTTACCATCGGAAAACTTTTCAGAATTTTTGTACTTTTCAATTTTTAAAGCCTAAATTTGTAATATTTAAAAAAATCACGAACAGCACTAAATCAATATAAATAAGTATTGCACTGCGTTCTGCTGGTAAACTGCGTTTTTCAAATAAAATACGGCTCATTGGGAACTGAATTCATTTAGGCCAGTTGTGCAACTTTAGAAAAATTCCAATTATTTTTTGCATTTTCTCCCAAAAATATGCTTTATGCTATGAGATTTAATATCCACGCATATTTGTTACCAAAGTGGCAACCTTTGAGCTTTGACACATGAGTCCAGTGCAGATACACATACAAATTCATGAAATAAGTCGGAAACCATCGTGTTATTTTCTTGTTCTTCAAGCAGAGACCTACCTCAACCTGCAAACCTGCCATATACATTTTTGTTTATAAGCATGTGTCCATGGGAAGAAATACGAAGGAAAGCGTTTTTTTCTTTTATAAAACCAAGTGAAAAGAAGTGTGCAGAAGCAATGCTGCAAATGAGTACTGGGCTACTGCGTCGGCGCTATATTCACGTGCTCAGAGCACAAAGAGATAACAAACAACAGATTTACCAAAAATATGACGCTAGAACACCGGGTTATTTTCTTCCATAAAAAAGCATGTATTGAACAGAGAGGTGCCTAGCGCTAGGCTCTTCTCTGTTCAATACATGCTTTCTTATGGAAGAAAATAAGACGATGTTCTACCGTCATATTTTTTGGTAAAAGAAAAAAGAGGAGAGAACACAAATTTGTTCTATCCAGCAACAAGTTTTATAAGACGTAATATTTGGGGTTACCTTGTATGTTGCTAAAGTTTTGTGTTTGTTTATGGAGTGAATTGAAGAGCCAACATGTGTGTAGAATAAAACGGAAAGCAGAGTGGTAGTTGTTAAAAAAATGTTGGCAGCGAGTTCATGTGTATAATTAAGTTTGATTCATGTTGCCAGAAGTCTAAGATGTTTCGGATGTGAATTTCAAAAGGTAAGTCGGAAATAATCGACTTATATGGACGCTTCGCCACTGGTAGGTACGTTAAAAGTTTATTTGCAAAGCCATTTCCCTAAACGCTTAAACCGTGCATGGAAGTATCTAGACAGCTTTTCTAATTGGAACCTTCACTCTGCTTTCAAAAATCCCATTTATATTTGGCTTAACCACAAACCTGCATTTTTGTTGGTAAAAGGAGTTTGTCGACTGCTAAAACAGCATGAATAAAAACATAAAGAAACTTTTACTGTTCTACCACACGCAGTCAAATAAAGCATAAAAGTTTCAACTGGAAAACATAACAAAAAATAGGCGAACACCCACTGTTAGCGCGGTAGGAGAGCGCTTATAGAAAACACTGTTCGACACGTCCATAGTCCAATTCCAGTAAATGGAAGTTTTCTTTCACAGAAAATGAGAAAAATCGATTTAAATTAAGCAAATCTTTGCCTTATAGAAAACAAGAAACCTTTGTGCTTTTTATGAAGTGTTTAAATAAAAAAAATTATTCATGGCGGCATGAAATGATGTGAATTTGTATTGGAAAAATACACTTTAGACTTTTTCGAAATGTTTTTAAAAAGTATTTCAGATACCGATACGGATATTTACGGATATGGATACTTACACGGACGCGGACACCGACACAGATACGGATACGGATACGGATACGGATACGGATACGGATACGGATACAGATACGGATACGGATACGGATACGGATACGGATACGGATACGGATACGGATACGGATACGGATACGGATACGGATACGGATACGGATACGGATACGGATACGGATACGGATACGGATACAGATACGGATACGGATACGGATACGGATACGGATACGGATACGGATACGGATACGGATACGGATACGGATACGGATACAGATACGGATACGGATACGGATACGGATACGGATACGGATACGGATACGGATACGGATACGGATACGGATACGGATACGGATACAGATACGGATACGGATACGGATACGGATACGGATACGGATACGGATACGGATACGGATACGGATACGGATACGGATACGGATACGGATACGGATACGGATACGGATACGGATACGGATACGGATACGGATACGGATACGGATACGGATACGGTTACAAGTCCGTTCGATTACAAAAACTCAGTTTTGGCTCCCAAAACGTTTCAGTTCGCATCGAAAAAGATGCCAGCTCACATGTGAATTTCTAAAATAGTTCCTTTATAAATCAGACAGACGTAACAACCAAAAATTGGCCAAATTGAAGTTGAAATTTGACAAAGACCGATCGGCTTTTAGCAGAAAATCTGTTATAACTTTATTTTTGCGGTTAGTACCTATACAAAAATCAGCTAACGTATTTTCTGTATGACCTTTGGCAAATTAGTTCTAAAATGAGAAAATTCTTTTCGAGACAATATTTCACCGTGAGGAGATGACAATTCCTCGCGAGGGGCAATACGGGGGAAATAAATTGGATATTTTTCTAAACTCGCACCTGTGATTTCAACGTAATTGGTTGTAGTTTTGTAGCGTAGAGAGTCGCGCCCATAATGCGAGTTCCTTTTTTAAAACCAAAAACGTTTTAGGGATCAAACGCACCTCATCACATCCTTGGAGAGAGAAAATATATTGTTGATGATACCTATGTGATGATGCCTTACTTGAGTTGAATTGGATATAAAAATTATGATAAAGTGAACAAATTTGGTAGGATAATTCAAGAAGGACCATGCCAGTTGCAAAAAGTGAGACAAACAGAAACAATATTTTTTTCAAAACGCTGAAAAAATAAAAAAAAGAGCCCCTGGGCCTAGCGCATTTCTCACAACCATGCCTTGTGAGGGAATATGGAGGGACCTTCAATTTTCTGCCGGTTCCGAACGGCCAATCGAGAAAGCGCTTTTCATGGCAATGAATACTAACGGAGGACTTGCCAATTCCTCGCGAAAGGCGATACCTACCCGTTGGAAAAACATTTTTGCCTCTGTTGGGATTCGAGCTCGAACTCCTGGATTAACAGGCGGACATGCTATCCATGTTTGATAGCTACTTTGGTGGCCTCATAAGCCTCTATTCTACTGTAAACATCAGAGAATTCCTTAAAATAACCCAGCACGAGCCCTACTGCCATCAATATCAGCACGCAAATAGGTAGGTAGGTACCTAGGTACCTATAAAAATAAAATTAAGAGTAAAATGAAATGAAATGAACAAGGTACCTAACTAACTCTATTTAAAGATTGTTAACGAAAAAATCAAAACTAGGTAGGCAGGAACATGCTTTCAATTTTTCGCACTTTCATAGAAACCTACCGATTCAGGCTTTTACATAAAGGTAAATAAGAGAAGAGCCTACACTTGTAGTTTAATCTCTAGTTAGTCTTAGCCCCACGGTTTCATAATTACATACTGTTCTACTAGGAACCTACTAGGTATGGCATGGGCCCAATGTTCATCTAGCTCTCTTATTATGTAGGTAAACCTATAGGTAGACATACACATACCTACCCTATATCCAACTATCCAACGACCGCCACTTACATCTACTGTCCACCTATGTAAACATATGCACATAAATATACAGAAGTGAGATTCAGTTCTTTTTAACCCAAATTCACATTTTTTCAGCCCTTATTGGACATTCACTTCCCTTGAAAAAAAAGAACTCCACCAATCTACCAACTTCTAAAAATTTTGAAAAGTGTTATCTGTTATCTCACACAACCTTGGTAGGTACCTATAAGTAGATAGCTGTACCTAGGCACACATTCTTACCTGCCTTCAAACATCACTACCTACCTACCTATATTTCTATGTATTTTTAATTGGTAACGAACAATGCGGGAAAGAGAAACTCACCAAAAAGATAAATTCATTGTAGGTATTCATTGGTTATTGTTACCGAACCGTCTATACATAAGTAGTAAGAAATGTGTATACGATCGTATAGTGTGAGTACCTAGAAAAAAAATAGTACAAAAGAATCTGTCAAACTACCCCCTGGGGTATATAATACCTTCATAGTTCATACATAGCATACCCGAACGTAAGCCCATGGATTTTTTCAGCAATGCCTCATCAACTCCCAACACAAAAGGAACTGAAAAGAAAAAAATACCCACGCACAAGGATGTAGTTGGCAGGAGATATGTATACGATGCCTTTATCGAAAAGAAACTTCCTAAAAGCATTTAAAAAAGCTCACTCACCATAAATTCGTAACGAATGCGATTGCCCCAGAAGAGCATCAAGCTTTTGCTAGTTGATTGAAATAACGAAGCAATATTCAAGCTCTCAAGGAGAATGTAAATTGGAGAAGGCTAATACATAAAAAAAACGTGGTGAGCAACTATCGAACAAACTTCTTTCAATTATTCGTAAATCGTTCACCATACGAACATGAACGCACTGCCTTATCTGAACTTAGATAATGTGACCAACAGTCAACTCATTTACATAAATATGTGACAGCAAAAGAAAAACAAGAAAAAATTAAAGGGAAATTGTAAAAGTCTATTTACACAATCAAATCTCAAGTGTGCACACACACACACTCATATCTCATAAATAACTTCTCTTTTGGCTCTCACTTCTCACTTCTCATTCTCACTTGCCAATTTCATGAAACATTTATTTACCTCTGTTTCTCGTTCTCGTTCTCATTGCAGGTAATTACTGAGGATTCAAAAACATTATTTTAAAAAATGTAGAAAAGGGAGAACAAAAAAATTATGATGAAAAAAAGGGAGAAAAAGAAGTATACATAAGTGGCACTAATTCATTGGTAGCGGCAGAAAGTTATAAGGAAACGAAAAAACTCCTCTCTTTTCGTCTGCCCAAGTGTTCGGTGCTCAGCTCAAACGTCACACAAGACACGACTCTTCTAAAAGAATCGAATTGTGGTGTTGGTCGAACAGCTTGTTGACGCACTCCGCATGGTTTTTAGTTCCAAAAGTTGTTCCGTTCCTAGGAACACAATTTCAAACTTCCTTCCAACACATAAGCAAGAGCAAGTCGCAACTCGCAACTGCTATATACCTATGTACTCCTTATTTACTGATTATGTTTTTTCCTCTGGGGATTTGTTGGGTTTTTGAGGCTCTCGGTCTCAGCTCTGTACAGCTTCGTGCGGTTCTTTGAATTTAGTTCAGTTTCAACGCTCATAGTGATTGGTTGTTAGAGAGGAACGGGTGTGGATATAATTTCAGTTTCGTTGTTCTCATTCCTCCTTGTTTTACTATTCAACCGGAATAAGTTAAGTAAATTAATTTACCGTTGTAACAAAACTATTTTCTTAATTCCATCTCGATGACACAACTTGACTTTTGACATCCGTGTATTCATAAAAAATACAACTCCACTCGAAAGCAGTGAGATTCAGATTCAGTTAGAAGAGTGTGAAGAGATTCGAGCGTATTTCATATTTTATGTGTTTCTCTTGTGCGAGCGGGAGAGAGAGTCTTCATCTGAGTAGAAAAGATCAATGAACGATTATGAAAGAAACTGCAGTGTGAGAAAGAGAAACAGCATAACGACAGATGGTAAATAACTGCTATCGTCGTGTTATATACTTTGGTGTAGTTAGTTTTGGCTCAAGAGGAGCAAATTGTGGCAACCGTTACCGTGGTTCAGTCATTTAACGACCGTCAGTCGTTGAGAACGAACGTGTTTTTGTATAGAATTTAGAAGTTCTGTTATCGGATACACAAAAGAATAAGAATTTAAAGAAGCCATCTAATATCAAGCTGTGCATTTGGCATATGTGTGTGTGTGTGTGCGTTCAACTTTGGAAAAGAAATTATCGTTTTGTCTTCGCGTTGTCATTCGCTAGATATAATACCGTCGCGTCGTCGTTGAGGCCAACGCGCAGTAAAAAGATAAAAGAATTTCCTAAGTGATAGTGAATTTAGTGGAATTAGAAAAAATAAAAATTTTCTCATCACTCGGTGAATTGTGAAAATTCAGTGAAGATTTATAAAAATAGTGTATCGCTATTAAATTTAAAATAAATTAAATGCTCGCATTACCGCTTGAGCCAAATGTGGATTATTAGGTACCCCATCGAGAATTTGTCTTCCAATGGATCAATTGCTAGGATAAATTCAGAGTGGATTAAATGATTTATCAAGCAGACCAAAGGTATTTTCCTTCCTTTATATTTCTCTCGTTTCCCTTTTGTCTTCCTGATTCTCCCTTCCCTAAAAAAAATATTTATCGTTCATCTTGGGCTTAGTTGAAATTTATTTTTTCAAAATCCCTTTCTATTTATTTCCCTTTCACTGATTCGGGTTTCGTTTTTTTTTTTTCTTTCTATTCAGTTTTTTTTTTTATTCGTTTTTGGCCTCCTGTCATGGGTCGTACAGATGTTTGTTGTCACACACAGAAAATTTTTGTTTTTCTTGTTTTTTTCTTCGCTTTGTATGTTGGGTACGGTTTATTTTTCCACACGCTCGTTTCATACCTAATTTTTTTTTTCTTTCTTTTTCGTTCTTCATGTACACTTTTTGTTTTTCAAAAATAGCGCCTGAATGGAATGGTATTTTTTTCGAAAGTGATTAAGTGACATGCGTGCAGTACTGTGTCTTTAAAAACTGCATTTGGACAGGTGAGAGAGAGGTAATGACGAGAAGAACTATTTTGAGTGCGTTCGACGTGGTGTTATGTGTGTAATTTTTGTTTTGTGTGCATAATTTACCGGTATGGTAAATAGGTAGTAAGGAACAAGAAAAAAATTTGGTTATGTACCTACGTAATCCTGAGAAGGGAACTGTTTTGTATCTATGTAGACATTTGCTTCTGGCTAAGGTCTGAGTAGTGGAATTGCGTTTGATGGTAGGGTAGATGCTCACTGTTCTATATTAGAATAGGTTAGGTAGATAGGCACGGTGTGCGCAATCCTTTCTGTTGATTGATGTTGCAATATACTCGTGTTCACATTCGATTGTGTTGATACTCCTATATAGGTATGTGCGTATGTATTTTGTGTGTGCGAAGCGATTAAGTCCTACTGACAGATGTGTCACCTGCTTGCTGTCAATTTCGACTAATTACATTATGGCGGCTTCGGCTTATGGTTCGTTACATTGCCTAAGAAAATTTGCTGGTGACCCAGACAACTACTGTTAGAAACGACGATTGAAGTTGAAAAACTTTTTTTTTGATCCCCGCAGCCAGACACAAACGTAAAATCATAGGTATGAAGGAAAATTGAATTGAAGCGTTCAGTTGGAGAAGAGGTTGAATGGAATTTGTGGACTTTAATGTAAAAGCGATTTAACTTTTCTGAATGAATTTAAAATAAATAGGGTGGCGCAACAAAGCGAGGAGCACCAGTGATTTTTGACTCTGTTGGGATTCAAACCACGAACCTCTTGGTTAACAGGTAGAGATGCTAACCATCACGTCAAGGGTACCACTGAATGAATTTACTTATTGATATTGAGGCCGACTTCTTCGAAACTTGCTATTTTGAGGAACAGTCAGTTATTTAAATTTTCATAGGATATCCTGTTCATTAGAAGAAAAACTCATAGGTACAAAGAGTGGAAAATGCACTCAATCCCTTAATCATCTGAACGCTTAATTTTAGGAAAATATTTATTTTGCTCTGTCTGTTGACGAATTTTGTTGCGCAACCTCAGGCGCTTGCAAAACAGTTCAGTAGCCCGATTCTGCCGAAAAATCAAAAGTCATAACGCTGTCACAATCACAATTTAAGTTTTAAATGAAAAGTTGTCACTTACTTAGAGCTTTGTGATGTTTTGGGGAGAATCCAACTGTTATAAGACTAAACATGTCGCTTAATTTGACAAATACATAAATCAAACAGTCCCCCAAAGACATGACACATGACAGTTTAACCCTCACCATTTGTTGCTAAAAAAGGGGGAGTCACTCTTAGATCAGGATGTGAAAGAAATGAAAGGTTCATTTATGTTATTTAGGTAAAAAAAACTTTAATTCCCAAGAATTTTATCGAATAGATACAAGAACAGATCTCCCGTCGGTTTAATGTGAATTCACTTTTGAGTCATGTGGAGCTGAGTGAATTTTTTTAGGCAGCTTTGTTTATTAGAATGCTCTAAACAGATCTGAACGAATGAACTGGATATGCAGTGAAAAAGGTGTGATACTTGAATCACACACTGCTTCGAACCCGTCAGGTGCGACCGCTTTGGGTTTACTTTGAATTGACATTATGACTTGTTGTTTTTTACTGTCAAAACGAGCAAAAGTTTATCAACTTTTTTGCATTGAGATGGAGAAACCTTACCTAGGTACCTACTTTGTCTTGTACATGAACCAACTAAAAATCAAAACCTAAGAGACATTGTGATTTGTGATCAGCGACAAACGGGACGGAATATCCCGAGATAACTCAAGTCAGCCGACTTATAATCAAAAATTCTCTTTCTTTTCAGCTATATAATACCTACTAAGTTATTATTTTTATTCTAGACAATGTATTTGGATAGGGCCCTCTATGTGCCAACATTCCCCCACATCATTATCATTTCCTTAATTTTTAAATTACCTAGTATGAGTATCAATTGTATATATACATCGTTCAATAACTGAAACTGAGACATTGTGATAGAATTTCTTATGAATAAGATCATTAAACGTTATTTTTTTTTATACAAATTAGGGGAGTTGTGCAGTCCCTGCATTCAAGAACCTTTTGGTTTGGCTAATTTGGATACTTTAAACCTATACCCTCATCCATGTAGGTGTTTCTTTAACAGCATTCGAATCGGTTTGGGTTAAATTCCTGAAAGCTTACTCTGAGTCTTTGTAAAAAAAAAAAAAAAATAACCGAAGAGCCGAATCTATTACATTTAACTGTCATAAAAAGATAAACTTGGTTCAGCTGTTGAATTTTGGAACCAACGTTGCAAGCTGGAAATTTTAAACAGACAATCAGCCCTATCACAGATTCCATCGTAGAAAACTTCCACACGGAAAGCTAATTTACGAACTACGAAAATTTGTGTTCACAAAATCCGAATGTAATCGAAGAAAGCATTTCCAGTTGAAACACTAAATACCGCCATGCTGGTTTTCGAAATCAGCTGTTTTACGCCAAATGTGCAAGATCATTCACATTTTTCTACAAAACACAACTGCTTTCGTATATTAGGCCGACGAATTTATATTCCACTCGGATTTGGTGATACTAAATCTACGAACTTCGAAATTCATTCCACTCCGAATGGATTATGTGATAGTTACATCGGGAAACTTAGACTTTTTTCAATTACGGTGGAATCTGTGATACGGCTGAATGTAAAAAAACCTACAAAAATGTTCTTAATTTTGAATCCCGGCCGCATTTGAACTCGAAATGAAACGGAGAAGACCTACAAATGTTTGCCAATTCCTAAAAGCTAAGCATGAGAAAGCGCTTTTCATGGCAGTGTACTCAAAAGTTGTAAGAATGGCGAAACTTGTTTCTAAGACTCGAACCTTGAACTCCCACGTAACAAGCAATAAAAATGAAACATCCACACGTTGGAGATGAAAAAAGATGAATGCAATTTCATTTTATTAAAATGCCACACAAAATTTTAATGAAAAAATCGAAGTAGGCACACAACTTTACGCCTAGTGGCATGAGGAGCTGAAGTCACACATCGCCCACCAGGTGTCATGTCCAAATGACGCTCATATCTGTATATGGAAACAAACCTTATGGGTTGCTATGTCTTCTATTAAACCTCAAAACCCATTCAACCTCTTCAAATTCCATGCAACTTCGAAAAAAACCAGCA
Source organism: Melanostoma mellinum (assembly GCA_914767635.1). Lineage (NCBI taxonomy): Eukaryota > Metazoa > Arthropoda > Insecta > Diptera > Syrphidae > Melanostoma > Melanostoma mellinum. The sequence goes on along the minus strand of OU612059.1, from coordinate 228,434,025 downwards.
ACCAAATTACGGCATCAGTGATCGAGTGAGTGATTGACACTTTGCTCCCAAAATTTGCTCTAAATTATAATTAGAAGTTCATCTAACGAATCAAATTTCGTTCGATTACTGATGAGAGAATATCAAATTATGCCACTAGATTACTTGATAACGCGAGGGAAAGTGCCATAATCAGGTAATTCAGTCACTTATCACTCGATAACGTATGCGATAATTCGGCTTCTTATAAGGTTTTCCTGTATAGACTCATTATTACTATAAAAATGAATAACGCTATGAACCTACCTCCAATTTTGAGTTTGAAAGTTCCGCTGCATAGTTTGTGCAAGAAATCTTGAATTTTTTGGTTCTCGTCATCGGCCCGAAACGGTTCTTACACCCACATCGTGTAGGATTTAATAGTTTGCGTCTGATTAAAACTCAGTGGGTGGTTAGCAAGTAGGTACGGAGGTTACTGTCCCGGCACACTCATACATACAAATGTCGTTATGGAATTTAAAAATGGTCTAAGGGTATGCCTTTCAATCTCTCGGTCTGGGAAACAATTACAATACCTACCCGATGCTGACGTTTTCATTGTCGGACTACCATATTCTTAATCTCCAAGATTTCCCAACCAATGCTTTATGGCAAATCTTAATCACGATTCAGTGCTTTGAAACCGTGCGGTGTAGAGCGTAAACGTTTCTATGACTACCTATCTTTGTCACACTCGTATACTTAGTCAGTTTTTCAATCAAAAAGGAATTCGCTGGTAAAGTGGTTGATAAATCCCACAAAACTTGACGAGTTTTTGTTCGATGTTATGGAAAATGATCGGATAGAACAGAACAGTCACTTTCAGGATTGTGTTCTTAATAGAAAACTTGAGAACCCTTTGTTTTTTTTTTTTTTTACTAAAAAGCCAGAAGCGGAAAAACCCCGAATTTTCGAGGGTGCAAAGTTTTAAAAGCAAAGTCGATCTAAGTGTATAGGAATACTTATACCCTTTTCGTAATAAAGACATCGTTAATTTTAAGTAAATAATCCTCACTAAAAAACACTAAAAAGTGGGAGAAAAAGGACGAAATTGCTTCAAAAACCATAGGAAAACACCCCAAACCTCATCATGCACCAGTAGACATAAAGCGAACTTGCGCATTGTGTAAACAACTATAGGATATCTTCAAAAAGAGCGCCTTTCTTCTCATGTTACTTGACTTGGTACTGTGTATTAATGAACTCAATTAGCAGAAATATAAATAAATTGAACGCCACGGGGCTAGTAGGAAAGGGTGTTTTGTTTATGAAGGATTTTCTTACAGAAACTCATAGAAATTCAAGTAAAAGATCGGTACTTTTCTTCCTAATTTTCAAAAACTTTCATTTACATTCGAATGCACAATAATAAATATTATTGAATAGGGAAACCTTCATCTGGGTTTTTAATTAGAAAACAAAGACTCGTTATTGACATTTAATCAGTTTAGCTTATTCGAGAAACAATTCACAACTCCAAACAAACAGTTTTTGTAATACCTACCCTGCATATACCATACCTATATCCAGCGACCTACCCTGCCATCGAAACTTGTTCGTTAGCAAAGAAATCGATAAACCCCGAGCCTGGTGTGGGAGTAAAATTGACTAAGAGTCCTAAAACTTGTGTATTGATGAAGAACTCGTATTGTTTAATTATGTATTCGTATCTATTCATTGTCGATAACTTGGTTAGTGTTTGAAACAAGTTGTTCTCGGGCACCCTTTTTTTTAAATAGTGCACTGTCATGGGAGATGTTTGTGGTGGTCGGTGTACCAGTTCACCCATATCAAGTAGTTAATTAACAAACTGGGATACTAATTTGTCCCAAAACCAATCACTTAAGTGTTCATTAGGTGGTCTAGAGTTATTGGAATTTAGGCATTAACATGGTGTAGTGATAGTCAGTGTGTGTAGGTAGTTTACAAACATGACTAGCAAACTTACTGAGGACTTTGTGGTAGTTAAGCAGGAATGTTGTTAAAGGACCAAAATAAAAACCAGTCAGTCATGGAAGAGGGTGGTTTTTTTTTGTATCAATCTCATTGTCAGGTGATGGGGTAGTTATCAATTGAAACCACCTGCTCATGAATCCATTGTGACTACTGCTGCTGTATCCTTAAATGTCATTAGCTAGCACTACTATCATAAGGTACCATATATGTAGGTTTATTATAACCGACAGTTTTTTCGGGCAGCGCTTATTTCAGCTTTGGAAGTGGTGATCATTAAAGTTATTAGTCATTACTATGAGTAGACCACATTGTTATATCAAGGCCGTGTCCCAATTGCGTTAAAACCTTGGTTAAGCTTTAGCGTTTGCATCGAAGTAGCAAAAGGTTTTGCTATCTACTTCTTATTTTAACACTTTTTAAGTTTTTTCTAAACAGAAAATTTTCACAGTTCCAAAGCTCTGTTTTCCCTTGAAACCACGAGTTACAATTTTGTGACCTGCTGAGAATCACAAATACAATGCGAGTATCTAGCGAAAAGTCGTGATTTTACTGAAATTGTTTGACTTTTGGTATTGGGAGAATCGGGATATAAGTTACATAAAAAGCAACTTGGAAATAGCAAAATAAATTGCAAAACACTTTCGCTCGATTTCCTTCTACTAATTCCATGTTTTCAAACGAGAATCCTTGAGATTTAATAATTTCCACCAAAGGTAATAAGTAGACTTGGTAGTTTCTCTTCAAGCAACGCTAGTGTCAAAATTTAGCCAAAGAATCAGATAAAGCCGAAGTTTTGACCCAATTGACAAACGGCTTAACTAGCCAAATCTTTAAGCTCTGCGCACAATAGCGTTTTGTTGGACTGGCCAAAAAACTGTTATTCCACTGTAATGCAATTTATAGACGAAGTCGTCCCAAACATCTTCACAAGTGACAATGAAAGACTCAAATTGCGTTTTTCAAAACGAGGAAAGACTAACATGGGGTGCCTAACTCTTGTATTTGCGTTGTTCATGAAAACTCTTTGCAATTTTTCGAAAGTATATGGGTAGACTTCATACCTATACCAACGAATCTACGCTAGCTTTTTCAGTATCTGTCAAAAATCACTTATTTTACCACATTCTCAAATCCAGATCCCCGAGAGAGAAAGGATCATTTTGTTATGGAAGTGTAGTGACGAAGGCAGCTCGCAAATTTGCGATGCGCTGCTCAGCTCACCGGCTTTAACTTTAAGCTTCTTCTGTTTGTCCAATAAGTACAAGCCTTGAAGGTGCAATTGTTACTATCACTGATTTTTAAGTTAAATTTTTTATATAAAAACAATTAAATTGGATAGATATGGCGGATCAAGAGATAGAATGATCTCAACTCCAAAAATGTGTGTTTTTCCCTAAACCTAAACATTGTCAATGTATGGCATTGGGCTCTCCAGTTATATGCTGTCGTTCCCTTCTAAGATTCTAAGACGCAAAATTTGTATTTGTATGACTGTCGCTTAATGTTTGTAATGTTTTTATTACGAGAAAAAGGAAATATCTCCCTCCAAAACAGATTCCCTACCATTGGTGGGGGAATTCATTGAAAAGTAATAGGTAATTCCTCCAAAAGAGGAGAGTTAACTCACTTTAGCCGATTGGAATTGGCATAAGATTGTAGTTCCTTAAAATGCGTCAGGCCTTAGGGTTTCCCCAGCTTTGTTGCCCCACCCTATTTATTTTTATGTATTTTAAAATCTAACTTCTGTGAAAATTGTATTTCGACAGGATAACGCACACCCTGATGCTTATATTGTGGATGTTTGAACACCACTACCTAAATGCTAGGTAGCAGGCTTAAAGGGTTTTTGAAATTTTTGCTATTACATACCCCAAAAAGTAAAAATTTTTAGAAAAATTGTTTGCAAAAAAAAAAAAAATAAGAACTTGAAATTTCAAATTTTAAAAGTTAAAGGTCCTTTTAGACGATTATTTCAGTTTTCATTTTAGTTGAGCTTTCAGTTAAACTGCTGTCTAAACACTGAAAAATGAACTGATTACTGAACTGAGAAGTGATGAAATTCAAATCAGTTTTCGGTTCATTTCTCAGTTTTCTTTCTGATTTTGAATTTTTTCAAAAAAAAAAAAAAAAACTCAACTGGGCATCGAACTGACGTCTATTTACACTGAACTGAAAATTGAACTGAAAACTGAACTGAGAACTGACCTTCTAAAAGGTCCTTAAGGTTTTGAATCATTTTAGTTCTTTGCCTTTTTAGCAATTTAATCTACTAAACCTTTGATCTAGTCACGATTTTGCTGCCATGCTTCCAACACTTCTTACTTTATTTTCATAGGAGGACAACTGGGGTCGGTGAAACTGAGGTTAAGCCAAGATTTTTAGCTAATAATTTCGATTTCTGGCGATCTCTCTCCAATTTTGCACTTCAAGTTGGTCGAGGCAACCTTCCATTTGATTTCGCCCCTTAAGACAAGGTCTCTCCCTTCCCCGATAGTCCTCTAGTGTGTCTTCGAAAACTCATCGAGCCGTAGTTGTGTAGGTGTACGTCTGCTCTACACAAGCAACTTCCAAAGCTTCCGACTTTAAAAAAAAAATTAAGTATTTTCATGACTTCCTCAAAATCGGTTCGACAACCCATTTATTTAACTAATTCATGTTGAAGAAAGAAATTCTTGAAACTTATTTTACTTCCATATAGGTAGACCTGTAAGATGGTCCTAAACGTTAAAAACAGAAAAAAACATCCCATGAAATTTCTCACGAACGAAGGAAGAGTGAAAGATATTAAGCTTCCTCTCAGGGTATCCTTTTTTGGAATCTCAGTAGCAAACAACGAATTATCCCACAATCTCGGACCAAAAAAATTTGAATTGCTAATAATTCTCACAATCCTGTTTAAAAACATACCCTGGAAAACATCCTTGTCCCTTTTCTGAGTTTCATTTTCAATAAAACAACAAACACCTTTCCCATCTCGGTTTTTTTTTGCTCGATCAAATTTTTTTCTAGAGACCAGAGACTTCTAATTCCTTACCCGAGAAAGGTAACAATTACACTTGAAGAACCCAATACAAGAATAAAAAAAAATGCTCTCAATTTAAACGAATTTCTTTACATTTCTCGCATGGAACAACAATTTAGATACCTTCCCCTCTCAGGTAGAGACAAATTGTTTGACGAAACTACACAGCGAAGTGAATTTTGTTAGGATTTGAGTTACACCCTAAACTAATTAAATGGCGACATGCTGTAACGTAGGTACATACATACCTTATGTATTTTTCTTCATTGCCATTTCCATTTTCCCATCAAATGCGTTGTTATATTACTCGAGTGAATGTGCGTGCTTAGCATAGCATTCCATCATTGCATTTGCAATAATTGACAACAGTATGAATACATATTGTCAGATGGTATTGAAAACGTGTGGCTGAGGGATTACAGGGTACAGTCTTACCCCCGTTGATTCGTGTCAACGATTGCATATGATGCGAGGTGAGCAGAAGATAATAAGAAGCGTCCCCTGAAGACAACTTTCAATTTCCTTTCAATTCCTTGCTTCCCTTCTTTTTTTTTCGTCTTTGGGTTTAGTCCGTTTTGTTCCTTTTGTTTGTAAGGATATATGAAGGATTTGCCACGGTTGGTTGCATCGCTTTACTCGTATCCTCCCCTTTTGCGTTTCCCTTTTTTTTATTATAGGTATAACATTCCGAATACCTACATACCAACAGGGACATTATTAATTTCCTCTTTGCGTTATTTTTATTGTTGTTGCATAATTTCTGCTTTTTTTCTCATTTCAGGTTGCATGAAGCGAAAATGTCGCCAATGCCTTTGCCAGGAGCCACGTCCATAATGGCGCCAACGGAAACCCCATCACATTCCATGCCGACAACAACAGTAGCGGCATCTGTCACATATAATAATCAAATCAACGCCAACACAACGATGATAGAAGAAAAAACAACCCACAAACAGCAGCAACCGGTTGACAGTAGCAGCAGTAGTAGTAAAATAAGTCAAGATGACTTTTTGACAATCAAAGACAATAAAGAGCCATCATCCGAATGGCCACCACAATTATGTTCATCATCTTCCTCATCATCATCATCATCCTCATCCTCGTCGTCGTCGTCTTCGTCCTCATCGTCGTCTTCGTCTTCCACATCATCATCTTCCTCCTCATCGTCGTCATCATCATCGTCTGCAGCATCGTCAGTATCTTCAACGGCAACAACTGCCAAATGTGATAGTAGTAACAGTAAAATCGAAGCTGAAAGTAGTGAAGTTGTTGTTATTAAGAAAGAAGACGCTGCTATTGACAGTTCAACTTCAGATGCGAACCCAATGACAAACACTTTAGTAGCGATAGCAACGACACCGGTTGTTGTTAGCAACAGCGTTGACGATGTTACGTCCACAAAAGAGGAGGAGACTGAACTGGAGGACGACGAGGACGCCGAAGGGTTTGGCAATCCCCGACGGGTGCTGCTAACAGCTCTTAATGCACATATCATATGCAATTTGTGTCATGGATATCTGATAGATGCGACAACCATTGTCGAGTGCCTACATTCATGTGAGTATAGCTTAAATCTTTTTATTTTTTCTATGAGCAATTTCTATTTAAAGGCACTTAAGTGTGTGTTACCGGCGACACTCTTATAATTTTTTCCTTCTTTGGTTTGATGGTTGAAATTTGATGACCTGGTCACCATTAAAAACAAACATTTTTATAACAAAACGAATTTATTCACAACACAAAAGAGAAATGACATAAATTTAATGGCGGATTTATTCGTCTTAAGATTTGGTTACTCATATATACTTTGGTTTGTAAGTGTGTGAGTTTGTGTAGATGTGAAACAAGTAAGGACGTTGCGTTGTATCGTAAAACTTAAGGCCATCACACAATTGAATAGGGTAGAAGAAGATTAAAATGCAATAAAATTGTGACTTGTTCCGTGCCTGGTATTGATTCGAATTACGTAAGTTGTAAAGGGCCTCATATAAAACAATGAGTAAGCTGAATTTTACTAACATAGATGATACAACAACCCAAAGACACACTGAGAAATTTGCATTTTATTAAAATTTGAATGCTGGTAATCACTTGAATCCATTATGAGATTAGAGAGTAAACTAAGAAGAAGCCAGCTTTTGTGCGGTGTTGTTCTTGCAAGAATAAGACGAGGGTTGATTGACGTAGACCCTGAGGATATAAGAAAAAGGAAGAATATAAATTGGGTTTAGCTACAGAATGTGGTGTAGAAATTCCTAAAAAATCAATTACACAATAGCTATGTTCGGCCACCTGAGCCTACATTTGGCGTCTTACATAGAAATTATTAAAATAGCAGCTACTATAATGTGGATGGGACAGTTCGGTTCTTCAATGGTCAGCATTGTAGTTATTGAAGAAGAAAATGTAAAAAGTAGTTTGTAGTAATGGGAAGCGTATTTATTTGCAAAAGTTACAAGTCAATTGAAATAAATCAAAAGTATCGGTAACAACGCTTGCAAATCGTGCAAATTTATTTCGAAAATAATGGTTCAGTTCGCGAAGTTTACCGCAAGCTTTGTCCATTTTATGGTCGACATAATCGTCCATCAGAGCAATTAATTCGGTTAACGTTTACTTTATGTGATAATAATAATACGCATCCGCTGAGATGTCGAACAGTGTGGACCGAAGAAGCAATTGCTGCTGCAGAGCAAAGTATTGAAGAGGACCCGAATGAATCGATTCGCCACCGTGCGGAGCTTTGTCCATCAACTTCATGGAAGATTTTGCGCAAAGATCTTGGCTTACGACCTTACAAGATCCAGCTTGTGCAAGAATTAAAGCTGCGAGACCATGCAATGCGTCGTGATTTCGGTGTATGGGCCGAGATTGATCTCGATGCTGATTTGTTTTTTATCGCAAAATTTTGTTCAGTGACGAGGATCGTTTTTGGTTGAATGGTTACGTCAACAAGCGAAATTGCCGCATTTGGAGTGAAAAGAATCCACATGAGAAGGTACCTTGAGACGCCATTATGTACATCCACAAAAACTGACTGTGTGTGTGCTCTATGGGCTTCTGGAGCCATTGGACCATACTTCTTCCGAAATGATCCTGGCGAGCCAGTTACTGGAGAGACCGGTATAGAGCCATGATAAACGACAATTTTGTTACCTAATTGGATGGGATGATTGTGATTAAATGTGATTCCAAAAAGACGGCGCTACATGCCGCACAGCGCACAGCATTCGATGAACGCATAATTTCGTGGAATAGACCTGCCAATTGGCCACCAAGACCGTGTAATTTGACACCATTGGCTTATTTTCTTTATGGAAATATAAAATTGCTCTCCTACGTCAACGAATCAGAAACGTTAGGGGGCTTGGAAGCCCCAACAATCGTGGCGTTATTGCCGACATACGGCCTCAAATGTCCGAAAAAACGGAAAGTAGAAGTTAAAAATTGGATTTCTAGAATTGGCTTTATTCGAGTCAGCCCAGGCGGCCACATGCCCGAAATAATGTTAAAATATTAATGGCATACAATTATCCTTCCAATAAAGGACATTAAAAAGATTTCATTGTTTTATTTCAATTCGAATTTTTTTCACTTTCGGCAGCTGCAAAATCAGTTATCAAAAGTCGTCAAGAGAATAGGTCCAAGGTGGCTTGCCTGCGGTACAACAAAGTTAGCATCGAAAAGCTTGGCGAGCTTGTTGAGCCTAATTATTTATTTATTCTTTAAATTTTGGTTGCGACAACTACCGTTCGGTCAAGCTAATCATTGTATTGGTAATGGAAAAGAAGACTGTAAAACAGATAACCAGTAAGTCGGCAACAAATGCAATTCGAAGTATAGGGCTCTTATGGAAAAACATTTGGATTAGATGGACTTGCCTATACTTTGAAAAAGTTTTAACGGGTCCTCAGACAACGAATAGTTCCGGACGGTCAAATATATGCAGAAATAGTGATCAATGAGAGATCCACAGAAAATAAATGAAATAAATAGAAAAACATTTTTGCTTCTGTTCTAATTAGAACAGACAGGTTTAAAAGGAGACATGCTTACCATCACCCCACATTTTTATAAGAGAAGACCTTTTATGAAGATTGAAAGTAGTTTTAAGCATGATACATAACTTACCAAAGGCGTGGCATTTCTTATCCCGAAACTTCTGAGATATCGAAATTTATTCAGAAAATTTTATGAAATCTAAAAACTGTCGTTTTCTAATAAGCAAGGCATAAGGTAACCGAACAGCATCCACATCGTCTTTAGCGAGGCTTTTTTCGCAATACAAAATACGTTTTCTAGCCTATTTAGAAATTTACTCTTTCCATGACTATTGTGAATAGGTCCACATTGATCGCTGAAGTATCTGTTTATCAATTAAAATCTACTGTTTATATCCTTGATAAGCTGCTAATTCCGTTTTCGGGTGTAAACTTCCGGTTTGGACTTAAATGCTAAAAAATGTTTTGGCTAAACACTCGACTGGGGTATTCACAATTGTAGTTTTATCTAGTAAATCCTTTTCAGAGCTATTCACTATGCAGCATTTTATTAAATGAATAAGTTGTTTCAAAAATTACTGAAAAATTTGAAATTGAAATTGCTGCTTTTCGTCAAATACAGCTTATTCTCTGTCTTTTGAGACCATCTGTTTAAATTCAACTGAAGATATTGGAAGTTACCTTTTTAGTTTCCAAGCGACTAAAAGTATCGACGACACATTGCCAAAAGTTCTTTAAACTGCTATCACTTTAATCCCACAGCATCTTTACACATTTTCACTTTAAATCAAAACTGCAGGAAAAAATCAAATTAAAAAAACATTGAATACGAAATGCAAAACATGGCGTGTGTTCAACAATTTCCCAAAAGTTTTCCATAATCCAAATTGTAAAATGCTGTCTTTTAAACAAGATTAACACCACTTTTTCACAGTTCCCTTAAACAATGTCTATTACGCCAGTTGTTTTCAAAAATTACAGCTCCTCCAAGCAGAGATTCAATAACTTTGTCCGTCCGACCACCATTACCAGTTCTTTATTTATGATGAGTTAGACCTGAAACTTTCCGGGGTTACAAGACTGCCTCTTGACTTTTGGAAAAGCACAAACTATACTCTCCTATATGTGCTTCCCATATTTGCATATCTCTTCACAAAAACTCTTTCGGAATTCGCATTATATTAGGTTTTACCACTACTAGGTTCATTTTAAATTCAAATGGAAGTTGGTACGACGAAGACCATAGAATGGAAAGGATTTGAATTTTTCCTTTTTTTAAAGCTCAGTCTCTTCTCATAAACCTTTGACTTATTGGGAGAAGAAGCACTGGCTGCCCGGATCTGCTCGCATGTTTCCTGATTTATTATCCCTGTTTTTGTAGCAGATTCAGTCCCCCTATATGAGAATAACTTACCTATACCTGGGTCGAACGTACATATATCAAATTAAGCACTGCTACACTGTACAGCAGTACCTATAGGAAATTCATTGCCAATTCTATTAGCTTCGTTGCACTTGAATTGAAAATTCGGAAGTTGCAGTTGTATTGTTAAATAATGAGCACACAAATACTCACACTCATACCAAAGTCACAGAAGATAGGAAAAATGGATCTCACTCAATTGCTGGTGTATTGTTATGAGTCCATTGTTCTGATCCCGGACGTTTTTCAGACGGAAAATTCTTAAAGTAAGTTCCCCCACCCCCACACTTCAGAGTGGGATGGGAAAACTTTCGGTTTTCTTACAAATTTTTTCAATCAGTGCTTGAAAAAGGATGAAGAAGGCTCAACAGCAACACACAACAAAGTTTAATGGACAAAAAATAAGGTATATCCATCCGAAAACAGCATTGCCCTTGAAAATCATCTCATTGCAAAAAAGCAGCCTTAATTTCCCCCTCCGATTGTATTGTGATTTCTGTCCGTAAATGTATACGACACAACAACGAAAAGAAGAAGAAAAAAAAAACAGCCCCAATATCATGAGGCAGCAACAGCGGTAGCAACGGTATGGCACCAGAATACATCCCTCTTCTTCATTCAAACTACTATACACAGAAACCAGCAGGGGTGTTGGTTGTGTAGCAGCTCTGGTTGGCATGGGGTTGTTGTTCTCTTTTCATCATTCCACCCACCCTAGCCCATACCAATTCAAACAAAACACCACCATCATCACTACCATGGGCCGCCATGGTTCTCCTGTCATTCTGTTGCTGGCATTGACATTAAAGCAGAACTGCTACAAGGAGGCCTACTGGTTTTCAATTTTTGGGGGATGAACATTAAAGTTGTGTGTTATTTGCAGTCGTTTTATTCTCAGCTTATCATCAGACGGATGGGTTTTTAGGTAAAAAAAATTATAACCTCATTGGGCCACTGGAGTTTTGATCTTTTTCTTTTCCTCCCAGTTTATTATGCGATTCTGTGATTGTCTTCTTTAGGTTTGCTTTTTGTTTTATTCGCTGTTGTTATTGTAAGCGCAAAGTTGCTGCTTTGAGAAGGACTTACTTAATGTTACAAATAAAACCAACCAAACTCCACAAACGTAAAGGGCTAACAAAGGATTGTTGCGGAAGTAAAAGGAAAACGACGGTTTAGCTTTATCGCGGTTTTTCTTTTAAAAGCCCTTTGTGGTTTTGTCGGCTAAATGTTCCCCCATCAAACATACATTGTTTTAATATTCCTCGCGGCAGTCACACAAAGCCAGTTTCTGTTGCGCTTTATAAAAAATAAAAATAAAAAATAAAACAAATCACGTGACGGTTTTGCTTTACTTCAATTTGGGAGCACTAATTTTTTTTGTGTGTTTTTCGCCTCCCGTTAGATTGTGGAGTTTGCGATTTTTTTTCCATTATTTATTTACTCCAGACAAGACAAGGAATTTTGAATGCGTGTCTAGCTGGGAAGTTGACTCATCCCTCGTCCAAGGACTCGGTACTCGTTAGACTAAACATTAGAAGGTGGAGTGCGGGACTAACAAATAACTTTACCGACGACCGACGACGATGCCATCGCCACCGCCGCCGCCACCGTAAACAGAGGAAGGAATTACTTAGTCTGAAAAACGATGGCCGCACCAACCCCTATTTTTCGAGTGCGTTTAACGACAGAAAGTGAAGCTGTAAAGTGCCAAAGCGTCCAAAGTTTTCTACTATACCCACCTATAGCACTTGTCGTTTCGCTCTCATTCCAACTCACTCGTATTATATTCGATTTTCATGTTATTTTTTGTTGGAGCAAATGCTATCCGGTGTCAAAATTGTCGTCGGCAAAAAACAAGAAGAGCAGCTTTCCTTTGAGTTTGTTGAAAATTCCTTTGGAGTAGTAGTTAGGAGAAAAGACCGATAAAATCACAGGTATAGTGTGCCCAACTGCCATAGTAAGTAGAAGAAATCCTTATTTTGAAACACAAACTAAGTCCTAAGCAAGTTCACTTCTACAACTCCGCAAATTGATAGATCGTAATGACGAATTTGTGAGACTTACAAACAAATCTTTCGAAACTGAATACTTCAGACTTGGAGTTCATTTCACTTGTGACCTATGAACGAATTTACCACGAGGCTAATTCACAATGAGTTTTTAACCTTCAAGCTGATTGTTTAACAAATCTGATAAATTTTCAATGCAATTCACAGCTTACACGGTGTTAAGGTTAGTTTACAATTACTATTTTGAGAATCATCTTCAAACTTTTAAACTCTGTTAGCAATTGAAAACACATAGAGGGCGTTATTGGTCCAAGTTAGTTCACAATGGCGAAATTTATAATATCACAGTGTTTTCTAGGTTTTCGTTTCTTTATTGACTGATGAATCATATAACATGATAACAGGCCGGTAATGTTTTTTATGTGAGTCATTCTCATTTGTGCGAGAATGTTGTGAACCATTTTAATTCACAATACTTTCTTTTGCTAGGTGTTGGAGCTAGACTATTCTAATTTCACGGCTAGATTTTGATGGAAACACGATTGTTTATAATTTTGTCGTACAAAGTACAATAACAAGTGAATCAATAGTGAAGCAACTTGTGATGACGACATCAATCATCGAGTAAGCGTAGGATGGATGAAGTGGCGAGAAAACTCCGCTATCTTCTGTGATCGAAAAATGCCCCCTAAGTTGAAGGGAAGACTCTACACAGCAGTTGTCCGTCCAGCTCTGACATACGGTTCACAATGTTGGACAATGTACAAAAAGTATGAGAGCAAATTGACGGCAGCCGAAATGAAGATGCTTCGGATGACAGCAGGAGTAACAAAGCTTGATCGAATTAGAAGTACTAAGATCCGTGGAAGCCTTCATGTCAAAAGTACCATCTTGGACAAAATTCAGCGCGACCGGCTCAGTTGGTATTGTCATGTTCAAAGGAGAGATCCGCAGAACCCCGTCAAAAAGGCAATATCGTACAACGTTTCAACAAATTCGCGACGAAAAAGAAAAGGCAGGCCAAAACACTCCTGGTACAAGCAAATGCAAAAACAGCAGCATTTGGTTGGCCTCAGACATGGAACAATCCAAAACCGGGAGGCTTGCCGACGATTTCTGAGGTCAACGCGGCGTACCCCACAGGCGGATCACTAGTGTGAAGCAGAAAAGTGGGAGAGTTGTGATCGCTTCAAGATCACTACTCGTAACGCCGAAAATGAAAAAGAAGAAGAAGAAGAAAGTACAATAACAAGTGCCCTTTAATTAACACACATATAGTTCACAATAGACTACAATTTTAGATATAATCAAATAATGAAAGTCAATGAATTCACAATAGACTATACAATTCTTGATATGGTTTAACAATGAAAGTCTGTATCAATGAATGATTTTGAATTGAATTTCACCCGGAAGGCATCAGGCCAATTCACAATAAGGTTGAAAGAAATAAACCAACAGATCTCCAACTATATCAAAGGATTTTCTATTTTCTATAACACCAAGAATGGCCACACTACGCTCAACATTGCAAGGCAATGAAAACTTATTTCATCTTCCTCTTAAAACTTCACTCACTGTCGGCTTTTTTCGGTGCAAACTTTTCTTTTGCATGTTTACACAAAGGGAATTTGTAACTTTCATGTCGATGATGGCTAGTTTGTAACAAAATAGAAAAACCAAAATCAAATTGAAACTTTCTGCAGCCAATCACATGGACAGGACATTCTGCCTTCCTGCTGATGATAGTGTCTTTCAGACATTCTTCTCATCTCCTGGTGATGTTTGTAACCGCAAACCACCATAATTGTACAAGTGAAGCATTCCTCACAACACAGAATTGGTGAGAATTGTTAATTTATGTACATGTGTCAGGAGTTAATGAAATTCATGGAACGCATGGTGGAATGTTAGTCATTGATTAACTGAAAGAAAATGCATCCTGTGATCGAGCTACCATAGTCGGTAATGTCATCCAATTTTCAGCTTCACCACATGTCCTTACAATGATTGCAATGCATATGTATAATGTATGCCATTGTATTAGTGTGAGCAAAAAACATCTATGGCAGTTGATGAATGGAATGAAATACCAATACTGCCGTTGTGGACAAACACCACGTTTCATATACGACAAAAGTTCAAACCAACACCGCACCAGCACCACCCACAGAATGCCAGAACAGAGGCAGTATAGACACCCAACCATAGGTACCCTGGACCACCGGGACAATTAATCACTCGACAAGTAATCGGCTTAAATGGAAATTAGCTCCACAGGCAGTCCGCTGGTTTTGCTTTAAGCTAGACTATAGCTGTTAGCTGCTATAGCAGCACGAAGTTATAACCACAATCGCGCAGCCAGCACAGTTTTCCATACACATAGCAAAGGTTCGTCCTCTTTAGTGAGAAGAAGTACGAGTTCGTATGTTGGCGGAGTGGTGGCAAGAGGGCTTATAAGTTCAAGTTTGAGTGGTGTTTTTGTATAATCAGAACCTGTTTAAGCAGCCCATGTGTCGTGTGTGTCGTTACGAAATGTTGACGGTGCGGCGCGCACAGCAGCGTTGATTTTACAATCGGGGTTGGGGTAGGTGTGATATGTAAAATTCTATAAAAGCTGGGCGCGGCATCTCATTTAAATTGTCAACCGTATTGTTTGAATTAAAATTCAACTTGATTTTCGAACTTATACAATTTGCGTTGGTATCGGTGTCTCGGTGTCGGGGGCAAATATGAATATACAAAAACGTTTGGATAGGAATGCCAATGCTAACCAAAAGTGACTGCGGCTGTTCCAATAAGGTTAGCTATATCTTTTTAAGGGATGATTCGAATCAATTTGAAATGCATTGGAGCTGTTGAAAATATTTCATTGCATTTTTGTAAGGGGGATCCTTGTAATTGAGAAATTAAAATCAATTGGAGTGTATTGAATGATGAACATGATGTTGCCAATGAATTCAGGGAGAAGATAAATGTGTGTATTCTGCCTTTGATTTCTTGGACGGGTGGTTTTTGATTCATTAGGGGGAAAAATGAATACACTCTTAATTTAAAACCACAAACACAAAAAGTGAAAGAAAGCGATTGGTAATAACTGTGAGTCAGTCTTTCATTATAATGTGTCTATTGAAATTTCATAAAAGAGTTAATGAGGTGAAGGGAAAATGTTTCCCCTGATGTTCATGCAAAGAATGCGGTCTGTCGGCGAACGGCTCTTGCTTTGAAAATAAATGGGAGCGTACATGTACCTATGTATTAACACGGAAACAAAGTTATTGTGAATGAAAATTGTTGATAACATTGTTCACATTATGAAGGGTTTCAGATCAAAACCAAGTTAAGAGGACAACGAAATTTCATTGGAGTAGCATAGTTTACACCCATAATTCAATCAAGAAATGTGTGTTGCTCTGAGTAGCTTTGCTAACCAAATGTGCCGATTACACGAGCAAAACTTCTTAACTTGATTGCTTCTACAATTCGGTATTGAAGTAATCTGATTCAATTAATTTCTAGTCATAGCCATCCTTATCCGTGAATCCTTTTGTGTAAACATATTTTTCATTTATGGAAACGTAAATTTTTGTTATGTAAACCTATTTTCATACGTGATTTTAGTCGCAATCATCTCGAAAGTAGCGTTTCGCACGTGTAAACAGGTATTTTGTAGATGGAAACATGTATATCGCACTTGTAAACGTGAATTTCTTTCGTGTAAACGCGGATTTTGTTCCAGAAAACGTGTGTTTCGTAGGCAAAACGTGTATTTCGTACGTGTAAACATGGGTTTTCATTTGGATTTAACTACTTGGCTCGCAGTGTATGACTCTACGGCCAAATTCTAGGCATATGACATCTTTAATGTTTTGAAACTTCTTCTGGATAACTTTTGCTACAAAGACAAAAAGAAACATTATCAAAAATCTTCTACGTTTAATTAATGAAATGCAAATAATTATTGGCAGACAGCTAGCTGGTTATATGAATGTATTGAAACGAAGAACGCTTTGAAGCATCCCGCTCCTATTTCAGATGCATTAAAATCACCATTTTGCATGAGGCGTTTCAAACCTTTCATAAATCTTAGTACTCGGCAGCTTATTTAAGAGTTCAAGTGGCTATTTGCAAAAGTCGCACAGACTTTCTGAATACATTGGTCGGAGACAACAAATTCTACCGTGTCGCATGGTTCGTTGAACATTTTTGCGGAACTTGCGAAACGACCAATCACTCGTAAGCTAAATGTGATTGTACCTGATCCCGACGGTATAGTGAAGAAGCAGAAGCGTGTATGGAAAAGTTGGCTGTCTTTGCAACCTCAAAATGAATAGCGACACTGAAGTTGCACCGCTTCACATTTGCAGTTAACAACTTTAAAGCTTTCTTATTAAACTTTCTTGGTAAACTTTATGCCAATAAATGGAATAAATGTTCCGAGAAAGGGACGCAATCGCTTGCATTCATCGTTTAAATTAACTGACTCCTTGTTTCTTTTTAGTAATTTTGTGTTTTCTTATATCTTTTATTTCAGTTTGTCACAGTTGCATAATCGAGCATTTGCGAACGGAACACTACTGCCCCCGTTGTGAAATGATGATCAACACTGCCAAGCCAAATATAAAGTGAGTATCCTTTTTCTGTATTTAAATTTTTTGTTTTTCATAATATCCGATTATCACTCAAACTTGCATCCAAGAGTGAATATTAATAACGAACCTAAATAAATTTAAAATGAACGCTGTAATTTATGCGAACCCTAAACTTATATTGGTTAATTGAAGCCAGATAACTTTTTTACATTTCTTTGAATAAATAAACAAAAGGAAAGGATCACTGTGAAAAATTACCATTATCCTTTGAGAATTCTCCTTTGGGGATTCAGTTTTTGTAATGAATTCCCTAAGTTAATTCCGGCTGTCAGCACCGTGATTCACCATCACAACATCCGCTTGTTTCTCCATCCAAAGTCTCCTCCGTTTGGCAATGCTGTCGAGTGACATTTATTCTCTTCCAAGGTTAATCACGTCATTTATATAAAAATCGATCGGAAGGAAATTCCTCCACAAAAAATAATGTAAAAAACCTTAAAAAATATTATAATCCCCACACGTAGGTAGTCTACATAGGCACTTATCTATGAACATAAAAAAGTAAATCGAACGAGTGGAGGAACAGCGGGAAGGGTTAGTACTGGAGATTTCCTTTACCAGCCGATAGTCTGGGTCCTCGTGGTTTTTTTTTTGTTCTGTCTTGTTTTTTCTCACAACAGTTCACATATTTTTTAAACAGTTTTTTACCCATGTTCGGCCAGGAGCATAGATGGAATCTTGAATGCCATTGCTTCTTGTATAGCAAAGTAATCCATGAACCCATTCGGTGGTTCAGAAACGGTCACTGAGATGAATTTAATGACTCCCCCGGGCGGTAGCACAAACAAACCAAACAAACGAAAAAGAAAAAATAAGAGGAGGCAGTCAGTAGGTATAAGATTTTTCCAGTGCATTTGAGATTGGATGGGACTCCTTCCAAAAATAAGAATTATTTTCCACCCCATTTTGTTTTGACCCGAACCTCTTGCCCATGGGCTATAAAAATCGTTTATCAAGGGGCTCATGGCGACGCACGGCTAACGGAAGTCCAATCCAAAGAAACCGAGAAGGTAGCCGTCTTCTTCATCGTCTTGTTGATATCAGATTGGTAATCGAATTGCTTATACGATGTGCGGTCAGGACGAAAGTAAATCTTATTTCGTCCTGTAATACTACAGCTTGAGCAAAAAATAAAAATGAAATCAGCTTGTTTTGGTTGGGAAAGTCAGAGAGGACCAAAGGACAAGTGGAAACAAGTCTTTAAGAACGACAAAAAAAAAGTCAAGGAATTCGAGTCTGGCCCTGTTTTGTTCTTACCTCCATTATACTTTGTTCTCGCGTATCATGTTCTTTAGATAACGGCCTTAGTATGAGAGTTAGAAGTTGTTATGTGATAAATAAAGGAACGTTGATACGAATCCATTCGAAAGGAAAAACATTAAAAGGGATGTGAGAGATAAAAGGAACTCGTTGCGAGGGGTGCGCGTTTGTGTAGTTAGTTCTTGTACTCTGTTGCTTGATTAAGAACCTTGCGGCGTGCATGCATAAAATGAAGGTAAAACGAAAAACACAAACACTCTCATATGTATATTGGAAAATTCATTTGATTTGATTTGTCGTGTACATTATTATCACCCCACAGGAACAGCATAAAACATGGAGAATCAGCACATCAGGAAAGTCAGTCTGCGGTACGTGGTTCAGATAAAGACGAGGGTGCAAGCGCAAGGCAAGCACGGTTAATGGCTGTGCGACAATTTCCGGGGGGGTTATCCTATTTGCTCGGATCGAGCAATTTCGAAATAGATGGCACAAACGAATATATGTATGCCTCGGTTCCATATAAAGATTTTCTGCTTCGATAAGCGCGTTAGTGATGATTGAACAAGGGGAGCCTTTTTTTTATCTGCGGCTGTGTGTGGAGTTCGGGGAAAATAATAATAAAACAAAAAAAGGGCCCCGACAACAATTAGAATGAAGTGCGAAGAATAAACACATATTCCAATAATCCCAAACTTATTCACACTTTCCTGGACGTCCAGACACACAGGTTGTTTTGTTACATTTATTCCGACATGGGTTTGGGATTGCACGAGAGAGGTAACTACAAGAGCAAACCGCTAAGTGCTAATTAAACCGTTTTCAAATGGAATAGCAAACAAATTAGGAGAGCTACAGAAGCAAATGCGACCACCGCTGCTCTGTTCTGGGAATTCTCTTCAGTTTTAAACAGCATACGATATAGGACAGTGAGAGTGTATGTGTGTGTGGCTGTGGAGTTTGTTGGCTGCACAAACAGCAGTTAACGAAATACTCACGAAGAAAATGATGGAGTGCAAGAAAACAGTGAAAGTGTTGCCGTGATCAAAATACAGCAACTAAATTAGATTGTTTTCATAACCATGTTTTCCTGAAAAACACAGGAAGGTAAATTGTCACTAAAGCTTTGCGCTTTGTTATACATTTCTGCACACACTTTTCCAGTATGAAGGCCTACTATGGAATGATAAAATTTTTTGTATATATAGAACATCTGGGGCCGAAATACCCCACACGTGATCGAGTAATACGTGACTGAATTATGTGTTTTTGGCTTTTTTGACTTTAGTTTTACAAATTTTCATTCTTATTTCAGAATTTGAATGAATAGAAGTCCATAAATGAACTGAATACTGATGTTGTGCTATATAGAGCAAATTTTGAAAGAAAAATAGTACTCACTCACTCGATCACTGATGCGGTAATTTGGCCCTTACTTACCTTATACCACTGGACGCGTCCTTTCCATTTTTTTTTTTTTTGTTGATAAATATTAAAAATTTCAGAGGATGAGTCCTCGGGAAAGTATATTACACTAAAAACTTACTTTTGAATTCCAAACTTACAAAAAGAATCAGAAGCTCAAAATAATGACATTCAAAGACTTGTTGGCTTAACTCCTGAATAAATGCAAAAAAATTGTTCGATAAGTCTTTTGGAGAATGAGTTTTCTCTTAACTAAAAACAAAAATTCCTTTTCGGTCTTACGAGGATCGCGATCTCGAGAAGATCACAACTCTCCCACTTATCTGTTGCAAACTAGTGATCCCCTATGACCCTTTTTGGGGGATGCTATGTAACACGATTCTACTAAAAAAGTGAATGCCCAAAATTCCTTATTCGTACTTCTTTAGGACTTAAGAGTAGTTAAACGACTTAAACAAAACTCAGAAGCTTTCGTCGTTAGCAGCCAAAAGAATTCAAATTCGAGTCTAGTCTCAGTACTATTAGCGTGTTAAAGTTGAACAAAAAATAACTTTTTTAGAAAAGTTGTCAGAGACCTTGTTTCAGTGAGTTGCTATCACTATAGGCAATCCCTTTCTTCTGTAACGAAAAGAATACCCCACATTTGACGACAGAGGAAAGGGAAATTATAACCATGAGCCCGCTTATTCAACCGATCTATTGCTTCGAAATTTGGACAATCTTAAGATTTTAGCCAAAATTATGCTATTGCAAGAAGATGTGGTCCTTCGAGCGTCTTAACTTGACGTTACAAAAACACGATTTAAAAAATAAAAACAGGGCGTATAAAGCTTAATATGCTGGCCAGAAAAGCTCAAGTTGGATCTCCAAGCGGCGGAGAGAAAAATGGAGCATGTAGTGAAGGGAAATCGTAACCTTCGTTATGATAAAAAAATCTGCATTAACATCAAAATGAATTTTGGTTGAGATTTGGAAAAGTCACGAGCGAGTGGCAACCCATCATTTCGGGTGATGAAGAAAATTGAATTTGGATGGTCCAGAATCTTTTCACTTTTATTGGCGTGATTCGGGGAACGAAAGAGCAATAAAAATGTTTTCATTATATCCAATCGAGCACCGAAACAGTGCGTCTTTTTGCTTATTCCGGTCAGTGTATTTTTAGAAACTTAAAATAAGATCAAAATTACAAGCAATAGCTATACAACGTGTTGAATAGGCGCTGTTCAAATCGCTTACACTTGGGCTTCATCTGTCACTCTTTCCAATTTTTCTAGCTTAATAAACATCGGTTTAAAAACGCAAACAGATTCCAAGCTCGTAGAAGAACCTACTTCAATGGATGTTTCCATTGAAAAAGGAAAAATTACTCGGTTCTTTTTTTTTAACACATGCCAACTCATTTGATCACATCAGAAAAGCAAAAAGAGTGAGTGAACACCGCCCGTTCATTCGGCGGCAACACTGCAACATGACGAGGCGAACGACAAAGAGAAGAAGAGAAGAACATCGAACTTGTAAAATTTCAACAGAAAAATAACGAAATACCTCAAATAAAAGAGCTCCAAAGCGTTGTGGAACCCATAGGAAGAGGAGGAGGAGGGAAAGGTGGTGGTGTTGGTTGTGAGAGGTGTAGAAACGAAGGTTAATGGAATGAACAGCAGCACATAGAAGCATCGCAGCAAAAGCGGCCACATGAAGTACTAGAGAACGATACCGGTGCCGGTGTCATGTCTGTCGGTGTGCCGATGTTTTGTGTATGCTATTGGGAATTTTTAATGCGCGTCTGGTTCTCGTTTGTCTTGTTTGCTTGTCAGTCAAAGCTAAGGCTTTAACCTATGGCCGCCGGAACCGCCGGCAAAAGCAACCGGCGGTTGGTCTTGGTTGGTTGGATAATACATTTATTTTTTATACTCCGCTCCATTGCATTGGGGAGCATCACCTGGGAGCTCTCAGAGACTCCACACAGTTGATGGTGTCTGGTCATAGTAGGCACCTACTCTGAATTATTGTGGGTCGTCCGCAATTCAGCTCCTCTGATATTGGTTGGTTTTCAACGCTCGGTTGTTTTACCTGCTCAGACCCAGTCCCCACTTGCGTTTTTTGTCTCTGTTTCTCTGTTTTGTGGAATATTGTGTTCATTTCGAGGTTCATATACCTAGAACTGAGTGCGGCTGGCTGGTTGGGTGACTATACGCGGCGGCCAACGCGTTGTTAACATTAATGCCCGCGTTAGCGATGCTCTTTTGCGGGGGTCTTTAATGATTCCAAGGGCGACAGGTCTGTCATTTAATTGAAATGAATCGAAAGATAGTCTCAGTATGTGTGTGTGTTTTTGTGTATTTGTGTGTGTTTGTTTGCACGAGCAACGTACGACTAGTGTCATAATTCCCTGGTCTTATTAAGACGTCATTATACCGACGGCACGACACACCAGTGGCTGGTAAAAAATGATGAGGCAATCATTTGTCATCTCGTCAGTGCGATGAGCTTAACCCACCTTTTCTGTGTTATCTGGTTTTTTTTTGTTCATCCTATCTTTTGGTATATGAGATCCTTGCCTTGTTCTAGGATTTGATTTATGAATAACATTCCTTTTTCTTTTTGTTTGTTTTCTTTTATTCTCGAATTGCTTTCAGGTAAGGCTCTTAAATTTCCCGCCTGTTTTGCGTCACAATCGCAATACCTAGTCTTGGAAATGTCCCAAAAGTGTCCTTCCCTTCCAAGAATCGAGATGGAGATTCTTATTAGAGACCTTTTCTTTCCTCTCTTTGTTGGGGGATTATTGAGCCATAAGAGAGTGGTTAATGAGTATTCAAACAAGATATGATAATGTAAAATGATAAATCTTACCTTGCTGAGATGTGCCTGTCTCTTGTGTAGTGAAATAGTATATCACTGCGGGACTCAATGAGTTGTAAAACTCAAGATAACGAATAGGTATTGATTTTGAAGGAGTTTTTTTTTGTAGGTATAGTTGGAAAGGACGAAGTATTCCAGTGAATGGCTAGAAAAGATTTCCTCTTGTCGAATTCTGTTTGATATAAGTTTTTTTTTTCTTTTTTTGAGGGGATGATTGGATTGGGAATACCAAAGGGCGTATGTATTATGTGTCTGCTCTAGGAGTGGATTGATTGGCAGGAAGTATATTATGTGTATCTCTGTACATACCTACCTACTGTACGCGTCGTCGGTGTGCCTTTTGCATTATTAATGACGTTACATCGTCGTCATCGTTACTGTTTGTATTCATGTGAATGATTGTGGGGATTTTTGTGCTTATTTATGGTAAATTTTTTCGAGGAAACTTTTTTAATTAAGTAAATGCCGGAAGAAGGATGAACTTATTGGAGCCAGATGGAGGGCTTAGAGGATTTGGGAGCTATTTAGCTTGACAGATCGATTAGATTGATCATAGGACTGTTGAAACTTAACATTTCGTTCAAATTGGAAATTGTTTTTGCTTTTGATTCTCTATTGAAGTGAATTGTATTAAAATAGGTACCTATCTTCAGGCGGATTGGATTCAAATGTTTGTATGTTCCATAAAGACACCTTCCAAGTTAGTCCAAATAATCAGAACAAAATTAAAAGATCACAGAAGGAAAGGCGGGAATCGGTACCGGCATTCCTATAAAAATAGACATTTTTGAAATTCTCCTTTTTCTCGAGCACGTCTTTCTGTGATGTCAGAGTGAGGATATGTTTCTTTGGCCATGTTTGTTTACTAATAATTCAAAATTTTACCTTTTTCTTGTGAACGGATTGACCTGAAATTCTGTTTTGATAAGAGCAAAATTCAATACATTTGGCATCATTGTGAATTCAAGATGGCGGTCGTTACAAAATGGTAGATTGCATATCAAAATAAAGAGCTTGATTAGCAGAATAGAGTTCTCTTTACAAATAAGAAATCAATTATGGCCGCTAGCAAAATGATATGATAATTTTTCTTTTCACAATCCACAAAGTGTTTCAAATATAAGGTCTTATGTAGTAAAATATATTTCATTATGAAAATAAAATAAAAATACAATTTAGCCGCCATTTAAGTTAAAAACTAAAAACTTGAAAATAAAAATGAGTAAAAATTTATAAGGTATTAAAATCTTACGGAAAATTTGAAAGGTGCTAGGGATTAGTCATGACACCACTCTCCTCATTGATTGATTGATTTACCTTAAGTGCCCTTGAATTGTTTCCGTATTGTTGGCAAAACATCGGACGTTCCACGGTTTCTACTTACCAAAGAATAGTTCCAAAGTGCCAAATCGCAGCTATGAGGAGTGCTTCCTTTCGGTCAAAATGCGCTGTTTGTGCTCAAGTCACTCACTGTAGAAAGTTTTTAGGGTTTTCCAAGGATGTTCAAGAGTAAAACGACTTGTTTCGTAAGGGCGGAGGCATGTTGTTGACTTTCTGTCAAGACTTCCGGGAAACATGAAAGCGAACCGCTAGATGGCCCACTCTACAGGGTGATTCGCATAAGGTGTGACAAAAAGATAGGGTGTGTAGGTTGGACCTAGACAAGCAAAAAATCGTATGGGAGGGGGGGGTCCATTTTCCCCCGTTTAGGCGGGAGGGGCAATTTAAGAAAAAAGTCACTAAAAATTGGAAAAAAATTATTCAAAAATAACGGTAGTACCTACAGAGTCTAACTATAGCATTTTGAAAAGCCAAAAACTTAAACATTAATTTACACCCCTATTATGGATGACAACTCAACTGAAATTGGGTTGTCTTCTCATGTATATAACACGGGCACACAACCCAATTTTCAGTTGGATTGTCATCTGTAATAGGGGGGTTAAATTCAAAACTAAGTTGTTCAAGTAAATAGTTTTTGAAATATTAATTTTCAAAGTCAAAATTTTGAAAAAAAAAAACAATTTTTTTTCTTAAAACCACTTTTCTTCCAAATTTTACGTAATTAAGTAGTATTTTTTTGGCTTATTTTCAATGCTCTTATTTTTTTTTGATCAAATACAAGAAACCGGATGTCAAAATAACTTGTAGTTTTTGAGAAAACCAAAAATTACAAAAACGACTTTTGTCAAAATTTTTTTTTTTTTAAGTTTTTTTTTTCGTTATTGGATTCTTAAGTGAACTTACGAAATAAAGGATGGATTTTCTCATTACTTTTTTTTATTGAGAATTCACTTAAAAGTCCAATAACGAAAAAAAAAAATTTAAAAAAAAAAATTTGACGAAAGTCGTTTTTGTAGTTTTTGGTTTTCTCAAAAACTACAAGTTATTTTGACATCCGGTTTCTTGTATTTGATCAAAAAAAAAAATAAGAGCATTGAAAATAAGCCAAAAAAATACTACTTAATTACATAAAATTTGGAAGAAAAGTGGTTTTAAGAAAAAAAATTGTTTTTTTTTCAAAATTTTGACTTTGAAAATTAATATTTCAAAAACTATTTACTTGAACAACTTAGTTTTAAATTTAAATTAATGTTTAAGTTTTTGGCTTTTCAAAATGCTATAGTACAACTCAGTAGGTACTACCGTTATTTTTGAATAAAAATATGGAAAATGGACCCCCCCCCCCTCCCGTACGATTTTTTGCTTGTCTAGGTCCAACCTACACACCCTATCTTTTTGTCACACCTTATGCGAATCACCCTGTATATGTATGCACGAAGTTTTGAATAGAAAAATCGTTTTATCAATTTGT
This sequence comes from Melanostoma mellinum, assembly GCA_914767635.1. NCBI lineage: Eukaryota > Metazoa > Arthropoda > Insecta > Diptera > Syrphidae > Melanostoma > Melanostoma mellinum. The sequence continues at coordinate 228,408,585 of OU612059.1, read as the reverse complement.
GTTTTGCAGAGTTATTCTGTCTCATAATTTGTAACTCCTTTCGACCAATCAATATCTGGGTTTCTATTCAAATTTGGTACGATTTCATGAGCAACAAATATTAAAAGGTCTTCCTATTACCATTCAACAATTGTGGCTCATGAAATCGTATCAAACCTAAGGTTTTTTCCTTACCAAAAAAATCACTTCCAATTTTGATCTATTCGAAAGCATTTTTTGAAATGAAGGGTTGGGAGAAAGAAATATGGAAGGTTACAGACAACCAGTGATCCTAAAATTCAACCTGTTCCGAGATTTGCTGAACTTGCGTGCTAAGTAGATGTACCACATGTCATCACTACTTCATCAATTCCATTTACACATTCCATTTCTTATTGACTTCTAAAGGAATACTTTTTTTTTTTCTGGGCTTACACGGTAGCTATCAAGAATGTTTTATCCAATGAAAGCTTAATTGTTTCCAAATGCTCAGAATTCCACGATCAAGGATCCTATTAGGGATAATTATTTTGTGTTCGATTGGGCAATGCTTTACGTAGGCCTATATGATTTGCTCAGTTAGAAGTGCATCCTTTGAAAACTTTATTAAGTAACGTACTCCAACAAGTCCCTACCTTACCTTCCAAAGGTAGTTTAAGTTTTGTGTATCTCAAACTACGAAACAAAATCTAATTCACCCTATCCGATGTCCAAACAAACATAAGAAACTTTATAACGACAGGAAGTAGTGTTTTGCGTTTTGGAAGTCCAATAAATCGGAAATGGAATTTATCAGATTCTCTACAATTTCCTATGGTCAAACCCACCAATCAAACACTATTTCCTAATCAAAACTTTTCTTCAATCGTTCTTATATTAAATAAGTTGTCCATCTCTTGAAGTACCTACGCAAGGAAGGCAGTTGCTATGATCTTATTTGCTGGACAACCTGACGATAGGTACTTCTGACAAAAAAAAAGAGGAAGGTATTCCACACACTTGCTTCTTACTTCGTAGTGTTGCTTTATCTTTATGTCAATGACGTGGAAAATCTTGTTACATTCTGTTTGTTTCTTGTGAGAAGTATTTTGCCTGATTGGCATTCGTTATATGGGATTTCTTAGGGTAAGACGCTTAGCCGGAAGACTGGTCAATTTCCTCGAAATTTTCCATTGCTATAAGGCATACACGCACAGAGAAAATACCATGGACTACTTATCCCTCGAAGAAACTTCAAACATCTTAGGCAGAGGTAAAAGTTTCTTACAAAATCCCGATGTTCACTCCCACTTGTTATTAATTTGGTATTTCTTCGTATACAAGAATCAAGATTGTGTTGTTGCTTGAAAATCGTTTGTATAACGTAATTTTACTGCAAAGTAAAATAAATTGTACCCTAAAGGGAGAATTTAATTTCAAGCAAAAAGGGAGAGATACCCTGTCAAATTGATGTCCAATTACCTAGGCACGGCATGGTTAAATGAAAACTTTGACAACACACACACACACACGCCGACCGTCATGAGGGTTAAGGGATTATCAACATAGCAACCTGGATCACACACAAAACAGAAAACACTAACCCAAACTCTTCTTGTGTGGTAAGGTAAATGTTTAATAAAGTTTTTGTTTGTACTGTGTTTTGGAAAACTCTTTAAGATTATGTGTTTATGTGGACATGCGTCATTATCGAATTTATAACTGACCGGAAGGTATAAACTTAATTTTATGGTATGGTTTGGATACATGAGTGTAAAGATTCCTGTCAACGACAAAATATTTACAACGTTTAGGGGAAGTAGGGTGTCTTTAGATGGGATTACATTTCTTGAAGAATAAGGAAACTAGGATGTTTTAAAGCGTGGGATTGTGTGGTTTCTGTTTTTTATTAAAGAAAAACTTTAACTCAAGGCAAATGTTTAAGTTGTTAAGCTTGGATTATAATAAATATACAAATTGTAAAATAAAGAAACAGTTGAAAATAAGAATAATAAAGCTACAAAAACAATAAATATAAAAATACTTAAATACAGGGTGATTCGCATAAGGTGTGACAAAAAGATAGGGTGTGTAGGTTGGACCTAGACAAGCAAAAAATCGTATGGGAGGGGGGGGTCCATTTTCCCCCGTTTAGGCGGGAGGGGCAATTTAAGAAAAAAATCACTAAAAATTGGAAAAAAATTATTTAAAAATAACGGAAGTACCTACAGAGTCGTACTATAGCATTTTGAAAAGCCAAAAACTTAAACATTAATTTAAATTTAAAATTAAGTTGTTAAAGTAAATAGTTTTTGAAATATTAATTTTCAAAGTCAAAATTTTGAAAAAAAAAACATAATTTTTTTTCTTAAAACCACTTTTTTTCCAAATTTTACGTTATTAAGTAGTATTTTTCTAGCTTATTTTCAATGCTTTTATTTATTTTTGATCAAACACAAAAAACCGGATGTCAAAATAACCTGTAGTTTTTGAGAAAACCAAAAACTACAAAAACGACTTTCGTCAAATTTTTTTTTTTCGTTATTGGACTTTTAAGTGAATTCTCAATAAAAAAAGTAAAGAGAAAATCCATCCTTTATTTCGTAAGTTCACTTAAGAATCCAATAACGAAAAAAAAAACTTAAAAAAAAAATTTTTTGACAAAAGTCGTTTTTGTAATTTTTGGTTTTCTCAAAAACTACAAGTTATTTTGGCATCCGGTTTCTTGTATTTGATCAAAAATAAATAAGAGCATTGAAAATAAGCCAAAAAAATACTACTTAATTACGTAAAATTTGGAAGAAAAGTGGTTTTAAGAAAAAAAATTATGTTTTTTTTTCAAAATTTTGACTTTGAAAATTAATATTTCAAAAACTATTTACTTGAACAACTTAAATTTAAATTTAAATTTTGATTTAAGTTTTTGGCTTTTCAAAATGCTATAGTACGACTCTGTAGGTACTTCCGTTATTTTTAAATAATTTTTTTCCAATTTTTAGTGACTTTTTTCTTAAATTGCCCCTCCCGCCTAAACGGGGGAAAATGGACCCCCCCCCCCCTCCCATACGATTTTTTGCTTGTCTAGGTCCAACCTACACACCCTATCTTTTTGTCACACCTTATGCGAATCACCCTGTATAAAAATAATTTAATATAAACAAATAAATATAAATGTAAAAATAATAAAATATAAATATAAAATAATAAAACATAAATATAAAAGTAATAAAATAAAAATTTTATATATAAAGAAAATTAGAGATGAAATTTGGAATATGAAGCGTTTTTTTAAGTAATCAGAAAAGTAGGAAGGTAAACATGTATGTCAAACCATGCGACGGAAAAAAAGACTTCTTCTTTTGATCATCAAACCTTTGATCTTTATCAAAACAAAAAGTCGAATAAGTAACTAGAAGGAACTTCTATTCGTTCTGTTAAGGAAAATGTTATTTCTGTTCCGTCTTGGTATTTCGATGAACGAATCCGTACATCCCCTCTACTCTAATTCCGGCTACCTATCAACAATCTTAAAAAGATTCCATTAATCTAACCTCACGTTTCTACTAATTAGGTATATACCTTCTTAATGCCTACCTTTTATTAACTCTGCTCCGGATTCTAACGAAACTCTCCATTCAACAGAACAGAAGCAACAATTATTGTGGAAACGCAAATAAAAATAAAGAAAACCGCTACACCATAGCCTCAAAGTTTATCCTTCACTGGAAGTGTTAAAATGTCAACCCTTTGCTTGTGGTGGCTAATTCATATCTTGATTCATATTAACCTCCGACGCCGACGACGTCTTCTTTTTCACATTCAGATAGGGAACTTAACTACCATAAAAATGCCTTCCTCGACTTATCACAGGAGGAAAAAAAGAAGTAAAAGGAAAAAAACTCCCTTTGAATCTTAATAATGCACTCCTTCATCATTTCCATTTACACATTCCTTTTCTTATTGGCCTTAAAAGGAATGTGTTTTTTTCTTCTTCTCTTGCTAAAATAAAACCTTCAGATTATCTCACATTGCTCTTAAAGAATTTAAACGAACATTTCCCTGAATATGACGGTTAGTGTAAATTTTCTTTTTATTTTTTCAACCCCTTTTTGTATGGAAATAAAGTGCAAAAAAATATAAAATGTCAACAATTCCATTCAGAGTACCGAGATTTAATTTCACCAACATAAGAGAGGAGAACAGAAAAAAAGAAGCATTTCATCTTCACACAGGAAGTGTATGGGATGAATGGAGGCACTGAACAGTGTTGTGCAAGGAAGTTGTATGGGCCATGGGGGTGGGTAGAAAGAGTATGTTGCATAATGTAGACTCGTACATATTCATCATGTAGGCGGGTAAAGTAGATAGTAAAGTAACATGCTGCTTCAGACTTCCTTTCCACTCTGTTGAAGGATTTTTTGTGTACAATTTTATTCCATTCACCGCTATTATGACATCTCCACAAAAAAAACTGTACACATTACTTTTCACATATCTCAGTCGTTGTCGTCGTCGTCGTCGTTTGTGTCTCCGTATGCCCGCTCACCCTAGGGAAAAATAAAGAAAAAAAATTAAAACTTCTTCTACGCAAACAGCAACGCACCACCAGCCACCACGTTTGTTTCTTCTTTGGTCTAAACAACGTCTTCTGGGTTCGGGTTGTTGTTTGTCGTCGTCCCAATCCGGAATACACAAAAATTATGGGAAAAATTCTAATGCCATCTCTATTTAACTTAATTCCTCGTATCTATTTTCGGGATCAGCAGTTTGCTTTCTCTCTGTTCGTTTGGGTTTCCCGTCCAGAGCTCTGCTTCTGCTTTGACGGAATAAACAAACAATTGCCGTCGGCGGCAAAGTGAAGAAGCAAAGATATAAACGAAGGAGAATGGATTGGCATCTTTTGCCATCCATCGTCATCCATTTACAACAACGCACAGCTGTTGTTGGTCCGTCTTCTCTAACACATTCGTTTTCCGCTCAGTTTTTCTTTATAATTTTGAGATTTTGCTTTGTTCTTTGATTCGTCACGATACAGATTCAGATAAATAGTCAGCAAGAAAAACCTAAACGGGTGGGAAGAGTGAAAATAGAAGAATCGAGAAGCGAACTAAAAGAGAAACCCTGATAAATGTGCTCTACTATTGCGCGCGGGATTTTTTTTCTTCATTCCATTTACTCAATTTTTTTTTTGGTAACGTGGTATAGGAAAGAAGAATGAATGGAACGAATTGAACATAAACGAGGAAAAAAAAAACACTCCTTCCACTCGTTCGTTGGTAGGACCCACACGCATGCTTCGTGTTATGTACTGCTGTCGAAAATACCTCTTTTTTACCTCACATTTTCCTTGGCGTTGGAGTGTATATAATCCAAGTGGAGCAGGGTGTAGAGCAGGGGTGTGTTCGAAAAGTATGAAAACACATAATTATCATCATTATCATACTGGCAGAGAGAATAAAATAAAAACGAATTATTTTTCGTGTTGGGCTATGATGCATATACCTACGTACACACATGGGTACTCTGATGTGTAGGAACACTCCACACTTCTCTTTGTTCGGCTTAGTCGAATCTGTTCTGCCCTCGTTTGAGTGCAACATAATGTTTCTGCTGGTTGCATTCTTTGTTTTGCTGTAATTATAGTGGTGTTGTGTTTAAAGGGTAAATGCATCTATTATTAATTTTGTGGTTAGGTAGAATAGGTTTTGAGGAATGCTTTACAAATTTAATTTCACAGCAAAAATGGATGGGCGCCATTTTAATAAGAATTGCAAATGCATTCCTCTTGTGGTGTTTTATGATCGTAGGTTTCATGATTTTTACTTAAAAGGGAACGCATACTCATGTCGAGTATTTTGTGCAACTATCTACCTACCACCTACCCGCAAATGTTCCTTTGAACTCATTTCAAAGCAAATTCAAAACACCTCAAAGTGAAAGCACATTGCACCAAAACCAGCTCACAATTTCTGAGAAAATCTGATGAGGTCAGTTCTTTGTATTCGTTCTGATACATTTTGGAATGGAATTTGCGGTTTCTAGGAAATTGTAAAATTATTAAAAAAAATTTTAGTAGGTAGGTATGCAAATGATTTTCTTTAAGAGGACCCGTGTGTTGATAGGTTCATACCTATTCCTTGACAAAAACAAATAAGTTTACAAAAAGCGGATGTTGTTTAAATTCCAGGTGAATGAGGAAGAATTTTAAAATCAGCAATAATTTTTCTTGTTTTGATTGAGAACATAGATGTCTAGTTCTGAAAGGTGTTGAAACGGTGCGATAGAAAGCAAGTTGAAGTGACGAAAGCTTAAAGCCTAAATAAGTCGGGTGTATTCCATGTTCTAAAGGCATGTTTGGTCAAAATGTGCGTAGGTAGGTAGGTGAGACACGAAAACTAAAACTGAAAGTGAGAAACAGAATTCAGATTTTCATCTGCAATTTTTTGACAGCAAACCGCTGTACAATTAAAATATCCTTTAAGATCAAAGTTTGCACGATGTTGAGGTTATTCGTAAGTCGTAACCTTTGGATTTGAATTTGTAAATAGGTTACTTCATACATACATATGTACATAGGTATCTGATTATTGAAGTAACTTCTTGGTGATCGATTTTTAATATTTTCTGTGTCCGCTGTATACCTACAGTTCTTACAACATTGAACTAAGTAGGTACCTACTCTTAGGCCCCGATTGCGGTTGTCGATTGACTAATCGATACTCGACTTTTGTCGTTTTCGATCGACATTCTTCGACCAGAAAATTATGAACGAAAGCTGTCGATCGTCAAATCGAAGAATGTCGATCGACAAAAGTCGAGTATCGATTAGTCAATCGACAACCGCAATCGGGGCCTTAGAGTAGAAGTTTTTCTTAGTTTAAAATAAAATCACAAAAAGTGTTGTTCATCAGTTAACTTAACGGTTCCTAAAAGATTAAGTTGGAAGTTTCCGCTGTGTCAAACCATAAAAATTATTTCCCAAGCGTAGGAGCCTTGCTTTTGTTTGACTACATTTTATTGCATAACTTAGAGAGTTTCAGTAATTTTTTGAGAAAGACAGACGTAGAGAAAAGGAGGCTGCAGCATCCGCTGTATAGCTACTTCCTATCTGTACAGCATCCGCTGTTTAGCTTCCTCATTTCTGGTAGGCCAGGCATGTTATTAAATACAAGACAAAACACATACATACATGTAAAATGTTAGTTCAAGCATTGTTTAAGTCAGAAACAGAGAACACTGCACTGGTGCGGTGGCAAAGCAATCGCTTTTATATGTTCAATGGTGAAACCAATAGCTTTCAACGGAGACTGCTAGGTTGGACCGGAGACAATAGATTCGCCACCTCTCCAAAAGTCTACATAATCTTTCTATAGTTTATATGTCTGCTAATTTGAATCAATTCACCTTGAGTTTCATTCCGCTGTACTGTGAATCAGCATCAAACTAAATTTGCGCCATGCAAGGCTGCACCAACCTAAGATTTTGAGCTCTTTAAATAAGGAAAAACTTTCAGTGATCTTCCATTTTCTTTTGTGGTATCCGCTGTACCGTTAAATAGAAAAAAGTTTGAAATTCAATCAATGAATGAAACATCTAAAGATATAGAATACGTTTTTCACAAAATTGCTACCGCATCGAACGTACATCGAGTACCCACTCGTGCTCAAGTTTTTGTTCCCTCGTCAAATTCCCTAACGACCACTGCTAAGCAAAGAATTGAGTCATATTCATCTGTCAGATGAATACATAGTCATCATAATGCTAACAAAAACACTGGACAAATGTGAAAAATAGAAGAATAACCCACTCAACCACTCAGCCAAACATACAAACACTTTATACTCGAGCACTCATTCTCTATACTCTCGCTTGTCTTCGGCTTCTCTTTTATGATGCCCACCACTCAATTAAGGCAATCATTCATCATTTAATAATGAAAAAGAGATCCAAGCAGTGACAACACAAAAAAAAAAAACTACAACCAAGCCCGACTTGAAAACCAATCCATGGGTTTTCTTGCTTGGTCCAACACATCACACATCAAAACGACCCACACTTGAGCTCTTCTCATGCGTGTGGCTATCTTTATATTTCCATTCTGTTTTTTTTTTCTCTGTTGTTACTTCTCTGCTGATGGAAATATCTTGTCGCCCTGACAACCCAAAACACACAATGAAGATTAAATCTCCTGGGTCCCCAAACGATGCTACAGCGTTCATTTAATGATTAGTTCACTTTATATCATTCGATTGGCTTGAATATACAATTTTGTAATGTGTGTTTCCATTTTCTCTTACTCTTCTATGTTTGCAGGCCTGATACGACGTTACAAGCGATTGTCTACAAATTGGTACCGGGATTATACGAAAAGGAGCTGAAACGAAAACGTGTCTTTTACAAGAATCGACCAGAGGAGGCTGCATTAGCTACCCCCGAACAGAGGGGTGATGATACTGAACATTTGATATTTAGTCCAAAGGAGTATATGTCGTTGTCATTGGAGTACGCTGATATTGAGTAAGTACCTAGAGGAATATTATTTTATGTTGGCTATCCTTTTTCTATCTTGTCTTCTATAGAAAACATGTTTATTGGTATTTGACAGCAGACGTCAGATCTTTGAACTGTCGGTCTTATGTATAAAAATAAATTTTTGCTTTCTTGTGGGTGGTTTTTGGAAAATTCTTGGATAATCCAACATTTCTACAGAATATTGAAAGAAAGAGCATAAAGCTGGGGATTATAGTCGGGGAAAACTTGTGTAATTTGACGAAGGGCCGCTTCGTCAGTCAGTAGGTATAAATGCAAACAATTTTGTGTAAATATTTTGTGATGAATTCATTCAACTGGAAACTGATAAGAATCGCTATTTAGGGAGAATCTTTGAGAGTCGTCTAATCGAGGATGAATCTTCCCCAACAATTTGGTACCATAAGTAAAATGCACTTGAGTAAATAGAGAAATTTCTTGTTTCATAACGAGCACAGCTGACTTGTTCTGAATATCTTATTAGTTTTATCTCAAGACTGGTAAAAATGCTTTAAACAATACAGCGGTTTCTTCGAACAATTTTCAAATTGTGTCTTAAATCCCATTGGTTTATGTTTTAGAAAAATGTTTTCGTCTTTTCTTCTTTTCTTTTCAAGAATTTATCTTGTTTCCAAAATTGTTGAAGCGGCAAGTCTTTCGTTGTACTAAAAAAACATTTGAACTGCAAACACTACACAGTGTACTAAATGTATCTAAAAATGTGTTAGAATTCTCTTAAAATTGTTGATAAAAACTACTGAGGTTTGGTTGATGAATTTAGCCTTTTAATTAAGCTCGATTGTAAATACATATCTACCGTTAATTTAGCACTAAAAGTTACTTTTGTACGGATAGCTTGTATTTCAAAAATCCTTGCAATAAGGGTATTTTTGTAGCAAAAAAATTAGAACAAAAAGCTTGTGCTCAGGAGAGAAGTACTAAAAATATTTGAACTAAAATTTTTGTACTAAAAATCTTTGTACTAAAAGTCTTTGTACTAAAAAATATTTTTTACTAAAAGCGTCTTTGATATAAAAGAATCCTCTCATCCTTGTTAACTTGTACTGCAAGTCTTTTATTAACTAGCAGAAGCAGTGTTCTAAAAACCAAAAATTAACTAAGCATAAATCCAAAACCCTCTTCATCAAAACTGTTCTCAAAGGTTTGTTCATCAAACAAACATTTTCCAGATTTGTAGCAATTAGGAACTTCAACTTTTCTTGAAATTGTTAAGCCTTTGCCCAGAATAAAGCAAAGTCTATCATGTCCATTTAACTCAACGAAGAAAAGACCGGAACCAACTTATTCTAAGAGACACTTTAACTATTTCTCCTCTCATCCACACATTCATTCCTCTACGAAGCCTTACGATAGTTTTTTTTTTCTTGTCCTTTCAGCGAACACGTGAAACCCAACGATGAAGTGATGTCACCATTGCTGAAACCAAAATACCTTCAGTGCCCAGCAATATTCACCGTAAGCCATTTGAAGAAATTCGTCTATGGCAAATTTGACATCGACTCAAGTGTCTTCAGTGTCGATATTATGTACAAAGTGAAGACAATTGTGTTGTTAGATCATTACACACTTATGGATGTTGCCTACATCTACACATGGAAACGAGACGCTCCAATGAAGTTCTTTTTTCGTGTCAAAGAGAGGCTAAGGAAGATAAAATCAAAACGCTTCCCCAAAATGTTACTTACCAAGGAGGAAAAGCCACTGGTTATCAACCTTCCCCCACAGATCATGACGTTGGTTCACAACGATTCAGATTCATCTACAAAAACTGATATTTTGAAGACTGAAATCAAGGAAGAAGTAAAAAGCAGCCCTGTAAAAGAGACTTTAATAACCGTCAAGCAAGTGCAACCACCACCATCACCATTTCCACCTCCACCACCACCAGCTATAAAAGAGCTTGATGCACCTGCTAAAGAAATCCAATCTGCAGTAAAGGAGAATCAAATGCCAGAATTTGAGGTTTCACCTTTACCACCACCACCAACTGCTGCAGCGATTGAGAGCGAGTCTCACAAGACCAACAAGCTGAAAATCACCCTAGTGAGCAAACACAGCAAACAGTCCAAATCACTCTCGTCCCCAAGCAGTGAATTCGGAAAGCATGCTAATAAATCACACAGACAAAAAGAAAAAGAAAGTCCCCCTTTCGAAAAGGACGAACGCAAAGTTGAAAATATCAAGCTCAAAATTGATCTGTCCAAGCAAAACAGTGTCACAATAATCAATATGTCTGATCCGAACCGAAAAGAGATTGTTAAACCCGTGAAACCAGGGAAGGAATGGAAAGTCAAGACGAAGAAAGACAAAAGCGGCACTCCAAAGAGTTTGAGAGATTTCAGGAAAGGAGATCAATCAAGCCCCACACCTTTGACTGTCCCTCCCTTCACCATTAAGGCTGGAAGAGTAAGTCCGGCCAGCCCAAAATCTGTGAAATCGCCATCTCCACCAGCTCCGGTTGAAGACCCACAGTCACAATTTCTAAAATCATTCTCCCTAACCCCAAAAAAGGATCTTCCTTTGTCCCCCAAGAAAGATGAGAAAAGACTTGAACCATTGACATTAACCTTTTCACCGGTTTCCTCCAAGCCTTCTGTGCCTTCCTCGCCTTCAACTTCCTTGATGGGTCCACCTTTGAATATTCCATCGAAACGGAAAAGCAAGGACACGACTAAGAGTTCGGCGAAGAAACCAAAATGCGTATTTGCACCCACTCTTACCCCAGATGACTTCAAAATCAAGTTACCTTCGCTTTCAAATCCAACTGAGCCGAAGAAAGATGACAAAATTTCTTCCAGCAAATCGAAAGACAAAGAATTGCAGAAGAAAGAAAGTGACGCGGTTGACGAAAAACTTATGCCTCCGCCTGTTTCGACAGTATCTTCTTCTCAATCACCTCCGAAAGTAGTTCCAACTCATCCTTGTCCTTCGCCACCACTAAAGAACGGCATGAAGCCGCCTACAGAACCAGTTAAGAAATCACAAACTAACAAGCTTCCTGTTAAATTCGCACCGCCTGGTTCCCTGACGCCGCATCCAATGAATGCACCTCAAAAATGTTCGCCCGGAAGTCGCACTCCTGTATCAAAGCGCTTCCAGCCCATTCTGCCGAAAGGAGGACGCCCCAATCCATTCGCGAACATTCCCAACGATGTAAATAAAATTTTAAAGGACGCTGGAACAGAAATCAAATCTATCTCCGCCAATGATGGTTCAAAGAAAAAGATTTACGGCCCTAAAACTCAACCCATGGGCCAGCCCCTTCCAGCTGGAAACAAGACTTCCGCACCAACATCTGGTCCCACTAACGGAAAAAACGGTAGCATTAGCAATTACTTAAATCTGGCTCTGTTCAACGCGACGAAGTCTAGAGGAAATGAGGTTCCACCAGGCTGTCGGACACCCATGTACACCCCGAATTCTCCCATATACTCTCCTAATTCGCCACAATACGTGCCGAACTACAACATTCCAACACAACCCACCTACAAATATACACCGAAGCCGAACTCCAGTTCCAGCTACTTGCAGAGTGTCTTAGGCGGAAGCAATAACCAGCTTTCAAGTCTCTTCCCAGCACCACCTACAAAGAAACCAGATAACGGTTCCAGCAATCGATCACCGCCACCGGTGAAAGCCACACCATCTCCACAAAAGGCCAATTCAAGTTTATTGGAGAAGCATCTCAAGCGGTCGTATCCGTTCTCAAAGAGCCCAAGTCCCATTGAAGACCCTCCAGAGAAACAATTGAAAGTCAAATCTTTGCTGAACTCCTGCAACATCAATATTCCGTCATCGCTGTCCATAACCATAACACGAGAGGACGGTGAAACAGCGGCCAACAGTACATTTAACCCTAAGCTCAAAAGCCCTGTCAACAATTACATTGAAATTTTGAAGCTCCCCGATCAGCCGGCTCCGGTGGACAGTGACAGCAAGCGCCAAGCACAGAATCTCAAACCTCCCCAACATCATAACCAACCCTCACCATCGCAGCAACAGCAACAACATCAAAAACAAACACAGAATCAGATTCAAAATAAAAACAACGTTCTTACTTCGGTGTCAATTCACAGCATCATGACACCACCAAAGCCTGCACAAGCAGCTCGTTGTAACAACTCAACGAAAACTAACACCACGTCCATACTGCCTCCGATTCAGACTGCGTCGAAGCAGGTTCCACCGTTGAATCCGATCGAAAAGAAAAACAAATCTCTTCCGAACTCACCTAACGATGGTAAAAAGACTCCTAGTCCTGACAAACGCTCTTCTTCTTCTGGAAGTGCTCCGAATTCTGCTGAGAAGAAATCGGGATCCGAATCGGGTTCGCCCAAAAGCTCTAGTGATGCTCCAGCTTCAAAAAAATTCCGACACATTTTGCCACGGACAACTCCAGACCAACGCGCCACCGAGATGCTAAACTCATTCCTGCAAAACCAGCTTCCCGCGCCTGCTGCTCAAAAAACAAAGAAAGGAGTAAGCAAGAAGTCCCCCACCCCACCCAATTCTTCTCCTTCACTGAATGGAAACTCCGTCAAAAAGTCTCCAACATCTAACATTCAAGTGAAAGTATCAAACCAAAACTCTTCGCCAGGACATATTAACAACAATAACAACAACAACAACGTGGTCAAAGGCAAATCTTCTCCGAAGTCTATGCAGCATGGATCCGAGTTTTCTCTTGTGTCGGCGAAGAAATCGCCCCAACAGATGTCAGGTGGGATGATGCAACCCATGGGCTTGCCTCAACCCTCTCAAGCCGAAATCAACAAATTCATCAACGAAACAATGCTCCGCGCCAAAGCTCAAGCTCAAGCCCAAGTTCAAGCGGCAGCAGCATCCGCTGTTGCCAACCAAAGTGGTGCTAATTTGGGAACAAACATTCCTCCTCCCCCTCCAGGCATATTCTTTCCATACCAACAACCGCAATTTTCTCCTGTTTACGGATTGCCCCAATCGTACTTCATGGAACATTTTTCGCGAATGCGTCGGGCAGGAAGCGAGGCTCTTGAACAGTATATGCAAAAGCTGAAGAGTTCTGACCCTAGGGGTGCCGAATTACCCATGCCACTTGATGGCCGAAGAAGCCCCAAGCCGATATCCGTCATTTTGAGTCCAACTAAATCCACCAAATAAAATGAAATCAAATTTCATTCATCTCCAGAGCTCCCTCTATTCCAAACCAGAAACGTTCCTTCCGCCATTTTGTTGTTGTCGTGTTAAGATAAAAAAAATTAACCCAGGGTCGACCCTGGCCCGCCTTTGTAAATGAAAAAAGAAATTAACTTATTTAAGGTCATGTATAAGAATGAAAAAGCAACAATAATTAAAACGCCATTTTAAATTAGTTAATTTTTAGTTTTTCTTGTTAAATTTGTTTTTAATGATAATTTGCGTAACAAATAAGTTTTTACGTCGTATAACATAAGTTAGCTGTCGCTTTTTAAAAGATAATAATTGTACTGTAGGTTTTAGTGGAAGAAAATTAAAAAGAAAACTTAATTCAGTTTAAAGCACGTTTTTGTTTTTGTTTTTTATTTTGTTATTATTAAAATACATTTATACATAATTACCGCTTGCTGTAAATAACTTATATTGATTGTATCATTAGCACTTTTTTAAATTATTATTAGTATTTATATAAATATTTAAAAAAAAGAACAAAATGTGTACATAAATGTATTGTATACGCTCTTATGTATAGCTGTATGTTTACAATGAAATAAACAAATATTTTTTAATGAAAAAATTTATGAAATCAATGACTTTGAGTGTTCTCATTTGAATATGGTGTGATTCCTTTGGGAAGTTGTTTCTGGAACTCTGGAACTTAAAATAAAAACGAAAAAAGGTATGTTGTATATTTTTCGAAGTGAGTGAGAATTCAAACCCATTTGCTTCAGATTCCATTTGGTCGGTCCCAGAGGTCGTGTTGATGGGCTCCGAGGTCAAATTGTTTTTCCTTTGAACGGACAATAATTCTCGAACGCAATACGGAACGTGACTCCTGTAAATGTTTTTTCTTCTACCAAACGCAATTTATCAGGTGAACGCATACTCGTACACACGAACAAATATGTCGATAAGCCGCTCGTGCTTACGATTTTGAATGTGGACTGTGCATAAATTTGAAATGAATTTCTACCAACTTCGTTTGTATAGTCCTATAGTCAGTCATAGACAGAGAAAATTGGGTTAAAATTAAAAAAAGAACTCGTAGTGATGGACGAAATATATTCTTTTTGTATCTGTTAGAAACGTTGGAGGGATGGAAAGTAGAAAAACCTTGCCCTAATTATGGAATTGAAAGAGAATCGATTTTAGTAGCGAAGTTGACGATTTGTTCAAACGCTTTCGCTTTCTTTTCGTGTTATATGAGCGAGTTGACAATGAGAAATCGATTTGAAAACGGATCGTTTTGAATCGCCTTATTAGGCCACTAGACTATAGACGTGGATTATGTACTGGATTGAAGGGAAAATGGGAACTGATTGATTTAAAAAGGGATGATAATCCAAAAAGGCATTATTTAAGGCGATAAGGTAGAACTCTGTTGGGAATTATGTAAGTTCAATCAATAAAATTGATACGATACATATTCATGGACATAATTTATGTCATTCATTTTTCGGTTTCGAAAGTAAAGTTCAATAAAACACATACGGCTTCGGAGTTTTGATGAAAATTTTATTTCAATTTTACTATTAAATTTTGAAGTTCGCCATTAAGTTTGCAAAAGAAACAATCAAGAAGATTTGCAATATGTGATGCTCTTGAATTGATTTTTAATCACTTTCTTGAATTTGTTTAATTTCTACGCGTTGTTCGCTTGCTAAAGGATTCATTATCGTGAATGGATTATCTCAACTGTAAAATTCATCATTAACAACATTACACTAATATTCGGTCCCATCGAGGTAACCGTCCGAGCGGAATTCTCTCCGATTTCCTACGATTCGGAAATATTTTGCTTCGTGGTAGTTCTCCGATCGGCCAATCCGACGTTCTCCGATAAGTTTTTGCTGGGGATAGTTTTAGTTTGCAATGCGTTGCCGCATTTGTGAAAAATTTCTTACGATGACAACTACATATGTACATAATATGTACTTCTAAGCAAAATTGAGTCTCCGTAAAAGGATGCGTTGCGGAGAAAACTGCGCTCCGACGGTTAGCTCGATAGGGCCGATTATGATATGACACTTCAAATAACGACTGCGAGCTTGACAGCAGTCAAATGCCAGAGCTACCAACTTCACTTCAACAGCGAAATGAATGGCTCATTGTGAAAAATTACAATTCGAAAGTCGACAAAGAGGTTTCCAAGTTATTTCCATTCCATAAATTGATCACTAAATCTATTCGATGTTTAAAAGTCTACTTTACGTTGAAGGACATGATGTCTGCGAATCCACGAAGTTTCTCGTCCAAATATCAAAAACTCACAGTGGAGCCCCGAGATCAAGAACATAAAGCATCTTTAGAATGAAAGTGACCTAAATCAAAATTATATAATGCATCGCTATAATGCACCCAATTCTTTGGAGAATGGTTAAGGTCATATGCACAGAAGACAACGTGGACCAAGTTAGCGACAATCCTGCTACATGGAAAAAATCGTTGGAATTTTTGTGGAACACAATCAAAGAGAGGCAATTTAAAATTTATCACGAAAGCGCAAAGAGTATTGAATCCAGAATCCTCTACCGAACATTGGAACACAATCTCAAAAATAATTATTTTGACGATAGTAACAGTTTGAGACCATATCAACCATTTTAAAAGCAAGATGAAAGCTTTTGTACCTCAACTATATACCACATCGAAATGATCGCCCTACTGAATGCACACTGTGCATTGTGCAATTTACATGCAACTGAAGATGTGAAACATTTCATTGGAAACTGCCCAATACTCAATGGCATCGGACGCTTCCACTTTAGTGAAACCACCTCACTACCGAGGAATTGCAAAGCATTCTAAATGGTAGCAACTGGTCAACGCTAGTAAGTTTTGTTTAAACCGCTTTAAGATATCGTAGACAGTTTATTAACGAAAGCTTTTGAATACAAAAAAAAAAAAAATAATAATAATAATAATTATAATAACAGTAATATTTTATTTACTTATGTTTGTATCTCTACTTATAAAATCATCTGATATTTGAATATTTTATTTTTTTACAACGCGGTGTTGCGTCCAGCACTCACACACGGTTCGTAATGTTTGACAATGTCCAAAAAGTATGATGGGAGAAAGATGACGGCAGCTGAGAACAATATGCTCCTTATGAAAACAGGAGTAACAAAGTTTGACCGTATTAGAAGTACCAAAAGCCGTGGAAGCCTTCGAATCCAAAACATCAAGTATGTACGCTGATGATGTTCAGATGCGAAAAAGTTTCCCCATAGGTTTGGTTGAAAATGCTACTGTTGAGGTCAATGATGACCTAGCAAACATTCAAAGTTGGTCAGAGAATAATAGGCTTTGCCTTAATCCACTGAAATCTAAATGCTTATTTAATCTCAAGGAAGGTCATTGACACGTCTGGTTTTCCCGTAATTTATTTAAATAATAAACAGATTGACTTTGTCGAATCGGCCAGGAATTTAGGTTTGATCTTCACAAAAACACTGTCTTGGAATTGTCACATAAGATCAGCGATAGGAAGAATTTACGGATGCCTCCGTTTACTTTGGAGTAATCACAAAAACTCGCATTATCTTGGCCAAAACATTACTCGTCCCTATAATGCTCTATGGCTGTGAAATCTTCCAAAATTGTGATTATGAGCACAAGCGAAAACTGAATGTTGATTACAATAGCAAAGCTACATTTTTGGACTAAAAAGATACGACCACGTTTTTGAGTTTTCTAAATCCATCTATGGTGTTACTCTCGAAAACCTTTTCAAATATAGATCGTTAACTTTATTGAATAATGTCATACAAACGCGCCAGCCACCGTACCTCTTTATTAAAATATGTTATTTGTGTTCTAAAAGATCATTGAATCTTGTGCCTTTGCCTTATACGTTTTTATTATCTGAGCGCCAATTTTTCATAACTGTCATACGTCTGTGGAACTGTCTACCCCGATCTTTAAGAATGATAAGCCATACTAATCTTTTTGGAACTAAATTAAAAGAATATCTGGCAACGTTAAGGTAGTAATGATATATGTAAATATGCAAATTGAAAAAATTTTAATTTCAATTGATTTTAATTTTTATTTTTCTATTTCCTTTTCTTCTTCATTTTGATTTTTCTATCTATATAAAATAATTAAGTTTATACTACTTTAAAAGATTTTGTATCTTACTGTATAAATCTATTTAAATAAATGTATGAAATAATATGAAATAATATGAAAAAGAACGTAATCAAAAAGACAATCACCCCTATTATGATAGGCGTTTCACTTGAACGACAAATGTCGTACCAGAAAATCGGTATTGCGAGAGTCGTTAACGTAGTTTAACGCCTTGCGTAACGCCATGTGACATTTAGCGTTCAGTGGAATGTAATTTTTTTGAACGACACCCTGTCATTCTTCGGTATTGCAGCTGTCGTTTTAGTTCAGTTAAACGACTAGTAAAACGCTACTTTTTGGCGACTTTAAATTTGCAAACGCCTAGACTGTTTTACTTGAATAAAAATGTAAGTTGTAGTTGGTTTCTTCTTTTTTCTTAGATAACTTTTATTTGACTGAATTTAGGGTGAAAAAAAGCAAATCAGGAGCATATCGATGGAGCAAAATCCTCAACTTGCAACCAATTTTCGACGGGGTGTTTCCCAAACGGAGGACAAAAAAAGAATGAATAGCAGCTAGCGGTTAGAATTGAAAAAGGATGCCAGAAGTTAAAATAATTGAGAAACGAAATCATTTCATGCCGTATTTTTCATGTGTGTATATTTTAAAGGTTTGGCTCGATGCAAAATTTTAAGTTTAACAGAATTAAACAGATTCTGTTCAGTAAAAAAGCAAATGGAATTCACTGTAGTTGTAGTTGTAAAGGATTCTTCTTTATCTTATCAGGTTATTTTTTTTTTCCAATATCCTGCGCCCGTCGTTGTAATCACTATACCACTATATCTCACTGCAATTAACAGAAGAAAACTATTCATTTGCATTTTTTATTCAAAAACAATTTAAATTTCACGACAAAACCAGAATTTCTATTCAAATCCCAATCTGTCATGATCAGCTGATTATGTGGAAGGCGTTTGGATTGTAATTAAGTGGCGTTTAAGGAACGTAATACCGATACTTAAACGCCTAAAAAGTGACTCGACAAATAAAGTGACTATTGTCACTCAAGTGTAACGCCTTTCATAATAGGGGTGAATATCAAACCTAATTCAGAACCGATCTCAAAATAATCCTTAAACAGACAAATAAAACGACATAGGTACAAGCATTTAGTTGGCCTAAAAAAAAAGAAGTATCTAAAACCGGGAGGTTTTGCCGACACGCTGCGAAGCCCATGAGTGTACCAATAGTTTGAAGCAGAGGAGTGGTAGAGCTGTGATTCTTTCGGGATCGTGATGCTCGTTACGATGATAAATGAAGTAGAAGAAGAAGTAGGTAGATATTTATAGAATCAGCTCATACCATAGCCTAAAAACGAAAAACGTCTACAAAAAATAAAAACAACGCTATTTAAAAACCAACTGAAAAACGAGTATCTTTTAATTTATTTGTGAATAGGTAAAGCATTTCTCATCTGAAATCTAATCTTTTCTCGACATTACTATGTCTTTCTCTTC
This sequence comes from Melanostoma mellinum, assembly GCA_914767635.1. NCBI lineage: Eukaryota > Metazoa > Arthropoda > Insecta > Diptera > Syrphidae > Melanostoma > Melanostoma mellinum. The sequence goes on along the minus strand of OU612059.1, from coordinate 228,389,308 downwards.
ATAAGAAATATTGCTGAGTCCTCTTTTCCAAAGGTGTTTTAGCGCTACTTATTAGAATAGAGAAAAGTCCAATTTGCACACAAACCTATAGAAGAGTTAGTCATATCGTTCGCAATATTGTACCTTACGACTTGGTTGTGAAACATAATTCTACGAATTTTTATTCTGTCAGTGTATACCTACTCATATTCATAGCTTTTCAACTTTTTTATTCATTGAAGAGCACAGAACGCGGGCACTTGTTTTTTTTTCGTTTTTTTTTTGTCTGTATCAACAAATTTCTCAAAAGTGTTGGCAATCACCGTCCAAGCGTTCCGCTTCATATCCACTTATTTGTTTATGATGCTTCAGCAGTTCCAATCCAAACGAATTCATTCTTCTAAATTGTTTATCAAGCGAAAGACTTTTTTCAACTGATCCACATTTTTTGTACCTATTTTGTTTTCAAATTCTGAAGTCAAATGGACAAGCTTGTGTGATGTATTGAATGTACTAAAAGATTTAGCTTGGAATTGCCGTGCCATGACTCTTGTTTACAAGAGATGTTTGGTATAGGTATAGGTATAGATATAGATAGTTTAGTATAAAATCATATAGAGAAAAAGGCCTACGCAGAGTTTGCTAGCCTCCACCCGGATTCTCTTTTCAGAGAGACAGTTTTCTTCACTTACATTTTTTTGTGAAAGGGTGAGCAAAGTGTAAGTAGGTACTACTTCACGGTTGAAACCACTCGTTTTAATCAAACAGGGGAATTTACATTCCAATCGAGAAAAAATTTTATCGCGTGAATTGTGGTGTGACCACAGACCACACTATGCCGTGCGATCATCGGTTCCATTTCATTTGATTACTCCAATTTGGTAATGCCGATCGCCGCGTGCCAACCTGGTGGCATTGGGCGCTGTGTGAACTTACCTTAACGTGTCTTCAATTGAAGTTAATTGCTCGAATGCGATCCAGCGTGAAAGCCAAAAAATGTTTTGATTACTTACGTAAAACAATATTGCGGACAAAGTTTCCAACTTGTGGGTACCTACCTATACCTATACCAACTTCTACAGAGAAAAATCACCTTTCACAAAGTAAAATGTTTCCCCTCCTCGAATTGTAAAATTTTTTCTAAGCCCTTACCTATACATTATGCTTTATGCGCTATAAAAATGTGACACTGACCTACGAGACAGCTCTCCTGCTGAACATTAAGCCTTATTCCCATCCAGGGGATTAAAATAAAACTCGAAACAATGTCTTATGACAGCAGAAATGTATCATAAGCCCTCATGACATCTTAAGTACCTTGTACATAAAACTCACCGTTCACAACAAAACCAAAACCAAAACTCATATTTCTGTGCTGCTATCAAATTAACATTACAATATGCGCAATACACAAAAAAACAAACGAAACCTGTACAAACAGTTACTTTTTCCCACCATCATAGGTTCGTTAAAATTATACGTGTCTGACAGTCTGAGTCTGAGACAGTAACAGTAGGTATATCTATTCCCGGCTAACACACACATCGCAAAACAAAACGGGATCAACAAAAAAGAAGGCATCATCTTCCTGGAGGTTAAGTTTGCTTTAGCTGGAAAACAAAGCGACGAAAACAATTCGACTATGGAGCGTGTTTAATTGGTTTAAATATTTCACAATGAAAAGGGGAAACACACCTCAAAGATAAAACTACAAACCATCGGAAAACGATTTTATTTCAAGTGTTTTCTCAAGCTTACCGAAATTTGCCTATATCCCTTCTGGCTCTGGCCTTTATGAACACACAGGCCAGGGCCGACAGACCATTATGGAATTCCGGTCTCGTATTCTGAAGCCAAAAAAAAAGCATCCATCTTATTTAGCCTTGGAAAGTAAAAACGGTTAAAAAAAAGAAGCATAAAACGAAAGTAAAAAAACATAAAAATTCATGAGAGGATTCGAGCTAAATCCGCTAACAACCCTTCGGAGTGCAATTTCATTAAAAACATTTTGCTCCCCTGGTGTTGGTTCTATTTTTCTTTTTTCCGTTTGAAGCTCCTCCATTTCACATTTCACAACCAACGGGCAAATTGAAGAAAATAAATAAAACACATAAAAAACACTACAAAAAGCGAAAACCCGTTGAAAGGTGTAGAATATACGAGGAGAGAGTGGTTGGATGTGGGGTTGAACAACCGCATATACCTACGGGACGGCAAAAAAGTTTCAAATACTCGTAGCAACCCCGGCGACCGACGAGGACTGTGATGTAGATGTCCATGTCGATGGCGATTGCTCGACAACACTCTTCACGTACCATTCGAACACTTTACATATCCCATCACTTATGTGGAACAATAATCCACGCCATGGACAATTGCCCCTAGCACCGTTGCCGATGTGTTTACTTTCGTCATATTGCCCAACACACCCAACACAGCCGCCCTTACGCAGAGATTGTAGGTTGAAAAACCCTTTGAAATAATAAAATATGAAACGCAACTGACAAAGGACATACACAATATGAAGGCAAACAAAAAATAAAAATAAATTGTATGACAGGTAATCATTCAATTAAATAGCTGATATGTTGCTTGGGCGGATTGTAGCAGGTCAACCTCGTTCTGGGATATCCATCACAACCTGCCTACGAATACTTCTCAGCTTTGACATTAAGCACCCACGTTTCAAATGTGGTCTGCCACGAAGGGATTTCTCTTTCTTCCTATGGATGTGGAATTGTGGATGCTCAATGCTCATCGTTCAGACTTTAATGTCCCCAAACGGATATTTGGGTAGGATTTATGCCACACATTCACCCTCCAATGGCTCCTTAGTTTTACCAGCTGAACCGGCTTAAGACGCAACTTTGGTCGGTGGTTAAGTATCCCGTTCTCGGTGTGTCGTTGCTGGAGAGATTTTCATTTATTCGCTGTAGTCGTCCTCACCGTTGTTGTTGTCGTCGTCGTCGTTGTCGACGTCCAGATTTACCACAAGAAGAAAAACGCAGCAGTCAAAAAAGAAAAAAAGAAAAAACACACAGTCTCCTCAAAACCAGAAGGCAAAACCGGAACAGAAGTGATTATGCATGCAGAAGATAAAATGGGCAAAATATTTGGTGACAAGACAAAGCAGGGCCGCATTCATCACTTTGGGGTCCTCAACCTTATTGTAAATTTGTTTAAGTGTTTCGTCGAGTCCCCTTCCAAAGAATGCTCTCAACTGGTAGTGTTTAGGTAGTAACAGGTCTTATTGCCACATCAAGTATCAAAACTTCAAAAAACAAAGAAGCAATTGCGCGGTGAATAACAATAAAATGATCTTACGATGGATATCGAAACCTCATCGGGTAGTTTGAGCCAACTGAACACCAAACGTGGCCACCACACAATTAAAGTCCAAAAAACCACGCAAAACAATTCCTTCTTAGAGCAAAAACATGTTTCATTATTATTGTATTGGTTCAAAATAAAATATTCTTATGCAATTAGTGCTTAAAAAGGGTTTAAGGAATATGGACCTAACTACCGACTCCAATGAAGCGTAATCGGAAAGTTGAATTTTCGATCACTTTTTAGAGGAACTGGGTCGATACATCGGCACTAAAAATGTGCATGCATTCTTTTGGAGTATAAGTCACTTGCTTCATTCTCATCATGACTCCGGGAAAATTCAAAACAACAGTTTGTGAGCTCCTTAAGGTAGTTCTTATAATAAACTCATCAACTGGGCTAAAAACTGCGGACTAAAGAAAGGAAAGAAAATCTTTAATCGCCTTCTATATACTTGCAGTAGAATTTTTGGGAAAAAATGACTTGGTTCCAAAGCCATTCACTGAACGTACACATCATAAGTCTTAACCTCACATTATCCTGTTTAGTATAGTAGCCATTAAAGAAGGCGTCAAACCTCAAGACCATGACCATCATCCAAAGGTTTGCATGCATTGGCTTAACCAGCGTGATATCATCATATTGATATAAGCATTCACACTGATCACAGCCCCCCCGCATACTGATTTCAATCCGGTGGCTCTAATAATATAATCATTTCGATATGAGAATGCTGGTAGGAAAACAGGGTTATGATTGCAAATCATGAGGGTTTCAAACGAGGGGTATGGTGAGGTAGTCTTTTGCAGTGTATTCCAAGCTACAAGAAACTTGATCAACAAAAATATTGAGATCTTCGAAGAGACCAGGCCAGGCTGTCTCAGTAATCTATTTCAAACGAACACTGCAGTTATAAAGCCTTTAGAGTCAGAGAAAAATAGAAAAAACATTTTAATAATCTCCAATGACAGAATTTCCTCGACTCTCTGCGTTGATTAGCACTCTCACACCTCATTGGGTACCCTTATGATGAGAATGGGCTTCAGCACTTCCGACTTTTGTTGAGAAAGGAGGCCAAGACGAAGAGGAAAGGGAAGGATCGTTCCACTTCTTTTGTAAGTGCCCACACTTGGCCCACACTAGGAAAGAAAACCCGAAGAAGATTTCTTCGATGAACTGGCCGACTCTCACTGCACAGCATCCTAAAATCCATTCACGGCTCCAACTGGTTCAGTGGGGGTTCACAACCTCAAAAACCCAGATACCTATTCAATATTCTGATACCTCCAAAAAAATTCAAATTATACAATCAGAAATGATGAGTGTGGTAATAACAAGCCTTATGTACACCTGATTACCGATTTTGAACGCTGGAAGTATTAAGTCTTTTTAAAGAACAGCTTAACAGTGACACTGAAGAAGAAGATTTTTCACTCAAGGTGTAGCTTAACAATCATAAACGTTTTAGCATAGACAGCAACAATTACACATAATCATACTAGGCCATCGACCTAATAATTAGCAAGTCTGCCTGTTACGCGGGTGGTCTAGGGTTTAATCCCCAGAAACACTAGAAAAAAAGTTTTCTATGTATACCGTATTTGTCGAAAGTGCGGCAAATCATTCGAGAGAAATTACACACCGCTATGAAAAGATCTTTTTATTTGACATCGGCATGCCAAGTAGAAGTTGAAGTTGAAGTTCCTTGAAATGCGTTAGGCTGGGCCCCGATGTTTTCATACAATCCGATTTATTCAATTAAATCTAACTTCTTTCGTCAGTGAACTTATTTTCTCCCGCACTGCCACAGCTGTGGAGCTTAATCAGGAAGTGTAGGTTAGCAAGACTCAGGATACAGCACTCAACTTAAAAGCAGGATTTTTCAGACTTGATCTTGGTGTCTTTGTATTTGTAGGCACCTTATGGGAGGTTTCCATAGGAGCATAGCATTGTGTAAATGGCGTGTGCTAAACTTGGAAATTTCTGTTAGAACTCAGTCGGAATATATATTCACCGCATGCATGTCTACAGCTCGGGTCAAAAAAGTTGCTATCCATTTGGCCTGAAAAACTTCTGAATCAAGTTTCTAATTTGTGCATACGTCAGCCCTCTGAATCATCCTTTTAATCAAACTTCGATTCAAATTGCTTCCCTTGCTTCGTTTTTGGCGTTACGATCGTGTGATCACAACTCTTCCACTAATCTACTTCACACTAGTGATCGGCTTCACACTTGAAGTACGTCAGGCCCGCGCCATTGCAAGTACAGGGTCACTTACTTCGTGACACTTGTCACACTGCCAGCGGTCGTTCGAAGTGTCATACTATACTATTTTAATGCTTGCTTTTTACGATAATGGATCGCTTAGCAATCGTACCACGCATTCAAGTTAAGAAGATTTACCGTATTGAAGAAGATATTCAATTCGTTATAATTGTTGTAAAATTGTGATCCAACTTGAAGGTGATGGGAGCGTTACTGAGGTCGTAAGACCTGTGCATTATCATAATACACCCATCAATTTCCTAATTTCAAATTTACACTAAAGCACTTCACGTAGGTGATGAACTATTTATGTACAGGAACTATTGGTGCATATTGAGTGCGCACTCTGCGTAAAAAGAACTTCACTGAACACGGTGATCGCATTTGATCTTGGGCTTCTTCAATTTTCAGCCTTAAATGATCTGGAATCTCTCCCACTTATCTGCTTCACACTAGTTATCCAACCGTGAGGTGGGTTCTCCGTGTTGACATCAGAAAGCGTCGACAAGCCTCCCGGTTTTGGACTGTTCCATTCTTGTATTGTGATGTCAAAGGGATCACAATGCTTGCTCACTTGTCTGCTTCACATTAGTGATTTGCTCATGGGGTATGTCGTTTCCGAGATTTGCGAAAAGCTTTTGTTGATTTTGAAATTTCCGAACGTAAAACTAAATTGATACGAAACTATAAAATTAGTGACGTGCCCAAAATTGCAACTTTATAGCCGCAAAAGTACCTATTTCTTTACTAACTTTTTTGGTCTCACATTTTTTAGGCTGTTTCAAAGTCAATCATGATGTATGGGGCACAAGAAGCAATACGAAGTGGTGGAAAAACTTCTTCGATTCTTCCTAAAAAGGATATTTAAACTTCCACAATGTACGTCAAACAATATTCTACTTGTGGAAACTGGTCTTTCGCCATTATTTGTTGAAACACTCAAACTTCACCTCGATTATATTTTAAAAACCATCTCGTAATAAGAACCAAAACGCTTTTTGTTGACGAATGGAAAAATCTTGCTGATTTCTGTGGATACAATATTAACTTGGATGTAGTAAACACCTTGCACTGGAAAGAAGAGTTCTACAATTTAATTTCGGCAGTTGATGAGAAGATGCACGCTAATTGTATTGAAAAGGTGGAAAGTTCTGTTCACCGAGAAATTTACGCCAATTTGAATCACAAGCTCTGTGAGAATAATTATTTTAACGAAATATACTCAACTGAAATGATTTCATCGATTTTCAAAACTAGAGCTGAAATATTGAACTTGAACTTCATCTCGCACCGGGAAGATTTACCAATTTGTTGCTCTCTGTGTAATCTTCGAGAAAGAGAGAACATATATCATTTTCTGGGTAGGTGCCCTATTATGATTGAGCTCAGAATCCAACTGTATGGAAAAAGAATCTTATAGGAAGCGGAAATGAGAACTATTTTGAATGGATCCGATTGGAAGAAAATGTACTGCTATTGTCAAAAAGCTTTAAAATACAGAAAATCAATCATAGAGGAAACTTTTTAATAACAACGCTATTGTAACTTTGTCAAACTTGGGCAGACGGCATTATAAAGCCGTGTCTTAGACTTAAATGTATTAAACATAAAATTGTTATTATAAACAAATTGAAGGAAATAAATAAACTTTACCTATCTATCTATCTATCTGGTCTCAAACCACTTTCACTGTACGCTGCCCCACCTTTTAGGGGCCCTACGGCTTCATCAAAGAAGCCAGCGGCCCTGATTCTCCAACTCCAGCTTCAAGTTTGAATAAGACTTCCACTTCAGATTTGAATATAGGAAAATAAGTTTTCCACTTTGTTTAGCTAAGATTCACTCGTTCAAGAAGCGATGATGATGATTCCGTTGGACTCTATTCATTCGACTAAAATTCGCAGACAGAAACTTTTACGTTGTGGCAGTCTATAATGCAACGTTGATGCGATGCTAGCTAGCTGCCGTATCTTGGTTCGTAAATCTGGTTTTTTATCACTGTGTCGGTGGACAACTGATGTGTTTGCCCCCGCTTCTGATGGAATCTCTATTGCACTTCGCTGGATCTCCCGCAACTCGTACTTACTCTCTGTACGATGCGATGGTCCAAGTCCAACGGCCACGTCTAGTCTTACACTCTCTCTCTCCGCCCATACCTCTTCTGTTCTCTATCTTTGTGTTTAACAACACAAGATACTCGGCACTTGGAGGAGGAGATCAAAGCCATTTTCCATTTATCATTCATCTTGCTCCCGGTTTTGTATCTAGATGGATAATATGCGTAAGGGTGGAAGCCGATGCCGAACTCTCTGCGAGTAGAGTAATTAAAAGGATTCTTCATGCAGATTGCGTGCCGGACAGACTTCAGATAAACACAAATAATGTCGAACACACAGAGAGTGTGCAAATACAGTGTGAAGTGAATTAAGAGGGCGTGAGATGTTCTATCTCGAAGATACATATCCTATTTTAATAAAGTACTTCATAAATAAAATCTGTATTTGACTGTGTACAACTGTTTAGAGTATGGCAAGCCAAGCTTAATTAAATGTCGAGCCACAGATAATAATAAATTGTTTTCCAAAGAAATTTTCTGGGCTTGGTTCTTACAAAGCAACGAGGATGGGGCAGGATTAGGTTATGTCTTGTGTCCTGTCTTGCAACTTTCTATACCTCTCGAAGTGGGGGAACCGGAACAATTGGAAAGTTAAGTTCCTTTTACCTACCTACTTTGGGCCATCTAATGGTCTCCGTCTTGAATATTTAATTCATGATTTTCTAAAAGGACATTTGTGTAAAAGGAATCGTATAGTCGTCGTAGTAGAAACGAGTTCCATTTGGGTTTCGGGTTCGCCTAATCTTGAGTGTCAAACAAGGCATAGAGCGTTGTGTCTGCATGGGGTAAGTTATGAGAGCACTTTGCAAAAGACAAATCCAACAAACTTATAGCGCTCGCTCTGCTGTGTGTCGGTGTGGTGGTTTTCGTTTTCCTATGTATACATAGACTTTATGTCATACAATCGTTTGTATCTTCCCGTTCGTGGTTAATTTATAAGCACATAACATGAATGCCACGGGGGATATTTGCACAACACTGTGGAACGAAGCTAGGTAGTGGGTCTGGGTATACCTACAGAATACACAGCTCTGATTCCGGCTATGAGATACATTTATACACTTTCTCTCTCTCTATCTTCATCTCTGTGCACAGATAGAAAGATATTCAAGCTTTTAATTTAATGAATGCACACGGAAGCATAATGTTAAGAATAGATGCCTCTGATGGGGACGCATAAACAGGCTTTTAGTAGATACTCTTGTACATAAATGTATATGTGGACGCACGTGTAATTAAATAGCACTTTCGACGACATAAACTTCAAGAAGGAGCAAACACATGGTAGGTATATGGTATACATACTCAAACTCCTTACAAACCTACACACTGCTCTGGTGGGAAGCCGGTTTGTGCTCAAGTCAAGTGGGGCTCTTTGAATGGAAAACATATTCATTTTTCATTGCCCGAAGGAAAATATGTCTTCCGGCAAAGTGGTAGACAAAGTTTCTGTGAAAATTGAAATAGAATTCGCTTGCTTTTCATGAATAGCTGAGAGTTCATTTGAAGAAAAAACTTTCGAAAAAGGTATGGGCTTTGCATTCTTAAGAGAAGGCGAATGCAACAAAAGGTGCCTATAGGTCGCTTATGATAAGGCTTCCGCGGGAAACTCGTATATCAAATTTTGAAAAAAACCTACCCATTGAGGTTGCAGACAAAAGCTTGAAGTGAAAATAGTAACACATAACTTGATAGGTTACTACACAAAACTCTTTTTGGACCCTTAAACTATTTTTATACAACATCTCGTACGTCCGGTGACCCTTGGCCTTCATGGTATAGACACGTACCAAGCACCAGTCTATACCTTCTCATATGTCATATCTGCGTATGGGACAGGATGCTGTGATTCATGTGCAGCTGTCCCAGAAAAGGGGTTGGTCAGCGGAAAAGTCCTTCAAGGGTGTCCAAGCTTCAACATCAATGTCTCTACTCTCTAATCCAATGGCATTTGCCTACCGGTTTGTATAATAGAAGGCTAGTTCAATCAAAACGAATACTTATTTCGTACTTCAGACTCCTGCCAAACAGCTGGCGTAGTGACCACAGCATCCCGTCCCGTGTGTGGATGAATTTGAAATAAGTGCATCCTCCTCGGTAATAGAACCATGAAGGTCAGAGATCGTTGAACATTGGAACAGATGAAATTACGACACACTCTTTAAGTAAGGGGTCCATGAATTTGTGAGGCAAATAAGTCGGTGTGAGTCTCGTCGACATAAAACCCCAGTGATCTGGTTGATTGTGATTCCGATTCGAGGTTTTTCGGAATCACAACACAACACAAACAAAACGTGATTTTTCCCTCAAACTTTTGAAAACTTGTGGTCATTCCATTATTGAGTTCTTATCGTTCCATCTGTAAAGCCCTCTTGGGTGTTGTACATTTTAGGAAGTAAGGAATTTGAAAGATGAGATCGTTATTCGTTAAAGGAGTATTGTATAGAATTATTATAGGCGTTTTTTTTTTCAGAAAAATATCCCAAAAGCCATTAGAAGATATAGAAATTTTATTTGGAGGACATGTAAAGTAGTCGTAATCGCGTTGAGGTCAAAATTAAAATTTTGGATAATTTATGAAATTTTACCTGTAAATCATAAAAAATATTTAGTAGGATCACAGACAGCAGCGCTAACTCAATGACTTCAGGAAAGGAAACATGAAGGAACATATGAGTATTTCGCGCCTGCAGTTTACTCTATCTTCAGTAGGTTGTGTCATTTTTGGGCAACTTTCTTTTTTAACAAAAAACAGACTACATACATACTTTCAGGAAGGTACAAAAAAAGCTCTCAGAATTTGAGCTCTTAATGTTAAAATTAATGTTAACAATAAGTGGTGCTTGTTCTTAACTTTCAATTTTACATTTAAATTGCTCAGACATTTTTCTTTTTTTATTTTTTATTTTTTTTGTAGCTTGACATTTGAACTAAACTGAACTGACAAATTATCTTAATAGAAAATTGAATGATCTCCAAAAAAGTTCCAAATTATTTTTTTCATAGAGTGAGCCATTCTGAAGATATTCAAACTCAAAGTTGGAAATGTATGAATTAATGACTTTTATTTTATTAAACTCATACTGATGACTTTTTTTATGACTTAAAAATTATTTTTAAGCGCAAATGCCCCACTATTTTTGTGTAAAAAGGAATAATAACACCTACATCGCAATAATTTTTTTATTTTCATTTTATTTTACTTGTTAACAGAAAAAGTTATTTATGTTCAATTTATTTGTTCGATTACAGAAGAAATAAAATAATTAAATTATTATTGTATTGAATTTGAAATCTTTCTTCGTTTTTTAAAATTTTACTTCGGCTCAGTATAGTATGGTATATTATCAGTCGGTAAATTAAGTCATTAAAAAAGTCATCAGTATTTTCACTCTATGAAAAAATAAGGTAGGTCTTATTGTGAAGATTCAATTTCCTACTAAAATAACTTGTCAATAAAATTTTACAATGCTCAAATATCAAGCTACAAAAATAATAAAAAATAAAAAAAAAATTTCTGTGTAATTTAAATGGAAAATTGAAAGTAGAGAACATGCACCACTTAATGTTAACATTAAAGTTTGCATTAAGAGTTCAAATTTTAAGAGGCTTCTTTTCAGTTCTTCCTGAAAGTATTTAGACCGTTTTATTTTTGCTGAAAAAAAGAGTTGGCCAAAAATTATGCACCCTAATTTTCAGACTACAAAATTACGTCCATCAGGTTCATTACAATAAAGTATCCTTTTCAGGCACATGGACTGGGGGGCTCAAAAATAGTTGAAAGTAGTAATATTGAACAATAATTGTCTGTGCCTGAGAGAAATTTGATAGAACTCTGAACTAGAAGCTGCATTAAAAGAAACCTGGAACAGAAAGTTATTTGGCCAGAGAACCAAGCTGCACTGAAAGCCCTGAACATGACAAGTGTATACGGCACAGTGAGGAGGCTGACTGAGCCAAACTCAAATCAGAGGTTCTGAGCCGGGATCTCGAAAGGAAACAAATCAAAGTTGTACTGAAAAAGGGAGACCCTCACAATTCTTCTATAGTTATAGACGGATAAGTCTTCCTAAGTCGCATATAAGACCTTGACTGCTGTATTAAAGCCCACGTCAATAATTTGCCAAGACCCAAAAAATGCGGTATTAGATCAGAAAAGTCCACAATTGATTAAAATATCTCATTACGGGAGATGTTGGAAAAAATCTCGGAGTATAATTTCGATATATGTACATTGTACACAGTCTAATAAATTATAGACTTCAAGGCCACTTGTGACAGTTCTTATAGAGACAAGCTATGCACGGCCATGTCTGGTATCCCACCAAAACTCGACCAACGCCGTGTTGGTCAATCCTCAGTCATGAGCTGGCAGGTCGTTCTTCAGGTATAGGCATCAACAGATCAATCTGTGGCAAAACAAAGTTCAAATACTGTCATCAACAGCACGATCACTGGCAAGGGAAAACCCAAAAGTCTTTAAGAGGTCAGTGGGAGGATTAATGACTGGTTTCCTAAGTGGGCTTGGCTGAGAATCTGTGGGAAGAAGTTTATAAGCTAAATTGGTAATTTTCAACACTGACTGACTCCCCAACTCCTGGATTTAACAATTTTTATTGAACAAAAAGATAAAAAAAAAATTACATACCTACTAAGGTCTTAAAGGTTTTCCAGTAGGCGTCTTCCAGATTGCACCATGGATGATCCTAGCTTCTTCATGTAGTTTTCTGTTGCTGACAGTTTTGCTGCGTATCGGATAGTAGCCAAGTCCTCTGGAGATACGCAGAACCTTCCTCTAAAATACAGCCACTTTTCGAATTTCAATCTTCAATATTGTGAAAGCAGTGAGTGATTGCTAGTCTTATCACACGTTACTTGTACAGCAGTATTTTCGTTATTTGATGGAATGTATAGTTAGCTTTCCTAACAACTAGAGTGGCGTTCGGGTTGAAACGCATCAGCTCGTTGAAGTAGATTCTTAGACATTACACCTGAGCTGTGTTCCGTCAGGAAGGTTGATGCAGATGTTATAACAGTTTGTAGGTGATCGAGAAAATCTTCGTCCCTGTGTATGCAAATTTGCTCGGACCTGATTCCCCTACAATCACAGGTGGCAGTGAGTGCGCGGAGGCCAAGGAATCATCTGGAAAGAGAAGGTTGGTCTCGTTTTCTGGCTGAGGTTGGTCCAAAGTGAAGATGCTATACAGGAAAGGTCATAACATCGGTCCTTGAGCAACCTCGCTTGGATGGGCCTGGTTGATGACATAGTAATGTCTTCTAGCTCGAAGAATTAGAAGGATTTGGATTTTGGATTTTTGATGTGCCTCGAATGCGTAAATTAGTAAGTTTATGGATGGGTCCTAAAACTTCCTGTATTTTACAGGGTGCCTTACAAAATTATCTGCGTGTGAGTTCTATGGCATGAGTGAGAAATGTCGCTTGACATCAGCATGCGAACACGCTGGTGATAGCATTTATATTTTAAACTTCGTTTCTGTTCATAGAAAAATATGCCAACTACATTGCTTTGACTAGTCCTCGGATCGGCATTGGAGGAGATGATTCTTCCTACAAGAGTATGTGAGCAGCCAGATTACCTTAAAAAAAAACGCGTAAATTTAATGCATAGAAATATTCAACCTACAAAGTTGACAATCAAAGTCTCAACACATATTCAAAGAGGTTGACTATGGGTCAAAGTTAAGGACCATTAAAAAAGGCTTTCGACAAGACGAATAACTTTCATGCGATTTCTTTAACATCATACTTGAAAAGATTATACACAACTAAAACGTCAACCCCAGAGGAACAATCCTTCAAAAGTCTGTACAATTACTCGCCTACGCAGACGATATTGACGTAATTTGAAGAATGTAAAATGAAGTGATGTCATTGGTGAAGTAGTATATGCTGTAATCAAACAAGGACACAGAATATCGATGAATTGGACAAAACGTCACATAACTTCGAGGTAGTACAAGACTTCGTCTACCTAGGATCCGCTATAGACACGGAAAACAACATCAGTGAGGAAATCAAACGGAGATTAACTCTTGCCAACCGTTGCTTCTTTGGGTTAAGAAGGCAATTGAGGAACAAAACACGTTCCAGAAAACAAAAGGTAACCCTGTATATGACCTTGATCATCCCAGTCCTGCTTCACGGCGCGGAAGTATGGACCTTATCGAAAGCGGGTGAGGAAACCCTTGGTCGTTTCGAAAGAACAATTCTCCGAATGATCTTTGGTCCTGTATGCGAAGACAATGTGTGGAGAAGTAGATACAACAACGAGCTGTGTGAGCTGGAAAAAGGGAAAAAAAGTGAGTGGTGTCAAAGTGCATTCAACAACTGAAAACAGACCTAAGCCACCTTCGATTGGAATGAAAAACTGAAAAACAAAAACATTTCCGCAAAAGGAACTTGTCGCAAGGTATATCTATGTTCTTTGAAATTCCTTAAATTTAGGAAATTGCTTAAAGTCTTAAATTAAAGATGATTTCATCAAAGAGGATAGCTTGTAAAGAATAAGAAATTGATCTTCTTCTTTTCTAATAGCTTCAATAAGCTCTATTTTCTGGAATGATATCTTTAACTCTATAGACACTCTGATGTATATTCATTAAACTCATTGTTGCAAATTTAAGTCTCTCTCTGCAAGCACAGTGCTCGCTGGAGCTACATTTAGCTCCTCGGTTGCAGACTCTGTTTAAATCTCTTACTTGAGAAGTTCATCTAATGTTTAAAATTTCTTTAAAGCGTGTTATTGTCTCAAAACGTCTACGTTTTTCTTTGCTTAGAAATTTCTCATTTTTGATTAATCGTTCGGCTTATTGCCTCTTCCACTATACTAAATATAATAAAGCTTGTCTTGTTCTTAAAAAAGGAGGAGAAACCTTATTTTTAAATGATTAGTGCGAAAGGTAGATGTGGGCTGGAGAGGCGTGTCCGCCATGGAATTGCTTCCATACCCCAAAAAGTGGATCCATTTGCCGCATTATGTTGGTATATGTATTTTATAGTAATTTTAATTGGGAAGGACCCCTGCCGTTTTCCAAAACGAGTTAACAGTCCGCCGTTGCCGTTGGTCGATTCATATTGAGGATATCTCTTTGAATGACCTTTTTCACCCTTGGACATTCTCAACTCGTTTATTTGGTTGTACTTAATCTATGGTTGGATTAACAGCCTTAAGGACCTTAATGGGCATAGAATTGAGTTTGGTTTGGATTTTTAATGAGATTACTTACTTCTTTTCGCGACAATTCAATGGCAAAGTTTTCGTCATTTTACTACGCTTCATTCCCGTTCCCTTTTTGGTGTAAAATTTGAGTCGGTCCTTTTATTACAAGTAAGAAATTTTAAATGCGCGAAAGAACAAGTTGTAGTCTTCACACATTTACCGCTTTAAATTTAAAGCATATTTCCCACAAAGTGTTTAGTTGAGTCTTTCTTGTGTGTTCCTATGGAGGGGCTGTGTTCATCACCTCGACCACATAATGATAGGTTTGCCATCGCATGAAACTTATGTTCTTTCTTCAACAACAAGCTGTAGGTACAACTATCGATTATTTTCAAGTGGCCAATCGAAATCCAAACCTATTATTATATCCAGAATGTTTCTAGTCTACCAAAGCAATGAACGTATACGAGTGTGTCTGTCTTTGGATATATGTCTTCGACTCCGTCATCGTCGTAAACTAATCCAAAAAGTATTTTCGTTTTCTCTTGTCTGATGTCGTGTTGCTATACATGCCAAGAAGAGACAAGGAAAAGAACTTCGACGTTCGACCTCCAGTGTCGATATCAATTCCTGGAAATTCCTTAATACAATTACGTTGCTTTAGGGAGCTAAAAAAAAAAGGAAAAAAGGAAAGAAATGTAACGCCCTGCATATAAGAACTCATCATGTCCTTGGCCATTTAATCTCTCTTTTGTGTTGTTTTCAATCTTTCCTTTTTTTTCATGTGTCACATTTCTTATAAACAGAGGTTCTTAACAGACTAATGGTCTTTTATATTTGTTGTCATTTTCAGCCCGAAAACATTGCAAAGAGCACAAAAACAAAACGAAGAACCTTAGCCATCATCATTGTTGCACAGCGGGTGACATCCCATATTAGGTTTCCGGAGCAGTCGCTGCATGCGTTTATCATTTTTGTTCATTGTACATAATCTTCTCTATACCTATGTACATAAGGTACCTCCAACAACAAATTGAAATCTTAAAGTATATAAGAGTGAGTGT
Organism: Melanostoma mellinum; assembly: GCA_914767635.1. Classification (NCBI taxonomy): domain Eukaryota; kingdom Metazoa; phylum Arthropoda; class Insecta; order Diptera; family Syrphidae; genus Melanostoma; species Melanostoma mellinum. The sequence continues at coordinate 228,373,374 of OU612059.1, read as the reverse complement.
GTCGCATGAATGATTTTAACCAGAGTGGCAGTTGTTGAGTTGAAGTTGCATGTGGCTATGAACATATTCCACAATAAAAGGCACCAGATTGAAGTCGAAGAGAAAAGAAATATGCAATTGGCATTGGATTGGAAGTCTCTATACGAAAAAAAAAACCAATCCTGCCATTTGTCTCTCTTTGGGTTTAAAGTTTTGTTCCGAATCGTATCCCAAGGGAAGTGTTTCCAACTTGATAAGAACGAAAATTAAAACAACATTCCCCAATTTACTTTTCTCTTTTTTAAAAGGTAAGAGGATCCTTAACATTTTTCTACCAGGACTCCTTTGTACTTCAAGATTCAGTCTGTTACGTGAGTAGACATTTCTTTAGCATGCCTTTCTCTTCGAAGTTTGTATTTTGTTTGAAAAATAGAAACAAAATCAATCACTTTGAAGAATCAAAACCGTCTACACTAAAACTACATAAGCTTATGTAGTTGAGTTGCTTTTCGCCACCCAAAATTCTGTTGCTTCGTGGCATTAAACTTTGGACCTCGTTTTATTTGTTATTCGTTGATATTGATACAAATGTTTTCCAAGGGTTATCCGTTGTGTCAACTTCTTCAAGAGTAATAATTACAGTGCCATGAAAAAGTTTTTCCCTCTTTGTTTGGAATAGGAAAAAATGTTTAGATCCCTTCCATCCCTTCAGGTATAGTTGGAAGAAGTGCACTTGAGCCGGAGATACTCAAGCTCTGTGTTGCCACTTTGTTGAAAAATTCAGATATTATGAGGGATTTCGTTTTAAACGAACCAACACGTTTCACACGTTGTGTTTTTTTCTTCTCTTCTATTGACCCGATTGAAGTTTTGTTACATAACCCAACACGACCTAGACCGTGGGTACTTATAGACACTCCCAAAGAAGATCAAGTCTATGGGATTGTGGCAATTTATTTATTTAAAAGAAAGAATAGAAAGCTCTCGTCTGCATGAATTACATATTTCTTACACTTTCATAAATATAATTTTTACGTGATCTGAGGTTAATTTTGTAATTTTTACTTCATTCCTACATTTACTCCAGCTTACATTAAATAGGGTAGCACAACAGAGCAAGGAGCCACGGGGTTTTAGTGCATTTTTAATAGCCATGCCTTTTGAAGGAATGGAGGGGACCTACAGTTTTCTGCAGGTTGCGACTAATCGAGAAAACGCTATCATGGCAATGAATTTACTACTGGATGACTTGCCAATTCCTCGCGAAAGGTGATACCCGTGGAAAAAACATTTCTGGTTTTTGTTGGGGCTCTAACCACGAACCTCCTGCTTAACAGTCATGCTTACCATTAAGCCATGGGCAATAAGTCAATCGTGACAGATTTCGTCTAATATGTCGCACTAATGTACTAGCCCCCAGTATCCACGCACATCTTACATAAGAACCAAACATGGCGATCACGAACAAGTTCGGCTAACAGGTTCGTGTTTCACGGCTACCTTTTGAGTTCGTCGTTCTTTTTGTATTGTATGGGTGGCCAACTCAGCAAGGCTTCACTGTATAAGAAATTGACTGAAAAAATCTCTAAAGGTTGGGTGGCTATGGTATAAAGTGGAAAAGTGTTTTTGTGGGATCACATTCCGCAGCGGTCACCTTAACTCTTCAAAAAGAGAAGAATTCTTTCTGGTCAAAGATGAGAGCCAAAAGTCAAAGCAAAGTTTAACATTTCGGCCTTCATTGTTTCATCTCCACCTCTTGCACTGAAAACATAAAATAACTTCTTATTTCCTTTTTCTACCAAAGTGTAAATGTGTCAGATAGAAAAGGTCTCTACGTAGAAAGAGCAAAGCTTCAAAACTTTTTTTTTCGTGAAAGCAGGAGACATTGACAATCAAAAGATCCCTTCCAAAATGTTTCAATTTCACTTGTCAATTGAAAATATAACCTGCTCCTTTATTCTCTTAGAAGCTTACAAGTAAGACAAATTGACAGTCAATCAAGTGGGAAGCTTTTATTCTCGAATTCAATAATTACATTGTCGTCCATGAAATAAAATGGAATACTTCCGACATAAACACAAAGGCCAGTATCGGACTGGCACATGCCAAAAATCCTTCTAAACGTATCATTATTCTTTTTAAACCACCCTCTTTCAACTCACGTGGAATCAGAAACTTTGACATGAAATTTTGCAGGAACTTATAAATATAGAAAAGCCATTCAAGATGGCTGCTGGTAGGGTTGAACAAGTAAGGGTGTTCATGTACATTGGAGGTACGAGACGACCACTGTTATCCATTAATGGTACATTTCAATTATTCCTTCATTCAAATAGATGATACACCACCGTTTTGTATGAAACTATTTTTGAGAGTTAGTAGTGCGCTTTTGATTAATAAGTACGTCAAGGGTCCGGCAAAATCAACGAGCGGCCATCTTTAATGTTATATTTCGTTTTGATTGAATTAAATGGAAGTAAAAAGAACCCTTCTCAGTTTCACTGTCAAAGAAAACTTTGAAAACTTAGTTTTAGTAATGTGTAGTAGGTAGGTATTTACAAATTTTGTGATTTGTAATTTTAAAGGCAACTTTCTTGGACTTTTCATAAGACTCTCGGACGAGTGAACATTCGTGCTGGTGAAAGGCGTTTCCTATCAGAAGTCGGCTTGGATATTATTAAACTATCAAGAGCAAACGTCTATACTTGTTTGTAATAAGTATAGAATATTGGGTTAATGATAGGTATTTGAAAAATAAATATGCACTAAATGCTACACAGGTGCAGGTCATATAAACGTAAGCTTATGTTTAATAAAATGCAAGCGATTGAAATGCAGTGTACTTAGGTTAGATCTGAAGTATCTAAGAACAACAGGTGTACTTGTTGCAAAGCGATTGTGAAAGCCGTATCAAAATGAGAGTTAGATTATAGGAAATACGTGTATTCCACCTAAATCTCTCGCAGATGAGGTCCTATTTACGAATATCTATGTTTCTTTGTGTCGCTTTTCCGTTTCATCGAATTTTCATTTCACAAAGTTCACTTCAGTAAAGCAACTTTTTGCCTTTTTTATGAACAGAAACCATAATAGTGTTATAACAAGCTTTGGCTGCAAACAGATTTATTTATTTATATATTTATTTCATTTACAGAAATTATAAAATTTCATTACAGATTAAATTAGGTAAAAATATATAGGTAACTTGGATCTAAAAACAAAAAAATTATAATAGTAAAATTAGCAATAATAATACAAAACAAATGAGATGGCATAAAGAAAACACAACTCATGAATTTAAACTAGTTCATATAATAACCAATTTATTTTTAAGACTATGCCTTGAACATAATGCAAAAAAGTCTAATGCAAAGGACACCTCGTTAGCCTCATTTTAACAACGATTATCGGGCTCATTGATAGCAAAATTAAATCTATGAAAAGGAATATGAAACAGAGTTAGTTCCCGAATTCTTCGAACAGGAAAATAAAAATTTTAAAGTGATAGCAAATGTGGACAATTAATTCGATAGTCTAAAATATCTTTGACAAACACGACGACATTCAAGTTCTTGTGTCGGCATCTCAATTCTCCAATTTAATTTAAACACGACGTACCTAGTAAATCGCTTTTGGACTTTTGCAATTCTAGCTGAATGGCTACTGTAGAATGGGTTCCAAACAACGGAACAATATTCTAACACTGATCTTACGAGAGAGACATATAACGATTTTAATGCACATGGATCAGTGAGATCTCTAGAATTTCTTTTAATGAACCCAAGCATAGAGTAAGCTTTGGCTATCATGTAGTCAAAATGTTCAGTAAATCGAAGCTTAGGGTCTAGTATAACCCCAAGATCTTTTTTTTATTAAAACTCTTTCTAACGTATCACTCTCAATATTGTAACCAAACAAGATTAAGGAGTTCTTTCTATTGCAAGACAGTACTTATTGGCATTTCAGAAATTAAGACACAAATGATTTTTTTTGAACCAGGTAGAAAGTCTTTCTAGAATATGAATATGAATATGCTTTCTCGACGGAAACGTTGATGCATCAGCTGATATGATATCTAACGTAATTCTCAACGGCATGAGAAATTTTGTTCCTCGCAGAACAAAAAGTATCATCCCCAAAGAGAATTCGTGGTTTGATTCAAGCTGTAAAGAGGCGATTAGGGATCGAGAAAGTAGTTTTCGAAAATTTTAAGATAACCCTACTGTAGAAAACCGAAATTTGTTCAAACGGGCCAGAAATAGCTGTAATGCTCAGATACAAAGGGCTAAGTTTTTACATGACCAAAAAGTAAGGCAAAAAATACTATTGTGTTCAAAAGGAAGTAAAAAATTTTGGTCTTTTGTGAAGAACATTAAGAACTCGACCACGTAATCGGTCCAACGCTCGTATTCAATGACGCTCCATCGACAAAGCCAATTTGCTGGCAGCTCAATTTGCTGCCAACTCGACACTTCCTCATAGCATATTGGCCCCACCCGAGCTTGAGTCTGCAAATTCTTTGATGAAGCAGATATTTTTTCGAACTCGCTTGGTTGCGAGAGTCCTCAAAGATCTCAATATACATAAATCCTCTGGTCCAGATGGTATCCCCGCCGTTATTCTGAAGAGGTGTTCTTCTACGCTGGCAAAACCATTGCGTAAACTTTTCCATCGTTCCTATTCTGCTGGGATTTTTCCGAGCAGATGGAAAACTGCATTTGTCCAGCCGATACCTAAAAAAGGCGAATCTTCCTCCCCTCCCAATAACCTTCTTTCCAAGGTCATGGAAACGTTGATAAATCGTCAACTTATGAAATATCTTGAAGAACGAAAGCTTCTAAATGACCGTCAGTACGGCTTTCGTAGCAAACGGTCCACTGGTGATTTGATGGCTTATCTCACCGAAAAGTGGAACCAATCTTTACATTGTTTTGGAGAAATTAAGATTATTGCGCTTGATATTTCTAAAGCATTTGATAGAGTTTGGCATCAGGCTCTTTTATCGAAAATGCGTGTTTTTGGTATCGATGAGTCTCTTCTTCGTTGGATAAGAAATTACCTTTCCGACCGCTCAATACAAGTTGTGTTGGATGGCTTCAAGTCTGATACCCACTTCATAAATGCTGGTGTGCCCCAGGCTCCGTTTTGTCTCCGACTCTCTTCCTCATTTTCATCAATGATCTCTTGTCTGAAACTTCTAATCCGCTTAACTGTTTTGCTGACGACTCGACGCTCAGCTTTTCATATTCGTTTCCAAATTCACGTCCCTGCTCTTCGGATGTGGAACTGGAACGGTTGCGTATGATAAGCTCATTGAATTCTGACCTTGACAGCATTGTTTCATGGGGTCTTATGAACCGAGTAGTATTCAATGCTTCGAAAACTCAATGCTGTCTCTTGTCGTTGAAGCTTAACATTCCCCCATTGCCATTATCCATGAATGGTACCTGCATCAAAGAAACCGAAGTTATATATATAGAAGACATTTTGAGTTATAAAAGTTAAGAAGTAGATCATTAGTAAACAAAAGAAAGAAAAGTGGCCCTAGGTGGCTTCCTTGAGGAAGGCCTGACGAAACAAAAATTGTGTCGGACACATATTTATCAATTTTTACATAATGTATGCGACCTACTAAGTAGGACTCCACGCATTACAGAAAAACTGAGTGAAAATCTAGGTTAGAAAGCTTCCAAATCAAAACTTTGTGACTGACTTTAACAAACGCCTTCGCAAAATCGGTAAAGATTATGTCAGTTTGACAATTATCCTCAAAATTCTTTACAAAATCATTACACAATGTAGTCAGATTAGTGGTATTTGACCTACCAGCAAAAAAGCCATATTGATAAACAGAAATAATTTCTTTAACATGAAAAAATAATTTTTGTTACAAAACCTTTTCAAACATTTCTAGAATTGAAGCCATTTTGCAAATGGGTCTGTAGTTCGTTATTTCGTGTTTAGAACCTGAATTGAAAATAGGCGAGACAAAAGAGATTTTCTAATCATTAAGAAAAATGCCACTACTTAAAGACGTGTTGAATAAAATTGTCACTGATTTTGCAAGTGAGCGAGGACAAAATTTCAAAAAACTCCAAAACTATTGCAGGAAAACCATCTGGACCAGGGTTTCTAATAGAAACTAAAGCTTTAAGAGAATTTTCAAATTCATCCTCTGTAACTACGAGATGGCCAATGTCTAAAACAGATGAAGAATTGTTCCGCAAACAAATTACAAATATCCTTTTTATTTTATTATCAGATGTAATATATCCACAATGGGCACAATCCCACTACACAAGGACACAAGGCACTTACATAATACATAGACAATGCTTTGTAGACTATAGACGAAATAATACTTTCTACCAAGCATCGAACAAAGACCGAGAGCACAAAGTAATGCGTCATATATTCTTTCTCATTCTCTCGCCATCTTAATCCCATTCACTGTTTTATTGTGACGGATTTTCGTTTCATCGAGTTTCAAACCACAACCACTCTAAAGAAGTTTCACTTCAAACATGTAATTTTTCAAAATTAAGTAAATCAATGCTAATAAAATCTTAAGACTCATACCTCACAAAAAAGATTTCTTTCAATTTACAAGACTCTCGAAAACACGATATAACCCGAGTCCTTACTGTGGTTCATCATTTGAATTCAACCCCCTCACGATGTCGACATCTACCAAAAGCGATTACTCATTTAATACCGCCCTGTTTTTATTCATAAGACTTAAACAAGTCCTTCTCAAAAAGAAATCCTTCTCACTTCCTGTTTCTCTTATAAAAAGTTTGATTTGCTTGAAACACAGCCCACCTATAGAAAGCCACTAATCCTGATTTTTTTTAAATCCAATAATTATTTTAATTAAAATCTCGAAAATCTTCAAAACTCTACAGAATTATCAGATTTCCTTACTCCCAAACAACATCAACTTACTCCCAAACATGCATTGGCAGGTGCCGTGCGCGATGGCGATGGCGTGTGTCCTCCCGTTTGAATATTTTATTCGAAAAGCTAACCGTTGCCGACAGCTCAAGCCACGAGCCATGATTCGTTTCTATAGAAAACTTTTAATGAAAACCAATTTCCCAATTATGTACCCAAGTACTTTCCAACTCACAGGCGCGAAATTTATGCTAAAATGAAAGTGAAAAAAAGAAATCTTCTATCCAAACATTTTGCGAAAAATAAAAAAAAAAATTGAAAACCTAACGAAAACAAACAACAGAGCCAGATCATGTAAGGAGACCACATCGTCATCTATGTACACACACACCAGCCACTTTAGCATCCACAGCCAATGAATCAATTTTTTCACCACTAATGAGGTTACAATCGCCACCCAACTCAACCTAACGCGAAATGAAGTGAACCCTGGCGCGCGCTCCCACATCCACACCTTCCGCCGGTAACTACCGGAATAATAATTATTTCAGAGGTGAATACAGAAGCAGTCTTGGTCTTGGCCGTGGCGTGATGGCGAAGGCATGGCGTGGCGGTGCGGTGCGCACACCGATCACAAAGAAAAAAAAAAGGGAAAAATTAAAAACCAGCAAAAAACCGGCAAAAAAGTCGCGTTCGTGTACGTGAATCTAATAAATCAGCTTTGTACTTGAACCTGTGCTTCATTTGTGTCTGTATGTAGATGCCAGCAGTTGAAGTTAAGGGAACTTACCGACCGTACAGCATTTATTAGGAGACAGGGAGGTGAGATCCAACATCGGGCATCCAGCATCCAGTAGTATCCACATTCAGTCCCAGCTTGCAGTTTATTTTCCATTCTTTCAGTCTTTTCTTTCTTTACTCGCTGCCGTTTATATTTTTTTTTTTTTTGTAAGTTCCTCAATTCAGTGGCCGTCCGCTATTCAAGCAAACTTAATATCCTTTTTAAATATTTTCCTTCCCCAGAACAGAACACTAAGCAAGAAAGCAAGCATTTTTCTTTTTTGGTTTTACTCTTTTTTTGTTTTTTGTAATTTTCTTTGTTCCTTCGTTCTTTTTTGTGTCTTGTAATTGCAGTGAATTGCGCTTCGTGCGGAAGCCGAAGTCGTGGTGATTAAATAATATAAAATTAGCGTCGTTAGTTGGAAGCTATGAATTTAATTGGGACAACTACTTTCGGAGTGCTTTTTAACCGTGTTTCTAAGGATATCGCATTAATTCAGAAAATGAAAACGAGTAATTCGATTGACTACCTCAATTGCTGTTATTGGTCTTTCATTTTCTTAGTTTGTCAGGTGTCTTGGGTAGTTTTTCATTTCGAAGTCATTTGATTGGAACTTTGTTTGTTTCTTGAACAATGCTGCTTTTTTTCAAAAAAAAGTTTGTCACCGATACAACGCATTGACATTATTCCATTGGTTTCTGACTCAACCCTCGATTAAGTCGTTTATTCCCATTGTCCGCCAAAAACAGTGCTTCAAGACGTTGTCGTAAGAAATTTAACACTATATATTGACAAATTTTTGTAACCTCATTCACCTACTGTTTAACGTCGAAAAACATTTAAAAATTAAACTAGCAGAAGCAAAAAGAGCCATAAACTCAGCGTGGAATACTTGCATCCAAAGTAAATTTGTATCGCATAGCTCAAAGCAAAATATTATCCGAGCGACTGCCCAATCTATTCTTCTTAATGCTGCACAAGTATGGGGGTATAGTTCTTTTGATACCGTGGAAAAATTTCAACGTTTCTGCATAAAACGCATCTTTAGGTTACCTAATAATACCCCAAATTATATGACCCATTTGGAAACTGGCTGTCCACCTCTTGTTCTGGAAACGTTAAAGATACACTTTGATTATATAGTAAAAGTTATGGAAATGGATGATCAACGCCTGCCGAAAGCTGTCCTGAAGCATTTGCTAGGAAGAAATGGACATTGCATGAAAGAATGGCAAGAACTGGCAAATATCTGCGGGTGTGACTTAAGCTTCTGCCCTAGTGATGGAGCTACTACTCTCAGAAGTAAATTTAAGAACATTTTGGAAAAAACTGGAGCATTTCTCTACAATAAATATCTGGATGAAGCGAAATCGTCACTGCATAGGATGTATTATAGCAAAGTTAGCTACAATCTTAATGGCAACACATACTTTCTGGACGGGAACACAACTGATATGATAAGAACAATTTTTATGCTAAGAGGCGAATTGATTAGCTTAAACTACATGCCACATCGACCAGACCTGCCGATATTGTGTGATCTCTGCAACCGTGCAGAAAGAGAGGACATCTATCATTTTATTGGGGTGTGCCCTATTTTAAATCAAATAAGATTGATGTACTTTGGCGTGAGGTCACTTCAAAAAGAGGAACTGATGAGTGTTTTGAATGGCGACTGGGGTTGGAATATTCTGTATAGATACACTAAATCTGCATTGGATTATAGAAATAAAATTAGAGATGGTAATTTTTGAAAAAAAATATAAAAAAAAAAAATTTTAATTTTAATGTAACTTTTCTTATTTTCAATAATGATTAACAATACAAAAATGTCAATCTGGTAGACGGCTCAATGCCAAACCATAAGACTTTATGCTTATTAATAATATTGTAAGAATATTGTATTTTTTATATATACATACATATGTTATACAGTTTAATAAAGAAGTCACTAAAACTAACTGTTTACATTTTATTTATTTATTTATTTATCTGGCTTAGTTCAAGCAACATAAATACTAATAAAAAGAAAACTTAAATATTTACAAAAATTACTTTCTTAAGAACTAAATACACCGAAAGAAAAACCGCTATCATGGCAATGAATTTACTAACGGAGGACTTGCCAATCCCTCGCGAAAGGCGATGCCCGTGGAAAAACATTTTTGTCTCTGCTGGGATTCGAAAATCGAAACTCTGGGTTAGCAGGTAGACTTACTGTTACTGATGCTTTATCTATTCTGTTTATTGATTGAAAAAGTATATGAACATTGTTAATCACACATATTGGTAATAGTTCAACAATGTATTTGGTATTTCAAACACAAACGTAATAGTTTTTATAATTTCAGCTTTAATTGTTAGTTAAATATGTTTGTTGTTGATCAAGTATGAAATTAACAATCAAAATATTCAAATCAACTTCGAACATACTTAATTTAACAATTTTTATGATACTTACCTGAAAAAAATTTATCACGGCAGCATATTTGATTTGAAAATGCGTTCTTATTTGTATTTATCACGAAACTTGGTTGAGTTCACAATTTTAGATGAATTGTTGATTAACATTGAAACATGTTTAAAACAACCAAGGATTTTTCTTTCGGTGTACTATTTACAATAAATATTATTAAATTTAAGTTAATATAATTGAGAAGCTAAGGGAAATTTAATTAGAAAGTTGAAAATGATTAGTGAATAATTTTTTTCTAAGAGATGGTAAGTTGCGTTGAAATAGTGAATATCTTGTGCACCATTGGAGGTAGGATGAGAGGGTTTGACCACGGTAGATGGCGTAAGGCAAAGCAAAGGAATCTACGTTGGACGGCTTCAATTCTATGTGACTGAGCGATTTTATAGGAGGACCAAACCTGAGATGCGTACTCTAGGAAAGGTCTGACAAAAGTTATGTATAGTGATTTGGTTACATAAGGATTGGAAAATTCTTTAGACCACCGTTTTATGAAACCTAGGGAAGAGTTCGTCTTAGCGATAAATTGGTCTATGGAAACGAAAGTTGAGCTCTTTATCACAATAAACTCCAAGGTTTCAAATAGAAGAAACAACTGGAACGGGAACCCCACAAAAGTCATAAGTCCGAGGGAGAGTAGGTATTCGTTTTCGTGAAAAAGTAATGAATTGACATTTACTCTTATTAAGATCAAGCAGATTCTTATGACACCAATTAAGAAAAGAATCTAAGTCATGTTGAAGTAAAGAATTATCACGAGGTGTCGATATGGACTTAATAATTTTTATATCATCTGCATAGATTGAAAGATTTGAGTGCGAAATAATCATATGGACATCGTTGATAGCAAGGACAATAAGGAGAGGACCGAGATTGCTACCTTGAGGCACACCGGAGGAGGCAGAACTGGGAATAGATAAGAAACTTCTAAACAATACCTTATAGATGCGTTGATCTAAATAGGATTTCACCCATTGGAAAAAATGCGAGTGAAATTTAAAAGCATTTTATCATAGCCATATTCAAGTGCACCGAGCGTCGTAAAAACAAATTGGGTTAGGTTAGTCGTGGTAGATCTTCCCTTTAGAAAACCAGTGAGGAAACAATAGACTTACAATGAAATTATAACGAGTCATAGACAATGCTTTCAAAGAGCTTAGGAATACAGGAGAGTTTAGCAATATGACGGAAGTTGGAGATATCACTTTTACTGCCTATCTTATGAATTGGAAATTACAATGAATCTTCCCATAATGTTGGAAAAACTGCTTGCTTTTATTATCCAATATTCATTACTATTTTTTATTTGGCTTTGAATCGGTTGGATTGGCAGCTTTAAATAGGTATTTTTCTCCCAAAGCTCACGTTTTCAAAGTCGGTGCTCCTCATAACTTCAAAATACTGCACCGATCCTTTTAAAATTTTCAATATTATTTCTGTATGACATACATCACACTGTGATTTACGACGAGCGTTATAGCTAAAGATTTGTTAGTATTTATTTTTGAACACTAACAAGTGCACATTTTTTTCTCAAAAATCGCATTTTTAATTTCAAAAATATTGAAAAATTGAGATTTCGAAAAACTCTCCCAGCTTAACTTGGAGGAAACAATTTACCAACGAAATAGTTTTGGATTTCTAATTTCGGATGATTTAGTACCGAGTTATGAGAAGCACCGCAAGTCTCCAATTTATTTTGAGACTCTTCACAATAACCGCTGCGCTTGCCGCAACTTATGATATTTCCTTATGAGAGTTTTACACAGTGTTCTTTAAATATTATATCTGCTAAAAGCATTAATCACAAAAATGTCTATTCTTTTGGGTGAAATAACACTACTCCCGCCTTAAGATAAAAGAACAGGTTAATAAAACCAACACATTTGGTCACAGTTTTTTCTGTTGGAATCTAACACTTATAGTGTGTGAGTAAGCGACAAACAATTCTAATGTGCCCAGCTCATTTCATACAAAACTTACATCTGACTCATAAGTTGGAAATCGAGCTCAAACTTGGGACAAACTCTTGTATATTTCCGTACATTCGGGTAAGTGCCATCGGCTGTAATTAGAAGTTTTGGGTTTTTTGTATCTTCGGCCTGAGCTGAGGTAAAAAATTGTTAATATAATAGCAATTCCAGCTGTATAAGCTTCCGTGCACAATTGCGTCATTTTGACAGTGCCGCAAAAGTTCATGCTAGTTTTCCTCACAAGACTCAATGGGCAGTTTCCGTTTCACTTGCAGCAATCGAAGTTTAAAAAAACTATTAATTTTCGCGTATTACGAAAAGAACGTAATTATTGGGTACATCTTTTTGTTGACCATTGCGCTTTCAAAAGGAATATTTCATACATCATACCTAGATTAGCCCGTAAAACTCGTCCTTACGACGACGCCGACGCTCTACTTTTTTGCCGGCCATCATAGTCCTCTGAAGCGACATCCAATGTTTCTGAAAATTTTTAATTTCGATTATAAACAATTCAATATCAAAATCTACCATGTTTAAATTTAATGTACATGTGTGCACTTTTCCATAAAAAATAATATACTGAAAGACCAAGTGTGCGATGAAGCAACAATCTTACAGAAACTCTTTAAGTGTTTTATTTTTACGTAGCGTCACCGCAGGTATAAGTGTGTTCAACTCAAAGTAATGTAAGACTGACTAGGTACTCCCCATCTTGATCCCGACACTTACTACTTTTTCATCTGTTATTTTCCTTTCTTTTTCCATTTCAGCTACATATTTCATTAACAAAGTGTTTGTTCTATGGTTGCGCTTCATCGAAGCTGGAAAAGCGGCATCATTGGAAATTCATTCATCCGAAGCAACGAAAACAAAAAAATTATGACTTCTTTAACCATAACCTCAGTAAAAAGTCAAATTTATGGATTATTACAATTTAAAAATAATACAAATAAAATGGAGCAACAGAACTCGTTGATCTCCGGAATATTTGGGATCTATAATAATCATCAATAACGACATCAATCATTGAATAAGCGTAAAATGTATGATGGTGCGGAAAAACTCAGCTATCTTAGGTGATTGAAAATTGCATCTGAAAATGAAAGACTCTACATTCCATTTCTTTTCTAAATGCGGTTGGCAAAAAGTATTTCGTTATTTATTCCTGTTTGAAAAAAAGTAGGTATGTATATTGATCGCAGCTTGAAATAAAATGCGTCGGGAAACAGCCAATAGCAAGAAACCCAATAAGATTAGGAGTCCATACCTATATCAACCTCTGCTGTCACGTTCAAAAGAAAGATCCTGGGAAATATGTCCAAAATACAAAACCAAATTATTGAGTTTTCTCTTTGAAGGATTAAAAAAAGACCGGGCAAGAGCAAAAAGCCAGTAATCGGTTGGTCTCACGCTTGAAATAGTGCAAAACCGGAAAGCTTCTTGGCTTTTTCTGACGTCTTCACAGCTGTCTACTTCACTATTGAAAAACAAAGAAGTGGAAGTTGTGAATTTCTCCGAGATCAAAATACTCGGAGTGGCGCGCGCGCCATCTATGACAAGAAATTAGGGGAAAAAGAAAAGGTCTGATGTGAATAAAAGCTTATGAGACTTGAGGCTATAATCCAAGTCCAAGTCTTTTCCCGAAGATTTTAAAGCCTTGTATTCTGCTTCCATGGAAACCATACAAACTTCGACTTAAAAATTGATTAATTTTACAAGCCCTCAAATCAGCACTTTCATAAACTTGTTCTCCCGAAAATCCTCAGTAAAATTGCACACCTTGAAATTTAAAAAACTCTTCATTAATGTAAGATATATGGAAAGGAATTACGGAATTGCCATGCCCTTCGACAGTAAAAAGACAGTCTTGAATAATTTCTGTATTTTCTAATCCAACACAAAACTGAATTTAGATTCTAGAAGGACGAACCAAATAATTTGACATAAAGCCTGGCAAACTCAAGCTCAAAAGCTGATTATATTAACGTATTTGGTGAGTGGCATTATTTTCTGCGATGAACAGAAGAAAGACCGAAAAATTATATATTTCCTCCAATTTACTAATTCAACTTAAGTGTGTTAGTCGTTTTATTTCTGAATTGACACTGACAATGGCACCATGTACGTACCGAGACAATGCAAAGTGTTATGTGACTTACGCCAGACTGTTGCGAAAAATGGCTGTTGAATAAAGTTGAAATTAAGTCAGCAAAAAGTGTTTCATTCAATTATGCTTCCACCATCCATTTGAATATTTGATTAAATTTTTTTTCATTTTTTCATTTCGTTGGAGACATTTTCGCAACATGCTCGCGACTTCAATGAAAAGCTAAATGCATCGCGTATGTAACAGATACAAAATAAAAAATTAAAAACTTGGGAACAATGAAACCTGTCCTTGCAATTTTAAAAAAAAGGAAACCCTCACTCTTGTGCTTCTTTAATTCGAACTACACGTATCCCGCATAATGGAGGAGCACACGTCATGCAAGCAGTGATTCCTTTTGTTTCGCAGATCCCCTACAATTTTTCCCAAGATTGATTGAAATCCTACTCCGCATCAGTTGGAAGTATTCACGATTGCAATGCTTATCCTGATGAAGTAAGTAATAAAAAAAAGATAAAAGGTTCGCGACCCGCCCACCCGTTGCTAGAAAAATATGTTTTAAATATTCTAGGACATTTTCATATTTCTGTCCTTTCAACTCTCTTTGAATGATGGAAATAGAATTCTGTAATATAAAAAAAACAACAAAAATTACAACAGAATACCAACCCTCAGGCCCATAGTGTCTGGGTTCTGTATTTACAAATACGAGGGGAGGACGGTCACGGACGACCCCCCATACGTGGTGAAAATATTCGCTATCCTATCCCCGGGCTCTATCAGTGATGGCAGACTGAACTGAATTAATTTGAGATTTTTTTGTCAGCTTTTTAGGGAATGGATGCGTATTTACATGAATGTGTATCGTTCGGTGGCCACTTTTTTTTCTCTGTCAAATTGTATTTAGTTCCATAATTATAATTTAACGAATTCAGTTGTGATTTGGAAAATGTGATGTTGTTTTTGGGAAACAATTTTCAAATGATTGTGTGTTTCCTGTTTTGTTTGTTTTAAGGACAACGAGGCTTAGTTTGTGTTTTCATGGAATACTTTTTTATGAGATGGGTAGTGCATGGATTTTTTGACTTCGGACAATTAAAACACATTCCGAGGCATTTACATTTGTATGTGCATTGAATGAGAGAGAAATTTAAGCGAAAAATCGATTGAAAAACTTCCAAGTTCACTGTCAATTTTAATTTGCAGCGGTATGTTGATCGGTTCTGGGGTAAAGGTTAATGGTTCCTTAATTGGTGAGGTATATACCGTGGCATGAAAGACTAAATGAAGTATTTGTTCATGCTGTTGTGTTCATGCTCACTTATTGCAGATTGAAATATTGCCGGAGCGATGGCATTAGGGTTTAAAGTTTAAGCAAAATGAAAGATTTCTTGAAAATTTGATTTAAGTTGCATAAATTATTTTAAAAAAATTTTGAAATTGAATTACTAACGCAATGTCACCATCGGATTCCTTTTTAAGGATTGGGATAATAGCTACACTCTACTACAGCCGTTCCTTCTCTTTCCTTGCGTGTAAAGCAGAAATGTTTACTGTCTTAACATTCTTCTTACACAGAGCCTTACAACAGGGACAGGTCTCTGTTGAGAATCTGAATTTCAATCGTGTTATATACTTTAGGAAGTGATTCTTGGTCGTATTCTAAGAAACGAAATGCCTGTGAGGGGGATCCCCATTAAGGGGGAGGGAAATTTATTAAAAATTTACCTAAATTCTTAAAAAATTATTAAAAACTAGCTAAATTTAGTTAATACTTTGTCATTTAATGAATATTTCAATTCAAGTTAACTATCGCACCTGGTGGATCAAAAAAAAAAAATCGATTTTTAAAAAAATATACATATGTACATACATATGTTAAAATACAACATCTGGTGAAAATTAATTCAAGTCGATCTGACGTATAGTTTCCGAGTTACTGCTTTTCGTTAGAGCCAGTGCCACTTGGTGAGTGAACACGGTACTACAATGCTAACTGACGAACTTACCGACAACTTCTAGCAAGCAGCTGTAGGCAGCATACTGTAAATAGTGGCAAAGGTTAACGGTTGTACATTTACGTAGTCGTGTTGACATTGTTGTTATGTTCAAACTTGAAACTTTGAATGTGATTATCTCAAAACCACTTTTTTGAAGTCGGTGACCGCGATAACTCAAAAACGGTTTAACCGATCATCCTCAAATTTTTCACACTTATTGTTGATTCAAAAAAGAAGTACTAAATCATGGGATTTCTATTTTAACTCAACAGGACCGATTTTATAGCCGATTAAATCTCCAATTTTTTGATGAAAATTCATCTTTTTTTTTAAATGGTCACCAAAAAACTAAAATCGATATTTTCGAAATCCCAGCGATTAAGTACCAGAAAAGATGTTATCTAACGATACCCATTTATATTTTTTGTGTCAGATAATTTTTGAAAGCAAGTTACGGTCCCGGCCACCGTAAAAAATATTTTTCTTACATGCCCTAGCTTATTTACATGTAAGTTCAGTTGTAATGAATATATTGCTGTGGGGAGAGTTAAACATGTATTAATATGTGTACTAAATTTTCCCACAAAAACTCACGAAAAATCGACCCCTTTCGACCCTCCATCAGGTGCGAAAGTGCCCTTAAGTGAATGGTTTTTGAGTAATCAAGTCTAAAAGTCAAATTAAAAAAAAAGAAATCAAAATTGTAGATAAGAAATCAAAATTGGGTCATTATAAGAAAAAGGCGTTTAGGAGGGGGTCTATTTCCGTCAGTTTAAGCGGGAGTCTTGTAAGAAATTAACTGAAAAAATTATTTCAATCGACTGTATTTTTAAAAGCTAGTACTTTGTTCTTCAATTAATTTTTCAAGTCTCAAAGTCAAAATTTTGAAAAAAATTAAACTTTTATCAAAACTGGGACCTAAAGATCACAGCACAACGATTACGGTTTACATCTCAAAAGCTTATAGGTAGTGGCTGGGACACTGGCTATCGGTAAAATGACCTCATCAATGAATAAAGGAAATAAACGCAGGTCTGGTTTGGTGATTAACGTGAGCTCATAGCAGATTATTCAACAATAGAACCAATCCAAACTTAATAAATTCAATAAATGACGTGGGACAACAAAGCTATTGAGACCTCGGGTCCTATCGCTTTGCCAGCGCCTTCAAATTCGATGTCAACAACGGCTAAGGTAGAAAACGTTTTTCGAAATAGAGTATAGGTATACTCTCTGAGAACTTGCATTTTCCTCGCAAAAGGCGATAAAAGTGAAGACCATTGTTTTAAAGGGTGTTTTAGAGGTATAGAACTTTGAAATGGAATAAAGCAAAGACTCTTTTTATTGATATGAAATTTACTTTATTCGGAAGACAATCTTCTGGAATTATAATCTTTCAGCTATCATCTCTGATAGCAAACGATATCAAAGGTGAACATGGCTCCTAATAAATAGTTTTATTTTAGAGGAAGAACTAGAGAAAGTGAAAAAAAACGAGGGGAAGAAGTAGAAGCTGGCTCCAGCTGTCGACCCCAAATCCTTAGCTTAAGCTCTGATCACAGCTTTTGCTACACGCTGCATTAAACTTAAGTTTGAATAACGTAGTCAACTGTGACAATGACAGTTCAATTCTGATAATTTGCCTACACACGGATGTAGTACCAATGGCGTGATGGTAAGCATGTCTGCTGCCTCTTAACACAAAGGTTCGTGGTTCGAATCCCAATAGAGGCAAAAATGTTTTCGCGAGGAGTTGGGAAGTCCTCCGCTACTAAATTCCTTGCTATAAAAAGCGCTTACTCAACTAGCCGTTCGGAACCGGCAGAAGATTGTAGGTCCCCTCCATTCCCTTAGGAGGCATGGTTGTGAGAAATACGCTAGACGCTGGGGCCTTCTCGCTCTGTTACGCCTTCGTATTCATTTAATTTTTGTTGCACACTGAAGACAAGGTTTGAATAACTGAAAGTATTTTTGGGTAGAATCCAAAGTTGCCAAACTCAACAGACCAGCACAAATAAATTTCTGAGACTGGCTTTATAATTCTTTGGAATATTTCACAGTTCGCTAATTTGACATCATTGGCGTTAAGGACACGTTTATACGGGAAGCTCTTATTTGAAGTACTTGATAAAGTTTACTTTAAAGCTTTATTAAAGAGCGTTCAAAGCTGATAGCACATTTGAACGTTTTTGCAAAGGCTTTAGCTTCTACCGATTGGATAATTAATTTTACTCCACCTTATAGGTAATTTAGTATACCAACCAATACCCATTTCTATTGTAGCCTTCAAGTTTACAAAACTCTGGAAACGGGGATGAACAGAAACATCAACTATACGCAATCAATTATTGCAAACACACCACTAGCTCTGTTAACTTACTTTCTAAATTTTCTTCAGCAGCTTTCTCTTGGCGAATTAACCAACTACAGGGGGTTCGGCTTTGCTGCACAAACTATACCTACCTTTTATGCCAAGCTTTACAGGATTATTCTGACAAACTTAATCAAATCTGAAAAAAATCAATGCCCACGGACTTTACTAGAGACCTATTTCTCCCGCAGTTACTCCACATGACTTTATTTGTTCGAAAAAGTAATGAGTATTGAAAAACATTTGCCAGCTCAAGAATAGAAAGTGTTTGTCTGCAAGTTTTTTTTGTAAAACGAAAACAATTTTGCTGACTTGAAATATTGGTTTTTCCAGAAGCCCTTGGATACAAATAAAAAACAAACCAGCGGCCGCATGCAACCAGTCGAATTAAGAACGACTAAAAAAGCTTTCCTTCTTGATGTAGACATAAACGCTGACAAGTAGACATGAAAAAACGCTGCCTTTGAACTGTCCCATTCTGATGGAAACAACCGATCGCCTATACCGACAAAAAAGATATCCCCGCAGTGACATCAACGTTAATTAGCCAACTCCAAGGACAAAACATTGTCAAAGGACAACAAAGAAGTCCCTTTCTTATAGAGGAACGGATTAGACACCGGGGTTTGGGGTTAGCCACTACAATTTTAATTAAAGCAAACTTGTATCTTGTAAGAAGAGACACGTTTCCAACCCCACTTCAGATGTGAGTATCTTAAAACAATTTTCTCGTCAAATGGGGCGCATCTATTCAATTTGGCATTCTAAGGAGCCACCACCCATCCGCCATCCGTCAGTCGTAGTCGGTCGTCGTCAATTCCCCAAAATCCAATACCACATACCTAAAGAAGCAATAATCCCCGACAAGCCAAAGTCAACTTTAAAGTCGTCCCATCTGTCTTTAAAAAAACATCACATAGAAGTCATTGGGGCCCATGCTAAGGCTGCGAGAATGAGGCTGAGGCCGAGACCCAGGCACACACGCCAGCAGCTCTACAAAAGGAATGTAGTAAATAAATTAGAAGGCTGGTATCCGGGTCTTGGCTCCTTAAAGGCTTCATTTCACGGCTCCTTTGGCAGTGTTCAGTAAAAAAATTAAAAATAGAGAAAAAAACACCCAAAACTACCATCGAGTCTCGGCTCACTCACTCACACCCACAAAAATGAAAATGGAGGAAAAACGACGAAACAATTTATGTGATTGATTCCCCCCACGTGTCATGTCTCTTTATCCCTACTCCCTGTGACAGGCATTGGGTACATAAAAAAAGGGTCCTTTTCCTATACATTGAGTAGACAATCTGTACAGGTTGGCTGGTTGCCACCGTTCGCAGCACCAATTCATGTGGAAGTATCCCATAGAGAGCAGCGTCGTCGGTCGGTGTAGTGCGGCGGGGTGTGTTGGGCTTGGGCGTTGGGTAAAAGGCAAAGTGGGACTGGGATTTCGGATTGGATGGCTTTCTAGTTTGCAAGGATTTAAAAGGACACAGAGCGAATCCAATGAAAAACAAAAATATGGAGCAATAACTCAAGGTGAACTGTGTGAATGACGCTTCACTTGCTTTGCCTGTGTGACGCTGGCTGGTGTTCGTTGGGCGGCACGGCGTGGCGCGAAACGACGCTGCTGGTTGGTATTCGCCTCTTGAGGTGAGAGACTAGTAAAGAAACCATCCATAGCCGTCGGGGACAGCGTTAAAGCAAAGACACGGCACAAGGATACCTTGGAAATCCTTCTCCTAAATGATAATAGCACAACTGTTTCTGACTCCTACACCGCACCGTACGTGTGTGTGTGTGATGTGGACTCGTGTCGTGGAGTGGTTTTTCATTCATTCTCTTTGATTGTTGATGCCTCAATTGCTGCAGCATGTGGCTCTTAACGTGATGTGAGACTGGTAGCCATTTATTTATCGCTTAAGCTGTGTCCGTAATATTTCCTGCCGTCTTCTTGATTGCTCTTTTTTCCGCAGGACATAGAGTATCTTTCTGATTTTACACACTGACTGCAGAATAAAAATGTTCACTCTCACACATGTGAGATGAGATGAGTGCAAATATAGAAATCACCGCTGGCAAAAGGGACAAACTGTGGGTTACTTTTTTTCGTGTTTTGATTTATTTCACATTTTGTGTGGAGAGGATATACAAAAGCTTTGCTTTTGTCCTTTAGTTTCGGAGTGTTGGTTGGGGCTGGTATTAGAATAATTGAAATTCTAGCAAGGGCAACTACCTAGGTATACCTTCATAGAGAATGCGCAATTTTCAAAATAGATTAGCGATAAGCTGTGCGGCCGGATATTCGGACCCATGGGACTGTTTTGATTCCCAATCGATATATGTACCTTTGTGTGTATTTGAATGTAGCCACTTAGAATACGATCAATTCTAGTTGAGGCAACATATCAATTTGGAGCCGATTTAGAGTAGCGATTTGCATCAATTTAGAAGTAGGTAGGTAGGTATGTAGGTATCTACCTCCCTGATACAAAGAAAATGATCGCTATCATGGGAGTTAGGTTTTGAAGAGGGGTATCGTAGTGTCACCTGAACGTTGTGAACTAATGGGTTCTTGAATGTTTTTCAAGTTTTTATTTAGTTGATTTGAAGTACATTTTAAAGGCACAGTTTGTTCTCATACTCAAACAATTGGTGTAGGTACCTATTTCATTTTCTTTTTCCATTGCAGGTGGAAAATGCTCAACTAAACCCAAATTTTGTTCTTTGTTTAAGTGTCTTTGCCAGGAATACCAACTTGTACACTTACCTAATTTCGAAGGTCTATGTGTGACTACTTTGACTTTACCTTTGAACATTACGAAAATCCATTGAAAGATGAGAATGTCTAGAATCCTGTGTCAGCTCCAGGAAACTATGGTCAAAGTACGATAGTAACAGATCTGAAAGAATGGGCCTTCATTATGACCCCTTATCAGTTAGAAAGAACATAACCTACTAGGTTACCACAAAAAGAAAATGGCTCTTTGGACAAATGACTTATGTAGATTACATACATTATACTGTGACGAAGACTAACATGGGGATACCACTCACTTCCTTTATCACTGCCCAACAATCTGCCACAAAAATTTGATAAATTTCTGGGCAGTTACTTCTTCAACAAGTTAGAAAAACGGCCAGACCTTCCATAGCCTATTGAGATTCATTAAGGCCACAAAACGGTTGAAAATTAGCCAACCATAGACTCATAGGTTTCTTAGCTCTTTGATGCGTTACAACAGGGTACCGCAATAGATCTACATTGATCATCCAAGTGTTGCGAAAAGAAGTTCAACCGTCAGCCCATTCAACCTTTCCTAACCTTGTGCATTGGGAGAAGGTAACTTTCCAACTCCTTCGTACTATTTTCTTAGACTTGGGCTTCGCTTTCTTATTTTTTTTTTTTTTGTGGTTTCCTTACAACGCATTTGGAGAGCCGTTTCATCGCTTTGAAAACTGCTTTTCTTCACTGCTGTATCTTCATCATTTCCCATTTAGCTCCCCCTTTCAAATTCCACACCCTAGCAATGCCTTAGCTCTCTTAAAATGATTTTGCTGTAGGCAATGCCATATATGTGTCTGATTTTTGATGTGCTCACTGCATTTTAGACTGTGTTGATGCTTAATTTCCTATTTTAAGCATAGCATACACAATCTATAATGACAAACAAGATTTTTTCCCTACCAATGGTAAGGGATTTCAATCTCTAAAAGAATATTTTGAGGGTATTTTTGCTTTTGCTCAAGGGTCATTCCATCGTTTCGGATGTATGTGTTCACATAAAGTCAATATTTTAATGTATTTTGAAAGATATTTTAGCGATTAAAATGTCTATTCTCTACGTTTTTAGTTGTTTTATCTTAATTGTAAGATTTGTAAATTTTTGCATAAAGAATAACAATTTTATGAGTCGAATAGTGTGCGTTTCGGGTGTTACACGATGGAATTACTCTTAACTAATTTGCTTACTTGAGAGAAATAGCTCGTCTTTTTTTCAGATTATATCACATGCATTTTCCTGTGGTCCAGATTCTCTTAGTATTACTTTTAAATCTTTCATTCAAGACATAATAAATTTGTCTACGAATCAATTTGAATTTTTTCACCCTTACTGCATATATGGTACTAATACGATAAAACAGTTTGACACACTTGGGATCTTCTGACCAGTCAGTTTCCACAATGCTTGTTCGTCTTCCCCATAGGTATACGAGTACAAATGTTTATTCAGAACTACCTACGCCTGCAAATAGAATCTCTTCCTTTCGATATTTTTGAAAACACATCCAAAATGAGTACTTTTCCATCTGTTCCAATTTGAGATGTAATATTACACCCCTTTTCTTTCACCACCATTTTTAAAGCCATTAAACG
The DNA here is from genome assembly GCA_914767635.1 of Melanostoma mellinum. Lineage (NCBI taxonomy): Eukaryota > Metazoa > Arthropoda > Insecta > Diptera > Syrphidae > Melanostoma > Melanostoma mellinum. The sequence goes on along the minus strand of OU612059.1, from coordinate 228,350,421 downwards.
GTTGCTGTACTTTGAAATGGTCAGCGCCGCCGAATAGTTCTTCAGCAAGGATGATACCGATTAAATTTTTACGCTGATTCGTTCCATAGAAAAAAAACCTCGCAGGGTTTTGCCTTTGCAACCAAAAACCAATTTGTTTCCTGTATTTTTCGATTTATCTATAATCTATATCCTTTCTTGATGTACAAGATGTACACAAGTCTCCTCATATCATTTACACTTCCAACGCTATAGTTTAAGTTTCAGCTAAGTTTCATCCAATCCTCATTGCGTTACCACCAGAATCTCAGAAACCATGCTTATCGATGGTGGTGCCTTGCAAATAAGTGCCAGTTATTATAGGCGTTTTATATGCCTCTAGACTAACTTTGATGTTTATTCTCTAGGTATGGTTTTGCCATTGGCCCCTCTTGTTTAACATCACTGCACAAGCATTATCGGATCTATTAGTAATTAGTATACAAGCCGGAGAAAATTTATGTAACTCCAATCAGTCACGAAGATAAAGCAAAGAGAGTATTATTTTCAAATTATAAAGTTTTGAAGCTGTTGGATAAATTTTTGGTTCAAGTATAAATATTCATATTTTAGCTGATCAACCCGGATTTGGAATGCTTTACCCAACTCAATTTTCCCCCACGCAATATAATATAGAGAAATTCAAGAATAATGTGCATCGGCATCTCCTTTCTTATCCTTTCCTTATTTCCTAACCCCCACACTGTGTTCTGTTAACATTGAAAGGGTATAGTCACAACCCCTCGAAATGCGCGTTAATTGTAAAAAAAAAATACATATTAAACGCGTGGTAAGCAGGTTTCTACAAATTCATCATAACAGTGACTTATTTTAAAAAAAAATTTTGTAAGACTTGCATTTATTTCATTTTATAATCGTTCTTATGCAATGAAACACTCAAGGCCCGCTATCTTTGGGGAATTCCTCAAATAAAGGATGACTCGAGTTTTCTACTATTGCTTCTTTGTATAGCATTATGCTTTTGAAAGAGGACTACGGAACTTTCCCAATTCTTTCCAAAACTAAAAAGGTTAAGGTTGAGAGTGTATAAAAAAAGCCCTTGGGAAATCTTCCTGAATCAATAAGTAAGTTCTCTTTTATCAAAGCCTCTCGTTCCTTCATTGAATATCGTACGAAAATTCGAATTGAATGAGAACTTGAAAAATGAATCTTCAAAAGATAGGATAATCACAGAGATGTGTTTTGTTTTGTTAATAGAAAAAGTTCGGCTGGATATGGGTCAATATACATGTGCGTATTGTTGAAGCTTAACATTATGCTTGTATCTAAGGACACACAGTGTATTCGGTATGTTTACTTTTTGCATTAACTTTTTGCTTTGAGACTTTTTCTATTCTGAAAAAAGTGAAAGTGGTTCGAAATATGTGTAGGGATTCAAGGTCTTTTTACTTGTGTTTGTCCTTATGAATATTTAACTTGAATAGGCTTAAAAACTGCAACAAAAAAACCCATGGAAACTAGTTAAGAAAAAGCTAAAAATTGTTTTGAACTAATCTTCACTGTCGAAATCAAGCCTTTATCAAGCACATAGATAATAATGAATTGAACAATGCACAGCATCAGCAGTAACAAAGCTTGGTAATATTAGATGTACCAAAATCTTAGAAAGCCTTCTCCTGGTCGGCTCAGACGGTATAAGCAATGAAAAAATCTCCTTATTTTATGAATTTTTTGTCACCTTTTTGATAGTTTTGTTTTAAATACAGCAAACTGCTTAGGGACTTCTCCGTAAGATCGCTTTAAGATCGGTTTTGACCATACTTTTGTCTGCTTTGTCGATTGAAGTATGTATGCGAATCATAATTTGAGGATATTATAATTCATCAGTCAGAGGACTTTATTTTTTTCAATTTCTCCAATCAAGGATATCCTCACTAAGAACAACATTTCAAATAATTTTTCTTTTTTCGCCAAACCAAATTTTTCTTTTGTATCATTTTGTCCTGTCCTGATGTTGAGTTGATATAAAGCATTTTTTATTTTGGAATAATATTTTATTTTATGTCCCTAAAAAGAGTTACAAAGGACGGAAGTAACGAAATCCCTGCAATCAGCAGTCCAACCAAACAACAGAAGTCTTTTTAACCTACTCTACGAACAAGGTCACAGGGAAGCCCTGTATTTGTATTTGATGTTGGATATTGGGAAGAATTAAAGATGGTAAATGAATAATATTCAACCAATTTATACTCCACCCTGCAATTATTTTTTGCAAAAAAAAAACAAAATCTTTTTATTTGGGCTTGCATTAGTTCGCCCTTTTTTGTTTTATAATTTGATGCCAATCGAAGAATACCACTTTAAAAGACAATAACCAGACCGATACGCTTCCTTTTTCTTATATGATCGCGATAATGAAATAAGAAAGCAGACCGAAATCCTTCTGCGTCCTGCCAAACACGAATGCGAGGACACCATCAAAAGGTTAGCCTCAGACATAAAATAATACATAACCATGAAGGTTATCGACGCAAACGGATCACTGGTTTGAAGAAGTGGAAGAGCTGTCATCTCTTCGAGCTTCAAGGTTAGAATATTCGGGTATGGTACGTTTCGTCATTTTTATCTCGTTTATTGTTGTTACGCCAAAATTGTTTCGCTTTTTGTTGTTAAATCTTTCGTTTGTTTAGTTTATCTATTTTTCGATATTTCTCGCTTCGCTTTGCATTCGTTTCGTTTAAAGATCAGTTGGCCTTTGATTACTTTATATTTGGCTCGTTTCGCTTTGTATTATTGTTTCGTTTTCCGATTAGTTCGCTTTTGTTAATATAGATTTTGATTATTTCACCATGGCGTAACTGTACCGGTTACTTTTGTATTATAACAATTTGCTTAGCTTCTCATCAAACTTTATTGAAAATTTATTAGAATCATCAAAGATATATCATATTTTAGAAGCATTTTCAGAACCAATTAGTTAGAAATAATATCAAATTTCGAAATACATATTCGGTGCATTGTTTTATTAACAAAATCATTCAGTTGAACACCAAAACTTAACATATAAATAGTAATAATCTGATAACGAGCGAAGTAATTGAATGCCAAAACAATAGATTACCGTCGAGACAAAATGCGAAAAAACAGTTATCGAGATAAATAAAGTCCAAATATAATCATTTGTAGGTTCAATGGAAATGCGAAACACATGGTTAGCAAGATAATAAATGCAAAGTAACTGTGCAGCGAAATGATTGAAAAATCTAAGTAACAGAAAAACAAAACACGCAATGCGAAGTAAACAAAAATAATTGTGTCAAAAACAAAATAATGGAATATGGAACGCGTAATAAAATGTGCGAATCAATAGGCACCCAGAATATTCGTATCATTAAAAATTAGAAGGAAAAAGATACCGTTTTCTCATTTGTAACTTTTGCACCTAGAAACTTGCAGTCGTATTTATAATCCCATTCAGGGGCGGCAGAACACTATTTTTTTAGGTGGGGAGCATGATAGAATAAAATAAGGTATGGTAGTTTTATAAATGCATATATATACATATATATACAATATACATATATACGAATATTATACATATTTTTAAAAAAGAATGACTAAAGTGAATGACTAAGTGACTTTTCTTACATAAAGCCCAGCACTTCCATTGGATTTAATGCTATAAAGCCACTGGTAACCCCAAAAGCTTCCATCACGGATGAGGGGTGCTCCAACTCGGTAGCAACTTTGTCCACTGTAACTAACTCTATGTCAAACCAATCTAATATCGAAGAACTCACCGCTTTACAACCTCTGAGGAGTATTTTTGTTTCTCGTCTTTCTCCATCAACGTGTGAAGATTTAGTTCACAATTATTATATTCTTAAAAATAGTTCATCGGTTTGTGTATCTAATCTTTCCATTCGAAAATTCGTCATGACACCAGAAAAGGAATATTCTTCTTTCGAGATCAAAGTTGGAAGAATCCTCGAGCTCTACAATTTACTATGCAATAGGTCTTTGCATACTGTGGTCCATGATTTTTTTCGCAGCAAGAAGCGACAACCCAACAACAGCTGAAAGGGCCTCGTTGATATATTCTCACGAACGAAACAATGATAACTTCATGAACGCTGGTTGCCTCAAAATCTATTATCATAATGCAAGTGGAATTCGAACCAAACTACCTGTCTTATACCATTCATCTACCCACGTAGACTACGATATTATTGTTATTGTTGAAACCTGGCTTTGGAGTGAAATCCCCGATTCTGAAACTGTCAACGGCGGTGCATATATAGTCTTCCGACGAGATCGATGTATTACTGCTGAAGATCGCGGAGGTGGTCTACTATTGGCGGTTCGTTCATGCTTCCCATCCCATATAATATCGCTGCCAATCATCGACATCGAAAAATTATGCGTGTCACTTCGTCTCGTAATAGGTATTTCCGTGTAAACCATCACAAGCTACATACCACTTAGAAGTCCCATTGATATTTATGAAAAGCACCTTGCTAACATTGATTTTGTAAGTAATTTGAATGACTGTCTGCAAAGGTTTTTATAATAGGTGATTTTAACCTGACTGATGTGAAATAGTCTTATTCTTCTAATGAAAATATGCTTATTCCCTGTAACTCAAAAAGTGCTATCAAAATAACTTTTGTTGACCATTTATTTGCTCTAAACTTATGTCAAATCAGGAGCGTTGTAAATAGCTTGAATAATATTCTTGATCTTGTTTTCATACCACATGATGAATTCAAGCGTTCAGTGTATGAAACGCTTCCTTTGTCATTATTAAACGATTCTATCAATCATAAAGAATTATATATTGAAATTCAATTATACACTTATTTAAAAATTAATTGTAACAATTCATTATCATTTAACTTTTTAAAGGCCAATTTTAATGAACTTGATAATTATCTTGAAAGTATTGACTGGAAAACTGAAATTTTAAACTTAGATTTACAAAATATGTTTGATCGCTTTTCGCAGATTTTAAATAATGCTTTCAATCAATTAGTGCCACACAAAAAGAAAAAGAATATTTCTAAACCTCCATGGTATGACAGGCTGACACACCTTAAAAATTTTTAAAATAAATCTTTCGCTAAGTTTAAGAAATCAAATGATTTGGCTGACCAAATACAGTATTATAATCTTTGCAGGGAGTTCAATGTGTTAAGTAAATTCTCGCTCAGAAATTATATTATGCAGGTTGAATTCAATTTAAAATACGACCCAAAAAGTTTTTGGTCTTTTATAAACTCAAAACGAAAATCGCTCTAGATTGCGAATTCTAAGTTTTTTTTAAAATCAAGAGTCTGATGAAATTGAAAACACGGTTGAGCTCAGTTTTTTGAATCGGTCTATTCTAACTCACATGAAAATCTAGTTCACCTTTCTGGTTATAATCCTAAAGTAAGTATAGGGTCCTTACAGTTAGATCTCAATGATGTCTTAGAAGGATTGCATGATCTTAATCCAAACCAGGGCCGGATTTAAATTTTTGCCGCCCTGGGGCATTGAGGAAAATGCCGCCCTATGACTTAAATTTTATTTTAATAGTTTCGATATCTTATTTTTTAAGAGGCAAACTCGCCTGACTTTTTGAGTTGCAAACTGCTCGATTAAATCTTCACAATAAACGTTGAAGCACATCTGTTTGTATGCATAGAATAGCTAAGCTATTGAGTCTATTTGTACCCATTGTAGAACGTAAGTAATTTTTAACCCGTTTTAAACAAGAAAACGATAGTCCTGCGCTACAGTTTGTTACGGCTAAAGTTATAAATATTCGATAAGCGATTTCTACGTTTGGAAACTCAGTGTAAAGGTCGTTTGAATGCAGAAGTTTCAGAAGATCAGAAGGTGAAATTCTTTCCATTTTTTTCGGTGCAATGAGCATGGAAGTGCACAAACTCGTCTTCTAGTGAGGACTCAAGATCTGACCAAATATTTCTCTTAAAAGTTTAGCTCGTTTACGAATTTCCCTATTATCTAAATCATCAAATTCAATAATAACCGAAAATTTTACTTCAATCTTTTCATACGCTGTACATCTTTTACGAAATTCAGATCCCAGATTGTCAAGAATGACATTAAAAGTATTATCTCTAAACTGGTCTCGACCTGACAGCTGAAAATCTCCGTCTCGAGTTTCATCAGCATGTAGTTTTATCTTTCTTTGTCTGGAAACTGTTGTTTTATAATCTTGAATTTCTGAAATTTTTATACATAGCATATTTTTCATAGATTTCAAATTTATTTCGCGTATCAGCAAACGACGTTGAACAAAGTATGATAATCATCGATTACATCAGCGATACTACAATCAATTTTTTTCAATCTTTTGCTCCAACTGAATTCGAATACCTTTAGCTTCTTGCCGTTTAATTGCATTTTCTTCCATATCTTCTTCAAGATTAATCAAAGTTTCAATTATTTCAACAAAATGTTGATTAAGTGCTTAAACCGCTCCATAACGAGCTGACCATCTGGTTGCAGATAAAGATTTTAACGCAATTCCTTTTTTCAGTTTGGGACTGTAAGACTTCCCAGCGATAGATAGTTGTATAAAAGTTTGTACTGTATTAAAGAAAGACGCAGCTTCTGGGGCGCATTCTACTGCGTGAACTCCAACTAAATTCATATAAGCAGCACAAGGAGCATGTTCTGCAAGATCATTAATTTCATGAAATCTTGCCTGTAAGCCCGAATAAATCCCTTATACATTATTCGCGACTTTTGTCCAAAGCGCGCTTTCTATACTCATATCCACTTAATTTTTTGCGTCCATCAGCCATGTTCGAAAATTTATTTTAGATTTATGCTCAGCAAAATTAAAAGTCGTTGCAGGTAGATTCATCTAAACATCAAATATAAAAGAAACTATATTGCAGGAACCTTATACAAAATTATAATTTGATAGATAATGCATAAATTATATTTCTTGAAAGATGAATTGTTTATTAAAAAAAATTAGTTAATTATATATTGTATAGAAAAATTTGCCGCCCTAGAAAATTTGCCGCCCTGGGCACTAGCCCCGACTGCCCCTAGTGTAAATCCACCACTGATCCAAACGCTAAACATGGCGTTGATGGTATTCCTGCGATAATTTTGAAAAGATGTTCCAGTTCTCTGGCTCTTCCATTACTTATCATTTTTAATTCTTCATTGTCATCTGGACTGTTCTTAGATGAATGGAAATCGTCTTTCTTGATTCCAATTTTTAAATCGGGTACCAAAACAATGTAGAGAACTACAGAGGTATTTGTAAACTATCTGCAATTCCTAAGTTTTTTGAAAGCCTTGTCAAAAAAAAAACTTGGTTTCCTAGTGAAGGAACACATAAGTGACGTCCAACATGGGTTCATCTCGGGAATATCAACAATCACCAATTTAACATGTTTCTCTTCTTTCGTTGTTGACGCTATTGAAAGTAAAGATCAAGTGGATGTTATTTATACCGATTTTAGCAAAGCGTTTGATTCGGTTTGTCACAAAACACTGCTTCAAAAATTGGAATCATTTAGTTTCCACTCAAGCCTCCTTCAATGGATCTGTTCCTTTCTCATAAAAAGGGTTCAAAAAGTCAAAATTGACGAATTCATCTCAAGGCAGATAAATTGTACCTCTGGTGTTCCACAGGGTAGTCATCTAGGTCCTCTACTTTTTATCATATTTATTAATGATGTTGTTAGCTGTGTCAACTTCAGCAAATGCCTCATGTACGCAGACGATCTGAAACTTTTTCTGAAAGTAACCTCTATTAGTGATTGCCAAAAACTCCAATTGGATCTTGATAATCTATCTCGCTGGTGTGTGTTAAACCGCTTGAATCTTAACGCCAACAAATGTTTTGTGATTTCTCTCTCAAGAAAGAATCATATGCAAGAGTTTTCATATTATCTTGATTGCAGCCCTCTTCAGAGAACAGCAAAATTTAAGGATTTAGGCGTATTTTTTGACTCCAAATTCACTTTTACACCACATATAGAAGCTATTGTATCAAAAGCTAACTCAATGTTAGGATTCATCAAAAGAAATTCAACAGACTTTACTAACCCCTGCACCCTTGTGTCTCTTTATACCTCGCTAGTAAGACCCAACCTAGAGTATGCAGATATCATCTGGAACCATCACCAACAAAGTTTTTCCGATCGAATTCAGAAAGTTCAGAATAGGTTTACGAAGTATGCATTTTACAAAATGCTATGGTACTATCATCCAAATTCCACAGCTAGGCAAAGTCTTCAAGGTTTGCAGTCGCTCAAATCACGTAGAACTAGTCATGACATAGTTTTTGTGCGAGACATTTTATGTTATCATATAAAGTGTCCTTCCTTGTTGTCCTTAATTTGTATTTATGCTCCAGAGAGGACGTTGAGGGATAGAAATCTTCTTTTTCAATCATGGCACAGAACTAATTATGGCATGAGTGAACCAATTTCAAGATCAGTTAGAGAGTTTAATGAAATTTGTGTTCATATTGATTAAGCCTTCTCTAGAGATAAATTTCGAAATGAATTGTATTACTTATTTTTAAGAAATTGAAACCTATTTTGTAATGATGTATAATCTGTTGAGCTCATTGCTCGTAGGTGAAATAAACAAATAAATAATAAATAAATAAATCAAGGAGAAAAAAAGGATAAGAAATAATGCATAACGTTGAGTCTATGACCGATAAAGCAAAGCAAATTAGTATAACAATATTCATAATTGCATAACATTTTTTTTGCCTCATTTAACTAAAAAAAATTGGTATATTTCCACGGCCAGAAGGTGGGGTGCACCCCATGCTTAGAAAAGTTAGGTGGGGTCTATACCCCACCCACCCCATATCTTCTGCCGTCCCTGATCCCATTCCAAAGTATGTATGTCTAACTTTGGACAGCTCTTAGAACAGTGTCCAACTCCAAATCGAATTTTTAAATACTTTCATCATTGTCTATGGAATGTCTATCTTTAGACACCGAAATTGGTTGTTTAAACTGTGGCTAAAGTGACATTGGATACAACAAAAAACAATTTTGATGAACATAAAACACTGTTGAGATTGTTGAGATCGAAAAAAATAAGTAGTTTGAGGTGAAAAAATACTACTTTCAATAATTTTATTTATAAATTGCACAAACTTAATCATTTTATGAGACCTGGAAAAGCTGCAACACAAAGTCAAATCAGCAGTTTTTTTTTTTTTTTTTGTCTAGTTCAAGTCCTACGCCACACTCTTTCAGAGCCTTTTAGTTGTTGTAGTCGCATTTCGCATATCAAAACACAAACAATGGTACTGCACGGATACATCATGAATGCCACCATTTAGTTTTTCGTTCAACATTGACAGTTTGAGGGGTTGTTTAGACAACTCTGTAGGAATGCATTTATAAATATGAAATTCGCTAAGGCTTGTCCAACTTTTAAGACACCGTCTAGCTGGACAGTTGTCTAAGGATGTTCTAAGCAAATTTTATAAATACGACTGACATTTAATCAGCCAAACTGAATATTATGCGATAAGTTCATAAACATAAATTATGATCTACAAAACATACGACTGCTAACATGCTCTACGATGGGACAATGACAGCCATTGTTACCCAAAAAAAAAAATGAAGCGCAACTAATATCGACCTTGTCGTAAAAACTCGAGACTGAAGGCTTCGCATAAAACAAGCTATCAACGATGCTGAGACTTTGGTCGTCATGTCATAGCTGCGAGAGAAATACTCTTACGAAGGAAATGTCATAGCAATTCTCATAACCCTCGTTCCACATCTACTTCCAAGTAAAAAATCAGGGTGGGTAGATGAGAAGTGCCTTAAACTTCAAACTGTGAAAAAAAGTCGTTATACGGATACGCTAATGCACATGCTACGGAATGATAATTGATTTGGGTAGCATGCGTTTTAAAAAATTGCAGCAATTCGTCCTGTGAGTGCAGAGGAGTGAGGTTCTTATGTGCTGGTGCGGAGTGCTGTCAAGAAAGAATGAGTGTATCAACAGATTACCCATAAGTCAAATACAAGAATAAAATTAACATGACTTGTACTATACCAACAATTTCTTAAGTTTGAATTCTTACTCAACTTCTTCCAAATTAAATTGATTGACTATGATATGAAGAAAAAATTAAACAGCATCATATTACCTATATTTGGGATGTCGAATCGAGTCATAAAGTTATAACTATGGACTTTTGCTGGATACAAAAGTATACCATTTCGTAATTTAATATCTCTGTTTTTGTTATAGTTGGACTATAAAAATTACACCAATTGAGAGAGAAAGAAAGGGTTGTGATTGACTGCTGAAAAAATTAAAATATTAATGGCAGGACAAGGTACCTCCTACCTATAGATTCACAGCAGCAGTAAAGCCTGCAAAAATAATTCCAAAAGAGGCCAAATTTAAGATTGCAAGTCCCGACAGTACACATTTTAGGAACCACAAAGAGGTACACACTCCATAGCAATATTTGGCAACTCATTTAATGTAACAAAAGAGCCGATCAATATGCCAGCTTCTTCTTCAACAACGAAATTAATTTATTTTTAATGTTGTACATTTCTGCCAGAAAATCAAAAGTAGAGATACCTACCTACTTTTGAAAAAAATACATCATACAGAAATATATCAGCCATTTCAATCAGCAAAAGTATAATTTAACTACGCAAGACGCAACATGGTGGTGTGGTGCGTAACGTACGTATAATAAACATGTCTTCTCAATACGCACCCAAGGTACATTTGGGATATTAAAATTTGTAATGGATTCTTTTAGTTTCGTAGAGAAAAGGCATTATATTTGTAACCCCTTTTGTAGTAAAACTTTTTGTTTGCAAGTGTATGTCAAAGCCAATAAATTTTAAAGTTGTCCTTACTACTCACTCTCTCGCTCTCTCACACATATTCATATTTTGTAGATATCCATTTATGGGGTGAAAATAATACGTGAGTCATGCGGATTAACATAATCGGCCGGTTGTGAGTATCACCCTTTCCCTATATGACACAAACAATGTTTTCATTTTCAATGCTTCTTTACTTCAAGGTATGCCTCTACTATCAGATAAAATCAGTGAAAAAAACACCAATTGCATGGTTAACAAATGTCCTACCGAACGAGAGAATGAAACTTCCGTTCATGCGAGTATGTATTTGTAGGTATAATTGCTTGCCCTTAAGATGCGAATCTCATTTGGTTACTGCTGGCGATGGCGTGTGTTTTGCTGTTTTAATAAAACATGAAACTTTCAACCTATCCTATTCTATTTTGTTTTCAATTGATATGATGGACCGACCGACCATCATGGCCACCTTTAAACTCTCAACCCTTAACTTAGCTTTTCATGCCTGGACCAATGAGTTGAGTTCGGCTCTTTTTTTCTCTTCAAACACGCGTGTTCATCAGATTCAAAAAGGTGGTCTCGCATCATGGACCACTGAAGATAAAATCTTTGACCTTAAACACACGATCTTCATTTTTGAATTCGTTCAGAGTAGTTTTAGCATCTTGCATAAGAAAGGTCAAGAGCGATGGCCTGAGGGTAGGGTACTTGAACTTCAGACGAAGAAATCTAATTATGTATCTTCTTTATCAAGATCGTGTGGCTTGTAGTTACCTTATAAGGGAGTGGAATGTCACAATTTTCTACTCCACTACTTTTTGGAGAGGAAGTAGAAGTGTAGAATTAGGTAAAAACTTTCAAAGACGAATCCCATACCGATTTACTATACTTTTGTCATTCCTCAAAAACCGGCGTGCCAGTGATACAAGCCCCATCCAACTTGTTCCTATCACAGGATTACAGCGATGCTCGCATTAATGAAAAACGATTTAAAGATGACCAAGAGAGCAAATGAGCATTAATTCGACCTGCGAAACAAAGGCATACAATCACCTTGAATAGCTTTAAGGAGACGACTACACTGAAAACACACCAAAGACATTCCAAAGGTCTTTATAGTAACGCCAAAGAGAAATACCATCAGCAGAAAATTACAGACTTAATAAAACTGTTATGTGCTTCAACTACCAAACTTGCAGATAAAATCCTTTGAGGAAGTGGAAGAACTCCGACGCTGCTTTAATGAAAAGTTATTCAACCTGTCTGTCGTCAACCCACTGCCCACTCCCAATAGGACATCTTACTTTTAGAAATGGCACTGACGACCCTTTTCGTTTATTTGCTACCTAAAACTCTTCTTTGTTCACGTTAATAAGGCGCTTAACTATTCACCGAATAGATTACCGGCTGTCCTTGTAACCATCAAGGTACATCTTTCGAATTAGACGCGACTGGGTGATAGGTTAGGACGTTTGGAGGAAGAACCTATAGTGAGGATAGTGATAGTTGAATCGTCTCGGATCCTGGCATCGATTTCAAGGACCAGAAAGTCTGCATCCGACAAGCAATATTTCTAATGATTTGATTATTCTAATTTGAAGATAATTGCAATTTTGAAGATTACGATTTTATTGACAGCAACAGGATGGTGGCTTTGCTTTTGTTGGTTTCTAGAATCAATTATTACTCACCAAACAATGAAGCTGCTATTACCGATTTTGATAGATGAAAATCTTTAGTAAATCGATTTCAATTGCCCGTCGATATCAGCACTGTTCTATGTTCGGTTTTCGAATTGTATAGACAGGTAAGTGGAGGGTTTGCAAGAGATGGCCATCAATAGGCTTGTTTTTGCGTCTCCCCTTCAAGGTTGAAGTGCCTTTGAGATATTATTGGATGGATAATATGGTGGAGGAACTGGATTGGAGGTAAGAAGAGCGATAGCTTTTGAAATCTTAATTAATGCTAGGTGATTACCTATTTGTTATTGCTGCGAGAAATTGATTACTTTTTAGATGTGTTTAAAACTGGCTTTGGGGACATCATGTCTGCGGCTGTCATCTTTTTTCAAAAGGATTAAGGTGATTATTACTGTTTTTTTTTGATTGACTTCAATGTACTTCTGCTTCAACTTTCAATTTCAATTCGAGTTCCTCTTCCTCTTCCACTTCTACCTCGCCATAGAGTTCGACTTCAACTTCGGCTGCAACTTCAACTTCAACTTCAACTTCAACATCAACTTCAACATCAACTTAAACTTCAACTTCAATTTCAACTTACTTAACTTTAACTTTAACTTTAACTTTAACTTTAACTTTAACTTTAACTTTAACTTTAACTTTAACTTTAACTTTAACTTTAACTTTAACTTTAACTTTAACTTTAACTTTAACTTTAACTTTAACTTTAACTTTAACTTTAACTTTAACTTTAACTTTAACTTTAACTTTAACTTTAACTTTAACTTTAACTTTAACTTTAACTTTAACTTTAACTTTAACTTTAACTTTAACTTTAACTTTAACTTTAACTTTAACTTTAACTTTAACTTTAACTTTAACTTTAACTTTAACTTTAACTTTAACTTTAACTTTAACTTTAACTTTAACTTTAACTTTAACTTTAACTTTAACTTTAACTTTAACTTTAACTTTAACTTTAACTTTAACTTTAACTTTAACTTTAATTTTGACTTCCAATTCCACTTCCACTTCCACTTCCACTTCCACTTCCACTTCCACTTCCACTTCCACTTCCACTTCCACTTCCACTTCCACTTCCACTTCCACTTCCACTTCCACTTCCACTTCCACTTCCACTTCCACTTCCACTTCCACTTCCACTTCCACTTCCACTTCCACTTCCACTTCCACTTCCACTTCCACTTCCACTTCCACTTCCACTTCCACTTCCACTTCCACTTCCACTTCCACTTCCACTTCCACTTCCACTTCCACTTCCACTTCCACTTCCACTTCCACTTCCACTTCCACTTCCACTTCCACTTCCACTTCCACTTCCACTTCCACTTCCACTTCCACTTCCACTTCCACTTCCACTTCCACTTCCACTTCCACTTCCACTTCCACTTCCACTTCCACTTCCACTTCCACTTCCACTTCCACTTCCACTCCCACTTCCACTTCCACTTCCACTTCCACTTCCACTTCCACTTCCACTTCCACTTCCACTTCCACTTCCACTTCCACTTCCACTTCCACTTCCACTTCCACTTCCACTTCCACTTCCACTTCCACTTCCACTTCCACTTCCACTTCCACTTCCACTTCCACTTCCACTTCCACTTCCACTTCCACTTCCACTTCCACTTCCACTTCCACTTCCACTTCCACTTCCACTTCCACTTCCACTTCCACTTCCACTTCCACTTCCACTTCCACTTCCACTTCCACTTCCACTTCCACTTCCACTTCCACTTCCACTTCCACTTCCACTTCCACTTCCACTTCCACTTCCACTTCCACTTCCACTTCCACTTCCACTTCCACTTCCACTTCCACTTCCACTTCCACTTCCACTTCCACTTCCACTTCCACTTCCACTTCCACTTCCACTTCCACTTCCACTTCCACTTCCACTTCCACTTCCACTTCCACTTCCACTTCCACTTCCACTTCCACTTCCACTTCCACTTCCACTTCCACTTCCACTTCCACTTCCACTTCCACTTCCACTTCCACTTCCACTTCCACTTCCACTTCCACTTCCACTTCCACTTCCACTTCCACTTCCACTTCCACTTCCACTTCCACTTCCACTTCCACTTCCACTTCCACTTCCACTTCCACTTCCACTTCCACTTCCACTTCCACTTCCACTTCCACTTCCACTTCCACTTCCACTTCCACTTCCACTTCCACTTCCACTTCCACTTATTGGAAAGCTATTGCTTTTAATTTGAACTGCTTTTCAACAGCCAAATTGCTTCCAGACACGGTTGCGTTATCCTCTTAAAATACGTACACCATTCTCACTCAACCGCCACACAAGCAGGTACATACATCCCATTTTCCCAACCTAAGAGGATTGGAATATGGCGTTTTTATGATTAAAGATAGTTCATAAAGCCGGTAGCTGCAAATTCCCAACACAAAATGCTTTCACATATTTTTTTTCGATTAAGCCTCCGAGAACAATCGCGGTTGTAATTCATCAGGTTGCTTTGACAACTTTAACTTGACTCAACAAATAAAATCCTTAGAGTTTCCATGTAAAGCTCCGGAGCACCAATAATAGAACTCTACAGTCACATAGAAAAATGAAAAAAATGAAAACGAACCCACAACAATGGAAAAAAGTAAGTGGATTGAAACCTTTGTTCCGCTGAGCTTGCTAGACTCAGAACAAATTTTCATTGCACTTACACACACCTCTCATGTCGTTTCACTTGAAGTTTCCATGACAATTTCTGCCAAAACCCCCAACATCAACATCATAATATAACTGTTCCCTGAACATAACTCATGTGTTGTGTACGTGCTTTTGAAACTGGAAGCTTGGGACATAAACTTCTTTCACAAACGATACGATGTTGCTTGCGCGCTGCTCAAAGGGGATAAAGTGAATTGCTTTAACGTGCTCCTTTTGAATAGAACTTTGTGCAGTAGTCACCCTTTTTGAAATGTTGTGTTTAAATAGAAAAACACTCATCATTTTAGTTGACGACAATGATGTAGGCACATATATCTGCCAGCATAGTTTAGCACGTTTAATTGGACATTCTTTTCCACTTCAGTGCTTCACCGATAATTGCGCATCTAGGATTGGATTGTCTAATGTGTGTTCGTTCTCTAAACAAAACTCCACTGCGTCCCTCCGTTCGATTTGATGTTATTTATATTTGGAAGAAATGATAACCCCTTCACATCCTGCTAAAAACCAACCCCTCGCCTTGCCATTGCGAGGTTTGTTCGCCTTGCGATCGTTAAATTCATTGGCACTCTCGAAAATATTTATTCCACAGCTCTTGAAAACGCAATACGAACGAAGTGCGGAGAGTGTGTTTTGTGTTTGGATAAGTGTTTTTTATTATTTTTTTCTTTTTTTTATTGCCGATGAAAGTTGTAGGTATGTGTTGGCTGTGTTGAAAGCTGGAAGCAGCAATAAATGCGACCCTCACTTATTCAATCGATTCGATGCCGATGTGCTCGACTATAATTGGTTACGGATCGAATTCAATAAGATTCAATTTAGTGATACATTATTATGGTTTCTTTTCTGCTGACTGATTGGAATTGGCACTGGAACATTGGACTCTGCGACTACGAGGCTAACTATAAAAGCGACAGCAACGATGATGTTGCTTTGCTGATAATAACGATGATTGTATAGCCAAGCACCAGTGCATATAGCAGACGACAGAGACGGACTCTGAGCAGTGAGCCCACCACTTTGAATGAGTTTTGTAATATGGTGAGATTGTTGGTAGGTAGGTACTTGGTACGACGTCCTCGTTCAAGTCCTATACACAAACTGGATGGTTACCTAGAGTAGTTTGGCGGTTTGCAAATTGCAAGTCATTGAACTCCAAAGCCTAAATGAAACGTGCGGCTTTGTCTTGTTTATTTTAAGAGAAGCAGCACGGTCTAGTCCAATAGTACATAAATAAGCATAATTCACAGTGTGATTGGTTTTTATTTTGTTTCCTCGCAAGTTTAATATTTTCTCATTTTGGTATTTTCGCAACTGTACTCGGCTGTTATAGTCCAACATTTGTTCTTTGTTTAATCCCACTTCGCATGTTCTTTTTTATCTTTTCTTTTTCGTTGTTCTGTTCATGTCTGCTGTTCAAAAGCTTTGTCAAAATTATTTGAGGAACTTATTTAAGAGCTCGCTCCTTCCGGAAACTTAGGGCCAGTCATTGCCTTGACAGTGGTGCTTTCAATTATAAAATATTAGCTTGAGGCTGTTTTGCATCTGTACCTTGAACTCTTATGGAATTACTCAATGGCGGTATTTGTTTCTCTGAGTAGGTAAGGTAAAACTTAAATTCTAATGTAACTGTGTTCTGTGATTTTGTTATTGAATATTTGTCTTCCCTTAAGATCAGGAGGGTATCTATTCCATTACAGAAAACGGCGAAGTTTTCTCGATGACTGCTGTCGTCATCACAAGTCGCTTTAAAACTTCAAACTTTTCACACTTTGGCAGCAGTTTCCTTTTAATTAAATGCTTGGAAGGTGTAGGTGTGTTCAGAAGTTCCTAGGATGCGACTTAGTTATGTTGACTCCAGTTGGACATTTTACTTTCATCACGGTTCCTTCATAAATATCATTGATCCGCACAAAGGGAGACTTCAGTTTGATCAAAAGTAACTGTGGTAGCCTTACATCTTATAAGTTAGGAGATGAGGATCGTCGTCGGTCATTATAGTTCAATGTCTCCCCATGTCTATTCAAAAGTCCTATGATATCTCGTCTGGCTCAGCACCTTTGCTTTTTTGGAGTTCTTTATCGGTTTCACTGACTTCTACTGCGATATTGGTTCAACGTCTTTATAATCTAGGAATCTATTCGTTCAGCAGGCACAAAACAGTAGCCCACCGAAACTGACCGTTAATGAGCTTCGGTGATCATAGTTCATCTTTTTGACAGATTTTTTCTTGAATAGCTTAAGCTAGTCCTAAACGACGAACATGCTCGCCGAGCATGCTCGTTTGCATTATCCCACAGACGACGAAAACATTTACCGAGCATTAATTTCGTGTTGATTCTCTACAGCGTAAACATGTGAATTCTTCTATTGAATAGTGGCTGTCTGTTGCTATTTTATTTTATTCGCGATATGCACACGACGACGCGACGTTCACAGCAGAAATGAGGTTTGCTTCATAGTAAAAAACCGGTTTTGCTCGCGAGCATGGCCCTACATGGCGAGCATGTTCGTCGTTTAGGACTAGCTTTAGTTATTAATACAACAAAACAACATCTCTTAGTATTACTGCAGCTATTATTTGTGTTCATTTTGTACTTTTTATTATTTTTTTCTTAATTTGTTTGAAAAATCATTTTTTTTATTTGCGTTGGGTTTTAAGGTATAACAACCAAATTTTTTCTCCTGTCAGGTTCCATGGCAACAAAACCTCCATTTAATTAAACCAAAATATCTGCATGCGCAAATATTATTGAATCACGTTTCTTATGTCAGAGATCTTATCTCTAATGGATCAAATAAAAAATACTTTTGCAAATGCCTAACACGTGTCAGTTTACGAACTTGGTCCTTATAAAAGGAATACTCACTCGTTTGTCCTGCCAGGGAAAACTAATTCAAGGGTTGAACTTAGGGGTGGTCATGGTAAGGTCAAAGGGACTAAGAGCATTTGCCAAATGAGATTTTGAGTTGGTTTAAAAGAAACACCCCAAAGATGCTTTATCCAACTTCAGGGCACTACGCATGATTCACGTATAGATTCATTCCACAAATCAAATTTTTAGAAAATGGAAAGTATTTTTATTTGAATAAAGTAAATATTTTGTTGCTGCGCAAATTCGAAAAGTCGAACTAAATCATAAGATTAGTAATTTTGAAAACATCAGGTCAGTTTTTTATTGATCTTGATTTTTATTTTTAAAGGAATACCAATCATACAGATAAATTTCATTCCGTTTTCATGCTTCAATAAAAACCTTGGGATGAATATGTTAGCTATGCAGAATGCAGCACGGAGAGTTTATATGGGTGGTCTTCGATTTCTGTGCGGCCATCCAGCATTTTTACTCCAACTAACACTAGGAAACAACTAGCAGGTTCGCTTCTTAAACCAGGTTCACTTATGTCTTTGACGTTTTTTGTTAGTTGAATTCAACAAGCGTTCGAAAACTGTCCATTGCGTCTTATTCAGTTATAAAATATGAATACCGTCTGAGAAGATACGATCATTTTTCGGATTTTAAGACCTTGCTTCTTGGTTGTGATCTTCGTTCTTATCTTGTTTACAGGAGTCTTCTACTATTAGCTAAAGTTGCCAAATACCAAACTCCCAGATACTTGAACCTATAATAGTCTTACGTTCATATCAGGTCGCGAAGCCCTTTAAATACATTAATTTTACCTAGAACAACACTGGCGCTGTCACACCATTAAGGCTGCCACATCAAATCAAAGAATCGATTCCCAACGATAGTATTAACACCAAAAAGGCCATTGTATTTTAAAACAATTTGTGAGGCTAAATAAAACCACCTCTACCGAGCTTGGCAAAATACGGCATACCTAGCTCTATTCAAATAGGTAATCGTAAGTAAGTACCTCATCATGACTCTGCTTTAAGTCCCCATAACCGTTATTTAAGGAAACGTGCTTGTGCTATCCTTCTACAACTGAGCAAAGGCAAAAGTGCACTCACAACTCTTCCGACTATCGAAAGCTAAAAAATATCTTTTTTTTACAAAAGCACCAAGTGCTTCGGTAGGTACCTATACGTTTTGCCACAAAAAATTTAACGTTTTCAACAATCGAAGCAGATCCTTTTACGTTATTTAAATGCTTTCATATTTCGCTGTCTTCAAAACGCCGTTCAACAATTCAATTGCTAAGTTTTACGGTAAACGTATTCGAACAATAGCAACGAAAGGGTAGATTTGAGATAAAACACCTTCCGCACAAAGGCTATTATAAATCAAATCGTTTTCATGCAATCCTACCTGCTTGGCAAGGTACGCATTTTTCATCCATTCAAATCCTCTATAGATCCGCATTTTGAAATCCCATCATTTTAAACCCACAAGATATCACTTCGCGTCACTCATTCGTATATAAAGTACATACCTAACCTACACATAGCACATAGCTACACAAGTCTGTTGGCCTACATAATTTTTCCTAATTGAAGAGAATATTAAAGTTGCTCAGAGCAGAGCTCTAGCTAAAGCCAGAGCACTGCAATCCAATCAAATCAGGCATTCGGTTTCAGTGAAGGGAATAAGGAAAAAAAATATACAAAATCATGAATAAAATCGATTATTTCTCTTTCACTTTGTGTGTGCATGTGGCAAACACTGAATTTTTTACCTGCGCGACGCGCCGGCCTTACTGTGTTTTTCATTGCCTTTAAAATATTTTCATTTTTATTTCTCTTTGCTGTTTGCTCATTCATTACTTTTACTTTGGCATATCAGCATGAGCATCCTTTAGCGCAAAATGGATTAATATTCAATTTACTTGTAAATTATTTTTTAATTATGAAACACTCATCCTGGTACAAAAGGACATAAAGGACATTAATGAATTGTGTGAGCAAAATAACCTGCAAGGGTCCTTCCGCGTTCCTTATCCTTTTGAGATTTTTTTTCGTCTTCTTTTTTGCTGGTACAACGAGTTTATTCGCTCATTTCATTAATAAGATTTGAGGAAAAAGAAATGCTTCTGTGCGATGACAGGCCGAACGAGCTGTGTCGTATACCGCTTAGAATGCGACATTAATCAGGTCCTTATCGCCGTAATTACATTTGTGTGTATGAGAGCAAACTGACACTGCCAATCCAATGCGGGACCAATAATCTTCATGTTAAGCAAGCTATCCATAGTACATCCATCCAGCCCCTGGAAAGATAATTCATTTCGCGGCAGGAAGTAGGTATACACGAAAAACGTATGTATATAGAACTCGCTGGCGTATCCTGCCTTTTCGCTGCTGCATAGCACAGACAACTCTTCTGCAACGTTATTCTTGGTGTACTTTGTGTTAATGAATTTTTCATGCGCTGCATCGACAAGGATTCATCGAATCAATGCTTTCCCCGATGAGCAAATGTGTATTTCTCCAGGGTGATCGTTTTGCTGTTTTGTAGTTTTACTACATTTCTATTTCTGAGGAAATTCAGCCTCTATTGAGAGAGCCTCGTTTCGATGGATTTTAAAATCGTTACTGCTACTGTTTCTGTTAGTGCTACTGCTATTCCTGCTACTTCGTTGTAGCACTGCTATTGCTTCAATTACAGGTACTACTACAACTACTTCGGCTATACTGCTTCTGTTTTAATATTCCTGCTACTTCTTCTACTCTTTCAACTTCTGCTGCTGCTGCTTCTCTACTGCTACTGACACTAGCTCTACTACGGCTTCAGCTATTAATATTGCTAATGCTGCTGCTGCTGCTTCTGCTACTAGTGATACCGCTAAGCCTTCTCTTGTAGTTCTTCTACCGCTAATGCCAAGCTTCATGCTGTCGCTTTTACCAATTGATTCTGCTGCTACTTCAAATCCTTTTTCTGCTTTACTTCTCTTTCCGCTTCGGCTGCTGCCTAAGCTATTGGCACTACTTACTAATGGTTTTGCTATAATCCTTCCGATATAAAGCTTTTGTTAATCTTCTGCTACTTCTACTACTTGTCGTTTCGCTTCTTCTATCAGGTCTACTACCGGTGCACCTTTTGTTTGCACTACTGACACAGGAATTTCTTCAACTCTTGATGTAATTTCTGTGCCTATTTCCACGGTTCTTCATATCCGACTTTTACTACGGCTTCGACTTTTAATACCACTAACACCGACGAATTCACCCTGAATTTTGTCCACAGCAGTGACACATTTTGATTAGCTTGGCTCCTTATGTAAATTTGCCTAACGCCCTGGGCTTTTGCCCCAAACAGTTCAAAATGTGTCAAAACAAACCTCTTAAAATAAAATAAGGCATTGCAACATTTTAATTATAAATGAGGCAACTCTGAGGGAACCATGAGCCAAAGCCTTTTAAATATTTCATCGATCTGTCCCCTGAGCTTGTGGCTAGGTGTTGAGGGTTTAAAAAGAGAGTTTGCTTTTCATTTCTCAGTCAAGTGGTGTTGAAGGTTTACTTTTATTTTTATTTTTATTTTTACATTTCAGCCAGAGGTGAAATTCACCGTTAGAAGAAGAAGTTACTCCTGATGAAAATGTAAAAAAATTATACAAAAAAAACACCCTCGATGTTGTCAAGTGAAAACATAGATATACTTCAGCTCCCGTCTATAATTGGACAGACCGATAGAACTTTAAGAGCTCGGTGTACGGCAATGGCACTCTCTCTAGCACCGTCTCGCCGGTCGCCACTCGCTACCACCACACAAGGTAGCTGCAATTCGTTTATTTGTTTAACAACATCGTTGTCCTCCATCAAAACACGACACGACAACACAACCGACGGCGACCGTCGAAAAATTATCAGCAACGCAATGTCCTCTGCTTGTCGGAACAATTAGGGGAGTTAAACTGATTTTCCAAAGTCATTTGTGTAAACATGAGCTGTACCACACATAAAAGGAGGTTCCTCCATTTTTGGTTGCTGAGTAAGTAAATTAAACGTCATCCTTTTCCACAACTCGTATGTGAATATTTTTATCACAGCCGTTTCAAGTAGCTGCTTTCAAGTGGATTCAAACAAAAGTGGTGAACACTCCAACCACACCATGTGTGTGCTGTGAACTTAGCTGAAAGAAAGTTGAAAGTCATCTTAGCCAACATACAACACAGCACAACAAGCACCCCCAGCTCGTTTGTCAATCTATCAAGGATTCGGTCGGTCGGTCGGTTAAATATTCAATGGAAAGTCGATAATCAAATTTTAACGCTTTTCTTCCATTTGGGCGACATAATTTGTCGATTTATCATTCCATGATGTGGCAAGCGGAAAATTTGTCTTCTGGTTTTTGTGGTTTGTCTTTGAAAGAAAATTAGAAGACCTCAAAATATGGTTTTGTCCGGAGCTCAAATCGCCGCAACGGAACGAAAGATGAATGGTTATCAGATGCAGGAGTCCTTTTTTTCCATTTATATTTCTAAAGGGGAGGCTGAGTTGGTATTTTTATCATTTCATCTCCCTTATTTTTTTGGCAAACGTTTTGAAGGTGTTAAGTTGGGCACGTGTTTGTAAGGATTCACATTGCATTGATTGCTCTACCACACCTTAATTTGGGTGAAGTGATGCATCTGCTGCAAAAACCACTTCCGGAAGAAGAAGATAAAAGACAAAATGGAATAAAAAAATATTTATTGCAACCCTTCCATTGCAACAAAAGTCTGAAGGAACATTTTTCGATCCATTACACAAAACTCTTTGTATAGGGTTCTATTCCGTAGGTTGCAGACTTTTCGTTTAAACGTTTGAAAACTTATCCTTCGTGTTTTTCATTTGAAAACATCAAAACAATTTTTGCATGAAGGACCAAGTGCTTTCCTAAAAACCTTGCTCTTCCAGATTGTCTAAGTTAATTCCGCAATAATTTCTTTGTTCGGAGTTTTAATTGTGTCAAGCTGTCAAGTCAGGGAGCACTTACAATCGAAGAAGGTGGTTTCAATGATTAGGATTTGAATTTTAAATACCTTCACAGAAGACAATCGAGAAGTGGATAAGGAATTTAAAGCAAAACGAAAGTTTCCTGAGGAAATTTATCAAAGTAAATTGGATCAAACAAGTTCAGGAACTAGCCAGCCCATTGCTTTAGCCGTAACGAACTGGAATGCAACCTTTTCTAATGGCAACGCCTAGGTCTGAAATGGGAATGAAATAAAAAGAAGCTTTCCCAAAACAACCAGCCATTTTTGAAAACGCAGCGTATTTTTGAGTTTGGGTAGAAATACACATACTTTTTATTCAGATTGTAAAATGTGTGATTTGAATACACCGTGAACGCGAAAATAGATAAAATGAATTGAAACTATAATTCATTATTATTTTACTGCTGCAGTATGGCAATCGATCGGCCACCATAAAAGTTGGCCAAGGAAAGAAATGGTTAACAAAACAGTGAAAGACACTTAATGTAGCAAGATAGCCAAATAAAACAACACTCGCAGCCTATCCCAAATGTGTCCTGTGTGCACCCGACAGTTTTACGTGAACATTGTTGTACTCTGTGGTAATTGTGGATTATCACTTGCAATTTGCGCTGGATGCAATCAGTCAGAGCACGTACACAAAATTTTCATTGCCTTGAAAACATTTTATGGACTAAAATTCCCAACGTGGACGTAGGTATAGTCAATTAAATTTACTATTATAGTTATAGTACATAAAAATATTATATTTATAACGTGTTGTAAAATATTCTAATAGTATAGACAATGTGTAACTTAACTCACTTTTGGTCTTATTACTGCACGCACTCTTAGTGTGGGGTCTTATTATTATTACTGCGTTTGACACTTGAGTAAGCGAGGGGTTGTCATTGAGGTTTCAATCATTACTACTTTTTTCAAGGGATCTATCAGGGACATGTAAAACAAAGGTCTACAAGTGAAAATCCACTTGTCGGTTTGTGTTGAAGGAAGTTCTTACACCTGTCATAATTCACATGTATTAAAAGTACTTGTAGTTTTTTTTTTACACGCCCCCGTTGTCAGTCAAAGCAAATATGAGATTCATAGGCGAAAATTTAAAAAGAAAACATGTGTGTCATCGAATCTTATAAACTTGACTCAGCAAAGATGTTCAAAAGACGGTTTCGTCTAAGTCAGGATTATTTGGGGCCATTTGCGAATTTCTGACACATTCAGTTGAATGGGAACTATTTGACATAAGTTTTTCAATATTTGTTCATGTCACATGGGTGTTTAGAGAAAAATTAAAGTTAGAAGAATAAAGAGAGACTTTCATTCATTGCTCTGGTCAGTTAAGTGGTGTTGAACGCTTTAATCTATCGTAGACATTTCAGCAAAGGAAAAGGAAAGAATACGTAACCGGCCTAAAGTGAAAATTAGTTAAGGGTATTAATGAATGTCCAATGCTGAATGAGGAAGAACGCATTGATAAGCAGCAAAGTCCTTTTTCGACTTGGTATGCTACAATCGAATAGAATATAAATAGAGCGGTACAGCACAGCGAGGATCCCCCGGTCCTAGCATATTTTTCTCAATCATGTGTTGTTGGAGAATAGAAGGGGATTACAATGTTTTGCACATTCCGAACGGATAATCGAGAAAGCGCTTATGAAATTACAATAGGAGAAATTGCCAATTCCTCGCAATAGGTGGTACGTGGTACCCGTCATATTTTTTTCTGGGACTCAAACCAATAACCTTCCATGTTCCACGTAACAGGCGGACACGCTTACCACAATGCTACAGTCACCACATCGACATAAAATAAAACTGGCTTAAGAGAATAGTTATTCGTAATTCATCAATTTGATTGGGAACATAGTAAAGTGGTTGGTATCCGCACTCCTAAGTCCTAAGGGCAAAAAACCAACAACGCTGATGAAATACTCGTTCATCGCATTAGTGAGCTGAGTGTCGAAAAGACGAATTGTTGGTATCGACATTACTTTGGATTGAATTTCATTCATTAAGTGGATTAGGCAAAACTAAATGAATGCCTTTGATTTAACAAAGTAAAATCATCATAGCACAATAAATAAATATATACAATTTTCATTTAATATTTTAATTAAATTTGTTAATAAAATGCCCCTCCAGCCTAATCTGAGGGAAATGGACCCTTGCTTCCATACATCATCCGAGTGATTTAAATTGTCGGTGCAATATCAACATCGTCCACGCCTTAAATTTATGCTCGCATGTCTAGTTTCGGAGATGCGTCTTCAACCTGCGTAGAGCAATTGATCTACTGCATTTTTTCCTAAAACTATTCTACTGCATTTAAAAAAATCGAATACACTTTTGGTGTTACGAATAAAAACTAGGCTTAAGCAATTGCAATACTCATAAATGAATTTTCACTCCATGCAACCATCTTCTATAAGCACTCCCATATTTTTATAAAGGGAAAACAATAAAAACAGAATTTTCTTTATCAATAATTATTCATGGACACAAGGCTGTTAAACGACTGATAAAATGCCAACAATCGCCTCGCCTATATTGTTGGTTGCTGCTGCTGCGCTGACGCTGGCCTGTTGTCTCCTTGTCAACGCAAGCACCGCTATATCTCGCACAACTGCCAAGACCGACTTTCGTTAGATTGTCAAAATTTTGAGGAGGTATTTTGAAACCCAGGTTTGAACAATGGTGAATGTGATCTTACAAACATATTTCAATACCCGGGCACGCGCATCCTGAAATGCATTCAATATGATAATGCGAAAATATTAGCTGTGAATTTTTTCCCCCAATAAATTCTTGAACTCGAAGAATATGGAGTGATGAATATTGAAGGCTTTTTTTACTCGCTTTTAAGGACATCGAAAATTATTTAAAAGAGATGTAGCCCAATAATAGAGACTCCGTCCTTCACCTAGCTTAGTAAGCCTATAGCACCACAATAGTTTGCTTTGCTGGTAAATAAGTTTAGTTTTTTATGTGAGCTGATGAAATACAACAAACCTTCTAAAGTCAGGCTTTTAAGAGATTTTAACTTTAGGAAGGGCATGCTATGGTTGATGATTTGAAGAACAAGAATCCGAACAATGATTTCTTTGTTCGTCAAATAGACCGAAAAAGCAAATACACTATGTAAATACAAGAACGAGCCCCACATGCCTGGATGACTAAAAAATATTAAGTCTCGTTTGAAAGAACTGAGTTGTTGAGGATTGGAATATGGTACCCCCCATGGCGATTTAAAATATTCTCGAAAGCTTAAAACCCTTTCAAATCTTTCATTTTTCACTTCATTTGACTTTGAATCTCGCCCCATCCCTCCAAGTGAATATCTTCACAAAGTATCACGTCATCCAAGTAATCACTGACATTTCGTGCCATTTCCGATACCATCGAATCAATGAGTTTTTTATGAACTCAAATTCCCCAAGCTGCCACATGCTCCGGTATCCGACTAGGAATTGAAAAACAAAAAGAATATAAAAGAATTCCCTAAGCCAATCGTCACACATGTCACCCGCCACAACGATATACCCATGCCACCAGAGTCAACCCTATAGGTATGTCCTATGGAAATAAAAAAAAACATTTCCGATAGAATCGTACATCTTTAAAATTCCTGCTTAAAGGTACATCTAACGGAGAAACGTTCTTTTATTTTATTTTTGAAAATGTTTCAATACCTGTCTTTATTGAAAGTGAAGAATTCCCTCCATCTCTGGTCGGGAATTCATTTTGAGCATAAAAAAGATTTTATCGATTTTATCTTCACTTCTATATACAATTTTATTCTCTTTAAGAGATCACATTTTGAAGGCATGGATGGCCGTGGAGATGAAGAGCTTTCACTTTCACGACGAGTTATTAAGTGACAGTCATTAGCCGGAGACCCAGAGTGGCAACTGAGATAGTCATCTGCCTGAACGACCGACCGACCGACCGAAACGACATGACGTACCACAACGAAACAAAACTGAAGATAATAGCTATGCCAGAGCCATAGTCTTGTGGGTTGCTAGTGGGCTGGGTGATAGCTGATGGATGACAAAAGATAACCCTTAACCGCACATACAACCTTTGCCACGTAACGTCTAGATATTGATGCATGTAACACGTTGTTGTATAGAAAGTGTTATTATCTGCTGCGAAACAGCAAAGCTAATAACTTTGGCGTGACACACTCATTAAATCATTTAACGAGTTTGAGCGGATAAGGTAGCTGAGCGGTTTGGTTTTTTATTTTATTTTTTTATTTTTTTTCGTTATTATTGCCCTTTGCGTCTTGTTTTTTGTTATGTTGAAAAAGGCGTTCCCGCCGCCGCCGTCTCAGACATTGAGTATGAGAATGTTTTGCAATATTCAGCAATGTTTGCACTTAAAACTGCTGGCGGGTTTTGCAGTGAATTGAAAGTTAGTATCTAATAAATAAGCCGACGAAGAGGGTTGGGGTCAGCCATAAATTCAAAAAAGAGCTCTCTCTCTCTCTTTTTGTAAACATTGAACAAGTTTTAGTTTACATATAATTTGCTTCTACTTGTTTGTAGAAGCAACACAGTTATTATAGCTTTTAGAAGAGACCAGGGTTTTTTTATTCATGGTCAGATGAATAGTGTCTCAGAACAAGCCACAAAACTGAAACTTTAAAAGTATTAAGACCTATAAGCAGAACTGTCAACATTTTAGTATCTTTTACTAATTGAGTTGATATTTGTTAGACTAGGGGAACATCGAAACTTTATTTTCAATTTCGTTCAAATTTTTCTAAATTACCTCTTTCGAATGATTGTTTTTCAAGTAAGTTTTTCCACGGGTGTCGCCTTTCGTGAGAAACTCGTAAGTAATCCCATAGTAAATGTATTGCCATGAGTAGCGCTCTACCGATTACCCGTTCGGAATCGGCAGAAAAATGTAAGTCCCCACTATTTCCTGACAATGCATGGTTGTGCGCTAGACCCTGGGGCCCCCACTCTGCTGCACCACCCTTTGTTTATTTGGCATATCGTCCGATAATAAAAAGTGCTTTCTGTATAAACCGTTTGGAATCGACAAAAACTAGGAGGTCCCCTACATCCCTCTGATGGTATAGCTGAGAGTAATGTATTAGGTCCCCAGGAACTTTATTTGTTTATTTACACTCGATCGATGAGCCGAAATTGGTATATCACATGGCTGGTAAAATGGCACGAACTTAAAAGATTTTGTTAGCGTTCTAACTATGACACTTCCAAGGTTTTCTTAGGAAGCAAACGGAAAGGAAGGTTCAAATGAAACTACAGAAATTGGGATCTCATCAAATAACGATAATATTCTAGACGACTGTCGTCGCCCATATCATCAAAAGTTTCCTTCATGTAACTAAACTATGGTACCCGTGGTGTGATGGATAGCATGTCCGCCTGTTAATCCAGAGGTTCGAGTTCGAATCTCAACAGAGGCAAAAATGTTTTTTCCACGGGTATCGCCTTTCGCGAGGAATTGGCAAGTCCTCCGTTAGTATTCATTGCCATGAAAAGCGCTTTCTCGGTTAGCCGTTCGGATCCGGCCCAAAATTGTAGGTCCCCTCCATTCCCTTACAAGGCATGGTTGTGAGAAATGCGCTAGGCCCTGGGGCTCCTCGCTCTGTTGCGCCACCCTATTTATTTATTTTATTTAACTTAACTATAGTCTCGTTCAACTGTTCAACGTAAGTCTTTGGTAATATGAAACCGGCGAGCTAACACAAATGTGCTTGAGGATTCGCGCAGTTATTGCTTCATCCTCATATCCACATCCACTGAATGTCTGATTTTAATTACCCGCTTCAAAATTAAGCGAGGCCAATGCTTTAATTAAAAAAGAAGAAATACAGTTGATGCTAAGTCAACTGATCTTTGAATTGCACAGATCTAGTTATTCAAACACTAAATAAACAGAAATCAACCCAAACGGAAGAAACAATCGATCATTACATAACTTTTATTTTGTAGATAATTCAGGGCCGGCCAAGCTTGTGTGCAAGACAAGCAAGTGCTGGGGCGCATTGCGTCGGTCGTAAAAATGCTTAGCATAAGCGATAATTTTTCACATTCAAAACCAGGCGCCAAATTATCGCACACGTTATCGAGTAATACGTGACGGAATTATGCCAGCTTAGCATTACAACTGTCGTTGTCGAGCAATTTTAATCCGAAACACTCTCTCAAATTAATTTAACGGAATTTGATTAGATAGATAAGCAGCCGACTGATATTATTTAGCGCGAATTTTGAATGAGCAATTCCACTCACTTTTCCTTCCACTGATGCTGTTATTCGGCCTAAGTTTTACGTCGGTTCCGAAAATAATGGTCGCGAGTCCGTTTTTTTCATAACATACTACAGTAACTTGCTGAGTTCTTAGAATGCATTTTTCGTATGTCCCATAACAATGAACACAGACGTGTGCTTTAGGGATCAGTCGCCCAGTTGCAAAATTTGTCTTCCTATCCGGGTTTGTCAGAAGAAATTTATGCGTTATAATAACACAGGTCGACAATGGTTGCGGTGTCAAAAGCAAACTACCTATATTTTTGTAAAGGTTTTTACCTTGTTGAATCCAAATCTGGCCACAGAATCGGTTTTTTTGGTTTCTACATTCGAAATTGGAAAAGTTAAGTTTTTGTTGTCTTTCGTTAAACATATAAAAAAAATTTTCCAAAAACAACCAAGTTACTAAGATATTTGACTTCAAAATTGTAATGCATTGTAATTATTTTTCTGGAAACTTTTTTCAGAGTGTAGAAAGTATATTTAAATCAGAAAGCACATTCGTGAAGGTCTTTAATGTGCTAAATCCAGTCACCTATAGCTCCTGAGATAACAGCAAATGAAATTCAAAAACTTGACGTCATCTCATACAGCAATTCTGTGACTGAAAAAAAAAAAAAAAAAAAAAAAAAAAAAAAAAAAAAAAAAAAGTTTGTTTTGAAAAATTCTTTTAATTTTTTGACTGATGTGATAAGAATAAAGATTTAAATTTTTTTAATTTGTTGCACCTGAATACCATAAACAAATTTTTGTTTGTTTTATAACAAGCCACACATCAATGGGTTATGACTACCCTTATAATGTTATAGAGTACACTGCGAGCATTTAGGAAAATAGGAGATAATAGGATACACCGATACACCTTGCTTTTGAACCTTTGTAAATCGTAATGTAGTTGAAATACAGAGCCAGGTAAAGCATTTTACATACGGGTGGTGCGACTAAAATAAGAACCTCTGTACTTGACTGTACGCCCGAAGTTGGGCTCAAGGTAAAACTGATAGCCATTCCAAGCAAGGTGGGTGTTGCGGCTAAATTGTTTCAGGGGAGAAATGCAACTGACTATTTCACTAGAGCACTAATTGTGAAAAAGGCGATAATAAAAAGTGAGACAAGTAACGTTTCGACGATGTTCAAGAGAATCAACCGATTCTACGATTCAACTATCACCCATCAGTCTTAACGCTCTATTTTGTACCCTATCAAGTAGGCGTAAAGATGTTTGAGAAGCACCTGACCAGATATGGGAGTTATACTCCAGTTTTGGGTAGTGAAGGCCTTATAAATTGTAGCCAGATCAGAAGGGGTGAAGAACTTCCTGCATTGTCTTAAGAAACCTAAGCATTTAACAGCGTCTTTGGCGACTTCAAATAAGTGGTCATTCCAACGAAGATCGTCGTTTACACAGATACCAATTACTAACAGCTTTTCAGTTTCTTGGATGGAGGTACCATTCATGGACAGTGGGGGAATATTTAGATTCATCCTCAAATTCTCCCAGGAACGGTAATGGGAACGGGATCGAAAATTCAAAAACCACTGGAACGAGTTGTAATTTTGTTCGCTATTACAGTACGATGTCATGCCCATATTCCCACGAGAATGGGACGGGAACAAGAACATAAGCGGAAACTTGGAAAATACTGGACCAATTCCAAAAAATTTTCAACGTTAGTGTAAAGTGCTCCTGAGTAACAAAGACTATATTTTTTTTCTTTACATATTCTTTCGGGAACGGAAGCGGTAATGGTGACATAATCAATAACCTGGAAAGTACTTAACTAATTCCAAAAATTCTTTCATGGTAAGAGTGCTTCAATGTCCCTGATGAGTAAGATAGACTATAGTTCATCAACATTTACCCACAGGAACGGGAACCGGAATTCCAAAACCACTGTACTGATTCCAGTACGGTTTTCGCCATTACAATACGGTGCTACATAGACTATATTTCATCCACATTTGGAAATGGAACGGGAACTGGGACATATTCGGGAACTTGGAAAATGCTATACCGATCCCACAAATTCTGTCATCGTTAGAGTGCTTAATTGTCCCTGAGTAACATAAACTATATCTCATCCTCACTCTCCCACTAGAATAGAAACTTTGAAACGACTTTACTTAACTTTCAATTTGATGAACGTAGGGCCTGAGCTACGCCGGGCGGGTCAGCTAGTGTATGTATAAAAAATTTTTGGTATGTGGGTTTGTGTTTGGGAAAGGAGGAGGAGATTTTGGCAAAGTGTTACATACGATGAGGGCATTCTGAGGAAATTTGGCTCCAAATTGTTCCTTAACAAATATTTCGTCTTTATTTTATCGTTATTGAATATTATGCTTTTCATAACTCGTACAATTTTCCTAAAAATCTGAGGTAGGGTTTTTGAGAAAAAGAAATCAAAACTTTGATTTCGTTTTCCCAAAAGCAGCCAAATGTTGCATACGACAAACATTTATCCACGCGACAATTAGCAAGAGTAAGAAAACCTAGTATCAGCAACTGATGGTTTATCAGCCTTAAGAAAAACTAATTTTGTATTGGAATTTGTGTTTTGAACAAAAAAAAATTTCAACTATGTACATCCAAAAAAGCAACATTCTTCACTTCTGTGCTGAATATTATTATTTGAACATGTACAGTGTTGTACGTTCAAATAAAATTTAGCTCAACATAGCCCAACTCAAATTGACAAAAACCCATAAAAAAATGACTAGGTCTTGTACTTGTACAGGGCGCTGCTTTATCTGGAGCTGGTCCTGGATATATTTACATTCACAGTCAATGCTCTAAAATAAACAAACTTTAACATGATCATTATTGTGACTGCAATAAGAAATTTTCAAGTAACAAAGTAGGTACCGACCCGAAACATCTTCTATTTTCCTAATCCGCCAAAAATTACCTACCCAAACCATGGTGAGTGTGTTAATATGAACGAATTTATTTGAACCTAAAAATAAAAAACTCTTCCATAAAAAATATCTACTTGTTTTATTTTGCGGCGGAACAGAACAAGGAGAGGTCGTTTTTACCAAAACCATAGCATTAGGATATGGTGACCCATTACAAAATTATTAAAACGCCTTGAAAGCATGCCGACTACAGTTGTATACATTACTTTATTCCTTCTACCAGCTTGAGGGTCAAATTGAAATTATTTTGACTTGTGTATCATTAACGCACGAATTTTAAGTTTTCCACTTTTCGTCATTTATAATGAAAGCCATTTTCACCCGAAACGCGGAACAAAATCGAAAAAATCAACCCTTTTTTGCCCAAAATTGATTTTAATGACAAACTTACATAATTTATGCTTGTTTTTTTACAAAATACACGTGGCTGAAGGGTTGTAAGCATTACGCTTGTAATGACAAACACTGCGCTAGTGGATAAGAGATGTATATGAAAGGGTTTAAAAGGAGATGATTAGAATTAAGAAAAAAAAAACACTGCAGATCCCGCTTGCTTCTAAATCCTATTATTTAACAGAAAAAACAAAAAATTCAAAACAGAAACACTCACATTTTGATTTTCAAACTACAGTAACTGCCTTCTATTTGGTTGGAAAAAGGACGGGTAAATTGGAATAGACAAGAGTGCAGGGTGCCGTGCGCCGCGACGCTTTGTTGCGTTATCAAGAATTAATCACCCTGGGGCTGGGCACGAAAATGCATGGTAGATGTTCTTATCACACGGATCAGGTTGAGATGCTGATTTTCTATAGTTGAAAGGAGAGTGCCCAATAAGGGAGGATTTAAAACCTAAAATTTGTAAAATAAACATAACTCATTTTTGAAAGATTTTGATGTGAAGATAGAAAATATAAAATAACTCTTTTCACACCTTCACCAAATTGTCACCGCATGCAGCTTTCACATAGAATTCATTAAAATGTATGAGCAAATGTCAGGGCCGGCCCAAACAATTTGAGCGCCCTGTGCAAGATGAACAAGATGTAGGTAGTTCTCTAGTTAAATGGGATTTCCCATTTTCCGTAATTTTGATCTAGATTCTCTTTGAATTTGCAACATTGCAAGTATGTAATGTGAGCTAATGGGCGAATAGTAATTCAGCACAGGTGTGATGAGTGTTGTTATTTTGAAAGTAGAGGTAAGTATACCTAACTACTTGAACAAATTGTTTGTTTAAAATGTAAATTGCCAGTATTTGTTCGCACAAGATAAAAATAATTTTTCCTCGGGATTGCTTAATTGCACCCCCAGAGTCTACGTAGAAACATTCAACGATTTTTTATTGGTATCACATTTCACGAGGAATTGGCAGGTCCTGTTTTCTAACTTTGCCGTTAGTAGTCGGCACAAGACTGTAGTAGGTACCTTTGAATGCGTTATTTTCTTAGGTTCTCCCAGATTTTTGTGCTATTTACTATTTACTTTATTTATTCGTCTCCAATCCAAAGCACCAATTGGTTCTTTACCTAAACCCACATGCATTCAACCCATTTTCCATTATAGGCACTCAAGTCAATACCTACCATCTCCCAACCCATATACTAAAAGATAACCCCAAGTCATAACTCTCTCAATATAAACTTTGTTGCATTCATTAGTCCAATTATCCAGTGTCCGTTTTCCCTCTGGCAATTAATTATCATTTTAGCTGCAGGATTTAGTTCCTTCTCTCCAAAGCGTCGCCGTCCGTCGCGTCGTGTCGGTTGCTATGCTTAGGATGTAGAAACACCGAAAATCTTCTTAGATTGCTGAGATGTTAGGCATTTCGATATCTTCTGTCTGACCTCCTGCAAAGTTATGTTTTCAAAGTTCCAAGTTATCCGAAAGCATATGGGTCAGATAACTTCTTCGACCTTTCCTTGTCTTGTGTCCTGAGGCTCGTTAATTTTAAACTTTTCCCGTCGTAGATATATTGTTGAACCCTGTACCTACCTGCCTAGGTATGCCTATACCTACCCCAATCCCAGTTCTGTATTAACTGCTTCATAAGTTTGTTTGCCCATAGAATCAACAAATTACCCCAAAGACTACGGTCAATTAAAACTGTCGCTAACAAACATGTGTATTTCGAATAAGTAGGTAGGCATGTTGTTGGACCACATAGTTAGCCTACATAGCATCTTTTTAAAAAGTCAAAGTGCCCAACCCTATTAATTTGTATGCTTAAATGTCCTTCAAGCAAATCCGTCTAATGTAGGTATCCCTTCCGCTCAGTCAGCCATTCATCCTCTCATTAAAAAATATGAAAATCAAATTATGAAATCATAAGAATTTGCATTATTTATCCAATTTGATCCCCTCGCTCTCGCTTGCACTGACAGGGAGTTAGGTACACACGGCCGCATTTAGCGTCCTTCAAATTGTGTCTCTCTACTTCTATACTTCTACTTCTACCTAACTCGCTCGCTCCTTCTCTATGAAGCCATCTAGTTCCAGCAAATAACATGGAATCGAATAACGAGGATGTTCAAACCTTGTAAGGGAACACGACTGACGATGACGGCACATAAAAAATAAAGAAGGGAACCCTTCAACGACCTTCTGCTTCCATCCGTTCTGGGTCGATTTCGCTACGTGTTTGCAAATTAGACATAAAAAAGGACCCTCTCCCAGTACCCAATACGTTTTTACATTTTCTACGACCGACCGACAGACGATGGCTCTTGCTGCAGCCCAGAAAGATATGTGTAGGCAGGAACAAAAAAACACATAAAAAAAATATAAACAAAAAATGTGCCAAGGGACCATGCAACTCATTTATATCCTCAACAGCGGTTTTTTTATTTTTGAATTTTTTGGGTTGCAACCAATCTCATTGAGGATGTTCATCTCATCCATCCTTCAAGTGAAACGCCACTTGTTCATGCAAACAAAAAGCGAACCGAAAGAGAACCCTGCGCACACCTCTTCATCACCTCGGTTGTGGTTTGGCCAGCCGAGAGCCGAAGCCGAGACCGAGAGCCAAAGAAGACACAAATCCCACTCTGCTCTTTATGTAACCATTCTTGATTGATGCTGGCATCGTTTTTCTTCCACAACAGACAGAGGGCAGCAGCAGTTCAGGCCGGGTCGGAGAACTGCCACAAGAAAAAATCACTTCTTGTACTTGTACCTACACACAATGACAGAATATACAGTAAACGAAAAGCTCAAACTTTATCAAAAAAAATAAAGACAGAATATGGTACAAAACATTCGCAGAAAAAACTCGCCGTCAAACAGTTGGTGCGTATCTGTACATAGTACCTCTACCACCTATGTACTTTCTTGTTGTGTTCCATTATTCGTATCGAATGTGAAGTAAATGCTTTGTATGTGGATTAATATGCTTTGGTTCATGCATGCATGTGTGAGTGATGACGAGCTTCCTCTGTAAGAAGAACCGATGCCCAAGTCGATGCTGTATGACAGCGTCGCGTCGTCTCTAGTTTACAACGAAATTGTATCTATGACCGAAGGCAGGGTGAGACGTGCAGGGTAAAGTCGATGGAAAAAAAAATTGTATTTACCGGTACTGATAGTGAATGGTGGTGGAAAGCGACACACAATACAGTGAACAAGGAATGATGTCGTCGACGGATGGATTATTCTGACATTGTGTGTGGTGTTTGTTCGTTTTTGCTCTTGTGCTTGGGTTGTAGGTATGTTTTTTGCTTTTGTGTGTGCTGCTTGTTGTTGCTGCATTCCTCTTCGTATTTCTGTTTCTGCTGATGCGGGATTTTCGTCATAAGCTCTTGTGTGGCTGTGTGGCAGTGCCTCGCCGCACATAGTAATTGAACACGCTCGAAGGGCCGAGTGAGTATGGTTGGTTTCGTTTGGGGAGATGTATCTGCCAGTTGAACTTTACTTTACCGAAGAGTAAAATAAATTAATGAAGCCAACATGGCCTGATCCATGTTTTTATAATGTTAATCTGGAAGGATGTAATGTTAAGATACCTCAAGTGTTTACTTTGTCAACTGCACTCACTATGTACTTGATGTGACAAGACAAAGTACAGAACATCGAAATATCGAAGCAAGGATCAAAATTGAATACCTAATTCAAAAAAAAATTTAAAACTTGAAGTCGAAATTCAGATATCGTGGGTTGCAAAGCCGATGAACTCGCCAGAAAAGGAACCGTTCTACCGATCTCAACCAGCAGGTTGAATATTGGTATACCAATCGCAACATGTAAACTTATGCTAAAGCAAGAGGCAATGGATAGAACAAATAATACGTGAAGCATTATCACAACGTGTGTGGCAACAAAACAGATATGGCTAAAACTAGATCCAAAACGCACAAAACATTTGTTATCCATTACCCGACTGCACTTTAGCTCCGTAATCAATGTCATCACCGGACATTGTCTGATAGGAAGACACGCCATAAGACTCGGTGTCTCCTCTAATGACTTCTGCAGAAGTTGCTTAGATGAGGAGGAGGGAGAGACAATTCCACACCTCCTCTGCTCATGTCCTTTACTCTCCTTTAAAAGAAAACGGCATTTAGAAAAACATTTCCTTGATGATCTAAGTGATCTGGCGAACACAGATACCCTGCATCTCTTTCGCTTTATTAAAAACTCTAAATGGTAGTGAGGTACTCCATCGCTTAGTTCTTATGGTATCACAATGGACCTAATACTGGTTTAAGTGTGCCAGTTGTTTTCCTGAAAGCCATTTTAACCTAACCTAACCTAGTTAAAGTCGTATGTCCAATGCTTCCACTCATCTACATAAAGCGATGCGGATGCTGAACTAGCTTTTCCACACTCAATACCATTTTAGAGCAAGCGGAAACGGTAAGTGTTTACCGACGCTCATGTTTTGCTTGTGTTCTTAATCATATTTCAGTATTGTCAATTCACTGAACCATAAACTATAAATACAGAAGAAGAAAAAATTTTATTGAAGAATATAAGTGAATTCTTTTATCTAATAAATGAAAAGATAAATAAAAAATTTGAAAAGTTAAAAAAACCTTTTATATTTCCCCAAATGCACATTTCGCAAGCAATCCATCGTCAGTGATGGTGGTGCCCGAGTCGTAGTGGTACTCTGTACACTTGTACTCCGACATAAGGCAGCCTATTGAAATTAATATTAAGTTACGGTAAGCAAAACTTATGCTGGAGAATTGACTTTGTTTAGAACTTGCAAGAGTTTTAAGAATAAGAACTTTTATTTTACAGCTTATCATATTATGATTAGAGGAATGAAATAAAAATGCTTTCCTTCACCAATCTCTTAATTTTGCTAGTAGTTTCGTGGTGAGAATGTCGTAGTGAATGGGACTCGAATTGAATTAAAAACAGAAACATGGCACCTTTGATTTTTGTATGACGAGACAGAGAAATACTCTGCATGTTCTGGAATCTTTTTAGAAAATTTACAAAGTCTAAAGCGACGAGATTTGATGTCAAACGTGTTTAATTTTGATAGGAGCAGTCTCATTACCAGTAACAATTACGATCTTTTGTAAATTTTTTTTATTTTAACTTAGTTCAAAAACTTAAAGAAAAAATACTGCACTTAAAAATTTGAAAACGAATTTCATAAGTTTTGTCTTTTTCGTAAGACGGATGTATTTTATGCAATTTACCGGACTGGTTATTGTATGTTGTCGATACCTCGAGAAAGTTAATACCCGTGGAAAAACTTTACTGGTTCTGTTGGGATTCGAACCACGAACCTCCCGGTTAACAGGCAAACACGCTAGTCATAACGCCGTTGGCGCAAACAGTACTTGGAATATCGAGCAATATATGCTAAAAATAAATTTCGCCTGCTGTTCTAAGAAGCGATTACCCATTCAAAATGTCGAAGGGCACTAGTAAGATTTTCAGTTTTATTTTGTTCTTCACTTTAGCAGCTGCTAACGTCACCGTCGACTAGTTT
This sequence comes from Melanostoma mellinum, assembly GCA_914767635.1. Classification (NCBI taxonomy): domain Eukaryota; kingdom Metazoa; phylum Arthropoda; class Insecta; order Diptera; family Syrphidae; genus Melanostoma; species Melanostoma mellinum. Next base: position 228,312,154 of record OU612059.1, on the reverse strand, counting down.
TGATATTCGGTACACAATGCTTTGTCACCTGATGGTTTAGATCTTTGACTTTCTTCTTCTTCAAAGCAATGAACTCACATTTTATACTTAACTCAAGTACGACCGAAGTAATCAAGTTTAGCTGTTCTATGTCTTCTGGTGTGGTTCTATGTCTTCCGGTGTTTCAACTTTCCTTCTTATGATATCGAGTAATGAGTCAAAAATAATAAACTCTGACCTGTTCGATAATGCCCGAAGCCCGAGGCTTGTTGAATCGGTGACTAAAGCGGGGAGTACACGATACAATTATCGTACCGATAATCGTATATCGCATGGTATGATTGTATCGTGTGTGTACATGAAGTCGAATGCCTTGAAGTGAAAACCAAATTCGATCGTATGCGATCCTAGTCGCTTACGACGATTGCATCGTGTTACTGATTAGGTACATTTTATATTTTTTTCGAATCAGATACCACCCCAGAGCAGTTTAACATCTAGAACTAATAAATGTATCACCAATGAATAGTTTCCTAAATTTAGTAGCTTTATTGATTTAATCAAAACTATCTTTAAGATATTGCATTTGAATAGCTTTGACTCTGCACAACTAAACTAGAACTCGGAGAGTTTAGAAGAATTCGAATGAGACTAGACTGAGACTCATCTTTTCAAAAGTACAAATATATGGCTGTTCTGATTTTCGTACGGATTAAAAACGGAAACCGAAATTGAATCCGTACGGATTTAAAAAGTGTGTTCTTATTTCCGAACAGATTCACTACTGATTTTTTGTCACAAAAACGTGTTGGAAATTAAATTTTTGTGTTTATTGGAACTATTTACAGCTTTATTGCATGTTAGTGCTAATATAGTTTATTATTTTTCATTTCTAGCAATAAATAATGCTCTAAAGAATTCATTAACCGGATTCAATTCCGCTTACAAAATGATAAGCGAATTGAAAACGTACGGATTCGGAATTAAGAACCGCAAAAATTCTAAAACGGGAGAATATGGTATTCGAACGAAAATCAGAACAGGGGTGATAAACTCATATTCTTACTCATAAAAAGAAATCATCGTACTCCAAGTGAAACCGAGAGGTGCATACCCGATCTTTTTTCCCAAATAACACCACACAAACCAATTTTCTTATGGAATCAGTTTGGTCTCTTCTAGCCGAAGGCAATGTGAATGTTAAGCATTTGCTGAGGAGCAGCCGAAGAAGCCCATTTCGAATCACATTAGCTATCTGGCTGCAAAGCAACCAAGCATTTTCTCCTTCTCGTTTAATAAAATCCTTTTCTATTCCCCATTGAGTCTCAGCAGCTTGAGTCTTCTTTCCCTTCTTGTTTATATTTAAGTTGAACCTTGCACCTCTGGCGAATTCGGATACGGAATTTCTAAAATTCCCATTGTTCGTTGGAAGTTGGGTCGGTTTCGGTTCGGTTGAGTAGACTGTTTTTGCGTAGCTTTTAGCTGCGTAACAGCAAAACCCAATCTAGGAACAATAGATATACAAAAACAACAACAACTACGAAAACCTTTCGATTGCTTACCCCTGTTTGAGCACAGGGCTGACAGGAAAAATAAAAATAAAGCAAAAAATATGAATAGGGGTTGTTGCAGAGCACATACGAGAGTCCTTTGAAAAAAAAGATGAAAAAGCAGAACTGGGAAATGGAATTTTTTAATAAAAACCACCACCAGCCATGTAGTGGCTGGCACATTCGAGCCGTACATAAGCTTTTTTTCTACAGGGGTTGTTTGTCAATTGTAAGCCCTTTGGCTTTGATGGATAAATGCCTATGTACACATAACCGAAAAACATAGTAGGTTGTTACTTTAATGTAATTGATTGTTATGTATAGCGAGTTCTTTCCCAACTATTCGGGTGAAAGTAGATACATGCTTGTACATTATTTATGCCTCGAGGTGGAAAAACTTCATTTCCAGCGCAACATATTCGTTTTTTTTTCAACACAGAATTTCGAAAGAGTAGGGGGCGACTGAGGGATTTACTTTTTTATCCAACTTGTCGGTCCGTCAGCGTCGACTTCCCTCTGCTAATGGGAAAATTCTGTTTACGGACAACGTGTATCCTGATAGACGAGAGACGTCCAAACGCGACCGTAAAAGGACTTTGGATGTGTGGACTGTGGAGTGAAATCTAAGCACCCAGGGTAGGTAGATTTCCAATTTCGGATTGCAATTGTATACCAAAGTAGACAGCAGGGACACCGTCAACGAGACGAGAAAAAAAAAGAAATAGAAATTCCCGGGGTTGAAAGAATAAGAGACTTCAATAAAGAGCAGACGACAAACAAATTCTGACGAATGGATGTGGATTGCGTGTGCAAATTTAGGAAGCAATGTTGGACGATGATTTGCTTTCGATGAGACTGCTTGTTCGTCTTCTTTTCGTCTGCCGTCGGCAACAGATGGTGTCGTTTTGTTGTCTATAAATGTGTTTACTTTGCATATTGGTTCCGGCGAAGGATGTGTGTGAATTTTTTCGGGGGTGGTTGTTGCATACAAATAAGGGCTAATACTGTTTGACATAGCAATGGGAGGATATTAATGGATTAGGACGGACGGACGAGCCAATATTAAATCTTCATCAAAAGGTGGTGGTTGTTTTTAGTGTCGTGATGTGTTTTGTTTTAGATAAAATGAGTTTCGGTGGCGTTATGGAATTTGTCGGAGAAATAAGGATGCCGATACTCTCTGCATTCACTTACCTTCTAGTGGAGATTACATAGGCAATTCGATAAATAGATACCTAGGTACCTAGGTATGGGTATGTGTGTATCTGGGATTCAAGAAGATAGTTATGTAGGTAGGTATATAGGAAGCTAGGCTTTTCGAATTAGGTGACTCAATGTAAATATTTATCAAGCCTACTTTAGTCAAATGAAAATAGTAAAAAGTTCTCTGTCGTGATCCTATTTTCGGCAAGATAGTACATAGGTATTTTTGACATGGAGGACCTTTATAAGGCTGACCTCGACTTCGTCTCATAGTTTTTGTACATTGGCAAATATTGTGAACTGTAGGTATCTGATTATTCACAGCTGCGGTGTGAAGACTTCGTTCAGCGTAAGAAACACTTTACCATCATAGAAGATGGAGGAGTTTCTCACCACTTGACGCTTTTTACCGTCGGAGGGCTTAACAATTCTTCATAGGATTTGATTAGAATCTCAAACATCTAACATCCCAAATAACAAGCAGACATGATGGTAACTGGTTTAGTGCTTTAGGACTAAATAGAGATGATATAGTATCTTCCGACAGATAATCCAGATCTGATATAAAAAGTACTGGGCTCAATACGCTTCCTCCAGCTGGACATCTTATCATCGTCACTCTTCTTTTGAACATATCCTCCACTTTTCCCCATAAAAATATTAAACAGCTCTACGTGCAAATTCCTTAAGTTCTTAGAGAATCACGATGTTTCCTTTTTTAGGATTCTTATACTTTGGGTTGCATCTGCTGTCGACTTGTCGGTACTTGACAAACTGGCATTGATAATTCATATCAAATAACTTATTTTTTTCGCATTCGGTTACCCAATATCCGCTGATCATTTAAAATGTGTGAAATCAGTCTGATCAAAAGGTAAGTATAGGTATCCCACTTTCGGTTATCTCTCTTTCCTTTGAACATTGGTAGAAGATAACTTTTCTGGACGTTGCAATAAGGCAGACTATAACCGCTTTCTTCATACTTACCTCTGCTTATCATTCTTCCAGCGCTGGGTTTCGTCTAGCAATGATTTGGCTATTTTTCAGAAAGTTTGTAGCAGGCAAGTCATACATCAAATGTGTAACAAAGATGTACCTACCTATCTCCATTTTCAAAATTGATTGCCTATATAGGTACTCCTTTCCAGATTGATTCCCCTTGTGTTTCAAGGCAAGCTGTAATTTTTAATATTTAAATGTTCTTAGTGAAAATTCTGTCAGCATACGAGGGTATTTCTGGGCAGCAACTTCACTCTTCACAGTATCACTTTGAAGCAAGACTTCATCAATTTGGCAACCAAATCGCAATCATTTTGGTTTCGATGAACATGATATTTAGTTAGAAAAGACCATATCGGACTTGCAAACACTTTATATACTGGACCTGGACGGTTGCCGATACCTGAAACCAAAGCCCATACCTCCACGGTGGTCTTCACAATTCTCTTTGGCATCCCAACATGTTGATTCAAATCTCCGCCCATAAACAAAATCTAGCCAAATTGCGTCACTTTAAGAGGCATCAAAAGGTCATTAAACCTCGAGTTTTTCTATCTACACATTTATCTAGAAAACTCTAACTAAGTACACTTTACACTCGTACCTCGGTATTATATGTGTGTGTATGTGTCTGTCTGTCTAGCCTCAGAGGAATTTTCGGATCTCAGATTTTAAGTAGTTGCCACATAAGCCTTATGACAAGATTTGATTTCGAAAACGGCTGAAACCATTTTAATGAAACTTTCTGTGTGGGTAAGAGTTTCAATCAATTTTTTTATAAAGTGCCGATTTTTAAGTAGGTACCTACGACGTTCTTGTTGATGGTTGTAATAATTTATACAAAATTCAATATACAGTCTGTTTTGTATACGGTTCGACTAAAGCTCAGAATAGATAGGCTGGGTCGCAAGGCAAAAAAAAAAAAAAAAAATCGCATTTTTGTAAAATACTAGCTGAGCCGCCCGGCTTTGCTCGGGGCTGTATTTCTAAGTTTCCCGTTCTCGTTTTTAGTTTTCCGTGGGAATTTGGGGATGAAATATAATCTTTCTTACTGTTGGACTCTGTGGCATCCTAATGCTGAAAGAATTTTTGAAGTCTGTCCAGTAGTTCCAAGTTTCCGTTCCCAACCCATTCCTGCTGGAATCTTCTGTTCCCGTGGAAATATGTGAATGAAATAAATGTAAATCTATTTCACTGAGGGATAATGTTACATCCTAGAGTTGAAAGAATTTTTGAAATCGGTTAAGTAACTTTAAGGTTCCCGTTCTCGTTCCCGTTTCTGTTCCCGTGGCATTATAGGGATGAAATATAGTTTAAGTTACTGAATGATGAAGGCAGATAATGTAGCACCCCTAGTGCTGAAAAAAAATTTTAAAATCTGTAGAGTAGCTTCTAATTTTCCATTCCCAACCCCGTTCCTGTTGGAATATGGGGATCAAACCTTGACAGGAACCATCCCTGGACTGAACTTTGTCTACCCTGAAAATTTCATAAAAATCCGTTGGGTGGTTAAGGAGTTTACCCCGGACATACATACATACATACATACATCCTATTGACTTAATTTATTAAAATAATTACAACTAAGCTATTTAAAAGCCAATACTCTGACCTTAAATTAAAATATTAGTTCGAACTAATTCAGTGAATGATTTTTGAATTATAAAGTAAATTATATAAAATGTTTAGTATTTTAATAAAACAAAACTGACAAAAGTGTAAGAAAATGCGCTTGTTGGAAACACTTTTTTTATGTCGCCTATATTCGGCCAGGGTGGCCAGAGCTCCTTAGCGAAAGAGACGAAAAGCAAAAACGGAATACGAAAACAAAAAAAATTACCAAAATTCTCAAAGTGTGAAGGAGATGTCCATAAATATGTACGTGGAAGACGAGGGTGATTTCACTTAAGTGTACCTCTTTGTCCCACATCTCGTTCAACAATGCTCTAATAAGCAAATGTGTCTGTCCATCATGTGATAATTAGTTTAAGATGATATTTTTGATGAACTTGATTAATTTTTTTTTTAAATGAATTTAATTATTTTTTGTTTTTTAGTATTAAGTGTTTCCAAATTAAGTCGATTTTTTTTTCTATGCCATTAATCTTAAGAGATAAGCCTTTTGATAAATTGTTATGAATTGTTTTTGTTTTTATTAAAATAAATATATTTTGAATTTATAGTTCTTTTCAATGGGGTGGCCGAATATAGGAGCATCGGTGGCCGGATTTGGCAAACAAGGGGCCGGCTACTGGAACACAGGGGTTTTTTCAGAAAACTTTAAATAAAATGTGCTTAATATTAGTTAATTAACTTTTAGTGGTTATGTATGGATAAACAAAACCATAAAAAGCAATTAGCTTTAGCAAAAAATTTACCAAATCGGTTAAGAATTGTAAATTTTAGAGAACATTTTGTGATAAAATTGTCTTAGGCGGACGGCTACTGGTTCCACTGCCCTACCTTATGTACCGACCCTGCAGCCTGCTCCGACCTAATTATTTACTAAGGTAGGTTTTGTAGGTAAGTATTTGCTTTTGTGATTACCCAATATTTTACTAGTAACAAAATGATATCTTTTGATGTAGGTAGGTGCCTACCACCTTACATCTTCTCTGAAATCAAACTCAGACTCATTAAATTAAATCAGACGGATTACACATTTTCAAAATTCTTCGATAGGGTAGGTAGGTATACTGGATTTTACTGCTGTTTTAATCTGTTTTAATCCACCTGCTCGAATCACAAACGAAGTCATCATAAATTAGAGGAGTTCATAAACTTCTTATTGTAGGCCTGTAAGTTCCTACCTACACTCCATTCGCCGATGAATCTACAACTCTCTGTCCATAGCAAAAAAGTAAACAGCAGAAACGAACAATGTATCCAAGTGCTCGCTGTATTTATAGCTGCTCGCACATGACGAGGTTATATACAAATATTTCCGCGGTATATAAGCCATATCCAACCCTTCATTCTGTCACAAGTCAAAGCCACCCTTCATTCGTTGGTTTGACAAGGCAAATCAGCGGAAATAAAAAGATCAGATGCGATGTGTATTGTGGGTACGTCTGCACATTGGTCTCATAAGGCTTGTCCCGCCCTGCATATAACTGGGCACAATTTAATTGTAAATGAGCCTCACCGACGGAAAGTGTTTTGTGACAATCGTTCAGTAGACAGAAATATAGTATAGTTTTTCAAACTACTCAGCTCCCTCGAAAGTTTCAATTCAAGGCAACCTATTGGTAGGCATTTCTCGTAACTCCATCCTTCTTATACATAGGTCCCCACAGAATTGTTGCTTTCTAAAAAGAGGAATTTGAAAGTAGGTAGCAGAGTAAAGAGTAGGTACCTACCTATTCTTTGTTGGAAAATAATTTGCAGTGAGAGGCAAAGGTCCGTCGAAATTGTACCTACCTACACGTGGACATAACGAACAAAATCGTGTGAATGTAGCACTAAATAGTGCTGCAGCTTACATTTTTCTTCTGCTCAAGAAAAATCACCAATCACCATTCTGTCAAAAGCAAATAGAAAGAAAAGGATAGATGCTTGTCAGATCGATTTTCACCTTTTTGATTGATCTGATATCCAAGAGAAATTTCAAACGCATCAAACATTAACAAAAAAAGTGAGCGAAAACAGAGACATCATCGCTCTCAGCATCTGACATTGTTAAGACTTCAATGAGCATCAAAGGGTCTTAATAAACTCCCACGGAACCTATCAGCAGTATCATCGTCAAGATCTGCAGGTGGCCAGTTTTAATCCTTTTCATGTGAATGGTCAAATATTGTATTGTCATTTTAAGCAAATTTAAAGTGTGAGCTATCAATAATTATTGTGATTGAGATCGGACATCGCACACCTATTATTAGTAGATCTATATGTATAGGTAGCTATTGTGGGAGTTTGATAGAAGAATGATGGGATTTATGATTGGGATTAGATATAGGTACAAATATGCATAGAAAAGGCACTGATGGTTTATAAGAAATTAGAACCAAGAACTGAACAGTGGCTTAGTTTTTCTATAGGTTATCTCTTTTACTTAGTTTTTGAATAAAATTGCGATTTTAAGTTCTGTCGGAGCTCGGATAGTTTGAGTTTTGATGAAGTCATTGCGAATGGAACGTAGGTACATAGTGTAGTAGTGAGCACATAATGTTAAGGTATCGCATGTTACCATTGTAGTAGTAAGAGCATAATGTAAAGGTATTGCATGTTACCATGTCACAATGATGTATGTATAAGTGTATGGCGAGGAGAAGTAGAAGAACAGAATAAATAAAGATTCATTCTGAATATACGATTCGAAGTAGCCAGACGTGTTTTGTGTTTTCTTTGCTTGAATATATATTCTTTGCTCAATTAAATCTCTTGCTAAAAATTTCAGAAGTGGGATACAAAAATCCAAATAACGTGTCGCGAAATTTCTCTGCCCAAATAAATTAAAAACAGATTGTTGTGGAAATTTTGCTGCGGTTAATTCGTTTCAATAACGCGTCGCACAACTTTTTTTTTTCTTTTCCTCTCTCCTCCCTTGTGCAAATTTTACGATGGAAGTAGATGCAGCAGAATATACAGCTGCCCAGTTGCGTGAGTGGCTGCAACGATTAGGAAGACCAAGCAGTGGAAAGAAGGCGACGTTAGCTGTTCGCCTGAGTGAAATTCCGTCAGAGCAACGTGGAGAAGCGCCGGAAAAAAAAACAACGCCAGAGACAACAGGAAAGGAGTCGCACGATGACGAAGACGACGGCGACGAAGAGGAATTTACATTGTGTGAAGAACGAGAAACAAACAGCGATGTAGTAACGGATCGTCAAAAGCAAAAAGAAAACGAGTTGTTGCAACGGGAGATAGCTCTTTTAAAAAGAGAAAGAGACCTGGTGACAAAAGAAAATGAGATGCTTAAAAGAATGTTAAATATGACAACAGGAGTGGCGACTGAGACGACAACAGGAACGACAAACAGAGTGGAATCGGGAGAGACAACGAGCGATGAAACAGAAGCTACAACAGGAACGACAACAGCAGTGGAAACGGGACCGACAACAAGTAATACAATTGAAACGACAACAGGAGTGACATTAAAAAACATTCACTTATACACCGCATACAAGGAACTTGTGCCAGAATACAACGGTGGTGCAAACTTAGATATTTGGTTGTCACAAATAAATAACGTAAAGCAAGTATATGGTGTTAGTGAAGATGTGCTTCGCACCCTTTTCGTGTCGAAATTGAAGGGGAAAGCAGAAGAGTGGCTATATGCACAGCCAAATTTCTTGTGTGAGAGTGTGGAGACTCTTTCAGAGGGGCTAAAAGAAATCTTCGCAGTGAAAGAGAATAGATTGGCAGTGAGAAAGAGGTTCGAGGGAAGAAAATGGAAGTTGACGGAGACATTTGGAGAGTATTACAGCGACAAGCTGAGGCTGGCAGCGGGCTTGGAGATAGAGGAGGAAGAGATGGTGGAGTACATAATCGAAGGTTTCACCGACGAGGAGATGAGGCTCTATGCGTATATTGGTGTGTTTAATAACAAAGCGGATTTGTACAAAGCATACCATAAAGTAATGCAACGACAAAAAAAAAATGAGACGGGATCGGCAACAGAGGTTACAACAGGAGCGAAAAAAAAGAATTACAGAGCAACAGGATCGACTAAGGTGACGATGAGGTGCTACAACTGTAATTCAGTTGGACACATGGCAAATGAATGTAGGAAGCCGAAAAGGGAATTCGGAGCGTGTTATGCCTGCGGGAAATTGGGGCATATGGTTGCAGCCTGCCCGGAACGGAAGTCACTGGTCCATCAACTCGCGGACAACGCAGAGGATGACGATTATGTAAGAAGGTTATATTTTATTTTTTCAAAAAATAATGACAAATTTTCTCTAGATTGCCTCGTAGATTCCGGTAGTCCTGTCAGCCTGATTAAAAAATCAAGAGTACCAAAAACTGAGTGTCAAATGATAGAAAACAATAGAATTATAAACAAAAACTATTTTGGAATAAATAAAAGTAAACTAAAAATTTATGGAATGTTGTCTGGCGTGGTTATTTATAAAAATATTAAAATGAGTGTAGACTTGTTGGTGGTGGATGACAGTACGATCGGATACGAGGTGATTTTGGGAAGAGATTTTTTAAACAATGGCAAGTTCAAATTTTATTCTGAATTAGAGAATTGTAAAAATGAAAGTAAAATATTTGACAACAGATCGAATTTTGAAAAAGAATTAATGTCTATAGATATTGAAGAAATTGATAGTAGAAATTTAAATTTAGAAATTGATGAGCTAAATGAATATCGGTATAAAAAACAGTTGAACGAGTTGTATTTAAATAGTTACGTGTATGCCAAACGCCCCTCCGAACCTTTGGTTAAAACTAAAATGAACTTATTATTAAATGACGTGAAACCTTTTCATTGTCGTCCGAGAAGATTGTCATATGCCGAGAAGGGAGAACTCAGTTCGTTGCTAGATGAGTATTTAGACAAAGGTTATATTAGAGAAAGTGAGTCTGAATATGTTTCACCTATAGTTTTGGTAAGAAAGAAAACTGGAGAGCTTAGAATGTGTATAGATTTTAGAACTTTAAATAAGGTGACGACAAAAGATAGCTATCCAATACCGATAATCGACGATTTGTTAGACAGACTGGCAGGCAAAACGATTTTTTCAAAGTTGGATTTAAAAAATGGCTTCTTTCATGTATATATGCATGAAGATTCGGTAAAGTTTACTTCGTTCATTACACCGTTAGGCCAGTACGAATTTTTAAGAATGCCGTTTGGACTCAAAAACGCACCGTCAACGTTTCAGAGACATATAAACAAAATATTTGCAGATATGATAAAAAGTGATGAGGTGATAGTCTATTTGGATGATTTGATGATAGCTACGAATTCTTACGACGAACATTTTAAGATTCTCGAAGAAGTCTTTAAAAGAATGGTAGAAAATAGGTTAGAGTTGAGGATAGATAAATGTAAGTTTCTCCAAAGCAAAATAAAATATTTGGGTTTTACCATTACTGGTGAAGGTATACAGGCTGATGATAAGGGTATCGAAGCGATCCAGAATTTTCCAATTCCACAAAATGCTCACACAGTACAAAGTTTTTTGGGTTTGTGCTCATATTTTCGTAGGTTCGTTAAAGATTTTTCGACGATTGCAAAACCTTTATATGATTTGATTAGAAAAGATATAAAATTTAATTTCGGTCCAGAGCAGTTAGAAGCATTTGAGTTATTAAAAACTAAATTAATAGAAATGCCAGTACTAGCACTTTATAATCCAAAAGATGAAACAGAGTTGCATTGCGACGCAAGTGCTCTAGGATTCGGAGCAATTCTATTGCAAAGAAAAGAGGACAAAAAGTTGCATCCAGTCTTTTATTATTCTAAAAGAACAACAGATTCTGAATCAAAATTTCATAGCTTTGAGTTGGAAACGCTCGCAATTATAAATGCTCTAGGTAGATTTAGAATTTATCTTCAAGGAAAAAAATTCAAAATAGTTACAGATTGTAATTCTTTAACTCTTACTTTGAACAAGAAAGAACTCAACCCAAGGATTGCCCGCTGGGCATTAGAATTACAAAATTATGATTACACGTTAGAGCACCGGGCGGGTGCTCGCATGCAACATGTTGATGCGTTGAGTAGGACGACAAATATATTAACGTTGGAAACTAATACTTTTGAAGAGAACTTAATTATATGCCAAGGGAAAGATGGAAAAATAGTTAAATTGAAAGAAATGTTAGAAAATTCAGAACATGGGTTATATGAAATGAGAAACGGAGTGATATATAAAAAGAAAAATGACGGTAGTATAGTATTCCTAGTACCGGAACAAATGGAAGACCACGTGATGTATAGATACCATGATGAAATCGGTCATGTAGGCACAGACAAAGTAATCGAGTTAGTATCAAAAAGTTATTGGTTCCCTAAAATGAGAGAAAAAATAGGATTGCATATACAAAATTGTCTTAAATGTATTTCCTTCTCTGCTAAACAGGGTCGAGAAGAAGGCTTTCTTCATGTCGTGCCGAAAGGAAAAGTTCCGTTTGAAGTAATACATATAGATCACTATGGGCCGGTGGATAATTCGAGACAAGTAAAGAAATATATACTTGTAGTGATAGATGCTTTTACAAAATTTGTGAGACTTTACCCTACTAAGACAACAAACACTAAAGAAGTAATACAAGCGCTAATTGATTACTTTAGGGCATACAGTAGACCAAGATGTGTAGTGTCAGATAGAGGAAGTTGTTTCACGGCAAACGAATTTAGAGAGTTTTTATCTGAAAGGGATATTCAGCATATTAAAATTGCAACAGGATCGCCTCAAGCAAACGGACAGGTAGAGAGAGTTAATAGAAGTCTAGGGCCAATGATTGCAAAACTTGTTAAGCCAGAAGAGGGTATACACTGGGATCATGTGTTGGAAAACGTAGAGTACTCACTAAATAATACGATAAATCGAACGATTAAAGAACATCCGAGCGTGATGTTGTTTGGGGTTGGTCAGAAAGGGAAATTGCCAGATAGAATTGTTGAAAATTTAAGTGAAATTGAAGACAGGATAGAAAAACGGGATTTAACTGAGATAAGACAGAAAGCGGTAATAGAACAAGAAAAATCTCAGACATACAACAAAAATTATGTGGACAAGAAAAGGTGTAGGCCTACGTCCTATGAAACAGGAGACTATGTAATGATAAAAAATTTTGACTCACACCCCGGTGCATCTAAGAAATTGATCCCAAAATTTAGGGGACCATATCGGGTTGCTAAAGTTTTACGAAATGACAGATATCTGCTCGAAGATGTAGACAATTTTCAACAGTCTCGATTACCATATCAAGGGGTGTGGGCGGTTGGCAACATGAAACCTTGGTTATATGAAAAAAAAAAATGTAAAACAAAACAGAGATCAGGTGATCTCAAAGGTCAGGATGGCCGAATTGTAGTAGTGAGCACATAATGTTAAGGTATCGCATGTTACCATTGTAGTAGTAAGAGCATAATGTAAAGGTATTGCATGTTACCATGTCACAATGATGTATGTATAAGTGTATGGCGAGGAGAAGTAGAAGAACAGAATAAATAAAGATTCATTCTGAATATACGATTCGAAGTAGCCAGACGTGTTTTGTGTTTTCTTTGCTTGAATATATATTCTTTGCTCAATTAAATCTCTTGCTAAAATAGTTATCTGCTCTGCTCACGAAAGTCGCAACTCAAAGAATTTACTGCGCAATTGTAAAAATCTTTCAATTCATTTAGTGTGATAGAAAAATTTATCTATGGATGTGGATGGACTTAACTTATAAAATGTAAACTTTTCTTAACTAACGTAAGTAATAGCAAGTTATACACGTAGGTACATAGACGTGGTACCTACGTGGATGGGTCTTAATTTTTTTTTTTTGAACTGGGTAGGTCCTACTGTTTTGTGATGTGCTCTTTCCTCTATAGAACTGAGGTATATGCAGTATGCTTACCGATCCAAAGTAGTTAGACTGTTGATGTGGAATATTGTTGCTCCATTGGCAGCTGGTGTAGGTTAATGGTTTTCAATTCCGTTACTCTGCCCAACTTCTTCCACAGACTTGTCTTGCTCATAGCAAAGCCTTTTCATCTTCTTCCTTCTAGCGTTATAACGAGCATCGTGATCTCGAAGGGATCTTTGATCTTCTTCTTACTTTTTTATCGTGAAAGGATCACAGCTCACGCATTTAATTGCTTCACATTAGTTAGTTATTCGCCTTGGGGAACGTATACCTACCTATGCTCTCAGAACCTTTTTCATTGGGAAACTAAAAATGAAAAAGGTTTCAGGATTACCAGATCACTCCAGAGTTTTGGATTCGTAGGGCAAGAAACGTAGGTACGTTTGATATTGTGGTTTTCTTCTTAATCAATTTAAAAAAAAATTGGACTTCAGCGTGAATATTTATAAAGCTATTCTAACGATATGATATTTGAAAATCAGGCTTGGTTTGAATAACATCCTAGCTTGTGAACTTATTATCGCCGTCAAAAATTCAGCTTACCTTACCTGATCGTTTCCCTTTCAACTTCATATTGTTTTCAAGCATTTGAAAATATTCTTAGACGTCGATGATGCGACAACGTTTAGATATCGTCCTGCTGACAGGACGATAAACAATCAAATTGCATTGTTGACTTCTGAATGGGGCAAAACACTCTTCTAATGGTATCTATACCTAGGTAGGTAGGTAGTAGTGGTTTCAATCTTACCGGACAGTGAGTAGAGCAGCATCATTAACCATAAACGTTTTATAAAGACGCACTTTGGAAAGTGTGAGAAACCATTAGCTCTTTTTCAAAGGTCAAAAACACCAAATAAAAAATTAGTCCATAAATTCATTCAAAACATAAAAACCAGTAGGTACCAAAAATAACTTCTTCGTATGAGAAAATTGCTTTCAATGAAAAACATGAAATTGCAGGGAGACATCAAACGTCAAAATACTGACGTAAGCCTAAAAGACATTTCTTACATTTGCAAATTTCTTGGTCTTCTTGACGTAATAGTTAGCATATCTGCTTATACGGTAGGTGTATCTAGTAGGTATAAGTTCCGAAAAATAGAAACATTCAAAGTTTTTCAATGGTATAGGTAGGTAAATACATAGGTTTAGGTTCCTATCTACCTATAACCTTTCACGAGTAATTGGCACTTGGCAGGTCTTCCAAGAGCAATTGCCTACACTGAAATGAATACCGCTCTCTCATTTAGAAGTTCAGAATCGACAAAAATTGGTAGGTAATACCTACCTAGTACCTACCCATGGATTGCATTCGGGCACGAGGTTCCAGTATCTTTTTTTTATTTTGTCTACAAACTTTCCAAAAAAAATTTAGACTAGAAAAGTCAACAAGATTTCGGTATTTTCCTATAAAAATTATCTTCAGACTTACCTTATTTTGCCCACGATAGGTACCTACAACTTTTTATAGTTTACCCAAAGACTTTCTGGTTCCATGAGGAGATATGTACCTACCTATTTACCTTTGGTCCTATACCTACCTATTTTTTGGGAAATTGTGTAACCCAGTGATATCTACAGACAGATTAAATATTTTGTTACTGGCTTAGTTTTACAGAATGTAGGTAGGTACCTATTAAATCTACTGTGGGACTCTCCTCAGCTTCTGATAACACTTCCCAAAATCTTGAGAAATGTCTGCCCTGAGATTTTGCTAAAAAAAAAAGTAAACCCAATACCTACCTATAGGTATATCTATCAGACTTTGGATTTTCCTCAAGAACTTTAAAATGCCGACGGCAAATTTTTAAAGTTCCAGTAGGTAGGTAGGTAGTAGTAGGTACAAAGGTACCTATTCTGAAGTTAAAAATCTTCCTATAGCGACAACTCTATAGGAATCGTTTTACCGACGGCCGAAGGCGCCGGCGACGGCTGCGACCACTACAAATTTTTTTTAATGAAAATTTTTTGTTGAACTTTTAAAAATAAGCAGGTAGAGGTAGGTGGAATTTTTGGAAAATTCAAATCTAACTCTTTTCTTTCGTTACCTACGTAAGTACCGATGCTCATTGCTCATCCATTATCTATCAGCTTACAGCGTTAGACGCTGAAATAAATAAACAGCGTTCAGCGTTAGATTTTTTTTGTTTTTACTTTATTTCTATTTTTTTTTGTGTTTTGTTCTTTTTGTCACTACAAACAGTCTTTACCTATACCTACATTGAAAATACCTCTTGAAATACGGAAAGATTTTTGGGAAAAATATTTTACTTTTGAATTTAAGCCCTCAGTCCATTTGCAACGTTCTGTTAAGTAAATCAGATTTACTTTGGAGTGCTTTTTATAGAATATCTACAATTTCCTTAAGGAAAGCAGGCCAAAGGTATGGCTTTGCAGTACTTAAGCATTTTCAAACACAAACATTGAACAATTTTATTTATATAATTAAACAATCCCATTCTGCTTTTAAAAGTATCTAACATAGAAAGACTTATATTTTGCTATCGCTATTCGCTACCTTTTCTACTGTTAAAAGAAGCCCACTTACCTTAGAAATCACTTTTGTTAAGAATAAGAAACAGATTCGCCAAACAGTAAAAACAACAATTCGTCTGCTTTTAATTACCTACATGGCAGGCCGCAGGGGAATTGTTTTTATAACTCACATCTCACACTCTTACTCATACCCTGTTACACACCTACGTTATGTATAGACAAAGTAAATACCAATCAATCCACCCTGATTTCATTAAGTGCATCTTAGAAAAAACACCTTTAGATACGCCCTTTTACTCAATACCAGTTTCTTGACTCCTCCTTGTTTTGCAAGTTTTCTCTTTCGTATTCATTCTCCCCTTAAACGTAGTTCTGGTTCAGGAGAGAGTGAGTGAGATACGGCTACGTACTTTGTTCTTGTTTTCTCTAGAGAGCACCACCGTAGTTGAGTGCAGATTCAATAAATTTACTTAACAGAACGTTGGC
Source organism: Melanostoma mellinum (assembly GCA_914767635.1). Taxonomy (NCBI): domain Eukaryota; kingdom Metazoa; phylum Arthropoda; class Insecta; order Diptera; family Syrphidae; genus Melanostoma; species Melanostoma mellinum. The sequence goes on along the minus strand of OU612059.1, from coordinate 228,295,901 downwards.
TTTAAAAAGTAGCTTTTTTACATTTAAATGACCAAATTTTTTTTAAATTACAGCAAATTTATTGAAATCGAGTCAGTATTTCAACAAAATTTGTGAGAATTCTTTCAAAAATCGCTCTTGTTTGAGAAATGCTCTTTAAATTTACTTAACAGAACGTTGCATACATTCTACTGCACAACCGTCGGCGTCTTCCTTGGGTAGTAGGTAAGGTATGAAAGATTGTCTATAAGTACCTTCTTCTAATTAGTTGATACCTACCTTCCTAGCTCTTGTTGGCTCTTGACTCCAGCCGGAAGGAGTTTCAATAGGTACAGTAAGAAAGATTGGTACGGAGACTGAGGCTATCGCCAGCCAAGTAGGTTAGGTAGGTTGGTAGGTAAGGAGTGATCATAGGTGGCTACCTAATGATGTAAAAGAGATGGACGTTACTATGAGTAAAATACCTGTACTCTGCTGTAAAGTAGGTAACGCTTAGGTGGAAACGCAAAAAAAACACACAAAATAAATACCTATACCAAGGTGGTGCCCGTGGCATAACGGTTACCTATCACCCTTCGCGAAAAATCATCAAGTTCTCTGCAAAGAAAATAGGTAGGTATGCCAATACCTACACACAACATATTGTCAAAAGCTTTCTAACAGCTAAGCTAGTAATTGCCATAAGATATCTAATCAGGTCCTTGAATTGCATTAGGCCCTAAAGGTTTTGATAGCTTTGATGAACAACCTAGGTATAACTTATTTATTTTTTATTTTTAAATGCAAAACTGTATTTCTGACTCCTACCTACCAGTAAGATATTTGCGAAGTTCATATAGGTAAAGGTAGGTTTACTTCATACCTACCTACCCAGCCTTTAAAGCTGAGAGTTCGTATGATTAGTCTTAAACTTTGTCATCACTTTCTCAAATAATCTATCTAGATATAGGTTGGTGTTCTGTTACAATACTTTACATACCTAGGCCTAGGGGAGAGTGGGGCAAGAAGGACCACTTAAGCTTTAGACACTCATAAATTTTTTTCTAGTCCTAAAAGGGAACCAAATATTTTTTTAAATAATACTTCAACCTTTGAAGTTCATCATAGTAAACAATCAGAATAGTTGAACAGAGACATACACAACTGTACAAACTTATCTTGATCAATGATTTCTTTTAATAATTGTATCAAAAACAAGTGCTATAGAGGGAAGTGAACGAAACAACGGGCTTATTAGAAACTTGAGCTCTGGCTTTTGACGTCGGTTCTAGGTTGCGCAAAACGATTTTTGGCTTTCTTTTTTGGGAATTGAAAAACTAGTCTCTGCCAGCGATCTTTGTTTCGTGGTCGAAGAGATGGGGTATTTTATTCATTTCGGCTAGCTAATAAGCAAGAGCTTGAACATCGCGAGCCGTCATTCCGAAGAATCTTTTTTCAAAGTCTAGCAAATGTCCAATTAATTTGTTGTGAACCATCCAATTTTGTTTTTCATTGGTGTCCTACCTTATTTTCCGAATGATTGTGGGTTTTTAGATCTTGAAAGTCTTGCTATTCATGAGATAACCCATCTCTTTCCTTTTGATTGCGTTGACAGCTTTCTTCAAATCCTCCTACCTAGTCGTTTTTCGAAAGTATGGTCGAACCATCTGCAAATGTTTAATTACAACTGAAGTAACAAAATCGGTACATAAAATAAGTTGTGAAAAAGAGTAGGTACCTACCTATAAGATGGAGTTAGGAACCATGGTAAAAATCGGTTTGGTTCTTTTTCCCCGAGGTCCCCTTTGCCTTACTCTCTCCTACCTATAAGAGTACCTACATAGATAGAATCAAAGGCTTATGAATCCTATTAGTTGGGCACCGGGAATTTGCTAAGTATTTATTTTAAACATGCCTGGATGTGCCTTTGCCGAAAGAAAGTCTAGCCCCATATCAACTTACCTACACAGGTACGTAGGTAGGTACCTACCTACGTATCTACCCAACAAAATAGATAAAGATAGGTTTCTTCCTACCTGTCAATTGTGGGAACCTTTTTCCTGTAATAGGAACTGAAGGTGGTAGATACGTGATACGTGTTACATCGAACACGTCCGTTTCCTGTGTCGGATACCTATAATTGTTTGGTGCCTAATTACCTAATTACTTACCTGTAGTTAGGTAAAAACCTGTAGCTACGGACTTCTATCAAAAGCTGGAAATTAAATCTACACAGGTAGATACCTAGGTTATCTACATATACCTACCTACCTTCTATTTTTACCCATATCCTAGGTATACCTACCTAATACCTACTCGTATGTAGAACTCTTTCTATTAAATTACCTACATTTATTATTTATTAATGAAAGAGCTAGAAAATAAGTACATACATACATACTTATAACTTCCGTTATAAGATTGAAAACAAGTATTGGTATGCTATAGTTCCGAACCCGAATACCAATACCGAATCATCGTCGTCAGCGAAAAAAATGTTTGATACCAATGTAGGTATACCTACCTACATATCTACGTGGAAATGTGACTTGAATTACAACAAGAACTAGCAACTAGGTAGGTATACTGAGGGAGGCCAAGAGCCAAAACTAGATACACATCCATATGCACACCTTCATTCTTTTTATATATAGGTACCTTACCTACACCTACCTACTGTAAAAGCAGAGATACAGAATTACCTACGAACTGGAGAAATTTCCAATTCTTCTTTGATCTATCTTCACTCTCTCACTCTCTGTTGGCTTGGTTTGGTATACTACTTCTATGAGCTACGAGCTACGACTACGATAGGTACGACTACGGCTACTGGAAAACTGTATTGGTGTTTGCTTAAACAATACTTTTTATTTTTTAAATAGGTACCTATTAGTTTTATTGATGAGCTGCGCATGATAAGCAATAAACAAAGGGTAAAGCTAGTAGGAAATTTGATTCTGAGAACTTATAATAGGTAGATAAGGTACCTATACAGTATACACATCTGCTCTGAATTGCTATTAGAACATTATGAGCATCCTAGCAACTTACAGGCTGCAAGCTGCAACCAAAGTCATACTAGGTATACCTACCTACATACATAAGCAGAGCATAAGCAATTTTCTGTTATTTTCCGTTGAGAAAGCTTTTGCTAATGCTTAAAGAGTACCTTTCTTCTTACTTTTAAAAGTAAATTTTTTATAATTTGATAATTATAAAATTATTATTTATTATTATATTATTATTATTTTTTTTATAATTCAAAATAAACAACAGTTTTTGTTATATTTGATTTTTTTTTATCCTGTGACCCCCTCCGGAAAAAAATTCTAGATCCGCGCCTGAGGTGAGGAATGAAGCGAACCTAAAAGTTTTTGCTGATTTCGAACGCCTTAGATATTCAGAAAACACCTCTTATGGCAGTGTCATTACTTTCGGAAGAACTGCCAACTGTTCGCGATACCCATTGATAAACCTCGAACACCCCACGTACCAGTCAGATATGTTCACCATTTCCCCACGGGGCACAAGAATTATAATTGGAAGGTAGGTAAATAGGTAGGTATATGACAACATACCCAATACCTTGGTACTTCGAGCTATAAAATCAAAAGCTCCTAAACAGAAAACAAATGGAAAAATAACTAATAGTTTGTTTGTGGAGTCCTGAAAAGTGTAAGACAGCTTTCAAATGCGATATGCGACACCAAATCCAGTTCAGTTAAAAAAATTAATTTATTTAAAGCATAAAAAGAAAAAGACCGAGTGCACAAAAAGCAAGAGAACGTAACGATGCCAAGAAAGCAAAAATTCGTTCGTCTGCAGGCATAAATCTCTTCTCTAACTCTCATATCTAATCTCAGTTGACGTTACCGAGTCAAATCATGGATAAATCAAATAATCAATGAATCTGGATCCTATAAAAAAGTCGCTTTCCTTAACTTTAAGATATATGCATTTGCAAACCCACTCTCTTTCACCATCTCACCCTAAGTTTTGAGGTTGGCCTATTCAGACACATACCTAGGTAGGTACCTACCTTCAACTACTAGGCGATTGTTAGTTAACTTTGTTTTATGTCTCGAATTCTCGATAGATCCGTCAACATCTAAAGTAGACGTTAATAAATATCCGCCTAAAACATTGCCGTCGCAACTTCTTTTGTATGTACCTACCTGGTCTACGACCCCAAATGTTTGCCCCCAAATGTTTACCTTCGCTTACCTACCAACGGTGAAACAAAATTCAAAATCTTTAAAATAAACATAAAAAAATTCAATGCCATACCCCACCCCTTAAGTCATGAAAAGCAAAGCAATAAGGTCAATGCTTTACTCCGGATGAATTGTGGGAACGTCCAGTTTCAAAGTGGAATGAAACGTTGAAATTCAATTCACATTAGGTCATTTCATTGGCTGTCACATATCCAATCGTTAAAAGAACTTAACGAAAACCCCAGCCCCAGCGAATGAAGGAGGAGTTAGAGCGTTTGCGTAGGTATATAACGGATGTGAAAACAAATGTGTAATATCGTTTCTCTCTTCCTTTGGTGTTTTTCGTAATATTTTTTTGTAGGTATAAGTTTACGTTTTACTGAGCAAAGTATACAGGCCGGAACATCTTGAAGGCTTGGAACATTCATTTCATTGATTTTTTTCATTTGATTTGTTGGCAGAAAAAATTTAAGTTTGATAGCAATAGCAACACAATGACAAAGAGAATTATGAATCAACGAGAAATACGAATCACTGTGGTGTGAAAAAACAAAAAGAGAAAGCTTAGAATGGTTTTGTTGAAATATGTGCACTCGATGGGTATAGATAGTCCTATGGCGTATAGATACAAAATTAGGGTTGATTGAGAACAAAGCAATCGCTGGGCAATTAGAATAGGTATTTTGATTTGTTGGAATTAAGATTTTTTTTACACATACAAACCCACGATTCCATTGTATGTATCCAAATTGCCTCACGTTTCTTCTTCTCATTCTACTTTGCTTCACGTCTTTTTAGTGGTGTATAAAAATTCAATTCTGGTTGTTCCGCTTTGCTTTGAATGGTTTGGCGTTGGGGTGATGTAATCGTATCTACACGCAACCTACAATACAACAATAAAATGAGTAATAAAAAAGTTATGAGCGGTGCACGTCATTCATCTGCTCAGCAATAGATGGTGCTAGTGATGTTTTTTTGAATATCAATTCATTTAACATTAAAGTTAATGGTCTACCTTCTCTACCTAGCGGTTTAAATTTGTGTAGGTATTTCACTTATTTGATTTTGCTTTGACGAAGCTCGAAGAAGTCATTTGGTAAGGAATTGAAATTCTTTCTTTCTAAAAAATTGCGAATGGAGCACAATTTTGCTATCAAAGGGCGTATCTAAGGTATTTTAGAGGAATAGGTACCTACCTAAAACCTACCCACCTTATTACCTACCTAGGTATACCTATCTAATAGAGAGATATCGGCTAGCTGTTGCTGATGCCTTAAAAATGTTCTATAGATATGGATAAGCAAACCATGCTTATTGCTTACACAATGGCAACTGTTTCCGTCTTTCAAATTTTGATCTATAAACGTTAATGGCTTGGTGTTGATCAATATCGGGACCTTAGAGCCTCTTTTAAAAGGTTCAAGTGATTCTACAAAGCATTTTCACATGCAACTGCGGATAATTCTTATGTGATTGTCTTTATTTTGGCCTCAGAAGATCGTATAGGGTCAAATGTCAGGTGCGGTTTGGGCCTAAGCGCTAACCAACATTTTCTAAGTAATTTTTTTGTTCAGTTTTACCCCTTAAATCGGCTGAGGTCCTCTTCCAGTTGATCGTGGGGAAGGAGTCTTCTTCTTCCAACTTTCTTGTTGGTATAGGCATACCATAGGTAGGCGCTTACCATTAAAATACGGTAATACACTGTACCTACCTAGAATTAAAGTCTAGCTGCGCTAATTCTGTCAGGGCCAACAAGGACAGATTATATACTAACTTTTTTTTTTCGTTTTATTTCAAACTAGCTGACCCGTTTCCATGTTTCCATTACAGTGGAAAAATGGGGATAAAATATAGTCTATGTTACTCAGGGCTCAATGACAAAGGCAATGATGCACTCTAACGGTGAAAGAATGTGCTTTGTGCTTTCCAAGTTCCTAGTAATGTTTCCGTTCCTGTTTCTGTAATTAAGGAAATATGGACAAGAAATACAGTACCTACGTTCTCGATTAACGTAACTAATTAAAACGAGGGAAGTTGCTATGACCGAGGTTGATGCACTAATCGAGGTTATTAAACAATAACCTACACATATGTTTAATGCGCAATTCTTCCTTTGTTGGCCTTTTGGTAATGAGCTGACGTTTCTATAAGGATAAGGATAAGGGTAAAAATGTGAATCCAATGAATATTTTTCGATCAACTGGCTGATTTGACAAGAAGGAAACTACCAGGGATAATAGTTTGTGTAAATTTTTTCAGGAGGGGAAGTCAAAAAACGAGAAGATACACTTTTTTGGAAGCCTGGTTATCCAGCGGGTGAGTACAGAAATAGACATAGGTAATGTGACATCACCATAGCTCTGTATGTTGGTATATGTACAAATGAAGTTAAGATTATCCGCCTGATAGCACCTAGCACTTCAATCTAAGTATTGGTATGACCGCGTCACATAATTCCACGTAAAAAAGGTTATTAGAGCTAAACGTTCTAAGTACAACCAAAAGCAATAAGTTGGGTTAAGTTCTTATGTACAATTTCTGTAGGTATATAGCGACATCTGGTGGGATTTCCGTAAACAGGCAACAGCAAAAGAATCCAGCAAAAAAATATCAATGTCAATAAATAGTTCAACGTCTCCATTTAGAACAGTGTTTCCCAAAGTGGTCCAGGTGGACCCCCAGGGGTCCACGGGAGACTTGCTGGGGGTCTACGTAGGCGTGAACAAAAAATGGGGGTCCATAAGATGTTAATGGGGGTCCACGAAAATTTATCTGCTTTTGATAGTAAAGAGCAAAAATGTAAGCATAGTTTTAATAAGGGCCTGCTGCCTACATTGTTTTAATTACCTAACTAATGAGATAATATTTCAATAAGGCAAGCGACTGTTACTTGTCCAAGCTTGCGTATTCGATATTACTTACAATTTCGTGTACAGACTTGCAAAGCGCTATCCGCTCGACAATGCTTGATGCTTGTTCAGACATGAACTTGATCACCACTATAAATACTTGATGCCAAAGGCGAACTCATTCATTTGTTTCCGGAATTTCGAAAAAAAGGTGTGAGAAAATTTATATCATCAGTGTTTGCTAAAGAAAAGTATATATCCTTTTCTTTATACTATAGTAGTTAAGTATATTTTTTACGTGTACTAATCGTTTGATCACAACTGCTCGTATAGAAAGGTAACTTAGTAACTTACAGATATTTTGATTGTACTCTTTCGATTTGAAAACAAACACAGCACTTTTTATTCAATTGATTTTTTCACGAGAGAAGCACTGCCTCTCTAAAAATGCCGAATAAGCAATATTTCAGAGCAATTTTGTAATTTTTCTTGCAAATAACTACTAATTTTATAAAACCGTAATTTCACAATCATTTTAAATTGATTTTGAAATAACTATTTTATCAAAAATATTCCTTTTCGGAAGAGCGGGGCTGGAGCTTCGATGCCAGTTTGTCACGTTTTAACAATGAAGTAACAAACAAAAAATACGCAAATACACGGAGCGCGTGAACTCTTTGATTTGATGAAATGTTAGTTATCGTTTTTATGGACAATTTTGGGATTTCGACTTTTATTTTTTCCTACACAAATATGATCAGTATTCGATACTGAGTACATCAATTTGTCTTAGTGGTTTATTAGTTGGTTCCTTTACAAGCCGTAATTCTATTTCCGCGTGCTGACAAAGGCTGCGGTGTGATACCTATAATAATAGAATGTATTGATGAGGATAACCATACCTACAGTCAACATTTAAGTGCCCTGCATGCTGACTTCAAAACCAGGTTTGAGGATATGCTGACAATGGATATAGGTACCACCATGGATCACAAATCCATTTGATGAAACGGAGCTGCTCGAGCTAAGCACCAATGAGGAGCTGAAGAAATTTAGAAAAGTATACCAAACATTGTGGCTGCAAGCAGAAATACCCGAAAAATGTCCTGGACTGTGGGATATCGCAAGGAAATTTTGAATAGCTTTTCCCTCGTCATACCTTGCGAAAGGAGTTTTAGTGCCGTTGAAAACCTCTTAACAAAAAAAAAAAAGCAAATTAAACATCACAGAGCGGGGGATTTGCGGTTATTGCTCACAAAAATAAAGCCAAACATTGATCGTTTGCTGACACTCCATCAAATGACCTGAACCTATATTACCTCATTAATTTTTTTTTGTAATTCTATTCTTTTAATAAATTAAGTGTTATAAAATATACCATTTTTCGTTTTTATTTTACCTATCGGAATAAAGGGACAGATTTTAGAAGCGATACAATTTTTATTTTTTGGTGACTTTAAGAATGTGGTAGAAATGTAGCAGCAGGGGGTCCACCGAAACCAGTAAAATTTTAAATGTGGTCCACGAGAAAAATAAGTTTGGGAACCACTAATTTAGAAGAACATCAGCTTTATCGTAAGAATGCCTAAACTGCAAATAGAGCATGTCCTTTAACTAAATAATTTCAGCGAACCATTGCACAACACTTAGGTACAGATTATCGTGAATCGTCCTCATCATAGGATGGATGTCTGTTAAGAGTCAAAGGTTCTGACTTTGATGAAAATCTTTATCTCGTTTTAGCTTTTAGGGTAGGTAGGTAATGCTTCTGGGTATCGTCCATTTATTCTCAATCAAACTTGAGGTATTGGATGCATTCACATTCTCTTTAAGACAGAAATCCACGGTCACACAGTAAGCGATACTAACGTCGTCTTTGTCATCCTCGCATACAGCCGTCTTCTTCTTCTTTAATTTATTTTGACATTTAAGAGCAGCTGCAGAAGTACTTAAGCCAGTAAAAGACCAAGTTGCTAATTGTAGATCCTTGGATAAAACACGTCCAATTTACAAACAAAAGTGAGAAAAAAAACTTTTAACTCGCAATGAAACACAATTTCTTTTTTAAATAATTAATTTTAAGTAAAAAGAATCGTTACTACAATATTTTAATATCCCACAGCAAAAGAGCTAAATTTGCTCTTGAAATTTCTCTACGATCTAACAAGGACCTCATAGTCATGGATTCGAACTTCTTGTCCTCCAAATGGAATGTACAAGCAACCGTGCGATGGATGAATCTTGCCAGGTGTCAGACTGCCGCAATGATGTCCACGTCCAATATACAATGGCTCTCCTTCCGATGTACGTCCACAAATAACAGCACCTGGTGGCACACTTCCACCTGATCCGTGCATCCAACCGTATCCATAACCAGACAAGAGTTCATAATCATGTTTGACATGTTCTGAACCACCCCATGCCACATAGGCGCATCCCTTGCTTGGGATTACTTTGGCGGGTAGCAAATCTCCCTCGTGGTATGCACGTCCAACATAGATGGCATCACCATCGGCGTCATGACCAGCATGGACGGTTCCGGGAGCGACATAGTTACCAGAAGCAGAGATCCATGTTTCTGGTTGCACAAGCACTTCGTAATGATCCAGTCTGTGTTCACGGCCACCATAGGGAATGTAGAGGCAGCCATGGGATGGATGCACCTTGCCTGGAGTTAGACTGCCTTCAAAATGACCACGGCCAATGTAAAGTGGTTCGCCGGAAGTTGTTGGGCCGACAGAAATGGCATGTGGGGGTACTGATCCGCAGCTCGATGGAATCCAAACGTAATGGCTTCCTGTGAGAATTTCCAAATCGTGCTTATTGATTTCCTCTCCGCCCCAAGCCACATAAGCTTGACGCTTGCCAGGGACCACCTTGGCTGGAAGAAGATCGCCGTTGTGGTAGGCGCGTCCTACGTAGATGGCATCACCATCAGAATCGTGACCAGCGTGGACGGCCATGGGGGGTAGATCAGCGTAGATATTTGTGGGCACCCAAGTGTGATCTAGAATGAGATTATGATACAAATTAGAGGACAATGTCAAAAGTGAGAAATGTTAGAAAGAAATGATGATATACCGTCGCGTTAGTGAAACTTGGTTGTGATACGCATGCGTTTTCAGATTTTTTTTCTGTATGCATTGTAAAGCAATATAAAGACCCCACTGCTGACTTGAACCTTTTATTTATCCCATAGTCTGTCGTTAATAAGCTTTCACGTCTCTTCCTATGACACATTCTTTTGTTGAGAGTTGATGTCACGTTACATTATCTACTAAATTATGTTTGAATAAAAGACAGAGATTCTGATAAGATGCATTGATCTCCAATGTTTGAACTCAAAAACGTCAGGCGCAATCGAAGCTAAAGCGTGATTGTGTTTCGGGAATGAGTGTTTCTGTTTTGCTGCGGACATATTATCCATGTGATGAGTTTAACGAATTCTGCAAAGTGTAGCGACCTCAACATTGTTTGTTTTGTTTTAAACAAAATTATTTTTACATTCAACAATGGTCTGTGTCACTATTGCTCTCTGGAAGCTGTTTGCTCACAATCACAAGCATCCAGGGCATAAAAGAAGTAGATCTATAGTCATAAGCTTAAGCCTCGAAGGGTGAAATAACAGCATGTCATGTTTTATATTAAAATGCAAACTTCGCCGGAAAGGAATCAATAAATTAATTCAATTTTATTTTTATCTAATCAACAGCAATTGTATAAATGTTTGTTTATTTATCAACGCCGATAAGTCATAAGCTGGTGTATCTAAGCGTGAAATTAAAAGACTAGAACACTCCAGTCTATCAGTTTGACCTTAAGAATGTCTCTTTTAAGGAATAAAAGACTTGGAGAAGTGCGGTGCAATCACCAACTAACCATTGAAATTCAACTTATCATTTCGAAGAAAAAGTTTATGTGAGGCGTTTGCTATAGAATTTTGTTGAAAAGTGATCAATTAATTAATAAAATTTCGTTATCACGAAAGAACATTTGAAGCCTTTTTTCGATAAAGTTGTTGTTTGACAGCGAAGTGAATTAAAATTTATCTTTACAGATAAAAGTATTCCTCTGAAGTGTTGTATACTATTTGCTCGAACGGCTGTACTTCAGATTCTTAGGCATGATAATATTTGCTGTGTCTGCTCAACAAAATGTCATACCTATTCTTAATATCCAGCTTAAATTTTTTGCTAGTTGTAAGGTCATGCATTTACGATAAGACATTGAACAATCGATCATCTCAAGTATCACGATCAAGAAGTACTGAGCAAAGGAAGTTTTTAGCAAAATCTAGATTTTACTGTCGTACTTTAAATTTTAAGACTATAAGCCATTCTTGAGAATGTTTGAGCTTTTCTATCTGCAGTATAAAATAGATCAACTCCCCTTCCCAAAACACGCGGATGACTCGAATACCAAACGATAGACCATTAAACACTAAGGGCCAGTTGCTCAAATTGAATCATAAATTTAAGTTCTACATAAAGTTCTATTTTAGTATGGGGATTTTATGTAGAACTTAAGAATTCCGGAACGTCCCATACAAAAATGAAAACTTTATGTAGAACTTAAATTTATGATTCGATTGAGCAACTGGCCCTAAGCTAAGCAATAAAATTCTTTAAGTTGAAAACGATAATGAAACTCGAAGACGATAGTTTTATCACATCACAGAGCATTTTTGGGTGAACGAACTGTCATCAAAGAGATTTCTATTAATAATTGATTGAGTACGATTACGAAGTGAAGTTACTTGCATTTTGTAATAATATTGGAATATTGAGTTTGTGCTACTTCTACTCCCCTACCAGTGGGAAGGTAAATGGATAGTTGAACATATTACGATAGAACAATTAGCCATGATCGCGTACTGTGAACTATCAAGCATATTTTCTAAATTCACCTAAAGTAAGTCAAACTCTGTTCCCGCACAGCGATTTTCCGCACACGTGGAAGTAAAAAATGTCCCCACTCTGCGAATTTCTGACGCAAAAATGTCTGTATACAAAGATTGTGGAGATTGCGTGCGTAGTGAAACAAAAACCACAACTGTCAAACACGGAATACAAGCGTGGCTGTGAACTTCTTGTAAAAGTTGATTCCTTACTTTGTGAGCAGTTTGTCAGTTTCTGAGAGATTTTTACTTTGTCTGCAAAGATGACAGACAGTGAACTTCTGTGAATAAAGTAAAGACACAAAGGAAGTGTTTGGGGTATTCAAAAAGCTCCTCACTGTTTTTGTATGGCTTCTGAAGGGCTTTACATTCTTGCTTTAGAAGTTAGAAAGCCTGGGAGGAAATAGAAGTCTCTCAAGAAATTTAAAAAAACAGAATCTTTTGGTGTGTATTTTATTTTGAAGCTGTGTTCTTTTCTTTTGGACGTTTCTTTCAAAATACTTTGCATTTTATTTCTGCTGAAGAAGGCGTAAATGACTCTAAAAATATCATACGTCGAGAAAGCCCCAAATGGAGCTTGTTTTCGGCCTTCTATTTACCTTATGAGGAGGTCAATGAACTGATAGTTATATATAAAGGGTCCGCCATCTAACGTATTTTTTTTCAACTGGTGCTTATTTCGTGAATGGTAACACTTAGCTCATGTCGGATTTGACAGATAATTAGTTTTATCCTTCCGCTGAACGAATATGGTTGTGAATACGCTTGAACAACGCAGGGAAATACTGCAAGATTACTTTGAAAAACCGATGACGATTTTGCCAAAAAAATCATCTTTTCAGATGAAGTTCATTTTGGTATTGGCGGTATGTAAACAAGCTAAATTGTCGCACAGAAACCCGCATGCATTGAAAAACCGATACACCCAAAACGAGTCACTGTTTGGTGCGGATTTGGTCCAGAGACATTCTTTGAAAATGAGCAAGGAGTGGCCGTTAAAGACAATGCCGATAGTTATCGGGCCATGTTGACGAATTTTTGTTACAAAAATTGAAGAGGAGGATATTGGCAACGTTTGGTTTCAACGGGACGGCCGACGCTACGTGCCACACAGCCGAAGCTACACTCGATGTTTTGCGCCTGGTTTTTGAAAAAAAGTTAGTTGGCGGAACCTTTATAAAAGGTGTTGCCTCCTCCCTAACCTTACCCAAGAAAACAAGCCATGTCATAACAAGTCTTAATTCTTAATTAAGAGTTTTGAGCCGTAATTATGGAAAGCTTTGTGGAGATAGACGTTATAAACTTTTATATCGCAGAAATTTGATATTTGGGGTCGAAACTTAGATCTGGCGAAATCTGTGAAAAATTATTTTCCCAGACCTAACTATCTACTTTTTGCTTTGATTTCGTTTTAATTAAAGAAGTGAATCAGCCTCTATTTTATAAGGCTAGCAGTGGTGTAGTGGTGGTACCCGTGGTGTGATGGATAGCATAGCCTGTTAATCCAGAGGTTCGAGTTCGAATCCCAACAGAGGCAAAAATGTTTTTTCCACGGGTATCGCCTTTCGCGAGGAATTGGCAAATCCTCCGTTAGTATTAATTGCCATGAAAAGCGCTTTCTCGATTAGCCGTTCGGAACCGGCAGAAAATTGTAGGTCCCTTCCATACCCTTTACAAGGTATGGTTGTGAGAAATGCGCTAGGCCCAGGGGCTCCTCGCTCTGTTGCGTCACCCTATTTATTTATTTAGTGGTGTAGTATAGTAGAGTGTTTAGTCCAAGAAATAGTGTTTAGTCGATAGGTTAGACGAATGGGCTGGAGTCCCCTCCTTTAAGTCTCCCAGTTTCTTCTTAACATGCCACCCTTGAGGGTATTAGTAGAATTACAACCGCCTTATTCCAATCTACTGTTTCACAAAAAGTAGTACAAAGGACCCACAATTGGTTTGAGATGCTCCAGCTCAAAATTGGCCATCCGTTTTTACTTTTAAGAAAAGCCATTAGGTATACCTCTAAGTATTAAATTTTTGCACTTGAGCTTAGTGGCCTGAAGTTTCCATTCTGTTATACTTGCTTTACACTAGATTGAGTGCGAAATTACGCTCGTTCACCTAGGTGGCAAGGTCAGCCCGAGCAAAGTCTATTTAACCAAGTAGCTACTAATTTCAATAAGGAGGCACTTTGTCTTATTAATGCCACTGCTACATAAGCAATTTTAAGGAAAAAGATGTATGATAAAGGAAAGTTGCCAAAAATTAAAATAATCGTTGCTGTTTTAGCAACTGAAGAATAGTTTTCAATTGTCATTATATAAATCTATGGGGAAACACTTATACGCATACTTATAGAGCAGGTATGCCTGAAGAATATCCAGGCAAAATTATATCATATTCCGCCAAGTCAACTCAATGATTTAAATCAAAGTTCAAAACTGCTTACGATATCAACCTTCACAGAAGTCACATTATTTTTATCTTTTTTTTTATGTGACAGGCTGCATACAGCAGCTCAAACTGAAAACATTAATTTTTCTAGTCGCTCAAACTCGATTCGTTTAACTTGCTCGTAACTCGTGTGTGTTTTTGAAATCACGAGAAGTAAACACAGCGAACAAATATTTGTCTTCGAATCAAATTTCAAAAAACGTGCTAACGCTCACAGATAACAAGGGTGGATGAACCATGTCACATTGTCTCAAAAGACATCTCGAAATTTCGATTTAAGGAATTTTTTAAATCTAACACGAAGTTTCGTTTAACGAAAATTCACTTAATAAAAAAACCAATCTCCCTACTTACCCATAGTTATTTTTTTTTTTAATTAATTAATAACCGTAAGAAGGCACTAATATAAAAAACGAACTGGAACCGTTTCTTTGTCAAAGAAGGACAAGACTAAACTAACTGCCATATTCACAGTTCGTTTTTATTAACGCGAGAAATGATAACCATTGTGACGGTTGTTTTTCATTGTTCATGCTCAGTGTGACAAATAAATTTTTGCTTTTATCTTATCAACAACACCAACTCTTTATTACAAACACTCTTTTGTTATTTTTGTTTTATCAATTGCGATACCTATAAAGGAAAAAAGAGGTGTAAGTCATACCGAATCAAAAAGCAGAAAGCTTCACACAGAAGCTGTTTAAATCAAATCAATGAATAATGTGATATTTTTACTCACGAAAACTAAAAGATTTATTTCTTTAGTTTCAATACATCCATCGATCAATTTGTTTTAGTGCTAATCTTCCTAGTGACACTGTGATCCATAAGTTTGATTTTATTTTTATCGATCGGTTGACTGAAAAACAAGTGATCAGGTAAATATTGTGCAAAGTACAAGTGCGTTATCGATTTCTATGGTAGGATGGAAATAGGGGATTTTTTAATTCTTCTTATCGTAGACGAAAGAGGAAATATTGAACTACTTTGATTATCTTATCTGGTTTCTGTCATTTTTTATTTGTTGAATGCAAGTGAGGTGTTTCTTTTTTTGTAGTTCTTGCTAATAGCGGTGAATCATTTTTTGAGGTTAGATCGAAGGTGTTGTGGTACACCATAAACATTTTATGTGAGCCATTCAATTCCTTGAAGTTGCATGACTACGGTTGACTTAAGAGGAACGGGAATGTAAGGTTCGATGAAACGGATGGTTAAAAAATGTTCATCGGTGCAATTTATTAAAATAAAAACTAAATGAGATTCGTGATAACCAAAAAATATCGAAATAATGCAAAGATCCTTTAGTATTGCTATTTTTGTTTTTGTTAAAATAGACGAACCAAATCAGTAAAAGAGCAGTCGATTTGACAATTCAGTGAATCCGCATTGCGTAGGAAGAAATATTTATACTTTTTTTCATGCTACTTTTTTTTATTGGACCAGCTAACTTCGATGGCAATAATCCAACGAAATGCTGCAAAATTGGCGCACGTCAAGGATGTTGAATTGCTGCATTGATGTTTAGAATTTGCTCGAACCGTCCTTGAGGTGTCTTTGGCGGGGAATTGAATGATATATGGTTTGACTTTGGGAAATGTCATTGCACATGCTAGTTAGTAAAATTGAAAACTCGAGACAAATTCAGAAACATTGAAAGTCGTATGTTTTGAGAATGCAGCTACGTTCCAGAATGACTGCCGAGTTATAGGGCAGCGAAAACAATGAAGACATATCTGAAATTGTTTTTGTTAGCAATCGTTCATCACTCATCACTGAAGTCTGGGACTGAGAAAAGATAAGATTAGATAATGTTTTTTTTCCAAAATGCTTTAGTGGATGATGAAAGTCTGTTGCAGGCAGCCATGTTTATTTAGTTGCGTCTGCCAAATACGTTGTCTATTTTTCAGCAATAGTATGACAGCTGCCTCTGTTTGTAGATGAAATAATGGAAATTGAACAGCTCAGATACACGCTCTTTCAGTGATACAAAAATCAATCGCATACCTAGATATCTTATGACAATTAAAATAGTACTTGTACCAAATACATAAATGATGACTAAAAAGCCAATTGCACGTTCTTCACACTAATTTGCTACTGGATGATCGACTAAGGTTGATCGATATCTTTTGGCATAGTGTGGAAGCACCTCAACAGTCACCACTGAGATTGTTTTAATCGATATCAACATTACCTCACCCTTATCGGAAAAGTAGTTATTATTATTCCATTTGAAAAAGTTTCCTAATAAGTGCAAATGATCGCTATAACTATAACCTCTAAGTCAGTAACATTCGGATTAGCTTCCGATGTAATGTTTCGATACTAGTTCAAATTAACTAAATGAAAACTAAAGCTCCCGACTTAACGAGTATTCGCCGCATTTACAAGAAGTTGCAGTCGCGCTTATGAATCAGTATAACAAAATGCGTGATGCATTGATTTCCGTTGCGTTTTTATCGAAAAAATGACCAACTTTTAACAACACACTTCATCATAGCCGGGTGATGTGAGCTTGAGTTGTTTATTCTTCTCAATCACCATCAATATCACTTGGTTGTCCAACTTCGAAAATAATTGGCCAATGAAATGATAGTTTTTTCGTCTCGTTAACACTTATTGTGAATCCAGCATCCTAAGCAGGAGGATTTGCTGCCACAGATTGATTTTTATTTTGGAAAAATATCTCACGCGAGTGAAAAGGATATAATTTAGTTTTTGAATAAAGTGTAGAAAGTTAAAAAATGTTTGTTTTTCAGAAGAAAGTTACAATAAGTTTTCAGAAACCAACAATAACATGATTTTAACTTAACCGATCAACAAAAATCATTTTCTTATGGTCATTAGACAAGTTAATATATGTAAAGTGTAGTGCTGACTAACAATAATCTTTTCCAGAAAACTGGTAGTATAATCTTGATATGATAAGAAATACTATCAAGATTAAACTACCAGTTTTCTAACGAAACAGTCAGAGAGCTACGATTATTTTATAGTTATTCATTTGATTCTGAATGACTTTTCTATACCTCAGCTGAATTGAAGGTCTAGATTTTATGGTGGGCTTTTTGCACAGGGTTGTACGAGGAATAGTGTAAATTAAGAAAATTATTCAACAAGCTATAAATCAAGGCCGAGCAAATTTAGTAATAGGAATTGGCAGGTTTTTTCCATAGTAATTTTAATTTATAACGTCCTCATAGTCAACCTCAATACCTTTATAGATGTTCATCAACATCAAACCGTTCAATTGATCCTCGCTGGTTTTTCCTCGCAGATAACTTATCTTAATCTGCACAGACATAAAAAAGATCGCTCGCTTGAAGCAACTGATACCGGAAGTGTCGCACCGATATGCATAAAACAATGAACTATTTTATATAAGGACGAATCGCAAACATTTAAGGAATCTAGAAAGTTGTTGGGCTGTTTTTTGTTTGGCATACTCAAGCAATGTCTGCAACTATAGTTAATTTAACATTGAAACATACACACATATAATGAAAATAAAAGAAACACATTTTTACCTGCGCCACATCTTCATTCGGCTAGAAATTCATCTTAGCTTACTTTTATATCATCTGGCCATCCTTGGGAAAACACCTCAACAGTCATTTTTATTTCCTCCTCTTCAAGTTTGCAACGTTTTTCTGGTTATATATTTTGAATTTTGCAAAGCAGCTCACGGTGGTCGAGAAATCTATTTTTTAATTGCATCAATAAATGGTTCAAAAAAGGAACGTAGATCGACCGACGAAAATATTCTTCAGGACCACCTTCGTAATCATCTCGGTTCGTCTGTTTTGCGATATTTCGTGGGACTACCAACTACCAAATCCGTTTTTTCAGCAATTTCCTTGGCTGTAGCAAATATGCTACCAAACTTTACTTTGGAATTCTGTCGCATTTCAGCAACTTTTTCATGAAGATGGTTTTGCATATTCTACGCAGCAGCTTAGATCACATTCTTTTATTTTATGCAAAAATTCACGAAGGTTCTTTATAAAGCCTAGTACGCTGCTGATGTGAAACTGAATTTTTATAAAAAGATCTACTACAATTATACCTACACCTATGAAACCCTTTTCGCAGAGCAGCCAGCGGCGTAATGCACAACGAAAAGGAGAGCGAGGGAATTTTCTTCTCGTTCCAGCAGCGTATAAGGCTAAAAACTAGCTTAGCTACTGTTAGTGAAATAATGAACTGGGGATTGTCTCAACCCCCAAACCCCCCCCATGCGTTCGCCTCTGAAAAGAATGTATTGGTATAACCTGATCAAAGGATAAGGTGAAGAGTTCACTTCAAATGTGCCAGTCATTCAAAGTTAGCTGGATTGTCCACAATATGACAGCCATTATTACATTACATTGTATTGCTTTACTGTTACAAGTCAAAAAATAGTTGCCCTAAAAAGGAGAAGTGTTCAAGAATTTTTTTTTTTTATTTATTTATTTATCTCTAACAAGTACAAAAACTTTCTTAGAAAATCTTAGAACTAAACTTAAAGTAAAATCATGGATGATCGAGGATATGTACGAAAAAGCATTGACAGAGGTAAGAAGCCCCGCTGGAGTCACTAAGTGCGATCAAGTGACAGTAGGTGTACACCAAGGAATCGTCTTGAATCCCTCTGCCTTTATTACAGTCCTTGATAACCTATTCAAAGGTAAAGTACCGGACATCGTACATCATTTATTCTTTGCATATAGAATATAAAATCAGTGTCTCATTTCTTAATTCCATTCCACCAATGTCAAACAAATACCACCATGTATTTTGTTTCGATATCAACTCAAGTGAACGAAGGTCTTACATCATAGGGAATTATGTTTTGAAGCTATGTATTAACAAAAAATAAAAATAAAAACCACCCCTTAAATCTAGGAACTTGGCGCATTTTTTGAGCGCTTTCACTCGATTAGTCACAATTTTTATTATAAACTCAAATAAAATTTATCAACATGTTTCCATGAAATCAATCCTCTTATCATTATCAGCAAATTGAAGTTAGCACAAGTGCCGGGCTTTTCGTTCTTATATCAACGGCAGTTCCTGCAAGCGTCAGTTAATTCTCACCGTTGCTGGAGGAAACAACACGAAACCTTCGATTCGAACACAAGGTACTACCTTAAAATAGGATTTTTGAAGCTAACCTGCTGAGGAATATTTATACACAGACGAACTTTCACAAAATGGGTAAGAATAATAAAATTTAATATAGAATGGATTTATGTATTGACGAACGACTTTGTGCCATTTTATGTGTTGACAAGAAGAAAAATGTTTTTCAAAATTTATCTTTTTCATTAGTCAAAGTTGCGCTATCAGCTCTTTATGGTGATGGTGATTGAATTGAAGTGACTAAACGTGCGGTGATAAGATAAAAGCCAGTTGCACTTGATCGATGAATAATTTGTTTTGCGTTCTAAATTTTTTTTTTGTAAAAGATTGGTTGAATAATTTTTTTCTATAAGGTTAGGGCTGGACACTTCGGATCACCTCAAAGTTGTTGACCCTGGCAACTCCTAGCGCATGTTTCTGACACAAGCAAGAGCAACTAGTTTTTGTATTCAAACTAAAGCTTTTAGTATGAGGCACCTTCGATTAAAACTCAAAACCTATCTTCGAGCTTACACTCTTCACGTTACGTCTAATTATGCAACGCAGTGTTAAAGTAAATGGTGGTTTCTACAGCCTTTTAATTTATTTTCATTTCAATTTCAGCTCATCAATGGGTACACTCATCACCATACGCACCAATCCCACCATTCGCCGTTCTCGGTGGACATGATTCTGACGGTGCTGCAATTTATGTTGGGCGATCCTTCCACGAGGGCGACAATCTGCCATGCAAAATAGTTCCCAGTAAACAAGGTGCCTACGTATGCTGGGGTGGCCGTGAAATCACCAAGACCCACTTCGAAGTTCTCTGCGGCCATAATTACACTTGGATCCCATGCGCAGCAGGTTCCGTACCACACAACGCCGTACTCGCTGGCAACACAGTTACCGGTGAACCACTCTACATTGGACGTGGTCACTGGCAAGGAAGCTTGACAGTTGGTAAAATCCATCCTTCCCATCACTGTTTGTACATTCCATACGGAGGACAAGAGTGCCGTTTGGATTGCTATGAAGTATTGACATATGCAATGTCTATGCCATCGCCATGCGTCCCACCACCGACGTGTAGAACCGATGTGTGGGTACCCGCGACAAATCACCATGTACCCGCAGGTGCTGTTGTGGCTGGTCATGAATCCGATGGATCTACAATTTATGTCGGAAGAGCACACAATGAAGGTGAGGTCCTACCAGCAAAGGTTATCCCCAACACAAATAGTTGCTATACATGCTTCGGGGGCTATGAAGTTTTTAAGAGTGAATTTGAGGTCTTAACTGGGCATGGTTATATTTGGACTAAGGCTCGCAATGGTACTATTCCACCAGGGGCTGTGCATACAGGTCACACTCGTAACGGAAAGCTAGTTTATGTGGGTCGCACTCACCATAAGGGTTCCTTGACTCCTGGAAAGGTGCATCCCAATGAGGATTGCATCTGGTTCTCATTTGGAGGAAAGGAACACACTAGCAGGACCTACGAGGTACTTTGCAGGAGCTGGTAAAAGCTCAATGTCTACTGATCATGTCCTTTAAAAAAAAACTTTACCAAAGAACAAACCAAAAATAAAACTTTGCAAACTTAAGAAAATGCGTTTTCATGTATGCCATTCTGTGTTGGGGATAAGTTTCTGGCGGGAAAAGGCCTGGCTTTTTTTACAATTCCTTTGATTGCAGGGCACAACTGGGTTCCAACATCGGGACACGCACCAGTCCCCCCATTAGCTGTTGTTGGTGGCCATGATGTAGACGGGTCAACCATTTATGTAGGCCGGGCATACCATGAAGGGGATATGCTGGCGGCGAAAGTAATTCCGTCTAAGGGAACAGCCTATGTATGCTGGCGAGGTCAGGAAATTCCAAAACCACATTTTGAAGTCCTTTGCGGAGCATATTATCAATGGCGTTCGTGCTATGATCACAACATTCCACCGAACGCAGTGGATTGCGGACGAACTAAGTTGGGGCAGAGAGTATTAGTTGGGCGAGGACATTTCGATGGCAGTTTGACTGTCGGAAAGGTGATGGCAGTTCATAGGGCTCTGTTTATTCCGTTTGCAGGTGTCGAGCGCCGCTTGGAGAGTTATGAAATATTGGTGAGAGAGGTTCCGACTGCAACTTGGGTACCCTGCTCTGGTTGCAGTGTTCCAGCAAACGCAGTCCACGCCGGCCAAGACACCGATCATGCAACAATATATGTAGGACGTGCTTATCACAATGGAGACCTCATCCCAGCGAAGGTAATCCCCAACAAGGAATGTGCATACATCAGCCATGGAGGCAGTGAAATTGTTAAAAATCATTTCGAAGTTCTAACAGGCTACGGCTACCGATGGGTTCATGCTTCTGATGGCTATGTCCCACCAGGAGCGGTAGAAGGCGGTCGCACTTCAAGTGGTGAACCATTGTTTATTGGCCGAGCAAATTACTGCGGCAGCTTGACACCAGGCAAAATACAAAAGTCTCATGGATGTCTTTATTTACCGTTTGCTGGACAGGAGAGACGAGTAACAAACTACGAAGTACTCATTGGAGACGGCGCAGCTGCTGTGACATGTGTTGCACAACCACCACCATACACAAAACACGATCCCCATGATGAACACCACCACCATCATCATCACCATCCATCACCCTCTCCACCACCACCCTACAATCCCAGTTTTGGTTTTAAAGTGCAATTGTAAAGTGTAGACATAATTTATCAGTAACCGTATTGTTTACAATATCATCAAGAGTGTTTGATTACTTTGTTATATAATATTTGTTTTATTCTCTTATTTAGTTTATATACTTATACGTAGGTAGATACGCTTTTAGTTTGAATGCAATTGGTTTCATTATTTGAAAATTTTTTTCTGCATAAAATATAATGCCTTGGCAGCTGTTTTTGTACTGATAACAATCGCTTGTTAAGATTCAGATTCAGTTGAATTCAGAAAAGTGTGTTACTTAAAAGTAAAATGATTGATTTTAATAAATTGTTTTAAGGTTAAAAATTTTAAAAAATATGTGTATTTATTGATCATTATTTCTTTTTACAACTAATTCAATCAAATGTAAATCACATTGAAATAAATATCGCAGTACCTAAACAAAAGCTCTCAAATTTTCATTTGCTGTTGTGTTCCACTGTTAATATGCGCACGTATTTATCTATTCAAAACTTGAGAGGTCTAAAGCTATACTGAGTTTTCACTCATCTCTTTTCGTTTTTACTGAAGACGATTTTTTTAGAATTAAATCGTGCGGTTTGATGAAAGCGAACACACTCGTTGTCCTTAAAAAAAGCATACCAAGTCTGCGAAATCAAGTCAAGGACAATTAAATAAAAGTTAAAAAAATTAATTTGCTTTTTCTTTATTGAAAAAAGTTTTTGGCCTTAAAGAAAATTTTAATGTAATTTTGTGATAGAAGAGATGATTTTTGTCACTGATATAAAATCAAGACCTAGCCATTTACGCCACTGCTGTTAAATAATAAAATAATAACTGAAAAGGTATATTAAATTTACCTTTAAACTCAAACATTGAAAACTTTTTTTTTCGCATATTAAGGAGAATTTGTCTAGAAAGTCGTCTTTTGTTGTAGCTTACAGAAACGTAAACTGAATTCTACCTACAATCACAAGGAAGGCCGTACTTGAACTACGCAAACGACAGAGGCATGAATAAGACTCCTAAGCAGGGTTCGAACCTCAGTAGTCTAATTTCGAAGTGAAATTGTAAAAAAGGGAAGTAAATCGAAAAATTGCGAAGTAGATTTGAATAGAAAGAAAAATTGAAGTTATCATAAACAGTATCAATAACAAAAATTAGTTTAATGCAGTGCGCGTATTAAGTACCTAAGGTTTTGGGCTTCTCACCGGAGCGCAGCAATCTTTTCTCCTTTTCAAGAATAGCCGAGCTCACAGTATACAATTTGCTGGAGGGTCATTCCACGGTAACACCCGAAACGAATACTTTTCGACTCAGAAAATTGTTAACCCCTATGTTTTATTTTTTTTATTTTCTACGTTTTTAGTTGCTCTATCTCAATTGTAAGATTTGTAGATTTAAGCAAAAAGGATAAACAATTTTATGAGTCGAAAAGTGTTCGTTTCGGGTGTTACCGTGGAATGACCCTCTGGACTGACTTCGTTTGACAGATGTTGGATGTTCGGATGTAGTTTGCGTTCAGACTTATCAAACTTTTCTTCCAACCTTATGTCATATACTCCTCCGTCCAACTTCTAAATTTTCAAAAATATTTGAAAACCATCCAACAAGTTGGTCAAGCGGTCGTCTGAGGGTTCACATTCACATTGCACAACATTGGTCGTTCAAGCCAGAGTCTGTCCAACTTATTGTATAGTGTGAATTCCGCTAATAGTGTAAGGATTTCATATGCGTGGACTATACAAATGGAAATGACACACTTATGTGTTTGTTTGATTCATATAAGATTGCATTGAATTTGAGGTCGGTTCAATGAAAATTAGTGAAAAGAATATCAAATTCTAGCTGAAATTGAGAATCGAGTTAAGGGAGTCCTTGAGAATTGAGACTGATTGAATTTTGAAAATGTAATTTTTCAGTGTGAAAAAAGTGAAGTAGATCTTAACTCAAAGGAAGTAGCGAAGTAGATTTTGGGTTTTTCTTAAAACCGAAGTAAATTTGCTTCGATTAAAGTAAAGGTTTGAACGCTGCTCCTAAGAGTCACACATAAATTCTTGACGACTACTTCAGGTTCAGATCAGCATACGACTGTCGTTCCTTGAAATACGATGTTCTCCGAGGTTTGTTTGATCGGCTCTCAGGTGTGCTGTTACCAGCCTTTTAATGCAACCACTGACCAAATAATAACACCTCGGAATCGGAAGATCTATATAATTCCACAATGACTTTCAGAAATGGCCTATGAGAGCTTTTACTTTCAGCTTCTAATCTGTTTTAAAAACACCGCTTTTATTCTATATACAATTCAATTAATAACCACACTTTGTGTTATCCAATCTTTACACCATCACTTAAATAAAAACAACTCTGCTTGCACCAGTGGCATCTTTATATAGAAAAGCATACCGCATCACCGACCTTTCAAGACAATACGAGAACCTTCCAGCAAATTTCGACCAGTTTGTGTTCTAGCTCCTCCCCAACTATTATATGTGCGTTCCTCTTTCTGGTATGCTGCTCAGTTATATTTGCGCATACACATACTGACTCACAATTGAATCCATGCATTGGATGTACATTACATTATTATAGCAGAGATGGTGCATATATGTCAAGGTACTATTCCATGAAGGAAGGAGGCCTCAAATAAAGGACTTGGTCATCAGGAAATCGCAATGGACAGATCTAAAGTAATGAAAAACCTTTGGCTATTTCAGCCCCACTGCGCTACCTCTCTCAACGATATCATCGAAAGATCGAAAAAATTTGCAAACTTATGGTTTCTTGGTCGATTAAGGCTCTTTGAGGTCTCTATATGGATCTACATATTTAAATCGAAAAATTTATTTATTTTGAGATGTTAAGTGCAAAGCGACTAAAGGATCGTTGTGATCATTTGGCAATAACCGAGTCACAAAAAGGCCTTCTCAGATAAGGCTGAACAAACGTCGAAGCGGCTTCTTTTTTAAAAATTTTAAGCTTTTATGGACTCTGCCTTTTAGGTATTTTTTTGTGAAATAATCACCACACAAACATGTTATAGCTGTAATTTCATAGCTTTTCAAGGCTGCTAAATTTATCCTAGGAATTACAATTCCTCAACGATATTGAAATCCCGAAAACACTTTCCACAAGCAAGCACCTAGGATCCGAACATACTCAAGTTCACCACTCATTTTCGTACCATCGACCACCCATTGAGAGCTGACTTGAGTCAATTTAAAAGTACATAAATATAATATTTTCGTGTGGTTCATTTCACTCTGTTTGCCTATTCTTTTCTGAGGCAAAAGGGCAGTAAACAATTTATTTTTGGATTGGATTTAAAATAAAACTTTAATTTCAAAAAATAAAGTTGACAACTCCCTTAAACCTTAACAATTTCCAAAAGAGATATTTGATTTGAAATTCTCGTAGGCGTCCTCTTTTCTTTGAGCATAGATTTGGTCACCCTAGTTCCGCATGACACGTTGTCCATCTTGGATTTATTGATATTTTATTAGGTATGTTCCATTTTGCCCTTCGAAGTGCAACCTAGCAGCTGTGTTAAAGTAGTTGACCGCTTAATTTATCATTTATTGTCAAATACTAAAAAGAAATGCAACCCAACCATTGTTTTGAACTTAGTATAGGTAGTTTCTTTCTATATACAATGACCCAACTATTTGAAAATGGTTGTTAACTAAAATTAGATTAGATCTGATTTGCCTAAAAGTAGGCAATCAAACTAAAATAATAGTAAAAATATAAGCGTACTTTTTGGAGTTCCAGATTAGATTTAAGTATTTTCTACACTACAACGATCCACAACCAAGCGAGCGTTATCATTGTACCTATAAACGATAGCAAAACAAAGGGGCCATTTAACATTCTTATGGGTCGAAGGATACCGGTGGCGAAGAAGTTGATTTGCTTTCTTTTTAAAAGCCTTTTGTTTTTATTCCTGCCTTGAAAATACTTACGAAACTATCTGACGGTATGTTCAAAAATGGTAATTTCTCATTTTTATTTTTACACTAAAACAAAGGCACCCCACTACCACTAGTCACCCAGTTTACTCTTTGTATCTGCGTTAAAAAATACGCCGGACACACAGAAAAGAAGAAATCAATGTTGAGTAGAAGTAATTTGTAATTTACACATTGTAATGTCATCTCATCTTAACGACTATCCATTTGACTGCTTTTGCATAAACCACACTCGCTTTGTCGTGAATTGTATAATTTATTGTGGATGCACAAATAATTCATAAGAAAAATGCAAATAAACATGAACGGGGAACTTCCAACATATTTGTTTAGTTCGTCTTTGCGCTGTAAGAGGTAAAAGCAGTTACCAGCATTCCCTTCAATTGACTTATTCTTAAAGATCTTTTTGATTTGATTTGAACAGACTGAATAGGGTACCCTATACAAGCATCAATCTGCTTTATAGGCAACATCACAAAAGCACATATATGTCACCTCACAACAGTACTGAATTCTGAATAAATGAAAACACAACCAATACCGTTAGATCCTCAACTCACAACTTCAGTTGAAGGAAAAGTTTAAAACCGTTGCTATGGTCGTACGGAATAAATTATTTTGTTTTAATTGTCGAGTGTAATCGTCAATATCGATCTTTTTATAAAATTGTTGAGTGTTCACCAAGCTGACGACCACATGATCACTGATCTTTCATTTCGATTCATTTAATTATTTATTGTTTAATTATACTCTTTAAGATACAATAGGTATCTTGAAATTACAATAAATCATATACATATTTGCAATACTTCTCGTATTCTCCTTAATTCTGTCGTTACCGTTTTACACATCATTGTCATCACGATTTATCGTTCTGTTCGGCAAATCAACTGAATTATAAATTCTTTGTACTTAACGTTTGTTTATTCAGTCTTATTGAAAACCCCATACTTTAGTAAATTGATTCAGTATGATCATTTCTTCACACGGGTTCGGTTTAAAAGACTTATAGGTACTTTTGCATCTAAAATACTGAAAATAAATGCTTTGCTGCCAATAACTGAGCATTTTCCTTTAGTCTGTGAAAAAAGACTAGTTTCGACTAAGTTTAGCATTAGTGTCTCTACAAACATGACCTTTTGATAATAATTGCTTAAAATTTCAATTTGTTCATGTCTAGAAGTGAAAATAAAGTGAAAAGCAGTAGGGGCAAAGTGTTGAAAATTATGTTTACTATGAACAAACAATAGAAACTTGATTAAACAAATGAATTGTGTGAAAAAGTCGATGACGACGCGACGTGTGGTAGTTTTCAAATTTTTTATTAATTCAAAATCGCTTTGGGTTAACTCTCGCAAAAAAGTTCAGTTAGTATTTATTCCATTGCTGTGCCGGGGTTGTGAAAAAATCATTTGCCTACGCCTATTAGTGCCACATATTTAAGGTAAAGCCATTTTTCGGTCACTAATAAATTTCCAAAAGTTCAGTGAGGCTTTAGTTCACGGTGCAGCGCGCTGAGAGACTAAATCAATTTTTATTGATCGACTTTTCTTTGTTCGGGCGTTTAAAGCTATTTGTCGCTAGCGCAACCAGTGTTAAAAATTTACTCTAAGTTAAGACGAAGAAGATAACAAAGAAACCTATTCCCGGCTTTCGTTCTCCTCCAAATTATTCAAATATTTGTTTTTTATTCCCACAAAAAATGCCTGCGCCAGTTGAAATGAGAAAATATTTGTGAGTTGAACAACTCTCGAGCGACTGTAGTAGTAAGTCAAATATCTTCAATTCATCATGATCATCGCGATCTCCAAGGAATCGCAACGCTCCAACTTATCTGCTTCACACTAATGCGCCGCACCTGGGGGTACGCCGCGATGACCTCAAAAAGTGTCGGCAAGCCTCCCGGCTTTGGATTGTTCTTGATTGATCGTATCTAAGGCCAATGCCAACCAAATACAGATGTGTGAGCCCAGAGTATTTTGATCTACTTTTCTCTTCCTTTTTGTCGAATTATATACATAGTACATATGTCAGCTTTGCCTCACGTTGGGCGCCCACTTGCTCTTAGGGGACCTTTAGAAAGGTTCACAGTGCAGACATAGCTGCGGCCATTTGAAGAATCCTTCACAATCAAAACTTTCTTCATGAAATTTTCTTATTTCAGGTGCACAGAAATTGTAAAACCATTAAGATGACAGTCAAAAAATATGACTTACAGCGCCCAGAAGTGAGGAATAAGTTCATTGCATGTACTTCTTTCCATAGAAGATTCGATCATGGTACTCCAAAATTCTGGTAAGCTACCGACTTCTCATCAATTTTATGCGTTCTTATTTTAAACTTGTGACAGCACAGACACCAACAATACACAACATGACGACAACACGAGCCTCTCCTACTTCCAATTGGTGAGTTGTTTTGAATTAATCTGAAAATAACATTTGAGTAAATAGTTTTCTGTGTCCACAGTTTCGGTACGCAACGTTGTGTGAGAAATTACTCATTATTCTTGGCTTTACTCTTTCTACAATATCATCCTTTGGAATCCCATATTCTATAATGAACAGTGGTGAGTTTCACACACTTTTGATCGAAAGGCATGCTGAATCTGGGACTTCATCAGAAACATATTTGTTGAGACTCTTTGGAGGGGGAAATATTTTGTGAGTTTGAATCTAAAACACATTCCAAAAATTAACTTTGGCTTTACAGAACCAATGCGAGCAAGGAAGAGAATATGGCTGCCCTACGGCAGGATGCGCGAGCATTTGGCATTGCTACTTTTGCTGGCGCCATTTTCGAATGGACTTTATTAGCAATTTCAGTTGATATTTTCAACAGAATTGCAGTGAAACAAGTAAGCAATAGACAAAATTTGAAGAACATTACTTACAGCCAAAACCTTTTGACAGACAAATCGTATTAGGAAACTGTTTCTGAGGTCAGTCATAAGCCAGGATATGTCTTGGTACGACACAACTTCCAATAACAACTTCGCCAGCAAAATGACAGAGTAAGATGTACAGATGTCGCTTACTGCATTCTAATTGTTCTCCTTTCTAGAGATTTGTCCAAACTGAATGATGGCATTGGGGAGAAAGTCGCTATATTCACAAACCTCGTTATGAGTTTTATTAGCACAGTGATCCTGTCGTTTTTTTTCGGCTGGAAACTTATCCTAATCATGATGCTGTGCTGCCCCGTGATTATAGCTGCGACAATTCTGGTGGGAAGAATTCAAAGTAATCTCACTGAGAAAGAGCTGAGGACCTATTCGAATGCAGGAGCCGTGGCGGAGGAAGTATTTAGAGGGATTCGTACAGTCTTTGCATTTAGTGGTGAACGCAAGGAGTCAGAGAGATATAATCAGCTTCTGGTGCCAGCCACGAAAGCAGGACATGAAAAAGGACTCTACATTGGGATGTGTGCGGGAGCTATGTGGGTGATCATATACACCTGCTTTGCCCTGTCGTTATACTTTGCTGCAAGAAAAGCAGTTGTTGATGGTAAAAATGAGCTGCCTGCAATTATGGTCACTTTGCTGTTGGGCATAATCCTAGAAGCCCAAAGTGTGGGCTTGGCTTTGCCTCATTTGGAGTCGTTTTCAGCTGCTAAAAGTGCGGCGGAATCAATTTTTTCGATCATTGATCGTAAAACTGCAATTGATCCGTTGAGTGAAGAAGGGCTCAAGTCTGAAGAAGTCGTTGGTGATATTGACTTTGAAAACGTCCATTTTAGGTATCCATCCCGACCGGATGTAGAGGTATTGAAAGGACTAAGTGTTTCGATTAAAGCCGGCCAGACAGTGGCTTTTGTTGGCCCATCTGGATGTGGCAAGACTACATGCTTGCAGCTGCTCCAGCGGTTCTATGATCCTGAAAGTGGATCTGTTCAGATCGATGGAATAGATATTGGTGAGCTCAATGTAGCCTGGTTGAGGTCACTTATTGCAGTTGTGGGACAAGAACCAGTGCTCTTCTCCACCACGATCGGAGATAACATTCGATATGGGAACCCTGGAATCTCACAGGAAGAGATCGAGGAAGCTTGTAAGATGGCATACTGCCACAACTTCATCACCCAGTTCCCAGATGGATACAATACCATGGTCGGTGAGATGGGATCAAAGATGTCTGGTGGTCAAAAGCAAAGAATTGCCATTGCCAGAGCGCTGGCTAAGAAACCTAAGATTTTGCTCCTTGACGAGGCTACTTCGGCTCTAGATTCCGCAAACGAAAAACTTGTACAAGACGCTCTGGAAGCAGCTTGTAAGGGCAGAACAACTCTTATTGTGGCCCATCGTCTGTCTACGGTAAGGGATGCAGACAGAATAGTGTTTATAAAGGATGGAGTTGTCATGGAACAAGGCAGCCACGATGACTTGATGGCGTTGAAGGGCCATTACTATGGATTGATGAAAGCAAGAAAACGAGAGAATTTAACTCCATCAGACGGCCGTTTATCGAAGACGCCTTCAAAAACCGTCTTACAGGAGAGCCAACCTGATGTTAGTAAAAACAACGAGAAATCGGAGGTAAAACAGTCTTCAAAAGAGAAGAAGGGAGGCTCTTTGAGAAGATTCTTCAGACTGAATGCTCCAGATTGGAAATATATTTTGCTTGGGTGTACAGCTGCCATACTACAAGGATCTACCGGCTCCATTTGGGCCTTTTATTTTGGAGAGTTTATCGGGGTGAGACTGACTTTCAAGTTCTGCCAATCTGATATGGTAATCCATTTTCTCTTTATACAGTTTATGTCAGACCTGAATAATGACTTTGAAGAGAAGGCGGCAAAGATTGCGATAATAGCTGTTGTTATTGGCCTCTTGGCAGGTATCGCGAACCTTTTCCAGATCTTTATGTTGAATGTAGCTGGAGCCAATCTCACATCCCGACTTCGGCAGATGGCGTTCAAAGCCATTGTGTCTCAGGACGTAAGCTATTTTGACGATCAAACGAACTCAGTAGGGGCTTTGTGTTCTCGGTTGGGTGGCGATTGCTGCAACGTTCAGGAAGTAAGTACCTACAGTCAGACTTAAACTTGCTCTATTTACATAGATGTCAAATATTCAAGGCAACAGGATCCCGTTTTGGCATCATGATCCAGTCTCTCTCAACTCTTGTCATCGCCATTATTATGTCGCTGGTCTTCTCTTGGAATTTAACGTTGTTGACTTTGATTATGGTTCCACTTGTGGTGGGCTCCATCATCCTCGAGGCTACCATCACAGAGAAGAGTTTCAACGAAGAAATCTTGGCGTCAGAAAAAGCATCTCAGGTTGCTGTTGAGGCTGTGACAAACATCAGAACCATCAACAGCCTTGGACAGGAGAAATATGTCCTGGAACGTTACTCTAGACAAATCGACTTGGGTTACGAAGCATCAAAAGGAAAGACACGTTATCGCGGGCTTGTTTTTGGATTCGGGGATGCATCCCAGTGCATTGCATTTGGGATATCGCTGTTCTATGGAGGTTTACTTGTGGCAGATGGTGACATCGAATTTAAAAACATCATTAAGTGAGTTCGTCTTCTATAAGTCCTTTCTTTTTCAAGTGAAATTTAATGTTCAATCAAGGATCTCCGAGGCCCTTCAGCTGGGAACGATGATGCTGGCACAGGCTTTTGCATATGCACCTGATGTGAATGAAGCCAAGCTTTCCGTACAGAGGCTTCTGAAGTTGTTTGACAGAGTTCCCGCTATACAAAGTCCTTCGGAGCAGCTTGTCACCGAGGTATTTTTAAAAAGATATTGCTCCAATTGCGTTTCAACTAAGATTGAGTTTGTTTTTAGAACAGTAATGACGACATCAGCTTCAAAAGTGTCGGGTTTCAATATCCATCACGAAAGACGGTACCAGTTCTGCAGAATTTCAACCTCGAAATACCGAAAGGCACTAGTATAGCCCTTGTGGGATCGTCAGGCTGTGGAAAGTCAACTTGCGTTCAACTACTGCTTCGTTACTATGATCCTTCAACTGGGATAGTATCAATAAACGGAGTGGAAACAAAGGACTACCAACTGGAAACACTTCGTTCGCAAATCGGCCTTGTGTCACAAGAGCCAGTGCTTTTTGATCGGACAATTGCTGAGAACATTGCCTATGGTGATAACTTCCGAGAGACAATACCAATGAGCGAGATTATTGAGGCGGCAAAAAACTCAAATATTCACGACTTTATTGTAGCTCTACCTGAGGGTTATGACACCTCACTGTCGAGTAAAGGAGCTCAACTCTCGTGTGGTCAGAAGCAGAGGATAGCCATTGCAAGGGCTTTGGTTCGAAATCCAAAGGTTTTGATATTAGATGAGGCTACATCGGCACTAGATATGCAAAGTGAAAAGATAGTTCAGGAGGCACTTGACAATGCTTGTAGTGGAAGGACCTCAATTATAATAGCCCAGCGGTTGGCTACAGTTCGGAATGCGGATCTAATTTGTGTCGTTCGCAACGGCTTTGTGCAAGAGAAAGGCACACACGATGAATTAGTGCAGTTGAATGGGATCTATGCGGAACTTTTACGGATGCAAGAGTAATAATTTAAATAAAACTACAAAAACCTATGTGAGCTATTGATTTGTTTTCGGAGGTTAAGGGTAAAAGCTGTGTGTCAATTCCTTCTGTTAAGCTTAATCGATTAAGACTGGAAAGCCTGTGCAATTTCGAGAACGTATTTGTAGATGGAGCAGTATAGATCCTAACTAGATCTAGTGTAGCTTGAGACACTGTTGAAGTAGTTCACAAAAGTTCACATTAGTTCCTAGTGGTACCCTAAGGTCATGCAAAATGTCGGCTTCTCCGTTTAATAGAAATAATTCAATGATTATAGAGATTAAAGAGAAAAGATTACAGAATAGGTCCCAATTTTGCAAAACAGAAAACAATGTGTACTTACTAACTCACTTATTTACCGAAACATCAGAATCAGCTGAATCAGTATTCATCAAGAGAAAAGTAGAAATGGAGTTGGTAGGGTAAATATGGGAATTAATTTGCTTGATTTCAAAAAGGACATGACATAGTTGCGCTGCAACAGTATTTAGTCATCAGTTCGTTCCTAATTGCTTCTTCCGATGTGTGATCATTTACTTCTATCAGATTCATTTGAATTTTTATCCCCTCACAGGTTACTTGTCAAACATTCGAGGTGTATATTCTGAAAACAAATGCATTGCAATTCATAGGAAAAATGTCATCATGATTATAGCAAAATGAGGTTTTCTTCAAAACAACTTTAGCGAGTTTTTTCTGTTTCAGTAAACTTGCTTGTTTGATCGTTACAAAGTTCAATAATAGCCCTTAACTTTGTTTTAGGCATTTAGTTTTAGTCATGATGCAGCTGTATGTATGATGGGTGCGCATTACCATACGTCTCCATGTTGATTAAGAGAAAGATCAAACTGTCGGCCGACTAATAGTCTGCTATCTACAGGGTTCTAAATTTAACCCACCAACAAATAGTCTAAATAAGTTTTCAATTAATTCGTCGCCACCCTACATCTTTGAAGTAATTACTCCAAACTAAGAATAACAACTTTGTTCTATTCTTAGAGTCTATAGTTGACTCTTTATACAACTTATATAAACTGGCCCAATGTGTTGATGAAATGTCGTCATCCAGTTTTTATGTTTTTGCTTTGGAAACATACCACGTTTCGTTTACGACAGCGATAAGCAACACTAAATTTTTATCGAGGTATTTTTGAAGGTAACTACTTGTTTTGGCAACAAGATGTATGCATGTTTCCCCAAATATGTTAAATTAAATAAACAAATAAACTGAATTAACCAAGAAAAAACGTCACAGATCTGTGAGTCTAGCCTAGAACCGTTGGGCTTGAATAGACCATGTATGTACTTGTGATGGATGTAGAAGTAATCAATATTTACACTTTCGCTAAATAATAACAACTTACAATTCAATTATAAAAGTATGGCTCAAAACACGTGGAACTTGTTTGCAAAGATTTGCATTAGAATTATGATGCAAGTTTTGCTAGAAATTGAGAGATTGGAGATTGGACATCTAATTTTATGCAAAACTTTAGCTTAAGATGTTAGTTCATTCATTTCATTCATTCTAACATTTGAGAAAAAAAAAAATTAATTCTATTAGGAACGAACACATGCGAGAAACATTGTGTGTTCCTTAGGAGAATTTGACAAGTGTTTTTTAAGTATTTGTTGATTTGATCCATAGACAGAAAGTGCATTGTTTTTTTCATGTATGTATTTGAATTTATAGCATATATGGCGTATGAGTGTTTCTCTATTGGCATTATGTTTATTGAACGATATACATATATACAATTGATATACTTATACTAGAAAATTAAAATAAATGATAATAATGTAGGAATGCTGGCACATAGGGGGCCTAACCAAGTAAAATAATAATTTAATATTATATAGCTGAAAAGAAAAGAAAATTCATGATTATAAGTCGGCTTGACTTGGTGGCTGGTTTCCCTCTACATGGGGAGGTTGTGGGGTGGCATTAGCATAGTAGCAAAGTGTTCATCACGCTTAGCTATCTTGGTTGAGGGTGTTGGTCCTCAGTGGTCATCCTTCTCACCAGGGGATTAGGGTGGTTGCTGATATTTGCAGGCGTTTTCAATACTGTCGATAAGACTTATTGGTCCAAGGGCGTCATTTTGGCTGTCTCGTACAGATGCTGGTAACTGTAATGTCTCTGGCGCTGGTGGTTGAAAGTGAGACCGATGCAGAGTGTCCGAATCTTCCTTTCGAAAATTAGGAGCTCCTTCATCCCGGTCTTCGAGATGGTGAACCAAACTGGGCTTTCGTAGTTGATGACGGGTTTCAGCAGCTGCTTGTATATCAGTAGCTTTGTTGGCTGACTTAGTCCTATCCTTCTACTCAGCAAAGGGTACAGTCGGTGGAAGGCGAACTTGGCCTTCTTCAGTACAGGTGTAAGTGGTTCTTGGGAGCAGCATTTTCAAGTTTCGTTAAAAGATTTAATTGGAAGCGAAACAAAACATTAAAAATTACAACACTAAAACCTATTCTAATGTAACCTATTCTAAGGTAAATCTATTCTCAAAAAGCTCTTAAGAAAACCTACGTTAAAGGACATTTGAGCTCGCGTGTGGCCTACTATAGTTACTCTACTTCAATGTCAACACTTTTAATATACACAGCAAGTGAATGAGAATGGTTCGATGCAACTATCAATAGCTGATTCTGATGTTTCTATGGTGATATATATATCTGTATCTGGGGTTCGTTTACCAAAGATGCAGATATGAGTATGAAATAATGAATAAAACTTAATTTATCAGTAGCAAAATGGAATATTTTTTAAATATAAACAGAACCGTAAAAATAATAGTTTTATATTTCGAGCTAGGATTTAGGGCACATCAAACATTTCGGCAGGGGCATACGACAGGCCATCAATGAGGCCATTCAATGCCTCATGGTGTGGGTCGACATAAGCTATGTGCCTATGACCGATTAGTTCAATGTAAATATAGCTGCCAACAAAAGTTTTGTCTTGGTCACGATTTACGCTTTACTAG
Source organism: Melanostoma mellinum (assembly GCA_914767635.1). Lineage (NCBI taxonomy): Eukaryota > Metazoa > Arthropoda > Insecta > Diptera > Syrphidae > Melanostoma > Melanostoma mellinum. The sequence continues at coordinate 228,260,252 of OU612059.1, read as the reverse complement.
TGAGTATGATCACGCCCTTGATCAGTACAACACCAATGATACCCATTTGTGTTGCAATCAAATCCACAAGTGGCAAATGTTTTCATTTTACCACGTCCTTCCACCACTACTAGGGAGAGCTTACCGATAAACCAATTTTGATATTACCCTTCGAGTCTGTTGCGTGACTCTATAGCGCAGTGTTCGACTGCGATTGAAAGGCTAGATGTTACAAGCCACAAATAAACCGAGATTATGTCCTTTCTTCATCGGAATCATCTGGTATGTCTTATTGAATACTTGATTTGTGTAGCTTCAGCATCGTGCATAAAAGGTTGTCCCTTTTGCTATACATACATTGTTTTGAGCTTCCTTCAGAATCCTTCCTCCAAATGGTTGCAATTTTTTTTATAATAAACTTACAGAAGATAGAAACATCACTCCCGAATAATCCATTTGAGGAAATATAAAAAGTATTAAACTGATGAAAATTTAATTTACTTTTTATATTTAGAACCATAAGCAATGATAGGAGTGTGGGAGCTCATAACGCCGAAGAAGAGAAGAAGATGGCGTTTTGTATATATGTATGTGCGTTGTAAAACGACTTCAGGATCATTCCACGGTAACACCCGAAACGAACACTTTTCGATTCATTATATTGTTAATCCTTTTGCTAAAATCTACAAATCTTACAATTGAGATAAGCAACTAAAAACGTAAAAAAAAAAAAAATTAAAACGCTAAAATATCAGCATAAGGATTATATTAACAATTTTATGAGTCGAAAAGTGTTCGTTTCGGGTGTTACCGTGGAATGACCCTTCATTTTCGGTTATAAATAAAAAATAAATAAACAGGGTGGCGCATCAAAGCTGCGGAAGCCTCGGGTCTAACACATTTACAATTTTATTTATTTTATTTTTATTTTATTTTATTTTTATCTACAATTTTATGCCGATACCGAGCGATAACTTTAGAAAGTGATTTTCATGGCAATGTTTGACTACTCTCGGAGGACTTGCCAAGTTCTCGCGAAAGGAAATACTAGTGAAAACATTTTTTTACTGATGTTTCTGGGATTTAAACCACAAACCTCCCACGAAGCAGGTCGACATACTAACAACTAAGCGAAATGCTTGGACTTTTTTTTAAAGATAAGTAAGAAAGATAAGGAAAATCATCCCGATAATGGTAATTTACGTTTATTGTTTTAAAATAGCAAATATAATGTAAGTGGGTTCTTAATTCTGGTCCACACTTCGGCGATGCTTTACCTTTCATCACTTGGCAAATTAAGAGAGAGTTTGTTTAGACATGACGATATATTATTCATTTCTAGGCAAATAAAAGCTCGATTCTGCCCGACCGCGACATCTCAAAACTAACAACTTTCCAGTCAAGCTATAACTTTCCACTCATTACTCAAACTGTGATGTGTTTTTTGATTTTATGCTACAATTTTGTTCCTGTTTTGTTTTATAAAACGTATATTTTTGGAGATATTTTTAAAAAACTGCGATGAAAAACGTGAAAAAATTGCGAATTTTCAATTGCCAATAAATTGAAAAGCATTGGATTTTTTGAAAAACTTTATTGATGATTTATTTCTTAAAATTAGGAATTCTATCTATATCAGAGGTTATTTTGAAAAAAAAAAAAAAAATTCACCCCCGAAACAGGGTGGCAAAACTACCCATAAATGATTCGTTATATGTAAATGAAATTAAATATGTTTCTTTATTCTATCAAGTGAATTATTTATTTTTCTTATGAAGTATGAAATAAAATAATGAAAAATACAATTAAACGTTTTATTTACCTAAAGATTTGTATGACAAAGAGGTTTCGATACAATGAATTTATTTTCCATATAACGAATTGACTCTGGACATTATATCGTTCGGAAAGGAAATTCAATGTTGGGTTTTATTTTGCGCAATTCAAGAGAATTCAGTGATCCTCACACATTAAAAAGTCTATACTATGCGTTCGTAAGGTCTAACTTGGAGTATTGCAGTATTATTTGGAATCCTATGTATGAAGTTCACTCGTTTAGAATTGAGAAAATCCAAAAACGCTTTACAAGAGTTTTAGTAAAGAAGCTTCACTGGGAAATAGATATGCCTTCTTATGACACCAGGTGCAAGTTATTTGGAATATTGCCTCTTAAAACTCGAAGAAAGTTATCTGAAGTGATGTTCATTCGTGACTTATTGACTAGCTGTATTGATTGCTCTGACATTTTGGCGTTGATAGGATTCAGTGTTCCTGCGAGGATGCTTAGAAACCAAGTTTTCTTTAATATTCCATACCACAGAACAAATTATGCAGCCAATGAACCACTGAATAGATGTTTAAAAACTGCAAATTCATTTCATGCAATGATTGATTTTAGTTTGAGCAGATTTTCATTTAAAAATAAATTTCTTAGTTGTTAAATAATTTTTAATGGTGGTAATGATTAGTACGAGTGCATGTTTAATTTTTATGTAGCTATTTTATATTTTATTTAATTATCCAATTATTGTTATTTTTTTCTAGTAATCACTAAAGTATTGTATCTTTGCTTTGTTTGATGAAATATACACACTAAATTTTATTGGACCACCACTGTATATCGTTCAATTATATAAACAAATTCAGTCCCTTCCTCAAGGAATTTGCCTGGCAACAACATTTCGCCATGGAGACGTGTGGACGAATTTTCATCATTTTTCCAGCCACCAACGATTAATATAACTTCTTGTGAACAGATTTAGTACTAGATTTAAAAATAACCCATTTTAAAACACCAAGTCTAAAAATAAGCTTAAATCAACTAAACGATCTGGCGCATTCATATTCATTCTGATGTAATAAGCCTGTCCTATCCTTTGTGAGAAACGCTTATCGAAATTTCGTATTGTGTACCTCCATTTATATCACCCAAATACTTCACATGTTTTGATCGAAACAAATATTTAAATAACACTGATCGCACGTGCAAGTGCTGCTTTCCCCTTGGCAGCTGATCATGATCACATAATTGATTCAGTGATTCTTATCTGGGTATTAATCTTTCCCGTCATCGAATTTGAATCAGACTCTCAGGGGATCAGATTGTGTTATTCAATTAAGATCAATGTACCCACCGGAATTGAAATTAGATTCAATTTTGGCAGGTTATGGAACCGCTTGATCACAGATCCTTATCATATAACCTTTGATGGTACGAGTATTTAAATAAGGTTACCTATAGTAAGTTAAGATCAATATGTCTCAGGGCTAATTGGTATAGTGGTTTGTCCACATTATGTTTAAAAATAATAAAAAATAAAAATTACGCATTCTCTTCATCAAAAGTTCTATTTTAAGAACTCCATTGGTGCAATGATTTGTGAATGCGATTACACACGTGTCTACTGGATATGGCGAAGTTTTTGTATTTATTTAACAAAAGTAACAATAGACGTGTTTTATTAGGAATTTCTATATTCACAAGAATAGAAATAGTTTCGCACCGTTTTATACTTAATTTATTTACTGTAAATATTATTTACTATAATAAAGTTATTGCGAGTCGCAACAAAAAGCTTATTTTGGCTATATTCACTTACCAAGTTCACTTTCAACATAAACTCCATTTACCAACCATCCCTGTTGTTCACTTCTGCAAGTGAGTTATTTTTGTCCACTTACGCTATTCACTTTATAGTTGTTATTTTTCCATGAGCGATATTTTGCGATATTTTGCTGAAGTGAATACTACCGAACTCGGAGATAACTTTTGGGTTGGCATGTCTTGGCTTGGCGTCACTGACAAGGGTTTGACATTTTGCGAATTGAATTCGTCATTGAATTTATTCGTTTATTTTGATTTTGTACACGAATATGATAAGGCGCGTATGCTGTGTGGGTTGTTTTATTTTATCGGTGGGTAAATGATGAAAACTAATATAAACTCTTGACGTTGATGCCACATAAAGGCTTTGGAAAATTACCTGCACTTCAATTACTGATTAGATACTAACTGGATGATGAAATTTATTTTTAAACAACTTCATTAGGTATTCTTGTTACTTTACAATGTAGGTAGGTACATCTCGATATCTAAAAGAAGATTAGGATGATTAGCATGATCAAAAACATCACCTACCCATAACAACAACGTTAATAAAAGTATTGAGGTCCAAAATGTAGGTACGAGAGAAAAAACTGTGGGCAATGCTGATGCCTTCCGAGCGTCAAAATAAAGCCAAAAGTGCATAAAAAGTTAATCGAGTTTTCAGTGGGCTTTACTTTTCCATTCATATTACTCTCGGTCCCAATCAACTTTATTTTATCACAAATATCGTATTTAGCTTTTACTACAACGATGGCCTTCCTTCTCTTCGACAAACTGGTCCGACTCGCATCAGTTTCATATTTCACACGAAGAGGGGTATTCCCAACAAATGACTAGGTATGCCTCACACACTCAGAATATTAATTTAAACAAAGTGAGGTAGAATTGTAGAGTAACTATACTACACTACATACCACTTTAAAAGCATCTTGTCGGGCCTTTTTGAATGCACCACCACGGAACTCCGTGGGTTTCCCTCCCGACAAAGCCATGACTCAAAGGCAAACACGTGCTGAGAACTTGTCTGCCTCTTGTTTGACGTAGGTATTCGTTTGGTAGTGAATGGACTTTAACATGGATGGAAGTGTAACACTCCCATGTTGGTGTGGTGAAATTGAATGAATTTCTCAATCGATTAATCAACCAGTTATTAACTTAAGGTTCACAAAACTCTCAAGTCTCTAAAAGATTCCATAAACAGTTAAACGATTCTCGACAATAGAATCAAGAAAGTAAATGAGTAAAACATAATAAAAAAAGTAAACAAAAACGTTAGGCGTTTAATTGTATGGGGTCTTTGCAGATGTTTACTTAAGATCGTACACTACACTAACACTGCAGGAAACTATATATCTTCTAAATGAGTGTAACTGGAAAACCCTAAGCAGCTTTTTAAAATCAGTTTACAAATATAGAATGTTGTTAATATCTGAATACGTTTAAATCTAAAATTTTTTGTTTATGTATTGAAAAATAAGTTAAAACAATATTAATTTATAAATTTGTTAACCCAGGCTGACGGCTTAGCCATAGCGCTTAAATTCATATTATGTTCCATCATTTTGTATTTAAATGTTAATAAATGAATAACTTACTTACTTACTTACTTACTTACTTAAGATCGTACGAAATTATCTTTCAAGACAGGAAAATTACTAATAAAGCTTATGATGGGTACTCTTCAATTTGATTCTATTTTTGATTTTTATTAAACTTTCTGTGTAGTAACGGTATCTAGATTAGAGTTGTGGTTGTCATGAGCAATGTCAATATTTGTGCAAACGTCATGGCATGCAGATAGTCAAGGTTTCTTTAAGAAACAAAATTTCATAGATGTACTGTACATACAAATAAAATCACTTCACCTAATAGAGTAAGTAGTGCGGTTAAAAAAATGAACACACAGATGTTTTCTAAGAAAAAATATCTATTGACAAAATCCCATGATTATGTACATAAAAAAAATTGATTAAAAGTAAACCACCGAAATGCTCCCACCATTACGTGAATTATTATTAAGTCACTTCACATACCTACTACCTAGTTCTTTATATTGAAAAATTTCAAGTAAATTGGCCGTGACTGGTGAAAAATGATCAGTGATATTGATAGAAAGACAGACGTCAAACTATATAATATAGGTACAATAACAGATTAACCCATTGTTTAAAAAAAGAAAGATAAAAATGGTTTGTTTATCTCACTCAGGACCGCATCTTATCAATTTGCCTCAGTTATGATCTTATTACTTTAATCTTGTCAAACATGAAAAGCACACTGAGACGACAGGAACAAAAATGCTACAAAATTAGAATAAAAATGAGTGTGTAAATATTTATCTTACCATCATTTGCTTTTTATCAACAAAAAAAAAAAAACCGATACTGGAGCTGGACTGTTGTGAATGTGACCAACAGATGCTTAGATCGAATTATGCAACGAATGTGTGTATCTAATGGAAAGTGCTTTCGTTTTTCACTTGGTCAACGAAATAAGAAGTATTTGGTTATGTTCTTATGGTGCAAAAGCATATCTTGTTGGTTACGGTAAAAAATCATCATTTAAAGCATTTCATGGAATACTTATTCAATAGTATTTATATAGATTCTTTAAAAAAATATTTTTTTTTCAAGCTTTTATGTACCGAAAACCAATTTTTCGGGAGATTTCTAAATTGTTTTTCAGATCAAACAAAACTGGAACAACTGCTGGATGAAGTCACCCCGCAAAATGCCTTGATATTATCCTCCATAGGTAAGGTAAGTTTACAGTTGCAGCCGGGCAAACGGTCGGCAACACAAATTTATTGGGATAACACATAATAATGTGAGGAATTACCCTTCCTCAAAAGGTTTTTAGGTTTCTATGAAGCAATGAAGACAATGAAGGCCTATGTTCGAGATCTTTTAGATCCAGCTTTACCAATAATACATTTTGTACGATGCCAGAACTGCCAACAAAAAGGAAACTGCATTATAATATACAGGAAGAATAAAAAGTTCTAACTTTTCCACATTGAAAAGAATGACCAGAATATATTCAATTGTACTCTAGAAATTTAAAATATGTTTTAATTTTTGGTTTAGTCCAAAATTTATGAGTTGAAAATATTTTTTTGAAAATCATTTTTCTGGAAATTTGAAGGTGGAACTAGAGTTTTATGAAAAATGTTTGATTTTTTTTTTAATCGAATGAAACAGAATGAAAAAGTGCCATTTTCAGTGTTTGGGTGCCACATTGCCATTAAAATACAACATGGTGTCAAAAGTTCACGATAGTACGACATCGGCAGCGTGACTTGGATCGTTAAAAAGAGCTCTCCCAAATATATTTTACGTCCTTGAAACAGAGCAGGGCATGTCTTCCTATAAAGCAGTGTCCAGTTATAGTTATATTACGGAGCTTAGGTTTAGTCTGATAAGGAATAACAAACATCTGGCACGTGTTGTATGCAGGCAGGTGTGGATCTTTTTGGAAGTCGCACAGTTGCTGATATGCGTATATTGTTCATCTTATACAGTCCAATTGAAAGTAAATGCATCAATAGTTCGGAATTAAATCGAAAAATCTTTTTGAGTTTAAGGCCCTCGTAAATGGGTCAATAGAATCGAAAATATAATTTTTTGGTGCGTTTCGAGCCTGATGTAGGTCCTTGGAACAAAGTTTTTCGAAAATATGGCTTGAGCAACAATGGTGTAGACGACAATTTTCAATAGGACGGTACTACGAGCCACACCAGCAACGATACCATCGCTCTTTTGCGTAAAACCATTTCCAAATCGTGTGATTTCTTAAAAGACCATCACAATTGGCTACCAATCTATTTGAACGGCTCGCAATCAATTAAAGACTACTAAAATGGAATCCATTCAGATATGAAGGACATAAAGAAGCAAACGAAAGAATTGTTGATGGAAAATTTCATAAAAAGAAAATGGTCTTGAGAGCCGCCAAATTGTATTGGTATTTTTTTCTATTAATCATGACAACCTTTTTTCTACAATGACATCAAATGATTTTCCTATAAATATACTTTTTTTAATTTTTAATCTCGAATTCAAAAATCTCGATTTACACAGAAATCTCAAATCTTGAAAAATAATCTTTAAAAAGAAGCGAATTCGAGATTTTTTTTCGGTCTTTTCAAAGATTTTAGTCCCAAATAAAGCGCATCACATATTTATGTAGCTTACGAAACAAATAATATTTTCTGGAAAATCAGCAATAGAATTCTACAAAGAAATCAACTCTTGAAGACAATATATTTCATCAAAAAACAGAAAATCAAAGGTGATTTACAAACACGACAATGCTTTAACGATTACCCACAAATTACAAGAAAAAAAAAAAAATTTTAGAACTGTTTTCCCTTTTTAAATACTATCGTCTTATTTTGTATTAAAATTCTTATTTTGCATTTTAAAATTCTTCCGAACTAAAACCTTAAGCCTCCTACGTCGGTACTCAACTGTATTTTGAGCTCTGTTTTACTTGATGTGCACGTTAATAGCTCACGATTCCAATGAAGGTTGAATTCAGGTAGATGTTCTAACAGCTGCATAGGCCGTGTGCTTGTCAAAACAGGTTTTGGTAAGGAGCTATTAATAATTATTACAATTAATTTAAAACTAATGGATTGAGATTCAAGCAATCGAGATTTTTTTTCGACACTTTTTCTATTCGGGATTTTTGTTCCCAAAATGATTGCTTTTGAGATTTTGTTGTTAGGCCCATTGACAAATATTTAAAGAGAAAAATCGTAGTTCGATTCCACACTGTGACTTGTTGCCTACATTTTCACCGAAATATTTCCAGTTTAGTAACAAAAAAATCCCAGTCTGGCCACACCAACTTTGTTTTAATGAATATTGCAGGTGTACAACAATAAATTGTATGTGTACATGTGAAACCAGTGAGATTAAACGCACCATCTCAGACCTCAGAGAAGGTACCCATACTGTAATGAATCAAGAATTGAAAAGTAAACTGAGAAAGCTTTTTTTTTTCATTCGATCGGGCAAAAGCAAATATCATAATGAATTTCTTGGTAAATTCATTCCGAGGATTTAAATTCACCCGAACAGACCAAAGACTTTCAATTGATCGCAACCGTTGAAGAAGTCAGTTGAGTGTTCTTCGTTTATCGAGATGTGTCTTTTGTGTAGTGAATCCAAAGAGACTATATTGTGGAACTAAGAGTGACGTTTTGTGAACATAATTCCTGAATCAGAATAAATAATTGTGATATTTAAAGAAAGAAATTACAAAAATTGTGTGTGTTTTTATAAAGTGAAAAATAATAATTTATTTACTCGTATAGTTGGACGCTTTCTTTTTTTGTTTGTTAATTGTGTGTTCCTGTACCTATAATTGCTTCTTGGATTTGAAGGTAAGTAAGGGTGTGAGGTTTTAGTGTTTTGGTTCTCAATTCCTTCTGGTGAAATTGTTTGGACTGCCTATTGCTTTACATGATGAAATTTTTGACAGCATTTAACTTACCTGTCCGTTGCTTTGTGAAATCCTTTTAAAGTTTGAAAATTTCGAAACGCTTACCTATGTTTTGTTTAAAAGAACATCCATATCTTTGAGTAACTGACCTTTTAAAGTGACCTATATAAAATTGGAATTCAATTTGCTTCGATTGATAAAAGCATAACCAAATTAAACCAGAAAGAAATGATAAGGCATTGAATCTTCAGAAAGAAGATTTAACTCTACAGCATAAATTTAAATTATGGAGAGGAAAGGAAAAGATATTTTGTTGCTTCTTTGAAACAATTCATTCAGCTGTCCATGTGTTCTTTTTAAGAATAGATTCAACATTCAATCAACCTGTTTTCTTTTTTGAGGATTTAATTGATTGTAGGACCAGTTTATCAGGTAAGAAAACGAACGCCAATGAATTCTAACGATTTTCTTTTCTTTTCTGTCGGCTTCACATAGACACACTTAATGTTTTGGATGAAAATAAAAATTTCGATCTTTGATTGGGTCAGGTAAACAAAAAGCAGATGCTATTCTCTCTCCTTTCTTAACAATAATGGGTATAGGTACAGTTCCCAAAAAAGAATTTGAATAGGGTAAACGCACAAGTATCCGGCCAGTGTAGTAGCCTACCTGATTTTTATTGAGTCAATACCAACAAATTAATTCGTATCTGTTCGGTCAAGAGTTTGCTCGGTGTGAATTGAATTTCGAGTTATTGAACTGAAAAATGGTGTTTCATTTGACGATTTGTGTTTCTCAAATAGTTTCTAGAATGTGAACTTATGTATATTTTTACTGAGATCAGATTCTTAAAAAAAGTCTGTGATCAGAGTTATTGCAAAAGCTTTTGTTGATTTATTTCACATGACACATAATTTTATTATTTGTAATATTCTTGAAGGAGTGACACATCTTCCTCTTCCGTTCTCATTGTGGTTAGTTTCAAAAACAAACAGAAGACCAGAACAACTTTAAACCAGAGCGCCTCTACAGTAGTAGTGAAAGCATCTGTAAAAAATCCCGTCCCTTTTCATTTGAAATGCTTCACCGGTTATTTTGAATAATTTTTAAGCTTTCATTTTGCTGGAAAGTGACATGAGCTAAACACTCGTCTTTTTCATGCCCTCATGTGGCTACCGTTTTTATTGATTCAATTAATTTTTATCTTGTTATTTATTATCTCTTTATTTAGTCTAGACATGACTGAGATTCGTTGTTTGCACAATTGTCCAAATTCAATTCGATAGCTGATAGATAGTATGAGTAATGAGTTTGCCCACCAATATGAGAGATTATCATGGTATTAGGTTTAAATAAAAGATATTCTTATGCCATTAGTGCTTAAAAACGATTTCGAGCATATGGGCCCAACGCCCGGCTCGATTGGATCGTAATTGAGAAGTCCAATTTTCGATCACTTTTTCAAGCAACTGATGCTGTAGGTATATCGGCAAAAATAATTTGTAAACGTTGTTTTGAAACGAGGGTATTCATCATGAAACGACCAATTTTCAAATTGAAAATCATAAGAAACATTTTTGCCAGTTTGAAAACCAAAACCGAGAATTCTAAAAAATCCTTTAAATTCATCATTTTAATAAAGTTGTTCATACTAATACAATAAGCTTTGATAGCTATCCCGGCTAACGAGAACCTATTCATTCCAAGCTTGTGCGTATACAAAAAAACCTCATGCCTAAGTTTTCTTTATAACCATTAATTTAATGCTCGTTGTGTGCTGGAATTTTGTGCAACATCGAAAACCCCAGATATAAAGATGACGCTGACACAACGACCAACGCTTTTGTCGCTTTCCATGGGCTTCACTCGGGAAACTACTTATTTTAAAGACCAATGGAGCACCTAAAATTATTTCTATTTAGTTTTGACAGATTGTCTTTGTGTAACTGAAAATTCTATGGCTCATAAAAAAATTCCTGGGAGAAAATTTTGATTTTGACATTTGAGTAACATATGTATTAATGCTTCGTGGGTCTCACTTCTCAGAATCATGAGAAGTAATCTTTTTGCACTAATGGAACTGTTTGAGAATGTTCTTGATGGACGCTCCTAGACGGTTCTTTTTGTCCAATGTAAAGCGACATTAGTGTTCTCATCTACAAACTAATGGCGCTTTCAATTGGTTTCACTCGGGGAAGCACTCATTTTAAAAACCAATGGAACACCCAAAATTGTTCCTACTCAGTTAAATTTCCTTTGTGTGAGCCATAGGTGAGGCTCTTAAAAAATATTCCTTGAAGAAATTTTGCATTTTGACATTTGAGTAACATGTGTTAGTGCTTCTGAGTCGATTCTCATTTCAAATCGAGAAGCGGCTGTCGCTCCTCAGAATCATGAGAAGCGATCTTTTTGCACCAATGGAACGGTTTGAGAATGCTTCTGGACGCTCCTGAACGATTCTTTTCGTCCAATGGAAAATGACATAATTGAGTGTTGTGCAAATGAGTGAAACGATTTCATTAAAAAGAATGTACATTTAATTCTTAGGTTGCTCCTTTTTTTATCCTGTTTCAAAAGTTGGAACGAAACATACATTAAATAAAATCTTGACATTGAGGATATATGTAGGTATGCATCCATTATTCTAATTTTAGCGCGTTTGTTGTTCATTTTGCAGCCTACATTTTTCAAATGAAAAACCCAACAGATCAATGGCGAATATGCACACACATAAAAATTTTTAAGCGAATGTAGGCATTAGGCGTTTCCGAAACCGTAACATCGCATTTCCGTGTTGCTTTCGCAGCAGTCTCTTTATATATGTCGTTATTTGGCCTGAAATGCCATCGAATTTTGGCTTTCCCAGTTATGTTCATACCTGACCATAAACACTATTTATTGTGTAGGTATTAAGAATGAACCCGATAACCTTGCAATTCGTACCATTCTAATTGAACCTTGTGTCTCAGATTCCCATCAGATAAAGACAAAAATGAGATGTAAGCAAACAACTGATCATCTTCATTCAACCATTAAGCAAAAAAAGAAAAAACCCACATTAAGCAATTGAATAAGAGATTATCTTAAAGATCTCCTTCCTTATAGGAAACAGATTTAAAAAAATTTTGCACTCTGTTGAATCTATGGCGTGATCATTTTTTCGAAAATGACATGGCGGAAAAACTGTATTCGGTTACCCTTTGTATTTTTAGGAATTACTTATAAATTTGTTTATCTTAACTCTCTCTCTGTTGTTAAGTTATCTATCTTTAAAGCTTAATCATTTTATGAATGTGTTTTGGAATTTGGTTTTTTCTTTAATCGCCTGCCGCGGGCCGCCGCGCAAGTGGCTGATACGAATTTATAGATTGGTTTGCGAAATTAATCAATTGATTGCGACGACCGACGAGTGCCGGGAATTCCTGTATAAACCTTTTGGAAACTTTATTTATATTGATTTTATCTAAAGTCAGATAATCCATTTTCAAAATTACTCATCAGGACAACGGTGTTTCAAATTCTATTGTATGTTTACTGATTTAGCCAATTTTGCCATGCTACAAACGGTTTTGGCCTTCAGTACCAAATGTAAACAAACAAAATGTAAACACAATACCGAGAAGAGTGCAAATACAGCGCCATGATGACGTATGGTGCTCGTGCCTACATTTCGACGACATTTGGTGTGGAGAAGTCAGTAATTGTTGATGCCGATCGATGTTGGATGTTAAACGAAAAGCACGTTGTTATTTTATTCAAATTCAAGTGATTCATTTCAGAAATTTGAATTTTGAGCTAGCAATACATTCTCTTTTAGATTGTCTTTGTGTCCGACTTTCGATTTTGTAAATACCCAAACCACTTCGAGTTTGGATGGCTATCAATATCAACCAAATTATTCGAACGGAATAATAAAAATGTTATCATGCGGTCATTAACATGTAAGTATGTGGTTCAAGTCTCTGCGGCAATATACCTACTTGGTTGTTCAGGAATTCCTTAATTTAACGGCAATAGTATCTCTTGCCTTGTGCTTGACAATAAATGTGAAGTTTATAATCAAATTTGATGTTTGCTGTGCTTCCATATTTGAGTACCTACAGCTATCTTATCAAACTTGTTTTGAATTTTGCGCGTTTCATTAAATTGAGGCTGGATATTGGGAGTTTTATTGGGATCATATAAAAAATGAGATTAAGATTTATGACGGGAGGATAACGCTATCACTAATTTATTCTTCAGACATAAACTTCAATTGAAAATCAATTGCTGCAAAGGATTTGCATCGTCATTATCGTATAACGCTGTTCATCGTGTACATCGTATAAGCATCGCAATGTCAAGGTACCATCGATCGCATGGAATTAATCTTTACTATCGTCAATTTGGCAAATTGCGGTTATGAATCAATAATCAATAGCTTTTATTGCCAATAAGATATTGTTCTTTTTCAACACAAAGTTTAACTTTATCAGTAAAAACACAGACGTTATATCAATCAGGAACTATTTGACTAATTTCGAGTGTTGATTTCAATAAGAACTGTCGTTTGTGAAGTACACTTTGACAACAACTGTCTTTTTGATGGAGTTGGTTGTGACGTTTATCTTGACACAAGTGGTCATTATATTCAAACGATTTGGACATTTAAGGAGGAAAGAACTTGGAGAAATGTGTGTGTTCGTGTGGGCCCTGCAGTGTCGTTGAATATGTATATTGCAATTTCCATTTGAAAAAAGTAAACGAAATCGTGTGGCGATTTCAGCTTTCAAATTTCTGTGTTTCTTGAATTTACCGTCTTAGGGAGCAGTGTTTATTAAATTTTTGAATGAGTACACCATCAATAAATCTATGCCGGGAAAACAGATGAAAATGAAACCCTCTTACTTGTCTTAGACCAAATTTATTTACATAATTTTTTGGTTTTAGAAGTGATTTGTGTAGGGGAAGTGCACAGTGTGGTTTTTCTATGTTTTCATTAGGCCTTTGGAAAGTTATTGATTAATGATCGAAGGGAACTAAAGCTGTAGTGCTTTGAGGAGAGATGGTTTACAAATACCTACAGAGACAAGGCGACTTTTGAAGTGTTGTTTTTCTTTCTTATTCGTTTGGGAAGACAATCATAGCCGGGATTTAGTTTCTAATTCGAATGCCAACGGAAAATGATTAGCCTTTCAAAATTGGCAGGAAATTGTAATCACCCTCCATTTCCTCATTACAGCACTTTTGATAACGATTACAGTTTAACGACCATATCTCACGCGAATCGTAATTTCTCTTCGTAAGGTGCGTTTTTGTCAAAACTCAGCAAACCTATAATCAGCTCAGCTCAGCACTTTAACACTGAACACAAAAACAATTCAATTACCTTAATTACTTTAAATGCTTGCACTGTAACATTTCTATAACATTATGTAAGGGTGTTCATAACCCCTTGATTAGATTAGATTGAGTGATTTTTATTCAATATTTTATAAAAAAAAAAACAATTAATAATATACAATATCAGATATAGCATGGCATTGCCGTCTGCCAGATTGACAAATAATTATATAAGTTTGGTTACATTTAACCGATTCAAAATTGCAAGTATTAAAGCAAATATAAATTTAAATTGATCACGTAATGAGTAATACAAAAAAACAAAAGGATGATAACACCTGAGTGTCTTAAAACATTTCATAACCCTTTGATGTGGGCGCTAATTATAAAAAAAATTACCTAACCTTTTGAAGTTTGCATCTGATCTCAGATAGACACGAAAAACAACATAAGTGCGGAGATCAAACGGAGAATAACTCTTGCCAACCGTTGCTTCTTTGGGTTAAGGAGGCAATTGAGAAACAAAACCCTCTCCAGAAAAACCAAGGTAACCTTGTATAAGACCTTGATCATCCCAGTCCTGCTTTACGGCGCGGAAGCATAGACCTTATCGAAAGAGGATGAGGAAACCCTTGGTCGTTTCGAATTCTCCGAATGATCTTTGGTCGAAAAAAAGAAAAAACTTGAAATGTAGGTGGCGCTCAAAAAAATATTTGTGGTGAATTTATTTGCCCAAAATATGGATGTTTTTTTTCGCGTGAACATTTTTGTTGCAAAGAGGGCATTTATCATCTATTTTTGATTATTGGGCGAAGACGTCGCCGTCGGCTATGCATTAGCAGAGTAGATCCTTATAGCCAATAGAAGGATTGTTCGTCACAGACGCAACCCAGATAAATCCGTTGCCATAATTGTTTGCTAAGAAGTTAAATGAGTATGTCGTTTTTTTCCTCATGTGTGCTGATTAAAGGATTGCTGACTTGCGAAACAAACACACCTGTTGTCTAGCAACCTCGTTTGATTTATATCTCGGGTTTTCCGTCAAATAAAGCTTAAATTATTGTTGTAGACAGATTGATCGACCGATAAATAAGGTTTATGATCAAAGTACTAGAACGTGTTGAATTACCTTAATTTGACCAATTTCCGGTAGCATGTTTTCATTTATTGTAACAAACAGTGAGTCTCAATGATTGTAAAGAATTGATTACTTGTTCATCAAAAACGCTTACATTTTTTATAGGACTGCCAACATTTTATTTTTCAACCATTTGCTTTTATCTCTGAACTGTGAAAATTAAATTAAAACATAAAAAAGGAGATATACCTTCACCTGAAGAAGACTTTAACCCCTGTCAAGACGTCTAATGTAACATCTGTCGTGTCTCGTGTGTCATTTAAAAAATCATTGTGACCACAAAAAGCCCACGGAAATATACATATGTTTCCACGAAACAATAAATTAACTTTTATATTTTGCTTATGATGAGAGTATGTATGTATGATTAGCAAATCAATATAAGTGTGTCGAGAATATTAAGAATTTATCAGGTTCGCGAGACCAGCATGTAACTGGTTTGATTTCGGTAGAATTTTATTAGTTCTCAAATCTATCTTTTCAATCTCAAAACACGATCCTTATCGTATTGGACTTCAGTCAGTTCGTTGTAGTAAAACTCGTTTAAAATCTAACTGAAAAGTACGCATATCTTAGCTTGAATGAATGAAATGCTATGGTTTTATATTTGTAAGAATATAGAACTTGGTAAACAAGAGAATACCTTATTCCTACGTAGTTTCTTATTCACATAACAAAAACTGCTGTTTCCGCTTGTAAAAGCTTTAGTATTACGAGATTAGGTATACAGTTTGCACAACTGGATTCGATCAGACGGCCTTGATCGGCCTTAATTCTTATCAAGTCAATTGGCGAATGGTTGATTAGGAGTTGAATGTTGTACCTTTTTGAATGAATGAAAAAACCTATTCCTATGCTTAATTTTCTTAAGTATTTGAATTATTTAGATGTCATCGCTCACATGTGTATTGCGTGTTAAGACGAACAAGACAAACAAGCCAAATAAACCAAACCATGCTCATGCTGAAATAATCAAAAGAGTTCACCCACTTCCCAGCAAATCAATATTTCCATATACTATTTTGACAATCTTCTTTTTTTCAAGCCGATCAATTAATTCAAAGATTTGTTGTTTGGTTCCAACTATAATAATTTGTTTATTTTTTTGTCCAAAAAATTGTTTTTCTCTTTAATTGATCTAAATGATTTCAACTGATTAGATTGATTGATAGATGTGTCACGCATTTTTTTGTGAATGGAAATATACTGTCTCGATGTTTCTTTACAGAAAAAAAGTCGAAACTTGAGATAGCCAGCAAAACAAAACGTTAGTCACATCTTAGTCTTCTTTTGAAGGAGGAGACAAGGAGCCTAAGAGTATTATGGTTGGCTTACATGTATCTGCATCATTTTACATGGAAGTGATGAAATCAGCCCACGATGGCTTCGTTTCGTTAAAATGTTTGGGTCAGTGGCCTTAGGTTTAAGCTTAAATTTTTTTTTCACAGCCAAATGATGCAGTCAAATGCAGAGCTGTAGAATATAAGAGCTATAGATCTTTTTGTAACCGAACCAGAATCAAAAACATGGTGATTGAGTAAAACAAAAAGTTCGTTTCACTTTTCTACTTGATCAAAATTTTCCCTTTAAATGAAAATTAATTGAAATTCGATTACTCTTTTCCCTTCTACTTCTCTAATGTGAGGGTACACACATCCAAATAACATTCTATCAAAATTTTTTTAAAGCTTTTTGAGGTTATCAGCGCCGTGGTAAGGTGTCAGTTTTTAAAATGTTTGTCTCGGATATTTTAATAAGCTGTCTAATAGAAACCCGTAGATACATATAGAAAAAAGGGCAATAAATCAGAGAGAAGCAGATACTTGCTGTTGAATAAATGAATGAATGATTGAGGGCTTATAGGTTAGAACTCATGTTGATACAGTTGAACAAACAACAAATATGTATCAGCAAAGTGAATAGATTTTGTCATTGGGGGCGTTTAGAAATTATATTAAAAAAAAAGAAATAATTGTTAGCAAGTTGCTCTTGCTTATGCAAGTATCGATATCTGCTTTCAAGAAGTAAGCTTGTTTGTGTATTGCAATTACATTGCAATTGTTTGGTGGTATAAAAAATGTCAAAAGTGAATTCAAAATGATGAGTTTAATTGTACATTTAACGTTAAAAGATGATTAAAATTATAATAAATAATACATACGATAGTAATAATGATGATAGCACAGTAATTACTTTGTTCAGGGTTTTCTAAGCCCCCATACTCAAGAATTCAGAAAAAGAGAAAAAAAAAAAATGTTAGAAAGTTAAAAATTAAAAAAAAAACTGACAGCTGATGAAGTGGGGAGTTTCAAAAAGTTGGCAAATTACCATGGCCACGATTCCAAAACTTCTAGTAATCGGAAATAAAGTAAGATTCCTATAATCTAGAATGATCACTACAGTCGCTACTATGGAAAAATTGAAACAAAATTATTCGCAAAATATACTTTTTAAGATTTTTAAAAAAGTGAAATTTGAGGATGAGCGTAGTTCAGTAGTTCGTAGTTCTTTATAGAGAAATCTTTAAACCAGACTCTTCAAAAATTTCTGGTAAATCAGTCCAGAAGAACTCGAGAAATCGAGGCCACAGTTTGGAAAAAAGTACATTCTTGAAAAAAAATTACGTTTAAAGTTTCGTTTTAAAGCCGAGATAATTTTAAAGTGCGTCAGGAAAATACCTGGTGTCACCAAAAATAGTTTGAATTTGGAAAAATCGTCTTGTAGACATATTTTTAAATAGTTAAACTTTGAAAATATGCAAAAAGATTTCATTTGTACACCAGAATATCCCGTTGAGAAGTTATAGCACAAAATTTGATCACGGAAGCCACAGCTCTTTGTCTGTAAAAGACAACATACTTACTTACTTAGGCGGGCATTACAGTTCGGTGAACCTGGGCCTCAAACAACATCCTTCTATAACGACTTCGATTTCGGGTGAGCTCTCTCCAGTTTCGCACTCTAAGTCGGTTGTGGTCTTCATCCACTTGATTGCGCCACCTAAGACGAGGTCTTCCCCTTCCACGATTTCCCTGCAATGTGCTTTCGAAAACATGAATTAATAAAATAATGTAGCATTCTAACAGTGAAAAGTTTTTGAAATCGGCCCAGTAGCTTTTAAATTCCCGTTACATGTTAGGGGCCAGTTATAGCGATCAGGAAAACGAATCAAGAAAAATTTTCAAATGGAATAATAACTATGTTTTCGTTACAATTGAATAACAAATGTTATATCAATCAATAGTAAACAGTCCAGAGAATATTTTTGTCAAGAAAATGTTCAATTGGACAAATACTTTGCCGTAAAATTGTATTTTTCTATTTTCCGGATGGAATTGGAACAGGAAAATAGAGAAATACAAATTAAACAGAAAATATTTGTTCTATTATATCTTTTTTGGGCACAAAAAATTCTTTGAATGATTTGCCATCGATTGGTATAACATTTGTTATTCAATTGTAACGAAAATATAGTTATTACTCCATTTGAAAATTTTTCCTGATTCGTTTTCCTGATCGCTATAACTGGCCCCTTACTTAGGGATTACGTAAAGGTCTATAATGGCGAAGAAATTTTAAACATCGGTACAATAGTTTCTGAATCCCAGTTCTCTTGTCTATGGGAAAATGGGAATACGATGCGACCAATACATGGTGCAAGAGGTCCAGTAGTTTTAGAACCTCCGATAAATTCATAATGTCGGTTTTTGGATATCGTGGGATGTCGTAATGTTGTGGAATGTATTGTAAAATTTTTATTACATGGGAACTATTGTTGTTCCCATTCAACAATTCTAATTCAGCTGGCGAAGTTAAAAAATTCCTTTTCGGAAATATTGATTAAAGTTTTGAAGCTCCACAGATTTATTAAAAGCTGTCTTATAAATCAAATTCATGAATTCCTAAGAAATCTGATCATGGTCAGAGATCAAAATGAGTATGTATGTTTAAATCAGTTCAAACACATACAAATTTTTCTCATCGATCGCTCAGTTTTAATCATTTTCCACCTGTATTCAGAAGCAAATAGCTCGCAAGTAGGGGAATTGTGCTCAAGATGACATACTTTTTGTTTAAAGTAAGAAATAAAATTTTCTACAAACCCTAGCGTTAAAATCTTTACATAATTAAATAATTAATGATTGTATGGAAAAAATAAACTTGGAATGGATAGTTTAAAGTAAAAAGAATTTATTTAAAAAAATTAGTTAAAAACAGTCCGAGGCTAAGGCTAAGATGACATAGTTGGGTATAAGATGACATACTGCATGAGGGTAAGATGACATATTGTAAAAATGCCTGCTTTATTTGGCTTTTCAGCTTCAGTCAGTATATAACTCACATTTTCAACTTAGATTTTCGGCCATTTAGCTTTCATAATTTTTGTTTTATGCTTGGTGAAATATAATTATGTACTTTAAATTTGCATTTAAATGTTTGAATTAAAAAATAAGGTTTGTGTTTTTAGTAGGAATGTCATAGTATTTATAGTATGTCATCATGGACTGATAAGCAATATGTCATCTTACCCGATAGGAAATAAAACTTTTACAACCATTCAGGAATCAAAACATTATAATTTAGGAGCCAAATCACACAAAAAATATTCTCTATACACATAAATGCAAACATAAAACACAAGGATATAGAAAAACACTTAATTTTTTAAGCAATTTTGAAGTAAACAATGACTCGCAAAAAAATTTATTCTCTAGCTTTTTCCTTTGAGCCGATCACGATGACAGCAGGTAGTATACTGGCAGCTGTAAGTTTATTCTGGCAAAACAGATAGAAAAAATGCATGTCTGGATATGTTCGAGAGAACTGTGGCGGCTTTATAAACAGAGAAAATACGAGTATGTCATCTTACCTGAGTATGTCATCTTGAGCAGAACTCCCCTATATTTACTCAATACTCACAAGCAAAAATGCTTTAAAACAAACTAAATCAGCATGGGGTTCAAGCGACAATCATCAAAAAAGTCAAGTAAGACAACAAAAATCAAAAGTTTTTGTTGTCTTAATCTGTTCACTCGAAAATATTGATGGAAACAAAACAAAGCTTGAAGAAAATAACCTTCAAACTTGATAACGACCACTTTGTTTAAAGGAATTGTCAAGTCCTCATATAGTAAATCTATTGCCTTGTAAATCGCTAAGAAGTCCAAAATCGGCAGAAAATCTTAGGTCTCCTCCATTACCTTACAAGGCATGGTTGTGAGAAACGAGCTAGGCTCTGAGGCTCGTTGCTCTGTTGTGTGGGTATTTTGTTTATAGGACGCCCAATATTTGACTTTTTTACTGCCAAACAATGGCTTCTTCTCAAACAAAAGTACTTGAAGCTAACTTCAGCACTCTCTTGACTGACAAATGAAAACACACCTTAGTGTGGGCCCGTGCTCACATTAGAACCTTGTTATGGCCTAATCTTAAATCTTAATTCATAAAAATGTTCCATTGCCAAACATTTACTTAGCCATTGTGTTTGGTTTATTGACAATGGTTCTAAAGCTATAAACTGCTCATTAACCTGTTAATGCAAATATTTACCAAAAGAATTGAGCCAAATTAGAAACTCATTGCAATTAAAATTTATTGTTCGTTTTAGCAAAACAAAAAACAAACAAATTCACTAAATGTCTATTGTACTAACGATAAGATATTATTGTTTTCATTTCAGCGCAACAAATTCGAAACTTAAATATAAATAAGCTAGAATAAATCTGGAAATCAACACTCATAGGCTTAATCAAAACTGACTGAACTTGGTAGACAAGTAACCGTATAATAATATTTATAAGGCTTAGTGAGTAAGGCTCATCACAAACTATAGAAGTAAGATGACACGCCGAAGTATCGATTTTGAAAGTACGTCGCGGAAGGCGGGTGTCCTTCCGGACCAAAGTGATTTTTATAAGAAATACGAAGACGGCTCTCCTCAACACAGCCAAGTGAGCAAACAATCGAATGACGACTCGAATCAAAAGGTCTCGTATTTTCAATTGGTAAGTTTTAGTTTTTTTTGCTCATCTTTTATGTATTCTCACATAATTTTTTGTATTCTTATAGTTTCGTTACTCGACAGTATGCGAAAGAGTTATGATTCTGCTTAGTGTTATACTTGCAACTCTTGGAGCGTTAGGGGTTCCGTATTCTGTGGTAATTTATGGGGAGTTTACGTCCCTTTTGATCGATCGAACTACAGGCAAAGGAACATCATCACCGACTTTTATATTAAATATGTTCGGTGGTGGCAGGGTTTTGTAAGTTTGAGATTCATTATGACTTCTTCAAGAATGTTTTTTATGTGTTTCCTTTTTTTAGGACGAATGCGAGCAAAGAAGAAAATGTTGAAGCGATTAGGGAGGATTCCTTGGCTTTTGGTCTTGGTAGTATAGCTGGAGGTCTTGGTGAATGGATTTTTGTTGCGATTTCGTTGGATCTTATGAACAATGTTGCACTTAAACAGGTGAGGTTTAAATTTGTGTTTTTAGATTGTATTTTCTCGTACGCTATTATGAAAGATAAGTCTTCTCATACCTTTTCATCTTCACGAGAATCGTGCTCTTGAAAGGATCATAGTTCTCCCATTTCACACTCCGAAATTATAAAGATTAAAGATAAATATGAAAATCTCTCATATATCCTTTAGGGATCTCGCGAAAAACCTTCCAAACCATTCTAATAATTGAAACTCTTTTCTAGATTCAACGCATAAGAAGGCTCTTCTTGCAGTCCATTCTCCGGCAAGACATGTCATGGTACGACACCGTCTCTGGAAACAATTTCGCCAGCAAAATGACTGAGTAAATGAGTGCATTCTCTCCTTCGCTATATTTCCTTACCGTTTTTTTTTTTTCTAATTTTATAGAGACCTTGAGAAACTGAAGGAAGGAATCGCTGAAAAAGTGGCCATATTCACCTTTCTGATTATGACCTTCGTTATGTCCATAGCCGCCTCATTTTTGTATGGATGGAAGTTGACCCTTGTTGTCATCACTTGTTGTCCTTTCATCATTTTATCAACTGCATTAGTTGCAAAAATCCAAAGCAGCCTTACAGTGAAAGAACTTAAGGCATATTCCATAGCTGGAGCAGTAGCTGAAGAAGTCTTTAGTGGGATTCGTACTGTTTTTGCGTTTAGTGGAGAGCGTAAGGAATCAGAACGATACAACAGGCTACTTACTCCTGCAGAGAAGACTGGAACGCGAAAGGGTCTCTATTCGGGTATCGGCGGTGGCATTATGTGGTTCATTATTTATTGTAGTTATGCCATCGCCATTTGGTATGGAGTCCAGCTAATCTTGGAAGACCGTTACAAAGAGGAAAGAGGTTATACGCCAGCTGTTCTCGTCATTGTGCTGTTTGGAGTGATATTGGGAGCCCAGAATCTGGGATTTTCTTCGCCGCATATGGAAGCCTTCGCCATTGCGAAAGGTGCAGCTAGATCCATATTCTCCATTATTGATCGGAAGACTGCTATCGACCCAATGGGTGAAGAAGGTCTGAGACCAGAGGCTGTTAGTGGAGACATTGAGTTCGTTGATATTCACTTTAGGTATCCATCCCGTCCGGATGTTCAGGTCTTGAAAGGGCTGAGTGTTTCGATTAAAACTGGACAGACAGTGGCCTTTGTGGGACCATCGGGATGCGGAAAGTCGACTTCTTTGCAACTTCTTCAAAGAATGTATGACCCCGAAGGCGGTTCAGTAAAATTAGATGGAAGAGATGTCAAAGATTTGAATGTAGCTTGGCTAAGATCGCAGATTGGAGTGGTCGGGCAAGAGCCTGTCTTGTTTGCAACGACTATTGAAGAGAATATTCGATTTGGAAATCCTGCTGTGACACAAGAGGGAATCGAAAATGCTTGCAGAATGGCCAACTGTCACAATTTCATCAGTCAGCTGCCAGAAGGGTACAATACGATGGTGGGAGAAAAGGGCGCGCAGATGTCTGGTGGACAGAAACAGAGAATTGCCATTGCAAGGGCACTGGTTAGGAATCCAAGGATTTTACTCCTTGACGAAGCCACTTCCGCACTAGATCCTACATCAGAAAGACGTGTGCAAGATGCCCTTGAAGTAGCCAGTCAGGGAAGGACCACTCTTGTGGTGTCCCATCGGCTGTCGACGGTTACCAATGCAGATAAAATTGTGTTCGTAAAGGACGGAACCGTGATGGAGGAAGGAACTCACGCCGAATTGATGGCTAAGAAAGGCTTTTACTATGCACTGGTCAACACAACCAAACGTAATGAAGAAGTGGGTGTGGGAGTTCAGAAACCCAAACTGAAGAAAATGAATTCGATCAAATACAAGTCCGATGGAAGTGTACTGGACGAGGACAGTGACAGCGACGACGAAGATATTCCTGAAAAGAAGAAGGAGAAGAAAGAAAAATACAAAGTGTCGTTTAGAAAGCTCATGAAACTTAATGCTCCGGAAACAAAGTACATTGTAGGTGGTTGCATAGCCGCTGCATTGCACGGATCTACATTCACCGCTTGGGCAGTTTACTTTGGTGACTTCTTCGGAGTAAGTTTTTCAATTGATTCCCTGTATAGATTTTGGATCTAATTTCTGATTCTTCTAGATTCTTGCACATCCGGACGATGCTTACGTTCAATCGGAGGCTAATATGTTTGCTCTGTTGTTCATTGGGATTGGTCTCATCGCTGGCTTAGGGACACTGGCCCAGACTTACCTGTTCAACATTGCTGGTGTTAAATTGACTTCTAGGCTTCGACAGATGGCATTTAAGGCATTTGTCTCACAAGAAGTTGGGTATTTCGACGACCAAAAGAATTCAGTTGGAGCCTTATGTTCCCGTTTGGCTGGTGATTGCTCCAACGTTCAAGGTGTAAGTACTGTTTGTCTTTTGAAACCTTCACAGGATTCTTATCTGGAGTCTCATTCTTAGGCCACTGGCGCTCGAATTGGTATCATAGCCCAATCAGTCTCCACACTTCTTCTTGGAATCATAATTTCTTTCATATTCTCCTGGAATCTTACTTTGGTGACTTTAATAACTGTTCCCTTCGTGATGCTATCAATCATGCTTGAGGGCAAGTATATGGATGCTAGCTCTGCATTGGAAAGGCAAGCGGTAGAAAATGCATCTCAGGTTGCTGTGGAAGCGATAGCAAATATCCGAACCATCAACAGTCTTGGACAGGAAAAGCCAGTTTTGGAACGATACACTGTTCAGACAGACCACGCTGATATGGCAGCAAAGAAGAAAATCCGATTCCGAGGAACAGTTTTTGGCTTAGGCCAGGCTTCTCCGTTCATCGCTTATGGAGTGTCCTTGTACTACGGTGGTATGCTTGTGGCTGACGAGAAGATCAAATACGAAAATGTCATCAAGTGAGTTCACTAGAACCTCATGTGCCAGAGAAGGTGGCTTATAAAAATTATCTTTCAGGGTCTCAGAAGCACTACTCTTTGGCTCATGGATGTTGGGACAAGCTTTGGCATATGCTCCTAATGTTGGTTCCGCAATGACATCTGCAGGAAGATTGATGAAACTTTTCGACAGAGTTCCAGCAATACACAGTCCTACACAGCACCCCTTTAATACTGCCGAGGTAAGTCCTAGTCACCGAAGATTTCAATTGAGTCTGTGATTAATTTGCCTTTGTATCCTTAGAAAACCGATGGTGACATTTGTTATAGTAACGTTGAATTCCAGTACCCTACACGCAAGGAGATCCCAGTTCTTCAAGGTCTAGATCTAACGATTAAGAAAGGTACCACAGTAGCCCTTGTGGGGCCATCGGGATGTGGCAAATCAACATGTATACAGCTGCTTCTTCGTTACTACGATCCTGTTTCTGGAACAGTCAACTTCAGTGGCACACCGAGCACAGATTTCCCCTTAGACACACTCCGATCACAGATGGGTCTTGTATCACAAGAACCAGTGCTTTTCGACCGGACGATAGCAGAGAACATCGCTTATGGAGACAACTTCCGCGATGACATACCAATGAGTGAGATCATTGAATCCGCTAAGAAGTCAAACATTCACGACTTCATTGTGAATCTGCCACAGGGATACGATACTTCCTTGGGCAGCAGAGGTGCTCAGCTATCCGGAGGGCAGAAGCAGCGAATAGCAATAGCGAGAGCGCTGGTAAGAAATCCCAAAATTTTAGTCCTAGACGAGGCAACCTCAGCATTGGACATGCACAGTGAAAAGGTAGTTCAGGCAGCTCTGGACGCTGCTCGAAGTGGGCGAACGTGTATCACGATAGCTCATCGACTGACCACAGTTCGGGACGCAGATATGATTTGCGTTTTACAAAAGGGAGTTGTTGTGGAGAAAGGAACACACGATGAACTCATGAGTCTGAATGGAATCTATGCTGAGCTCTACAGCATGCAAATAGTGTCGTAAGATTAGAATAAAAACAAAACCAAAAAACTCTAGAATAAAATAAAAAAAAAACTATAAAATCAGCGTTATCCTTTATTTGGAAAAGTTAACAAAAGGTGTGTTAGGTAGAGTACGTTTAAATATTAAAGCCGGCTGTCTTGGATGGGTCCTGGATTGGCGAGGGCGTTGCGTCGTTCTTGAATGGCGAATGTGAGTTTCCTGAAAGGCCCAAGTGGCAAACCAAGTGACTTGAGATCTGCCTCCGTCAAAAGCATCAGCGTGTCCAGATCGATTTGTTGTTTGTGAAAACTACAAGTAAAGAGTAGACGTTGAAATAAAATATTGATCAAGAGACAAAATTTAGGAAATGAGGGGTTTCTTTGAAAAAAGTGTAAGTGCCTAAAAATATGCAATTTTTACTTATCCCTAACTTTTTGGAACTAAAAGTCACTTGATTAGAAAAATCTACTACAACTACAGTTTTAAGGATCCTTAGCATATGCAATGTAAATTAGTTCAGTTAGTTGCTTACTTTTTTTCTTCCCCGACTTTGTTTCGGAGAACAAGTTTTCGTATACTTACATAGCCAGATATTCATCCAAGCCCCAGACTGCCAGAAATCTTTGGATTGGACTACCGGAGTCCTCTTGGTCTTCATCGTCACTGAAACAGGCACCCTCCGAATCACTGTCAGATATATTCATAAACGACCTTGGTTTGTTTGAACGTGACTTGCCAAGTGATCCCATCTTCCGCGTTGCATTTACCGAGTTTGAAGAGTCTATCGACGAAGCCTCAGGATGCAATTGACTCAATGCCGCAGTTACTGATCGCCTGAAAGCTATACTTCCCAGCATAGGCCTATCAAATAGACCTGGTGGTCTTTGAAGCAGGAGCTCATTGCATGCCTCTTCATCTTGTTGCACAGCCAGAAAGTCTGGCTGAGAAAACGATCGTGATAAAGTTCCATAACCAATGCGAGGGGTTTCTCTTTCAGTGTCACTATTGGCTTCCATATCAAAAACATCGGTTAGCTTTCCTCTTTTGCCTGAGTCCTCATTTGAACTAAATGTTCCCACATATAGCACCTCTGAGTCTCTCTGAAGGCCGGTCAATGAAGTTACAGTTCTTTTTCCATCAGATTCCATTTCACCGATCTTGAAGCCAGTGTCATCATTTCGATCGTAGTCACGTGGTTGGTTTTTAATCTTGGAGACTAGAACTTTTTTTTGGACAGCTCCAACTCTACTCGAGACAGATCCTCCAACGAGTTCACTAAACTTAGCGCCATTGGGCGAATCTTTCGGGGGTTTATTTAAATTTCCCTGACTTGACCAGATCTTGTGTTTGATAGCTGCCAACATAGTCGATGGCTTGGGCTTCATATTTTCATATTCTTGTTCTAATTTTTGCTGACGTTTCATGTAGTCCTTGATGCGTTTTTCGCAGTTCTTTTCAGCAATTTCTTTCATTGTCTTCGCCTTTTTTCTGCGAAAGAAAATAAGAAACCTTCAAGTGATGACAATCAAAAACCAAGATTGAGACTCACCTATCAGAAGCTTCAAAGTTCGCTGTAGCTGCGTCGAGGAATCTCAAAATGTCATCTCGGTTGTTGATGGCAGCTAGATCCTTAGCACTGTGCTTGTCAATGTCCAAAGCGTAAATATTAACTCCGAATTTAAGAAGAAAATCTACACAATGCAAATGGCCTTTAGCTGAAGCTAGATGCAGGGCGGTGTTTCCAAACTGATCACATTTGTCAGGATCACCACTAAGGGAGGAGATTATGAGTCACTCATCTTTAATTGTTAAAGAGTTTTTCCACAACTTACCCTCTGCCAGCCAAGAGGCGAAGGGCATCGAGCCGACCTTCAAATGCAGCCCAAAGTACTGGAGTCATTCCGTCGTCATCCTTAGTGTTGGCATCTTTGCGGCTGGCTTCTTTCAGTAGGTCAATGAGGCCATCTTTTGCAGCTCTGAAAATTTAAAGATACAAAATGGTTAGCTGTTTGATAGAAAACCATTTAAATAAAAAATTGGTAGAAAATGACAGGCAAGAAAAAAACTGTTTCTGGCTTTCGGATTTTATTGTAGTCTTGAGATTCCTTCGTCAAATTGTTTGAAAGCCAAGCAACGGACAACAACTCTTAAAAAGTTTGAAAGAAGTTTGAACCATTAGGACTTGTAGTTGGAGTATGAGTTTGAGTTGGAATTGGGGTAGTTGGGGTTTTAATTGAAACTAAATGAGAACTTATTGTTCAGCCTGTAGATGAACTTGTAGTTGGAGTTAGAGTTGGAGTAGGAGTTTGGAATAGGCGTAGGAGTCGGAATTGGCGTTGCAGTTAGAGTTGGAGTTAGAGTTAGAGTTAGAGTTGGAGTTAGAGTTATAGTTAGAGTTAGAGTTAGAGTTAGAGTTAGAGTTAGAGTTAAAGTTAGAGTTAGAGTTAGAGTTAGAGTTAGAGTTAGAGTTAGAGTTAGAGTTAGAGTTAGAGTTAGAGTTAGAGTTAGAGTTAGAGTTAGAGTTAGAGTTAGAGTTAGAGTTAGAGTTAGAGTTAGAGTTCGAGTTCGAGTTCGAGTTCGAGTTAGAGGAGTTAGAGTTAGAGTTAGAGTTAGAGTTAGAGTTAGAGTTAGAGTTAGAGTTAGAGTTAGAGTTAGAGTTAGAGTTAGAGTTAGAGTTAGAGTTAGAGTTAGAGTTAGAGTTAGAGTTAGAGTTAGAGTTAGAGTTAGAGTTTGAGTTGGATTTGCAGTTG
The DNA here is from genome assembly GCA_914767635.1 of Melanostoma mellinum. Taxonomy (NCBI): domain Eukaryota; kingdom Metazoa; phylum Arthropoda; class Insecta; order Diptera; family Syrphidae; genus Melanostoma; species Melanostoma mellinum. The sequence continues at coordinate 228,231,631 of OU612059.1, read as the reverse complement.
GAGTTGCAGTTGTAGTAGGAGAATCTAAAATGATTTTTGAATTGGTTTAGGATATTCATAGAATAAGCAACAGCTTAATGGTGTGATATCTTTGGAAGGGATTAACCGAATTCGATCAAAGTATTCAAAAGGAATTTCCAATACTTTAAGTACTAACACAATTGCCTCCTATCAAAGCGTTTATGGAAAGACTTCAAATTTGAATTTTATTCAAAGAAAAAGAAACAAGTTTTTTCGTTACATCAAAAGCAGTAACAAGAATTTGCTACGTATTATAAATCTGCCCACCCTCTTAATTGCAACAACTTGCTTCTGTAGCCGCAGGGTTTTCAGAATGAGTTTAACTGACGACGTTTCTTCTAAATAAAGTAGTTAATGGTAAAAATCGCCATAGATCGTTGAACTGTTTGTTCATAACAAATTTTTCTTGAACAAATTACAACTATTTGCCACCCTCTGCAGCAGTTTGTAAGTTTTTTTCTCCCGTCATCATTAAACTGCTTGAACGCAAATCTCCATCGGGCTGACGGTAATAAAGTTTATGTGACACCAACACACTGCCACTGTGTGATTGGTTTTCATTCTTATTCGCTTGCTTGCAAAAAAAAAAAAAAAAAGTTGGAAAAACAAAACAAGTGCTAGAGAGAAAAACCCTTAGTCATATTGGCAACAGATAAGAATGATTTCAACCTACGAGCGGCAATGTTTGGTGATCATGGAGATTATTATATTGGTCCGGACACGCTGATGCAATTAAAGTCAATCGTTCAGGCACTGCCAACGGGCTTACATCGACGCGCATCGGTCAATCTCTCTGTTGACTGAAATAAAAAAATCAGACTTGCACTTTCTACACACGTTTTGTTTTATATTTACCATGACGAGGAAATTCGATAGCTTATGCTGCATAAGCACTGAATTAGCCAGCATATTGATAATCATAATTGATTTTACAGTAACTGCAACATATACTATATCGGCCATTAAAAACATAGACGACGACATCTTTAAGTTTAGAGAAGAAAATGAAACCGGTAAGACTCATTAATTTTGTGATTTCGTTATTGTTTGAATTGATCATTGTGTGTTGTTTTATGTCTTTTAGAGTTCAAAGTTTATTACGTGGTCATGACTTCTTATATTTTCAACACACTGACGCATCTATTCACAATCGTTGGAATGAGAACGGTAAGTGCGAGAACATTACTTTTTTCTTAATACAGATAGTGATTTTCTCGGAAGAAGATAACTTCCAAGCATCGATCAGATAGGCCTAAGGAGCACGTGTACATAACTAAACTTGTAATTATATTTATCAATTTAGTGGCTAACAGTATAACTTTCCGAACGCGCGAGTCTGTTGTTCATTTGTAGATGACATTGTTGTGTAACTTAATTGCTGCAATTTTATTGTGGTATACCGAACCACCCTGTTTTTTAATGTGAGATCATTCTATAGTGGTTCAAGGGCTTCTCCCGGTTTATTTCAAAACAAAGAATTTTTGTTATCTCATAAGAGAATTGGTGAGCTAACTTAGACTGTGAGTAAATTTTAAGAGACGGTCACAACTTATCAAACTTTGATTATAAAATTGGCAACAGATAATTTTCCATTTCAATTTGTTTGTACTAAAACTGATGGTAATTTTGTGTCATCTTCTTCAAATAAAATGCCGCGCTGTTGATGAACAATTTTTTTTTTTTTTTTTCATTTAAACGACTTGTTTTTCTGTAATCGATGTGTTCAATTTTATAAACTCCAAGTTAACATCAGTCTCTATGCACCAATCAATTATACAGTCTTGGTTTCTGGTGATATTTCATTGTTTTTCTTTTGACTATGGAAAAATGATGCTTTGGAGGGCTCGGAGCTATCAGCTTGTAGTTAAGCCCTCTTGGTTTGTATTCCAATGATTTCTGCAGAAGCTTCTACACCGATGGTTCAAAAACCAGCGAAGGTGTGGGAATTGGAATCTACTCAGAATAACTGAATCTCAGTCTTTTCTTCCGCCTACCCGATCATTGTAGTGTGTTCCAAGCGGAAATTCTTGCGATTAAGGAGGTGCTGTCTTGGCTAAAAGAAAACGTCATTTCCTCCACGGATATTCGAATCTTCTCGGACAGCCAAGCGGCCCTTAAATCTCTTGCCTCTGTCTCTACAAAATCCATCACGGTCCAAAATTGTCAGATGTCTCTGAGAGAGATTCAAATCAGTTCAACATTCACCTTTCATGGGTGCCAGGGCACAGAGACACTGTACACAACTGTATGGCAGACGAACTAGCCAAAAAGGGCACGACCACTTTCCTACGCTCAGAATGGAACAACATAGGTGCACCTATCGGTACATGTAAACTCCTACTTAGACAAGACGCTTCGAGGATAACAAACACTAGATGGACTGAGAGTTACAACTGCCTTGACACCAAAAAAGTATGGCCGTGCGAAGACTCAAAACGCTAAAAGAGTTTGTTAGCCCTGAACCGCCTGTATCTAGATTCTACCATAGGAGTTCTTACGGGACACAGTCTAATAGGAAGAAACACCAAAAGACTTGGTGTGTATTCCAATTATTTCTGCAGAAGCTGCATAGACGAAAAAGAGGAAGAAACCGTTCAACAGCTTCTTTGGTCATGCCTTGCACTACTTCATAGGAGGAAAACTCATCTCGGTGAATTCTTCTTCGACGATACTAGCGACTTTGCTTACATAGGCCCTAAAAGTCTTTCAAAATACATTAAAAGTACTGCGTGGTTCGACTAGCAAGTGATTAACCGGCTAGTCCCGAAATGAGAGATTAATGGGGGATCAACTCGTTAATCTCACATCGAATGTTTGAGATTAGTGGGTGATTAACTTGCTGGATCTCTGTGGTACCACAATGGACCCTTGTGGTCTAAGTGTGTCAGGCACTGCATTTACGTAATACTCATTGGCTGACAGCCACTTCCACCTACCTAACTATACCAGGTGCTGAGTTAGAAAAGTTTTTCCACTATCTCAAAGATTGATATCTGTTGATAGCTACGAAGACAGTGTTTACTGTATTTGCGAAGAAAAAAGTTGCTTTGTGCTTTTCAATTAGGGTCTGAGTTGCTTACAAGTTGAGAGCTATTTGTAGGATTATGTCCATTACACTTGTAGAAGAGCAAACAAACTTGGACCTTTTTTTACAGAAAGTTTTAACTTGTCTTATTATTCATTTGTATTACAAGTACTTGTAGTTTTGAGTTATAAGCCCAAGGAGTTCTAAGAAATTAAAATTTTTTTAAAGCTTAGAATGGACTGCAACACAAAAAGCACCCTTTCAACAGAAGCAACCAGGCACTGGTAAAATTTGATCAATTTGAGTTGCTTACCAAATCTCTGACAAATGAGTAGCCATTTCAAGCTTTTTCGACTTCTCACAAATAAACATCAAGCGTTTTGCACTCTTGATTAATCTTCTTCATTTAACATCTTCGCATTGAAAATTTAAGAAAATACCTAATCCACACTTTTCGGCGCTCAAATTAATTCTTATAGCCATAATGCAAAATCGTAAAAGATCTTCCTACTGCTACACACTCGTTCTGCGTTTTCGTTTTATCTCTCATTGTCTTAAACTTGTGTTGCAAGCAAGCTTTTATATCAATCTTCCAAATCTGTTCGCTGTTCAATGAATTATATTATCACCACGCTGAGAAAGGCCAGCTTCGGATCAAATTTGAATGCCAAGATGAGTATTCTCTATACGCTTCTAAAAGCCATTGAACAAATAAAAACAAACTTGTTTTTGATTCGATAAGGGGCCTTATACTTGCAAAGAAGTTCTCCCTATATTCAGTCGAAATTTGATTCAATTTCATTCGCTATCTAAAACTGAATTCTAAGAATCCATAGGTTGATCCGTTTTTTTCTTTTTGTGAAAAATAAATCAGTTGGTGCATCATGAGTATTGAGAATCTTTGCTTTTTTATGCATCTTGATAATGCTGGCATGCTTATCGGTTGCGTATGCTTTGTTGTCTCATTAGTTCAGTCAGTGAGCGTTAATGAGGCTCTTAATAAACTGGATTCAAGTTACTACTTCAACGAAGTGTCTGGTAAGGTTGTTTATATGCGCGTGTCATTCGCGTAATCCTAATGCTATCTTCTCTCCATACGTAGATAACGAGTACACTATATGCTCTGTGGTCCAGGCGTCTTTTACTTTCGATTTTCTTGTGTCTTTTTTGTTAATCGTCGGAACAGTCTCGGTTTGTGTGAAAAAATGAATAAAAATCAATAATTATAATAAAATTCTCTATTTTCATTTATCACTTAACTTTAAAACTTTTTTTCTTATCTTTCAGAATATACACCTACTGCTATTGCCTTGGCTAATTTTTAGAGCAATCGCTTTGCTAATTCTCATTCCTTTGAGTTTTGTCTATTTAAGCTTCGCAATTATGGTCCCATCCTCGAATCAGTTGATGTCCGCCATAATTTGTTTAGTTATTCTGAGTATGCCTTGAGAAACACTTCAAATTTGACCTAGAGAACTAATCAATGATATTTTTTTTATTTTAAAGTTGTATGCAGTTGGATGTGGAGCGTTATTTTACTTCTTTATCAAAGTATCAAAGCCGGCAGAAGCAAAACATTGCTTGTGGAAGACAATAGACAGCCAAGTTATCCCGATCTTCCCCCACCGTATTCAGTTGTGACTAAATACTAAATAAGTTATCTTAATAGATGTAAGAAATCTAAATTTAAAACATCCTACTATTTAAAAAAAAGGTTTTTAATTTTATTTCATTGATCTCAAAATTATTAAGAAAATAAAAGCTCGAAAGAGACTACGAAAAATTACAAATTGTGGGCTTTGTTTTTTAACTAGCGTCTAAGATTCCAGTGGTCGGCGTCGGCGCGGCGGTGGCGTCGTATTTTCCTTTTTTCAATGTTTAGTAATTTCAAATATCTTGAAACACTTGAAACAAAGAACTGACTTAAACTTTGGATCTCTCATTAGAAGAAGTTAGTGTAATGAATACACTTTGTATAAAAAACCAAGTTTTTTGTGTCGCTTGTCCTCGTACACGAAAAAACTTTACGACCACATGAGTTACACTAAAGTGTTCAGCAGATATCACGTACAACATGACATGAGCTTCTAGGGCCAGAAAATGAGCGAAGCGGTTCCTTTTCCGGGGGTACACAAAAACGAACGACAGTCACGCTTTTAATCGTGCGGAGTAAGTGAACGAAAACAAATTAATAGGCAGAAATGAACCCAAACGCTATCATTTCATAACGAGATATTTGCAGAAAATACAATTGCGGAATCTTTTTTAACCCACAACTTTTAATTGAACACAAACGACCTATATATAACTCCTATATAAAAGTGTGACCTTGTCATATGTCAATAACTCTCCGGTTCTTAAACAAAGGTAATCAATCGAATGAAAAGACGACAGACAAATGTGAAAGTAGTTGTAAGACTCTGTTTAACTACATTTTACTACCTGCCTCACCGGAGTATACCTAGGGTCTGAATTTTGATTTTGCCAAATGGGATATCTAATTTCATAAGACTAAAACTAAAGGTGTTTGACAGCATGTGACGTATCAAACAAATTTTTTCAAATAAGAAAAAAATACATTGTAGAGGTAGGTAGATAGACATACACACAAATAGTTTTATTCTGATCTGCCTTTTCGATGGAACTAATGACAAACATATTTTCCCGCTTTTTTGTATTAATTTCACCAGAAGGTGCAGTGTAGCCACAGTACCAAAAGTAGCAGGTGGAAAAAACAAAAAAGAAATACAAAACAGTGACTGTTGATGTCTAATTTTTATGGTGAATGGTTACCACCAGGGCTTTTTATTTTTAATAATAAAATAAATTAATTAATTCTTCTACTTTGTTTAATAGTATCCACATATTGCAATAAAAGAAGATAACGCAAATTCATAATCATTTAAAATGAGGCTTAGTGCTACACTAGCTCAAAACGGCATTTGATTAAATTTATATTTAATTTTAACTTCACACTTTTTAAGAGTTACTCTAAAGTTAAAATTAGACAACCCCCCTCCCCTTTTACATATTTATAACCTTGCTGTAACTCATTTGACGTTTCTCATTTGCGTGAAATTTTGTGTGATTTACTTCCGAACTAATAAAGAATCCGCCAAATAAATTTTTTTTTGAAAATGGGCGCAAAACATCGAGTGTAGCTTCGGATGTGTGGCACGTACATAGCACCGCAACGTCCCGTGGAAACCAAATGTCGCAAATATCCTCCTCTTCAATTTTTGTGAACGAAAATTCGTTCAACATGGCCCGATAACGATCGCCATTGACTGTAACAGCCACTGCTTGCTCATTTTCGAAAAATGGCCCAATTATGAATCTGGACCAAAATCCGCACCAAACAGTGACTCGCTTTGGGTGTATCGGCTTTTCAATGTATTCGTGCGGGTTTTTTGTGCTCCAATTGTGACCATTTTATTTATTAAATACCCGCCAATATCAAAATGAGCTTCATCTGAAAAGATGATTTATTTGACAAAATCGGCATCTTCTCTAAGTCGACGCAGATCCACTTAGCAAAATGAAAACGCAACATATTCGTTCAGCGGAAGGATAAAACTAATTATTTGTCAAAACAGACATGAGCTAAGTGTTACCATTCACGAAATAAGCACCAGTTAAAAAACAACGTTAGATGACGGACCCTTTATTTGTTCTGAATCAAGTATTTCTAGACAAAAACTAAACTTTCATTCCAAATTTTCGTTTTTAATCAAACTTGAGTTTATTTTTACTTTTTGCTTTAAAGGCCTGTTACTTTACTTCATTTGCCTGAACTGTCAAAATTTTGGTGCTGTTCAGATTTATTTTAACCAAGCCCATTTAAAAGTTATCACTATAAGTTAGTGACGTGTTCATAAATTGATTGTATTTAATGACGCCACTTAGATGTTGAGTGATGTTATCTTCTTCTTGTCTCTGGTACCTGTGGCGTGATGGAAGGCATGTCCGCCTGTTAATCCAGAGGTTTGTGGTTTGAATCCCAACAGAGACAAAAATGTTTTTTCCACGGGTATCGCCCTTCGCGAGGAACTGGCAAGTCCTCCGTTAGTATTATTTATTGCCATGAAAAGCGCTTTCTCGATTAGCCGTTCGGAAACGGCAGAAAATTGTTGGTCCCCTCTATTCCTTCACAAGGCTAGTTGTGAGTAGGTAATGCGCTAGGCCCTGGGGCTCCTCGCTCTGTTGCGCCACCCTATTTATTTATTTATTTATTTGTCTCACTTGACATAATTCTTACTAAGCTCAAGGGGGTATCCGATAATAAAATCTAGCGAAAAATTGCTGTGAAAAATTCAAACCGAAATTCCTCGTATTAAATAAGCGTCACCAGCGACTTGTCTGCGGTACTTACGACATCTTTAAATTCATTTTTGCCGAAGTATCATTTTCTGTCATGGTCCTAAAAAATCTATTCAACCGATTGCCCTGAAATTAATTAACCTTCTTCTACTCATTAATGGCTATCGTCTGTATAGAAATTACTTGTTCGGGAGAATATAAAAAAAAATTAACAAAAGTACAAAATTTTTAATCTACAGTGTGCCATTATTTTCTTTTATTAAAATTGATAAATTTGGTAGGGGCCATAGTGAGAGATATTAAAAAACGTTAAAATAAGAAAAACAAAATTAATAAAAACTCATAAGAAATTATAATGATTGAAATTTATTGTGTTATGAAAAAATCTCTACATGAGACTTCCTCTAAAAGGGTTTAGTTTCTCTTGACAAAACACAAAATCCTTCATTTTACTTTGCCAAAATAAAGGAAAATTGCATGCAGTTTTTAAATTTTACGATTCTTGAATTTTAAGTTCCTTATTTGGAAAATACAAATTCATTACGCTTTCTGTGGAGGAAACTACTTTCCAAACCCAATAAATGTATTTTCCGAACCAGTTTTGACATAGAAATTTAAAACCTCAGTTGGAAATCATGAGGCTTTGTTTATAGTTTTCATTAGTTCTTGTCCAATTATACGTCATACATTTAACTGGGAAGTACCAATTTCCTAAGAAGCAGTGTTGAGAAAATTACATCAACTTGAAATTCCAGAAATAAGTTGTTTGTGTTAGCAAAACCAGTTCTTATTGATTCGACGGGTATTCTTCGGAAAGAAAAGGTCGTCTCGTATCGTAGGTTCATATGTAGTCGAATTTCTGTAGGGGTTCTCAGTTAACAATGAATTGATTAGAACGCGTAGGTGAGTGGAAAGTAGTTTTGTTTGAGTACGTAGTACTTTTTGCTCCCAAAACAATGAGACAAAAGGAGTTGAAGTAACTTTTTATATTATAGCTACCTGTACAGGTACACCCACATTTAAAATAAACTCAGGAAATTGACGTAATGAAGTGGAGTATTCGCAGTGATGATGAGAAAGTTCAAACTCAAGTGAAACAGCTACCCAGCGCGAAGTCGACTTTTAGATTGGATGTCTTTTTATATAAACTTTTGGCAGATTTTCTACCTGTCGTTCTGCTTCTTTCTTCAGTTTGGGTTCGGCTTAATTTGAGGTTGAAGTCAAACTCTGAGCGATACTCATCTACGTTCAAATTTCAACTTCACTTATGTGAAAACGCCCGCAGCTACACACACACAGTTAACAGTTTCTACTTTTATAACAATTCATACCAGTACCAGTACCAGCTACCAGCGGCGACAACTCTGATTTCATCTTACGAGTAATTTGTGTTTAACATCAGCTCAGAAGCACGACTTTAGTATTTACGTTCGTTGGGATTCTATTGTTTTCTTCAGTTTCTTTTCGGCTTTCACTTGTGTCGGACTCGGACGGTCATCAAAGTAGATTGTTGTTGAAAAAAATTAAGTGAAAAGGGTCAAACCTAATAATTGTTAGAGCCATGAATCTCCGAGTTGATAGATGTTGTTGTATGAGCCTTCGCACCGGTGGATTGTTTTGGGGCTGGCTTGGACTTGTGTCGGCGATTGTGAACTCCATTACGAAAACTTTAGCACTGATAGAATATTATGCCAAAATGAAAGAATTTCATACTTTAACCAAAGATCAACAATTTCAAATACTTAGTAAGCCTTTGGCAAAAACCTGGTAAAGTTTTATCAGAGTAAATGGTTCTTAAATTTTAGAAACCGCTGACCCAAATACTGCATATGCAACCATAGTTCTTTGTCTAATTGATGCGGTCTTAAATGGAATCATGATTTATGGAATAACACAGGTAACTCAGCAGAAAATAATAAAAAAATGTTTTAAACATTGGATGGTACTCTTAAATGTTGATGGATCGATAAAGTGAATGAAGTTGTGCGCTGATAGTGTGTTAGGATTTTTAAACTGGTTCACCGTTTTTAGTGTTGGTTGCGATAAATTCATTTGTGTCGAAAAACTCTCATGTGTGAGAGAGTCGAAGAGAAAGGTTGCTGTTTATTTACTATTCGAACCAAAACAGAAAATACGTCATAAAATATCAGTTGCCTTCCAAGTGTTTTATTTTTGAAATAAAAGAAATTTAGTAATTTTTTTATATTGTAATGAAAAACTATTTCTTCTCTTACATTTTAGAATAAACGCAAAATGTTGTTGCCTTGGCTTGCTTTCAAAGGGGTGGCAATGGTTGTTGCAACTGCTAGCTGTCTTTTCTTAATTGGTTATGCTCTAATCACAGGCAACATAGCTTTAGTATTCATAACTTTACTTTTTGTCTTATTACTTGGTAAGTTGAACTGTTCTTTTATTAGAGACAACAGAAAATAAATTGAGTATCTTCTTTCTATTTTAAGGTCTCGGCGGATGGATTTGGGTTGCGATTTACTCTCTCTACCACGAAATTTATGAGAGCACAAAACCATCAATGACAATTGATAGAAATAGTGCAGTTGGCACAGTATCAGCACCTCCTTATCAAGAATATTACAACAAATCACATGGACCAGCTTACCCAGACTTAAATCGAGTTTAGGACATGATATGAGATGCAAAATTATGAACTTTTTTCTAAATAATAAATTTTGAGACCTTAAGTGGTGGTGAATGTCATATTCATACCATACAGAATCTCTCTCTGTTTCAACAAAGTGCAATATAGTTAACCGGGTCACCGAGACGCCTACAATTGATGGCATCACAAATACACTTATAGGCGAAAAAGATTCGAATACAAAATATCTTCCGTAATTGTTGTTATCGTTCACATTCTCTTGAGACGGTTAAGGATCTCACATTCCATTCTGAAAGCCTTTTCTGTCCACATCATTTTGCGAGTTATTTGTTTTTGCAAAATGAATTTGAACATAAATCCATTAAATGGTTATCGGAACATGTCTCCTTATCACATAGGAGATCGGAGTTCGAATACCAGAAACATCCAATTGTGTTTTCACGAGTATTGCGCATTACCATTTACGAAGAGTTTGGAAAGGAATTAAGTATAAAAAATTAAAAAAAGACTTGTACAAAAAGCCGCACATATTTGCTGTTCTGACGTCACGGGGTCACGTAAAAAGTTAAAAGTTCAACGCAAATTCTATACGTGAATCAGTATACACAAAATTGCATATTGGGGTGTTCAGACGCTGTGCAGAATCCAGAATCTATCTCAAAAGCCGCACACTTGTTTACACATCAAGTATATGCAAATGATTACGATAATTTTGCGGTAAATGCGGACGTGATCGCACAGTATGTGAAAAAATCCCCGCTACAGCACACGTTATCAAATATTGAGTGAAGGAATCAGGGCACTTTGACATTACAATTCTATTATCGAGCAAACTTTTTCCATAATTAAATATTCTTCCTCATTAACTGAGCGGAATTTCATGAGATACATGGGGAGCCGACCAAGGATGAATATGAACAACCCAAAAAATGTAGCAAACTCCTCAAAAAATAGAAGAAGATTCTAGATAATGTAGATTAGATAGATAATGCAGCAGTAAAAAATGATACAAATTTGGTAACTGTCAATAAAAAAAGTTATTTTTAAAACAATATTTTCCTACAAGAATATACATATGTGCAATGTACATGTGTATCAAGTTGTTCTTAAATTTATATTTAAAAAATAACAATCGTAAAGTAGGAATAAGATGTGTTTTAGAGTTTTCTTTATAACAAAAAATAAATGAAGTTGAAAAAATTTTCTGTTTAGTAGTATGAGAAGAAAATGAGAAAAGAAGTAGATCTGCTGCATATACATGTATAGCAAATAATCATCCCTGTATTGTGTAGTTAAGCGCTTTTATTAGAAAAGGAAAAGGACTCACTCGTTCACTGATGCCGTGATTCGGGCCCCGGTTTGCGTTAATTTAATAAATAGTTAAATTTTTGTGTTTTGCGTTTTGCTCATGGTTCGTGATTGTTGACGATGCTGAAACCGTAGAGAAATTTCAAAGTTGTTTGAAAATGTCGAAAAGGAAGAGGCTTACTCAATGTAAGTACATAACAAGAACAAACATTTGTTATTTTACTGCTATGTCTAGACGCTTTTTTCAGTGATAGACCGAAAATATTGGGAAAGCGAAAAAAAGATATTCATCCCTTACACATTGCCTTTGGCCAACTTCAGGAGGTTATTCTATGCGAGAGATGATATATGGTGATGAAATTTGCGGCCAAGTTCCAAGGCAGGTGGACAACATAAAGGTATTTTGTGCAGCATTTGTATGGAATTTTCTTGGTGCACTAAAATGTTGGCCAGCTTGTTCAGGTGGCCAACTTATAAGAGTGGCCAACGTCGCAGGTTTCACTGTAATTAAGAAATCTAGTATTTCAGTATGAATTGTATATATATGTATGAACACGAAAACAGCCTACAAGCTATACAACCAACCCTTCGCTCATATTATGACTTTTTTTATTTGAAGTATAGATGTGATCGGTGCACAACTAGGTATACATCAAAGCCACTATTGATTGCTCATTTGCGTTTTCCTGTTTTCGTGTCGCCGTAAAAATTTGAGAGAGAGCGTTCAAAGAGATACAAAAAAGTCGCACTTTTATGTCCACAACTACCTACATTCAATTTCGTAAAACCTGAAATGAATGATAATCAAAAAACCTTTTGATTATGAAAAAAATCAAAAATTGGCTGAACAAAAACAAGAATCAGCTTTTCAGTGTTGCATCTAAAATCGTGATCTGCTGAAAAACATGTGACGATTAGATCACTGAGTGGAAAACTTTGGCTTGTCTGGAACTCTGTGTTTGGTGATGTTTTGGAAGAACTATAAGCAATATTAATTTTTGTAACAAGGAAAATATTCGTTCGACAAAAGAAAATATACATTCGATGCTTTCAGCCAATATATTTCTGTATTTTTATTTTGTACGTTTGGTTGTGATCGCATCACTTGAGAACGACTCGACCGAATGAAATCAAATTTTTATGACAGCTTAGGGGATTTTGGAAGATGGTTTTTATAAAAAAAAACTGAAATTGGTGGACCTTTCCCGAGTTATGGCATTTTTCCCGAATGTCACTTTTGCGTATTTAAAATACACTCAAACCAACAAAAAAATGGAAACTTTGAAGCTACTTTACTTAATTTTCAGTTTGATAAACGTAGGGCCTGAGCTAAGCCGGACGGGTCAGCTAGTTTCTGTATGTATTTATATCTTATGGACTATAAAAGTAACACAGTGGTAGTCTTGTAGTTGGACAGACTTCGTTTGATGGATGTTGGATGGTCGGTGGTCTGTTCTTTTATTCTTGGATGTTACGCGATGTAACATCCGGTAACATTATGTCGTTCCTAAATGCAAAAAAGTTACGCGATGTAACATCGATGTCGTTCCTAAATGCAATGTTGAAGTGTCAGAATGTTACGTTTCGTAACTTTTTCCAACTCATCTCTGGGACTTGAGTTTCGATGTTGATCTGTCAAACCCCTCTAAAATTGTTGTTGCTCAGATTTGTGTTTGGTTTTTTTTTTCATTAATCTTTAAAAATTCTGTAAGCAGTTATTAATTTTCAATCTTGTTCATTTCAGAATTCTTTTTTCTTCATCAAAACATGTTTCTTTTATCTGGTTTTATATTTTAAGACATACTTTATTCTTATTTTTGACAGACCAACAAAGTGTAACATCGAGTCGTTCCTAAATGCAATCATGATTATGTAACAAAGTCAAACATACACAACAACAACGATGATTTTGACACTACAGCATCGCGTAACATCGAAGCTATTTAGGAACGCAGTACGGGTGTAGTTTGGGCTTAGACTTATCAGACTTGTCGTCCAACATTATGTCGTATATTCCTCCGCTCCGTCTAATTTGAAAATTTTCAAAAATAATTGGAAACCATCCAACAAGTAGGACAAGCAGTCGTCTGAGCTATGAGGGTTCAAATTATCCAACATTGGTCGTCCAAACCAACTAATTGTATAGTGTAAACTTATCTCTAAAGAAGTCTATACTTCTATGATATATGCATATAATAAGGTGGCGCAACAGAGCGGGTAGCGCGAGCACGTGGCGCATTTCGCACAATCATGCCTTGTGAGGTTATTGAGGGGATCTGCAATTTTCTGCCGGTTCCGAACGGCTAATCGAAAAAGCACTATTCATAGCATTGATTTTCTGTTTCAATTCGAATTCTCTCGCGTAACATGCTAACCATTACCTCAACTGCACCACGACTACTACTACTTTAGGTAAATCTAAAAATCAGAATGAAAAATTATATTCTTTTGACTTAATACAGTAAAATGTAAATGTAAAAGAATTCATATCAAACTAAACTAATAAACTACCAACTATGAGCCTGGTTAGGTTATACGCATGCAAGAAGTAGTCACTTAGTGGATACACAAAATTGTCCTTTCTCTTTTGCGTAGTAAGAAAAAACTACGAATTATACCTACATATCTGAAAATGAGGAAAATAGCAAAGCTTGACATTTTCTTCTTTAATAAAATCATCCGTTCCCTTTTGTTCCCTCCGTCAATTAAACTTGTTACTCAACATAAAAAGATTGTTTAAGGGTAAATACTTTTGTTCTGTGGTACCCGTGGCGTAATTGTTAGCATGTCCACCTGCTAACCCAGAGGTTCGAGGTTCGAATCCCAGCAGAGGCAAAATGCAAAAATGTTTTTCCACGGGTATCACCTTTCGCGAGGAATTGGCAAGTCCTCCGTTAGTAAATTCATTGCCATGAAAAGCGCATTCTCAATTAGCCGTTCTGAACCGGCGAAAAATTGTAGGTCCCCTCCATTCCCTCACAAGGCATGGTTGTGAGAAATGTGCTAGGCCCAGGGGCTCCTCGCTCTGTTGCGCCACCCTATTTATTTTTTATTTTACTTTTGTTCTTCTTCTTCGTTCTAAGTCAGATTCGACAATCGACGCTTTAAAACACCGTTAATATATTTGAAGAATTGTAGGGGAGAGTGGGGCAAGAAGGACCTAGGGGCAAAAAGAACCAAACCGATTTTTGCCATGGTTCTTAACTCCATCTTATATTCAATAGCTAGAACTAATAAGAAACCTTCTTTCCCAACACATCCCTTAGTTTAAATTAGTTAAAATTAAACATTTATATCTTTGAACATGGTTCAAACATACGGTCGAAAAACGACTAGGGTGCTAGTTAGACCAATGAGGAATTGAAGAATGCTATGGAAGCAATTAAAAAATTAAGGCGATATCCTTCAAGAGTGGTCTCACAATTTCAAATAGGCGGTTTATTTGGAAAAGCATACCTTAAGGCAGCAGTTCCTAATAATGCTATAAATTATTTCAGGAAAACTGGACTCTATCCTGTTGACCCAAACGTTTTTTCAGAAAACGATTATATCCAGCTGAGACAACAAATATTGAACTTCCCCAGCACTTTTAGGCAAACTAACCGTTGAATTTTCAAACTCTGCGGATGTAGCTGCTACAGAACTTCCTCAAGTTGCGATTCTCAACGAGAGAAAGCAAATAAAACACCAATCTTATCTTTCTTTCCGTGGAAAGTAGTATCACAGGTCCATCAAATTCCTAAGCTTCTTCAAGTCGCACTATAGTTAGAAAAGGCAGGAAAAAAGGAAAAACAGCAATACTGACATCCAGCCCATACAAAAACGTTAAATGTTAAGTTTGTAAAATTGTGTATATCTCTATATACAACTGTTAAACTATTCTGATTGTTTACTATGATGAAGTTCGAAGGTTGGAGTACTATTTGAAAAAAAGTTTACTTCCGTTTTAGGACTAGAAAAAAAATTAGGAGTGTCTAAAGCTTAAGTGGTCCTCCTTGCCCCACTCTCCCCTATACAAAAAAAAACTCAACTATTCGAATCGAAAAGATAGAGGAATGAGAAATGAAATTTATAGCCTATGTTACCAAATGAAAAAATGGTTTAAATCGGTCTAAGCATACAAACAAACGACAATTCTTTCCTCTTTATTTGTATACCTAGATGATTTGAAGGGCGGGAGTTATAGAATTGTTCCCCAATTCAATTGGAAGAAGTACCAAGCATAATTTGCATAATTGAGTAAATAAACTATTAAATGAATTGTCATAAGATCAGAAACAAAGAAATGCACTTTGCATTTCTAGACAAAATTAATCGACACCAAAGGGATGTCATAAAAATAAATGTAAACAAAGAACATAATTGTATCGTCACCAAAGATGACGCTTCGAATCTATACAATAGTTCCATATATGTGAATATGTATAAGTGGAGTTGCTGCTTATGCATATCTTTTAATATAAAAGATATTCTTAGTCTTTAACAGCAGTCTTTTGAGTCTTTTAATAGTCTATTGATTATGTCATTTCTTAAGGAACTCGACATTGAATGGACTTTTATTGCATGAATCGATTAATGGGTTAATTTTAGAGAAAAAACCGAAAGTGCTATTAAATTAGAGGGTGCTATTCGGAGATATGGGTTCTAAACCATTTTCATATATCTCGATAACGAAGCAAAATTTTGATGCAATTCCAAGGACGTTTTTTGTAGAGAGCAAATTTTCCCATCGAAATGTAACTTTTAAAAAATTATAAGTAATTATCCAAAATAGTAAAATTCCCGACACAAAAAAAGTCAATTTTTTCCAGTTTCTCAGTTTTGTCAGTTTTTATGGAACTTCTTTCTGGTTGCAGATACATATGTATAAGCAATGCTTCATAAAAAAGAAAGTTGATAAAATTTTCTTTAAAATGCTGTATCAGAAAACTTTCTATTTTTGAATTTCACCGAAATATTGTCACTAGAACATAGACATTTATCGTCGTCTTTCATCATAGATAAGAGAAGATCAGTTCAATAAATTTAATCAAAAACTGAAAACACAGTTTTTCTTTCATTATTTTTTTTTTGTCCCGGAGGAACGGAAAAAATAAAACTCGCGTTACTCTCCCTAAAGCATCGAAGTCAGTTCAAACAGCAAAAGAGAAAGATGCAAGAAACACTTTCACTGAACCCAACCACGCTTTATTGTATTAGCACCCCCTATGGAAGCTCCATTTTCAGAGTTCTTCATTTACTTATTTAAAATGTTATCTATGAGCGAATAATTTTTAAAGTCCCTGACGATTTAGCAGTGCATTTTATTAATCAACCCACTTTTCAAAAAAGTAATTTGCAATCCCATTTGGCAACCATGACCCAGTGTGTTTGCTATTTCTATTGTTTACGTTTACGTCATCAAAAACCAAGTTCTTAAGAATTTTTCACTGCGAAACCGGTTCATGCTGATTGATGGGAGATTCCTCAAAAGACTTGTCGGACTGCTCTTATAGTACTCGTAGTATCGCTTCTCCACAAATTGATAGAAAAGTCGAGGGTAATGTCTTACAATTAATGCAGTACAGACTACAGAGCTCGTATGACACAAGGCTATTTTTTTTTATTTATATTTGATTTGACATCACATTCGTCAGTGGGAGTCCCGCCACTTTGAAATGCTAGCACGTTTTTGAATAAGTTGCACCGGCAGTCACACGCAAAGTTTTTATGGGTATGATAGATCATTCCTGTTTACCAACTATGGCAACAACAACTTTGAATTCATGTTGCGCGCCAGCTTAAGATCAAGATCAAGAATACAGCTATTTATTAATAGACTACTTTTCATTTCACATGGTTCAGTTTATTTTTTACTATCAGTAGTGGTGGTTGTTTGTTGTTTAGAAAATAACGCGCTAACGGAAAAGCTTACGACCAGCAACATGGGTCTTCGAGGAAATAAATGTTTTTGTGTGAGTCTACGTACCGCTGGTTTGGTCATAGCTTGGCTTGGACTTTTTATGTCAATCTTATATACCATTACCACAACTATAGCACTTGTTAAATATTATGTAAATAATGAAGTCTCCTACCTTACAACGCCCACAGAGGAGATTTTTTTCACGATCTTTACTGTGCCTGATAAAATATTCGTTGTTGTTGCAATACACGTTAGGATAGCATTTTGTATAATTGAAGCAATTCTAAACGTCATCATGATTTTCGGAATAAAAGAGGTAGCTATACGAACGCACTGGAACATAGGGTTTCTAAACCCTCCGGTGTTAGACAGTCATGAGTCATGTCAAGTCATATGATCTTTTGATTACATGTATTTTTTAGAACATACACCTGTTGCTATTGCCTTGGCTTATATACAAGGCTTTAGAAATAGTTTTTGTGCACGCTCCCTTGTGTGTTTTATTGGTTGGCTACGCTGCGATGACAGATCAAACAGCTTCACTATTCGTATCATTTGTTGTTACGTTTATAGTTGGTAAGTTTTGTTGGGGTTCATTTATATTTTCAACTAAAAAATAATAATCATTATTTTTCAAGGTCTTTGTTGTTGGATTTGGGTTTTGGTTTCGTCTCTCTATAAGGAAATTCGTGATATTAATTGTCCCATTGGTACAGCGGCATCGCCTCCATACCGAGAAAGCAAACTACATGGGACTACTTACCCCTAGTTAAGTGTTGTTAAAAGCCATTGGCTTTCATTGTTAACTGAGACTTTTAAATAAATTTTACACTTTAATTTTAAGAAAATGTCAATGAATAGTCTACATTTATTTTCAATCATTCTTTATCAACAAACTGTTGGCAAAAATTCTGTTGCTATCACAACGAAGCTGTTGCGAAGTGACACTGCAGCGGTTGCTAAATTTTGTTGCGGTAACACGATTTTGTGACGATTACCACAGCTTCGCCACTATAACGACAGCTCTGTAGCAATAACGACACTTCTTTCTTGAACACGACAAAGCTGTAGCGATTACGACAGCACTGAAAGAGCTTACGTAATCACTAACATTTTATCACGATTACGACAACTCCGCAAAGATTACAACAACGATGTTATGATTGGCGTAGTTCGTGTTCTTTCGTTTAACACGATTGTTTTTTAGTTTATTGATGTTAAAAATACATCACATCGTAAATTATTCGTGTGTGTTCGTTCCAAACGTTCCCACAAATTTGGTACCGATTCCATCAACTTTATTCCATAGCATGGTTCATTGGAGTTGTTGTAAGAACGTTTGGTTATTGGTTGCTTTGTTCAACAGCGTGTAACTTACCCCTGGTCTCAATATGCTTTCAGTCGATCGGAGCTATGTATTACAGCCGCCTTCGGATATCGCAAGTGGAGACCATTATAGAAGCTTTATCTCCATAGCCTAGGATATATAGCATACTTTTATCGCAGGGTATCTATCGCAGCTATTAAAGCAAAGGAAACTGTCATCTGCACTTATTTTTCCACCATTTTGTTATTTCGATGTGGTGTTTGGTATAAAAAAGTATGACACAAAATCCCCACAGCACATAATTTGGCAGTTGCTCTGCTTTCTTGTGTCTGTCATATTTATGCTTTCTGCTATGAATTTAGAGCAAGTGGAGAAACAGCGATATTGGCAACGTCAGTATTGGTCTTTCTCAAACGTTCCATTCTATTCAGCGCACCGAGATCGGTGAGCTGATTCATTTTCACTTGAAAAACTAATAAACTTCCAGAGAAGAAGATAAATCTAAGAAGACGGAACTTAAAGAACTGGTAACAGTGGACCAGCTCACAACAATATAGTTCCTTTAACCATTACCATCGAAATATCTCAGAAATGCTTACTTTTCGCGAGAAAAGCGTGCCCCGATAACGGCTACCAATGTGACAAAAATCCTGAGAGAGATAGTAGGCATCTCGAAAAACCACGTGGGTCATATCCTGCATGAAATTTTGGGCATGATAAAGCTGTCGGCGCGATGGGTGCCGCGTTTGTTCACTCCGGGCAACAACCGCAACCGTGTGACCACTTCAGACCTGTGTTTGACGCTGTTTAAGCACAATCTGAAGGAGTTTCTGCGTCGTTTGGTGACTGGTATATACCAGAGACCAAAGGAACAGTCGAAACAGTGGACTTTACCCGGCTCCGAAGAAGGCGAAAACTGTCCCATCGGCCGAAAAGGTGAAGGCCACCGTTTTCTGGGAATTAAATCTACATCGACTAGCTGGAGAAGGGTAAAATGATCACGGGACAGTACTATGCCGAAGTATTGGGCCGATTACACGCCGAATTGCAGAAAAAACCGCGCCATTTACCGAAGAAAAAAGTGCTCTTCCACCACGACAACGCACCGGTTCATAACTCCGCCATCGCCGCGGCTAAATTGGTCGAGTTGGGCTGTAAACTATTGCCCCATCCACCGTATTCTCCAGATTTGGCCCCGTGAGACTTCTTTTTATTTTCAATCTTGAAAAAATCACTTGACGGGCAGAAATTTGTGTCGAATGAAGAGGTCATCACTGCCACCGAGGCCTACTTTGCGGAACTCGAAAAAATGTATTTTTCAGATGGGTTAAAGAAGTTGGAACTTCACTGAGCCAAGTGTATTGAACTAAAAGGAGATTACGTTGAAAAATATATCAACACTTTTCCAAAATTTTCGTTTTTCTTTTATAGGCTAAGTACTTATCGGACTGCCCTCGTACTTGCCATTTGCAATCAACCCACGGATTAATAATGAGTCGTTGAGCTTTTCATAGTCGCAATCAGAGATATTTTAAAATGAGAAGGGTCCCACACTATTATATGTATATAGGCAGATTCAAGAACCCAAGAGAAAAAAAACTCATATTGAAAAAGTGCTTAAAAAACCCAAAACATATCTCAATGGATATACAACTCCATTTGGCAACCATGAACCATGTAAAATTTCCAGCTGTTTTTGTTTACGTTATTAAAATGAATTGCGAAATAAGATTCTCAAGAAAATTACATTAACCTGAAGTTCCACAGCATCATTGGATGCCACATAGCAGAACTGGTTCTTACTCTTTGCTGGAGACTTGGGGAATTCCTCGAAAAGCAAATGTTGCAGTGGGATTATTGAGCTAAGTACCTACCTACTATCAAGGTTCTTGAAGGTGATGCTCAGTAGTGTTTCACAAGATTAGAAAAGGGCCGTTAGAAAGATCGTGAAAATATAAGCCTCTAGTCTTAAATGACTTCCCTGCTAACGTAATCAAAACAAATGACAACACACCACGATAAAAAGGTGTGTGTATATCCTCGTCTTTCGCAATATATAAACATAATTTAGCCGCCAATAGTAAAATGACGTTCAAAATTTTTGCTTTGTTAGCATCCGTTATTTTGATTGTGGCTTACATTAACAACGTAAGGTAGTTTTTTGCATTCAAGTCGCACTCGAGGAGGAATTCCCCAACGTTCGAGTTCTATCCTAACACGAAAACGTCGTATCAGCAGTCAGCACCTAACAGCACATTAATTTAGCAGTAAATAGCGTTCATTTAACTTTTGTGCGTAAACGACCACTTAAAAGTCTTTCAGTTGTTGTTAAGCTTTCATTTGCGCCGGATTGTTGGAGTTAAAAGTTGATTGTTCGTGAAAAAGTTTAAGTGTAATGGAACTTCGCGTTAATAGATGTTGTTGTATGAGCCTCCGTACCGGTGGCTTGGTCCTTGGCTGGCTGGGACTTGTGGCAGTGATCTTGCACTCTATTATGATAATTATTTCGCTTGTGGAATATCAATCAGGTTTAAGATACGGTGCTCCTTATGCTACAGTAGGTAAGCTTTCAAGAAAGTCAAAACAAGTCTTATCACAGTATAATTGGTTTTCTAACGGTTATTCAATTTTAGAATCATTCGACCCAATAAGAGAATACGTAAACATAGCAATTTGTCTGTTTGATGTCGTTTTAAGTGGGCTCATGATCTATGGAATAATTAAGGTAACTAGT
The DNA here is from genome assembly GCA_914767635.1 of Melanostoma mellinum. NCBI lineage: Eukaryota > Metazoa > Arthropoda > Insecta > Diptera > Syrphidae > Melanostoma > Melanostoma mellinum. Next base: position 228,210,377 of record OU612059.1, on the reverse strand, counting down.
AACTTTGAAAATATAAATGAAATTGGAAACTTAAATTGTGAATCATCTCACAAGACCAGATCTTCAAAACTAGGTGTAGTACAAGTGAAGGAGAGGTGTTATTTCTAAGAAAAATGATCTACCGTTAAGTGCTTCCAATTTCAGAAAGTTATGGATTATAATGTTGGCAAAATTTTAAGTGACACAATATTTCTTTTTTTAGAACAAACATCTAATGTTATTGCCTTGGCTTATAATCAAAGCTACAGGATTGGTTTTGGTGGCTCCTTCGTGCATACTCCTAATGATTTCAGCCTTGATTTCAGCTGATCCAGCTTTGATAGCCTTAGGACTAATTGTTATATCATTAGTTGGTAGGTTTTATTGGTTTAATTTTTAGTAAACGAAAAAGATAAATCGAATATTCTTCCTTTTCTTTTTAAGGTCTTGGCTGTTGGTGTTGGGTTGTAATTTTCTCTCTCTACAAGGACATCTATGAGAGTACAAAACAACCATTGACTGTTTATATGAGAAGTTCACTCGATAATGTGCCAGTGCCTCCTTACAAAGATTTTAATAACAAATCGTATGGGCCGAATTACATTTAGTTAACCTTGTCAAAGAGGTTTAAGATTACGTAATTGAAATGAGTTGCAAAATTCATTTTTTTATTATTATTTTTGTATTAAGTTAATAAACTTAAAATTCATCAGCGTTATAAATTATTCCAACCGCATAAAAACTTCTTTCTACAGCTCAATGGGAGAATCCTCCACAATTAAAGATTGTCGACGATTCTGATATGCTGGAACTTTTTTTTTTTTTATAATTAACGCGCACATCAAGGGGTTATGACTACCCTTATAATGTTGTAGAAGACAGTGCGAGTATTTAGGAAAACAGGAGAGGATTTGAAAGGAGACATCGATGCATGTTGCTTTTGAACTTTTGTGAATCGTAATGAAGGGGAAAAACACGGCCAGGTAGAGCATTCCATATTCGGGTGGTGCGACTAAAATATGAATCTCTATACTTGACTGTACGCCCGAAGTAGGGTTCATGTTGGGGCTTAATTGTTTCAGCGGAGGAATGCAGCTGGTTATTTCACTAGAGCACTGTTTTGTGAAAAAAGCGATAAAAGAGAGAGAGGCAGGTGACGTTTCGACGATGTCCAAGAGAATCAATCGATTCTACGATTGAACTATCACCTATCAATTTTATCGCTCTATTTTGTTCCCTATCAAGTAGGCGCAAAGATGTTTGAGGAGCACCTGACCAAATATAGGAGTTATACTCCAGTTTTGGGCGGATGAAGGCCTTATAAATTGTAGCCAGATCAGAAGGGTAAGAAGTATTTATTCTAGAAAAGTACTATGACCCCCTTTTACATGATGTCTCACGAGCCCAGGTTCACATGAGTGCGGAAAAGAAAGAATGATTGATGATTTCACATGAGGATGATCATCAAAAATAAATCGATCTATGCATGGATCACGGAATCACAACTACAGGGCTGTGAGAGACAAATTGTATAGTACTACATTTATCAAATTAATTGTGAGGCTTCAACTGATTCCACAATAGTCTAATTTGTTTATTTCGAATGTTATTTTTTAGTTCGAAATAAATAAATGAATTACAAAAAAAAATCTTTTTTCATTTATTCATTTGGAAAACGATTGTTTGAAGGCAAAATCTTTAAATTAAAGGCTACTTACTTATTTTTGCGATTCACTTTTTGTCGCAGTAACAACAATTTCGTGACGATTACAACAGCTCTGCCACCATAACAACAGCTCTGTAGCAATCACAACATTTCTTTCTTGAACACGACAAAGCTGTAGCGATTCCGACAGCATTGAAAGGGCTGACGTAATCACGAACATTTTATTAAGATTATGAAAATTTTGCCACTGTTAAGACCATGCTGTCGCAACGACAACTCTGTTTGAATTACTACAGGTATTCTAGTTTTGCCTATTTTGCTGCTTCTTAGCGGGCTCTTTCAGGGTTCCTCCGAGCGAGGGGAGAATCCATATACATTGTTAGTCAGTGATTAGTTTGAACCACTGAATTGAAAACAATAAATAAAGAAGTGTACGATGAGTGGAAAAGTTTCAAAATCATAAATTTTTCATAAACCTTTTTCGTAAGACGAGTATACTAATGCCATTTGCTATCAACCCATAGCGTTCATAATAAATAATGAGTCGTTGAGCTTCTCATAGTCGTAATCAGAGATATTTTAAAATGAGAGGGGTCCAACACTAAAAACTCAAATTAAAAAAGTGCTAAGAAAAAATAAATTTAAAATATATATCAATGAATACACAACTCTAATTGGCAACCATGAACCAATTGTATGTAAAATTTCCAGCTGTTTTTGTTTATGTTATTAAAATGAATTGCGAAATCAGATTCTCAAGAAAAATACATTAACCTTTAGTTCCACAGCGTCATTGGATACCAAATAGCAGAACTGGTTCTTACTCTTTGCTGGAGACTGGGTATGAGGAATTTCTCGAAAAGAAAATGTTGTAGTGGGATTATTGAGCTAGGTACTATCAATTTTCTTGTGGGTGTTGTTTAGTAGTGATTCAAAACACTAGAAAAGGGCCGTTAGAAAGATCGCGAAAATGTAGGTAAGCCTCTAGCCTGAAATGACTTTCCTGTTAACGAAATCAAAACATATGACAACACACCACGATAAAAAGGTGTGTGTATATCCTCGTCTTTCGCAATATAAACATAATTTAGCAGCCAATAGTAAAACGTCGCTCAAAATTTTGCCGTTATTTTTATTGTGGCGTACATACATCACGTAAGGTAGATTTTTGCATTAAAGTCACACTCGCCGAGGAATTCTCCAACGTTTTAGTTATAACATGAAAACGTCGGATCAGCACCTAACCTAACAGCACATTAACTTAGCAGTAAATAGTGTTCATTTAATTTACACATAAACGACCACGTAAAAGTCTTTCAGTTGTTGTTAAGCTTTCATTTGCGGATTGTTGGAGTTAAAAGTTGGTTGTTCATGAAAAAGTTTAAGTGTAATGGAACCTCGCGTAAATAAATGTTGTTGTATGAACCTCCGTACCGGTGGCATGGTCCTTGGCTGGCTGGGACTTGTGGCAATGATTTTGCACTCCATTATGATAACTATTACGCCTGTGGAACTTTATTCAGGTATAATAGACGGTATTCCTTATGCTACAGTAGGTAAGCTTTCAAGAAAGTCAAAACAAATCAGAGTAATTGGTTTGCTAACGGTTCTTCAATTTTAGGATCATTCGACCCAATAAGAGAAAACATAAATAAAGCAATTTGTCTGTTTGATGTAGTTTTAAGTGGAATCATGATCTATGGAATAATAAAGGTAACTAGTAACTATGACTTAAATGGGGTTTTGGGGTTATGATTGACTGAAAACGTAAATGAAATTGGAAGCTTAAATTGTGAGCCATCTCACAAGACCAGATCCTCAAAACTAGGTTGTTTGATAACGTTCATCAGTACAAGTGAAGGAAAGGTGTTATTTCTCAGAAAATTAACTAACGTTAAGTGCTTCCAATTTCAGAAAATTATGATTATAATATGTCCGTTCGTTGAACTTTCTCTAGGGTTGACCCAGGTTTTCTTGACAACCCTATGAGTTGTCAAAAAAACTTGGGTTTTCCAGTCCTCAAAAAACGCTAAGCCACAAAATAACCACATATCCTTGTTATTTGTATAAAAACACATGCCATTTGTCAGCCCTCAATTCGCCACAGCAAAAACCTAGGGCGAGTTGAGGGAAAACCTAGGTCAACCCTAGGGCTCAAAAAACACTCAGTTTGACATTCAGGGCGAGTTTAGGTTTCTCAAAAAACGCTTTGTGGCGACCCCAGGGCCATCCACAACAAATGTTATTGCCATGGCTTATAATGAAAGCTACAGGATTGGTTTTGGTGGCTCCTATGTGCATAATCCTAACGGTCTATGTCTTAGATGATCAAAATTTAATGGGCATAGGAACAATTATTTCAACATTAGTTGGTAGGTTTTGTTAGTTTCAATTTTTTGTAAACAAAAAAGATAAATCGGATATTCTTTCTTTTACTTTTTAAGGTCTTGGCTGTTGGTTTGGGGTTTTAATTTTCTCTCGCTACAAGGAGATCCGTGAGAGTACAAAACAACCATTGACAGTTTATAGGAGAATTTCACTTTATTATGTGCCAGTGCCTCCTTACAAAGATTTTGATAACAAATCGTATGGGCCGAATTACATTTAGTAAACCTTGTCAACGAGGTTTAAGATTACGTAATTGAAAGGAGTTGCAAAATTTAGTTCTTAAGCAATATAATTATATTAAGTTAATAAACTTAAAATTCCTCAGCGTTATAAATCATTCCAACCACATCAAAACTTGTTCCTACTGCTTACTCAATCCAGAATCAAAGAAGTATTTATTTGAGAAGTATTTATTCTAGAAAAGTACTTTGAGGTTGCGATTTGCTTTGTTAGCATCCGTTAGTTTTATTGTGGCAGTTTTTGCATTAAAGTCACCTGCGCGGTGGAATTCCCCAACGTTCGAGTTGTAACATGAAAACGTCGCATCAGAACCTAACAGCGACTTAACTTAGCAATAAATAGTATTCATTTAATGTAAACGACAACGTAAAAACCTTTCAGTTGTTGTTAAGCTCTCATTTGCGCCGGATAGTTGGAGTCAAAAGTTGATTGTTCGTGAAAAAGTTTAAGTGTTATGGAACTTCGCGTAAATAAATGTTGTTGTATGAGCCTCCGTACCGGGGGCTTGGTCATTGGCGGGCTGGGACTTGTGGTAGTGATTTTGCAGTGCGTGATGATAATTTTTTCGATTGAGGGATTTTTTCCAGGTATAAGAGTAAGTAATCCGTACGCAACTATAGCTTTTAATCTACTTATTGGTGCGGCTATAAATGGGAGCATGATCTATGGAATAGAACAGGTAACTAGTAACTATGGCTTAAATGTGATTATGATTGACTGAAAACGTAAATGAAATTGGAAGCTTAAAATGTGAGTCATCTCACTAGACCGGATCTTTAAAACGATCTTGTTTAATAACGTCCATCAGTTAAAGTGAAGAAAGGTGTTAAAAATGATCTACCGTTAAGTTCTTCCAATTTCAGAAAATTATTATTATAATGTTGGCAAAATTATAAGCGACGGAATATTTCTTTTTTTAGAACAAACATTTGATGTTGTTACCATGGCTTATAATCAGTGCTCTAGGATTGGTTGTGTCGGCTCCTGTGTGCATTATCCTAATGATTATGGCCTTGACTTCAGCTGATCTAGCTTTCATAGGCTTAGGACTAATTGCTATATTATTTGTTGGTATGTTTTATTGGTTTAAATTTTTTGTAAACAAAAAAAAAATAAATCGGATATTCTTTCTTTTTCTCTTTAAGGTCTTGGCTGTTGGCTTTGGGTTGTAATTTTCTCTCTCTACAAGGAGATCCGTGAGAGTACAAAACAACCATTGACAATTTATGAGAATAGTTCACTCGATAATGTGCCAGTGCCTCCTTACCAAGAACTTGAGAAAAATTCGTATGGGCCGGCTAACGTTTAGTTAACCTTGCCAACGAGCTTTAAAATTATGAAATGAGTTGCAAAATTCAGTTCTTAAGCAATATAATTATATTAAGTTAATAAACTTGATAGCTTAATAAAATATTCCAACCGCATCAAAATTGGTTTGTGCAAACTTCTCCGGAATTTATGATTGTAGTCGATTCTGCGATGTTGCACTCAAGTAAGAATGTGATTGAGAAGTATTTATTATAGGAAAGTACTATGGGATTGTGAAGTGTTTGGTGTTTGCCACGTTTTCATTTGACCGTTGATGACTAAGGCTTTCGAAATTATAGTTACGATTATTAGTCATGAAGACTTCTACGTAGCTATAATGGAAACGAGTTATATTCATGACTTCGTTATTACGCCAGACTTTGTCTGAAGCTTGACATAAATAGGTTTTGACTTATTTTTGTTTACTTGTATTTATTGTATTTATAAATTTAAAATTAATTAAAAAGCTACCGAAATCGAGGACTATCATCAAAAATAAATCGACGGAGTCACGACTACAGGGCTGTGAGAGACAAATTGTAGTACTTCATTTATCAAACTCATTTTGAGGCTTCTAGTCTAGGTAGGTAATTTGTTTATTTCGAATGTTATTTTTTAGTTCGAAATACATAAATGAATTACAAAATAAATCTTTTCTCATTTATTCATTTTGAAAACGATTGTTTGAAGGCAAAAATCTTTATATTTAAGTGTGATTACCTACTTTTGTGATTCACTGTAAACATAATTCAGCAGCAAATAGTAAAACTTCAGCTCTTCTTTATTATTTTATTTATTACTAGCTGAGCCACCCGGCTTTGCTCGGGTCTGTAGTTTTAAGGTTCCTGTTCTCGTTTTTCCTCTTCCAAGGGAATTTTTACTGTGGGACTAATGTGGCATCCCAATGCTGAAAGAATTTTTGAAATCTGTCCAGTAGTTCCTAAGTTTGCGTTCCCAACCCTTTATTTTTTGGAATCTTCAGTTCCCGTGGAAATATGTGAATGAAATATAAGTCTATTTCACTGAGGGATAATGTTACATCCTAGAGTTGAAAGAATTTTTGAGATCGGTCAAGTAACTTTAATGATCCCATTCCTGTTTCTGATCCTGTCGGATTATAGGGATGAAAAATATAGCCTAAGTTACTGACAAAGGGTATAGAAGGATAATGTAGCACCCCTAATGTCGAAAGAATTTTTGAAATCTATCCTATAGTTTCTAAGTTTCCGTTCACAACCCTGTTTCTGTGGGAATCCTCTGTTCCTATGGAAATAAGTGAATGCAATATATGTCTATGTCGCTGAAAGATGATGTAACATCTTAGAAAGAATATTTTAAATCGGTCCAGAAGTTTCTAAGTTTCCATTTCCAACCCCGTTCCTGAAGGAATCTTCCGTTCCCATGGAAATATGTGAGTGAAATGTAAATCTATCTCACTGAGGGATAATGTAACATCCTAGAGTTGAAAGAATTTTTGAAATCAGTCAAGTAACTTTCTGGTTCCCGTTCTCGTTCCCGTTTCTGATCCTGTGGGATTATACGCATGAAATATAATTTAAGTTACTGATGAAGGCAGATAATGTAGCACCCCTAGTGCTGAAAGAATTTTTGAAATCTGTGGAGAAGTTTCTAATTTTTCCTTCCCAACCCCGTTCCTGTGGGAATATGGGGATCAAACCTTTACAGGAACCATCTTTGAACTAAATTATGTCTACCTTGAAAATTTCATAAAAATCCATTGGGCGGTTTAGGAGTTTACCCCGGACATACATACATACATACATACATAAAGGGTTTTCCAATAGGTATGATATGATTTTGATGTGGCGTTTCGGCCATTTGTAGTATGTCATGATCTCTCATTTGTTTTTTATTGCAGTCAGAAGTGTTTACAACTTCACCATTGGACCACCGTAAACGTCGTGAACTTTCTGATTTTGCCTTGGAACAATAACGATTTTTTCAAGAAAATCATCTTTTCCGAAGAGGCTTACTTTTATTAAATAAACAAAACTGACGATGAAAATCCACAAAAAACCATTACATTCACCTAAATTGACAGTTTGGTGTGGTTTTTGGGCTGGTAACACCATTACTGTCATTGCAGAAAGGTATAGATCGATGATAACCAACTTCCTATGGCCGAAATTGGAAGAAGTTGTTCTTGACAACATTTTTTTTCAACGTGCCACACAGCAAATGCAACAATTGAATTATTGCGAGAAAAGTTTTAAGATTCGATTATTTTAAGAAATGGTAATATTGAATGACGTTCAGGAAGTTGCGATTTAACACCATTAGACTATTTTTTTTTTTTTGGGTTATTTGAAGTCATTGGTCTTTCAGGATAAACCAGATGCTCTTCAAGCCTTACAAGTCAATATTGAAAGTGCCATTCATGATATGCGACTTGATTTCGTGGAAATAGTGCTCGAAAATTGGGTTCATCGAATTTGTTGCAGCAGTAGAAGTCGTGGTGGTAATTAGAATGACGTTTTATTTAGAACTTAACTGTATTGATTGAACTGCACATTAAAAAAAAAATATATTTGAACTTCAATAACAAAAAGTGTGCTCAAAAAAGAAATCGTATCACTCTTATTGGAAAGCCCTTTACATCCTATTTTATATATAAAGATTATTTCAGATTTGCTTTATTAGCATCCGTTTGTTTTACTGTGGCATACATAAATAAAGTAAGGCAATCTTTGCATTAAATCACATGCGCGGAGGAATCTCTCAACGTTCGAGTTGTAACATGAAAACGTCGCATCAGAACCTAACAGCGACTTAACTTAGCAATAAATAGTATTCATTTAACTTGTGTGTAAACGACAACGTAAAAACCTTTCAGTTGTTGTTAAGCTTTCATTTGCGCCGGATTGCTGAGATTAAAAGTTGATTGTTCGTGAAAAGTTTAAGTGTTATGGAACTTCGCGTAAATAAATGTTGTTGTATGAGCCTCCGTACCGGTGGCTTGGTCATTGGCTGGCTGTGGCTTATTGCAGTGATCCTGAACTCCATTATGATTTGGGGTACGAGAAATATTACAGGTAAGAGACGGTGCTCCTTATGAAACTGTGGGTAATCAGAGTAATTGGTTTGCTTACGGTTTTTTAATTCTAGGACCAAATAGGGCATACGCATCTTTAGCTTTGCAGCTGCTTGAGGCGGTTTCAAGTGGAATCATGATCTATGGAATAAAACAGGTAACTAGTAACTATGACTTAAATGGGATTATGACTGATGGAAAACGTAAATGAAATTGGAAGCTTAAATTGTGAGTCATCTCACAAGACCGGATCTTTAAAGCGAGCTTGTTTGATAACGTTTATCAGTAAAAGTGAAGAAAGGTGTTTTTCTCAGAAAAATGATCTCTCGTTAATTTCAATTTCAAGAAAATTATGATTACAATGTTTGCAAAATTTTAAGAGACGGAACATTTCTTTTTTTAGAAAAAACATCGAATGTTATTGCCATGGCTTATAATCGAAGGTACAGTAGTGGTTGTGTTGGCTCCTATGAGCATAATCCTAACGGTCCAGGCCTATATTTCAGATAATCCAGATTTGATGGCCTCAGGACTAATTCTTCTATCATTAGTTGGTAGGTTTTATTGGTTTAAATTTTTTGTAAACAAAAAAGATAAATCGGATGTTCTTTCTTTTACTTTTTAAGGTTTCTGCTGTTGGTTTTGGGTTGTAATTTTCTCTCTCTACAAGGAGATCCAAGAGAGTACAAAACAACCATTGACAATTTATGAGAATAGTTCACTCGAAAATATGCCAGTGCCTCCTTATCAAGAACTTGAGAACAAATTGTATGGGCCGGCTAACGTTTAGTTAACCTTGTCAAAGAGCTTTAAAATTACGTTATTGAAATGAGTTGCAAAATTTAGTTCTTAAGCAATATAATTATATTGAGTTAATAAACTTAATAGCTTAGTAAAATATTCCAACCGCATCAAAATTGGTTTCCACAGACTTCTCTGGAATTTAAGATTGTACTCGATTCTGTATATATTTCTTGTAGTTACGATTATTAGTCATGAAGCCTTCTACGTAGCTATAATGGAAACGAATTATATTCATTACTTCGTTATTAGGACAGACTTTGTCTGAAGCTTGACATAAATAGGTTTTGACTTATTTTTGTATATGTACTTGTATTTTATGTATTTATAAATTTAAAATTAATTGAAAACCTACCGAAATCGAGGATGATCATCAAAAATAAATCGATCTCTGCATGAACCACGGAGTCACGACTACAGGGCTGTGAGAGACAAATTGTAGTGCTCATTTTGAGGCTTCAACTGATTTCACAATCAAATCAGCATTCATTTGACATCGATAAGATTTCAATCGTGGAAGCATGTTTCGGGAATACATGGAGTCCTTGCAGTCTTTTCCAATCATTGACATTATTTGGCAGTCCTTTGCAGTCTTGAATTCTTATTCTTTTGATATCTTATGCTGCCTTTCAGCTCTTTTTAGTTTTTGCAGTTTTTTAATTCCTCCATTACCACCAAAAGTGGTAAAATTAGGAAGCGAGCAAATGATGTTCATGGCAATATCATGAAACCTGAAACCTATGTAAAAACTGGGAGAGACACAGGTTCACAGTAGTTACTGAGAGAAGTTTTGAATTCAATAATTTTTTTAAGCAACACCAAGTCAGAAGCTGGAATTGAAACTTTACTAGCAGATTAACCTTCATGGAGTGATACACAGGACAACTATCAGACAAGAAAAAAATCTACGAAGAGGGAGACCTTATATGCTAACACGGAATAGATGTTAGTAAACGAAGCCTTAAAACAAGCTTGTTCCGAAATTTCACTTAGATAATCTCTTTGAATTCTTTAAAAGCTAGAGTGGTCGAAAGTTAGCATGTACGTATATTATTTAAAACTACTGTAACTCATTAGATAGAATCCAAATCAGAGTAATCCAAAAGACTTAAACCTCGTTTTATTAACTTTAGAGAACCTGTCAAGCAGTTACTACACGTTTTGAAATCAAGTGAGACAAAAACAGAGACTAACTGATCTTGAAAATTTATCAACTCAACCCAAAATTTTCTCCATATTATCAAAGCGAATTTATAATTCGTTAAATTAAAACAAAAAACCTTCTGTTTGCAAGCAAATATTAGATAAACTATTTAAAAAAGCACGCCGGTCGATTTTGCTATATTGAGAAGGATGCATTGTTTCGAAAAATTCAAACATAAAAGCCAAGCGGATGAAAATAAATGAAAGCTATTTGCTTTGATTGCTTATGGGCAAAAAGTTTGTTTTCTTGTGCAAAACTTGTCATAAGATAGTATGAAGAGCATTCAAGCAATCGCGGAAATACCGTCCACTTAAGTAAGTGAATAACTAAACTTATGTATAGACGGCGATACCAGCGATTTCCCCTAAGTGATGCTACTATAGTTCATAATTGCAATGGCGATCACGATAATTTCAAAAGCTTATTCATTATTGTCGTAAATTGCATTTTATCTCAAACAAGCTATCGAGATCTCTTGATATTAATTGTAATACGAAAAAAAATTGCCCAGTCCGTAGAAAAAATAGCCCAGTTCTTTATCATAACACATAACCACGTCGCACAAACAACGTGAAAGATAAGGGCCTTCCTGTGCAGAGCATGTGTGAATAAAATCAGTGCAGTGCGCCCACATAAAATTCAAAAACGTACGGAGTGTTATCTATGTTCCCGGTTTAATACTTCCCTCATTTTTTCCGTCAAGAATTGTTTCCCACTACACTTACACTGAATACTGAAATCGTTATTGCGATTTCAATGTTTCTTTTTTTATATAATATGCGCGCTCATCAAGGGGTTATGAATACCCTTATGATGTTACTAAACACAGTTCGAGCGGTTACGAAAGTAGGTGCCGATGGATATTGTTTTTGAATTTCTGTGTATTACAATGAGACGGAAAGACAGAGTCAGGTAAAGCATTTCACATCCGGGTAGTACGGTTAAAAATGAATCTCACTATTTCACAGAACACCCGAAATGGGAATGGACTTAAAACTGATTTACATTCCTTGCGACTTGCGAGGCGTTTATTGCGGTTAAATTGCTTAAGGGACGGAATTCAACTGACTATTTTATCCGAACATTGGTTGTAAAAAAAAAAACTATAGAAAAGAGAGAGACATGAAACATTACGACGATGGTCAAGAGCATCAATTGATTCAACAATTGAACTTTTACCTAACAATCTCCATGCGCTGTTTTGTACTCTATCAAGCAGGCGCAATGTTGTTTGAGGAGCACCTGACCAGATATGTGCATTGTACTGTAACTTAGGACGGATATAGGCTTTAAAAATATTAGAAGATCATCGTTGGCACACATACCAAGTACTGATAGTACTGAAAGCTTTTGTGTTTCTTGGATGCAGGTACCATTCATAGATGATTGCAAAGGGATGTAAAGCATAAATGACAAATGACAGCATTGAGTTTTTGAAGCATTGAATCCTACTCGGTTCTTACAATGCTGTCAAGGTCAGAATTCAATGAGCTTATCATACGCAACCCTTCCAGTACCATATCCGAAGAGCAGGGTCGTGAATTTGGAAACGAATAAGAGACGCTGAGGGTAGAGTCATCAGCAAAAAAGTTTAAAGGATTAGAAGTTTCAAACAAGATATCGTTTATTAAGATAAGGAAGAGAGTCGGAGATAAAACGGAGCTCTGGGGCACACCAGCATTTATAAAGTGAATATCAGTCTTGAAACCATCCAATCCAACTTGCATTGAACAGTCGGAAAGGTGATTTCTAATCCAACGAAGAAGAGACTCATCGATACCAAATGGACTCATTTTCAATAAGAGAGCTTGATGCTAAACTCTATCAAATGCTTTAGAAATATCAAGCACAGTAATCTAAATTTCTCCAAAAAAAGGTAGAGATTGGTTCCACTTTTCGGTGAGATATGCCATCAAATCACCAGTGAACATTTTGCTACGAAAGCTGACGTACTGACAGTCATTAAAAAGCTTTCGGTCTTCAAATTATATCATAAGGTGACGTAAAAAATAATAATTTTTGCTACAATAGGAATGAAAATCCGTTAAAATTAATGAAAACACGCATAATTTTTTTTTAATTTTATTTTTTTGCAGGTTACTAAATACGTCCTTTCTGCGAAGACTTGTAAGTATTTCAGATTGAATTATTATCAATGAAAACTCAGTACCACGCACAAAACTGACTAGGTACCACACCACAATAAAGTAACGACAGTAACAAAAAATTGGTAATGGGCTTTCTCCCTTAAGTGAAAAGGAATCGAAAAACCGACAAAAGTAGAAGAAAAGCAATGTTGTCAATGTTAAATACATTTTTAAATTTGTTCATGTTATTGGGCTTTCTCAACGTTTTCACGTTACAGAGTAGCCAATACAAAAAAAGTTTTGTTCACGTTAGCCGGTGTTCACGTAAGGCGATGTTTTCTGTTACCGCGGGTCTACTGTACAGAAATTCAAGAATCATATGCATCGTCATCTTTCTTATTTCTTTCCTTGTTTCCCAACACCCGTACTGTGTTTTCCAACATTATAAGTGTAGTCACAACCCCCTCAATTAAAAAACCATGAACGAGTGCGACAGCACTTTATATCATAAAAATTAAATTTTTGAAAAACATTTCTTCAAAGATTTATGAGAATCTTTAGACTTTTCCAGAAATACGAATAGGAGTTGCTGATTAAATGCGTTTTAGGTGGGCTGTGAGCACAATAACTTTTCTATAAAGGAGTATGTATACCTACCTACTCAGAAGCAGAAGGCAAAACAGAAACGTAACTCAAGACAAGTGATGATCTGCACTACCTTACTTAAAAAACAAGTAGGTATGTAGGTACCTACCAATTTTTTTTTTTTCAATGATGCCTCGGTTATTATTTCTGAGTCATTCGAACTTTCCTACGCTGTAATTTGCTGTTCCATTTCAAATTATGACGGCTCATTTTATCGCCTTCAATTCGTTTTACTTTTCAGTTGTAAGAACATTTTCAATTAAAAAAAAAAAAAAACAAATGTACCTACATCATGGGAGATGGGACATCGAGTAAATGGATGTTGTTGCCTTAGCTGGTAGGGTGTATCGTGTATTGCGGCTCTTTCAATGCGAGCCGAGCGTGGAGTTCACTCAAACATGACTTCATGAAACCCCAGCACTACAGTGGCTTAGTACAACTTTGAAACCTTTCACTGCTTTTTCAGACATTTGAAATGCTTCGTATGAGCCACGTTTCTAAGTAGGTACCTACCTACTAAAATATCAGATAAAACCATACTGATTCCAAAAGAGGAACTCATTGTCAGCCCACAGACCAGACAAGGCCACACAAAATGTAACTTGTAGCCATAAGAATCCGAGATAAGTACAGTACCAGGGAGCAGCGAGTATTGCACTCATTCGATATTTTAATAGTAACGCGACCTATCCCAATTAGATGTCTGAAATAGCTAAGGCTGTCGTAAATAGATAAAACCACCAACTAACGCCAACGCTAATAACTTACGTTTCCGTCAATCTTTTTACTTTTTGTTTTGATTTGCAACCAACAGTTTATTTTACAGGTTTACGAACCCACTTTTGCAGCGATAACAAACAAATATAAACAAATATCGCACCCAATCCACAATTCTCACTGAACACCCAAAATTCATTACTCACGTCAGAAGTTTTTTTCTGCTCTTTCATTTTTTTAGCTTCTACTTAAAAATTCTTACACAATTGAAGAAGTATTGGGTAGGTACCTACCTATACAATGATTCATTTCAGAGCCCCATGCTCTTTCACTACTCGAATCTAAAAAAAATGTTTGCGCCAGCACAGCACCAAGACCTAAACTCTAATACAAGAACGTCGAAATTAGCAAAGTAAGTGAGTTTTCCATCAACAGGATCGGTCTTGCTTATGTTTATGTATGAAACAAAACAATCAACATTCTTCTAACGCAGCGCAGAAGTTCTTTTCAAATCGAAAAATTAATCTTTGGCTAATTTTAGCAAAGAACAGGGTCAAACAATGCTGGACGCTGGAGCTTATCGTCTAACGAGAAAAAAAAGAATTGCCAACGATCTAAGCCATAAAAATTCTTCATATGTATGCACACGTGTTTATGTATATCGAGGAGGAAAGCACATACTATTACATATATTATATATGTGTGTTTGTTTGTTTGCAAACAAATTTAGACGCGGTCTTTTCGCAGCGAAAACATTTTTTCTTCTCGTTCTCATATCTGTTAGATTCTTTTTAACACATGCAGAAGTTCAGAAGTTGTTCTCTTTTTTTATCAAACCTACTACGTATCAACAGTGCTGTCGTTTGGCAAAGACAAAAAGTAGCATTTTAAGAGCAGTTACTGATTTCATAGTGTTTTCTTTTTGTGTTGTAGGTATGTACGTCCAAATGGCTCGCTGGAATAGTGATAACTGAAATTTGCAACCAAATTAAAATATCTTCTCATTCAAAAATATTGCTTGAAGTTGAAATATTCTTACACAATAATTAAAATTGTTCATCTCTATTTTCGAACTCACAGCAAGAGCTCCCTTAGTTGTACACGTCCTACACTTGTAACTGGATTATCTGTGTGTGGACACGGATTTAATGTTGAATGTGAATTTAGAATTTCACGTGCAATTATTTTGGAAACATTTTTTTACAGTTTCTGATCTATTTGGTATCAAAAAGTCCTCGAAAGAAAGAGAGGGCGAAAATCGTAGAGATAGATAGATAGATAGATAGATAGATAGAGAGAGAGAGAGAGAGATAAAGAAAAAGAGAGAGGGAGAGAGAGAGACATATAAGACTGATGAGTCAGTCTATAAAAACATAACTTTTTTCATTGGTTTTGAACATTTTTCCCAAAAGTTTCAACTCTCAAAGTTGTGATCTGCTAAGAATCACTTCACACAGAGGAATTTTGGGAATTGTGGTATACACGTTTATTTTTGAACTTAACTAAAAAACTAGCAAAGCAAATGCTCCTTAGTTTTTTTACATTTCACAAAAAAACAAATGAGCCTCTGAGTAATCAAAATCACGGCTTCTGAAACTATAGAAGTAATTAGGTACACTGTGTTGCCTAATTTGGTATACTATACATATATCACATAACCATTTGTTCCGGAGGAAGGAAGACTCCATGTCTTTGGAGCCTCTTTTTTTTACTTTGCCATTTTCAATCATTTAAAGAATAGATCTTTAGACAAAACACAAATAGCTAAATTTGGAAATGAGTTTGCTTTTATGATATTATAGCAGATAAGCCTCTATGCTAAGTATACTACATCTGATTCCAATAGATGTGTTTTCTATTGCTCCTCATGCCAGTGAGCTTTTAATTGTACATGATCAACATAAGCGCAAATTATAAGATTACTCGAGTTTATTAAGGGCACTGTCGCACCTGGAGGGTCGAAAAAATCTATTTTTTAAAAACATATGTATTAGAGTGCAAAGAGAGATCTACTGAAATTTTCAAGTCGATCTGATGAATAGTCTCTGAGCTACGCCCGTTTGAAGTTGGCGTCTTTCGGTAGGGCCAGTGTCACTTGGTGAGTGAACACGGTACTACAATGCTTTGTTACGAACTACCACCAACCTTAAGCAAGCAACTGTAAGCACCATGCAGTATATAATGGCGACGATTAACATCTACGGAGTCGTGACTACAACGTGCGTTTACAACCTTGAAATTTTTAAATCGATTATCTCAAAACCACTTATTTGAAGTTGGTGACTGCGATAACTTTAAAACAGTTCAACCGACCATCCTCAAATTTTTCACACTTACATATTTTAAATACAAAAAAAAGTACTTAGTCGTAGGGTTTTTATTTTTTCTCAATAGAACCGATTCCATAGTCGATTAAAACTTCGATTTTGGGGTGAAAATCGATCATTTATAAAATGATTACCAAAAATTCCAAAATCGAATTTTTGAAAGACCAGTGATTAGGTACCACAAAAAGATGTTATCAAACGATTTCTTTTTAAAATTTTGGTTTACATGCCCTTACTTATTTACATGTAAGTTCAGTTGTAATAAATTTTTTTGAGTGGGAAAATTTTTGTTCAAATTTCAAACATGTACTAATATGTGTACAAAATTTCAATTAAATCCATTTCATACTTTTCCTACAAAAAATTCACTAAAATTCGACGTTCCAGGTGCAACAGAGCCAAATGAGCTCCTAGGTCTCGTTTTGCACTAAATAAAACAGTTTTAAGTCGATTTTACGACAAGTCCTATAGCATTGACTACTGCCGAATTATTGTTCTTCTTCTGCCATGACTTGATCCTGTTGGTCGGAAGTGGAATTCTGGAATCTATCCGAATTGAATAGACGCTTTTAATCTCTATTCGCCAACAAGTCATCCTTATCAATAGATATTAAAGATATTAACAATATCACAATACCGTGAGCTTACCCAAAGCTCCTTTCCCATCAAAACACAAATTTGAACACTTTTATTTTCTAATACCAAAAACAAATTTCTATTTGAGGAACTTTTCTGGGACTTGGGTAGGACAGTACCACTTTCAAATTGGGCATATTACTATAGTAGCCACAGCGACAGCAGTGTGTATTACGTATTTTTATGTTCATTTTACAGTCTGTCTGTCTATGTGTCTACTCTTCCTATCAGCTGCCTGAAGCAGCCATAAAAAAGTTCACAAGAATACTACCAAAATTTCAAGGCTTCGGTTTTTATATTTTCAGTCGCAGTTTGATTCCCCTAAAGTCCACTTGGCTTTTATTCGGTTGGTTTCGTCCAGTAAACGAGTTGTGTGTTTAAGAGTCCGCTTACTTCGAATTTTTTTTATTTTTTTTTTACCTAGTGATTGTGAATTTGACAACAAAGGTATGTACAAAAAGTTGGAGTTGGAGTTAGATAAAATATACAAACATGACTTGTGAAGGAAGCATACAAAATGTGATTTTGTTAAACAAAAATTTGCAGACTATATTTAGACTTAAATGAGGTAGGGCTTGGGTGATACAGTAAGGAGACTGACTGTGTTTTTTCAATACTATAATTACGAATGACGATTAGAACGTAGAATATGGAACGTTAAAGGACCCAAATATTTTGCAGAGCCTCAAATCAGGCGTGGTGGCGGCACTTCACTTACCCAAACAAATAGGCGCGATACTAATTAATTAATTTGTTCATTAGAAGAACATACACAAAATGTGGTTTAATTTTCAAATGATATGATTTCATTGCGAAACCTATTCGGTTCTTTGGTAGCGAAAACTCTCATACATATACTGACACGTGTGGGTGAGGCGAAACAAGTATGAAGTCATTCTGGACACAAACGAATGGGACCGATGCCGCATGAAGAAGATTAAAGTTTGTTTATAGCCGAATAAAATATTAGGTCATCTTCGTATCGAACAAGAGGGTGTTTCTGTACGTATCTACATCAATGTGTGTTTTTTGTATCTAACGGTTAATAATCTTTACTTTACAACAAAAAAACAAAATAGAGAGAGGCATCTGTTTTATTTTAAGTTTCGCACTTCTAAAAAAGAACATTTCAATCTTTTATCTACAATTATAGTAGATGGGTGGGTATAAACAGAAACATGTGTGTGCAAAGTTCTGGTTTTGAAAATAAAATTGTTAACCTTGGATGCCAAGTCGCGGCGGCGCTGCGTGTCACTCTTAACGACGCTCGATGGTGGGATCAAATAGAGCAATCGTTTGGAATACAAATTTTTTTATTTTGGTGGATTATGCTAATTTGTTTTTGGCTATCGAATAAGTTTGTCGAAGATGTGTGTTGGTATACATATTTTTGTCTCCAACACCAACAAATAGAAGTATATTTTTAAAGCTTCAAGAGTATGAGGGAGAGGGTCTAAGCAAAGATCTCTAACTTTATTTTAGCAAATCTCGCTGTATTATTGTGTATAGGTACATACTTGACATTGCTCTCAAAAGATGTTTTGTTCTGGACTATTCCCACCGGTGCGCTGCGATGTTTTGTTTTTATGCTTTTGAACGGATTGTTAGTCATGGGTTCATAAGGTCACAGTTCACAGATGAGTACACTTACATTGTATTCTTTTGAAACTGCCGGCAGACATGTGCAACGAAGCACTTCGTGTGCGTTAGCACTGTGTATGAGTCTTCTGCTCTGGCGCTTGACTACACATACTTTTTTTTTTAATTTAATGGGGTTTTTGGCGCCTTATTTTACAGACGACATTAAAAAACGCGCTGGGTGGTAGGTGTGTGCTAATGTGAAAATTATTCAAATGAATGTTCACTCTTTCTCGTTTTGAAAACACACAGGTAAACAAAAGTCCTGAATGGTTTCTTAATAACTAACTAATATCGATTTCCTTTCACCAATTTGCAGTCGACTGCAGTCGCTACTAAATTCGATTCTTTTTTGGGCATTTAGGAAATTAAAAAAGTAGCGATTCTATTTTTTATGAATGTGTGTGTGTCCAACTGACTAATGAAGAAAAACAAGCACCACGGAACAAAACAATTACATTCATATTGTTAAGCACACAATTTTTATATTTTTCTTTACCAAATGTTTTCCAAATTCACAACTAAATACAAAACAATTCTGCTTCCTAATTTTTTTCATATGCCGATGTTTTTATTTGCCGTTTTCGATCTGTCAAAATTGTTGTGTGTGTGAAAATCTATGTGCAAATCCGTCTCAAAAAAGAGATCGACTGCAGTCGATTTTTTTTCCTCTTAAATGAATTCCATTGAAAAAAAAATTCGAAAAGTCGATTTTTTTGTTGAAAGGAATTCGCCATAACTAAACTAACTCAATGACAACAATTGAAACGCTCGTAGAAACCGCCGCCGGCGTCACCGCCGGCGCCGTTGAAGAAAACGAAGAAGAAAAATATGGCTCGCAATTTTCTTTCGTTACGCTTATTGAATCGAACTTTGGTTTTAGTTTTACCAAGCTAACGCTTTATGAACGAAATTTGCCAAAAAACGTGGATGAGAATTTAAGGCATTCCGTCCTCTATTAGGCTTTTTAGGCCATCGATGTTGACCAATCGGGAAGTGTTATATTTCTTTTTAAACGTAGGTACACATATACGACATACGCTGCAGGATCGTTCACGATTATACACTATGAAAAGATAAACAAAAAGATTGCCTTATATTAGTCGGCCCGAGTACCTACTTATTCTTATGGTATCCCAATTTTGAATGAGGTGAAGAGGAAAAAAAATTACAAAATTATAGACAATGAGCTTCGTTTTGTTTTGGAATTCTTATTTTATAAACCAAACAATGTCCTTTTTATGCTAACAGTCGCAAAACGTTGAAGAAATTCTTGAATCATGGTCCAGAAGGTTGATAATTGCTGCTGTTTCACCCTCCCCGTTGGTGCCCAGATCCTTGGGTGGTTGGGTATTATTGGAGGTGTGTTTGACTTCTTCGGTGCCGTAGGAGTTCTCATAAGTGGTGGTAAAAAACATACTCAGTCAAAAGATCAACTAAAAATATGGTTCAATAGCCCACAAGGTGAGGATTTAATCTCTTATGCTTCAACTTCATTTCTAACAACATAATCTTGTTTATATAGAGGTAGAGGAAGAAAGCAGTGTTGCTACGTTTATTGGGTCATTGGTCGGTTGTCTGGTGCTAATTGTTGTGAGCGCTCTACTGATTGTGGGAACAAGAAGGGTTTGTAGTTTTAAAATAAATAAGTTTTACAGTTGGTGTTCCTAATGAAAAAAAAATTTCAAAATGCAGAAATCCCATAGTATGATTTTACCATGGCTTATTGTCCAAACAATTGGACTGATTGGTATGATTATCGGTGTTCTAGTGCTCATAGGCTTTGGCATTTTCTTTTTATGTTTTGGAGGACAGGCCAATCAACCGGCAATTGTTATGTTCGGTCTTGCACTTTTTGTTGCAGCTTTGACGGGTAAGAAGAAGCTTCATTTTCTTCCATGGCTCACTAACACAACAAGTTCGTTTTTGCAGGCATCAGTTATTACATCCTCATTGCAATGTACTCTCACTATCAAAACATTCGTGACGAATCACGGAGACCTTTCAACCACCCCGATGCAGAGAGATTGAATCCTGCTCCATATGGTCAGCCCTATCCAGCTAATCCCAACTCATATCAAATAAAACCAATGTACAACAACCAGTCATAAATATGTATCCTCATGAAAATGAAGATTTGATTATTACTTGTGCAGAATTTCACTTAACCATTTATATTAAATTTTAATTTTATGTAACGAACAATAACACAAGCTTTTTTCTTGTATTTTTAAATAAGAAAGTCTCACATGACTTCAATTTTCTTAGAACTTTTACATGAATAGTTTGGTGCCCGCGTGCCGTAGTGGTAAGCTTCTCTGTATGTTACGTGGGAGGTTCGTGGTTTGAATCCTAGAAACATCAGAAGGAAAACATGTTTTCTTATGGGTATCGCCTTCTGAGAGGAGTTGGCAAGTCGTCCGAGAATAATTCTACAGTGCCATGAAAAGTGCTTTCTAACTTAGCCGTGTTTGGAGTCAGCAAAAAATTTAAATGCGTGAGCTGCTATGTTTCTATAATTTGTGGCCCCACCCTATTTCTTTAATTATTTTCATTTTTTTATAGGCTTTTAAGTGAATTATCTTTTGTTCGTCTACTGAATTGCTTTCGACGTCATTCGTCCACTTATCTTATTGAATTTTGAGTATTTGATAAGGTGTGGAAAACTTTGATAGCTTCAAATCAAAAGGTCAGGTTCACGCTTTCAACGTACCTATACTTAAATGAGCTTCTTCTCTTGCGATTTCTGCTCTCTATAGTTTCTGATCACATTCTTCTTTTTCTTTAACAGCGCGCTATGAATTGTTCGAAACTTGTTAACTCAAAACCATTCATTAAATCACCTTGAACTTAAATGTTATTTAAAGAAGAAAGTATTAGCTTTGAGAAACATATATGTGGCAGTAAATGGCTTAGTGGAATATTTTTTTTAAGAAAATTAAGACAATTTTTTTTAATAAAACTGCCCCGTTCCCCTGATCGAAGGGAGATAGACCCCCTCCCATACGATTTTTCTCTTGTCTTGCCCAAACCTCTGTTCTCAGGTTTTGTCCAAAACACGTTGTATAATTTTGTTGGACATGAAATTGTGAAACAGCCTGTTTTTCATATTTCTTAAATTTTATCAATTTAAGGAACTTTACAAGCTTTATTTACCCCTTTGATTTAAAATGTAATACTATAGTAGTGTATTTTTATTCGAGTATTAAAAATAAAAAAGCTTTTCATACACATGCAGAAATATTTAAAAAATGTACTGTTTGCTTACTACTGGTGGTGCATAAACCACTCTAACTTCGTTTCACTTTAAACCACCCTGTTTTTACTTCATTTATGTAGTTTTGAAAGTTTTTGCGGCAAAAATTTAGTAAATTTCCTATTGGCAGAAATCGTATTTCAGCTGAAAATTCTGAAACATGCTGTGAATATTTTTTCTTGAAACTTACAAAATTTATAGCTGTGGAAATTCACTTCAAATAAAAAAAAAAAAAGAAATTATCACGAAATTGACGATCACTACGATTTTTGTAACCAAAAAAGTCGTAGTGATCTACTGTGGCCGTTAAAAGAACAGAAAACGATAAATATGACTGTGTTGTTTTTGTTTCCATTTATTAAATCTAACTTTGCCTTTAATTTTATATAAATTTTGTAAACGAAAACCAACTATTTGCGTTTATAAAAAGTTTGGCAATTTAAGGCATTCTTAAGCACTTCTATTAGGCTTTGGTGTCCTCTTGATGTCGATTCAGGATCATACATTAAACTAATAAAGAAAAATCAAAAATAGAATGCCTTATATTAATCGGCCCGAGAACTTATTCTTGTGGTATCCCAATTTCAAATGAGGTGAAGAGTGTAAAAACTTACAAAATGATAGACAATGGAGCTTTGATTTGGTTTGGAACTCTTATTTTATAAACCAAACAATGTCCTTTTCATGCTAACAGTCGCAAACGTTGAAGAAATTCTTGAATCATGGTCCAGAAGGTTGATAATTGCTGCTGTTTTGCCCTGCCCGTTGGTGCCCAGATCCTTGGGTGGTTGGGTATTATTGGAGGTGTGCTTGATTTCTTCGGTGCCATAGGAATTCTCATGACTGGTGGTAAAAAACATACTCAGTCAAAAGATCAACTAAAAATATGGTTCAATAGCCCACAAGGTGAGGATTTAATCTCTCATGCGTCAACTTCATTACTAACAACACAATCTTATGTATTTATATAGAGGTACAGGAAGAAAGCAGTGTTGCTACGTTTATTGGGTCATTGGTCGGTTGTCTGGTGGTAATTGTTGTGAGCGCTCTACTGATTGTGGGAACTAGAAGGGTTTGTATTTTTCAAATAAATAAGACGTACAGATGTTCCTAATAAAACCCAAAAATTTGGAAATGCAGAAATCTCATAATATGATTTTGCCATGGCTGATTCTTCAAACCATTGGACTGATTGGTATGATTATCGGTGTTCTAGCGCTCCTAGGCTTTTCCATTTTCTTTTTATGTTTTGGAGGAGGGGCCAGTGCACCAGCAGCTACGATGTTCGCCATTGCAGTTTTGGTTGCAGCTTTGGCGGGTAAGTAGAAACTTCAGTTTCTTTCATGGCTCATATAATAAAAACTTTTTGGTTTTTGCAGGTCTCAGCTATTATTTCATCATTGCAATGTACTCTCACTATCAAAACATTCGTGACGAATCACGGAGACCTTTTAACCATCCCGATGCAGTGAGATTGAATCCTGCTCCATATGGTCAGACCTATCCAGCTAATCCCAACTCATATCAAATAAAACCAATGTACAACAACCAGTCATAAAAATATGTATCCTCATGAAAATGAAGATTTGATTATTACGTCTACTTGCATGTGCAGAATTTCACTTAGGGCCAGTTGCTCAATCGAATCATAAATTTAAGTTCTACATAAAGTTCTACTTTAGTATGGGGATTTTATGTAGAACTTAAGAATTCCGGAACGTCTCATACAAAAATGAAAACTTTATGTAGAACTTAAATTTATGATTCGATTGAGCAATTGGCCCTTAAAAGCATTTATATTAAATTTTAATTTTATGTAACGAACAATAACACAAGCTTTTTTCTTATGTTTTAGAAAAGGACTGATGTGAGACTTTAATTTTCTTAGACCTTTTACATGAACAGTTTGGTGTGGCGTAGGTAGTGGTAAGCTTCTCTGTATGTTACGTGGGAGGTTCGTGGTTTGAGTCCCAGAAACATCAGAAAAAAAAACATGTTTTCTTATGGGTATCGCCTTCTGAGAAGAGTTGGCAAGTCGTCCGAGAGTAATAAACCCCCTCACACACGATTTTTCTCTTGTCTTGACCAAACCTTTCTGCTTTCAGGTTTTGTCCCACTGTATGCAAAACACGTTGTATAATTTTTTTGGACATGAAATTGTGAAACAGCTTGTTTCTCATATTTCTTAAATTTTATCAATTTAAGGAACTTTACAAGCTTTATTTACCTCTTTGACTTAAAATGTAATACTATAGTAGTGTATTTTTATTCGAGTATTAAAAATAAAAAAGCTTTTGATACACATGCAGAAATATTTAAAAAATGTACTATTTGTTTACTTTTATGCACCACTCTAACTTCGTTTTACTTTAAAACCCCCTGTTCTTACTT
This sequence comes from Melanostoma mellinum, assembly GCA_914767635.1. Classification (NCBI taxonomy): domain Eukaryota; kingdom Metazoa; phylum Arthropoda; class Insecta; order Diptera; family Syrphidae; genus Melanostoma; species Melanostoma mellinum. Next base: position 228,186,042 of record OU612059.1, on the reverse strand, counting down.
CATTTTTATACTTTTGAAATTTTTTGAGGTAAAAAATTGAGTAAATTTCCTATTGGCAGAAATCGTATTTCAGCTGAAAATTCTGAAACATGCTGTGATTATTTTTTTTTGAAACTCATAAAATTTATAGCTGTGGAAATTCACTTCAAATAAAAAAAAAAAAAAGAAATTATCACGAAATTCAAGAGCTACGATTTTTGTAACCAAAAAAGGCGTAGTGATCTACTGTGGCCGTTAAAAGAATAGAAAACGATAAATATGACTGTGTTGTTTTTGTTTCCACTTATTAAATCTAACTTTGCCTTTAATTTTATATAAATTTTGTAAACGAAAACCAACTATTTGCGTTTATAAAAAGTTTGGCAATTTAAGGCATTCTTAAGCACTTCTATTAGGCTTTGGTGTCCTCTTGATGTCGATTCAGGATCATACATTAAACTAATAAAGAAAAGTCAAAAATAGAATGCCTTATATTAATCGGCCCGAGAACTTATTCTTGTGGTATCCCAATTTCAAATGAGGTGAAGAGTGTAAAAACTTACAAAATGATAGACAATGGAGCTTTGATTTGTTTTGGAACTCTTATTTAATAAACCAAACAATGTCCTTTTCATGCTAACAGTCGCAAACGTTGAAGAAATTCTTGAATCATGGTCCAGAAGGTTGATAATTGCTGCTGTTTTACCCTGCCCGTTGGTGCCCAGATCTTCGGGTGGTTGGGTATTATTGGAGGTGTGCTTGATTTCTTCGGTGCCATAGGAATTCTCATGAGTGGTGGTAAAAAACATACTCAGTCAAAAGATCAACTAAAAATATGGTTCAATAGCCCACAAGGTGAGGATTTAATCTCTTATGCCACAACTTCATTACTAACAACACAATCTTATGTATTTATATAGAGGTAGAGGAAGAAAGCAGTGTTGCCACGTTTATTGGGTCATTGGTCAGTTGTCTGGTGCTAATTGTTGTGAGCGCTCTACTGATTGTGGGAACAAGAAGGGTTTGTATTTTTCAAATAAATATGACTTACAGATGAAGTTCCTATAATAAAAACAAAAAATTTCAAAATGCAGAAATCCCATAATATGATTTTGCCATGGCTGATTCTTCAAACCATTGCACTGATTGGTACAATTATCGGTGTTCTAGTGCTCCTAGGCCTTGCAACTTTCTTTAGAGGCAACGGACTAGCAGCTGGGATGTTCGCCGCTGCAGTTTTGGTTGCAGCTTTGGCGGGTAAGAAGAAACTTCAATTTCTTCCATGGCTCATGTGTTAAAAAAAATAACGTTTTGGTTTTTGCAGGACTCAGCTATTATTTCCTAATTGCAATGTACTCTCACTATCAAAACATTCGTGACGAATCACAGAGACCTTTTAACCACCCCGATGCAGAGGGATTGAATCCTGCTCCATATGGTCAGCCAAAATAAAACCAATGTACAACAACCAGTCATAAATATGTATCCTCATGAAAATGAAGATTGGATTATTACCTCTTATTACTTGTTCAGAATTTCACTTAAGCATCTATATTAAATTTTAATTTTATGTAACAAACAATAACACAAGCTTTTTTCTTGTATTATAAAAATGGACTTCAATTTTCTTAGAACTTTTACATGAATAGTTTGGTGCCCGCGTGGCGTAGTGGTAAGCTTCTCTGTATGTTACGTGGGAGGTTCATGGTTCGAATCCCAGAAACATAAGAAAAAAAACATGTTTTCTTATGGGTATCGCCATCTGAGTGGAGTTATTGGCAAGTCGTCCGAGATCCGAGAGTAATTCAACAGTGCCATGAAAAGTGCTTTCTAACTTAGCCGTTTGGGGTCGGCAAAAAATTTAAATGCGTGAGCTGCTATGTCCATAGCTATGTGGCCATTTATTTACTTATTTTCATTTTGTATTTATAGGCTTTTATTTATTCGTCTACTGAATTACTTTCAACGTCATTCGTTCACTTACTTATCGAAAGATTATTATTATTGAATTTTGATTATTTGATAAGGTGTGGAAAACTTTGATAGCTTCAAATCAACCTTGGTCAGGTTCACGCTTTCAACGTATACTTAAAGGAGCGTCTTCTCTTGCGTTTTCTGTTCTCTATAGTTTCTGATCACATTCTTCTATTTCTTTAACAGCGCTATGAATTGTTTGGAACTTAATCACAAAAAAACCATTCACTAAATCATCTCGAATTGAAATGTTGTTTAAAGAAGAAAGCATTAGCTTTGAAAAACTCTGTAATATGTGGCAGTAAATGGCTTAGTGGATTTTTATATCTTTTTTAGAAAACTGAGTCAATTTTTTCAATAAAATTGCACCTTCCTGACGGCTCCGATCCGGAGACAGACGATTTTACGATTTTTCTCTTACCAAACCTCTCTGCTCTAAGATTTTGTCGCACCTAATGCAAAATACGTTTTATAATATTTTTCGACATGAAATTCTAAAATCGTTTTTCTTAAATTTTGTTAATTTAAGGCACTTTACAAACTTTTTTCACCCCTTTGATTTAAAATGTAATACTATAGTAGTATATTTTTACTGCAGTATAGATAAAAAAGGCTTTTAATACACATGCGGAAATATTTAAAAAATGTACTGTTTGTTTAATTGTTTTGCACGACTCTAACTTCGTTTAACTTTAAGACACCCTGTTTTTACTCCATTTATATACTTGTGAGCTTGTGACAATTTTTGGAGTAAAAAAGTGAGTGCATTTCCTATTGGGAGAAAGTCGTATTTCAGCTGAAAATTCTGAAACACGCTGTGATTATTTTTTTCTTGAAACTGAAAGAATTTATAGCTTTCAAACTAAATAAACAATTTATCACGATGTCTTTGTTTACGAGCTACGAATTTTGCAACAAAAAAAGTCATAATGCGCCACTGAGGCCGTTAAGAGAACAGAAGACGATAAATATGGCTGTGTTGTTTTCATTTCCATTTATTAAATATAACTTAGCTTTTAATTATATATAAATTTTGTAAATGAAAACTGTCAAATGACATGAAACCAACAATTTGCGTTTAAAACATGTCTGACAATTTAAGGTATTCTATAGTGCACTTCTTTTAGGCTTTGGTATCCTCTCGATTCGGTCTATTCGGAGTTTTATATTTTCTTAAAGGAACGAGTATGCTAAACATAAGATTCAGCATCATGCATTACTACTCGCAAAAAAAATAATAATAATATGGCTTACATAAATCGGCCTGAGTACATATTCTTGTGGGATCTCAATGATAATGATATCGAACTTGAGATGTGGCAGTGCTTTAAGCATGTCTGTCTTGAGCTCAGAGGTTTGTCGTTAAAATACCAACAGAACAACAAAAATATTTTTCACGGGTATTGCCCATTCGCGAGGATCTGGAAAGTCCTCCGACAGTAAATTCATTGCCATGAAAGGCGCTTTCTGGGCTAGCCGTTCGGAACTGGCAGAAAATCTTCACAAACGTGGTTGTGAGAAAAACGTTAGACCCCGAGGCTCCTCGCTCTGTTGCACCTTATTTACTATTTTTATTCAGTTTTGTTCTAGAAAAATATTTTTATAAACCAGAAAATTCACTTTTTATAATTACAGTCGCATACGTTGAAGAAATTCTTGCATCATGGTCCAGAAGGTTAATAATTGCTGCTGTTTTACCCTCCCCGTTGGTGCCCAGATCCTCGGGTGGTTGGGCATTGCTGGAGGTGTGTTGGATATCTTCGGTGCCATAGGACTTCTTGTGAGTGGTGGTAAAAAACATTCTGTGGCCGTTTCCCAACCAAGAGATTTCCATGAACTACAAATGATGCTCGATAGCAGACAAGGTGAGGATTCAATCTCTTATGGGCAACTTCATTACTTACAAAATAATCTTGTTTATATACAGGAAGGGTTGTGGTAGAAGATAACAGTGTTGCTACGTTTGTTGGGTCATTGGCCAGTTGTCTGGTGGTAATTGTTGTGAGCGCTCTTCTGATTGTGGGAACTATAAGGGTTTGTATTTTATGAATAAATAAGACTTACAGTTGGTTTTCCTAATGAAAAAGAAAATTTCAAAATGCAGAAGTCCCATAACATGATTTTACCATGGCTGATTCTTCAAACAATTGGACTTATTGGTTTGGCTATCGGTGTTCTAGTGCTCATAGGCTTTGGCATTTTCACTTTATGTCTTGGAACTGAGGGTATTGTATTTGGAGTTATCATGTTGGCCGTTGCACTTTTCCTTGCAGCTTTAACGGGTAAGAAAAAACTTCAATTTCTTCCATGGCTCATGTGTGGAAAAAAATAACATTTTGGTTTTTGCAGGACTCAGCTATTATTTCCTCATTGCAATGTACTCTCACTATCAAAACATTCGTGACGAAACACAGAGACCTTTTAACCGCGCCGGCGCCGGCCCCGATGCAGAGAGATTGAATCCTGCTCCATATGGTCAGTCGTATCCAGCTTACCCCAATTCATATCAAGTGAAACCAATGTACAACAACCAGTCATAAATATGTATCCTCATGAAAATGAAGACTTGATCTATTACCTCTTATTACTTGTGCAGAATTTCACTTAAGCATTTATATTAAATTTGAATTTTATGTAACGAGCAAAAACATAATTTTTTATTTTAAAAAAGGCGGATATGTGGTTTAAAATGTTTTTTCAAATATTTGATTTGATAGGCTTTTGGAAAAGCGTATTGCCGTTTATTAGTAATGATGCTTCATCCCTGTAACATGCAAATGACAAGCATGTGGATGATTTATTTAACATAACTAATTATTTTTTGGCATCAAATTGGATTAGAAAAACTTTTTTCATTGAAACATAGACAATTAACAAGCATTTTTATGATTAGATGTCGGGATAAACTGGCCTATTCATACTCTGTGTGCGGAGACTATATTCAATGAAAAAGAATTATTAAAATAATTTAATAAAAAACTTTTAAAAAAAGGTGTTGCAAAAGAGTAGGGCGCGCAATCATGCCTTGTGAGGGATTTGAGGGTCGCTTTTCATAGCAATGAATTTACTGTCTTAAAATGATAAATCCTCGTGAAAGACAATACCCGTGGCCATTTTTGTTTTTCTGTTAATTTTCTAACAAGCAGACATGCTAACCATTACTCCACGGGCATAATCAAAAGTGAGAAATTGTTCAAGTATAACTTTACTCCTTTCTCAAAAGACAAAACTTTATTGGAACAGCATTGGATACGAGTGAGTTTGAAGCTACACGAGTTCTGCAAAGGACTTCTAACTGATGGCGCAAACGATAGCTGCGGTGCAACCTACCAACGATAAATAAGAAATAAGAATATTGTGGCTCGTGGCAAATAAGAAACGCCCGGCCCATTTCTAGTTTGAGTGAGATTTCAACTTTGATCACTGCCCTAGGAAAATTGATTAGGAGAGTGGTGGTATCTGGGACTTACCGAACTATTTTTTCTATTTTTTTTTCTATTTATTTATTTTATTCTATTTATTTATTTTATTCTATTTATTTCAATTTAGCCATAAAAGTTTCTTCGTACTAAGTTCGCAGTTTCTTTACTAAAAAAATTTTGTTTACGGTGCTGTGACATGTCGTTGAGTGTAAAAATGTTTCACTTGATCAGAGTTGAACAAAAACATTTTTTTTTTTAAGAATCCAGCAATTGAGGAAAATATACGTTAGATCTTTTTTTTGTACTGCTACGATGCACGTCTGGGAAAATCTCTTTAATCACTATTGGCCTAGACTGAAACTACCACCGAAAAGGAAAAATCCGATCTATCATTCCATCGCAAAGAGCGAAGTGGCACATTTTATCATTCAACAAGCCACTTGAGATATTGTTTATTTGCATTGCAGAGTTACCAATCACTAAAATTTCCAACACCTTAGTATTTACAACCTCACAAACAAAGTGCAGTTTTAATGGAACTGTTGTATTGTTTTTGAAATTCCAGTTGAAAAAGTGAACTTACATTTTTTATAGTATACTGATAGGAAACGATGCGCAATTCGGCTAGACAGTAATAGCTGTACCTGTTGTGCTGCTTCTTTTCAAAATATGTGCCACAAAAACCTTTCATTTTTCATGGCAGAGTATCTATTCTCGGAGGACTTGTTGATGGAGGCGTTCAATACCCGTATTCGTGTGTATGCGTGTTAAACATTTAGCAGGGACGCAAACCCATTTTAAACACAAAGCTATCCTGGATAGAGTTGCCAGATGTTCCGGTTTACCCGGGAGGTCCCAATTTCAAACGTAAATTTAAATGTTCCGCCGGACACTTACAATCGTGGTTGGTGGAGTTTCCATTTCAACATATAAAAATATTAAGTGTAAGCTTTTCCTATAAAATGAATTTCTTAAAAAACGAAGATACCAAAAACCTTTTTATTTTATTATTAAAAAAAAATGCAATTTTGTGTATTAATTATAAAAACGTTCAAAATTTTCTTTCTTTTTCAATTTTATTTGTTCCGGGTGAAAATTAAAAATCACGGTATTCTCAACATTTCATTAAATTGTCCGGAACAGCTTAAAAAAAATTACAACCCTAATCCTGATGTACCCGAGAATGTTTGGTATACCTTTCTATGAAAATGATCAGCTGATAGAAAATAACTTTTGATGCTTTTCATTTTAGTTCCCAATTTTTTGTCACTAACTGATTTTGAATGGCGGCCTTTTCCCTCCCAACCTGGAACGGGAACTTTCATCGGCTGTAGTGCTGAAGATACCGAAGAAAGTGGGCTCTAAAAAAGCTTAGACTTTTGGCTACAATCAGAAATCACAAATAAGTTTTGACATTCCCATGTAATGCCGAATGCTTGATGAATTCATAAGAAGTTTTTCTCCATTTTTTTAAACGTATTGTAAAGTGCGCTTAGTTCGCAAAAATAAAACTTTACCTTTCACTTTAATTCTACCACTTTTATTCAGTATCTACTTTATTCGATTTCAACTCGACTTTTGGACTATCACTTGTGAACAATTTACTCTTCACTTTATCACTCTATAATCAAAACTGACTCTGGTTGCGTCAGCGGCCTCTTTATATAGCAGTGTGAAACATCGAGAGCTTTCTAGTAGTTTTGCAATGAACCATGATGTCTAGACACATTCTCCTCCCGGTATTTCTGCACACACACACACACTCACTCACAAACGACGTCTTCCATTATACCATTCCATTATAGTGTTGCCAGTTGAGTTTTCGGTTGAACGTTTCCGATTAGGAAATTGGTATAAATGTTGGCTGTACATTACAGTATTTTCGAGAGCGTCTAAGCCAGACGACTTTTTGGCAGATGAACACCAATAATTTTGAACTCAAAAATGTGTTAACAAAGAGTTCGTAATTCAATTGATAGACTCTTGGTATCGAATTATAATGAAATCAGAAAAGCCAGGTGGAGAAGGTGACCTGCCAGACACACAATTTGGGGAATAACCTTTTCGACTTTCCTATATGAAAGTGAGAGTGATTCATTGTTTTATCAAGCTTTTCCCGTTGTATAACTTGCCTTTGACGTACATTACACAAAGTTTGTTCACACAGTGAACTAACACTTTTCTTAGATAAAACAGAACACTTTTCAAGATAGCTGCAATTCTTCTTATAAGTGTAAGTTTAATGTATAAGTTCATAAAACTTTACAAGTAAACAAGTCCTTCAATATCAATTGAAAGATAAGAAGGTTTCAAATTGCTATAACTGAATATTTTATACAATTGACTCATAATAGTGCATTTGATTCTGTTGAAAGAGCAACACATTATTATGGGTTGGACAATAAGTCGCGTTTTTTGGATAGAGCTTCCTGCCATTGGTTACATTATTGGATTTTCTGAACTCATTTATAGCTTGTGGCGAGCTCTTGGCCTACTGGAAAAACTAGAAAAATATACCTTTTCTAATGAGGACGGTGATGTTGGTAATATTTATTTAAAAAAAACTCATTGACATTTCTAAACCAGTTTAACTAATAGACTACTTTCACAAATATTTGTACACGGAGATCGATTTTATTGAGAGCCTTTGGAACTCCTGCACATGCGTTTTCATGATCATTGGAATCAAGAAGGTAAGTGCATACCATCCGATTGCCTAAGCTTAACTGAGAATCTCGTTTTTAGAAAATTCATTATGCTCTTTTGCCATGGCTGATTTCGAAAACATTCGCTGTGACAGTTACTATCGCCTTGACTTTGAAGATGTTGAAAAACCATCTCGCACAGATCGATAGTGAAAATTATAGTAATTTTGTGCTAACTTGTGGTTCTGTTATTCTCATATTGGGTAAGTTCTCTCAGTCCCTTGGTTACTCGTATAAACAATTTAATTTAACCATTTACAAAAATTATACAGGTTGCGTTTGTTATGTTTGGTTGGGAGTACTATCACTTTATATCCAAATTCGAGAGGAAAGAAGCAAACCTGATGAGTTGGATGCCGAAAGGCTATACACGCCGTATAGTAAAAACTTATTGGTAGAACATGTCACTCTAAACTCGGCCTTAGAATTTCCTAACGTGAAGCTTAAGGGATAGTAAAAAACTAGAAAAACTAAATAAGCACACACGAAGGTTTTCCCTCTTTTTAAACAGTTGCAAAAATTTGTAAATAAAATGTTTAGGTATTAAGTTACATAAAGCAAAAAAATGTGCACGACTGAATCGCACGAATTTGCTTTTAAGGGCTAGATGCAATATTCGAACCAAATTTTTTATTATTAAATTTATTTAATTTGAACAGTTGTAAAATTAAATGTATTTCAAATTTTTATAAACAAACAAAAGATCCCATCATTTCTTTGGCATGCCACAGCAGATAAGAGCTCAAGATTTCGTCTTGTATGCCCAAACCCCAGACTTTTGGCTGCAAAAGAAATGGTATAATAATTTTTGATAATAAAATTTATAAAGGTAGAAACACACTTCTACAAACCACAAAATCATTGGTTCAATTATTGGTAAAAGGTAAAAGAGTTGAGCCTGTTTTATTGCCAACAAACCTGGAAGACTAAAATAGTTTCAAACCAGCAGCATAAAGGTGAACAAAAAAATTTACCGAAAAATAAGATTGGAAAAGAACATCAATAAGGTACACAAAAACAAAACTAGAGCATACACGAACTGCTAAGGGTGCTTTTTAGGCCTTGTCATAGAATAAAAATGAAAAATAGTCATAAAAAAAGATTAACCTACTATCTTATCAGAAAGTACTTGCATTTGTTGACTTGACTGATATACATATTTTATCTGTGAAGTGCATAAAAGGTAATTGTCAATTTTTGCAACCTAGTTTCTTAGTAAAGCATTTCAAGGTCAATTAAAGCAGACTATAGTCATTACGATACCACTTGAATATTGATTGAATAAAAATATAATCTAAAAAATAAAATAAATAGGGTGGCGCAGCACAGCGAGGAGCCCCAGGGCCAGGGCGCATTTTTCGCAACCATACCATGTGATAGAAAGGTGGGTATCTACAATTTTCTGCCGGTTACGAACGGCTAATCGAGAGAAAGCGCTTTTCATGAGAATGAATTTATTAACGGAGGACTTGCCTATATCTCGCGTAAGGTGATTCCCGTAGAAAAACATTTTTGCCTCTGATGGGAACCACAAACGTCCTGTTCAACAGGCAGACATGCTAAACATCACGCCACGGGTACCACAAAAAATAAAATAAATAAATAAATAAGTAATTATCTGTCAAACGAAAAATGTAAGTAATTTTAGCAGGTAGCTTCGACTTTTATCAACTGTGGGATGTGTTCGTTCACAGAGTATGCAAATGAACTCGATTTTTTCAAAAGTTTGACGAAATTTTAACATTTGCATGCTCTTATTGGAAAACGCGATGCACTCAATGCCTTGATGTTACTTCGGAAATTTTTCGATTGCCTTTCGTGTTTATGATAAGTTTTCATAAACTCACTCATTGTGATTAATACTATACGTCTCTACATGCCACTGGACGTAACGTGTAGGATGAACTCTGAAAAGGCTAACATAGTTATATAGGATCACTTAGCCTCCTACCAAAATTGTTTTGGAGTGACAAAATTCGCATACCCTTCCAACAAAACCTTAATACGGAGCTGCAAAGACTAAGCCGATCAGGAAGTCCAGCAAATATAGAAGCCTTGACTGAAGCTGTCAAAAATGCAACACCTACCTTCAATGAAAGAACGAATGTCCCAAATAAACAAAAGTGGTTTGATAGGGACTGTGAAAAGGCTCGAATGAAATCATTTGCGTTCCTTAAGACATGGAGAATATACGATTTTGATATTTCAGAAAATTATATAGTGAAGCAAACAAAAACTTTAAGCAGATCTGCCAACTAAAAAAACGAGCATATGATGTAAATATGATTGAAAAGATCAACATATCAAGATCAACTGCGGAATTTTGGAAAGCTGCACGGTATATAAACGGAAAACGCAATAACATCGCAAGGTCACTCCATGCAGCCGAACTCCGTGAACACTTCTACGGGCTCTTCAATACAGCCCAATCATCACTGAACTTTCAATACGCAGCTCCTCTAACGTTTGACGAGTTTTTAGATGCACCATTTGAGCTGAAAGAAGTCCTAGCTGCTATTGAAGATTCAAAGAACAACAAAGCACCAGGAGATGACAGGATCCCCTTTGAATTCTACAAAAATTGTACTCCGGAGTTTTACTCAGCTCTAACAAAGGAGTTCAACAGAATAATTGAAGCAACAGATATACCGGATTCATTCAAAAAGATGCTAATTTTTCCGCTACATAAAAAGGGTGACTTCGAAGATCCGGGGAATTACAGACGTATATCATTCCTCAACACATCCACAAAACTATTTAGTTCAGTATTGTATAAAAGGATCACCACATGGATAGAAAATAGGCACGTGCTGCTGGAGCTCCAAGCTGGATTCAGAAAACATTACTCTACCGTTGATCATATTTTTACACTTTTTAACTTAGCGGAGATATACCAAAATAAGAATAAAAAGCTTTACACCTTATTTGTAGACTTCCGAGCTGCATTTGACTCAATCCCACGAGAAGCATTTATTTTACAAACTGAGCAGAATTGGGCTCTCAAGTAAAATTATTAATACTTTAAGAGAAAAAGTAACTAAAAAGGTTTCATTTTGTATGGCAAACCACTTGGTTATCGTGTTCGTTTTGGATTGTTTTGAGTTAAACAAGTTTAACTCAGGTGCAGACATAGCATGTTTAACTTGAAGTGGAGACATATTGTAAGTCATTAATCAGGAATAACGAGAAACTCAGACGGCATTTTATGAGCTCGATTGTATTAACGGTGATTTTTCCAAAGCACTCAATCAACTCTATCGAGATGTTATATTATATAAGCTTAAAGCTATTGGTTTTCCCATCGAATTTACTATATTGATTTGCTCCTACCTGAAGAATAGAAGCTACATTTTGAAGCAGCTTTTAGAATCCCTTCGTTGTTCTGTCGGGTGTGCCACAAGGCAGTCACCTCACACCTCTGCTTCTTATTGTCGCAATCAATGATGTCACTTCATGCATTTCTTATAGTAAAATTTTGATTTTCGCAGACTATATATAATAATTGCAGACTTTATATTTATAATTGCAGATATTGGGTATTCGTATGCTTTTTATGGACTCAACGTAAATTTCTTCGAAGCTTCAAAAGCCCAAACGGTATGTAGAATGTAGATCGTTTTGTTGAACAGCTTTTTTTACATAATACTCACAAAATCACGTCTGTGTTTCTTTCGGAAGAAAATGTTGAGCTCTTTTCGTTCCGTTTTCTCATGCTACAACTACAATGAATTATTTTACAAAATCTATGAATCAGTGCTGTTGCTGTACTCGATTGGTTTAGTTTGTTTTTATTCGATACTTTTAGCTCGAAAAATTTAATTACTTCAATAATTGGATTTGAAATAGACTTATACCCACACACATACTACTCATCAAAACGTGAATGGCGTGAGATATTTCAGTTCTCAGTTCAGACTCAACCGCACCAACTAGGCAGTGCTATAGACATTTATACTTTCTCTTCAATTTTTAGTACCAGAGTATACAAGTTGCACACAAAATACTTTTTCCGTTGTGTATACCTACTACATAGACGACAAAGCAGTGTTATTGTGTCAACTAGTTCAGCTAAAACTTTCATGCGATAAACAATAGCTATATTGGTGGTTCCCCGCTGTTTCGACTGTAATTAAATTGTGGCGTCTGTTCTGGGTAGAGTATAATAACGAAGTGTTTTCTAATTTTTCTGTATATCTTCTCCCTACTTCACTTGATGCTAACAATGTTTCTGTTTTGTGTGTTGTGCAGTCGTTTAATTTTTTTTTTTTTTTTTTGTATAAATGTATTTGTATATGCCCAAAGCCAAATTGAAATATTTATAACGATATCATTTTAGAGTGAATTTTGTAATAATTCTTCAGGGTAATCTGAATGTCCACTTTTTTATTGGATTTGAACTTTTTGTTAGTAATCAAAATACACAACAAAACACGTAGAACTGTAGGAGCTTTCAATCTTCGCTGGTGTCTACTATTTTTTAAATTTCTATTGTCAATGGTTTGCCTGAATCATTTTAATGAGCAGCTGTATCACGTATACGCTCAGTAAAAAATATAAGCAAAACAGACATTTGTTTACCATCCGGTTTAAATAGAGTCGGGAGTAAATTAAAATGTTGCACTTGCACCTCAGTGCAGCAGTTTAATAATATTTAATACCTAATTTCCTTACAATTTTCCCCTTCTGGCTTTTCAAAAAATCTTCAAGGATTTCTAGAATTTGATCTAACGCATCGCAAATACATAAGAAATTGTCTTTTCTGGATTTTGAGAAAATCCGCAAGAAAAACAAATCAGCAATTGAAATGAAATTATAGCGTAAAATGGAAGTTATTTGTTTTTCGGATCATCAAAATAGCTCAGCTTTTTCCGTTATTTTGTTGTAGCAAAAACTGATTGATCTTCGCAAGCCACAACAGCGCCTGACAAGTTCTTGTATATATAATTGAAAGAGTGCTTCCAGGAATGGACTAGCACAGAGTTGATTTGTCAATGCCTTTTATGCATAAAAAATGTTCAAAATTACCATCGAAAGAAACTAGAAAATGCATAAGTCATCATTGTTTTCCTTATCGAAAAACTATATTTTTATCAAGCAAATTGAGTTCAGCACTGTGAGCTGGTCTAGTAGTCGTGTTCGGCATTATTAGCCCATTGAAATGTAAAATTTAATGTAATCCATGTGTTGAGAAAGGTTTTTGTTTTCATTTTGAAAAGTTTGGTACAGCTCAGAAACGAGTTTCTATAAACGAGTCCGCATTTGGGCGCCATTTGAAAAAATCATTTAGTATCTTATGTCCCTTGCAAATGCTTACTATCCAGATTACATAACATTACAGGTAGTACGAACAATGTGTTGTCTCTGAAGTGTCTCATTCATAAGTAATGGACGAAATGGAATATAAAAATTTTGAGACAGCGATACTCACTTCTATTGAAAAATACTATGTTTTGTCTGAAGAACAGATTCCATCACATCGCTTTTGAAAAGGTGGTAAAAGATTAAATAAAACTCACGACGTAAACGGCTGTCCAAGAAGAAACATTAACATTATGCAATTGGAGTTTAAATATAAAAAAATATATCATAAAATAATAATCAAACATTATTTTGCAACTACAGGATTTCAACAAAATGGTCTACAAAGTCGAAAGCATTTGCTGCATGAGCCTTCCTGTAGCTGGTTTGGTCTTTGGGTATTTAGGAGTCATTGGTAGCCTGTTAATTGCCCTCTCGAAGATCAAGGTATTTTTTGTATTTGACGACACATTTGATGGTAATACCAACTAATGAATGTATTACAATACTCTACTTATTCAATATTTCTATTTTCAAGACTTCTACTACTCCCCAGAGTTTATTTTTCTTCAAATATTTGCTTGCATTGTCAATGCAATCGCTTGTGTTCTCCTGATTGTTGGAACCAAAAAGGTAAGTGAAAAGTGACTTAATAAACATTTTTCTAACAAATTCTGTTATTTTAAGAGATCGCATCGGATGCTTTTGCCATGGCTTATAATCAAAGTCATTATAATGGCGGTTTTCACCAGCCTCTGTCTATACATTTTGGTTATGAGTATAATAGACATCAAGGATACTTTAGCACCTGTGGTCATAATATTCTCTCTGCTTGGTCTTTGCATGGTTGGTGAGTTATAAAGTTTACTTGTTTAGGTAAAAGACTCTGTTGAAAGACGGTTTAATTTTATTTTAAGGCTATGGAGTGTATGTTTGGATTGGGATTTTTTCACTTTATCACGTCCTGAGAGACCAGGGAAAAGGTGAAACACCGATGGATGCAGAAAGACTGAATTCGTAGAATGACGAAGGACTGAATGAGTTTAAAAAATCTGTGTAAAAATAAAGAAAATAAATTTTCATTAAGGTTGAAATTGAGAACTAAAAAAATTTTTCGGTAGAAGTAAAGTTTTTCCTTTGTACCAATGGACAAAATGTAGAAGGAGCTGATTTCCCACACTTTGAAGAACGTTTAGAGGGTATTGCGCAGCCAAATACGAAAACTGATGGTCAGAGCGGGTAAGTTAGCAACAGATGCAATCTGAAGTTTAGCAATCCTTAGGGGAAACAGAGTAAGTCTTAAGGGGACTTGCACAATTTTCTTGACTCCTCTCTTTATACCAGTCCTTGACCAACTTGCTGATGGAGACGTCTTAAGCAAAGATTTAAAACATGTCTGGAATAATTGATTGACGATGGGGTAGACTTTTTGAAAGTTAGTGCCGCGTTTGTCTAAAAAATATTGAGTTGGCAGCTTTCTGATCTGAACATGCCTATTGCAGGCATTTATTTAAATTAGTAAGTTCTTTTATAGAGCGAACAGTTTAAATATTTAGAATCTATGACCAATAGTGAAGCAACTTGAAATGACGACATCAATCATTGAGTAATTGTAGGGACGATGAGGGGGCGAAAAATCTCCGCCATCGTTTCACGATTCGGGACAATGTAAAAAAAAACATGAGAGTAAGTTGACGGCAGCTGAGTAACGAAGCTTGATCGTATAGGAAGTATCAAATTTCGTTAAAGCTGCCACTCATCAATTTCTTCCTTCTAAAATTAGAGCACCTGAGCACCACCGGCTCAGTTGGTATTATCATATTTAAAGATGGGACCCTTAAAACTTTATTAAAAAGACAACGTTATCAAAGTTCCGATAAGATTGCGATCAGGAAAAACAAAAGCCTGATCAGAAAACTCTTGGTTTAAGCAAATACAACGGCATCAGCAGGTTGGGCTCAGACAGTAAAAATCCAAATACGGGACAATTTCTGATCACATAGTAGAAAAATTGTGATTCCTACAAAATCAAGATGCTTGTGGCTCAGTGAAAAAAGAAGTAGAAGAAGATTCACACTTAAAATTTTAATAGTATCCCTATTCACAGAGACAGAATTACTTACTTCCTTTCTTCTCTTAAAGATGACTTTTCTTCTGGTCCGGACTCGATTCCGCCAATTGTTTTAAAAAAGTGTTCTTCACGTTTATCATCTCCACTTGAATATCTATTCAAGCTTTCTTTTAAATCTGGAATATTTCCCACTCTTTGGAAAAAATCATTTATAACACCTGTTTTCAAGAAGGGTGAAAAAATTGATATAAAAAACTATAGGCCAATTTCAAAGCTCTCATGCATACCCAAGCTATTTGAACAAGTAGTCTGCGAAAGCCTATCCTTCTTTGCAAGGAATGTCATCTGCCATCAGCAGCATGGATTTATGCAAAGAAGATCAACGGCTACCAACCTTCTATCTTTTTATCATAAATGTTCCAACGCCCTTGAATGTGGAAACGAGCTTGACTGCATTTACACTGATTTCTCTAAGGCGTTTGACCAACTGTCTCATAATATTATCTATATTACTATATAAACGAGCTTTTTTGTTTGCTCGACACAAAATTCCTAAGAAAGAGGTAAACGTTAAACTTACCTGTTTAATTGGCCTGAAAATTATCCGATATGGTAGCCTATAACCATGGTTTGGTTATAGGCTATACTGAAAACCTAAAAAATATCAATTTACTACGAAATATTATAATTTTAAAAATTTTTCGTACTTACCAACCTTTGTTTACATTCGAAATGACGTTTAGAATAATAATAATTTACAGAATTGCAGCCCATACTCTGTTTCCATAGTGGGTTGAACCAAGGTTGACTTTGCCAACTCCATGGAAACAGGAATAATCAGTGAAAAGAAAAATGGGTGCGTTCAAGAAAGTATCTAAGGCGATATATATCCCTTTCGTGACATTTTTTGTTGTTGACTCATTTTGTTTTGCTTTCTGGGTTGTAGTTTGTTGGGTTTTTGTTGGAAATAAAGTACATAGCAGTTTGAAAAAAAAAATTGTTCACAGAAAATTATGTGGAATGCTATTTTCTTTTGGTTTGTTTTGGTTCCGATTTTTCAAATGTTTATGATTTGACAGATATCTACTTTTAGTCGTTCGAAAACTCACCTGTGGTCTCAGCCAGCAGCATCACATCTACCGAAAATCCAACGGAGACCAAAAATTCCATGTCTTCAAATGACATGTCGGTGAAATTCATTTTTTGAGTGGTGTTGAAACTCGGGCATGGATTTGACACTTCACAAGTGGTTTTGTTATGTAGGAGCGATCGAAGATGAAGTAATCGCAATGTAAGAGTTGTGGTGAGTGCACATATAGAGGGGTGAGTAATAATTTTTCAATCAGCGCCGAAAGTAAGCGCAATGATAGGTTTCCTTTTGCCATTTGCTAAGGGCCAGTTTTTCAGTGAAGAGTTATCCTATGGTAAGGAGTTAGTTCTGACATAACTCATGATCGTATGGGTTAATTCGAAAATTCTCACCACAGGACAACTCTGCACTGAAAAACTGGCTCTAAATGACAGATGAGCTAATTTGACATAATTCAGAAAAATGACAATGGAAAATTGCTGAGACTCATGGTGAGTTAAAATTTTTCAGTCTGTCTTTCATATTTTTCTATCCCATGGTGAGAAGTTAACTCTGACATAACTCATGATTGTATGGGTTAATTCGAAAATTCTCACCACAGGACAACTCTGCACTGAAAAACTGGCTCTAAATGACAAATGAGCTAATTTGACGTAATTCAGAAAAATGACAATGGCAAATTGCTGAGACTCATGGTGAGCAAACACTGAATGGTGAGTTAAAATTTTTCATTCTGTCTTTCATATTTTTTTATCCTATGGTGAGAAGTTAACTTTGACATAACTCATGATTGTATGGGTTAACTCGAAAATTCTCACCACAGGACAACTCTGCACTGAAAAACTGGCTCTAAATGACAGATGAGCTAATTTGACATAGTTCAGAAAAATTACAATGGCAAATTGCTGAGACTCATGGTGAGTTAAAATTTTTCATTCTGCCTTTCATATTTTTCTATCCCATGGTGAGAAGTTAACTCTGACATAACTCATGATTGTATGGGTTAATTCGAAAATTCTCACCACAGGACAACTCTGCACTGAAAAACTGGCTCTAAATGACAAATGAGCTAATTTGACGTAATTCAGAAAAATGACAGAACAATGGCATATTGCTGAGACACATGGTGAGCTAAAATTTTTCAGTGTGTCTTTCATATTTTTCTATCCTATGGTGAGGAGTCAACTCTGACATAACTCATGACCGTAAGGGTTAACTTGAAAATTCTCACCACAAGACAACTCTGCACTGAAAAACTGGCTCTAAATGACAAATGAGCTAATTTGACGTAATTCAGAAAAATGTCAATGGCAAATTGCTGAGACTCATGGTGAGTTAAAATTTTTCATTCTGCCTTTCATATTTTTCTATCCTATAGTGAGGAGTCAACTCTGACATAACTCATGATCGTATGGGTTAACTCGAAAATTCTCACCACAGGACAACTCCTTTCATATTTTTCTATCCTATGGTGAGGAGTCAACTCTGACATAACTCATGATCGTATGGGTTAACTCGAAAATTCTCACCACAGGACAACTCTGCACTGAAAAACTGGCTCTAAATGACAAACGAGCTTATTTTGACGTAATTCAGAAAAATGTCAATGGCAAATTGCTGAGACTCATGGTGAGCAAGCATTGAATGGTGAGTTAAAATTTTTCATTCTGTCTTTCATATTTTTCTATCCTATGGTGAGGAGTAAACTCTGACATAACTCATGATCGTATGGGTTTACTCTAAAATTCTCACCACAGGACAACTCTGCACTGAAAAACTGGCTCTAAATGACAAATGAGCTAATTTGACGTAATTCAGAAAAATGTCAATGGCAAATTGCTGAGACTCATGGTGAGCTAAAATTTTTCATTCTGCCTTTCATATTTTTCTATCCTATGGTGAGGAGTAAACTCTGACATAACCCATGATCGTATGGGTTAACTCGAAAATTCTCACCACAGGAAAACTCCTTTCATATTTTTCTATCCTATGGTGAGGAGTCAACTCTGACATAACTCATGATCGTATGGGTTAACTCGAAAATTTTCACCACAGGACAACTCTGCACTGAAAAACTGGCTCTAAATGACAAATGAGCTTATTTGACGTAATTCAGAAAAATGTCAATGGCAAATTGCTGAGACTCATGGTGAGCAAGCATTGAATGGTGAGTTAAAATTTTTGATTCTGTCTTTCATATTTTTCTATCCTATGGTGAGGAGTAAACTCTGACAACTCTGACATAACTCATGATCGTATGGGTTAACTCGAAAATTCCCACCACAGGACAACTCTGCACTGAAAAACTGGCTTTAAGTGACAAATGAGCTTATTTGACGTAGTTCAGAAAAATGTCAATGGCAAATTGCTGAGACACATGGTGAGTTAAAATTTTTCAGTGTGTCTTTCATATTTTTCTATCTTATGGTGAGGAGTCAACTCTGACATAACTCATGATCGTATGGGTTAACTCGAAAATTCTCACCACAGGACAACTCTGCACTGAAAAACTGGCTCTAAATGACAAATGAGCTAATTTGACGTAATTCAGAAAAATTTCAATGGCAAATTGCTGAGACTCATGGTGAGTTAAAATTTTTCATTCTGTCTTTCATATTTTTCTATCCTATGGTGAGGAGTAAACTCTGACAACTCTGACATAACTCATGATCGTATGGGTTAACTCGAAAATTCCCACCACAGGACAACTCTGCACTGAAAAACTGGCTTTAAATGACAAATGAGCTTATTTGACGTAGTTCAGAAAAATGTCAATGGCTAATTGCTGAGACACATGGTGAGTTAAAATTTTTCAGTGTGTCTTTCATATTTTTCTATCTTATGGTGAGGAGTCAACTCTGACATAACTCATGATCGTATGGGTTAACTCGAAAATTCTCACCACAGGACAACTCTGCACTGAAAAACTGGCTCTAAATGACAAATGAGCTAATTTGACGTAATTCAGAAAAATGACAATGGTAAATTGCTGAGACTCATGGTGAGCAAACACTGAATGGTGAGTTAAAATTTCTCATTCTGTCTTTCATATTTTTCTATCCTATGGTGAGGAGTCAACTCTGACATAACTCATGATCGTATGGGTTAACTCGAAAATTCTCACCACAGGACAACTCTGCACTGAAAAACTGGCTCTAAATGACAGATGAGCTTATCTGACGTAGTTCAGAAAAATGTCAATGGCAAATTGCTGAGACACATGGTGAGTTAAAATTTTTCATTCTGTCTTTCATATTTTTCTATCCTATGGTGAGGAGTCAACTCTGACATAACTCATGATTGTATGGGTTAACTCGAAAATTCTCACCACAGGACAACTCTGCACTGAAAAACTGGCTCTAAATGACAAATGAGCTAATTTGACGTAATTCAGAAAAATGACAATGGCAAATTGCTGAGACTCATGGTGAGCAAACACTGAATGGTGAGTTAAAATTTTTCATTCTGTCTTTCATATTTTTTTATCCTATGGTGAGAAGTTAACTTTGACATAACTCATGATTGTATGGGTTAACTCGAAAATTCTCACCACAGGACAACTCTGCACTGAAAAACTGGCTCTAAATGACAGATGAGCTAATTTGACATAGTTCAGAAAAATTACAATGGCAAATTGCTGAGACTCATGGTGAGTTAAAATTTTTCATTCTGCCTTTCATATTTTTCTATCCCATGGTGAGAAGTTAACTCTGACATAACTCATGATTGTATGGGTTAATTCGAAAATTCTCACCACAGGACAACTCTGCACTGAAAAACTGGCTCTAAATGACAGATGAGCTAATTTGACATAATTCAGAAAAATGACAGAACAATGGCATATTGCTGAGACACATGGTGAGCTAAAATTTTTCAGTGTGTCTTTCATATTTTTCTATCCTATGGTGAGGAGTCAACTCTGACATAACTCATGACCGTAAGGGTTAACTTGAAAATTCTCACCACAAGACAACTCTGCACTGAAAAACTGGCTCTAAATGACAAATGAGCTAATTTGACGTAATTCAGAAAAATGTCAATGGCAAATTGCTGAGACTCATGGTGAGTTAAAATTTTTCATTCTGCCTTTCATATTTTTCTATCCTATAGTGAGGAGTCAACTCTGACATAACTCATGATCGTATGGGTTAACTCGAAAATTCTCACCACAGGACAACTCCTTTCATATTTTTCTATCCTATGGTGAGGAGTCAACTCTGACATAACTCATGATCGTATGGGTTAACTCGAAAATTCTCACCACAGGACAACTCTGCACTGAAAAACTGGCTCTAAATGACAAACGAGCTTATTTTGACGTAATTCAGAAAAATGTCAATGGCAAATTGCTGAGACTCATGGTGAGCAAGCATTGAATGGTGAGTTAAAATTTTTCATTCTGTCTTTCATATTTTTCTATCCTATGGTGAGGAGTAAACTCTGACATAACTCATGATCGTATGGGTTTACTCTAAAATTCTCACCACAGGACAACTCTGCACTGAAAAACTGGCTCTAAATGACAAATGAGCTAATTTGACGTAATTCAGAAAAATGTCAATGGCAAATTGCTGAGACTCATGGTGAGCTAAAATTTTTCATTCTGCCTTTCATATTTTTCTATCCTATGGTGAGGAGTAAACTCTGACATAACCCATGATCGTATGGGTTAACTCGAAAATTCTCACCACAGGAAAACTCCTTTCATATTTTTCTATCCTATGGTGAGGAGTCAACTCTGACATAACTCATGATCGTATGGGTTAACTCGAAAATTTTCACCACAGGACAACTCTGCACTGAAAAACTGGCTCTAAATGACAAATGAGCTTATTTGACGTAATTCAGAAAAATGTCAATGGCAAATTGCTGAGACTCATGGTGAGCAAGCATTGAATGGTGAGTTAAAATTTTTGATTCTGTCTTTCATATTTTTCTATCCTATGGTGAGGAGTAAACTCTGACAACTCTGACATAACTCATGATCGTATGGGTTAACTCGAAAATTCCCACCACAGGACAACTCTGCACTGAAAAACTGGCTTTAAGTGACAAATGAGCTTATTTGACGTAGTTCAGAAAAATGTCAATGGCAAATTGCTGAGACACATGGTGAGTTAAAATTTTTCAGTGTGTCTTTCATATTTTTCTATCTTATGGTGAGGAGTCAACTCTGACATAACTCATGATCGTATGGGTTAACTCGAAAATTCTCACCACAGGACAATTCTGCACTGAAAAACTGGCTCTAAATGACAAATGAGCTAATTTGACGTAATTCAGAAAAATTTCAATGGCAAATTGCTGAGACTCATGGTGAGTTAAAATTTTTCATTCTGTCTTTCATATTTTTCTATCCTATGGTGAGGAGTAAACTCTGACAACTCTGACATAACTCATGATCGTATGGGTTAACTCGAAAATTCCCACCACAGGACAACTCTGCACTGAAAAACTGGCTTTAAATGACAAATGAGCTTATTTGACGTAGTTCAGAAAAATGTCAATGGCTAATTGCTGAGACACATGGTGAGTTAAAATTTTTCAGTGTGTCTTTCATATTTTTCTATCTTATGGTGAGGAGTCAACTCTGACATAACTCATGATCGTATGGGTTAACTCGAAAATTCTCACCACAGGACAACTCTGCACTGAAAAACTGGCTCTAAATGACAAATGAGCTAATTTGACGTAATTCAGAAAAATGACAATGGTAAATTGCTGAGACTCATGGTGAGCAAACACTGAATGGTGAGTTAAAATTTCTCATTCTGTCTTTCATATTTTTCTATCCTATGGTGAGGAGTCAACTCTGACATAACTCATGATCGTATGGGTTAACTCGAAAATTCTCACCACAGGACAACTCTGCACTGAAAAACTGGCTCTAAATGACAGATGAGCTTATCTGACGTAGTTCAGAAAAATGTCAATGGCAAATTGCTGAGACACATGGTGAGTTAAAATTTTTCATTCTGTCTTTCATATTTTTCTATCCTATGGTGAGGAGTCAACTCTGACATAACTCATGATTGTATGGGTTAACTCGAAAATTCTCACCACAGGACAACTCTGCACTGAAAAACTGGCTCTAAATGACAAATGAGCTAATTTGACGTAATTCAGAAAAATGACAATGGCAAATTGCTGAGACTCATGGTGAGCAAACACTGAATGGTGAGTTAAAATTTTTCATTCTGTCTTTCATATTTTTCTATCCCATGGTGAGAAGTTAACTCTGACATAACTCATGATTGTATGGGTTAATTCGAAAATTCTCACCAGAGGACAACTCTGCACTGAAAAACTGGCTCTAAATGACAGATGAGCTAATTTGACATAATTCAGAAAAATGACAAAGGCAAATTGCTGAGACTCATGGTGAGCAAACACTGAATGGTGAGTTAAAATTTTTCATTCTGTCTTTCATATTTTTCTATCCTATGGTGAGAAGTTAACTCTGACATAACTCATGACCGTAAGGGTTAACTCGAAAATTCTCACCACAGGACAACTCTGCACTGAAAAACTGGCTCTAAATGACAAATGAGCTAATTTGACGTAATTCAAAAAAATGTCAATGGCACTCATGGTGAGTTAGAATTTTTCATTCTGCCTTTCATATTTTTCCATCCTATGGTGAGGAGTCAACTCTGACATAACTCATGATCGTATGGGTTAACTCGAAAATTCTCACCACTGGACAATTCTGCACTGAAAAACTGGCTCTAAATGACAAATGAGCTAATTTGACGTAATTCAGAAAAATGTCAATGGCACTCATGGTGAGTTAGAATTTTTCATTCTGCCTTTCATATTTTTCTATCCTATGGTGAGGAGTCAACTCTTACATAACTCATGATTGTATGGGTTAACTCGAAAATTTTCACCACAGGACAACTCTGCACTGAAAAACTGGCTCTAAATGACAGATGAGCTAATTTGACATAGTTCAGAAAAATTACAATGGCAAATTGCTGAGACTCATGGTGAGCAAGCATTGAATGGTGAGTTAAAATTTTTGATTCTGTCTTTCATATTTTTCTATCCTATGGTGAGGAGTAAACTCTGACAACTCTGACATAACTCATGATCGTATGGGTTAATTCGAAAATTCTCACCACAGGAAAACTCTGCACTGAAAAACTGGCTCTAAATGACAGATGAGCTAATTTGACATAATTCAGAAAAATGACAATGGCAAATTGCTGAGACTCATGGTGAGCAAACACTGAATGGTGAGTTAAAATTTTTTATTCTGCCTTTCATATTTTTCTATCCTATGGTGAGGAGTCAACTCTGACATAACTCATGATCATATGGGTTAACTCGAAAATTCTCACCACTGGACAATTCTGCACTGAAAAACTGGCTCTAAATGACAAATGAGCTAATTTGACGTAATTCAGAAAAATGTCAATGGCAAATTGCTGAGACTCATGGTGAGTTAAAATTTTTCACTCTGCCTTTCATATTTTTCTATCCTATTGTGAGGAGTCAACTCTGACATAACGCATGATCGTATGGGTTAACTTGAAAATTCTCACCACAGGACGTAGTTCAGAAAAATGTCAATGGCAAATTGCTGAGACACATGGTGAGTTAAAATTTTTCATTGTGTCTTTCATATTTTTCTATCTTATGGTGAGGAGTCAACTCTGACATAACTCATGATCGTATGGGTTAACTAGAAAATTCTCACCACAGGACAACTCTGCACTGAAAAACTGGCTCTAAATGACAAATGAGCTAACTTGACGGAATTCAGAAAAATGTCAATGGCAAATTGCTGAGACTCATGGTGAGTTAAAATTTTTCATTTTGTCTTTCATATTTTTCTATCCTATGGTGAGGGGTTAAATCTGACATAACTCATGATCGTATGGGTTAACTTGAAAATTCTCACCACAGGACAACTCTGCACTGAAAAACTGGCTCTAAATGACAAATGAGCTTATTTGACGCAATTCAGAAAAATGTCAATGGTAAATTGCTGAGACTCATGGTGACCAAACATTGAATGGTGAGTTAAAATTTTTCATTCTGTCTTTCATATTTTTCTATCCTATGGTGAGGAGTTAACTCTGACATAACTCATGATCGTATGGGTTAACTCGAAAATTCTCACCACAGGACAACTCTGCACTAAAAAACTGGCTCTAAATGACAAATGAGCTTATTTGACGTAATTCAGAAAAATGTCAATGGCAAATTGCTGAGACTCATGGTGAGCTAAAATTTTTCATTCTGTCTTTCATATTTTTCTATCCTATAGTGAGGAGTTAACTCTGACATAACTCATGATCGTATGGGTTAACTCGAAAATTCTCACCACAGGACAACTCTGCACTGAAAAACTGGCTCTAAATGACAAATGAGCTAACTTGACGGAATTCAGAAAAATGTCAATGGCAAATTGCTGAGACTCATGGTGAGTTAAAATTTTTCATTTTGTCTTTCATATTTTTCTATCCTATGGTGAGGGGTTAAATCTGACATAACTCATGATCGTATGGGTTAACTTGAAAATTCTCACCACAGGACAACTCTGCACTGAAAAACTGGCTCTAAATGACAAATGAGCTTATTTGACGCAATTCAGAAAAATGTCAATGGTAAATTGCTGAGACTCATGGTGACCAAACATTGAATGGTGAGTTAAAATTTTTCATTCTGTCTTTCATATTTTTCTATCCTATGGTGAGGAGTTAACTCTGACATAACTCATGATCGTATGGGTTAACTCGAAAATTCTCACCACAGGACAACTCTGCACTAAAAAACTGGCTCTAAATGACAAATGAGCTTATTTGACGTAATTCAGAAAAATGTCAATGGCAAATTGCTGAGACTCATGGTGAGCTAAAATTTTTCATTCTGTCTTTCATATTTTTCTATCCTATAGTGAGGAGTTAACTCTGACATAACTCATGATCGTATGGGTTAACTCGAAAATTCTCACCACAGGACAACTCTGCACTGAAAAACTGGCTCTAAATGACAAATGAGCTAACTTGACGGAATTCAGAAAAATGTCAATGGCAAATTGCTGAGACTCATGGTGAGTTAAAATTTTTCATTTTGTCTTTCATATTTTTCTATCCTATGGTGAGGGGTTAAATCTGACATAACTCATGATCGTATGGGTTAACTTGAAAATTCTCACCACAGGACAACTCTGCACTGAAAAACTGGCTCTAAATGACAAATGAGCTTATTTGACGCAATTCAGAAAAATGTCAATGGTAAATTGCTGAGACTCATGGTGACCAAACATTGAATGGTGAGTTAAAATTTTTCATTCTGTCTTTCATATTTTTCTATCCTATGGTGAGGAGTTAACTCTGACATAACTCATGATCGTATGGGTTAACTCGAAAATTCTCACCACAGGACAACTCTGCACTGAAAAACTGGCTCTAAATGACAAATGAGCTAACTTGACGGAATTCAGAAAAATGTCAATGGCAAATTGCTGAGACTCATGGTGAGTTAAAATTTTTCATTTTGTCTTTCATATTTTTCTATCCTATGGTGAGGGGTTAAATCTGACATAACTCATGATCGTATGGGTTAACTTGAAAATTCTCACCACAGGACAACTCTGCACTGAAAAACTGGCTCTAAATGACAAATGAGCTTATTTGACGCAATTCAGAAAAATGTCAATGGTAAATTGCTGAGACTCATGGTGACCAAACATTGAATGGTGAGTTAAAATTTTTCATTCTGTCTTTCATATTTTTCTATCCTATGGTGAGGAGTTAACTCTGACATAACTCATGATCGTATGGGTTAACTCGAAAATTCTCACCACAGGACAACTCTGCACTAAAAAACTGGCTCTAAATGACAAATGAGCTTATTTGACGTAATTCAGAAAAATGTCAATGGCAAATTGCTGAGACTCATGGTGAGCTAAAATTTTTCATTCTGTCTTTCATATTTTTCTATCCTATAGTGAGGAGTTAACTCTGACATAACTCATGATCGTATGGGTTAACTCGAAAATTCTCACCACAGGACAACTCTGCACTGAAAAACTGGCTCTAAATGACAAATGAGCTAACTTGACGGAATTCAGAAAAATGTCAATGGCAAATTGCTGAGACTCATGGTGAGCTAAAATTTTTCATTCTGTCTTTCATATTTTTCTATCCTATAGTGAGGAGTTAACTCTGACATAACTCATGATCGTATGGGTTAACTCGAAAATTCTCACCACAGGACAACTCTGCACTGAAAAACTGGCTCTTAATGACAAATGAGCTAATTTGACGTAATTCAGAAAAATGTCAATGGCAAATTGCTGAAACTCATGGTGAGTTAAAATTTTTCATTCTGTCTTTCATATTTTTTTATCCTATGGTGAGGAGCAGAGATAAGAAATTAATTAGATGGCAAACTTCACACACACATTGAAACTGCCTACAAGCTGATTTCACCTCTACTACTTTGAGTACAGCTTCCACTTCACCTTTACAGCAAATCTCACTACTACCACTTTGAGTATGTACAGCTTCCACGTATTCACAGACAGAGGATGTGATTACAAAAACAACAATGTAAACAAATGGTTGTTGCGGGGCAAGAGAAGTAAAGGTTTGCCATCTAATTAATTTCTTATCTCTGGTGAGGAGTTAACTCTGACATAACATAACTCATGATCGTCTGGGCTAACTCGAAAACTATCACCACAGGACAACTCTGCACTGAAAAACTGGCTCTAAATGACAAATGAGCTAATTTGCTAAGCTGAGGTGCTCTTATTTGTTGCTTATTGTTTCTTCCATTGGGTTTCCTTCAGACGCTTCCTGGAAATCTTTAAATTCATTTTGATGTTATTGCAATAAAACAATTGTACAGAAAACAGAAGTTAATAAGAGGTAAAGATAAAAAAAAAATAAAAATTGGATTTTTCATCTTTGGATACTTCCAGCTTTGTGATAAGAAGCCTTCGCAAAAAGAAACCCGGGCAACGCCGGGTATTTTCGGCTAGTACTATATAAACTAGAAGCATTTGGATTTCCCCCATTATTTATTGCTTGGATTAGCTCCTACCTAAAAAATAGGTCTTATGAAGTCAAATTTCGAAATGTTTTATCAAAACCTTTCATTGCTTTGTCTGGTGTGCCACAAGGAAGCCATCTTGGTCCCTTACTTTTCATTGTTGCAATTAATGATGTAATTTCTTGCATTTCCTATAGTGACATTTTAATCTTTGCTGATGATATGAAGATTTTTAAAACCATCAAAAATGCTTCAGATCGAGACTTCTTACAAAAAGATATCGACAGTTTTGTTCTATGGTGTTCTAAAAACGGACTTAGTTTGAACGCTTCTAAGTGCCAAAGTATGACCTTCTCCCGCAAAAGATCGCCAAGTATTGGAGAATATTCAATATCGCAACAATCCCTATCTCAAGTTTTTAGTTTCCGTGACCTCGGTGTTCTATTTAGTACCAACCTCGAGTTTAATGAACACATCAACCTCATTATTAACAAATCGAATTCAATGCTTGGCTTTATTAAGCGATGGGCAAAGGAATTCAATGACCCCTACGTCACCCTCTCTTTATATAAGTGTTATGTTCGTCCGCATCTAGAATATGCGTCTCAGGTGTGGTCACCATTTTATGATATTCATAAATCTCGAATCGAAGCAGTACAGCACAGATTCATACGATTCGCTCTCAAAGGTCTTCCTTGGGAAGATCCTTTCAATTTACCTCCTTACGAAAATCGTATTCGCCTATTAAACCTTCAAACCCTCTCACAGAGACGAATTAACAATGATTTAGTTTTTTTTCATCAATTAATAACCGGTTCAACTGATGCCCCCGACTTGCTTTCCCACATTAGTTTCAACTATCGTGGAGGATCTCACCAACTACGTAATTTGGAGTTTTTACATTGCTCCCATCACAGAACTAACTATGGCATGCATGAGCCATTAGCTCGCATGAGTAGGTTATCTAACTCCTATCCTTTTGCTTCCGATTTCAATTTAAGTAAAAATACTTTAAAATTAAAACTAAGAACCAGTGTGCCACCTGCATGACTTTTATTTGATATTTTGTAATAGTTATTTAATTTCTGTTCTTATTTATGTATAGTTTTTGTTTAATAATGTTTCCCTAGCTTATTTTGTTCTATTTATTAATGTACTTTTTTTATTTTTTTTTTGTAAAAATTGTAATGTCTTTTATTTTTTTCCTCGTATACGTTCTATTTGTGCTTGTGTTGGCGTTGTTTACTAACCACTAACACTTGCATTAATGATGAAGAGCGTAGATAAGTGTGTACAAATGAGCTTGCTCTAAGTTCAGTACCACTTAAGTCTCTGAGATGCAAAAAAAAAAAAAAAAAAAAAAAAATGTGTGGAACCTATTTGTCGCCTTCGATTGGATAGGTGAGTATAAGTACTTATCATGTCAGTGTCTATTACTTTCAAAGGGTTAGCCACTTTCTCGCGAAAGGCGTGCAAAAAGCTTGCGAAATTCGAGTTTCAGCGCTCCACATAATAATCCGACACTACAATAAATTATTATGGACTACGGGTACAATGACCATATTTAGTTGAAAACTTCAACTGCTACTGCTACTGCTACTGCTACTGCTGCTAATACTGATACTACAATTGCACCGAATGAAGCTTCTCGCTAATACTTTCTTATCCCTATATGCATTATACCTAAGTTACGCTTTTTATCAATCAAATATTGTCACCAAAGTTGACAAAGTTTTAGTAGCATCTCAGCATTTCCTTATTTAGCCCAGCAGTGCACTTTACAAAGCAAATCACCACTGAACACAAAAACCAACTTATACTGAGCATTTAAAGTTCCCAGTTGAACTCAGAAAGTTGCTTAAATATAAGTGAAAGCAAAAACAAAAATGTCTAAAAATGTAGGTGGCACTCAATAGCATTGTAGGAAAATTACTGATAGCGAATTTATTTTCCATTCAACAATTTCATTTAGCATGAATATTTTTGTTGCGGAAAATGGATTTTAATCTCGCTTTTAATTAATGGGTAAGAACATCAAAATTGAATATGAGCTAGCAGAGATGTAAACCAATGATGAGAACTTTCTGCTTCACACAGACTCCACTTCGATCAATCTGTCACCACAATTGTTTCTTGAGATGTTTAAAACGTTTTGTTCATGATGAGATGCGATAAAGTCGCAACTATTTTATCATTATGACTCGGTATAGTTATTTATCGACTAGAAAACCACCCTTCTTTGTAGGTAAGCAAGTGGGTATAGGGTATCTCCGTAATGCAAACACATTTGGTCAGACAATGTTTTTTCTCATCAGAGCTTAATCATTTCCAAACAAAGCTTAAAGAGCGAACTTTCAAACAGAGTTTTTGATTACTTCTTGCTAAATACAGAAAAAGCTTCACGGGTGTCTATACAAGTCAATGTGCTGTTATAAGCAACTTGTTGCTTTTCCAAGGAAAACTAAATTCAAAGCCAGCATGGAGCGCGGCATTGGCATAGCGCAGCCGAAGCAGCGATGCGATGGTTAAGTCAAGCGAACACGACCTTAAACATTTCAGTCGGGTTTTGCATCGTGCGAAGAAGAGAAGCTTTCTTATTTTCTATTCGGTCATATAAAGTGTCGTGTTGAACAAGTTTTTGTTTACAAACAAGTTTTTTTTTTCGTCGATAAAAAGGTGCGTGTTTACTATGTTTTACCTCAAAAGTCGGGGAAGATGTCGTTCTTAAATTGACGTTCATTAAGAACGATGAAAAGTTTCGTCCAAAAATCTTCTTTCCTAAACTAAACTTTCCATCTGTTTATATCTGTGACCTTAAATTTAGAAACCTCATTACAGGGGCTACGTAGTTGCAAATTGAACAAAAACATTGTTTGAGTAAGGAGCTAATGGGCTGCTCCTTCCAAGTTCAAAAACTAAGATAACAGAAATATGTACTGTACATGTATTTCTAATAGACAAAGTATATATTTGTTTGAAAGATTAAAGTCTACCACTTTCATGAGAATACAAATCAAGCTTGGGTTTTTCTGTATCCCCAGGTTTTTTTTACTGGACCCCAAAGTCTATTACGATTTACGACGAATTCGAGACGTGATTCCATCATCACGTTTATATAAAAATTCACCGGTAAAATGCAACTTGATTTACGAATCTGGTAATGCAAGTATGTTAATACTTTGAATGACAAGTAATTTTTTCAGTGACTTCTTTTTAATAAATAATCAATCACGGGGTTACACGAAGATGGCGGTAACCTTGCATACAAAACAAGAAAAAAATTAAAAATTTTTTTATTAATAATCAGCTTAATAAATGTGTAAAGTAACTACTAATACCTAAAAGGGCCTAGTTCTGCCGTGACTCTTTGATGAACTTATATCTCGTGAATTTGTCACTTTCTGTTGTGATAGATTGAAATGTAATTACACTTTCTCTTTTCAATGCAGGTAACTATGTAAGTGTGAATTCTCAATAATTATTTTACGAAATGATGTCATCATTTGATTTGGAATTGCTCAAGCGAGACATAAAAATTTCTGTTGAAATATTAAAAGAAATTATATTTAAAAATACAAATTGTCAATAACGAACACAAGGATTTACCCACTTGTTGTCTAATAAAAAACATAAAAGTTAGAGAGAATGAGAATATTGTGCGCTGTTAGAGTGTTGTTCCAAGAAAAGGGAATGAAAAAAAATACTCGTAACTTGACAATTATAACTGCGATTGATGGGTGCTGCTATTAATTTCAGTCGACTTGAATCGAAATTTACAAAATAAAGACGTTGTATATTTTCTTAATATATAAATTACGTGTCACGATGTTTGTCCCCGATGGACTCCTAAACTACTTAACCGATTTAAATCAAATTTGAACACCGTGTGCAGTTTGATCCAACTTGAAAGATAGGATAGCTTACATCTCAATTCACGTTACGTTAGCCACAGCAACGCTTGGCCGGGTCAGCTAGTGGGTCTGACTAAAACTCAATTCTATTTGAGTAGAATATTGAAATTACAGTCAGGACGGCAGCATCTTATGTCAGCACATGGGAGCAAAGGTCAGCTTAAGCATTTCAAGATTTTCAGGGTTGGCAATCCTCCACTTGGGCGCCATTTTTAAAAGAAAGTATAAAGGGTTTATAGTTGAACCTATCTTTGCGATCGTAAAATTTTCAAGAACTTTTTAATAAAATTTTGAGAAGAGCAACAAACGTAGTAGAATTTTGGCAAGGGTCGTTTCTGCTTCGACTGAATTTAAGAAATTTATAAATCAAATATCGCACCCAGACAAAAGTTTCTATTTTTTGTGAAAAGTTTGGATACTGAAATCTATTTGTTTATTTCGGGTCTTTGGTGTAAGTACTATATCCAACGACAATGGGAATTAAAATTGTATTCTAAAATTGTTTTTTCAAAGTGAAATAAAACACGGTCAATGTTTCATAATCATGATATTGGCTTCAAATGAAAGATATTCGTATATTATTAGTGATCCACGGCTGGATCGAACGAACTGAAATGGGGAGGAAGTCCAATTTTTGACTACATTTCGACTTCGAGCAACTGGGGCCGTATATCGGCAATAACTATTTGCAACTGTTGTTCTGAAATAAGTCCTTCCATTGTGAAATGGCAAAACGTTTCGATCACAAATATTTATAGCTAATTGTCAAGTTGACAATCAATAGAAACAGTGTGGCAAAATAAAAAAAATATTAATATATATATAAAAAAATGTGTTTGGGTGCAAGTCACACATGGTACTCAACAGTTAGTAGTGGGGGCAGCAGCTGCCTGCGAAAATGTGTCACACGCAAGTCTTACTCTCAGCAATTTGTAGTGGAGATATATGACGCAGCTCACGACTTTTAAGCTCACTACGTATCATAAGAAGTTTCACTTCAATAACACACTATATAAAGCAGAGTCGGGTTTGTTCGGACATTTATAGATCGCAAACGGATGGACCGAATTTCTTGATTTCAGATTTGTTG
This sequence comes from Melanostoma mellinum, assembly GCA_914767635.1. Classification (NCBI taxonomy): domain Eukaryota; kingdom Metazoa; phylum Arthropoda; class Insecta; order Diptera; family Syrphidae; genus Melanostoma; species Melanostoma mellinum. Next base: position 228,153,492 of record OU612059.1, on the reverse strand, counting down.
TATTTGCCTCTGTTTCGAATAGCAGAGCAACTATATAAAACATTGGATTCGTTTGGGAACGGCAATGAAAACTGGAACTTAAAAACTACTGGACCAATTTCAAATATTCCTAAAACATTAGAACGCTACATAATCTCTTAGTAACATAAGAGTATCTTCAGTTTAAGGCAACGGATGTTTCAAACAATTGTTGTTTTTCTTTGCATTTTTGTTTGAGCAAAATATTGATGAGTAAGAGCCAAGCAACGACAGACGGATAAGTTGGTAAACAAATGTACAATGTTCACAATTTAGTTTTGCCTGTGAGGCACATCTGGTATTCAAACCACTGGAGAAATATTATGACATTCAATAACTATCCATTCCAAAGTAATGGTGTTGTTTTCCATAGACATGGCTATACCGCTCAAAGAACACCTGTATAGAGACCATACTAAGGTAAGGTGGTTTTACCAAGGTGTATGCTGAAACACATGTGGTAGTACGTTATTAACTTACTATGGTATTTGTACTAAATGTGTGTCACAAGCATAAGCTACTTAACATCCTTGGCAGAGTGGGAACGTAGAACTATTTTGAGGGAATTGCAAATTTGAATGTCTCAAGCATCTTAAAAGCTTTTCTCAAGGGGGATTGCATTTTGCGAAATAGTAACTTATATTTTATATCTTTTCAGGTTTGAGTATTGAAGAACCATGGTCTATGCCTTAAAGCGCCTTTTCTGCATGGAACTTGCCACTGCTGGAGTGGTAATTGGTGTTCTTGGCGTTATATCATGTATTTTGGAAACTACTGAGACCAGTATTGCTATCGCTAATTTTACAGAATCCACATCGAACAACACACCAGGAAATGATAAAAATTCTCAGCAAGAAAGTAAAACACTAGTGATATTTGTTCTTTTACCACTTTACTTATTGAATTTTTCTTTGTTTAGGTCTTTCATGGCTTGTTACTCAGCTCATTGGGGCTTTGGTGGATCTTCTTGCGTCTGCTTTGCTGATTATCGGAACTTTGAAGGTAAGTAAACTCAATCTCACACTCATTCTTTTTCTTTTCGACACAGAAATTGAGGTGAACGTCTGGTTTGTCTTATAATATAAACATCTTTCTTTAAGAAACACCATCTGATGCTTCTCCCTTGGCTGGTATGCAAGGCAATAGTGTTGGGTGGCTTGATTTTAGGTACGATATTTTGCTTCTTCTTTGGTATATACCACGCATTTGTAGGCGGTACAATCGCAATTTTTGCTGCATCGTTCGTTCTTATTTCTGTGACGGGTAAGTGTTCAATTTTTCAAGGTTTTACGAATGTAACGTCCATTTTTTTAACAGTTCTGCTTGGATACGTTTGGCTTGGAATTTATTCATTGTACAAAAATATTCAAGCCGATCGGAACAGACCCAATCCAATTGGAGATCAAATAGAATCGCCTGGTATTCCTCACACTCAGTTTACATAAATCTCAATCAGGGAATTGTCAAAATTTGGTAGCATAGTTGGAAAGAAAAAATGTTATTATAAAAAATGATGTAAAATCTAAATAAAATACATGCGTAGTCTTGTTGAAAGCTTTTTAGTAATTTCAGTCTTTAAAAACATTGATATTTTGAACAAATGCTTCAGTTGACAGCAGGTGCTGTAGTTTTCAGTTTGTAATCAATGATCATGGCCCTAAAATCATGGTGGCATATTTGTTTTTGAAAGGTATGAAACATTTAAAACATTTTAAGGAAAATTTGAAACTTTTCAAAAACATTTTGAAACAAACGACCGTTTCTTTTAGTCTTTAAGGTGTGATTACCCAGGAAATAACTGGGTTCGAAGGTCTTGCACAAGTTTTTTTGTAAAATGTCTTGAGAACCAACCAATCGAAAAAAAAAAAATTGAAGCGGCTGCAGAAGAAATGCTGATCGGTTATCATCGAAAGTGTTTGCAAATGCTGCGTCCTTTTTGTCCTGTCCCTGTTTTTTTTCTCATATATTGCAAGGAATACGTAAATAAAAGTAATGTTCCCATTTTGAATTTTTGCTCGAAAAACAGGCTTGTAATTCGGAAGCATTGTTTAAAATGCTTTAAAACACCGCAATTTAGTAAGGTTGAGTGCTGTTAATGGTTAGATAGGGGACCGTCTGTTCGTAAGCAGCGTGCTGCTGACATTTGCTAATTGTTCTGTTGTGTCTCTTTGGGGTGTATCAGCGCACGGTCTTTGTAGCCAGTGTTGCAAACATGTTATGTTTTTCGCTTCGTTTCATTTTTTGCACGAAAAAAGGAAGAGCTTATGATTGATTTTAAATACGTTGTTTGGTTTTGTTTCGCTGTGACGGGCATGACAAACTCTCAGTTGGCTGGCTCTAAATTCTGTTCTCAATTCTCATATCAATTTCACGCACTCGCTTCATTTGTTGTACTCTTCTAAAGATACCACCATTCGTCACACAATGCGAAGAAAGTGCTTGCAGCCAACAAAATACTTACTGAAAGCAAAACACGTATGACCCAGAAAGTACTTCCTAACTCTCTCTTCTCTTCTCTTGCTTCAAGCGGCTTGCCTGAGAGCAAACTCTGGCACAAAAAAAGATTCCGTAGTGCATAATATGTATAATAATGTTTGCAAGCGTTTGCAAGCAAGGAAATCATTTGAAATCACTTGATGCCAGCGCAATTCGCTTTCAAGTTCTGTATTGTCAAATACATATGTGTTTGGAAGCAACTGTGAGAAGCGTCAAATGATCTCAACTGTCAATGTTGTTTTGAGAAATAGAATAGAATTCGCGGTCAAGTGTTGCAATGTATGCAAATGGGATAAAAGAAGAAGAAAAAAAGCGAAAAGGAAGAGAGAAGGACGAAACCCTTCCTTTTACGACTATATGGATCAAATTTTGTGATTGATCTTAAACCAACTTTCTGATGAGCTAGAGACCTAAAGATGAGAAAATGATGATCGCGTTTCATTAAAATGTGAACAAAATAAAAAGCGTGAAATAGAATAGAGAAAGATGGAGAAAACGAAAATGACGAAAACGAATAAAGCTGTTTCCCTATGAGCTAGAAAACTTGAAATTTGTACCATAGATCGGCAGAGGACAAAAGTGTATGAATATGATAAAAGTAGAAAAAAAAACGAAAAGGGACAGGAAAAGACGAAACTTCTTTTCTTTAAAGACTATGCGAATGGAATGAAGTGATTAAATTAAAAGAATATCCTAATAAGCTACATATATGGCACATGCGTATATGGGGGATTTGCAACGCATGACATCAAACTGCACTGCATGCACCCCATTTTTTTTCGTTTGCAAGAATTTCAATAGAATCGAAGTAGAGTAGAATGAGTTTTCGGCAAAATTAAGATCATGTTATGAATCTGTAAGTGAATTAAAGCTTAGATATATTATTTTATACTTTTTAGTCCGCTATAAAGGCGTTTCATTTTAATTATCTAATTTATTGTTATTTTAATTGGAGTGGAGTGCAAAAAAAAATTGGTCGATTTATGTATTTTGATGTTGTTCACTTCATTTACTAGTCAATACACTCTAAGAATTTCCTTTTCTTTCGTCTTTATTTCGAATAATTAATTTTTGTATTTTAATTCTACTGTAATCACTCTGGCGTATGAGTACTTTTTTTTGACAATAAAAACAACTAATTGATTGGAAGATGCATAATTTACAAAGCTCTGTAAAGCTTACCACTACCCAAAACGAGTACAATTCCTCAACGTTCCTCAAATATCTTCGCCCCTAATTGATAGGGTGCAAAGCAGCTATAAGTGATATTTCAATTGTAGAATCGATTGATTATCTTGCACATCTTCGAAGCGTTACTTTTCTGATTCTCCTTTGTAAATCCTTATTCACAAACGGTGCTCTAGAAATAGCCAGTTACGTTCCTCCGCTGAAACAATTTAGCCACAAAACCCGCCTCATTAGGAATACTCCTCAGTTTTACCTTGAGCCCAACTTTGGACTTTACCTGACTTTGAAACAACTCAGAAACAACAGGCATTGGTGTTTTCTACTTAATCATCTTCTATTTTCCTAAATGCTAGCACTGTGTTTCAACCCTTTCGTCAGTACATTTGAAGCTTAAAATGTTTTTGTGCAAAAAAGATGTAAGCGTGGTTTGACGACAGGTGTTCATTTTAACACAAAAGGATCAGGATCTATTGTGTTTTTGCGGGGCAATAACTGAGCAAATTTGTTAATTCAAGTAAATAAAGAAAGGCATAGTCAAAAGGGAATATGGCACCCAGAAACCTCGGGATATATGGCTCCGGTGCCATTTCCTCCGCTTCTACTTTTGAACCTACTTTTTAACGGACAATTTTTCTTATTATTTTCATTTAGAAAAAATATAACCCTATACACAATAAAGCTTCAGCCAAACGGGCCAAATGAACTTCAAGTCCAATTCATATCAGCCGTTGATGCTTTCCGTGGCAATAAAATGTCAAAAAAGCTACAGTAAAGCATTTTGTGATTTCCTTCACTACATTTAGAAAACTTCTTAAAGAACCAGACCCTAAAATACCCAGTTTGGGATCCGTGTCCTGGTAGGAGAAAGCAAAGAGGAGAAAAATATGCATATAAAAAGTTTCATATACAAAAGGTACCTACTCAGGTACTTGGGCTCGCTCCGTTCAAGAAGGAAGTTTGTCATATGAGTTTTGAATAAGCTAAAAAATGAGACAGCAATTCAATCATGAAAAAAAGAATCTGGAAAATACTTGGTGCAGTTGGAAAGTTTTCGGTAGGCAGGCCGGACGCGGTGGTTCAAATCCCGCTTTGGGCATCTACTTTTATTTCAGCTTCCCAGTTCCATATTGAGGTTATATGTGAAATTACAACTACCGTATTTCCATCTACTGCACAACAAGGGAAGGCTCCTACCCTGGTAGGAACAATGGCCCTTTTTTATATTGAAAAAGAAAATTATGAATCGGATGGTCACGAAGAATTTGAATACGTTTGTGGCCGTTTTTGGCGAGGATTATGATCAAACAACGAAACTAGAAGAATGGATAAAGTGCATTTTTGTCACTTTTGGTCTCATGATTAGTGTACGTCATTCAGCAACATGCAAAAAATGTGGCGAAAAAATATTAAAAGGAAGTTCAGGTGCCATTTTACACTCCTTTTTTTCAATCATAAATTTTACGAATAATTTTTATTATTGTAAAAAAAAAGAAATAATTTGTGACCAGTTTTTCTCTTCCTGTTTTGCTTTCATGAATTTGTTTTAAAATAAACTTGTTTTTGTTTCTTTCCCAGTAATAGCAAAAAATGGTTGCCACATCCCCCACTTTACCCTACCATTCGTTGCTATAGATTCTTTTAAGGCTTTTTATTTGGGCTCTTGATTAAAAATGTGTATTCAATTACAATTGTTTTGTTCACATTTGTAAACGTTTACAAAAAGAAACGTATTCCATGTGCAAACACGTAGTCTGTAAATGTACCTGCAAATAAAACTACACACGGCTTACTTAATCACTGATCGGTAAGAGATGACGTTCTAAAATAGTTTTTTTGATGGGATTCAGTGAACAAACTAATTCAATCATAATTCAAATACCTGACCCTAAGGAGAGAATATTTCACACATGTTTTGTTTTCTATGTGCAAAAAAAGCTTTTGATGTTTGTTCTTTTCTTAACAAAGTAGTGCCGAAACCCGAAGCCGGCAAAGGATGGCGATTGTCGATGGTTAAATTCAACAAAAACTACCCCAAACATTTCAGTCAGTTTTGTCTCGTGTGAAGAAGAGAGGCATCGTTAGTTATTCCGTTAGGTTATCCAAAATACATCGCGTCCCGCTTAGAAGATAGAACCAGTTTTTTGTTTACAAAACGAGTTTTTTTGTTATTTATAAAAAGGTGTGTTTATAGTCAACTTATAAAACCGCTTTTGCTATTTCTGCAGTGTCTTATTTTCTCTAAATTTTAAAAATTACTTTAATGAATGACGAAATGTGGTGCTCTGTTAATTCTTTGTGTTTTTATATGCAATCAAATGGAACCTATTTTAATTCGCATGGTTTGGAATCATTGTTCAAAGTTCAAACTTCGTATTTGTATTTGAAGGAAGCATTTTTGGAATCTTTTCTTGTGTGCGTTCGTATATTAGGTACATCTGTTCTTAATTAAGAACTCTGCTAGAATTTTTAGCATAAAAAAATATTGTTTACCGCGCTTTTCAAGAGTGAATACTTAAAAAAAAGAATTATTTTATCGAAAACGTCATTGGCGAGGGGGAGGGTGCTATGTTATTTTTTTTATAGTTTTATCCATATTGTAGTTTTGGAAATCAGGCCAATTTATTAGTAACTAATCTGTCAGATTAGTATAAGTAAGCTGATCACTATTTAAGAAAGAGGTGCTTAGCCCAAGCTTTTCGGTGTGCCTTAAGCTGCCACATTCAGTGCCATATTTTATCAAATATTGTACAAATTAAAAACATAAATTTGTACTTGAAATAAACACACGCTTAAACTGTTCTACACACATTTTTAAGAATTCTTACTTGTGAAACGTAAACAGCGATTGTTTTAATAAAACGCTAGTAAATCACAATTTGGAAGTTGGTGAAAAAAGCCACCGGTACAAATTGCAACTCTGACTTTTTCTGACCAACACCTATAAGTTTTACGTCACTACAAAAATGCGTGAAAATAAAATGTAAACAAGGTACTAATTTTTCTGCAACGTGTTCCTTGTTGAAGCTTTTTTGTCTCAATTAAAATTTCCCAAAGCATTGAATGTAAGTCATAAGTAAATTAAAGGCCATTTTGTCTTTGGAGACTTCTTTTTGTCTATCTAACAAGTCTTTAGACTTTATATTAAAAGTTCAATCACGTTCAGTTCGCTTGGCCTTGGGAGGCTAATACACAATAGAAACTACTTTAAATTGAGAACCAAAAAAAAGGCAACCAAATTGATATTCAAAATTCTCCATGCCATGTGTGATACACGTTTCTGCAATTTTTAATGTCTATGATTACAGTAAATTTGATCCCTGGCGTCTAGTAGAAGTGTGACTCAAGGATGGTCTGATCTGTGACGGAAACATATCTATACGCCATTATGTGATGATATGTTTGATTAACCATTTGTACACATTACTCAATTTAATTAAGCTGTGATATCACTTTTTGGTTTTGGGTTATAAAAGTTTGAGAGAAGACAGTGATAACCAAGACCATCTTGACTGAACTTGAACTTGTAATTATATATAAGTGAAGTGCACGTTGACATGAATAAATAAAATGAGTTGAAAATAAAAATAAGCAAATCGACAAAAATCAAATGATTGTTTGCTTGCATTTCATTCGACGATAAAACAACCAAAAATGATTGGAAATATCAGCCTCGGAAGGAAGCAAAAATAAGCAGAAAAATTTACTTTCGGGTCATCATTTCACGTTGATAAACAAACTGTTTATATTATCAACAGGTCAGCGAGAAGAGAACAATAATGTGTAAGCACCGAAAAATGTTTTGAACGGTTATAGTTCTGAGAAAAGAAATTAAAGAAAATACATGCGCAAATTCGTTTTTCAAATTACGGATTAGCAGAAATGGTGATGTTGGGGCTATTTTTTATTTTGTGATTAAGCTTTCAGTTTATTTATTTTTGTTTTGTTCTTGAATTAAATGTTCAACATGTGCGGCCTATAGTTACTTATATGTTGAACAATGCTTAGTAGGAAATCATTACAGAGTATCTATAAATTAATTTAAATTAAAGAGCCACTCACGAATTATGAGGCTCATTTATTCTTGTGTTTATCATCAACCGGCAACTGGGCTCCTGCAACTGGCAGTTTCATATATTCATAACGTCTATTGAGATAGACGTTTTACGAGTAAAATCTATTGGCGTATTAGTTAGCGAATGTGTCTTTTACGTGGGAGCTCAAGGCTCCAATCCAAATAACATTTATTTGTTTTGCCACGTGTTTTTTGTTTTGTGAGGAATTCGAAAGTCGTCCGTGATAAATTATATTAGCACGAAAAGCTTTTTTGTATTTTGTTGTTCGGAATTAGTAGAAATCAAAAGGTGCTCTCCATTTCTCAAAGGAGGGACATTCTTTTGTGCTACATTTATTTTGCTATATAGGGTTGCCAACTGCACATTAATTTTATGGTTGAATAAAAACATATAAAATATTAAAAAAACAACTATACTGAAAGTAAAAAAACAGGAAACGCCTACATTTAGCAAATGACATATACTAGTCCGGGAGCCAGGTACAAATTTGGTTGATTATTTCCTCTCGAGTGAAACTTCGTAAAATACATAAGCAACTTATATTAGGAGTACTCGTGATCGTCAGCTGCGACTCCGTCGGTGGGGTGGGGAGTGGCAGCCTCCCGCGCATGAAGAAAAAAAAAATTTTTTTCGTCATTTCCTCCCGAATAAAAATTTGACGGGTGATGGTTTACCAAATATTATGAAGGAAAAAAAAAGTCAGCTGACCATAAGATGGTGGATTATACGTCAGCTGGCTGCTTGAAAATCAAAAAAAAAAAATATATTTTCAATGATTTCCTCTCAACTGAAAATTTGTATAATCAAATCATAGTTTATATACTACTATAAATGAAAATTAACGTCAGCTGGCTGTATCTCGGTGGAAAGTTTGTCAGCTGGTACCATGAATGGGGCAACCCGGTAGCATCTATTGCCTACTGAATCTTATCAGCTGACGACTTTCCCCCCGACATACAGCCAGCTGACTTTTTTCATTATTTACTAGACCATGTTTACAATCCTGTTGCAAGATTTCATCCGAGAGCACATCACGTTTCTTTCTTCTCACAGATTAAAGGGATGTTGCGATTGTCAACATCGATGTTAAAATCGATGTTTTGATCACCGAAAACCGACTCATCGCCGATACATCGAACGCAAAACAAGTGCATTTTGAGACTCGAATGATTCGAATGTTAAACATGTAAAATTTCGAATCGATCGAGTTTCAAACTGCACTTAATTCGAATTCGACTTACTTTTTATCGAATAGAATGTCAAAATAAGCAGGAGTAAAAGCTCAATATAAAATAAAAATGTCTAACGTGATACCTTTTTGCGTCTTTTGCAAAAAAATTAATGCTCAGTTAAAATTATTTAGCAAAAACAATTTAAATAAGTGCAAATATGCATTTACAATAAGAAAAGCTAATAATCTAGCTGGTTACGATACTGTTCTTACCATAGAGCCAAATAATTTTCAGTTGTATCACAGTGAGTGTTATCGGCGTTATACAGCTTTGCCACCAAAATATAGGAATATAAGAACAAATTCAGAAGACACACTTTCTTCAACATTTCCGTATGTATATGGATTTCATTTTCTGTAATTACTTCGAAAATAAAGTTATATCAATATGAAAACTGATAATAATATATACATACATAAGTTACACTAAAGAATAAATAATATTTTAGGCAAAACGAAGATGACCTTCATGTAAGTGCAGGCCCAAGTGGACTCGCAAACACCAATAATACTTTGTTTGCTGAGAAAGCTGTCTGTGAGTTTACCCCAGATCAACAGGTTCCTGAAAATGTTAGATTAACTGTTGAAGCTGACATTACTTCCGAAGGTGTCACCGAAGATGTTACTAAAGGTAAAAATATCTGCATCTTTTGCGGGAAGAATCGAAAAAAAATTAAGGGCCATGAGGAGAAATTATCTATTTTAACGAAAAATGGACGGGATTCAATAGAAAATTTGGCGATAGAGAGCAACGATGCAGACAAGTTAAAAGAAATGCAGAACTTACGATCAAATGAAGAACTATATTTTCATAAAATTTGCAAAAATAGTTAGGTACATAAGTTTACGAGAGTCTATATTATTAAAAGAAAAAGTTAAATGGGAATGGCATTGTACGCGAAATATCCGAGCAGAAGCCTATGAAGTTGTTGAAAAGTTTGTCGAAGAAAATATTATTTCACAAGAGCAGTCTTTCTTAATTCTAATTAAAACTTTTGAATAATATGTTTATTGAGCACATACAAAATAATCAGCAAGTTGTCTCAAACTTCAGTTTTAAACCATATCATTTAAAAGAAAGATTGTTAATGAAATTTCCGAAAAAAACTTGCATAATCTCCTTTAAAAGTAAGATTCTTGTGAAACCTTTTAGAGGGGTGATCAAAAATGAAATCGAAAAGGAAAATATTTTAGATGCTGCTGAACGTCTTTTACACGAAGAAATAAATCAAGTTAAATGTCAGAAGTTACCGAATCTGATTAAAACAAAAAACTTAACAGACTGTGAATGCGAAATTCCAGAAATATTTTTAAATTTTTATAGAAATTTAATATCTGGTGAAAGTTATAGACGGACACAAAAGAAAAGAACAACAAGGCTAGCCAAATCATTTTCTGAAGATGTAATTTACGCTTATTTCAATGGTTGAATTAAATCATCAAAACATATTTGTTTTGGCATGACTTTGAAGAGTTTAACAAATAGCAAAAAAATTTATTAATACTGTTAATCGGTATGGTCATTGCACAGCTACAGCACATTAGAAGGCCTCGAGACTGAAGCAACATTCGCTTCTTATGATGAAGACATGATCGCATGTAACACTGACAGTGAATATGACAGTAAATCAGAGAGTGATGAAAGCGACTGAATCAATGAAATTGATTAGCCAACTATCATTATTATTTTTAATCCATTTATTGAAATAAAAAATATTTAATTGAAAAATGTTGCTGCAATGTATTATTCAATAATTAATTTACTAAAACCAACATTTCTTCCATTATTTAAGTTTATATTTGCTATCCAAACCATCAAACAAAGCATACTGCGGAATAACGTAAGAAACGTGATGTGCTCTCGGATGAAATCTTGCAACAGGATTGTTAACATGGTCTAGTAAATAATGAAAAAAGTCAGCTGGCTGTATGTCGGGGGGAAAGTCGTCAGCTGATAAGATTCAGTAGGCAATAGATGCTACCGGGTTGCCCCATTCATGGTACCAGCTGACAAACTTTCCACCGAGATACAGCCAGCTGACGTTAATTTTCATTTATAGTAGTATATAAACTATGATTATACAAATTTTCAGTTGAGAGGAAATCATTGAAAATATATTTTTTTTTTTTTGATTTTCAAGCAGCCAGCTGACGTATAATCCACCATCTTATGGTCAGCTGACTTTTTTTTTCCTTCATAATATTTGGTAAACCATCACCCGTCAAATTTTTATTCGGGAGGAAATGACGAAAAAAAATTTTTTTTTCTTCATGCGCGGGAGGCTGCCACTCCCCACCCCACCGACGGAGTCGCAGCTGACGATCACGAGTACTCCTATTATAAGCTGCTTAAGTATTTTACGAAGTTTCGATAGGGAAGGAATTGGTCATGGAAATCTGTCACTGGCTCCCGGACTATACATATAAATGCCGAAAATTCAATCAAAATCGTGTGAATGGCTTTTTTTGGAAATTGATTTTCAAATTTTCAAAAGCAGTTTATTAAAAATCATGTTATTGTACAAGACTTAAGGTCTTAGAAGAAAATACTTTGACAAACATTGATATAATATACAAAATATTGAATAAAAAATAAAAAACTTTAAAAATTTTTCAATTTTCCAAATGTTGATGTTATATATCTTTTTAAAGTAATTGAGGACTTCTTAAAATTAAAAATTTAATAAAATCGTAAGGAAAAAGTGCTGTGGGAAGCATCGTTTCTAGACTTTTCTTATTACATTTTCAATATCAGGAAAAAAACAATATCTTATCCGTTGCATAAAATTTAATCGAAATTATTGGAGTTATTTTCATGAAAAATTTGTTTTATCATATAGATTGTATGGCTATGAGGATATGACCACAATTTAAAGACCTATAGAGACCCAATTCCATAAACCAGTTTGTGGGCTGCCCTACAGACCTCAACAGAAAATTTCTAACAAAATTCGTCGAACAGTTTAGAGTTATATACAAACAAACAGAAATAATGTCATGTTTTATTGTTATCTAAGAACTTATTTCTGGACCATGCAAAACTTGCGTTATTCGGAGAATTTTTCTTTCGAAACGACCAAGGGTTTCCTCATCCACTTTCGATAAGCTCCATGCTTCCGCGCCATAAAGTAGGACTGGAATTATTAAGGTATTATACAGGGTAACCTTGGTTTTTCTGGAGACGGTTTTGGTTCTCAATTGCCTTTTTAACTCAAAGAAACAACGGTTGGAAAGAGTTAGTCTCCGTTTGATCTCCGCACTGTTATTCGTGTCTATAGTGGATCCTAGGTAGACGAAGTCCTTTACTACCACCGAAGTTATGTCTGTCTATTGTGACGTTTTGTCCGATTCGTCGATATTCTGTGTCCTTGTTTGATGGCAGCATATACTTCGTTTTGCCCTCATTAACCATCAAACCCATTTTGGCCGCCGAAATCTGCCGTTATGTGAAAATTTGGTCTATTGTGACTTCTCTGGTCTTAAATCACATTGATAAGGACCTATCAAGTTGTTGACGTCGGATTTAAGACGTTCACATATTACAGCAGACAAGATCTTATAAGCGACGCGACGTTAAGAAGGCTTATCCTTCTATAACTGGCGCAATTGTGATTGTCTCCCTTCTTTAGGACCGGGCATACGGTACTGAGGTTTCATTTATCGGGCATGTTTTCTTCCGACCATTTCATCCAGATCACCAGCTGCCTTGAAGAGTTCGGCATCAAAGCCATCTGCACCTGCAGTCTAATTTGATTTAAGTTTGCGTATGGCAAGCTCAACTTTTTCTAGGTCGGGAGGACGGCATTCCTGATCATCGTCCAAGTTAAATGGGGCAATCGGCTTAAATGTTAAAGTTTATTGAAAACGTATATAGCCATAAACCCAATTCCTAACCCACTTTGTAGGCTGCCTTACAGAATTCAAGCGCAAATTTTGAATGAAATTCGTCGGGTGGTTCAGGCTGTAGATTTATAAACAAAAAGACAAAAAAATAGAAATGCAAGACACATTTTTTCCATATTTTTCTTCATAGTAATGTCATATATGTTTTGTTGATAATGGTGCTTGTTTGGCTTGTTATACTCAGTTCACGTATGTACAATTACATACACCTATTAAATTAATCCAATTCCTTTGGTATAGTGGTGCCAAAGAGCGAATATCCCTTGGGCCTAGCGCATTTCTCACAACCATTGCCTTTGTGAGGGAGTGAAGGGACCTACAATTTTCTGCCGATCCCAGATGGCTATTCGAGAAAACGCTTTTCATGACAATAAATTTATTATCGGAGGACTTGCCGATTCCTCGCGAAAGGCGATACCCGAAAAAAATTATTTTTGCTTCTATTGGGATTTGAACCACGAACCCCCTGGTTAACAGGCAGTCAAGTTAACCATCACGCCACAGGTACCACAACGGATAAGACACTTGCAAGTGCCTTATCTGACTAGTAACAACCATCGAAGGATATCAATCATTTAGTAACGAAATTTTGGATGACATCATAATTTTCCTTCTACGCTCATTAGGAGCTAGAGACTTCTACGCAGCCGATGTTCTTCAGTTTTGGTTTTTGTTATTAAATGAAATGCTCAGTACTGTGTTTTTTATTCAACAAAAATAAATATTTTTCTAGTGAAAGTTTAAAACTAAAAATATTTTCAGACTTAATTTTTAAACAATCATGGCTTTCGAGGTAAAGCGTGTTTTCTTTATGGACCTTGCAACTGCTGCTATGGTATTTGGCATATTGGGTGTCATCGCATGTATCTATGCAGCCACCGAGACCAGTGTTGAAATCGCTTTTTATGAAGAAACCGACTCTTTGTCCGTATTAAATACCACCACATCTGAACCTGCAAATGACGACGACTACGACGAGGATTCGATTGAGAAAGAAAGTAAGTAACATAGAAAATCTATCTGGATGCTTGCCCCTTACACGTGGAATTATCCTCTATTTAGGTCTAACTGAGCTTATTCTTACGCTCGTTGGATTTCTCATTGATCTCCTTGTATCTGCTTTGTTGATAGTTGGATCAATGAAGGTAAGTTTTTTCTTCAAACAAAAGGATTGTAAATAGGTTCGTTTGTTGGACCCTGATGGTTTGTCAAAAACCTGGGCTGTCAAAAATCCATTCGACCTGAAAGTCAACAGTCTTTCCCTTAATAATTTATCTGAAAGTCAACAGTCGCTTTGCCTTAGTTTCAACCCAGAGTAAAGTTTAATAATATTAAAATCGAACCAAATTAGTGAGTATCTTGTTTATTACAGTTGACACTACTTTTTTTTAGAAACTGCGTTATATGCTTCTTCCTTGGATGGTGGTCAAAGGCTTGTTGTTGGCAGTCTTGATTCCAGGATCAGTATTGGGCTTCCTCACAGGCGTATACGAATTATTTTCTGAAGGCGACTATCAATTTTTCCTTATATCAATTGCCATATTAGCTCTGACGGGTAAGTTATGAATTTTTTTCCACATAAATTTGGCCACAAATTTTGAAAATTTGTTTCACAGCTTTGATTGCGTACATTTGGGTTGGAGTATACTCATTGTACAAAAGATTTCAAAACGAACGGAATAAGCCTATTCCAGTTGCTGGTGTAAGGATGTATCCTGACGTACGCCATATGCCGGTTAAGTCTTAAGCAAGCGGAAAAGAAACCACACATCGAAATACGGCAGCAAGATTAAAATAACTATCGTTCCTGTGCATTTATGTTGTACAACTTTGTTAAGTAAAAGCTTTTGCATTGATTCAGTTTGTAAATAAAGTTTAATAAAATCGACGGGAGCTGTTTTATTTTTCTAAGGACCTAAAGACAGTGAGTTAAAATCAATTTACCCTACAAAATTTTATTTTTAGTATATTGGGTGCGACAAAAGTATGGAAGCCCCTGGAAATATGGCAGAATATGCGTTAAAAAAAATCAAGGACCCTAAATCCGACGTATTTTTCGACGAGGAATCCGATGGTGACCTTGAATTTGACCTTGAACGTAACCTTGAAGCCCCAGCGACCCAAAAATCGATTTTTCGAATGGAAACCCCCATTTTTTATTGCAGATTTGGAAAGAGCGCAAAATTTTACGAAAAAACATGTATTTTGTTTTATTTTTTTTTAGTGATATTATAAGAGGTGCAGAAATAAAAATACGTGCAAAATGATGTGAAATGAATGGGCTTCAAGGTTACGTCCAAGGTCAAATTCAAGGTCACCATCGGATTCCTCGTCGAAAAATACGTCGGATAAAGGGTCTTTGATTTTTTTTTAACGCATATTCTGCCAGGGGTTTCCATACTTTTGTCGCACCCGGTAGATTTCGAAATCAAATTGATATTCAAAGAGTCTTTATTCGTTAGGATTTTGAAGACTACTTACCAACATTTTCAACAATTATTTTTTAGAGAAAAGAAGGTTGACCGATTTTGAAAAATTGTTTTACCTACCATGTGTTCAATTGTCAACCACTCAGTTTCGTGTGAAAAAAGCTATGGAAACACTCGAGTTTCCTTTGAATTCATGTTGGCTTATGTCTTCCTACTTTATGGGAATACAACAATGTGTATTGGTGAATGAAAAACGTTCTACATTTCTTAATGTTTCTGGGGTACCACAGGGTTCTATTCTCGGACCTATTCCCTTTTAATTATTTACTAATTAATTAATTACGTAAATGAACTACCGCAAGTTGTTCAACACTTTCCGATCCATCCAACACGATACCGCAACGGTAATCAAAGAAAGCCTGCCATACTTTATTTTGATCATAATAACGACCACTATAATGGTACCCGTTACGTGATGGTTAGTATGTTGTGACGACGCGTCACATTTTTATTTTCTTTTTCCACCGCCGAACTGCCGAATTGCCGAAACCTCACCCTACGACCAGATAATCACGAAGGCCACACGTAAGACATGAGCGCATAGAAATAATTCACGCAGCCAAGTGAAATCATACACCGCATCACAACAAACACCGAAAACCCATGGTGGGTGCATATGCATTATTCGGTTGGTAAACATCACAACTGCGGCTCTATGCAAAAATTAATTCGACACAACAGCGACCAGCACTCTGCCATCTGCGATGGAATAAATTTTTTTCATGTGCGATGGCAGGTAACCAACGATAGGTAAGCGTGGGGTTGGGTAAAACAATGGAAAGATTTCGCTTATTCGTATACCTCACACTCACTTGTGGGGCAAAACATTATAAGGGCAAGTGAAATTTGCCGAAAAAAGGCAGAGAAGCTATCACCATTATTAATTGGGGGAATACTTCTTTAATAATATTTTCGTTTCTCTATTCCTCGTCGACTTTGAATTTGTCAGTGGTGGCCAGCATACCGGTCTCATTGATAAAATTCCATATTTTCTCGCCGTCAAACTTTGAATTCGTCAACGGTGGCCAGCATACCGGTCTCGTTGGTAAATTCCATATTTTCTCCTCGTCGACTTTGAATTTGTCAGTGGTGGCCAGCATACCGGTCTCATTGGTAAAATTCCATATTTTCTCGCCGTCAACTTTGAATTCGTCAACGGTGGCCAACATACCGGTCTCGTTGGTAAATTCCGTATTTTCTCCTCGTCGACGCTGAATTTGCCAGTGGTGGCCAGCATACCGGTCTCATTGGTAAATCAGATGGTAACCCTGCCTTATCATCTAGTGTTTAGTTTTGCGCTCTTGAATTTTTCTGATTTTTAATAGTATTCAATCGTTAAATATACCCCAAAAGTATTCTAAGATCGGTTTAACAACTGCCCATATCGAGTAAACATTTAATAACACCCGATTCTACTGTGCTAGTGCTAGTACTGAATATTAGTTTAATGTAATAAGTGATAATTTCAATTTTTCATTTAACAGTACCATTAACCTTAACATCAACAGTGCTTTTGAAACTTGCTTTATAGCGCAATTTATTACATTTCCTTACAAGGATCTTGCATAAAATCTCCCCAGTTTTCAAAAAAGGGGTTATAATTCTTTGTGTGTCTTATACTTTGGAAGTTATTCAAGTTTTAAGAAAAAATAGACTATTTATTACTTGTAATCTCAAAGTTTAAGGGTTGCCAAATCATTTATTTGTGTAAATTTATCTGATTAATATTTTTGTGTCGCTCACGTAAAACGCCCAAGTGACAATGAATGATTCAAATTGTTTAATATGCAAAAAATACACTAACGACATAACGGTGTCTTGTGATGTGTGCCTTCAACAAGTTCATGCGAAATGCGTCGGATTGAAAGGTAAAGATGCAGATAAGTTTGTTTCTGTAAAAGGGTTTCATTTCTATTGCCAAGAACACGATACAATTTCAGTGGATAAATTACACTGGAAAATTGTAAAGCTCAAGAAGCTTTTTGCAAGTGCTAATTCAATCTTTAAGGAGTTAGATGTAATTTTCGACTTTGAAACTTCTTGCACTAATGTAATGTCAAATTCGTTTAAGAACATTGAACTAGATGCTCTGACCCCGGTTGCAACATCTCAACATCCCCTTATCTTCCTTACCCCGTCACCCCAGCCTCTTCCCTTACAACAACAAATACACAAGCTATCACATGCAAAACAATTAAATTGCATCACGCAAAGTTTGGAATTGGAGTATCAACAACAACAACAACAACAACAGCTGCAACAACCCCAACAGCAGCAGCAACAAAAGAAGCAACAACAACAACAGCAACAACAACAACAACAACAACAACAGCAACAACAGCAACAGCAGCAACAACAGCAACAACAACAACAACAACAACAACAACAACAACAACAACAACAACAACAACAACAACAACAACAACAACAACAACCACAACAACAACAACAACAACAACAACAACAACAACAACAACAACAACACCAACAACAACAACAACAACAACAACACCAACAACAACAACAACAACAACAACAACAACAACAACAACAACAACAACAACAACAACAACAACAACAACAACAACAACAACAACAACAACAACAACAACAACAACAACAACAACAACAACAACAACAACAACAACAACAACAACAACAACAACAACAACAACAACAACAACAACAACAACAACAACAACAACAACAACAACAACAACAACAACAACAACAACAACAACAACAACAACAACAACAACAACAACAACAACAACAACAACAACAACAACAACAACAACAACAACAACAACAACAACAACAACAGCAACAACAACAACAGCAAAAAAATCACGTCAACGTAATGTGTCTGCAAATTTAGAGCCGAGAACACTACGCTCAGGCGCTATCAAAAACGCTGGAAGCAATACTGGTATGTGTGGATTGGTTACTAGCGAACCACTGGACTCTCCAATAGCTTCCATTGCGGATGAGGGGTGCTCTAACCCGTTAGTTCCCAAACCGACATATACAGTTTTGCCACTTTCTATGCCTAGAAGAGATGAACCATTGGCGCTACCAATAATGGATTCTCGCCCATGTGATCCTTCCTGCTCATTTGAAGCCGAAGCCAACAGTGGTCCACTAACTACTGCTACCATTCGAAGCTCAAATAAAAATTCACTTGCAAGCAACAATACCAACGAAACAGTACCCATTGCCACATCAATTGAATCAAGTGAAAGGTTTTTAGCTCAACGCCATCGAAAAATTGTGGGAATCGACTCTTCGGATACGTCATTGCAAGTAGTACCGAGCATGAAGTGGTTGCACTTGTCACGTTTCGCCGTCAACACTTCTGAAGAATCAATAACTGCATATATGGCAAGTAGGTTTAAAATCTCTTCAACCTCCATAAAGTGCAAAAAACTTCTGAAAAGAGATGCTGATACTAATGAACTTTCATTTTTGAACTTCAAAGTAGCCATTCCGGAGAATCTGTTGAAACAAGCTCTCAATCCCTCTGTTTGGCCTATGGGAGTAGAAGTTCGTGAATTTACTTTCACTCCAAAAAACCTGAACAGCCGGAAAATGCCATTGGGAACATTGAAAAAGTAGAACAACCTGCGCAAGAAAAATCATTTCTTTTATATTACCTTAACGCTGGTGGTCTAAGAACCAAACTTCATAGAATGCTTCTTTTTTCCTCGTCATCACTATATGATGTGATTGCTCTCACAGAAACTTGGCTTCGTGAGAACCATCACACAGCTGAAATTTTCAACAGTCAACAATACAACGTTTTTCGGAAAGATCGATGTCCTGATACAACTGGAAAGGACAGAGGTGGAGGTGTTATGATTGCAGTGCGATCATCGTTTTCATCCACTGAAGTTCCATTGCCATCAAAAGGTACAGATTTGCAGTACGATATTGATCAGCTAATTATTAAAGTAAATTTAAATGAAATTCATGATGTGTACATTGCTGTAAGTTATATACCACCAGAGAGTTCTGTTGAAATTTACAAACTTCACATTGATAATTGTTGCGAAGTATTAAAAAATTTGAAAGAGAACCAACATATTGTTATAGTTGGAGATTTTAACTTGCCATTTGTTAAGTGGATTTTTGATGAAGACGATCTCTGCTTATTACCCTTCAATGTAAGGAATGATTGTGATAGTGAAGTTGTCGACAGATTGACAGCGTATGATCTTCAGCAAATAAATAGCTTCCCTAATAACCTTGATCGTATTCTTGATTTGATTTTTATTGACAAAGAACTTTGCGCTGATGTTAATCTTCCCTCTAACTTGCTGTCAAAATCAGACCACCATGTAGCATTAGACATAAGTTTCAAATACTACATTTATTTTAAAGCTGCTGCTCAAGATATTAACACTTATGACTATACTAAAGGTGATTTTGTTTCAATGTCATATTTTCTTGTTTCTTTTGATTGGATGTCTGTCTTAAGCAACTCAGATCTTAATAATGCATACCTTAATTTTACAGATAAGCTTAAAGATGCAGTCAATTTATTCGTTCCGAAAACTATTAAGACTGTCTCTAACAAACCGCCGTGGTTCAATAGAGAATTGCTAAATCTAAACAACCGTAAAAATAGAGCATATAAATTGTATCGAAACTCTAACAATAGTTCTGTGTTATATGAAAAATATTGCAGTGTTCAAAAGAGGTTTGTTTTTCTAAATAAGTTTTTGTACAAGCATCACATTTTTTGTATTGAAAGCAAACTCAAAAGCAATGCAAAATGTTTTTGGAATTTCATTAACAGTAAAAAGAAATCAGTGGGCATTCCTAGCACTATGCATTTGTCGGGCATAACTTCATCCGACCTTCCAACAGTTTGCAATTTGTTTGCGCAGTTTTTTAGTTCAGTGTATGTTCCCCTAAATGATGCAACAGTGCTTGATAGAAATGTTTCTTCGAGTTTGATGGATATCGGCTTATTAAATATTTCTATTGATGAAGTGTTAGAAGAGTTGTGTGCATTGAACTTTGATAAGCAACCGGGCATGGATGGTTTTCCTCCCATACTTTTGAAAAATTGTGCGCAGGCTATTGCCCTGCCTCTAACTATCATTTTCAATCGTTCACTCGAGGCAGGCTCCTTTTTAGATTGTTGGAAGTGCTCATTTGTTACCCCTATTCACAAGGCTGGATCTAAGAACGAAGTAACGAACTATAGACCAATTTGCAAAATATCAACAATCCCAAAACTGTTTGAAAAAATTATTTATAAAAAACTTGCTACTTCACTAAAAAATTTAATTTCACCATATCAGCACGGTTTTGTTAGCGGTAGATCTACTACCACCAATCTTGCTATTTTTTCTAATTTTGTGCTAAGGTCCCTTGAAAGTGGTTCACAGTGCGACGTAATTTACACAGACTTTTCGAAGGCTTTTGACAAAGTAGATCACGCCGTTCTTATTTGTAAGCTGCGAAAATACGGCTTTCACTCAAATATGTTGAAATGGCTCAGTTCGTATCTAAGTGGTCGAACTCAATATGTTCATATAGACAAGTGCGTATCGCGTGCCATGAATGTAACATCCGGTGTTCCTCAAGGAAGTCATCTGGGGCCATTATTATTTCTGTTACTTGTTAATGATATTCCTAATGTTCTTGTTCAATCCCAATGTCTTATGTATGCTGATGATTTAAAAATTTACTGCACTGTTAATAGCATATATGATTGTTTACAATTGCAAAAAGACTTATTAAACTTATCAATGTGGTGTGAACAAAACAAATTGCAATTAAATATCTCAAAATGCCAAAGTTTAACTTTCTGTCGTCGTCAGTCTTGTATAAATTTTGCTTACTTTATAGGAAATGTGCCTCTTAGTAAGATTAACGAAAAAAAAGATCTCGGAGTTATATTTGACTCGATGCTTACATTTATAAGTCACATAGACTACATCGCAGCGAAAGCTAATTCTATGTTGGGATTTGTTATTCGTAATTCGAAAGATTTTAAAGACCCGTTCACACTTAAATGTTTGTATTTTGCCTATGTAAGATCAGTCCTCGAATATTGTTGTGTAATATGGAGTCCGATTTATTCCACACATTCAAACAGACTGGAGCGAATTCAAAAACGTTTCACCAGATACTTGTTCTATCTCTTACGCTGGAATATTGTTAGACCTTCTTACAATGCTCGCTGCCTGCTTTTTGGCCTACAAGACCTAGAAACACGTCGTAAATATTTTGATGTAATGTTTGTAAGAGATGTCTTAAATGATAAAATTGCATGCTCTTTTTTGCTTGATTTGATTGGTATCAATTGTCAATCATATTCTTTTAGATCTAATAATTTATTTTTTGTACCTTATCATAGAACTAACTATGGTTTCAATGAACCTATTGCGCGTTGCTTAAGACAAGCAAACTCAGTATGTCATAATGCAAGTATTGATATTTTGAACTTTTCTTATAGTAGAAATATTTTTAAGTCAAATTTGAAATCTTTTTTGCACTCTGGTGGTTAATTAGGTATATATATATTATCCATGTTTTGTATTGAATAGTCCGTAAGAATTTTGTAATTCTGTTTGACTAATAAATAAATAAATAAATTCCATATTTTCTCTTCGTCAATTTCAAGAAGCGGTGCGCCATACCCTGGGCATCGTTCCTAACATTTAAACTTATTTATTTCCAGGAGCAGACCCAGTCGTAAATAAGCTAAACCAGGCCATACCATCCCAAGGCGACTACACCGACCTCCATCGCATAGAGGGAAAGCCAGCAGCCGTATTCCGAGTAGTTGCCGCCCCTACCGTGCTAGCAGTAAAGCTAACGCATTTTCCGCCAGACAACAGACTTAAAACGCTCTTGTAAAAGCTTTGTAAATTAACCTGTTATTAAAAACACATTATAAATCGTATTCACCGTGTGTTGCCTATTTTATTAAGAAGTTGGATTAAAGCAGCCGAGTCTTCGAGCTTCCTCGGGGAAAGACCCTGGTCCGCTGAGTTCTACCCCAGCCACGGACAAAGAAGCCTCACAATGTCTGCCTGTCAATCCAGAAGTAAATATATAGTTCGAGTCCTAACAGAGGCAAAAACGTTTTTCCACGGGTATCGCCTTTCGCGAGGAATTGGCAAGACATCCGTTAGTAAATTCACTGACATAAAAAGTGCGTTCTCGATTAGCAGTTCGGAATCGGAAGAAAATTGTAGGTTCACAGTGAGCTTCATATATATGTGATTGGCATGCTCTGTGGTAATGAGAAGCATAAAAAGCAGTAGAAGGTTTCAAATTTGACTCTTCAATTTTTGACTAATCATTGATAATATGTTCCAATCAGTGCCACTCGAAAAATGTTGGTCAAACATCTCCTATTACGGTGCAGTTTTAAGAATTTTTCAAGCTACGGGGTGCTGAAAACACTTGGTACCAAAATGCTGCTCAAATAAATTTTACATAAAAATCTAGCCCAAAAAAGACTACCTCAGCTTATCATCGCTTTTCGTATGAGGTTGGCTTAGGTTCAAGGCTTTGTTGGATCTTAAAAAAGATCTGTGTAAGTACAGGAATAATATTTTCGCAAGGAAAAGGGTCGTGAAAGTGGGCACTCATGATGAAACTGGATTTGATAGAATAATCGTTATTCAGGGCTCAGAAGCATCTTAGTTGGCTGTCCTCAGAGCGCAGATCTTAGTTCAAGAGAAAATACTTGGTCAACAATAAAATTAAAGGAGGGTGGGTTAATTATTATAAGTATAAATAATATTTCAAGAAGTTTGTGTTTTGTGTTAAAATTTCGAGTCGATCGGAGTAAAATTGACGAAGTTATGGGTATTTGGGCTTCTATGCCTGGTTTTATACCTAGACGGCAGCCATTGTATTTTTCGACCCCGGATAAATTCCTTTAAAAACGGGCCTGTCCCGGTCTTGTTATTTATATTTGAGGCATGGTGTATATTAGTTTGTACATCATCTAAACTCTGCATGCCGCTAAACGACGAAACTCTTCTGCGTTTTTCAAACCGTTTTTCTCATAACGATAACTCAAAACTTACAGGACGCTTTAAAATTATGCGCAGTACATCTTCACATAATTCATCAGGTATTGTCAAGAGCTTTTCGGTTTTTTTTTTTTTAAATAGTTCCTAATTTTTTAACAACAATTTTTTTAAGGAAAATCGGGCCTTTGGCTCCCAAGTGCTACGAAAAATCGAAAAATCGAAGAAGATTTTAATTTTTTTGTTTCAGGCGCGAGTTATGGTCCACACCGCAAACCAACTTTCGAAGCGCCTCCGGACTCCGGAGCTTAATTTTCACTTGCTCAATTTCTAATATTTTCCGATGCAAATTTAGGAGAATGTTGTTCAAATTTACTTTATTATTTGTAAGTTTTTCAATAAACGAATATTACTCGTTACTCAAAAAAAAAAATGCCTTTTTTGGCTGAATTACTGGGTGAAGACAATGGCTGCCGCAGTCGCAAAAAATGTCAAAATATTAAAGAAGTGAACACAACAACAAAGCAAGCCGGAGCCACAGAAGTTAACTTTATTTTATTTCTTGCGGCTGCGGCTCCTAAGATAACAGTTTTTCAAAAAGTTAAGCCATCAGTAATTCAAATTTGAAAAAATGAAAATATTTTTCGTTTCGACTTGGGATCCTTAAGATTAAGAACTGCGTTTTGCGAATTACCTGTAAGCGAATTCAATTTATAAACAGCTAAACAAGTCGCCTAAATTCAATTCTGTTCACTCAAATTTCAAGTTCGAATATTCATTTTAATACTCACCTATCCGCGCTCGTTGAAATGACATCACCAACACAGAAATGGTTATTGTAGGTCGCCTGTCAAGTAGATCTTTATCTTACTAGACCATATGCACCCTATCCTTAAAACGTCCTTAAAATCGACTGTGTATATAATTGTGTGTTGGACTCTTTGTATGTAGTGTCTTCTTTGGTTAATAAAAATGAATAGTGAATGCGAAAGGGCAAACGCACGCGTTGAATAAGGAAGAAAAGAGCCTTAGAACACGTCACCACACCTCTATCCGATGGGGTGCTTTATTTTTGTCACCATGTTCGAGGAAATCTCAAACCGGTGAATAGGTCTATATGCGAAAGAAACTTATGTAAATCTCGGGAGACAATTTTAATCATATCAATTTTTGTGTCAGAATTTGTCTTTCACACGCAAAAGCTTTGAAAAGACCATACAAAAGAACCCTACGCGGAGAAAAATATGGTTTTATTAGTCGCAGTGTGTATTTTGCTTCAAAATAAATAGGACTAATTCAGTGAAATTGTATTGTTGATAAATAAGTAAACTAAGTGTACTCCACAGCAGTGCATAGCTTAAATACAAGTCTTGATCGGAACTTAGTTCAAATCATGGCCTTTTTAAAAATTAAACATTTCTTCTGTTTTAGTCTTCACACTGGTGGTATTATCGTTGGTGTTCTCGGAGTTTTGATGATTATTTTAACATCAATAGCAGGATGCGTTTTGCGTGTGAAAGAACATAAGAGTAACATAACATGTGTACTGGTTGAAATAAGGTCTAAAGGAGCTAACTTTTGTTCTCTTTAATTTCCTTTAGATATCTATTTAGAGATAGTTGGTGGTATTTTTTATTCGGTCACGTCATTATTACTCATCGTTGGAACAAGAAAGGTACACACCCAATAGTGTTGATATATTTTGAAAGAAATTTCAAAGTGTCGGTACCATCCTGAAATAATAAAATTTTTTTAAAGCCAGTTTTTGAAATTGAAAATGGAAGGTAGGAGCGCACTTTAAAATTTAGGCCTGTGTTATTTAACCGTACTTCAAAATTCTCCATTCAAAATTGCGTTTGTTTAAAAGAAATATGAAGCTACGTGTGTTGGGTTTGATTATGTACAAAAAATCAGAGAAAAATTTTGAGTGATTTTAAAACAGGGTGAGGTGGTGTCATTTCATAGTCACTTTGACAAGTACTCTCAAAGCTTGGGTTTGTTTGACTTTTTCATACTGTGCCCCCATGATGTAAGACTGCTCAGTTTCGTTTGCTTTCGCAGCTTTTGAAAGTAACACAAAAGTGTAGGCATTAAAATTACAGATAAACATTACCCGGAACTTGTATACATGGGTCTTTAGTGTGACCTTAAGAACCGGTATTACCAATTTAAAAACAGGACGAATTAAACTTTGTGGTACTAGTTTGCTTGTTTTAGTGCCGATCTAGCTCTTACACGGGTTAACATCTTGACGTGTAGGCTCTATTTGTTATTCGCATAGATTTAAAAATCAATGACTTCAGTTCACATATAGAAGATCATAAAGCTTAAGATAAAAGATTAACTTAAAAGATCCAGTCAGATCTTAATTGTTGAGAGATTTTTTGTACTTTTTTTTTGTCATTCAGAAAGAAGTTGCTGTTAAAAAAAAAAAAAAAAAACATATCCTCACATACACAAATAAACAATACGATTTTCTTAAACTACGATATAATTCTCTTATTTTTTTTAAGAACTCACATCAGATGATATTGCCATGGCTGATCATTCAACTAATTACGTTAATAGTTGCACTCGTGATAGTGGTATTTATGTGCTTCTATTTGGAATTTCCGGACAACGGAAAAGTGTACGCAATTGCTGCAGCAGTCTTCTTTACCATCGATTTCTTGTGTGAGTTTGTAGTTAACAAACATCACATTTATGTTTCGAATAATAATAACTGATTTGTTTTTAAGGTTTTGCCTGTTATATATGGATTGGAATTTATTCACTTTACAACAAAATTCGTCTTAATAATAAAAAGATTCGAGAATTGGAAAACGGAAAAATAAAGTCCTTACCTCCTTTTGCTCTCTATTCGAATATTTGAAAAAACGAGACACACATTTCGTATAAGAAAAAGTTGGCATATCACCAAAGAGCTATTATACTTAGAGTTTGGCTATCAAGCCTATATAAAAATATATATTTATAAAAATTGACTACTTTTTCATTTTGCTGGAAACATAATATTTGAAAAGATTGTTCAACGATAAACCACCTGATCCACACGGCGTTGCTCTTGTTTAACTTATTCAAAACTTTGTCACAGAGTTGTCAGAAACACCGATGGACTGAGCTGACGATCGACAGAAAATTTCAATCCAACTGCTTTAGATTCCATACGTTTGGACAAACAAATACGGATCGATATATATGTATATTTAGCTATAGATAGACTTCGATTCACCTAAACTTTGACTAGTTGATCCCTTTGGCGTTGTTTAATTTATGCAAAACGCTGTTAACAACCGATTACTGCCAAAGTATCAGAGATCACCGCCTGGAATAGTCTGAAGATTGCACAAATATTTCATCCAAATCGGTTGGGTGCTAATACGCAACAAACAAGCACGTTTTTACGAATCATCCGAAAATATCCCCTAAAATCTCATTGAGCTAACCGTTTTGCTAATAAATAAACAATTAAATTTGTGCCAAAGAAACCTACGAGTTATTGAACAAGGTTCTAGACAAAGTGACTTCTTCTCTCTTGCTCAATGGTAAGAAAAGAAGGTGTCATTGGTTCGCTTCAAATCGAAAATGACAATCGACCGACGCGACGCGACGGTTACAGTCAATTGGGAGCGATCTTATTTTTTTGTCCGGCGATTGAAGATCAAAACTTGTTGTTCCAACAAGACTGACAAGCACTTCACTACCAATTACAACTGAATCTGAATTTTTTAAGATTTTTTTGTTTAAAAAAGTATAATATCAAGAAAATCTCGAGGTACCTTACTTGACTCAAAAAAACTATAAGAGACTTGAATAGTTGAGATTATTCCACTATTTTGGCAACTAATCTTTTACTGCCTTCCTGGCTGTCCGCAACATTTAAAATGGAATGGAGTTAACCGACAATTTAAAAAAATTTAAGGTTATTTTGCTTATTTCGAAAAAAAATGAATTTGTGTTAAACTTCAAACAGATCGTAAACTTCACAATATTTTCTACTCTGTTATAGGATTTATTTAACAAAGTGGTTGAGGAGATATCCTACGCCTTAGAGGAACAAAGAAAAAGTGGGAAAACCATTACTAATTTTGCCCCGCAACTTACAATTACTTAACTTGTTGCTTTTGTAACACGAGAAATATCTGTGATACACGTATTCTTACTTACTTAGGTGGGTATTACAGTTCGGGGTGAACCTGGGCCTCAACCAAGATCCTTCTATAACGACTTCGATTTCGAGCGAGCTCTCTCCAGTTTCGCACTCCAAGTCGGTTTAGGTCTTCATCCACTTGATTGCGCCACCTAAGACGAGGTCTTCCCCTTCCGCGATTTCCCTGCAATGTGCTTTCGAACACCCGACGAGCCGGAGCGTTTGGGTCCATCCGATACACGTATTCAGCTAAGTATAAAGTCGTGTTTATAAAATCATCTTAAGGACAGATGCCATGGTGTGTGTGATCTACCATCTTTTTGTATCTCCTCAAATGGATATTATTTAGTCTGAATACGAAATTAAAAAGTCTTTGGAATATCATCAGCTAAAGTACTCCTCTCTGTTTCTTCGTAGGTTTCTTAGGATAGGAATAAATTGAATTAAGTAATGAGCCGTGATACCAGTGGCGTGATGGTTAGCATGTCTGCCTGTTAACCGGGAGGTTCGTGGTTCGAATAGCAATAGAAGCAAAAATATTTTTTATCTGCTTTCGAGAGGAACTGGCTGATACCCACAATAGCTACTAGCTAGTGCTTTTGGTCCAGTCTTTTTAGATATTTTGAACCCCACACTGCGAAAAATTTCTAGTGAGTTTACGCCTTGGTAAACATTACCGTATCTAAGTGCATTCTAGTCGTTCTCTCTACTCCGAAAACGGTCAATTTCACAGAAAAATGCAAGAAACGTTTTTGGTACAAAATTGAACGATAAACAGTTTTTGTAGTAACCTTTATTGGCCTCTGAGCAATAGATGCGAAAAACTGAATTTCACGACTTTTTGACCTCTGTAACTTTTTTAGCCGGCACAACGTCAATGCCGATTTTTCACATCTTCATTATAACTTCGTAATAAACATGTATATAAAAATTCGGCTCACTAGGAATTTTTTCACAGATAGAACCTAAAATATTACAAGCCTAATAGATGCTAAAATAAATGCTAAGGAATAAAATGTACATATTTCTTAATACAACATTGACCGAGGCTTAACAAAGAAAGTTGTGGTACAGTCTAAAAACTAGTTTCACATAAACAAATTGTGTTTGTCTGAAGACATTTGAAGTGCACATTCGAATCCTGAAGTTCATACTCCACAATTTCAATTCACTGCGTGCGGTATGAGGTATGACGTATGACAGAACACTGATTCATTCATAAAGTTCCACCTTTCTCTTCGGTTGATGACAAACAAAAAATAAGTGTGCAGTGAAAATGAAAAAAGCATTTTAAGCTTTCACAAATTTTGCGTCCAAAAAATGCGAGCTTATTGTTGACATCCTTTCCCATATAACTAAAATTGTCAAGGAGCTCTGTCGCAATACTAAAGGCCATTTCGATGTTGCATGACACTTGCTCGTACGTGTTCTGTTAAATCTTTTTATATGAGCTTCGCGGGATACAACATATATATTTGTGTATATGTATGTGATTCCCATAAGGAGACCTAATTGGAGTTCAAGAGGAGGCCGCTAGTCCCCTTGAGGCGAGAAAAAACCGTAGGTACATGTTCTTTTTAATTTTTTTTCAGAATTGTTTAATTGGCAAAACACTAGTGTGAGATAGTTTTTGAGAAGGATCCTTTTACGATGATGGTGGTGCCCTCAAAAGAAGGGATCAGTAGTGTCAAGCAGACTAGTGCAACGCTGTGGACACTGGACAGTGAGAAATTTGAATTCTTTTCAAACCAACGACAAGTGCCTTGCCTACTTCTACTTTCAATTTTTCTGATTTGAAATCCGTGCGCATTGGGTAAATTGCGAGTTGTCATTCGTGTAAACAAGTCATTAGTGCACACATTTCTGCCTTTGAGTTATACCAACCGACGAAAGTAACATTTCTGTTGGTCCAACGCCAATATTTCACACAATTTTGTCCACCATCCTTTAGTTTCCCATAGTTACGTACCTTAAATCTCGTAAGGTCAAATGCTAAAGCTTTAAATGCTGTCAAAGAATGAATTATTAGACATCAAAAAAAGAGAAAAAAAAGCTTAGATGTTCTCATGCATAGCGCAAACTGCACCACCGCAGTCGCAGTATATTTTGCCTTGTGCCATGGTGCATACCTTATGCAGATTTACCTACTTTTTCTCAATTCAGTCTCAGATCTCAGTGGATGGGCTCTGGAGAGAAAGAAGATACTTTCATTTTTGTTTCTGTGATATATTTTTTAATAATTCTAAAATAATCGTAATCTGTACAAAAGTAACTTAACTCAATCTGCATTAGGATTTGAAATTAATAATGCCAATCAAAAAAAATTGCTTTAAAACCTCACAAACCATTATTGGTGTCCTCGCAGGAGTGTTGGGAATCTGTGTTCCTCTTTTATATTTGTTTGAATTCGTAGCGAAAATGTATCGGATGGATAAAACTGATGGGAGCCAATACGACATATTTCATATTGGTAACAACAATAAAATTGTCTCAGTCGATTTGTATAAATTTTCCTGTTTTTTCTCGAACTTTTATTGTTTTAGATAAGTTTAGTGATCTGGGTGCAAATATTGTTTACCTGGTGGTGTCAATACTTCTCATAATCGGAATAATAAAGGTAAGTGAAACGGTGACAATCCATAAAGTTTCAAGTGCCAAAAGAAAACTGTTCGGGAGAGACAAAGGACTGTTTTATTGAGAAGTGAGAAACGTTTTTGAAAAGTTCTCTTCGTTATGATGTGGTTATTGGAAATTGACATTTGTCATTCAAAATCGTAGGTTCTTATTTATCTATTTACAATTATCTGTAATGAAAGTCATGTATGTTAGATCTTGTGGCACTCACAATGAGCCTGTTAATTGCTTGAGAAAATTTGATGTCGGTGTCTGTTGTGAATTTTGAATTGATCAATAGACAGTGGTGAAAGTAGGTGTTTCATATCAAAATAGGAGACCCATAAATAAAACCAACGAATTCAAATGTTTTAAGGAAAGACTGAATGTTTGATTGTGAAAACAAAATGTATAAAAACATGGCATAAAAAGTAGTGAATGCGGCGAATTATTTAATAAAATTTTTATAAAACTAATACTTTGATGAATGAAGCTTTTCTAGGCGTTCAAAGGCAAAAGTGGATGGGCTGTGGATGAGTCTGTGGGAAATATTATCGTTTTTAACGTACATCTTCCGTATTTGCTAGGGAAAGGGATACATTTTAACTAATTTATTCGCATGATTTTTCAGTTCAATCGTATCTATGTCAGGTTAACTATCAAAAAAACTAAAATTTTCGTAAAGTTTTTTATAAGCACTTTCACGTCCGGCCAATTGTACGCTTAAGGTTTCGAAAATTCGGTAATACACATTGGTGCGAACATTTTCGTGACCAGACGAAGGAATTGTTTCATTAACCGTAACTCATCTGCCTGAATTTAATCATTAACTTTAACTCTATACAGTGCTTTTGCTTTTTCTTCATATTCAGAGTATTGTTTGTCACTCATATCTTGAAGAAATAATGCCAAAGAACCATACATTTTTACCACAGATGATAAGTCCGCATGAGATTCTTGAAGCTTCTTACTTGCAGCACTGAAACGATTTAAAATAACATTATGAACTATGACCAAAATTGCCGTTTCTAGATGCTGTAATTTTCGTTGCAATCATGTAGCTTCAGATCGCGTATTTCTTATGGAAATGCCTAACGGTCTTAGACAAGTTTGAGACTTCTACTTTTTAAACGGCACTAGTAAAAGTGAAATAATTACTGTGACTCGCTTACAGACGAAAAACGCTTATTAGTTCTATACGTTAAAGTCAAACTTTGTCAATAACTGCTACGTGCTACGCATAGCGCTCTTATTTTTTGTAAACATGTGTAACACACTTACCCCATCAACGGAACTCATTCTCAATCACATACAAAATACTCTCACTCTACTTGAGTTGTTGCAATGACGATCATAAAGTTAAAAACTTGAATTAAAAATTATTTATTGAAATTTTTTTATTTATACTTATGACTTATGATAATAACACTTTATATAGATTTTACTATATTACACACATCACTTTAATATTATTCCCTTCCAATTTGATAAAATTTTATTATAACAAATTCTTGATTGAGATATAAATTAAATATTCTTTTTTTTCGACTAATTTTAATTTTTTTTTAAATTTTCGTCAAACACCGAAGTTAAATTGAAAAATCTGAAAACCGGTTGACCCTGCAGGTCATTCCTACAACTTCTCGCTATTTCCAGATCTAAGCGATCGAAAACATCCCTCAAAATTATTAAGGTCTTCGAGCTCAAAAGAACGACTTTCCTGTTTTTTGAGATCTTCGAGCTCATTTTCCGAACTCTTTGAGCTCGGAATATAATTGTAAATTTTGGGTCAAAAACATGAGACTTATTCAAAACGATATTTTGTAAGACTTTGAATTGCGATTTTTTAACGCGTCGGTCGATATTGAACCGCTTGGCGGCATTCGGCGCAATTTTTCATGTACAATCGATATCTCAATCGGTTGACTCGTCCGTGAGATATCGTGCAACAAAATTATAGCTTACACACACAAACACGGCGGGACGTCACGCTGAAACTACTCAGAATAGCTTCCTAAGACCTCAAAATGTGAAAATCCGATGGGAACTCGATTTTTGAAATTTTCAAAGAAAAAGCGGGACTAAGTCAAAATCCTGTAAGTAATTTCAGAGGCTTAATATATGTAATAGCAATCTCACCAAAGATGCAGTATACAGAAGTGAAAAAATATTTAGTTATTTGCAAGAAAGCTTATCAATTTGATTGTTTCTTTATTTGATAATTAGACTATAATTTATTCCATCAAAATATTAATGATGCACCCTCAAATTGAAAAGTCAATGGAAAAATAAATTATAGAAAATTTTTAATAAGTTCCAAAAAAAAAAAACAGAGCCAATTTAAAAACTAATTTTTGGTATATTTCTACGGCTCTTAAATTTTAACGTTCTGAAAATTTTGCCGCCCCCCCAAATCGTGCCGCCCTAGGCCCAGGCCTCACGGGCCTATGCGTTAATCCATCACTGAAGCTCTCGGTTTTCAAACTTATAGAATAAAAAGTACTACCTAGTTAAACAGGACGACTAGAACTTCAGATAACATCAGTAGATCGCATTTTGTACCAGTGGTTGTGACTTTAATTAAAAAAGCCTGCTAAACTAAATCGTCAACTTTTGCTCTGAGTTGTTTTCAATTACAAATACATATATTTTTAAGTCAAATACATTCTGTCACATTTTTTGGAAATCTTCCTCGTTT
The DNA here is from genome assembly GCA_914767635.1 of Melanostoma mellinum. Lineage (NCBI taxonomy): Eukaryota > Metazoa > Arthropoda > Insecta > Diptera > Syrphidae > Melanostoma > Melanostoma mellinum. The sequence goes on along the minus strand of OU612059.1, from coordinate 228,120,633 downwards.
TTTGAGGATTTTGGTTCATTTCTTGGGTTGGGCATTTTGATCTCTAACCACTTTACTTATCTGTATTCAATATTAGAAGAGTATATTCGGTTTCAAATTGCTTATTTCCTAACTGCTCTGTTATCATACCGTCGCCTTAAAATTGGGTTGCCGTAAACGCCAAAATTCGTTTTTTGAGTTTGATATGCAGTCTTATGTTTTCGAGGGTGCTCTTTTCAAATTTTTCATCCTCTTTGCTCTATCTCTTTCCATTGCGGAGATATTCGGAATGATTTTGACGTATATCCACCGAAATCATTAGATTCAGGTATTGTTTTGACGTAAACGCCAAATTTTGGCATATACGTCAAAATTTCCATACAATTTCTCAAAATTTTATTGCAAGAATTGTTTTGACGTACGTCCTATTGCCCTACAACGTAAACCATAAAATATTAAAAGAATGTTTAGTATTGTTTTGACTTAAGTTCATACAAAGTGAAAATTAGGACTATAAATTGTATGCATGTACGTCAAAAAAAAAACTTTTTTTTTTGGTTTTGGCGTACGTGCATACGATTTTACTCTGAACGTAGAAAAGTATAAGTAAAAAAGTATAATAATAAATAAATTTTTCTTACATACTCACTCAATAAACTATTATTTTAAAAATATAAACAAAACTGGCATCCATAATTCCTACAATAGAGGAAAAATATTAAAAAAGTGATCCCACCAAAAAAAAAATACAGGAAATTCATAAACACATAAAAAGCTTAAACAGTAGAGTCTGATAGATTACTGTAGGGCAAGTTCCAGTCGAAAATATTTGGAATCTAACTTGAATATCTCAAGATGAACCCTTTGTATCAGGACATGACGAATGAACCTGCCAAAGAGTGCATCTACTGTAAAGAGTTCAACAATTCATTCAACTTGTCTTTTTGCAAGCCAAAAAAGACCAATGTAATCGTTGTCTGGCATTTAAGGCTAAAGAAAATCCTAGGTACTAGTAAAGAAATTACAGAGTTTGATGATCATAAAAATTAAAAACAATTTATGAAGGTCGAAAGGGACTAAAATCGAAATTACTTGGAGCAAATAATAATTTGCTTGGAGCCTTGCGCAAACCAATACGGTGAGATCGTACGATGCGATTGCGATAAGTCAAATCCCTATATACATTAAGTCAAACGTTTATGGACGTTTGACTTAATGCAAAGGGATTTGACTTATCGCAATCGCATCGTACGATCTCACCGCGTTGGTTTGGCCAAGGCTTTGATCTTCAAAGCGTTTTTTCGCTTAAGAAGGGAAACGCTTCTTCTTTTTTACTACAAACGAAAACTAAGTGTTTTCAAACTGACTGCAACACTTTGCTCCGCTGACAAAAAAACCAAATATAACAAACTGTGCTCTATTGAGTGAAGTGGATAGTGTTCGTTCTGGTAATGATATAGCCACTAGCCAGTGCTCTAATAAAAATACTAGAGCAAGTTATGAAGGAACATCCTCTAGTGGAAACACTAACATTATGGAGTGATTCTTGTGTCCCCCAAAACAAAAATAAAATCATGTCTACAGCCTTTAATACTTTTCTGCACAAATCACCGAGCTTAAAAACGATTTTTCACCACATTTTTATGTATTTTCTTCTCAATAACTTCTTTTCATATCGAATATTGAAAAACAAAAACACGTTGTATTTTTTTGACTTAAGATAGCTAACAGATTTTGTTCAGTTATTTTATTATTATTAGAATGCCGTATACACATTTTTTGACGTACGTGTATGAGTTTGCAAAATCTTTTTGATTTTGTGGCGTATACGTCAAACCTACTTTTTTAGTAAATTGTAAATATTTTAAAAACTAAAAGTATTTTATCCCATCTTCTTGCGTTTTTTGAAAGAAGATTTCCATATAGATATTGTGTAAAAAAATCAAAAAAACTCAGCGGTTGGTTTTTGTGTAGTTGGCTGCCAAACCTTTAAATCCAATTTCCCAAAAACTTAAAAATGGCGTATACGGCAACCCAATTTTAGGGCGACGAATTACATTGCCCACAAAACCTATAAGTTAACTCGAGACAATTTTTAAGTTTTAGATCTTTAAAATCATATAACTGGAGTTTTTCCGTGACATAATTTAGATTTAGAGCAACTGCAATAACACTCCTTTTTCATTTCTAGAAATCGCATCTGTTGTTAGTGCCTTGGATGGTTGTAAATGTTATTCTGGCTATAATTTGGCTCCCAGTTTTGTTCTACGTGATATCTTACCGAGCCATGATAAAGTCTCCGATTCTATTTGTTCTTAGTGCTGCCATCGGTATCGGTGAGTTTGGAGTAGTAATGAATTATATTTTCTAAATGAATAAATTATTTTGTTTTAGCCTTGTTATCTTCGCTGTGGTTTGCAGTTTTCTTCCTCTTTTTATTCTTTCTAGATGACCGTGCTGAAAGAAATCGCTTGGAAATAGATAACCAGAAAAAGTTTATCAGTTCTGCTCCTTACCATGAAGTGGCTCAATCGAATGTATAGAAATAATTAATGTAGATGGATTAACTTTAAGCCAACTAAAATGCAAAGTGCCTATTAATACTTAAATAAGATTTTATCTAAGAGTTCTCAACTTCTGTGTTCGAAGCGCGATGAAAATAAATTGTTATCGTTAAAATTGAACCAACTTTAAATATTTTTGCCATAACTACCTATTCAAAAACAATTTTTCTTGTTGAAGACCAAATAAATACATAGATTAAAATAAAAACTATTTTCCTAAATATTATTTTGACCTACTCTTTGGATTGAATCCGACGAGAAAAAATTTTAGTTATTAGGTATAGGTAGTTCGACTTATAAAAAAATAAAAACTCTTAGTTAAAATGCTGAAAAAGAATCTAACCCAGCATTATCACTTTTATACTTCAAACTTTTCATACACTGTATAACAGTAATTTTTCACCACTTCAAATTTTTAATATTATTCACCGAGCGAATCTAAAATTTTATCTAAAGTCTTGATTTTGAGCACGTTTTGAAAGATTCTTTTTTACGTTAACCTGGTCACACTAAACGTACCAATTACGCAAGGGAAGGAAAAGGAATACCAACACAGATTATACGAAAACCACGCATTTATTTTTGCACACGTGCGTATGAAGTGGCTTGTTTGTTGAAATGAAACAGAATTAAAATCAACACTTTCTCAAAATATCATGTTACTCATTTTAATTCAGCGCACAATAATTTCGTTTGTGTATTTCCATGAAGAGAGTCGCTATATGTACACAGAGTTACTCTACCTCATTCCTACTCTTTTTAACAACTAAGCGAATATTTCGCTGCGACAGCGACGGTGATAGCCCACAAGCCACAGCCGGCGAGCGGCGACTTGTGATAGTGACAGTGACAGTTACATCACAGTGAGCCAGCAGTGAATATTGAAATGAAAGAGTATAGTGAAGCGATTAGTTTTTCTTTCGCTTTCGTCATTTCGTGTCGTGTGTCGTGTCTCGTGTAACGCTGCCGACTGCGATTTTTCGCCATTACGCTCTATTTCAGTATTCAGAATTCTGTTCTGTATTTGTCATTGTCATTCTCGGTCGCTGTTATATTTAGTAATAAAAATAATGTCGCAGACTGGCAAATTAATTGCCCTGGTAAAGAAACATCCAATTTTATACGATTTATCTCACGAAGGGCATAAAAACACTAGGTTAAAAGACCAAGTATGGCAGGAAATTGGAGATGAGTTAAATGAAAAAGGTATGTGGAGTCTATTTGTGCATGGAAAATTAATTATTGTTCAATTTTTTTTTTTTTTGTTAAATGCGTCGAGTTGGGTAGGGTGACCAGCGGCACGATGGCGCTGGTAAGTTAAATATTTTGAGGCAACTGTTTTAACTGTAGAAACATATTGCTAAAAAGTATTCTCTGTGTTGAATTTTTTTATCTTTTCGACATGCTGTGGGTTTTTAAATTTTTTTGTGTTGCCAAAACTCACGATTCACAAATTGTGAAGGTTAATAAATTTTGACATTTCATTCGCATGAGAGATGATATTGGGGGCGTTCACAGGACGTATCTTTGAAAATCTTAACTTAAGATTCTGTCACTTCTGCCTTGTAAAAGGTTCCAGATTTTCAGATGACAATTCAGATGACATTTAGATTTTCAGATTTTCGAACATAGATTTTTAGATGGAAAATTTTGGTTTAAAATCTGAATTTCAAATTTTACTTGGCAAAACAAGGAAAATAACATACGTGACAATCGAACTTTACTCGGTATTCTTCGGTTAGTTTTTTGTTCTACAAGTTTTCGTTTATTTGTTGAGCTGAAATTGATAACTATTGAAGGCACACGATTTTCATTTTCTTATCAAAATTAAGTAAAATTAATGTAATTTAAAAACTGCTCAACACAAATGCTTGGAAGTCAAATTGTTGAGTCTCAAACTGAAAAAATCTGTGTTTTACAATTAATTTTACTACTAACAATGCAGAATCGAGAGGTGAATCACAGTACCACTTTAAGACAAAAAAAAAAGTTGAGATAGTCGTTCATGGACTGACAGGTCTTTTCGAACTTTCGAAATTTGTCTTGAACCCGGCCATTGACAATTCAATTTGAATGTTCAGCACATTCCTCATCCTCATGTTCGAGCTATGCAATTAGTTGAACAGACTTTGGCTTGGACGACCCATGTTGGATATTGTGAACCTTCAGACGACCGCTTGTCCTTGTTGTCTTGCGTGGTTTTCGAATACTTCTGAATTTGTTTTTTTTTATAATTAACGCGCACATCAAGGGGCTATGAATACCCTTATGATGTTTTAGAGCACAGTCCGAGCAATTAAAGAAAAAGAGGAGGATTCAATAGGAAACACTGGTGCATACTACTTTTGAATTTTTATGAATCGTAATGTAGGAGAAAACAGATTCGGGTAGAGCATTCCACATTCAGGTGGTGCGACTAATGAAAGTCTGTCCAACTTATTGTACAGTGTGAACTCCGTTTATCGTTTATGGGAAACATTTTTTCTAACCAGCATTACTCACGTTTGTCGAGCCTAAAATAAGAACAACGCTATAAAAATGACTTTTCTTTATCTCCTGGTGGAATTTTGAAATTTAGAACTTGATCAAAGCTATTCAGAACGAAATTTAAATATGTCAGTAAAATGCGTTGTGTTAAGTTCTGGTTTTTTGGGCTTACCTTCTTGTGCAAAAACATTAAAAGAATGGTGGTCCCCAATTTACTTGTTGAATAAGCCAAACTTTCGTGTTTCGGGCTGTTCTCTTAAAATGTTGTTTCATTTGTTGGTTTAACCTCTTTTAAGAGCTCAACTCAATGAAATACTCACCCACATCAGTCGTTACACCCATTAAAAAGTGGTCTTTTCCGTATAGCCCGTCAAAAAACTGTTTGACTCCAAAAATGAATGAGTTTAAAAAACTCTACGAAGGACTTCGGTGTTTCTTTTTGCCCCGTTTTAGACTTCTACTGGGTTTTACGTATAATAACTGAATGGAAAACTCTCTCAAACCTGTCGATCTGTAAAAGAGATATATTTATGAAAAAACACCAAGCATGCGGGACAAAACTGACTCCTTTTTTATGTAACGTACCTACTAAGCAAGTAAACGTAGTATTTATTAAGACTCATTAATATCATAATCATTCAAATAGTTCAGTATAAGAATCATTTAAATAAATAATTAGCAGTACTTAAAGGGCCCAGACAATTCTGTTTCAATTTTCTTATCCGGCAAGTGTGGTCAACCCACATTTGGCCTTAAATTATCTACTTTCCACAGATCTCTAGAAAAAAAACTTATCAATCTGAAAAACCGTTTTTCCAGGCGAAGAACTTAAGAGAAAATGGAAAAACCTTCGAGACACTTTCGCAAAGTATCTCAAAGTAACAAAAAGCAAAACTGGAGGTCCGCATCGCAGAAAAATGGCAAAAAAATGGCAATGGGCAGCACTTATGGAGGACTTCACGCCTCATTTATCATTTGCAAAGAAATTAACAACAAATATCGTCGAAGCCGAGATCCCAGACGATGATATTAAAATGGAGTACTTTGAAAATGTTGAAATGAACTCAACTGATTTTGAGTTTCGAGAGAAGAACACTCCAGACTTACCAGACTTACCAGACATACCAGACTTACCTGGTACAACATACACTATTGCGACAGTTCCTTCACTGCCACCACCCAAGAGAAAGCGACGAAATGAATGTGTACAAACATCGTCAGTAGACAACTGCTGGGTGAATTACTTGAAGAATAAAAAAAATCCTGAAATGGACGAAACAGATTTGCTATTTGCAGCTCATGCTCAGTGTATAAAAAAATTTTCATTAAAAAGACAAGCTATAACAAAAATGAAGATTGCGCAAGTTGTCGCCGAACAAGAACTTCTTAATCTTGAAGAGACATTAGCAAGTGAAATTGTTGAACAATCTTTGAAGACCTCTCGTTCATCTAGATCTATAGAACGCAGTGAAAACAATTCACCATACCACTCATTTACGGAACCAGCTAAGACGGATATCCGTGATGATGGTGATGATGATAACGAAGATGACGATTACAGAAAAGCTACCGAATTTTTGACTGTGTTCGTTCCCGAGGCCAAAGAAGAGGAAATGCTAGAGTCTTAAAAATTCATTGAGATAACAAATATAAGAAGTTTTTATGAAGTGTTATTGCTCTTTTTTATTCTTTAAACGCTATAAAGAGTAGCTTTGTAATTTCAGAAAAAATGGGAATATATAAATACATGTTTAGTTCATTTAAAAATGATAGGGTCTAAAAACGAAAGTAAATAGCTTTTAGGTGGAAACGGATTTGTTTAAACGCTAAATTTTTAACACGTTAATAATACCAAAAGCTGTATACATTTATCGAACGGCTTAGTTGCTTTTTACATTTGAGTAATTTGCAACATTAAAAAACCTATCTTGGAAGCACGTGCACGTATCTTAAGCTTTTCATAAACGGGTTTTGTTAATGTTTAACTCGTAAACAACACCGAAAAGCTACATGGATAATTTAATGAACGATCCCACTAAGAACTGTCAGTTTTAAATACCAGCCTAAGGCTTGCGTTTGCTGAGTTAAGGAACCGGATACCCGCATCTTAGAAACCATTTTGATTCAGTAACTTTTTTCCAGATTGCTGCCGACATAACAGCTGTGAACGCCCCATTGTGAATTGGCTAATGTAGCATCCGGTCCACAACGAGCTGCGCCGGAATTCACCAGGCTTACAAGACTTTAACACTTAACAAAATTGATAATTTGTTTAATTGAACCACACATGTTCCCGAAAAAGAAAGGAAAGAATCGTGTGAACAAAGCCTTCATCCACAATATCAATATCTACCATTTTTTCATTCCAATTTTGCATACCTACATATATGTATAAGTTTCAAAATTTGTCTCTCACATCACAAGCTAAAGCTTTGAGTGCCAGACACTAAGAAGAACTTTCTGCGAAGAGAAAAACACAAGACATGGGGCATCTTTCTGATTTTAAAGGAGTTAAATCGCATCGCAGTGGCAGTCTGTATTTTACTTTGAAACAAACCATTGGTTTCATTTGTGAAATTTTATTGTTTACAAATAAGTTGATATAAGTTGACAGCACATCAAACTTAATTTTGTCAGGATTTAAGCCAAATCATGACTTTTTTGAACGTAAATCGCTTTTGCTGCTGTCTAAGTCTTCATACTAGCGGCATTATCATAGGAATTCTTGGAACTTTGATTTCTTTATTATCGTTAACTGTTTGTGTTTTGTATTTGACTGAAAACATAGGTAAGCTAATATGTAAAGCAGTTCATGAACCTAAAAGTTAATTTGTATTCTTCTTCTTAACTTCTCGTAGATATGTATTTCGAGTTTCTTGGTGCCACTACATACTTGATTGCGTCAATATTACTCATCATAGGAACAAAAAAGGTAAAACACCTTAATTTGAGAAAGTTTTTTTTTTCAAAAGAAAGATCAAGTGATTAATTAGACAGCTGTTTTCAAACGGGATCACATCTTATTTGTATTGAAAGTCTGTTTTCGAAAGCAATTCTTGGAATAAGAGTCGTTGGAGAAGCAATGAAAAATTTAATTTTGCCAGATTAGTAGGTTTTCAACTGAAAGGTTTTGGATAAAATTCGGTTGGATCTTGCCGCTGACTTAAGGTCAACTATCCGTTTGTTATAAAAATTACAAATTGATCAAGAAAGGGTATGAAACTACCCTTTTTTAATGAACGGATTAAGTTCGAGGCTCTAAGCCATGTTCTGTGTGTTGATTCCTTCCTGAGTGTTTCATTAACTCCTCTTTCAACGCTTCTCATCTTCTTAAGTCAGAAGGCATTACCAATAAGCTACATATATGATTATTTATTCAAATGGTAAACTTTCAGCACTTGTAACATTTTTATTTTATTTTTTAGAATTCACACACGGTTAAAAATTCTGGCGTTAATTTTAATATTTTTAAGGTTGTATATATGACAACGCCGAAAAAATATTAGAATTAAATATTTTGGATATATTAAAATTGAAAAATCAACAAATGGTTTATTGAAATTAAATAATTTTAGTTATTACATTATATGACCAAAGTATTAAATTTTAACATATATTAAGATTGCTTTCTATGCCAAAATTATTGAAAACAAACCCTTCTTATTAAAATATTAATTATGATTTTAATACATTAGTATTAGAAATAAATACATTTCACATTGAAATCTAATATTTTTACCTGAAATTTAATATTTCTTTTATTTGTTATAAACCCAAGGAGTATTAGAATGTAATACAATCTTTTTTATTTTAATACTTGTTTAGATTTAATTTAAATATCAATGGATTGTATTTAAACACCAAATGTATTTAATTTTAATACAAATTTGTATTCATTTAAAGTATCGGAAGGTTATAATTTAATACAAAATGTATTTAATTTTAATACAAAATATGATTTGTTTTTAGTTTAAAAAGATTATAAATTAATACAAAATATATTTTATTTTAATACAAAATTGTATTGATTTTAAGTATTAAAAAGTTACTTTGTAATACACTTTGCATTAAATTTGAATACAAAAGTATATTAGTTTGGGATATAGCTATTTAATATAATACAAAACGGATTACCTACATTTCAACACAAAATTTATTTATTTTTGATATGCGGATTATTTAATTATTCAAAATATGTTATATTTTCATGTACCTATAGTAAATTTTATAATTATTAAAAACAATATTATTGTTTGTTCGAATTATTCCTATTATTGTTATTATATTATATAATTACTTACTGAGTTTATCTATTCGTGACCCATCGACCTGTTTAAAAATTACACTTCTCAAAATAAAAATCGTGTTGTTATTTTTTCAAATATATACATTTTATTAATAACAAAAACTTAAACTATTAAAACAAAACGTTTTTAATCCATTTATAACTATGCAAAACAGTACAGTAGGCATTAAAGAAAATAAGGCTGTAATATGAATATTTTGTTTTTTACTTCATAATGCTCGAGAGGCTTTTTGAAGACAATGTCATCGTATTTCAAAAAAACTTTGAGGTCAGTTTTTTTAGCAATGAACATATTAATTTGGTTATCAAAACTTTCTTGTTTATATTGTGTGCATAAGAAATAAGCATTGTTTTCAATTTTGAAAATTTTACCACATAATTTTCTGAGATAGCTAACAAATAATACATAAAGGTACACAAATAAAGATGTACTTACACAGCCTCCTATTTTGCTCTCTCCAATTTTATAGCATGGAAAAATGGAAATTATTGCTTTGGCACAAGCCAGTTTTGCTTCTTTGGATGGATAATTGCCGCATATTGATCGTAGGTATTCCGATCCTATTGTCACTAAAGTCCTTCGAGAAGAATCTTTTAGAGAATTATTGCGGGAATATTCCTCTAATATATATGCCGCTGGGCTGGCTTTAATATAGGCTTCCAAACCCTTTCAATGATGGAAGTGAAGTACACTAATATTTACTCTTAAAAAGGCAACTTACTTCTTTGTATATAAGGAGATTACTTCCAACAGCTGCGTCTTGTTTTTTTAAGTCTCCAACGGGATCAACCATCTTTTGGACAACGGGATCAATCTTAACACAAAAACAGGCACAGCTTGAGTGTTGTCTCACTAAATCACTTAGAATATCTATCGGAATTTCATCACCGTCGCGATCTTTTAGAACAAACCCACTTTCTATTTCTTCGCCTTCCAGAACTAAAAAATAATGCACATTCGCAAATAAAAAAAAGCACTTAGATCTGATTATACGCGTATAATTACTTACTTGTTAGAAGAATATCCTCATTGGATATTAACGACTCGCTTAAATCTGTTTGCTTTTTGACTCTCTTATGTTTTGTTGTATTTTTTTTCCAAATTTTTTACTTTAATCAAGACTCCATTTAAGTTATCCACTATAAACTCCATTGTAGAAAGTAAAAGACGCACTCAAACAAATAACAAAATGGCACTGGCAATGGAAACCCAAGCGACAAAATAATACCTTTTGGTTTTGAAAGTAATACCGAAAAATTTAAATTCAATACTTAAGGGTTAAAAAGAAATTCTACAGTATTAGAAAGCAATACTGAAGGGTTAGAATAGAGAAGTAAAATGTTTAAAAACAATACTTGAATATTAAAATTTAATACTGAATTATTATAAAGTATTACTTTTGTTCTTTGAAAATAATGTAGCCGAGGGTGACGCTCTCTAAGAGCTAAAGTAATACTAAAATATTAAAATGAATTACTCAAGGATTAAAAAGTAATTCTTCAGTATTGGAAAGTAATACTGAAGGGGTAAAACAGAGTATTCGAAGGTTTAAAAGCAATACTCGTGTATATTAAAATGTAATACTGCATTATTATAAAGTAATGCTTTTGTATATTGAAAATAATATGGCCGAGGGTATCGCGCTCAAAAAGTTAAAGTAATACCAAAATATTAATATGTAATACGCAAGGGCATTATATTTTAAGTCAACTATAATTCAATTGTAATAAGTTCTTGGTTTAAGTGTTATTTTAATAAGGACGGGGTTAGATTGTAGAATTCAAATATTAAATTTTAATCTTTTGAGATTAAAGTTCAGAAGACTAGTATTAAAATGATCATTTTAATGTAAGAAATATTGAAATTCAATACAAAATTACTATAAAAAAAGTTAAATATATTGAAAATATTAAAAAGTAATTTTTCTTGTATTGCATATACCTGTAATACTGAGGTGGTATTAAAAAACATCCCCAGATTTTTAACCGTGCACCTAATGTTATTGCCATGGCTGATCATTCATCTTCTGGCGATAATAGCACCGCTCCTTATGATCGTATTTCCCATTTTCCTCTTTCTTGGACTTTCTGACAACAGAATAGAACAAATAACTGTTCTGACACTTCTTTTCACCATACTAGGTAAGTTCAAGGATTCACAAAATTTGTTCCTAGTATAAAAATTTGTTTTGTTTTAAAGGCATCGTCTGTTATTTGTGGATTGCAGCTTACTCCCTCTACAGTGAAATTAAAATTTCTAATGAAAAAAGTGCCCACCAAGAAATGGAGAAAAAAATTGACTGTTTACCTCCTCCGTATGATGCTGTTAACTTCAATATTTAAAAAATACACCATCAAAGTGTATCATATTCAAATCCATAATTTAAAATAATGTTACGATACAAAAAAAGCAGCTTAGTTGTGATTATCTTTAAAATATATGTACATACAGCAACAGCTAAGTATGATATTTTCAAATTCATTTATGGAAAAAAGGCTTTTCTCCTAGGTACGCTCGTGTCGTGTTACAGCTCATACAATTCCTCGTTAAGTTTTGTGTCTAGTAGGTTAGAATTCTTGTCTGTGTATAACTTTGAAATAGTATCCTTGCTAAATAAACTAAAAAAGTAGTGAAAAAGTCAATAGATTGAGTGACGGGAAAAGAGGCACTCGAAACAATCAAATTAAAAAAGTATATTTGTTGTTAGCATTGATGTGTACTTCTTAAATAATTTATTTAGAATCTAAGAAACCTTCTAATTTGTAAGAAAATTAAATGTCTCATTAAATACACATGTAGGTGTAGTTCTTCCCACAGCTAATAATTGTAAGTAAAACTCTTTTTTTGGGCGTGTGGTTTTGATCCGGCAATACTTTTTTCGGAGTAACAACTTTCACTTGAATTATGCTCAGCTTGGTTTGCCATTTCAGTGTGGTAGAATTAAAACCTCATGACCACTGGGCACTGTGTACACTCTGTGAATTGCCTCGAAATAAAATCGCCGCTGACACCGATTTTTACATAAGTTCGAATCCGGCAATCCTTTTTCGGAGTAAATTTTTTTGACAACTTTTGCTTGAGTTAGGCTCAACTTGGTGTGCCATTTCTTTGTGAATGGATTGAAACCGCACGACCACTGGGCAATGCCCAAATCGCCCGAATCGAATGAATGGTTTCAAAATGAAATAGCTGCTGATGCCAATTTTTGCATAATTTCTGCTTAAACCTGATGAGTTTTTTTTAGTTGAGATAATCCACGTTTTTTTAATCTAATAAATGAAAAGATTAGTAAAGTTTTTAACAATTAAAACACTTTTTATATTTCCTCAGATGTACATTTCAGAAGCAATGCTTCCATCGTCAGTGAGATTTATAAATTAAATTAAATTAAATTATTTGTCAAAAAACTAATAATAAACAAAAATGTTTCTAAACAAAATTACAGTTAAGTTGAATCTATGAAAAAATTTTTTAAATATTGAATCATTGATTGGTCCATTATCACTATTCATTAGATTATTTTTGTTTTTAAATATATAAAATGATTCAAAAGCATCTAATTAAAAAAAAAAGAAGAAAAGTCAAGTGTTGCAGAACATATGCTAGAAAATAGTCATAGCTTTAGTTTGCAAAATTTAAAATTAATAAGAAATGTAAAAAACAATTATGAATTAGAGGCTTTTGAATCATTTCAAATATTTAAAAACAAAAATAATCTAATGAATAGTGATGATGGACCAATCAAAGATTCAATATTCAAAAATTTTTTTAATAGATTCAACTCAACTTAACTGTAATTTTGTTTAGAAACATTTTTGTTTATTATTAGTTTTTTGACTTACTTGGGTGGGCATTACAGTTCGGGGTGAACCTGGGCCTCAACCAACATCCTTCTATAACGACTAAAAAATTTGATATAAAATTTAATTTAATTTAATTTATAAATCTCACTGAGGATAGAAGCATTGTTTCTGAAATGTACATCTGAGGAAATATAAAAAGTGTTTTAGTTGTTAAAAACTTTACTAATCTTTTCATTTATTAGGCTTAAACCTTTGAATTAGCTAAAAGATTGGGCGATTTAACAGCGCTGGACAATTCTTGTGACGTGAAGTCGCTTGTCTAAGCAAATAAGCTGGAGACGATTGGAGCCATCGAGAAGAATATTCGACTCGTATTTGCTGACATACCACCTCAAATGGTGCAGTGCAAAAAATGGTAGAAAATTGGACTTCTCGGGAAGAATATGTTCGAGCACGCCGCGGCGGCAACTAGTCTGAAATCATTTTAAAGAAATAATGGTTAGCCCATATCTTTATAGAGCTAAATTCTTTGCCATAACATTGAATAATATGCGCTGAGTTTCTTCTCGATAACCTAAGCCAAAAATAATAAAAAGAAAATCATTAGACAACGAAACGAAATCGTCCCTAAACGATGAAACTTTTATTGCAATGTGTGTTGTAAGTTATAACATCAAACCATGAGACGAACTTCAATGACATTTTGAACTCCAATAAAATGTCTTCGCATAGAATTTCACAGAGATTGCCGCCTTATGAGAAGGTGCCCGGAAAATTGGGCTAGTCACGTCAATAAATATGTATATTTACTTTACATTGTGTCCCGTAATTCGGGTGCCATACTTTGGAATATGATTCCTGGCCATATTTAAAAAAAAAATCGTAAGGGTAAATTAGTAATATTTCCCTCCAGCTAGGCTCCCGGCAATTTTATAAGAAATCAACCTTATTTCAAAAAAATTATTAAAAATCAACTGAGCCACTAACTACCATGTATTATAATGTTTCTGAAAGTTAATGCTTTGTTCTTCAACTTAATTAAGTCTCAAGGTAAAATTCTTGAAAAAAAAATTTCCTTAAACATAATTTGTACAAAATTTTGCTTAACTAAGGGTTACCATTTCTTTCAATAAACAATGCCTTTATTAGTACTTAGTCAAATTTAGAAAACCGAAAGAGAAAATCTTGCTTAGTTTTTGAAAATTTATTAATTGTGTCGTTTTTCCTTAAAACTCTGACTCGAACCTCGAAGACTACATAACTTTCGTTAAGAGGTCAAAGTAGGCCAACTAAATTTCTTAAACTCCAAGAGTCGAAGAACTTTTTATAAAAATTGAGCATTGGAAGATGGCAACAAAGAAAGGAAATGACACTGCTAAAGATGAATTTCTCATAAGATAAGCTGTTGAACGCTTGATTAGATACAATGCAAAGGTGGCACAAGTCATATTCTCTAAAGTGTAATTATAAAAAAATCATTTGCTCATGAAATGGAAACTATATCATGTTCTAGGTTCAAGAAAAATGCAAACCATAGTTGTTTTATAATTTTAATCCAATTTTTTAAGCAAACTGACTCATATTTTAGTGTGTCTGAAAGTTATGCCGTTTTCCCCTGGATCCTGCCTAAATTTTGTCTTTTTTGATACACTCTGCTTCGTAAAGCAACGGAAAAGACTGGAAGAACCTTGGAGCAAGGAGCATTATATGAGGGAAACTCATCCCGAAAATGCTCATATCAACAAAGCCTTAATGTATAGATTTCTGTGTCACAATTCGGTTCTCTCACAACCAAAAGCTTTGGATTACTCAAAAAGAACTTATCTTTGAATATAAAAATTGGCATCCTCTGTTTTTGATTACGCGAAGTAAAGCCACATATGGCAGTTTGTATTTTACTTTGGATTAAATTAGTATAGATTACTGAATTGGTTTTGCCTACGTAGAAAGAACTAATTTTACTCAGTTGTGGAATTCAAAACAAATCATGGCTTTTCTCAACATAAATCGCTGCTGCTGCTGTCTTAGTCTTCATACAGGCGGTATAATCATAGGAGCTCTTTCAATTTTGATTTCTCTATTTACTTTATCACTACTAACTCTATGCTATGCGTATTGTGACAGTTTATACCAAACATTAGATAAAAATGAGATCGAAATAGATGAGAAGGGTAACATACCTGCAGCAATCAAAAGATCTACGCTAATTTTGTATTTTTCTTCAATTTTCATAGATTTCATCTTTGGTCTGGTTTGTACCATTTTGTATTTGACCGCTTCAGTATTACTCATTGTTGGAATAAAAAAGGTAGGTACATACCGCACTCTGTTTATATTTTCAGAAAGTTTCTTTCTCGTAAATTTAACAGTAAGGTTCACATCTTATCTGACCTGGAAGCTTGATTCAGAATTTTATAAATATTTATACGTCCATGGTCATTATCATTATTAGTCTTGAAATTGCTTTCGAATTATGTGAAGCAATACAAAACTTGCACTTTGTTGGAGTCTGTGTATCATGCTTTTAACTGATCGAGTTTTGATAAAATCAAACTTTTTCCTGCCGTTCGTTGGGCCAGAGCCCTTATTTCATTTCACAAATAGAAATACAAAATCGTATAACAATAAGATATTTCACGACTCGGTGTAAGGGGTGATCGTTCCCTTCGAGATCACGATTCACGATGCACTTGGTGACTCAAAAGAAGATAAAATATACGCTAGAGTTTTTATAAATCCTCTTTAGTAAAAAGGCCATAGACTCAAAAAATTATAGTTACGTGAACCGTTCCTTTATAAAAATGAGAATTTCAAATGCTTTTCTTTAAATATTTTAATATACCTCCTTTGTGTTTCTAGAACTCTCATCTGATGTTATTGCCATGGCTGATCACTCACGTAATGTTCAAAATTTTGATGGTGCTATTTTCTATATTTACCGTTTTCTGGTATTCTTATGAAATTGAGGATCAAATACAATTTGCATTTATTCCCTTTATCAAATTGGGTGAGTTTAGTATTCAACCGTATCTGTTCCTAAAAAAAAACTTTGTTTTTTTTCAAGTTCTGGGCTGTTATGCATGGATTGTAGTTTATTCGCTCTACATCAAAATGCGTAGTAAAAGTATTGACCAAGAAATGGAAAACCAAAAGAAAGCTACACCTCGAGAAGCTGTTCATTTGAATATTTAAAAAAAAAAATTAGTTTTCATATTATCAGCAATGTGTTTTTCTTTTCAGAATATTTCCAATAGCATTGTCTTACGAAACGTTTTCAGAAGAATAGTAATGACATTTTCTGGAAAAAAATGACATCAAATTCAAAACTTTGTTTCGGGAAGAAAATTTGAACACTTAAAACTGAAAATCTGGCAACTCTAAACCTATGGGAGCTCAACTTAAATACAGTCTTAAAGGTTATTTCTACAAAAAATTTAGTATAAGATTAGGTCTCTATCATTAGTAGGTATTGACAGAGATATCAAATTTAACACAGGTCAGGGTACACCAAAGTTAGCCTTCTAAATTGGCAAAAAGTGATGTCAAAGTTGAGAAACGAGCTTTACTGTAGAACAATTTTTTTCTTAGAATATGGCCAAGAATCACACCCCTAAGGATTCACACGAAGTACGGAAAATCCTGTATAAAGACATTTTAGAGGATGAATAGACTAACGCACCTTCAAGTTGTATCCGATGTGGTGAAACTAACCTTTTTTTAAAGCCCGGTGATAGCGCATTGTTCCATTGAAAGTGCCGTATTCCAGTGAAAAAATCTCCAACGCAGCATTCATTTATTCTATTTTTAATATGATCATCGCTATATAATTTTTGGACATCAAAAAAGTTTGTCGTTTAGAATTTTCACTGTGCCATCTTTACTGTACTGCTTTGAAAAAAAAAAAACACTCCTATCAACAGGAACAGGAGGAGTTGAATGCCTTGTCAAAATGTCAATTTCATTCGAGAAAATGGTCATACGGCATCCTAGTTTGAATCTTTTTCCAAAATGAGTCCCACAGATTATAGGAAAGCGAAAAAAAGATGAGAAATGTTCGTTTTTTAATTGAATTTAAATCAACTGACAGCAAAATAGCTTCGTCCCTTTTCACAGCTTCGCTCCAAATGATTACAGCAAAGTGTCACCAAAAAACCTTGACGAAAGACAATTCGAGAAATAGTAGGTTCGTTCGTTGAAGCCGGAATGTTAAATTGAGTGTTTTTTGAGCCCTGGGATTGACCTGAATTTGCCAACCTCAACTCGCCCCAGCAAAAATCTAGGGCGAGTTGAATGGCATGTATTTTTATACAAATGTGTGGTGATTTTGTGGTTTAGTGTTTTTCAAGGACTAGAACACCCAGATTTTCGACAACTCATTGGGTTGTCAAGGAAACCTGGGTCAATCCTGGGTAAAGTTTGACGAACGAACCGTGATGTGTAAGGCGGTAGTAAAAGAGCTAACCTTCAATTAAAATACACAAGTAAAACAATCTTTGGACATAAGACCGACCTCATACGATCAAACGATAATCGTATTAAAAGTTATGGAATCTAGTCCCAGATCGGTAGTAGATATTAAATCACTCAATCGCACTCTCTGAAAATTCAACAACTAAAGTCTTTTACAAAGGCATTTTTAAAGAGAAAATATGTTTTATACGCATTCCCATTTTACAACTTGTTGCACTGTAGGTACCTACCTGTACCTACATATCTATTAAAAAAAACACTATCAGTGCCATGCGCCCTGGTTGGAATTTGGAATATAATTCACTAAACTCTTTATGAATGCTCTTTGGTTGATGAAAAACTAAACAGTAAACAGAGAGAAAGTTTTTATTTGATACCTAGTCCTAGTCCTCCTATAGTCAACAAAGAACAGCATTGTAAACAAAATGAGCTTTTTGATGAATGTACCTATACTTATACTCATCCTCATATTACTGGGCTGTGTTGGTCGGTGTCACATGGCACTTGCTCGTATGCGCTCTGGTAAGCTATTTGACGCAAGCTTAGAGATAAACTTAATTTTTAACTGAAATTTAACATTTGAGTAGTTTATTTTTGTGTGGTACCCGTGGTGTGATGGATAGCATGTCCGCCTGTTAATCCAGAGGTTCGAGTTCGAATCCCACCAGAGGCAAAAATGCTTTTTTCCACGGGTATCGCCTTTCGCGAGGAACTGGCAACTCCTCCGTTAGTATTCATTGCCATGAAAAGCGCTTTCTCGATTAGCCGTTCGGAACCGGCCCAAAATTGTAGGTCCCTTCCATTCCCTCACAAGGTATGGTTGTGAGAAAAGCGCTAGGCCCAGGGGCTCCTCGCTCTGTTGCGCCACCCTATTTATTTATTTATTTTTAGTTTATTTTTGTTCTTTCGGACGTTTGCAATCTTTGAAATGATTCATTAAATTTTATTTTCAATCGAGAAGCAATTGAGCGAATTAGGGATCGAAACCATATCCAAATCATACATGTCTTAAGGCTAAGGCCACGCAGTCAGCGATAAGCGAGCGAGCGATTGAACGATCTGCGATTAAGCGACAAAGTCGAGCGACGAGTGGCCTTTTCGTGAGCGACATTTCTTTAGCGATTAGTTGTTAGTTGTTGTTGCACAGCAGAGATCAAAATTTCTATATTTACTTTAACCATCTGTTGCTCTTGACGCTAAGCGAAAAACTAAAAATTAGAACAAGTTTGGTGACAGAGCGACGTCGTTCAGTCGCTTAAAAAAATCGCTCATCGCTCGCTCAATGCATGGCCAGTTCAATGCAATTTCATTTGTTTTAATTTTTTCATGTCGCTCGCTTATCGCTGACTGCGTGGCCTCGGCCTTGATACCTAAGCGTTTAGGAACGGTAAACGATAAAAATAGTTGCTATCAGATCGTGTGTAGTTTAGTTTAGTGTTTAGTTGAAGTTGCCGCAGTTATAGTCGGATTGGTAAGCGGGGTTGTTTTGAAGAGACTGGGTGGAAGGGAAGGGGAAGCAGGCAGTTTCATTTCCTGAATACTTCTAAGAGACTTTGAAATGGGTACTTTTAGGGAAAAGTCAGCGACACTTGCGAGGCGTTTAAAGGAATTCTCGTGTGTATTGTGATCATGACTTGAGGTCTTGAGGAGTTGGAACGGCTTTAGCTTCTTTCGATTTGGGTTCTTTGAAATCTTTAATATCCTTTGACTCTTTGTATCTTATGATCCCTGAATTCTTTCTTCAGATCTTTAGAATCCTTCGACCCCTTGTAATCTTTGACCTCCTTGTGATCTTTATGATCTTTCATCTCCTTATATGGTCCTTCGAGTCTTTGATTTCCTTCGATTCCTTGTGATCCTTCAGCTCTTTATGAGCTTTTGACTCCTTGTAATCCTTGTTATCTTTGGACACTTTGTGATCCTTTGATTCCTTCAAATCTTTCGTATCATTACACTTCCAAATATGTTTGAAGTTTTTCATCTGATAACTGAGTAGATTCCTTTAAACACTATCATTTCAAAGCAATTATATTTACAGAGGTTCAATTTCAAGGCCGATTACTATAAATGATCACATCCTATCCTGCATACATCCTAATGGCGCTTTCCATTGGTTTCACTCGGGGAAGCACTCATTTTAAAAACCAATGGAACATCCAAAATTGTTTCTACTCAGTTCAATGTAATTTCCTTTGTGTGAGTGAAACACCTATGGCTCTTAAAAAATATTCCTTGAAGAAATTTTTCATTTTGACATTGGAGTAACATGTGTTAGTGCTTCTGAGTCGATTCTGACTTCAAATCGAGAAGCGGCTTTCACTCCTCAGAATCATGAGAAGCGATCTTTTTGTACCAATGGAACGGTTTGAGAATGCTTCTGGACGCTCCTGGACGGTTCTTTTCGTCCAATGGAAAGTGCCATAAGTTAACAACAAATTTTGTTCCAAATACCTTCAGTTTTTTGAAAGCCCAAAACTAAAAGCTTTGAATAATCTCAAAGCTAAAATACTCATAAATAAAAAAAAATAATTTGTTTTCTTGCAAAGCGTCGATGTTGACATCGTGTCGCGGTCGGCGCGGCGTCGGCGTCGGTGTCGAGTTGAGTGTATTTGGTGTTGTGCTCGCAGTTTATTTTGCTCAGTTTAGTCTCAGCTCTCACTGGATGAATCTTAATAAGAACTTATTTTATAATTGTTTTTGTGTTAAATTCTCATTATTTTTGAAATGTGTCATCGAAACAATACGACGAAGAGTTTTCAATAAAAGTCATGCCGTTACCGCAAATTAATCGTTCCTCCATCCCAGCCATTACTGGCTATGTCGTAGGCGTGCTCGGAACCTTCTTATCGATATTAAGATCATTTCATTGTGTGGATATTATAAACTCGTCAAGAAAATTTGCAGAATCTGGAGATTCTAACTACTTTTACAGATATAAGCATGGTAACTTGGGAACTTATCTTAACAAAGTTATATTTTATCTACATTCTTTTCTTTTTTGTCTATTATCTCTGTTTTAGAAATTTTTGACCTGGGCGTTACTATTGTTTATCTCGTGGCGTCAATACTACTTGTTATTGGAACAAATAAGGTGCGTACTGAGTATCTGCCCAAAAAAATGTAATTGTGGAGTGCCAATTTGAATGATTCTACAAAAACTTTTAGGTGAGCTTGGATCTTATTTGCTATAGCGTTATTTTCGAGAGGACCGTCAATCGATAGTAACTACAGTGGAGGTCCTGTATAACGAATGCCGATATAACGAATGATCGATATTACGAACACTTTTTTCAAGTCCATTAGGTATTCTATATAACGAACAAAATAACGAATTTCAGAAGAAATGGAAATTACGTACTCTGTATAACGAACAAATAACGAATTTCAGAAAATGAAAAAAAAATGACTGTAAGTGTATTAATGTGTCTACTTACATGTATGTTCGTGATAATATTGGAAGATACATACTCACAATTGCACGTTTTATTTATTTAAAGATTTGTATGACAAAAAGGTTTCGATATAACGAATTTTCGATATAACGAATTGACTCTGGACATTATATCGTCCGTTATACTGGACCACCACTGTAATAACTTACCTACACCAGGGTCCCAATTATCGTGCACGTGATCGGGTAATAGGTAACTGAATTATGTTTTTTTGGCATTACTTCTAAGGTTACCCAGCACTTAAGTACCATAATTTGATATTCTTTCATTAGTGTTTGAACGAATTGAAGTCGATAAATGAGCTATTGACTGCTGCTGATATTGTGTATGATGTAAAGCTGGTTTTGAAAGAAAAAGAGTAAAAAAGTGAAAGTGAAAATTTGCAAAGTTGCGCTGTGTTTGAAACTCATTCAAAATCTTTCAAACCGCCAACATTTGTTAAGCCTTACTAACATTTTTATCTGCTGGTTTTGACTACGCAAGGACTTCGAAAATACTTACAAACTAACTATTTTAATTTAATTTCTTTATTTTTAGAAATGGCATTTGATTTTATTGCCGTGGCTGATCGTACATGCCTTTGTCGCTATAGATCACGTAAAAATGTTATTCTTTTTATTGTTGCACGGTTTTTCTAGAGACATGTATCAAATAGTTCCTATGCTTCTTCTTCATTTCACAATCGGTAAGTTTGAAGGAACACTCCTGAAGTGTATTTTCTATAAAAAAAAGTGTTTTTCTTTTAGTCCTTTTTTGCTTGATATGGATTGCAGTTTTGAATCTCTTCATGAACATTCGCAGTGAAAAAGCAAGAAATCGAATAGAAATGGGAAACCAAAAACGGCTCTTCAGTAATCCTGCTCAATATGAAGTTGTTCAGATGAATGCATAGAAAAAACAAAAAATGAACTTAAAAAGTTGAAATTATACTTCTTTAAAATAACAGAACACGTTTTGCCCAAGATGTCGTCACTCGTCACGACACTCCGTGTTTGTAAAAGGAACGATAAATTGGTACAATAACGAAAATATTTTTGAAATTGGTCCATTGTTTTTATTTAAACCCCAGCCAACTTATTTAATTGTTGATTTAAATCCCAACTTCTTGTTACCCTCATTATTTTTCCAATACGCGCCAAGAGAAGTACATTTTTTAAAACTTCGCGGATATGGAGCATACAATAAAAAATGCTATTTAAAATTATTTTAGTAAAAATAAAAATTTAAAGTTTTTAAGTAAGTATAAATAAGTTTTTTTTCAATATTTTAACACTGTCTTTTAGAACAGCAATAAACAAAAATACCAAAAATGTTTGAACCCTTAAAAAAATCCGAACTTAGACCTCTATCAATCGTTTTCGAATCAAAGCTGTTGAGCCCAAATATACTATCGACATAAATTTCTGTAGAAAATAGAATTTCTTTTAAGGCTAACTAACTGCTTCCGAGTATTAAAGCTTTGAAAGTTCTTAGCAAACTAACAAATTTAAATGTGAAATATAACACAAATGTTTAGGAGGAAACTTATGCTCTACAAAACTTTTAAATACCTTCGGAATTAGTCCGCGATCGAAGCTGAAAAAAAAAATTCAGTCGCGTAGACGTTTTTATTAGACAGCTTGTTACGCTGTATGTGTCTCTTCCTATTTATTTTTCAATTTCCAATTAGGAGCAGAAGTAGTAAATCGCTAACGAATGTTTTCCATGCGGCCCGGCCTACAGATCTACTCATCTTCGTATGCACACAAACCGTCTTGAAAGATTACGATGCTTTTTTTTGGCTTTCGTAGTCCAAAAATCGTTACGAAGGGGACTTGTGTCAGACGCGACTGTTTTGGGTCAAATTTAAAGTCTGTAAATGCTTATGTATGATCACATCCAATCCTTCATGTATCTATAATAGGTAGGTTCAGATACACACAAGAATTTAAAAACTCATAACAAATTTTGACACCAAAACTAAAAGCTTTAAATAAACTCAAAGCTTAGTAAAAAAAATTTTTTAAAAATCTACTTGTTTTTATATATTATGCCTAGTGCAGAGAACTTCGTCTCTCTGCTCTTACAGTTCGGGTGTATTTGATTTTGGTCTCGCAGATTTATTTGCTCAATTCAGTTTCAGTCTTGGATGAGAGTCTCGATAAGAAGCGAGTTTACGATTTTTTTTGTGCTGAACTATATTCATTTGTTAAATTTCCTTAAAAAACCAAAGAGTTTTAAACAAGTCATGGGGCCAGTGATGGGACTTTTTGGAAAAATGTCCGAAGTAGATTTGAAATAAAAATGCAGTAGATTCAACTGTTCTGCAGTAGATTTTTCATTTTCAAAACATGAACAACTTTAAACATAGATTCACATACATAAATCACTTAAGATAAAAAAATAAACATTTTTCTTCAAAGCAAATTCACTTAAAAATTCATATACTTATATGAACATCAGCTTTGAATTAAAAAAGTACTGTCATAGTTGCTAAATATTTATTGCTTTTTTTTATTGTCCGTCGACAAATAAAAACTTATTAAAATACTCTTTAAGGCCCACGGAATCCGAAGGTTCCCAACAATCTTTGTTTAGGTCGTCCATTTCCTTACAGGGTATGGCATTTTCTATATTCAATTTGTTGCGAAGTTTATCCTTCACTTAACTAACTGTCGAAAATTTCCGATCTGATGCGGTACCACTATGTGGCAGTGATCATAAAATTAACATATATGTACATAAACTATTAAATTTTTTTCCCAAAAGTGTTTTCTTCATTTTAAGTTTGACCCTAAAAGCTGTTATGTCAACAGCGTCATAATATTTATCTAAAAGATATTGGGTTCGCAACAAAGACCTCCAAACAATGTTAAGTTCTTCAAAATTTTCAATCAAATCAAATTAAAGAAAGGAAAAGACGCTACAATGGCCAAAACGAGGTCATTGTATAGAGAATATATCACTACCTTTGCATCAAAATACTTAAGAAGTTTTAATTGTGTATTATTAAAATTAAAACAATTTTTTATTTAATCACAAATTTCTACATAAAATTGAACCAAACATTTTTTTATTTCAAAAATTTTGCTTTCTTCAAAATTGTGAGAAGCAATATATCGCTAAAACTCGATCCCAGAATTCATATCCGTATAGGAAAGATAAATGTAAGGTACTTTCTAATCCTGCATTGGTACTGACTGAATCCATACTAATATAATATTTAAAAATTTCAATGTAAAGACCTGTTTAGTTATACATAGTCAACCGTATCTATAATCGCATAATAAACTCCGCACAACTTTATAACACGCTTAATCATTGAATAAAATAAAAATCGTATTTATAATCAATTTTTGTCAGTGAATAAGAACTGAATAGCTTAAACGCCGATATGCGTGTTTTAAGCGTGTTTTAGCGCATAAATTTCACTTGATTTTGAGTATTGAGTTTTCATTCAGTGGTTTATTTACAACTTGGAGAATTTTACTATAACTAAAATGGAAATGTAAATAATTTAGATGTAGTAATTGTGTTTCAATTGAAAGAAATATGCATTGTTTTCCTTTTTTGTATATTGGTTTCTTACAAGTTTTCCAGTTGCGAAACGTTAACAAAACAACTAGAAATTAAAGCCAAAGAATAATATAGAAGTACATAAATAAAAAGAAAAACGTACATTGTGTGACCTACATTTCATCTTCCGTAGCTAAGAAAATATAAACAAAAACAAATTTCTTTTGTCAGTTTTAACCATTGAGAAACCAAATTAGAGAATTTCTTTATGATTTTGACATAAGGTATGAATAACTATAATGGGTGATGAAAAGGATTATAAATAAGGATTTTTATTCACTGAATAAAGTTTTAATAAGTTCCTATTCACTGCATAACTATTTTGCGTTTTGAGCGTGTTATAGCGAAATCTAATAAATACGGCTGAGTAAGAACAAAAGTGCAGTAGATTTGATTTAAAGGCAGTAGATTTATTTTTCGAGAAAAGTGCAGTAGATCTACTGCAATTGCAGTAAAGTCCCAACCCTGGCTCATGGCACTTCCGCATGATAATTGCACCATGATCCAAACCATTACTGGTTATTTCGCCGGTGTGCTCGGAATCTTGGGCGCCATATTACTATCAGCCAAAGTTATATGGCAAGTTATTGAGCAGAATGAATTTTCAAGGATGCATGGCTACACCGTCAACAATCTTGGTAACAACAACAACGCACTAATTTTAAGTTGATGTATCTTCTTTTTCTCTTTTCTTTCTCTTTGAGCTTTGTATTGTGTGCTGCTTGGAATTATTGCTTACTCTGCGGTGTCCGTTTTACTCATAATCGGCATAAAAAAGGTGAGTGTCTGAGATCATTAATAAAATGTTTGAGTCTTTATGTTTTTTGTTTTTCTCATGCCTATGAGTACATATTGAATATAACCAAAATAAATGTAGTGCTGCTTGTGTTTTTTTTTGTTTTTTTTTTTTTAATTGTCTTATAAATACGAAAATGATAACAAAAAGCTAGCTCAAATGATAACTCCATTAAGTTTCTGACAGTAAACGAAAGATTAGTAAATTTTTTTTAACAGTTGAAACACTTTTTATATTTTTCTTTAAATGCACATTTCGGAAGCAATGCTTCCATCGACAGTGAGATGTTAACTGTTAAAAAATTTTACTTATATTTTCATTTATTAGATACAAGAAACCACGAGTACTTAAATTACTTTATAGAACTTTAACAATGCCTTTCGGCCTTAAGACAACTTCTGAAATAATAAACTGGCGCTATTCAGAAAAAAAAAAATTTTTAAAACTCAATTCATCCTTTTTCTTAACACGGCTTAAGCTTTACAGCAAATACAGAAACAATCTTCTTTGTTTTTAAGTGTGGAATTGCTTATACAAAATAACTCCAATGGTTTTCATACTCCTCGGCAAATAACACTTAAGTGATTCAAAAGTTATGTGTTTTTTTTTTTTCATTTTAGAAATCGCATTTTATGATATTACCATGGCTGATTGTAAATGCTCTTTTGGCCCTAGCTCTGGCTCCAACTTTGCTCTTTTCACTCTTTTTCGGACTTGCCATGTCCAAACATAGACAAGATTTGGTTATTTTTGGTCTCATAATCGGTAAGTTAAGAGCAAAACCTTTGAAATGTATTTTCTATAATGAAAGTTTTATTATTTTAATTTTAGTTCTGTTATGCGTGATTTGGACTATAGTCTTCATCTTATTTATAAATATGCGTAGTAGAAATGCTAGGAGTCGTTTAGAAATGGAAAACCAAAAACCGTTTATCAATTATACCCCTCGTTATGAAGTTGTCGATATAAATGCATAGAAGTAGAACTATTTCTGTCCATTATTTTCTGACTGTGCCTGTGCTAAGGCAACTTAAACGCAAAGCCTAAGAACCGGATACACGAGTAAAAATGGTTGCTTTGGTCAAATGGAAACTTAAAGAAACAATGACACATTTTACTCCCATTTTCTTTTAAGAATTAAACAATTTGTTTAAAAACATACAATACGAGTACATACATACTGTAGTTTTTTTAAGCCTATACTCTTCGGACGGAATCCGATTTCTAACAATTGATAAAAAGTGTGGGAAATAAGGTGATACGTGGTAACTCATTTTGACTTATTAAAGCCCAGAGCACTATTTGTTCAGTAAAATGAGACTTTCTCTGCTCAATGCCCGTTACTAATGTTTTCCTGTAAATTTTTTAAATATCTGCCAAAAAACTACTTAGGAATTAGGATATGAAATTTCGTATCGGCCATTTACGAGAAAGTCGGTTTAAAACAAAAACGGTTCTATGGGAGGTACCGTTTTTAAACATTATCTGAAAATATGTTTTGCATCATAAGTAAGAGAACCTAAAACTAATCCTTCACACAAAATTTAATCGAAATCGTTGGAGGTGTTTTCGACAAAAGTAAGTAGATATTATTGTATCGGTTGTATGGCAAGACCTAGAGGCTCAATTCTAAAAACTCCACTGTAAGCTGCGCCAGAGAGCCTAATTTCGAATTTTAAAGAAAATCGGTCAAGCGGTTCAGGCTATAGATCCATATACGGACAGAGAGACATACAGAGAGGCAGACAGAATTGCAGGTCCCACTTTTTTCGTATAATCTATCATCGTAATGTCATGTTTAGTTGTTATCTCAAAAATTTTGCTGCACGATTGCAAAACTTGCCTTGCAGTACCTATAATCTTAAGTAAAAATGGCGTCTCGCTGCTGCATTCTATAAGATTGCCAACTTCACAATAATTACGTTTCGCTTCACTCAGAAAAATTTTTATAAACATTACCATATATATTTATGGCTTTTATTGGCCATATACATTTATGGCTTTTACGAAATTAATATCGAAATGAGGCCTTGTTTTTTCGAAAATTATATGATTTGATTACTTTTTTCATAAAATTAATGGGTTTGAATACAGTGATACAGACAAGGAAATCTTAGAGCTTGTATCATGCCTAGAAAAAGCTGAAGATAGTTACGGTTTTTAAATCGATGGGTCCGTATAATTGGTTAAAATCAGCCGGGACAGTCGATGACAACCTTACAAAGATACATTTTTTGGCAGGTAAGGTAAGGTAAAGTAAGGTAACCGTGATGTAATGGTAAGCGTATTGAAAATTTACGAGGCAGTTTGAGATTTGTATTCACGGTAGTATAAATATTAATTTTGTATGAATATAATCTTTTGCAAAGAACTGACAAATCCTCCTGCACTGAAAAGCGCATTCTTCACTAGCCGTTTGAAGCCTGCAGTAAATCGTAATAAAAAATCATCGTACGAATTGGTGAGAGAAATGCACTACACCCTAGCCATCCAGAGCTTTGCTTTGCCAAAAGATTGAAGCTTTTAGAGGAGGAATATTAAGAGGTAGCCTCATGAACAGTTACCTGCGATGAGAATTTCTACAACTTCATGCTTTGACAAAGGCTGAATCGAAAAATCTCAATATCGTAAAACGAGTATTTTTAAATATTAAGATTTTTTGATCATTTTGCAATCATCAGCTATGGTCACTAATCAGAAATTTTTGACAGCACATTCATCAGGTCGAAAGACGATATTTGATACCTAATCGTAGTCACTAATCATAGTCTTTAAAAATGTAACAACAAAATTCTTTTTCAAAGAGAAAATATCTTTTTTTAACTTATTGCTGCTATGAGCAGGCTTGTCAGATGTGGCTCTTAAAAGGCGATATTTTTTTAATTTGGCGGTTCTCATGTTCTAATTGAAATTCTTGTATTGTTTTTTTATCGTTTTTCCTTATTTTTACTAAAATAAAATTTTTTCATTGAAGCCCTTGAAATAGTAAGATATGTCCAATTTTAGCACTCAGTCCAATTCTAATACATATCAAGGTAAGTATGGCATCTATTCACCCAACATTCAAGACAAATTCCCTCAACAAAACCCCAACGTTCAACGAATCAACAAATAGGCATCACTATAATGTACATCTAATGGAAGGCGTTGCTCGTGAGTGAGTGTGTGCAGAAATACATATACCGGGAAGAGAAAGTGTCTAGCCATATGTGATTGGGGAGTAGTTTAGAAAGCTCTCGATGTTCGAAACTACTGGAAAGCTCAGGATGTGATATGCTTTCCTATATAAAGAGTCCGCTGATCCAACCAGAGGGTGGGTTTTGATTCTAAAGTGATGTTGTAAGGATTGAATTACTTTGAATATTAATCGAATTGTATATCGAATAAAAGAAGATGTCGAATAAAAGTGGTATAATCATAGTGAAAGCGAAGTTTAATTATTTTTAACTAAAAGAACGTTACAATATTATCAGCAACAGTAGCGGTGCCAGAAAGCCATCTTTATTCCTGCCACCGTAATCACATTTAAATTGCTATTTTTGTGTTTTTATTGATGCTTTTTTTGTTCAAGTTCCCTTATTACTAGAGTGGTATTCAAAAAGCTGTTCTACAACAGTTTCAGGGAGATAAGATCAGCTTTTGGTGTTGAATTAGAACATTTTTTTGATCTTTTCTTATCTCTCTTGTGTGGAATGAGCTGTTCTAGAAAACTTTAGCACAGCGTTTTGTGCAGCTCTTTTTGAGCAACATTAAAGTAAGTCAAAATTGTCAAAAGCAGGTGTTGACTTTTGACACGTAGTATGTTAATCTAACTTGTTATAAGAAATTTTAACTTTTTTATGAAACTAGGCAAAATAGGTAGTCTAACTTTCATAAGTGAAATGACTTTAACTTTTGGTTAATTTTTTTTTAGTCTTCTTAGCATATATGAAACTTCCATTCACTCACATGCTCGAACCACAAATTTGAACGAGATTCAAACAATATTCGAAGGAATTCGTATACAAAATCCCTTTGCCTTTCGAGGGTGAGTTAATGATTCCAAAATCCTAAAAATATCTATTTAGCACAAGTATGACATCAGGGAAAAAAAGCTTGGAATCTTGTGTCTTTAAAGTAAAATTTGAAATGTATTATAAACTCAAAAGAAAAATAGCATTGTTCGAAGTATAACAAAATGTAAGCTTTTATGTATTTTAATCTCTTCACTTTCATTTCCAACCGAAAATGAAGAGCAATTCTAAAGCAACAACCAACAACAAAGGTTTAAGTTCAAAGTCTATAAATATAAATGATCACATCCTGTCCAGCATGCGTAATAAATAGTTAGAAACACACAACAATTGAGACATCCTATGTTAACAACAAATTTTCCTGGATACCTCCTACAATTTTTTTTTTTTAAGCCGAAACTGAAAGCTTTGAATGCGCTCAAAGCTTATATACACATAAAAACAAAGCTGTTGAGCCAAAAAAAAAAATCAATTACAAATATTTTTGCAGAAAATTCAATTTCTTTTAAGGCTAACTGACTAACTGCTTTCGATGATTGAAGCTTTGAAAGTTCTTAGCAAATTCACAAATTGAAATGTGAAAAATAAAACACATAATTCTTGGAGGAAACGTATATGCTCTACAAAACTTTTAAATCCCTTCGGAATTAGTCCGCGATCGAAGCTGAAGACGTTTTCGCGTAGATGTTTTCCTTAAACAGCTTGCTACACTTTATGTATCCCTTACCTTTTTATCTTTCAATTTCCATTTTAGAGAAGAAGCTTAACGAATCTTTTTCATGCGGTACGGCGCCGGCGGCGAGGCGTACGGCCTACAGATCTACTCATCTTCGCATGCACTCAACATACGATAATCTAAAAAACACAATAATCTAAAAAGTCAGAATCTCATAGCAAATTTTGAGACCAAAACCAAAAGCTTTAAATAAACTCAAAGCTTGAATATTCATTATGAAAAAATAAAAAAAGCCTATTTGTTTTCTTGCTTCGTATCTCTAGTCTCTACTCTTACATTTCGGGTGTATTTGGTTTTGGTCTCGCAGATTTATTTTCTCAATTCAGTTTCAGTTTCAGTCTTAGTGGATACGTCTTTATAGTTAGTCTACGATAGTTTTTGTGCTGAGTTGTATTCATTTATAAAATTTCCTTAAATAAAAACCATTTTGCTAAAGATTTTTAAACAAGTCATGGGACTTCCACAACTTAGTTGCACCATTATCCAAACCATTACTGGTTATGTGGCAGGTGTGCTCGGAATCTTGGTTGCCATATTTGAATCAATCGAATTTATAAGGAAAACTATTGAGCAAAATGAAGTTAGAAGGCAGAATAACGTCCCCGTCGACGACAATTTTGGTAACAGCAACAACGCACTAATTTTGAGTTGATGTATATTTCTTTTCTCTTTTTTTTTTTCTCTTTCAGATTTATATTGTCTGCTGGTTGCACCTATTGCTTACTCTGCGGTGTGCGTTTTACTCATAATCGGCATAGCAAAGGTGAGTGTCTCAGATCTTTAGTTAAATGTTTGAGTGTCAATGTGTTTTGCTGTTTCATGCCATGACTGACTATCAGCGTTGCCACTGTTTGAAAAAATTTCCGAAGTAGATTTACAAAAAAAGTGCAGTAGATTACATTTTTATGCAGTAGATTTTTTTTTTTTTTTTCAAAGAAATCCATTTATAAATACACAACTAAAATCAATGTTTTATAAAATGCTGCAAACATTAAAGAAAATATACCATAACTGTACTGCAAAGGTCTGGAATGGCGTCAAAATATCAGAAAGTTTCGCAACCACAATACCACATCATTATTGAGGCAAGGATGCGTCTTAAGTACTCTCCATTTCTCCATCTACATAAATGATACAGTCTATTATCTTATTGGAGGGATCGAAATAAGTGGAACTAAAATCAAAGTTTTGATGTACGCTGATGACTTAATTCTGTTAACTGATACCCTGATACTCCTATAAATTTTCAGATGATGATAAATAAGCGATGAGTTTTGCAAATTGTAGAAACCTATGCAACAAACCAAAGTAAGGCCCAAATAATAATTTTTAGTAGAGGAAAGAGACAGAGGAATGGGAATTACATCTGGAAACAGGAGAGGGAAGTTGTGGAAGTAGTCGAGAAGTATAAGTAACTTGGTGTTATAATAACTCCACAATATAATATGAAACTTCACATTGCAGAAAAATTAAAAACTGCGAAAATTGGCATAAACAAAACCTGGTCAGCATGTATGAAGGATAAAAATATAGGACTCCGAGCGAAATACCAAATCTTTGAAGCTTCAGCGAGGTCGGTTATATTGTACGCAGCCCAAGTTTGGGTATATGTACCATCAAAATGAGAATGTGGAGCAGCTGCTTCGATTTTTTCTGAAAACAATATTGCACCTTCCCTTGACC
This sequence comes from Melanostoma mellinum, assembly GCA_914767635.1. Lineage (NCBI taxonomy): Eukaryota > Metazoa > Arthropoda > Insecta > Diptera > Syrphidae > Melanostoma > Melanostoma mellinum. The sequence continues at coordinate 228,088,788 of OU612059.1, read as the reverse complement.
ACGCCCACTTATATGTTGCACATCGAAACAGGACTGCTGAAGCTCCATTTTTATTACGTCCTTAAAATCTTTAGCATGGAAGAACGTCGCTTACCTCAAATAGTAGCAATGCGACGAGCATGTTTCAAAAAAACAGCATGCTTTGAAAAATGAAAGGAAATAGCGGTGGATGTAGGATGTCCTGTGTCCTCTTAATCTGACGAGAGTTAGTCTTAAACAATACAAAGAAATACTTTACAATTTAAAAAATGCATAAAGCCCTTATTGAACAAGCGCAATCATCAATATACAGAATATATTACTCAAAACTGGAGCATGACTTTAGCACGATAAATTACTTCGAAGATAATGTGGATGCAGACAAAATCTCAACAATTTCTTAAGGCTAGAGGCCATTAAATTACATACCCCACCGCCCCAATCTGCCCATAATCTGCAGCTTGTGCAATTTAAAAGATCGTGAAGATATAAAGCATTTTATTCGAGTCTGTCCCATGCTAACGAACTAAGAAAACTACACTTATCAATTTTGTGAAAACTGCGCTCCGATATCGAAACCAAATATTAAATGAAGCGTTTTAATTCATACAAATACGTAACTTTATGTACCTTTTTACTATTTTGTTTTATTTAAAACTTCTCATTCTGGGAGACGGCTTTTACCAAAAGTGCAGTAGAAATTTTTTTAAGGCAGTAGAATCATTTTAGGAAAAAAATGCAGTAGATCTACTGCAGTTGCAGTAAAGTGGCAACATTGCTGACTATTGCCGCTTTCCATTGGTTTCACTCGGGGAAGCACTCATTTTAAAAACCAATGGAACACCCAATATTTTTTCTATTCAGTTTAACGTATGTAATTGCCTTTGCGTGAGTGAAACACTTAAGCTAATGGCGCTTTCCATTGGTTTCACTCAGGGAAGCACTCATTTTAAAAACCAATGGAACACCCAAAATTGTTTCTACTCAGTTTAACGTAATTTCCTTTGTGTGAGTGAAACACATATGGTCTTAAAAAATATTCCTTGAAGAAAGTTTTCATTTTGACATTTGAGTAACATGTGTTAGTGCTTCTGAGTCGATTCTCATTTCAAATCGAGAAGCGGCTGTCACTCCTCAGAATCATGAGAAGCGATCTTTTTGCACCAATGGAACGGTTTGAGAATGCTTCTGGACGCTCCTGGACGGTTCTTTCCATCCAATGGAAAGTGACATAAGTGTACACGATTGCCCGATCTGCAAATATTGTCAGATCTGTCAGTGAAAAATTTGTCTCGAATGGCTGACAATCGTGTACACAAATTTTGTTCATTTTCTGACGTTTCTGCAAATGTCTAGCAATAAATAAATTTGCAGACCCAGTTTGAAGAACATTTGCAAATTCATTCATTGGCAGACAAATTTGGCAAGGATTACAAGGAAAAAAATTAACACGTGGATTGTCATCTAAAAAAATCATCGAAAATTTAAAGATGATTTTTGTTTTTTATTAAAAATGTGTTAATTACTTGAACATTTTTTTGATATTTCACTTTTAGTTTAAATTTTTTTTGACAGATGCAATGTGACAATGAACTGAAAATGAATTTGCAGATCCACAAATGAATTTGTGTGTACACGGTTTGCAGAAATCTACAAATATCTGCAAATCTATTGCCAGCTATTTGCCCAATTTAGTTTGTCGACATTCTCAGCCAAATAGCTGGCAATAAACTTGCAGATATTTGTAGATTTCTGCAAATCGTGTACACACAAATTCAATTTTCACCCTCGTTGTCAGCTCATTTGCACACATTGTCAGATGTTTGCAGATCTGACAATGATTGTCAGATCTACCAATCGTGTACACTTATAGCTTTATGGCTCTTAAAAAATATTCCTTGAAGAAAATTTTCTTTTTGACATTTGAGTAACATGTGTTAGTGTTTCTTGAGTCGATTCTCACTTCAAATCGAGAAGTGGCTGCCACTCCTCAGAATCATCCATGAGAAGCGATCTTTTTGCACCAATGGAACGGTGTGAGAATGCTCCTGGACGGTTGTTTTCGTCCAATGGAGAGTGATAAATCAGATATGAGTAATGAGTATATATTGAATATAACCAAAATAAATGAGTGCTGCTTATGTTTTTGTTTTTGAATTATTTTTTTTAATTGTCTTATTATAAATACGAAAGTGATAACAAAAGCTAGCTCAAATGATAACTCCCCCAAATTTCTGACCTTTAACGGGTATTGAAATTACTGTTTATAGAATAATAGCAATGCCTTTCGGCCTAAAGATAACTTCTGAAATATAGTGGTGGTCCAGTATAACGAACGATGTAATGTCCAGAGTCAATTCGTTATATCGAAACCTTTTTGTCATACAAAGCTTTAAACAAATAAAACGTGCAATTGTGTGTATGTATCTTCCAATATTATCACGAACATACATGTAAGTAGACACATTAATACACTTACAGTCATTTTTTTTTTTTAATTTTCTGAAATTCGTTATTTGTTCCTTATATAGAGTACGTAATTTCCACTTCGTCTGAAATTCGTTATTTTGTTCGTTATAGTGCCTGTCCAGACGGGTTATGTCAATAACGTTATGCTGTTAACGCTAGGTGTCTACACGTTGTTATAATTCCTCGCACATGTTCTCCATTTTGTATTGGAAAGTGTATTGAAAAAAGCATAACGTTATGAGTATAACCCGTCTGGACACGCCAAGTGTACTGCTTAGGCAAATAAATCTGATTTCGTTTTGCGCATCCAGCCTCTTTCTTCCTCACCCCTTTTGCCCAGAAACGGCCGATATAACGTTATTGGAATAACACGTGTGGACAGGGACATATAGAATACCTTATGGACTTGAAAAAAGTGTTCGTAATATCGATCATTCGTTATATCGGCATTCGTTATACTGGACCTCCACTGTATTTGTTTTTTCGAGGGTTGAATGTTATTGTTGAATGCCTCTTCTCTTAAACTTTTTAGAACTAAGACTTTAGAGCTGTAAGTGCCATTTTGTCTGAAATTCTTTCGTAATATTAATCATTCGTTATATCGGCATTCGTTATACTGGACCACCACTGTATTAAACAAATAAAAAAAATGCAAACTTAATTTCTTTTTCTTAACGCTGCTTTAAAACTGCAGAGCGGCCACAGAAACGTTTTTGTATTTTTAAGGGTGGTGTTTGCTTATTTCGGATTGCAAAATATGCAAAATAATTCAAATGACTTTCATACTTCTCGGCAAACAATACTAAAGTGATTCCGAAGTTTAAATTATAAGAAATGTAACCATGTGTTTTTTTTTTTCATTTTTAGAAATTGCATCTGATGATATTGCCATGGCTGATTGTAAATGCTCTTTTGGCCCTAGCTCTGGCTCCAGCTGTGTTCATTTCACTCCTTTACGGATTAGCCATGACCCAACATAGCCATGACAAGTCTATGGTTATTTTTTGTCTCGCAATCGGTAAGTTTAGAGCAACACCTCTGAAATGCATTTTCTATAATGAAATTATTTTAATTTTAGTGCTGTTAGGCATGATTTATGCTGCAGTCTTCGTTCTCTTCTGGAATATGCGTCGTAGAAATAATGCAAGGACTCAAATAGAAATGGAAAACCAAAAACCGTTTATCGATTCTACTCCTCGTTATGAAGTTGTTCAGATGAATTCTGAGAAATAGAACTATCTCTGTCCAATATTTTTCGACTGTGCCTGTGCTAAAGCAATTTTAATGCAAAGCCAAAAAACTTAAAACATAAGTAAAAATAATTGTTATTGTTCAAATGGAAACTTCAAGAAACAATGTCATATTTTACTCCTTTATTCTCATTTTTTTAAGAATTAAACAATTTGTTTAAAAACATACAACTGAAAGATCAGAAAAACTTTTATAAAAATTACAGTATCTATTTTTGGCAGGAGATTGTATGTTAATTCTGTGGACAAAGTTTACAGGACTTTACTGAATGAAACTCGTCATGAGACCTTGTTTTTCGTAAACTATATTATTTAATTACTTTTCTTCATAAAATTAATTGGTTTGAATACAGTGATATGGACAGCCGGGACAGTTGATGACGACTTTACAGAGATACATTTTTGGAAATTTTTTACGGATGTAATCTTTTACAAAGAACTGAAATAAAGCAATATTGCTCTGAAAAGCGCATTCTCCACAAGCCGTTTGAAGCCTGCAGTAAATCGTAATAAGAAATCATTGCGAATGCCGAACAACTCGCGGATTTCATTTGGCAAACGATGATCTCGCGGATGTCTAAAAATTTTTCATTTATTTCGCAACAGTCAGCTCACAATTTCGTGCAACTGGCTGATAATACTTTCGGATTTCCTTATCTCGCAAACAGTTAATTCGCCACACGCTACTAATCCACTTGTTAATTCAATTCTTTGAAAGCATTCTTTTTATCAGTTTTATAAACGTTTCATGCAGTGATCTTTTAATAGTCATTTGAAGTAGTTCAATGCTAAAATCTTTTGGTAAATTTGTCTCCATTTGAAAACAAAATGGATATAATAATAAATATATATAGAAAGAGTCTGCAGTGTATTTAATTCTATAATTAGTAATTACCCACCTAATTTTTTTGTTTTGTTTGCTCTTTCACTGAAACAATTGTTTTTGTTTTTTGTTTAATAATAATGTTAATGACAATAAATTGTTATGATATGTTTTCCTCTTTGTAATTAAAATAGTGTTGTACATAAAATAAAGAAATTTTTGCTCATTATTTCATTTAGGTGGGTGATTTTTCGCGCGAAATTCGTAAACATGATTTAAAGTGAAAACCAAAAAAATAAAAAAAAAAAAATAAAAAATAATAATATTTTGCGAAATATCTAAAAGCGAAATAAATCAATGCGAGATAAGGTTAAGTGATTTGCGAGATGATCTTACAGCGAGATGAACGCCAAACCAAACATGAATTTGACAAACAAAGAATTGCGAAAAAACAATACGCAAATTGTTGATATGCGAAACACGAAATTGCGGCCCGTATTATGAGTAACGAATCGAACGTTCGCTTCTAGTCGAACTACAAGCTTCGTGATTATGAATAGCGAATTACAACATTCGCTTTTGATGTAATAGGTACCAACATAAGAAAAGTGAATATTTCATAAAGTCATATGTCAAATTGCCTTACAACTGTTGTAGATCTGTTAATAAAACATCTTTCTCAATTAAATATTAAAGAAATAATTTATTTTAAGTATGATTAGTAGTGTTGATTTGCTTTTTGAGTGTGTCAGTTTGGCTTATTAAAAAGTTCATATGTCCATTTTCCCTTTCATTTGAACTGTTCTCCCCCTCCCCCCCCCCCCCTTTTATGAGCTGGCAGGGATCGCTGCTGACCAAATGATGCTGATCCTTGAACATGCTGGGTATCATTATCTTTCTGAACTTGGGCATCTTCATTATTACAGCATAATTTTTCCGGTAGAGTTGCTTCTTCCATTCTTTATGTTGCATTTATATTTGAAGGCGCAACTGCAGGGGGTCCTTGTATATTCATTCTTATTTAGAAGATACAGCCAGATGGATCTACTGCATGTTAAAGGCTGAATAAGTAGTCAACTGCCTGTTCTAAAGACAACAAAGATAGTGGCATATATTGTTCCCTTCCAGTAGCTACAATCACTTTTTTGTTTGCTGACACTTTTTTAAGTTTCAATTCGAAATCCAACCAAAACTAGAAACCTATAAGCAAACCTAATGCCATTTTTTTTCTCACGAGAAGGAGGACCAAGTGAGTTGAGGTCAGTTGGAAAACAATTGCTCAATTGCTTTGCGAACTGACTGCTGTTTGTCCTTAATGAATCGAAAGAAATTAGCATCTTGTTTTTAATAAATAGTAAATAAAAAATGCATCCAAACAGAAACATTTAACAGTAAACAACTTTCGTTAGACCGATTTTGACGCGCTGGGCGAATAAAATGTCGAACGTTCGCTACTCATAATTGGTCGATAACTCTAGTCGATAACTTTTTGACATTTGAAGCGAACTTCATTTAAGCGAGTCGCTACTCATAATACATAATTATCGAATTCGCTCGGATTTTAGCTCAATTCGCTACTCATAATGAGGGCCTGCGTATTGACCTTTGCGAAGTAAACGTTAACGAGAAAAAAGCAGCGAGTTGACCCCTACCCGAAATCATCATATAGGATTTGTTGAGAGAAATCCACTAGACCCTGGCCCATTTGGAGCTGGACATTCGGAGCTGGAGATTGAAGCTTTTAAAGGAGTAATATTTAAAGGTATCCTTATGAACAGTTAGTTGTTATTACATATTCTAAAATCTAAAGAAAGAAAGAAGTCATTTTTCATACTTTGACAAACCCGAATCGAAAAAGACTGAATATGTTGAAGTATAGACATGCGATTTTGGAAGAAACATCTCTAATTTATCGTTGAACGGAAATTTGTTGCTATTGAGATTTTTCGATCTTCTTACAAACATCAGTTATGTCGTTTTCCATTGGTAATCCGGAAAAACTCTCCGATCCGGGATGCCAAAGTAACACTTTTAATTGATTTGAAGTTTCGTTGCTCGTATTGTGTATCGGTGTGAAACGTCGTGCTCTATTTTTTTTCATTCACTTTCATTTTTTTCATTATTCACTGAAAACGATAGGAATATGTCTTAAAATGTTTTTAGAACTCATCTCACAAAATTAATTAATTAATAATTGTTTTCAGGTCACTTTTTTTTCAATTTTTAGAGGTGGCAAATCACATTTGTCAATTTTGACGTCAACAGTGTTTCAGTGTGTGAGTGCTTCTGGTTTCGCTTCCTTCTTCAAATCAAGAATCAAATTTCTCTTCTTTCGAGGAGAGGAACTGTCATTTGATGCCAATGGAATGATTTGAGAAGCGTTCAGAAGGCTTCCGAACGACCAATGGAAAACGACATTAGAAATTAGATAGTCACTAATGAGACATTTTTTTGACAGTACATTCATCAGGTCGAAAGACGATAGTCGATACCTAATCATGGTCACTACTAATCAGACACTCTTTAAAAATGTACAGCAAAAATATTTTGCTAAGCATTTTTAAAGAGAAAATATCTTTTTTTCTAACTTGTTTGCTGCTATGACCTATGAGTACCTAAGAAAAAATATACCGCTATCCCCTCCCATACTCCAGCAACACCACCAGTTGGAACTTATTCCAAGTTTCATAATTTCATTCAATAAAACCTTCGTGCTCTTTGGGTGATGGACAATAAACTGCGAAGAAATTATGTTAGGCGTTTAGTAAAATAGCATTGTAAACAATATGAGCTTTTTGATGACTCTACAAGTACCCATCCGATTCAGTTTTGAAAGGCTATGTCAATGTCCCATAACACTTGCTCGTATCTTTTCTTCTGTCAAGTTTACAAGGTTTACTAACTTTTTTTTCAAAGTAGCTTTACTTTCTTAGGTGAAATGACATTTGCTTTTGGTTTATCTTTTTTTTTTACTCTCCTAAGCATATATGAAACTTCCATTCACTCACGTGCTCGAACCACAAATTTTAACGAGATTCAAAAAATATTCGAAGGAATACGTATTCAAAAACCCTTTGCCTTTTGGGGGTAAGTTAATGATTCCCGAATTCAAAAAAATTCTATTTTGCACAAGTAGGACATTAGGCAATGAAAATTTGGCATTTTGTGCCTTTAAAGCGAAAATTGGTATGTATTATGAACTCAGAAGAAAAAGAGTATTGTTCCAAGCGTGAGCTTTGATGTATCTTTCATTTCCAACCGAAAATGAAGAGCAATTCTAAAGCAACAACCAACAACATGGGTTCAAGTTCAAAGTCTATAAATATAAATGATCACATCCTATCCTGCATGCGTAATGGGTACAATGGTACCACAATAATTAAAACATTCTATATAACAACAAATTTTATTCCTGGACACCTACAATTTTTATTTTTAAAGCCGAAACTAAAAGCTTTGGATAAGCTCAAAGCTAATATACCTACTCATTAAAAGAAAATAAAAAAAAATTTATTTGTTTGTTTTCTTCTATAGCGTCGATGTCGAGTCGAGTGTATTAGGTGTTGTGCTCGCAGATTAATTTGCTCAATTCAGTCTTAGTGGATGAGTCTTGATAAGAAGTTATTTTATTTTATTTTGTACAAAAACAGTGCTAAGCTCTAATCATTTTTGAAAAGTGCCATCGAAACAAAAGAACTGTGCTAAAAGGTTTTGAATTAGTCATGGGATTTCCAAAAATTAACTGCTTCTGCATCCAAACCATTACTGGATATGTCGTAGGCGGGATCGGCACCTTAATTTCGATATTAAAATCAATTGAATGTGTGGCTCTTATGCATCAGTTGAGTGAAAGAGAGACTGAAGGCAACAACTACGAAAGATATAAATTAGGTGACAACAACAACGAACTAATCTTAAAAAAATTGCTTTATTTTGTTACTTTACTCTCCCTCTCTGTTTTAGATATTTATTGTGAGCTAGTGGCTTCCATTCTTTACTGTGTGTCGTCAATATTACTCATAATCGGAATAAAAAAGGTGAGTGTTTTGAGATGTTTAATAAAATAGGTAAGCGGGAACCGCAATGTGTTTTTGTTTACACCATGTAAACGTCCTGATGTCAACATGTTGTTTTTATTCCCTTGCCCAACTTTTTCAAATTGAAATCTGTGCTTTGGGTCACTTACGAAATTAGAACTCCCTCGACATTTGAACTATAAAATTCAACATCAGATATCTTCCAAATTTTTATTTGTTTATTTTGTAGGAAGTGACTCAATTGTTTTTCATTCTTAAGTTTAAATTATAGGAAGTGTTATTATTGATAATTCTCCATTTTTAGAAATCACATTGGATGCTTTTACCATGGCTGGTCATTAATGTCATTATCGCTATAGCTCTGACTCCAATGTTGCTCTTTGTCATGCTTTACGGAGTTTCCACAAAATCAGATCACATAGTTGCTAAGCTACTCATTGGTCTTGCAATCGGTAAGTTTGAAGCAACACCACTGAAATGTATTTTCTATAAAGAAAGTGTTCTTTCCTTTTAGCCCTTTTATGCCTGATATGGATTGCAGTCTTGGCTCTCTTCATGAATATTCGTAGTGCTAAAGTAAGAAATCGAGAAATGGAAAACCAGAAACGGCTATCCAATTATACTCCTCGTTATGAAGTAGTTCAAAAAATGAATGTTTAAAAGCAACACTATCTCTATCTTTATAACTATTGACTGAGCATGCTTAAGCCAACTTTAATGTGCCTACAAACTTATAATGTGATATTATAAAAAGGTCGAAGCTATGGAGTTTACAATCAGCTGTATCTTTTGTCGTTAAATTTTATTTGTATATATATTAGGTACTCTTTCACTCCAGATTATAATCAAAAAAAAAAACACACTACTTAGAATCTTTTTTATCTACTCTCATTCGATTTCTGACTATTGGGGCGAATGCTCGTAAAAGATCAACACGGCTTGTCGGTCGGTTCGATCGACTTATAAAAACAAAAAAGCTCAATATTTCGTTGAAAAATAATGGGTCTTGCTCTCTTATATTTAATATTATATTCGAAAATACCTACCCTGCTTTAAAAAGATATTGTAAGAAATATACTGTTACCTAATATGAAGTTCTTATACAACCTAAGACCAACTTTCACTAGTGCAAAGGTATTTATTGTTTTTAAGTTAAATATGTCTCATTCTTTTGATACTAATCAGCCGATACTTATCTTTTTAATAAAACTCTGTCGTAATAAAATTAACCAGAAGCTTAACTGTTTCTTTTTATTGATGTGCAATAGTTTGTATTAAAGCACTGTAATTTACTAAGAAGACGTTTTGAATTAAAAAACACTGTGTAGCTCGAACTGAAATTAAAGTTTTGTTTTTTCTCGACCATGAACATGAACATGAACAACGCGAAGTATATCGAGAAACTAGGTGATGGTATACTTCGAGAGCGAGGGAAAACCCAAAAACATACGTTGCAAAAATTAAAAGATAATGATGTTGATTTTAAACTCAATTGCCTGTAGTTTTCGCACTAATGAAAGATTTAGACCACCTTTTCTATCTCATAGATTTGTAATCAAAAATACTTGAACATTTTTTTACATGAGTAGCACCTAGGTTATTCAACTGTTTGGCCTTAGAGCTTCGTTGTCACCATGGAACCACTTATTAAATTGAATAAAATTTCTAATCTAATCTAAGTTCCCACAGCATTAACAGAGTCAATTTGAACAAGTGAAAGAGATTGAAGCAAGGGAAGTTATTTTGAAATTGGTATTTAAGTGTCAATGTTTTGATACAGCTTCATCTTCTTCTTTTAAAAACGTGCGGGAGACGTTCTATAAGCATTTTGATCTCAAAGGGCTGCCCCACTCTATTGACACGAGTGACTCGCTCGTCCGATAGTCGGCGCGGCGTTAACCTAAGACCACGATGACATGCCTGCCTGTTTTTGATTATGAAATACTTAAGTTTAAATTGTTGATGAATTTAGAAGCTGATGAGATTTTACCGTTCTAATAAGGACTTTTGAGTGTTACTGCCCGAACACAATGGTGTAGCTGTAGCTGTAGTACGCCGCCCTGTCAAATCAAAAGTCAGAGTGCAGCTGAGGAATGTAGCAAAGCTCGTCCACAATGGTGTAGCGCAAGATGTCAATTTTGCTGGGCCATTTTGCTTTGTTTTGTTTTTTTTTCTGTGTGAAACGTCAAAATGTAGAGCTGCAGCGCGCTCAAAGTTGAAGTTGAGTCAACTTGTACTACAGCTTCAGCTACCGCTACAGCTACTACTACGCATCGTGTTCACTCTTATGGGATTTGCCTACTTTCGACTTTGACAGTGCGGCGTACTACAGCTACAGCTACACCATTGTGTTCGGGCAGTTAGGAGTACTTTGGTCGGCCTAGTTGTACCCGTGGCGCGGTTGTTAGCCTGTCCGCCTGTTAACCCATAGTAAAAGATTGTGGTTCGAATCCCAACAAAAACAAAAATGTTCCAAAAAATGTCCACGGGTATCGCCTTTAACCTTTCGAGAGGAGCTGACAAGTCCTCCGTGAGTAAATTCATTGCCATGAAAAGCTATTTCTCGATTAGTCGTTCGGAACCTGGAAAAAATTGTAGGTCCCCCCCATTTCCCTGACAAAGCATGTTGTGCGGCTCCTTGCTCTGTTGCGTCACCCTATTTAATTTTTTTTTCTCCTTTCTGGGTCACAATGGCGATGGTGTCAAAAGTAAAGCCACCTATAGTGAACGTACACACATACACGTTTTACACGGGTCATCGAATCATCCGTGCATGCACAAGTGTAGTTTGTTCAACCGTGTATTTAGTATTATTCGTGCATTTTATGACGGGTTTGAATTCAATTGACATTGAAAAACGAATGCTCTTCGATTTTACATGTTTCAACGAATGTTTGCACAAAACTTACAAAGTTGAAGCGACTGGTAATAAAGATTTGTAAACACGATAACTTTTGTTAGATTCGAGAGAGCCTAAAGAACCAAAAGCTTTGATTTTCTAATTGGGCCCTTTCTGGTTAAGACATTCTTGTACTTCAAAAAAACCCACTGAAATCGCCTTTCCCAAATCCCAACCCGCTCGATAATTAAACTGTTATGAACAGAGTACAGAGCTTTATGACCTAGTCAATTTCTGCCGCCACAGAAATGTAGTAAAGCGTATAGTACACAATAGTTCATCCTTAGCTTAGCTGGGAGCCGGAATCCAAAGTGTTTATTTATTTGATTAATGTTATAAACATCACCCACTTTTTAAGTTAAAAATGTCTTCGTTTTAGGTTAGGTACTGCAAAGTTCGAAACTATACCAATGTGGTTCGTATTTGTTTAGTACCTATAATACGGTTAAAAGTACTAAGTTTCAATGTTTAATCTTAATTACATTTTTATTTACACGTGTACTTAAAAGAATTCATGTGTATACGTATGAATACCTTTTGGTCTAAAGAACACACATGCAACTAAAAAAGCATTTGATTGAGTTCTCTGGAAGGGCCTTTCCGTGGAACTTGAAAAAATCATCTAAGTCGGTCGTGGCCCGTTTTCTGCATTTGTTTTTATATTTGGCAACGAAGCCTGATTTAAATGCAAATTTTTAAAAATTAAATTTTTAACCATAATTAAAAAAAAAAATTGTAAATTTCCAAAGTTACAAACAAAGGTAGTGGATTTGTGCCACTATTTGGAACTTGACAAATATTTATAGTTTCTATTTGGCATTGGCAATTGTTTCTGCGTGAGAAAATCTTGCTTAAAAAACTGCAACGAACAATGGAAACAATAAACAAAGGTAAGAAAGAGTAAATATAGTTTGAGCTCATCTGCGCAGATTGTTTACATCAATTAAACTCGATATAGGTACCTATTAAGATTCACTTACAACCAGTTCAGTCTAAAGTAGGTTAGGCAATTATAAGGTTAATGAATTGGCAGTGACAGTAAATGAATCCCTTAGTTTTGCTTTAACAATGCACACAATAAAAAATGTAAGAGTCTAATTGCTAAAGCTTACTTGTGAAATCTGTCCGTTGACATTCTGTCTCGATTTGATGAGTAAACTCGTTCGAAATAAAATGGCTTTGAAGTCTGTAGTCATCCGGTTCCGCGATAAAATTTGTTATCCTAAAATCACTTTATGAACTTTCTTTTCTTTCACTAACAGCTGTTGCTGCTTAGATGCAATTGGGACAGGCACATTCACACACTCACTAAATTTCACTTGTCCTCAAAAACAGGATTTTACTTTCGGCTGCCGCACCATACAAGCCAATTAAGTAACGCTTCACTGTGAATTTCTGCAACACCGGTCACATTCGCTAAATACTGATGAGGATGGCTTATGAGACGTGAATTGTCAACAAAAATGCACAATAACGGTTGATATGTATTGTATATAAAAATTTTGTATTTTTGGGAGAAAAAACAATCAACTAACCAAAGAAACAAAGAAAAAAATCCAAAACGACCGCAACTTGTTTAGAAAGAGAACAACAAAAATACGCACGAGAAATGACAAAAAACAACAAAACAAAAACGAAATAAAGCGAGCCCACAAAGTGCAGGTACTACATCTACAAGTTCAATCAACCTGGGTTTCTGCGAGCGGGATATATAGTGTGTAATATTCAACCGTCGAACCGTTTATACCGTCCAAGAGAGTGCCTTCTCTCCACAACGTGTAAGAGCCAACTGTTTTCATGGTTCGTCAAGTACGATACCAGACCTCCACGATCTACCTTTGTTAAGCCTAGGTCTAATTGTGCCTGACATACCGAGAGGAGGGAGAAGAAGTGGCTCAAGCCAGGTTTTTCTGAAGAGTGGAGTAAATTAGCAACTGTTGTAATGTCTATGCTTTCTGTGTGGAGCAAAAATAAATTCAAAAGTTTTAACTCACTCACCTATTTAGAATGCACTCACATGTTTATTAGCCATTGTCATTGGTTTGCAATACTATTCGCATGACAATGGTGTAAAACGCACTTCTGCTAGCGATCATGGGTAATATGAGGCGAAATACCCATTCGTGCAGAAAACAATTGAGATAAGAATCAAACACGACATTATGCGGAAGTTGAAAAAACTGTGTCCCACATTTCTGCCTGATGTCTGTATGATTAAAAGCCTACATCCTGCAAAATGTAGCTTCGTCGACTTCTTTCAAACTTGGTATCAAAGGCTTTTGGTCTTTCTACAGAGGAAGTTCGGAGTCAGATTTGTAGGTCTTAAAATAAAGACCTTACAACCATTAGATGATAAGGTTTACTTTTCTCTAAAGCGTCTCAAACAATTTCAGTTTCACTTCATAGGATATACATAAGTTTATACGTTTTTATGGTAGAAATTATTTTTTTAAACAAAATCTAGAAACGTTATGCCCCCATTTTTTTTTTAAGTCGAATTTCATTCGGATTTTCCTTATCCAATCGAAGGGACAAGTGCAAAGGTGCTTTTCTTGTCACTATTTGTTCGCCATTTGACGTCCAGTTTTCACCTTTTCTCTAACAAAACAAAAGTTATTCCAAAAAAGCTCCAATAGTTTTTGGAATAAAGCAACTTACTTTGGAGAATTCACGCTGCTCCGTCAAGGTCGGTAAAGAACTCCCCGAGACCTTTGATGTCGAAAAAGGTTTTAGGCAAGGCGACAAGCTGTCATGCGATTTCTTCAACATCATACTTGAACAGATTGTAAGAAACTCAAACGTCAACACCAGAGGAACAATATTTCAAAAGTCTGTACAATTACTCTCCTATGCAGACGATATTGACGTAATGGGAAGAAAAAAGCGTGATGTCATAGGTGCTTTTGCGAGTATTGAAACAGAAGCGGCAAAAATGGGTTTGATGGTTAATGAGGGCAAAACCAAGTATATGCTGTCATCAAACAGGGACACAGAACATCGACGAATTGGACAAATCGTCACAAAAGACAGACATAACTTCGAAGACACGGAAAACAACATCAGTGCGGAGATCAAACGGAGATTAGCTCTCGCCAACCGTTGCTTCTTTGGGTTCAGAAGACAATTGGGAAACAAAACCCTCTCTAGAAAAACCAAGACCTTGTATAAGACCTTGATCATCTCAGTCCTGCTTTACGGTGCGGAAGCATGGACTTTATCAAAAGCGGATGAGGAAACCCTTGGTCGTTTCGAAAGAAAAATTCTCCGAATGATCTTTGGTCCCGTATGCGAAGACAATGTGTGGAGAAGAAGATACAACAACGAGCTGTATGAGCTGTACCGCGACATGGGCATAGCCAGAAGTGTACACATCGCGAGGCTACGATGTTTGGGTCATGTAGAGCGGATGGACCCAAACGCTCCGGCTCTTCGGGTGTTCGAAAGCACATTGCAGGGAAATCGCGGAAGGGGAAGACCTCGTCTTAGGTGGCGCAATCAGGTGGATGAACCCCTCAACCGGCTTGGAGTGCGAAACTGGAGAGAGCTCGCCCGAAATTGAAGTCGTTATAGAAGGATGTTGATGGTTGAGGACCAGGTTCACCCTGAACTGTAATGGCCACCTAAGTAAGTAAGTAAAGCAACTTATTATTACAAATCCTCGCAATTTATTGCTTAAAAAAGCAAATATCCTTTTAATCAAATAGTTTGTTTGCTATTCAAACTCCCTACTGGGGCTAGATTCTGCGAGTCAGTATAAAAAACTCACACTAACGGCCCTCTGAAAACTCACGCTCTGAAAGACCCTGAGTAAATTTTCCAATAGATCGGTTTTCGATTAAAAAACGCTTTTTGAAAGTGCTTTTGTGTACCAATAGAAATCGATATTAAATGCAACCTTTTCGTCGATTACGATGAAACATGATGCTTAAGAGCTCTTATTAGGCGGGTTTACGCTGTACAACTTTGGCATGGACTTGATCGGATGGATGTTGTTAGCGAACACATTAAGAGACTTATCATCGGACTTTAGTTTTCAATAATTGTTTAATTACTTCGGAAGTAATCGCTGCAGAAATTATGAGTTTATTTAATATCGTAAAAAATCTTTACTGGTTTAGGCGAGAAAGCGCAGCAAACAAACGTATTTCCACATTTATTACATTCAGAAGGAATCTGCATTTTCCGTACATAAAATATCTTTAACGTATTGTGACGCGAATCCAACATTTAATACCAATTTCCTAATCGAGAACGTTCAACCGAAAACACAAGCGGCAACACTAGTGTAAGTGTAGAAATATACCAGAAGGAAAAATGTTTGGCAGGAGTGGAGAGTGGAGACCATGTGCAAATTACTGGAGAGTTCTAGATGAAATGTTATTCGATATAAATAGGCCGCCCGAGGCAACCAGAGGAGTTTTTGATTATAGAGTGATAAAGTTAAGAATGAATTGTTGTATACAAGTGATAGTCCAAAATTCGAGTTGCGATCGAATAAAGTATAGATACTGAATAAAAGTGGTAGAAATAAATTGAAAGGTGAAATTTTATTTTGCGAACTAAGTGCACGTTACAGTATTAACGTGAGACCACAAGCTTGGCAAAATGATTTTTTCAAAAAATTCCGAACATCTGATAGGGAGAATACCTCAAAGGAAAAACCTCCGAATAGTATAAAATCGGAGAATTTTCCTCTCCAAACGGATACCCCAACTGGGTCGATTATAGATAGCTTAGTTTATTTTTTATGTATTTTTATTTTATTTTTTATTTTACTTTACTATTAATTTTTTTTCCCAATTCTCTGAAACGGGAACTTTAAACTTTAAAAAGCACTGATTTTTGCATAAATTTTTATTCTAAATTCTGTAAAAATACTATGCTGTTCACTAAAACAGGTCCTTGAATATGAGCCTAAGAAAAAAATCTTAAATTGAAACAAATTCAAAATGTGGTTTAACAAAGTTTTAGTATTTACCTTATATTATATTTTATTTTATATATTTTATTATATTATAGTTTGGAATCCAGCAACACAAATAAACACGTTGAAAAAATAAAAAAAATACGAAATTTTAAATACTCACAAAAAAAGACATTTTAATTAAAAATACAAAATATCATACAGCTGGTAATAGTCTCGTTCGTTAAAGCCCTCTGGAGCCGCGTTTTTTGAAAGTTTTTGAGCCCTAAGTTTACCTTATTTCGCCCTAGGTTTTCGCCGTGGCCGAGTTCAGGTAATGAGCAAGACTTGCAAATGGCATGTATTTTTGCTTAAAAGACAAGGATGTGTTGTGATTTTGTGGCTTACCGTTTTTTGAGGATTGAAAACCCAAAGTTTATTTTGACAACTCATAGGGTTGTTGAGAAAACCCTGGATAAAGTTCAACGAAAGAACCTATATATTTTGCTTTTACTACTTGCTACATACATAATATCAAAGACAATTTCTACGCATACGGTCCACTGTCTACAACTGAAAAACTATATACAAATATGTATGTACGAGTATATGAAACGGAAAAAAAACTTGCGCTGCGATTTCGCTTTAAATGTTAGTTATAAATGAGTATTGTATATCATTTTTTGATGACACTGTATAAACGTACATTGTTTACGTGACACTTTGCTGCATACATAAATTGAACGAGTATATGTCTTCGTCTTCTGTTTTAACCGCACCAAACGCCAAGTATTTTGATCTCGAAGGGACAAAACACCCACTTATCTACTTCGCATACATAGCTATATAACTTTGTAGTATATACACTTCTATGATAAGCAGGCAGAAGCTGAATTAATAAACAATGACTGAATGATTAGGACCACTATGACTTCATTTGATTTGTTTTCGTTTGAGGATGCGGTTTTTTAAGGTAGTAGTCCAGTGCGATGGGCTAAAAAATTTGAAAATATGCCCTTAAATTTTCAGACCGAAATTTAGAATGTTTCCAAACTTACAAAGTAAAACAAGAGAGCATATGTAGAGTGTATGAAAGTGTGTTGACAATACACGAATTTAAGGGCGGAGAAAACTGCCGAAGCCAACTGTAAAGAGGCCAGAACCTTACGCTGCGCTCCTAAGGCTGCTACAAAATGACGGTTTTGAGGAAACAGAAGTATTGCTTTATGCAACGGGTAGGTATAGCTGATTAAATAATAAAAGTATTATTTGTTGTCAAAACATTATACACATTTTTCTCGAAACCATGTTTTTGAGTTTTCGGGGAAGCACTGACTCAAAACTATTCAACCGATTTGGCTAAAAAACCAGTTGTTCTACATAAACATAGCTAAATATCTATTTTTTTATGTATATTATTGGTTAGTACATTAGAATAAGGTCTACACAATAATAGTCTCTCTTAAATTTTTTATATAAGATAACTACGGAAGGCTGTGTGCTTCCCCGAAACAGCTCACTATTCTTTAGAGGACTTACTTTGACATTACAAAGTGTAAATAAATTAATGTAAAATTAAGTAGAACAAAATTTTTTGTATAATTAAAAGTATGTACTAAAATAAACATGTAAGAGTAACAAAACGATAGCACTTTATTTTTTTGTTAAAAAACGTCACGAAAAAAACGTCGAAATTTCGGCTTTTACACTGAACTAGTACCTGAAGCTCGCATAACAGGCAGAGTTTCCTACTACTACAGTTCATCGAAATTGTGTTTTACAACTTACAAAACTGTTATTGGCATCGAAAACACGTTCTATCTCAATGCGGGTCGGGCTTTCGAAATAAAACTCTTATGAACTGGCTATGAAAACCATCTTTAGCGATAGAACTTAACTACTACTACTAACTTTTAAGAACTATTTAAAAATATTTATGAACTGTTTGTGCTATGTGTATACGTCTGATGTATAACACTTGCAGAATTTTAGTACATGAAATTACTTCGAGAACTTCATGTTTTTCTCTCATTTTTTTTTAAGAAAATGCTTCAGTTTCTTTGTTTGTTTTTTATTCATTTATTTAACAACAATCAGAAAAAATCAATGTGACATCTAATAGTTTAACAAAAATATAAATAAATGAATCTTCAAATCGTTTTTGACATTGAATTAAATTGTACGTAATAGTTTGTTATTAATTTTATAAATAATTCTTCTATTATTATAGCTGTAAGTACTTTGTTAATTATTATTATTATTATGTTTCAAATTTAGATGCTGTTAAAAATTTAATATCTCTCTCTGTATCATTAGAATTTTTGAAATGATATTTCAAAATATAAAATATGGTGCGGAGAAATAAAAGAAATAAAAACGTAGATAACTTTTTCAATCATTTTTGAAATTGCCGGGATTTTTCAATCTAGTCGACAGTTTGGAAACAAATATTCAATATTTTGCCATGGCAACCCTAATTAATTATGAAAAACTGAAAGCTGTGCACTTTTTGGTTCTTGCGGTACTTTTTTATTTTTTCAATGGCGTATTGACAAATGACGACAACATTCAAATCTTCTTTAGTTAAAGTTGGTTGAGTAATGCACATGGTCCTTCATAGATCTATTTAGTTCTCCTCAAACGTTTCTTAAGAATTAAATTAAATTTGTGACTTTTAAAGTAACTAGTCATTGAAAGTTTTCGAACATTAACATTATGATTTGTTGTTTCACTATCAAAAAATTTTGGGGCATGAGCCTTCCTACCGCCGGAGTGGTCATTGGTTGGGTCGGCACAATCATCAATCTCATTCTATGTGCGATCGTTTTAAAATTAAATAGTTTTGAAGACTTTATCACTCGCAATTTACAAAATGATTCCGGAACTAACCCTTTTCTGCAAAGTGGTATGTATTAGCCTTGGACACGCTTCTTGGCATCTCCTTTTTTTTCAACAATTTGTATATTTTAAGCATTCTCGGCTGGAAGTTCATTTCTCTTCATTTTGGCCCTGTTAGATTTGGTTTCTTCAATTTGTCTTGTCGTCGGAACAGTGAAGGTTTGTACATATATATCGTTGGATGTGAGCTTTTGTTACAAAACTTTTTTTTCTCAATGTGTGTACATTACAGAAATCCCACTTGTTGCTTTTGCCGTGGTTGATCAACAGTGGAATAGCTTTGGCTATAAAATTGTTTTTCGGTTTTGGACTATTGGCTCGTGTTTGGGAATATGAGAGAGGAGGAAGTTTGTTCGCTGCTTATCTCACTATTTTGACTATATTGGGTAGGTTTTGAGAGATTATGTTTTTTGTAAAAACGATTGTTTTTTTAATTTAAAATTTGATTTTCTTGAAGGAATTTACTGCTGGATTTGGAACGCAGTTTTTTCATTGTTTAAAAGCATTCAAAAAGGACCTGAGCAAATAGTGCCAGATGAGGTAGTACTTATCGGACGAGAAGAAACCCAAGGATACAAGTTATTCCACAACACGGAACCCGAAATTTAAAGCAAGACGAAGACTTATCTGTCGTTGACTTTTTATCTCAAAATAATAAATAAACTTATTACTAGGTACTTCCTATTAAACGTGTTTCTTCTTCGAAGGTTTTAAATTTACACATGTAGGTAGCTTTGAATATTTACAGTTTGCAATGCTGTTGTTATTACCTTTTAAAACAAAATATCTATTTTGTGTGTCCAACAATATACGGAATTGAATCCAAACTTGAAATGAAATAAAGTAGCGCTATTGTAATATCCATTCCTGGAAATATGCGTGAGATCCGAAAATTTTCAATACCCCATAAATGCATTTTCAGCTTTGTGATTTGTGGCTACAAAAACTATTTATCGAAGGGCGAGGGGCGGTAAAGTTTTGTCCACAATATTCTTTAACTTTGCTGTTACGGATTGAGAAACTACAATACCTACTAAGTTTTCACTAAGGTAAATTGCTGGATTGTGACAAGTACTTCAAGGGTAAATGATTTACGCAATTATCTAGCCATATAAAATTTTATACTAAAACTACCCCAACATTACACAATTTTGTGGTAGTTATGCGAAAGCCATAAGGCAAACAATGAAAACTTAATCAAAGACACCTAAAACAGAAGCATCTGTTAATTTACCGGAAAAAAGCTACTGCTTTTGTGAAGAAAATGCACACAGGAAACAAGAAAATCTAACAAACAAAAAATATTTGATCGATCAATTAAAGTGCATCCCATTAATCTGACGAAATTTGAAAAACTTAGCATAGAGTAAAAAGAGGCAACTCATCAATTCTATAGTCAGATCAGTTGATATGTTCTTATGTTTTACTTTACCACGAAATACAAGAGCAAATCAAGTATGCTCAGCATTTTTGTGTGATATATGCCGTGTTTTACTGGGAATTTTTATATTCACTTGTGGTACCCGTGGTGTGATGGATATCATGTTCGCCTGTTAATCCAGAGGTTCGTGGTTCGAATCCCAACAGAGGCAAAAACGTTTTTTCCACGGGTATCGCCTTTCGCGAGGAATTGGCAAATCCTCCGATAGTATTCATTGCCACGAAAAGTGCTTTTTACCGGCCCAAAATTGTAGGCCCCCTCCATTCCCTCATTCACTGTACTCACTAATGCAACTTTATTCCATAAACTCTATTTACAAGCCATCCCTTTTGTTCACTTCTGCAAGTGACTTATTAGCCGAGTTTTATTGGGAATTTTTAAATTCATTCACCTAGGCGCTCAATAAAACGCTGTACTAACTTACACAACTTTATTCCATAAACGTCATTTACCAGCCATCCCTTTTGTTAACTTCTGCAAGTGAGTTATTTTTGTCCACTTACGTTGTTCGCTTTTGAGTTGTTGTTTTCCCATGGGTGGTGTTTTGCTGAAGTGAATACAGATTTTCAATGAAACTCGGCCTTAGTTCACTTATCGTTGTTGTTTTCCCATGTGCGATGTTTTGCGATGTTTTGCTAAAGTCAGTATAGATTTCCTGTAAAACTCGGCTATAGTAAAATCCACTGCTAAGCTCAATAAAGAATTGCTGATTTGCGACAAAAACTCACCTAATACACCTTCCTTCATAATTTTTTTTCCGATGTTATAGAATCCTCATTCTCGTTGAGGAACTACACAAACTGATATAAGCGACTTGGCTTCACTTTTTAAAATTTCATCAAATCCTCACCATTACTGTACCACCCACAGAACCAAAAATTTTCAACGTCAAATAAGTAGTTGGTTAACCTGCTATTGCAATTTTCTTGTGTTTTCATTTTTTTTATATTTGTAATTATTACCAATTTCTGTCTCCGTATGGCAGTGTGTTGTTTCTTTAATTAATTTCCAGACTATTGACAAGTTTTTTAACAAAAAGATAGTAGCTCCCAAAATAAACTCCAGATTATCACGAAATCGCAGCTATTTATTTAACAAAAGTTCGTCCAATGATTGTGAGTGTTGATATTTTGCAGTTATGCTTCAGCAGACTCCACTGAGCACTAAGCCCAAGCAACAGAAGTAATGCCCCCAAAGGTGCTCCTACCTAAGATACCCCGCAGAGTTAACTTGGAAACACCAAACTATTGATTAACAATGTAAGAAATATTTTTTTCATTCCTTAAACTCTTCAAATTTCAATTAGAATGTTTTCATATTCGCTTGTAAATAAAAATCAAGTAAAGAGTTCGGTTTTACGTGAAAAATCTTCGAGATATATAAAAATTATTTGACAAGACCATATGCTTGAAACTCTTTATTGTTTTTGTTCTTTTGTTAAAGTCTCTGAGTTCGGCATACGAATGATATCTCATTTCAAGTTGAGCTTCTCAATTCAAATTGAAAGATTTTTCCTTGTTTGTCGATTCCCCTTGTTTGGGTTGACTTTTTTAATTTAATTGAAAATCGCCAATTAGACCCATTGTAAGATGTCTGAAGGGTATGCATAAAATTTTACCAGGTCTGCTATGAATGAGAGGCAACTGACCTAAGCCTTAAGTTTATTGGCTTTTACGTATTTTCTGACAAGAGATTCCATGTGTTGCCTGTTGTAAATTCTTTGTTCAATGACAGTTTTTAAAACGTCTAGCCTTCAATTTTGAAGGTTTTGCTTCTCCTTTGGTCGAACGTAAAAATACAATTTATCGCTTACTCGATGGATGATAGGAGATACTGGGAAATGGCCTACGGGTCAATCTGATTGGACGTTTGAATTCAGTTGGAATGACAGTCCTGCTCTTATCAAGCGTATGCCATTCGCAATTATATGACACTATCGTTCAATTGTCCGGCCTTGAGATTTCAGCACTGGATTACAAATTACTGACTCGGACTTTTTAGGTTCTGTTTTCTTTCCATCAAAGTGAATCATTGGTTTTGCTTATCAATGAGTAATTTCTGATGTTGAATTCCTTGATGGGAAAGAATCGTAGTAAAAGCGGCCTCAAGTTTCGCCACATAACACAGCTCCCGAGATCGGTCTTCAAAACGAACTCCTAACTTACCACTGAATATTTAAAAAAAAAGTTATTCCCACTAGTCAATTATTTTATTTCCTATTTCACAGGTTCAGTAGATTCGATCAAATGTCGTTCTTTACACCAGTGCCAACTTTACACAGTTACTTAATTTTAAAACACACTTCCTCCCTCTGACTTTGGTTAAAATCCAAATAATACC
This sequence comes from Melanostoma mellinum, assembly GCA_914767635.1. Taxonomy (NCBI): domain Eukaryota; kingdom Metazoa; phylum Arthropoda; class Insecta; order Diptera; family Syrphidae; genus Melanostoma; species Melanostoma mellinum. The sequence continues at coordinate 228,065,749 of OU612059.1, read as the reverse complement.
AAAAAAAATCATCAATTTTCGATAAGCGCTAACTATTCAACTGTTCAATAGTCTAGAGAAAAACAATCCATTCAACGCAGCTCATCACCTTCGATCCTCGTTATGCAGATAAAGTGTAATAAGCTGCACTTATTTTGTCAAAGCAGCTTTTAGATTTGGGTGAGAAGAAGCGCTTACCCGTTATGTGGAAACAGTGCAGGCACTATCAATGCATAAGAAAACAACAAGTCGGGATACTCGTTTGCTCCTGCTTCATGGACTGCAATTTTAACGCAATTGGAGTTTTGGGGTAAAAGAAAGCAAAAAAGGAAGAGAGGAAGAGACTTTGTGTTTAAATATTTCTGGACAAAGATTAAACATTGGCTGTATATTATGGGTAATTGCCTACAATGTTTTCAGTCATCTGATCATACGGGGTCGACGATAGTAACGCAGTCTACGCACTGCCAAACGACGAATATTGACGGCTGCAGTCGAGCAGCGGGAAGTGCAATCGATCGCAGTATATATAGTGACCGACCGGGGGGTAAGTTTTAGTTTTGCTTTTGTTTTAAACTTTTGCAACAATATTTGTTTTTATTTTTGGCTAGAAACAGATGAGCTGTTGTCTCCAAGTCCTTTAATGGCCAACAACAGTGATACTAAGCGAAGTAGTTTTAAGAAGTCGATAGTTTTATTAAACGGAAATGCCAACAACATGGGTGATATTATTACAACTGGTAAGTAATACTTTTCATTTCAATTCATACTTTGAAAACACAAATGTAACCCGCCGAACCAATACTCAATCTCTGAGAATAAGAAAAATTCGAAACGACCAAGGGTTTCCTCATTCGCTTTCGATAAGGTCGATGCTTCCGCGCCCTAAAGCAGGACTGGGATGATCAAGGTATTATACAGGGCTACCTTTTTTTCTAGAGAGGGTTCTAATTCTCAATTGCCTTCTGAACCCAAAGAAGCAACGGTTGGCAAGAGTTATTCTCCGTTTGATCTCCGCACTGATGTTGTTTTCCGTGTCTATAGCGGATCGTAGGTAGACGAAGTCCTGTACTACCTCCAATTCGTCGATGTTCTGTGTCCTTGTTTTGCTTCGTTTTGCACTCATTAACCATCAAACCCATTTTTGCCGCTTCTGTTTCAATACTCGCAAAAGCACCTATGACATCACGCTTTTTTCTTCCCATTACGTCAATATCGTCTGCATAGGAGAGTAATTGTACCGACTTTTGAAAGATTGTTCCTATGGTGTTGACGTTTGAGTTTCTTACAATCTGTTCAAGTATGATGTTGAAGAAATCGCATGACAGTTTGTCGCCTTGCCTAAAAACTTTTTCGACATCAAAGATCTCGGTGAGTTCTTTACCGACCTTGACGGAGCAGCGTGAATTCTCCAGAGTCATCTTGCAAAGTCGTACGAATTTTGCAGGGATGCCGAAACTAGACATGGCTCTGTACAGCTCGTCTCTGTAAATACTGTCATACGCGGCCTTAAAATCGATAAAGAGGTGGTGAATATCGATATTATGTTCTCGGGTTTTTTCCAAGATCTTCCGTAATGTGAAAATTTGGTCTATTGGGGACTTCTCTGGTCTAAAACCACATTGATAAGGACCTATCAAGTTGTTGACATGGGGTTTCAGACGTTCACATATTACAGCAGACAAGATCTTATAAGCGACGTTAAGAAGGCTTATCCATCCCTTTAGGATGCTTGAGCACTCAGACCTAAATACCGGTCCATTGTACTACCAGATAGCAAACTTCTATTTGTTATGGCTTTCCAGATGTTCGGAGAAATCCAAAAGACGCTGCCATGATAAGGAGCCTAAGTTACCAGCTTTCACCATGTCTGCGCTGAGTACCTGTGACCTCATGTGAGAAAAAGCAAGACATTTACAGAGGAAGTGCTCTGCGGTATCGTCATCTTCCACACTTTTGAATGCTTGGCAAAAGAGAAGTGCCCGCTGGCAACGCGGTCAATTGCAGTCTTCTTATTAACGTTGGGGAGCATACCTTTGGTCTGTCTGTATCCAATGGAGGCATCCCATCTACGATTGTGCTCTTGGCAGATCCAATCGTTGGTTGAAGCCCTCACTGAATACGCTGGCAGGCCTACCGACGGTTCATGTTCTGAGAGAGCTGTCTGAGATTCTTGCCTAGCAAGTTCATCGGCGATATGATTTCCAGTTATGCCGTGATGGCATGGAACCTGAACGTGACTCAATGAAATTAATATTCCGACCGCATTTAAAGAGCTTTTGCATTCCTGGATGACTTTCGAAGTAGTTAGAGGATTGAGAAGGGCCTTAAGCACAGCTTAGCTGTCGCTCCAAACACAAATACTTCTCCCCATTCAGCCATTGTAATTAAGCGTTTGGGTCCATCCGCTCTACATATCCCAACCATCGTAGTCTAGCGATTCGTACTCTTCTAGCTATGACCATGCCCATGTCGTGTTACAGCTTATAAAGCTCACTGTTGTATCTTCTTTTCCACACATTATCTTCGCATTCAGATTATTTCTCTTTCCAAACGATCAAGGGCTTCCTCATCCGATTTGGATAAAGTCCATGCTTCCGCGGTGTAGAGGGTTAAGCCTTGCCTTACATTTTCTAGAGGGGGTTTTGATTCTCAATTGCCTTCTTAACTCAAAGTAGAAGCTGATCCTAGATAGACAAAGTTCTGTACTACCTCGAAATTATGATATCTTTGTATTGTACGTTTTTAGCATGTCGACTGTTAACCCTGACGTTCGTGGTTCGAATCTCAACAGCGGCAAAAAAGTTTTTCCACGGGTATCTCCATTCGCGAGGAATAGGCAAGTCCTCCGTTAGTAAATTCATTGTCATGAAAAGCGCTTTCTCGATTAGCCGTTCGGAACCGGAAAAAAATTGTAGATCCCCTCCATTCCCCTACAAGGTATGGTTTTGATAAATGCGCTAGGCCCTAGGGCTCCTCACTCTGATGAACCATCCTATTTATTTATTTATTTAATTTATTGTAACGTTTTGTCCAATTCGTCGATGTACTCTGTCCTTGTTTGATGACAACAAACACTTCGTTTTACCTCCATCAACCATCAAATTCATTTTTGAGGTTTTTATCAAGCTTGACGGATCAGCGTGAATTCTCCAAAGTCATCCTACACAGTCGTACGAGTTTTGCAGTGATGCAGAAACTAGACATTGCTCTGTGCATTCCGTCTCTGTTAATATTGTCATTAGCAGCCTTTAAATTGATAAAAGATGGTGTATATCGATATTAAATTCCCGGGTTTTTTCTAAGATCTACCGTAATGTGATAATTTGGTCTATTGTGGAATTTTCTCTTTAAGAACCAAATTGTTGACGTAGGATTTCAGACGTTCACATGTTAAAACAGACAAGATCTTAAAAACAACGTTAACTTGATGTTTGTTTATCTTCTTATTTTTTAGAAAGGTTTTAAGTAAAAACAATAGTGAAAAATATTTTAAACTTCTTTCGTTGAACTTTACCCAGGGTTGACTTGAGTTTCCTTGACAACCTCCATGAGATGTCTAAAAACCTGAGTTTGCCAGTTCACGAAAAGAACACTCGACCACCAAACCATGTTTGCTGCTATTTTACACCCTTTTTTATTGGAACTTGTCTCAGCAAAAACCTTGTGCGGCTGCCCTTCTTTTAATGTTTCTCTGCTAGCCTTTTTTGTGTTATGTTATTTTTGAAAGACAAGAAACTATGACTCTCTCTTGCCTTTAACACCATAACCGCCCAACTTTTGGAAAAGTATTCTATCGTTTTCAGCGTTATTTTGAAGTCAAGGGCAAACACGAAATTTTTTTCAGCTATCCATTCTTTTCAAAAATTTTTCAATGTTATGGTTTTTCAATGACGTATAAAAAGCAAAAAGAAAAAGAGGCAAAAACTAATACCAACTTTGACTTCATAAGGCTCCTCCTCGAATTAATCGGGCTTCAGGGTTCTAGAAACTTGAATTGTGTCTGGCTCCTATCTGCATTTCTTCTTATCAATCGAAACAGAAATCCAAAATGGTTATAAGTCTCGTTTTGAAGCACAACGCGATAGTAAGATAGCATAAAGTATTTTGTTAGTACGAAAAGGGCCGTTAGCCGTGGGGGCACTAAAAAGGGGAAAAGGCTTAAATCCCTTTGTTTTGTTATATTCTGAGAAGAACTATTATCACTCTAAAGTCTAAAGATAACTAGTATCCAAAAATTGTTGCATATAACTCAACACTATCATTTTTAATCCTCTTCTGCGTTACGAGAATCGTGAATTCGAAGGAATCACAACTTTCCTACCTGTTTGCTTTGCACTTTGCAATCCGACCATGGGACACACCGCGTTGACCTCAGAAAGCATTGGAAAACAACCCGCTTGGATAGTTCCTTGTCTGAATGCAACCAAAGTAGATCTGGTTGCATTTGTCTGTACCAGGACTGTTTTGGTCAGTCTTTTTTAAATAACTCCATTTTTAAATTTTCTTATTGACAATGAAACACCAATCGCAAAACTTTATTATAAGGAAGTTGTGTAATAAAAATGTTATCCTTCCCTCGACAAGCAAACAAAAATGAAATTTCAAACGAAATCAACAAAACTAACATTGAATTTCAGTTCTTCCCATTGCAGTTAAAGAATCGCACGAAGTGTCAGATAACACACTTAATCTATTATTTGAAGAGTACAAAGACCCCTACGAAGATGCAATACTCTCAGATGGCATAGAACGTCTCTGTAAAGATCTATGCTACCAGCCGGATGAATTTCCAATTTTAGTTCTGGCTTGGTGCTTGGATGCATCGCAAATGTGTCGTTTTACGAAAATGGAATTCATCGAAGGATTACATAAAATGTCTGCTGACACAATCGATACAATCCGCCTAAGACTGGAACAAACTATTGAATTGATGAAAACCGATTCGGAGATGTTCAAACAACTCTATCGGTTCACTTTTAGGTAAAATCTACTACAGCTTTGTGACTTTGTGACGGTGTAAATTTTTACTAAATTTGTATTTTTTCTTCTGTAGGTTTGGCTTGGAACCAGATCATCGTATCCTCTCTTTAGACATGGCAATCATATTATGGCGTTTAGTTTTCACCCTGCACAAGCCCGAGCTGCTCGATCGCTGGTTGTATTTTTTGGAACAACATCCAAACATCCGAGGCATCCCCAAAGATACGTGGAATATGTTCCTTAATTTCTCAGAACAATGTGATATTAACAACTACGATGACACAGAAGCATGGCCGAGTCTGTTCGATGACTTTGTGGATTATGAAAAGTCCCGATTAAGTGCAACTGCTGACATGACAAACAAAGAAAACGACGACAATGCCAACAACAATAACGACTGCAATCATCGCAAGATCTCCACAGATGTTTCATAGTATTTAAATTCGAAAGATTTATAGTGGCGCCATTTCTAACACACCCATGTTGCATGTTGCATCCCATATAATATTTTATTTGTTAAAATATTTTTTTACAAACAGCCAAACCGATAGATAGTGCATTTTATTTCATTTTGTCGCTTACCACCAACAATATGGTGTCGCTTTTTCTGTCGTACTTAGTGTTTTAATTTTTTAGACTGCTACTTCTACTACCAGTGCGTTGACATTCCCAAGTAATTGTCCGTCGGTTTAGTTAAATTAAATTTCACATAGTAATACAAATTTTGCCAGAAAGTTGGAATAACAAAAAGAAACACAAAAATGCCTTAAAAGTTAAATAAAAGTTAAATTTAGAACAGAGAAAAACAAAAACAAAAAGTAAATATTCTACAGCATAATGTATTTTCGAAAGAATATATCTTCTTATAACTAATAAAGGATTCAAAGACGACGACGATGATAATGATGATGACGTTAACATGACACGAACACTTGCGCAAACAAAAAATATTGATCTTTTATTTTTAATTATTGTTGTGATACTGATAAAAAGAAAATAACCTCTTACCATAAGTTTTAAGTCTAAAAAATAATCCCATCTCGATGAAAATATTATAATAAACCCAAGACCGGAAGAAAGTAAACATTTAGGTATATCTTCCACTCATGATGCGTCGTGATGCGCTCTCCCAACTCCTCATTAATTAAAAAAGATATTTATATTTGTATTTATTAAAATAAAACATGTAATAGCATATTATAACATAAATTGAATTAAAAGACTTTTTCGATAAAAAAAGAAAACATAAAAAATCTTATTTAAATGGCTTAGTGAATTTTTTTTTATAAAATGTAATTGATTATGTTCGTTGTTGTAATTTGAACCAGTAGAATTAAAATTGTGTGGAAGAATAAAAATCAAACACGAAATTTGTATGAATTGTAACATGTAATAGAAATTTGAAAAAAAAAATTGTGTAAGCGAATTCTTTGTACTTCTAAATAAAAGAAGTTGTGCGAATTATTATTTTAAATCAACGCAATGTATTGGAATAAAATAAAACAAAAACAATTCGTTATAATCCAGGTGCAAATAAATTAACTTTTCTTAACAAACATTGGATTAAGTAAATTAAATTAGCAATGAACTTTTTTATTAGACTAAAACAATGATTATGTATTGTACATACATATATGAAAATATATATAATTGTAAATATACAACAAAATATATACACAATTACGTGAACGAAAAGAATAACAAAAAAACTCGTAAATACATTTTTTTCAACTTAAAAAGAATGTTTTCTGACTTAGAGCGTGAGTTTGGCAGATTTTAGAGAAATGTTTATAATTGAAATTTATCTATATACCTGAATGAATGAATGGCTGATTTTCGAAATGCAGATGTAGCGCTCTGGGTTGAGTAATAAGACGCATGTAATTTGTAAACTTTGTCTGAAACACCCTACAAATTTTTTTCTATGCACACACCCTTTCGATTCAATCCAGGGGCTCTACTCTGTAATTCGTTTCGAAAGCAAAAATTTCCGAAAACGAATATTTTGTACTCTTTATTTCTAAAGCGAATTCGAATCAGCCACTTTCGGAACGGCAAATCCGAAAACGTTTTTTTTATTTCATTTATTTATATTTTTACTTGTTTGTAATTTGCTTTGATATTATTTTTTTGCTTGATTTGACAGATATTTTGAGAAATGTTTCAAGACTTCGCAAATCTATTCCGTTAATGAAAATATTAACAAGTACTTTTTTTCGATTCGAAAACGAAATGAAGAGTACGAATTCATAATCGGATCGAAAATCAATTTCGAATAGACTTACGATTCGAAACGAAATAAAGAGTAGGGCCCCAGCTTTTGGACAAACGATAACCAAATTCGTATCGGATTGGATAATCCTAATTCTTTTTCGATTCAATTTAGGTTTAAAATACAACAATAAAGAGGGTGTTCTCAAGCTGATTTAACAAACTGCACTTTATTTTCGGACTTCAAAACCAGTTTTAAAATCCAAAAATAAAGTGGTGTTAGTAATTTCACTGACACAACTTTATATTCAGCTGAATGCGTTTATCACAGATAGATCTTGTGTACTTGTGTCACAAAAGCAAATGGAAGTTATGGGGCATGAGACGGACACTAATAATTTTTGAAGTTTCCCATCCGCACCAATAGAGCGTTCGGAAGTATTCTCAAACCGCTCAAACCACTTCGTTAGTGCAAAAATATAGCTTTTTATGACTCTTCTCGATTCGAAGTGAGAATCCACTCAAGAATCTCAAAAACACACATGTTACTAAAATGTCGAATGCAATGAAAGTTTTCCTCAGTGAACATTTTTATGACCCATAGTTGTTTCGGTCACAAAAGTTTCAACATTTTTTTTTTTTATTACTACAATTTTTAATTGTAGCACCATTGAAAAAAATTACTGTAATCGGTGAGGCAACTCGGGAATACGTTTACGTTAGGATCCATTTAGTTGAAGAAAACAAATGACAACAGCTGTGTTTTATTGGGATTATTCACGCCTGTTCTGATTTTCGTTCGGATACCATACCCTCTCGTTTCAGAATTTTTGCGGTTCTCAATTCCGAATCCGTACGTTTTCAATTCGCTTATCATTTTGTTAGCGGAATTGAATCCGGTTAATGAATTCTGTAGAACATTATTTATTGCTGGAAATGAAAAATAACAAACTATATTAGCACTAACATGCAATAAAGCTGTAAACAGTTCCAATAATCACAAAAATTTAATTTCCAACACGTTTTTGTGACAAAAAATCAGTAGTGAATCCGTTCGGAAATAAGAACACACTTTTTAAATCCGTACGGATTCAATTTCGGTTTCCGTTTTGAATCCGTACGAAAATCAGAACAGCCATGATTACATACGGGGGTTTGCAAAAGATCGCAAAACATCGCACATGGGAAAACAACAACGACTAGTGCATTGAAAGAAGTCAGTGTTCAGGAGTGAAGAACAGGAATGGTAGGTAAATGGTGTTTATGGCTTACAGTTGCATTACTGAGCACAGTGTTTTTTTTACTGAAACTCGTTACTGCTCAAGCTAAGAAACTCTCAACGAAATGCGCCAAATATATGTGATTATGAATTGCGTATGTGAACATCAGCCTCACCAATTCTATGAAGAAACTGAAACATGTTTGGTTTTTTAGTTCTCGGCTTATGAGCAGTTCTTTAAAATTTCAATGCAAAACGCTGTTGTGGACAGAATTTAGTCTATACGACATATGATGTGAGTCCTCAGAAGACCGCTTGTCCTACTTGTTGGATGGGTTTCAAATATTTTTAAAAATTTTGTTTTTGAATTAAGTCGCAAACTACATCCGTCCATCAAACCCATCAAACGAAGTCATTCCAACTAATTATACAGTGTGAACTGCCCTATTGTCAACAACAAACAGAACAGAACTTGTATTTCCTGCATTCCTGTCATTCTTGAATCTTGATGTCATCGTTATCGTTTATTTATTTTCGTTTTCCCAGTTTTTGCAATTCTCAGTTCTTCTGGTTCTTCATCAGTTTCAAATTTACACTTTTTCTGATCAGTCTTCTATTTCTATCCAACAAGTCTAGCCGTTTCCTATTTGTATTCAGTGAGTTGTAAAATTGATTAATTTTTCTTTGTCCTGGAACTGACACATTTATATGCAACAATTGCATCTATTATTAATATCTAGCCAAAATCTTAAAGAACAAAAAATATGTTGACTGTTAACCGCCTCTGTTGCCTGCGTCTCCACACCGCCGGTGTTGTTATCGGTTGGGTTTGGGGAATTTTGGCCTCGATCTACTTAATTCTGTTTGCCCTCGCTCTATCTCATTTGGATGAAATTGTTAAACTTGTCTTTGAACAAATTCCCGCGAGCCCCGACATAACGGAGGATTCTGTAAGATCTAGTAAGCATGCAGAGCAATTTTTTCAACTGCGCATTTAAAAATATTAAATTTTTTTAGTTGTAATCGCGATTATTGCCATTGCTCTGACGAGTTGTGTTGTGAACATTATCTCCTCTATTTTACTGGTTGCCGGTAGTATTCAGGTGAGACATTTTTACAAAAATAAATCAAAAATTAAAAAAAGAAATGTTATCGCAATGCATGCAAAAAGATTCATTTTATAATCTGATTGTTGCAACACATACATAAGTGCTGTTGTCTATCTATAGAGGGGGTGCTAGCACGTAATCTTGTTTTTATATTTTCTTCGTCTACAGGAACGTCATATCATGCTAGTTCCATGGCTGGTCAACAATGGATTGTCTCTTATTCTGGGTGTTGCGAACTTGCTCTACTTTGTTGTTAAGGGTATCTACTATGAAAAAAGCTTTGGAACAATCTCTGGATTCTCACTTGCCTTAATTATCAACCTAAGTATGTTGCAGTTTTGTATTGTTTTATTTTGCTTTCATGTACTTATTTTTCAATTACAGCCATCCATTACTATATTTGGACTGCAATCTATTCATTGTATCGCGTTATTCGCTCGTCGAGGGAACGAACGCTTCTTATTCCAACATCGTCTGGTGCCGCTGGAACAGCCTATCCATCCTACACGAAGATTTAAGGAATTTGTTCCTATTTTCATTTGACTTCAAGCGTATGCTAATGTTATAAATTTACGTATCTTTATCATTGTACCTATCTATTGTTATACGAACAAATACATTTTTGCTTTCAGTTTAGAAAAAACCTATAGCATATTTTTTCCGGGTTTTGTATTTCACGATCATCACAGCTGGCGCAACGTTGAAATTTGAAGCGACATTACAATGAATCATTACTTTGCAGTAATGATTTGTAGGCTACTCAATTTCACCACGTTGAATGATTCAAATTGAGTTTCATTATCAGTCCATCGAGATTTAAAAATTAAATGTCTCCATACAAATATTTTCCTTTCGAGTGAATGGAAAAATAAAAAAGAATACCTACATTCTACTCCAAAACAAAACAAAAAAATTCATACCATCCAAATAAAGATGTTGATTGAAAAGTAGGGTATGAATAGGCAGGGGCAGAAGGTTATCTGTAAAAGCAAGATGACCTCTAAAGAAAGTGAATAAGTTAGGGAATACACGAGATACCGTCGGAGCTTTTTGGTCTACGTACTACGTAATGTCATCATATCAGAAGAACAACATTTGAATCATACCAACTGATAACGGGACAAACAAAACAATTAATTTCCTCATTATGATAATTAAGAGCGAATTAATTTGCTGGTCACTACAAAAGCTCATCAAGTTCATAATCTCAAAAGACGTTGCCGAGAAGAAATGTTGATTAATGGATCTTTGTAGTTATCTGGCATAGAAAACAATCAACAAACTTTTCTAGTTTAAGGGAATATGATTCAGAAAAAAACTTCCACTAAATTTTTTCTTTTTGTTTATTTTAAACGTGCGCTTCATTGTGGCTGGCAATTTCTCTACAACGACACTTTTGTTTTGGTTTTTAATTTTTAGGTAATTTTTTTCTATTGGCTAACCTAATTTATTGGATTATTATCCATTCTCTTCAATATCAAACTCTAGACGTAAATAACATCGATTATTGCATAGTTTTTGTTTCTTGAATGTGTAAGGAAGCTTGCAAAAACATTCCAGTCAAACTTTCGGTTCGCTACTTGTAATAAAAACCTTAAATGGGTTGTGACCGCCAGGTATTACTTTTTCCAATTTAATGTCTTATTTCGACTTCAAAACATCTAAAGAAGTCTTTTACAAAAAGCTTCAAAGTGCAACTGACTATTGATAATTCATGACCTTTTTGTGTTTTATGTTTGGATCACACTTTACATAGCTGTTAACCATCGAATATCTACCTCCGTGTTCTACCGCAAAATTATAACAGCCTATCATTTGTTGCCAATTGCCATACATGTTTTAGAAATACTCTGTTGTGCTTTGAAAGTTCTATGTAGCTAGCTACCAGCTGAGTTAAAAAGGCTTATATACCCCTGTTCTGGGGCCAGATTCTATAAAAAGCGAAACGAAAGCAATCAAACGTTTTTCAATAGGAAAGACATTGCAAATCGTTCGCATACGAAAACGTTTCTTCGCTATTTACTTACAGAATGTCACCCCTGATTTTCGTTCGGATACCATATCCTCCTGTTTTAGAATTTTTGCGGTTCTCAATTCTGGATTCGTACGTTTTCAATTCGCTTATCATTTTGTTAGCGGAATTGAATCCGGGGGATGAATTCTGTACAACATTATTTACTGCTAAAAATGAAAAATAACAAACTATATTGGCATTAACATGTACTAAAGTTGCAAATAGTTCCAATAAACACAAATATTTAATTTTCAAATTGTTTTAGTGACATAAAATCTGTAGTGAATGCGTTTGGAAATAAGAACACACCTTTTCAATCCGTACGGATTCAATATCGGTTTCCGTTTTGAATCCGGTCGAATATCAGAACAGTCATGATAATTTCGTCCGGAATATTGAGTCTCACCCGAAATTTTGCTAATAAAACCTTTTCAAATGGGAAATTAATAGAATGTCTTTTTCAAAAGAAACTAAACTTTCTTCTTTTGTTTAATTTTATATTTTAAATTTTAGTTTTTATTAAATAAAAATAATTTTATCTTTTAAATTTTTGTTTTTATTTTATTTTGTAATTTGTTATTTGTTTATATAACTATGCAATAAGGAATAAGCATTCTTTTTACTCACAAAACTACACAAACTTCTTTTTTCTTATACAAGAAAAAACGAAGTCTAACTTTCTATACAATAATTTTTTAGTCGAAATTTTTTTTTTCCTTAAATCTGTGTTGTGTTTGTCCATCATTCCCTTCTTGAAGTAAGAAAAATTTTAGAACTATTTTTGATTTTTGTATAAATTTGCAAAATTAATTGCAGCTAGTTGTAGAATGTAAAGGTAGCCAGCTGACAATTGACAAATAAAAAATAAAACGTAACGAGAACATGAGCTTTGAAAAAGTATTTACATTTCAAGAAAAAAAAGTGTTGCAAAACTACAAGAAAAAGGGTTCAAATTTCGATTCATTAATAGCGCCACAAAAGCAATAAAATACACCGATTTGATATATCACAATATTTAGGAGAACAAACATTATTAATTCTTAAAACAAATACAGCTGGATTAAGGACATTCGCTTGTATTAAACGTAGAAGGGGAGGTTGTGGGTTGTCGATTTGTTGGCAATTGCATCAGCATTTAGACTATGGGTTGTGTAGCTGGTAGATGCTACGATGGCTGATGGTTTTCACCTTGGCGTTGTACTTGTAGGCATTTTCTCAAGGAAATCTTTAGCTAGGACTTCTTCGATTTCAGCTAAGCAACTAGACACTTCTTTCCCAGTATCAGCAAAGTTTCTTGGCGTAGGGCATGTGACACTTAATGTAGAGAAAAATCCATATAAGTCCTGCAGCGAGGTTATCTGCTGGCATGTCAGTACCAGATGTGTTCCACGTTTGAATTCAGCTTTCTAAAATGTATAAATAAGTCAGAAAAGGTAAGCGAAAAATCCTTAAGTGTTTACTCACTGGCGAATGAACAGAATATTTCATGTCCATCAGTCGGGCAATACGACGTATGTGTGGTACATATTGGGAACTATTAGAAAGCTTATCATCAAAGTCGCCATTCAAAGTCGTATTCTCAGATGAATTGAATTCCGTACCGACGAACGCCCAGCGGTACATTTGGAAATGAGGTAAGTTTGTTGCTGGTAAAACGCATCCAAGTTCAAGCAATTTTGCGGTTTCTAACTGAACCGCACGCCAGTGGTAGAGGTGGTTTTGCGATGCTATTCCGTTGTTAGAGTTCGCCGACCAGGACATCTGTGCGCTGTCGATGGAAATGTAGAAATTAAAATGTGTAAACAGAAGTTAAAATTAATAAAAGGAACTGAAGTGTGTGAAGTGAGACCTTTTTTGTAAAGAAAGTTTTCCTTTATGTCCGTTTTCGTTGATATTTTAAATACAAAAAGAAACAAAAAAGCATTTTTTGGCTACGAGAACAAATTAGCAAACCAACTGCAAGAACTTGTGTTGTCTGTTACTAAGAAAAAGTTACATAAACTTAAGATTCGCTCAAGCTAATTAAGGTTGACAATTTTTTAAATAAAAAAAAAGTTCTTTATCGATAGCAATTTAATTCGATTAAAACTGACCCTGATTTCAAATATGAACTTATGAGCAATTGTTAGCCATTATCAAATATGAATGTACACTAAGGCTAATGCTGTCTGAGTCATTTTTCTTCTTCTAGTAATTGAGTTTAGAAAAAAAACTGGTTATATTTTTTATTGGGAACTATTGTGCTAAGTTAGCTGAAAGTTATTTCCTTCTTTAGTGACAGTTTGTCAACTTTTCGTTTTGGAAGGGAAAAGTAAATAAAGCGACGCAACCACGCAACAGAACGAGGAGCCCCAGGGCCTAGCACATTTGTCACAACCATGCCTTGTGAGGGAATGGAAGGGACCTACAAGGTTCCGAACGGCTAATAGAGAAAGCACTTTTCATGGCAATTCATTTATTAACGGAGGACTTGCCAATTCCTGGCGAAAGACGATCGATACCCGTGGAAAAACATTTTTGCCTCTGTTGGGATTCGAACCACGAACCTCTGGGTTAACAGTAGGCATGGTAACCATCACGCCGCGGGTACATTTTCACTCGCAGTAGATTGTTTCGGAAAAATTGGGGACCTAGTTCCACAACCACTCTCTGGATATATACATCCATAATAAGGTCAATCCTCACGTACGCCTGCTTGGTATGGTGGCCATCATTAGAGAAAGTGTCAAACCTAAAGACCATGATTAAAATCCAATGACGTGGACGCATTGCAACAACCAGTGCCTGGAGCATAGTTAGCCCTAAAAAAGAAGAAGCGATTACGAGCGGCTCTCTTAAATTCGTTTCTATTTAAAAAAAAAAAGGTTTCAAAAATTGGATTTACAAACAATTTACGGCCGGCGCTTACTTCACACACATTCGGGACAAACTACAAACAAACCTGTTGTTGTTGCCCTGATTATGATTACTAGCATTTGGTCTACAATAGCATTGGAAGGAAAGGAGGTAAAAACAAGTATTCAAAAAAATAAAACTGATTTTTCAATTTACCTTAGATCTTCTGTACACGATTTGAGCTCTTGCTCAATGACAAGAAAAACTTGAACCATTTCAGCGATGATTGTTGGCCACAGAGATGTCACGTGATCTGGAGACATTCTCAACAGAAGAACGCGGAAAAATAGGAACACGGCTGATTGTACAGCCGGAATAACAGGTAAGAGTCGCAAACTGTTGGCCAATTGTTCTAAATCATACAAAGAAAAGTTAATTAATTCGAAACTCTTAAAGCTAACAAAAATACAACTTACCTTGAATCTCCGGCATATACTTATGGTATTGATCCAGTTCACTGCAAAATATTACAAAAGCTAATCGTTTCAGGAACATCGCCCGTTGTTCATATTCTTGTTCGCGTGAAGCAAAAATATACAAACTACCACTTTGGGCCGGCGATACTCGACTCATAAGCTCGCGGAAAGTAGTAGTGTCGTAAGTCATCAGACTATCCATTATTTGCTTCCAGAAGGGTAGGCAGGAAATATCCATTTGAAAGAAAGAATTGTCTAACAGCAAATCAAGCATGTCCTTGCGCCAGGCTTTTCGTGTATATTGATATCCACTGAGACTGGCAAGCAGGCTAGATGAGGCATAGAAGGCGGGTATGTTGCGCGCTGTGTGATTTTTAAGGTACGGTAGGATGATGTACATTAAATTCGTTACTATTGTAACAACCTTGTCTTTCTCCTGAGACCCATAGGCGACATCCAGAAGATTTGCCAAAGTTGCAGCCAAAACTGAATGAGCTTGAATGCAGTACTGTTGGGCTCCGGTAAGATCTTTGAGAGTTCCGTCGGGAGTAACAGGGGATGTATCTTCTTTTACGGCTAGATTTCGTCGCAGCCAGGTCGTTTGCTCCAGACCGGCACCAGCTACACTCGACAGCGCCTCAATAAGGCGAGACGTAATATCATGGACATCACGGATGTCTTTTTTATCCTGGAATGGCATCTGCGGACAACGCTGCACAAACTCATTTAGCAGCATAAGCAAGGTAAACTGAGCTGGTGGACTTAATACAATACCATCACGTAATAAAACAAGAAGCGAGCTCCATGAATCACCTAATTGCGGCCCAGGAGCGGATTTCATATAAAAATAGAACAGCTCCAGCGCAGAAACTTCTATGGTTAATCCAGCTGGAGGACGATGAATTGGCGGTGGTGACTTCACTACTTGATGTAAAGTCTGAACAAATGAATCCATTGGCATCACCCGGATGCTTGAAACCAATTTCACCAAACTAAGCTGTTCCGGACAAGCTTGTGGCGTAGAATTTTTTAAATACTGCTCGGCAATTGTAGGTTTTACATCGCTCCGTTCCGCAGACAAACGCTTACGGTGGGCTTCGCCACGTTCCTGCCAAGTGACAGCGACTGCGGCTAGGAAGTTTGCCCCATGATGCAGAGAAACAGGGCTTAGGAACTCCATCAACTGCTGCTTAACCTGTCGCACTTGGCCCAATTCACTATCCCAGACAGCTGCAACGCTTGTAACTATTCGCGATAGATGGCTTAGAACTGCATTCCGTGCGGCCATATGCTGAGCCGTCCTACTCTGAGCTTCAGTGGAGTTCTGCGATGACAAAAATGAATGCACAATGTTGTTAATCAATTGTCCAGTGTTAGAACTTTGAACAGTGGCGCTAGTTTGTGGATAGGCCTGGTTAAAGAGATGCGAAAGTGTCGTCTGCTGGGTATTATCTAGCAAACAGTAATGACAAAGTATTGTAATGGCTTCTAGTTGAGAAACCACATAGTCGGGTGGAAAGTTGCATTGTTGTTTCAAAGAAAACTTCGCAATCCTGTCCAAATTATTGCACAACTGATGAACCACACTAATCACGATATTTGTCAGTGAGCCAAAGGTGAAGCAGTTCAGTGACGAAGTCACCAAATCCGTCCAATTTCTATGAACGTGTCTCAAGTGGTCTGCCTGCAGAGCACTAAGTACAGCCGAAAGGAACATAGGCTGCTGACTAATCAGGCAGTTCGGCAAATACTTTACATTATACGCTGGACCCTCAACAGCTAAACGCGTAGGCGAATTCGAACTGGTCGTGTCGTTTCTCAAACCTTCTACCGTGCTATTTTCATTCTGAAGTATCGTCACTTCGTATTCGAGTTTTATCACAGCCATTAGCAGACGCAGCAATTGAATTTGGAATGATTCGGCATGAAGGTGCTCATCGCCGACGTTATTAAAATTCAGTATTTCTTCGGACAAGGTATGATCGCGGATTTGATTGAATGATACCACAGATGAGTTTATGCAATGCAGAATAATTTTTTGCAATTTACAGCGGCCCATCAAATCAGCAATATAGCAAGCCAATCCCTTGCCCATTCCTTTGACAATATCTATTAGCTCACTGCAAATAAGTGTCAGCAGTTCTACGCTTTGCAATTGTACTTTATAGTTTCCTACGATGTCTTCTTTTTTCGGGATATCAGTACCTTCGGTAGATTCCTTATGAAAAAAACCACGTGCAAAGTACAAACAAATGGTGACTAGAACTTCCAAATGCATGCATCCTCGATAGCTCTGGCTGAATTCTGTGTTAGTTATGCTCCCGGCAAAGCCCTTACCCAGAATACTCTTTCGGTGACGGATGAGAAGCTGTTTCATAGATCCACTGGAAAACGATGTTGTGATTGAAAGGCACAAGAATGTTCGGGTATCACAAGAAATAATGTTTCGCAGAGTTTGAAACGCGTAGAGGGTTTGTTTAGTATCGTAGACCCCAAAGTATAACAACATATGCGTGTGGAACGGATGAATCTGGAATAAAAGGTATATTGTTTTTTGATGAAGGCTACAAAAATACAAACAGTTAAACTTACCTTGTCAAAGTTTCTCTTGAAATCCTTAGAGTTCTTTTTCTTGTGTCCATGCTTCTTACCCGCTTCTAGTGCATTACTTTGTCTTAGTACTTCAACATTCTGCTTACTCTTCTCCAGCGTTTCCTTGGCTAGGTCCCATTCAATTTTATGCCCTGTGCCTCCGGTCTCCAGACTCAAACTTCTCCGTTTATCCTCCACATTTATAGTGGCGCTAGATGCAGTAGATTGTTTTTCACTACGCGATGATGGCTCTTCCTCGATGAAAACATCTTCCTCGCTTCCACCTTCTGAATCAGTGACATTCCCCCTGTCTTCATTTGAGCTGCGTCCACCTAACAGACTGTTATTACTGTCTGTTGATGTCTTTGAAATACAACTCATTCGCTTTTTGTTTGAACCACCAGTCAGCGATTTTTTCAGTAGTTTTTGATCCCGCATACCGTCCACCCGTTTAATTTTTTTCTTCGGGGAGCTTGGTTTTGGCTGTTCGCAGCTTTTACTTACTTGATCCATCAAATCACCTACAAATGTCTCCACTAAATCTGACGAAGAACCAAAGTACTCATCAGCTACGTGAACCGTATCTCCGCCCTCGACTGCATGCCCATCTATCACAACGGATGACATTGCATTCTCTAACTTTTCCATAACTTCGCTACCAGCGCGGGTCAACTTGTATGTTTTGCGATTTTTGGTACGATCGTGTTCGGAAAGTTTTTCGCTCACTCTTTCACAATCGCCTACAAAACGTTTGATATTACCCAGAGAACCAGCTCCGCCACCCATAGAAACATCTTTTTCCACACTGGTCTCTCGATTCTCAGATTCCGTTTCGAATGTACTGCACTCTGAGTCGTCTGTTGATGAGGCGTCAAAAAGTACATTCCCCTCATCGTCCTCGTCTTCTGCATCGCCTATTTTCTCTTCTTTGTCGCTATTGCCACTGCTCTTCCGAGATGATTCCATTTTGTTTGGTGCACTGCTACTCAACGATGGTATCTCTTCAGAGCACACAGAATCCAGCTCGTTCTCTAAAGGATTAATAATAAGCCCAATGTTGGAGTCACTTTCTGTTATACTACTGGTTGTCTTATCGCTCACAAATATTGAAGTCTTGTTTTTGCTACCCAAGGTGACGCCGAAAAGTTTTTTTTGAAATGACCGAATTGGGCTGCGCTTTTTGTTCAACGACGAATCAATATGATACTTTACGTTTCCGTCTTCTGAGCTTATTGCGAAAACTCCACGGTCGGTGACGTTATCGCAGATGTCTTCAGGTTCCTTGGCATCCGATGTTATTGCCTCGTCACCGTCTTTCTTCATTAGATGAAAATGAACGATGCCAATACGACGAGAATTAGATGAAAGTAATATTTTGTGCAGGGGCTTCATAAGTCGCGACAAGTCTCCGCGCAGCAAAGATTCCTGTTGCCATTTGGTAAAAAAAGTTCTGATTGGCATGTAGTAAGGAAGACCCAATGTGTCCAGCACTCTCAAGAGTGTTTTTTCAAATCCTTTTGATGGTTGCTTGTCGCGGCCAAGATGCCACAGAAGTTCAAACTTTTTAAAACTCTGAGATTCGCTTTCTTTCAAGAAATCAGTGTTTTCGATTGGCTGTACTGGTGATACACACATCATTTTTATCTCCGATGCTCTGTCAGTTTTGTAGTTTGAAAGCGCTTTCATGTCACCAGAACGGAGTTTAAGAAGCTGTACATCATAATGACTAGACATTCGATTGCCTATAATTGTTTCGACAATTCCACTTTCCAGGCAATTGTGTAGTTGATATAATAAAGATGTTATCTGCATTGGATCGATTGTTGGTTCGCCGAGATAGTTCCACAACACTGATGTCACCAGTTGGAAGATCCTTGTTTTATTTTCAATATAGCTCACATGGCCAAATTTCAGCAATGGCAACATAACGACAAATGTCACACCTGGGCTAGTTGTGTGTTCGATTTGGGATTTCAACAAACTGTAAGGGGGAGTTTTATTGTTAAATTTATATAATGAAAAAACATTTCAATGGTCTACCTTATTAAATCGAAGAGAGTTGTTATTGCGGATAATTGCAATTCCTTGTCATTTTGGGTATATGCAGCTACCAGTGTTAGAACCTTTAGCCAACTTGGAAGCTCGTTTTCTATTGGTAATAATTTTTTTTTGATATAAAAGTTTAAAGCCTGCTATTCAAGTGAACTCACCAGTTTTATCTAGTACAAGATTTTTATTGCAATTTGGAAACGTTGACATTTCCACCAGCAAGTTCGCTGCGAGTCTAATTGCATTTCTCAGCGATTCGGATACTTTTAACTCCATGAGCTTGTTTATATTTCGTTCGGTCTTCTCATCAAACATTTGTATCTTGTCTAAGTTTTCACCACTGGATAGACAATCTTTAAATTCAGCGTCACTAACGTCACTAGCCGAATCGAGAGTGCTGATGAGAGACCTACTTAGCAGATGATGCAGTTGTTTTGATCGACACATCATGTTGACTTGTAGCGTCTCGAAGTAGCGATCGATTTCCAAGAGCCGCTCAATACACACATCCTCAAAGACCTCCTCGTTTTTAAAAACATTCTCAACGTTAGGTGGCACAGTTGTTTCAGGGTCCGTTTCAACCTTGACAGTGACAGAGCAAGCTGTGCGCTGCACATTGATCTGGAGGACTTTTCTCGACAGGTAAACTTCAAAAAAGACCTCATATTGACGAATGCACTTTTCCAGTATAGAAAACTCATCGGAACTGCACTCTGGAGCACCACGCATGAAGTTTGTTTGTTTCACAGATTGTTGCAGTATTTCGTTATCTACAGCGTTATCGAGTGCTCCTAATAGAACCGAATCTGAAGGATCGTGGCCTAATGTTCGAAGATCTTGTGGGCGGTTTTTCTTCATTTTGAGTCTCAATTGCGGAGACACTTTCTTGCTTTTTAGCTTTTTTATGCTCAAAGGTGTATCCTGATCTGAAGATGACTGTGGTGTCACTAACTGACCAGTGTCTGGACATATCTTGAATACAATAACAAAAAATAAACAATTCTCAACTAGTCTACACACAGAACAGAGAAACAACAAAGAAACTATAACACAGAATCTAGCGCAATATAAATACCTCTTTGTCCAACTCAGAGAGCTTTGAAAATGACTTGGCTTTCTTGGTCTTTTTTGGACTCGAATTATGTCTTCGGTCGATATTTTGATTTGAATTCGAACGTCGCATTGGCTCTTCAGCACTACTGAGAATTTCTTTGTGCGTATCTACATCGAAAGCGGCCGATTGATTAATTTTTGAATCGGATTTACTTTTCTCTAGCGTACTACCAGCATTTGCATTGCTACTACCACTTACAGCGTTTGCGCTTTGAACGCTTTCTCCTCCTAACGATTGATCGTCTTGCCCGGCCATTTGTGTTCTCGGATAAAGCTTAACAGGGCTCCTGCAACGACTTTGGGTTAAGATTATCCCAGGATTTGTGATATTCATTTTGACTTACGTAATCATTGGTTGGACTCTTGAAACGATCTTCATACATAGCTTCAAAGAAGCGATTATGTCGTCGTTACCTAGATATTCGGAGTGTACTGTGAGCATTTGAGTGATCGCTAGGAAAACTTTGGGCAAGTATATTCTTGTTGTTTCGTTATACATTTCCAGTGAGATGGTTTCTAAAAGGAACTCAGTCAAGTAGCATATCTCCACCAATGTTGGCTCACCAGATCCTACTTGACATTGGAACTTTTCACCTTTGGATGATGCCGAAGATTGTCGAAGGTTGCGCGACAAACGAGATGAATCGTTTCGCTGGAAAAAAGATTTGTTTGAAAATTTGAAAAGCAAAAAAGAATCATAATCATTTTACCTTCTTGCATGATTTTTCGTAAATGATTGTCATAAAACTCCAAATATAGGCCGGATCGAATGTAGCAAAAAGAAGATTCGCTGATTTGCAAACCTCCACATTACCGCTAGAAAGTGACATTGTACGAATAATATCACAGAGCACAAAGTCAAGTACAGCGCTTCCGATTTCAGCCTTGTCCAGCAATGATACCATGATTCGATAAGGCTTCAAGTCAACAGGAGTGCTCTCTAAGCTGAATTTCAACGTACAAATGAGCGATTGAATTAGTATGTTTTTGGAATGTTTATCAAAATAGGATTCAGTGCTCTCATCATTGTCATCAAGAGACTGCTCAAGCTTTGCAATTTTTGCTACTTCTGTGCCCAAGAGCCACGAATAAAGACGACGGTTTAGAGACATATCTCTTCGAAGTATGGTATTTAAACCATTGGTGACTAACTTTACAAGATCCGCTTCACTAAGGTAATGCGTATGCATTGGGAAGCCCAGCAACAGGAACTCCAAAGTGTTCCTCTGAACTAAAATAACAGAATCGTTAAGGCAAGCACACAAGCCAGACATCATTACATCGCGATTGTGACCCATAATGAAGGCTTGTTGTTGCATCCCCAGTCTTTTGTTAAAATGATCCAAAATGAAGGATATTGCTGGAAGCCGAATTGAAGCATTCGTTGCAACGTTTTCCCACATGACCGTGTAGAAAAATTTTGGATTCACAGCAACGCACACCTGAGTGAGAAGGGAATTGGTCCTATCATAGTGATCAAGACCATTTTCGTAGCCAGGCAGGACACCACTTAGAAATCCACTTAGAGCTGGCCTAAGTTTGTCTCCTAAAGGCACAAAATATTTTTCGTAGACACCTAGTAATGCGGGTCGCACATTCATTGCGGCATATCCCAGCAAAGGAAACAAACCAGCGCTGTAAAAAGAAAGATAGTAATACAGCACATAAGTTATTTCACAAACAACTTACCTGTAAATAAAGAGTTCGGTAGCCAAGCGCTCTGGTCCAGTTTTGCTGAATATCACATCGTATGACTCTAATGCCTTGAGATGTACTCCTGAGGGAAGGGCAGGGTGCATACATTGTGCCAAACGCTTAGAAATTTTTATTCGTCTCGGTATTATTTGGTACTGTGTGTTGCTGGAAATTGCCTAGAGAAAAAAAGATAAAAAAGAATTGTTTCAATATAACTACAGTACGGACTCGATTAACGCAACTAATAGAAATTCGGACGGTTGTAGTAACCGAGGTTGTTGCACTTACTGGGTCATATTTTCTTTGACACAAATTATGTTTGAAATATCATATATCATTAGAAAATGGAATGTGCTTTGTTCTTTTCCTTTGAAACCATTCATATAAAGCCTTTTCCATATGTGGATACTCGGAAGCCTTCATCGTAACTCGTTTCCGTGGTCCGTACTCTGCTCGAGTCACAAATTCTCTGAGAGCAATTTTCTTTTTCTTTTTTAATGCGGCATATTGTTGATTTGTGAACATTATATTTTTTACAAATTGTCATAATTGAAGAACCTTTTTCTAGTTCTGATATTCTCGGCCCTATCGTGGTAACCGTCGGAGCGGAATTCTTATTTTACTCATTTTACTTCGTGGTATTTCTCCGATCGGACGATCCGACGTTCTCCGATAAGTTTTTGTTGCGGAGATTTTAGTTTTGGGAATGCAATGTATTGCCGCGTTTGTGAAAAATTTCTTACACTTCGAAGCAAAATTGAATCTCCGAAAAAAGATGCGTTGCGGAGAAAACTCCGCTCCGACGGTTACCACGATGGGGCCGTCTATTTTCAATTGACAATTTTGTTATTTTTTTTTTTGTAACACAGGAGGTACCTATGATTTTTTAGTAAAATCTAACGAGACCGCAACCCACTCAAATAAACACAGATGCATTTTAAGTGTTTGTTCATGTTCTTGCATGAAATATTGTTCAGATTATCTAGCTGTAAAGTAACGGCAGGAATAAAGAATCAAAAAAAAAAACGTGGATATAAAAAACGTATAAATAAAAACATGAAGTTGCACTTATCGAGGTAGCCTTTTTGAAAAGTTGCACTTATAGAGTCAATGCGTGTTAAAATTTTAGTATTGCGAAAATCGAGGAGTTGCACGAATCGAGGGTTGCGCAAACCGAATCCGTACTGTATGTATCTTCAAGAAAGAAGAGATTTTTTGGAAGGGATAAACAAATTATCAATAAACGTTAAATATTATCTAATTGTTTGGCTTTACTACATAAAGCAACTTGCCATCTTCTAAATTAAACAAAAGAACGATAAAAATAAAAGCTTCGAGTGCAAGCGACAGGGTTGAAACTTGAAATAGATTTTTTTATTCCATTCCAATGATAACCATTTCAATGGCTTTCAAACTTTTGTTTTCTCTTTTAGCATACAAATAGTTACATCAGCTTTACGTAGAAGTTATTAAACAAATATTTGCAGATATTATGTTTGACGCCATCACATCAAAAATATGTACAAGTCAAATTTATTCAACCATCACTATCTCATAGCGTACTCAAAATCACAATAGAAAAATAAATTACTTTAAATCGAAACTTAAATAAGTTTGCTTCTCATTAAACATTCTAATTTTGAACGTACTAGTAGATTACTTCCGCCTTCTTGCCACTTCCTTTTGTATTTAAAACTTAGGGGGGTATTTTACAGCTTCAAAGACCCTGCGGAAAGAAGTGCAATTTCCTGTAGAATGAAATACAATCAGCATACTTTTTTCCGATGGCTCCACCGGGTGCACTATATGTATGTCATGCATCGCACTTAACATTGACCTATATTCCATCTCTTTCAGTGATACTTACACATGGTTACTTACAGCTTAATATTACAATGCATACCTGTGCGGCAAGTACTTTTAGATTTTCGTTTGGTATCATCACGCTTGCTGTGGCTTGGATGGAAAGTGTTTACGTTGTTGTTCGCAAGAGACTCATGCACTTATTTATTAATGAGTTTATTCTTTAAATAAACACAAAATTCATTTCATGAAAAAGCATAATTGTTTTGAGTTTTAAGTGCGTTCTTTTTTTTAGAAGTGCAAAAAGATTGCACTTACATTTGCTGGTAGAAGGAACTTTGTATCCTAATACAAATTAATTCTTGTTTGCCATCGTAAAAAATAACACTATGACGCAGGTGGCCTCCTCGAGAACCGGCTTCAATTCGAAGTACAGACTTTAAGATTAAAAATTTAAATGTAAGTCCTTATGAGGAAAAGTTTAGTGTTTGTTTAGTTGTGGAAGTGGAAGTGGATTTAATAGGGTGGCGCAAAAGAGCGAGGGGCCCAAGGGCCTAGCGCATTTCTCACAACCATGCCTTGTGACGGAATGAAGGGGACCTACAATTTTGGGCCGGTTCCGAACGGCTAATCGAGAAAGCGCTTTTCTTGGCAATGAATACTAACGGAGGACTTGCCAATTCTTCGCGAAAAGCGATACCCGTGAAAAAACATTCTTGCCTCTGCTCTGTTGGGATTCGAACCACGAACCTCTGGATTAACAGGCGGACATGCCATCCATCACACCATGGGTACCAGAAGTGGATTTACATTGAATTATTTTTTAATTCCCAACTGATCCTTATAAAATAAATTCACTATACTTCTGCATGGCAAAAATGTAAACAAAAGTCTTAAAAATCTATGAAGTTTCAATTGTCAAATCACACTTGCTTTGAAATGGAAATGCAAGTCGAGCTGAATCCAAAGCTCATAGGCACGAGAACAGATTCACCGTTAAAACAATGGACTGCCATTATACAACAAGAAGTGGATGATAATATCGTTAGAAATGACCTGTACAGAGCCATATATAATTTGGCAAACAAAAGTGCTGACATAATTATAGTATTTAGCAGAAAGCTGTCGATTTTCATTCTAATTCCATTTTTCTTGCCATACAATTTTGGTGGCAATTGACCCTCTTAGGTAATGAAACCAACAACCGTTAGTATCAGCATCAGGATATACTTTTCAATTTTGTTTGGAATGCTCTGTTCAAAATATCAATAAATTGAATATTGACAATAATAAAAACGTGATCTTTCGACCAATTCGTGTGGACGATGTATGAACAAAAATATTAAACAGCAGGCAGGTTTCAGACCAGGTTATTCAACGATAGACCATATCTTTGTTTTAAGGAGTATAGCTGAATCGTTTCTCAACAAAAGTCAAAAATTATTTACATTTTTTGTCGATTTTAAGTCAGCGTTCGATAACATTGATAGACAAAGTCTTTTTTATAAACTATATGGTATCGGTTTGTCGAGAAAGTTTGGGAGAGTTATTGAGAACTTGTATGAGAACACGATGGCTTCAGTATGGAATGGGGAAGAGATGTCTGAATGGTTTAGGACGGAATCAGGAGTAAGACAGGGGTGTACATTAAGCCCAAGTCTTTTTGCACTGTTCATAGAAGACTTAGTTACAAGCTTGCCCAGTGGAATCGAATACGCAGGTCAAACGATTAAGGCTCCTCTTTTCGCTGATGACATCGTTATCTTGGCCTCTTCACCTTTATCTATGCTCATGATAAATCGGCTTTCGCAGTATTGCAGACTTTGGAACTTGACAGTGAATTTAGAAAAGTCAAAAATTATGATTTTTAAGAGTGGAGGGGGTAGAAACTGTGCCAATGAAAAATGGTATTACAATGACCTAGCCATTGAAATTGTTACCAAATACAAATATCTTGGACTTTACCTCACAAAGAACTTAAATATGGAGAAGCACTTGAAGGAGAAGCTGCCAAAGGCCAAATGTGCGATCAGCGCATCGTGGAAACAATGCTTTTACAATAAAAATATTGCCCATAGTAGCAAATTCCAAGTGTTTCAAGCGGTATCAAAATCAATATTGTTTTATGCAGCACAAGTCTGGGGAGCTAAGCAATATGAAACGGTGGAGAAGCTTCTCCGCTACTATATAAAACGAATCTTTGGACTGCCACCAAACATGCCCAACTACATGGTTATGTTGGAAACAGGTTTATCGCCTCTTTTCATAGAAACGCTTAAAATGCAAGTTGACTATGTTTTAAAAGTTATGAAAATGGAAAATCATCGACTTCCCAAAATAGCAGCTCTTCAAGTCATAAAATCTAAGACAAGTTGGTATGCTGAATGGATGCACTTAGCCAGAGATTGTGAGGTTGACCTGAATCTGGATAATTATGATTTCATTAATTGGAAAAAAACGCTTTATCAACTTATTTCTTCAGTTGAACTCAAGTGTAGAGAAAGTTTTCTGAATAACGCAACAGGATCGCTGCATAGAACTCTATTGTAGACTCAATCACAATTTGAATGAGAGGAATTATTTTCAGGACATAAATGGAGTCAACGAAATTGCGATGATGGCCAGGTTACGAGGTGAACTATTGCAGCTAAACTTCATGCCACATAGACCAGATTTACCTATTATTATCTGTTCGCTCTGCAATTTAAACGAAAGAGAAGATACTTTTCATTTTATGGGAAAATGTCCTGTCCTGAAAGAGATCAGACGTAACACTTTTGGAAGCGATTTCATAACGGAAAACGAAGTTATACGAATGCTTAATGAAGTTGAAGTACCAAAATTATACCTCTACTGCAAACTTGCTTTAAATTATAGACACAAAATTATGACTGAAACTTTCTGAACTTATAGTTACTGCTTTTATAGTACACATATCTATTCAATAGTAAAATCAATCAATTTAAATTAATGAAGATTTTCTTTTTTTTCTTCTAATTCATAGAAATAATTATGTTTTGTCAACCAGGCAGACGGCATAAAGCCAAGCTTTCAAACTGATATTGTTAATTATGTACCCAAATACGAAATAATAAATCTAAATCTAATCTAAATCTAATCTAATCTATCAAACAACCAATTCTATGAGCTATGTCGACTATCGAGACATCATTATTCAGTATATCTAGAAGTATGTACACCAGGATAGATTTCTTTTTGAAGTCTTCTTTCAAGAATACTCTTTTACGCTTTTTCTCTAAAAACTCTAAACCTATTCCACTGAAAACCAGTGTAGCAAAATGGCTTTTATATGACTACATTTGCTTACTATGACGACTGACATTATTTATCGTCATGCTTGTAAAATTATAACCACACTCCCCTTACCTTATTCAGCTTTCCCAGCGCAGATATAAGGTCCGCCCATTCACTAGAATATTCAAAGTTGCGCAACGCTTTGTCAATGTTCGACATATAGTTTCTATATTTTGCTTCATTCAGAAGCTTCTTCTCCTCGTCCAATGCATCGGCCAACTCCATGACGACGCTGTCTGACGGTGCTTTATTTTTCTCTTAGAATTATCTATCAGTTCGTTGGAAATTTTATGTTGTGTTTATACAGCTGCAAAAGAAGGGGAAAAAAAAAAATAAACATTAAAAGCTATAGAGACACAATTTGGTTGCTGTTAGCTTAAATTTACTTTTCAAACAGTCTAGATACTAGTTGAATATGAAAGAAGCTAAGTACGAGTATTTTAAACCACATAAATTGACTGCTGAAGCCGTGCAAATAGAAATATATTGGGATCAAAAAATTGGTTTCGTTTACATTTGATGACTATGCGGTAAATATTTTACGACAAACACGTAAGACCTTGTGGTATCTTAAATAAATTTTAACTGATTAGTCACGGTAATATATTTTTAATTGGTTTTTTCTCCAGTTTTTAATATGTGAAGGTGCTTGTTGTTTTTTGTTCAGCGCGGTTTTCGATAAAAAAAATGAAATGATCTTATTTCAAAACTTCCAAAAGAAAACAACCCAGAAAATTATATGAGAGACTTAACATTATTTCTTAGTAACATTTTATAAAATTTCGACCTTTCTTAGTTATTTTCCTACTTGTTTTGCAACCCGCTTCTTCTCTTTTCGGTTTGCATTATTAGCTGCAAGCAGAGTCTGGCAGCCCGGTCACACTCTTAGCTCCTCCTTTTAGCAAATAAATTAAATTTGGACATATTACATTGGTTGTAATATGCATCCAGACCTCTAGTAATAAAAAGAAGAAAAGAGTAACTGAGAAAGACTTAAAGATTTGAAGTAATTGGAGGGTTTTCCCTTTTTCCACTATGTCTGCGAAGATTTAAAATACTTTCTTGTCTTAGACTACATCGCCATTACACCCAGGCCCATCATAAATGATGAAATTGATGACAATTTTGCGTGGTAATGATCCGATATTGCCCCGTTCAGCTTGGACGATGATCAAGAATGCCGTCCTCCCGACCTAGAAGAAGTTAAGCTTGCCATATGCAAAATAAAGTCAAATAAGATTGCAGGTGCACATGGCCTTGATGCCGAACTTTTCAAGGCAGCTGGAGACCAGTTGGAAAGGAGCATGCACCAGCTGCATGATATGGTCGGAAGAAAGCATGCCCGATGAATGGAACCTCAGTCTCGTATGCCCGATCCTAAAGAAAGGAGACCCTCACAACTGCGCCAATTATAGAGGGATAAGCCTCCTTAACGTTGCTTTTTGCTTGTAAGATCTTGTCTGCTGTAATATGTGAACGTCTGAAACCCCACGTCAACAACTTGATAGGTCCTTATCAATGTGGTTTTAGACCAGAGAAGTCCACAATAGACCAAATTTTCACATTACGGCAGATCTTGGAAAAAACCCGAGAATATAATATCGATATTCACCATCTTTTTATCGATTTCAAGGCCGCGTATGACAGTATCTACTGAGACGAGCTGTAAAGAGCCATGTCTAGTTTCGGCAACCTCGTACGACTATGCAGGATGACTTTGGAGAATTCACGCTGTTCCGTCAAGGTCGGTAAAGAACTCACCGAGACTTTTGATGTCGAAAAAGGTTTTAGGCAAGGCGACAAGCTGTCATGCGATTTCTTCAGCATCATACTTGAACAGATTGTAAGAAACTCAAACGTCAACACCAGAGGAACAATCTTTCAAAAGTCTGTACAATTACTCGCCTATGCAGACGATATTGACATAATGGGAAGAAAAAAGCGTGATGTCATAGGTGCTTTTGCGAGTATTGAAACAGAAGCGGCAAAAATGGGTTTGATGGTTAATGAGGGCAAAACGAAGTATATGCTGTCATCAAACAAGGACACGGAACATCGACGAATGGGACAAACGTCACAATAGACAGACATAACTTCGAGGTAGTACAGGACTTCGTCTACCTAGGATCCATTGTAGACACGGACAACAACATCAGTGCGGAGATCAAAAGGAGAATAACTCTTGCCAACTTTTGCTTCTTTGGGTTAAGAAGGCAATCGAAAAACAAAACCCTCTCCAGAAAAACCAAGGTAATCTTGTATAAGATCTATCATCCTAGTCCAGCTTTACGGCGCGGAAGCATGGACCTTATCGAAAGCGGATGAGGAAATTCTTGGTCGTTTCGAAAGAAAAATTCTCCGAATGATCTTTGGTCCCGTATGCGAAGACAATCAGCCTTATTGGGAGTTTCGCCCGGAAAACATTTCCCCCAAAATATTTTTGTTCCCCCGAAATTTTGAAAGCTATTATGAGTTTCGCCCGAATAAGAATTTCACTTCGAATCAGGAGTGACAGTTCGAAAAAAAGGTTCGTTCAGAAAACAATAAATTATCACTCCACTGTGATGGAAACGAAGAATGAGTTACTACCTACCAATTCCGTGTTTGCTAAAATAGTGCTATAATTAAATTTGGTGAATCATATATTTGACGAAATTACTTGCAACAGAGATAAAATTGTGGCTACGCTCGTAGGGCCAGTCATTGTGGCTCCCAATTCTTAATTAGATTATCTGAAACGAGTAACTTGCACACCTATTTTTGACAGCGGTTCTATCACTTTCAGAAAATGAACAGACCTTATTGTGAGCTGCAACAAACATATGTTTCTTTTGAAAATACTTGAATGATAAAACAATGATATACAATTAAATTTGCATTTTTTAATAAATAAAGGGTAGTTAACTCATTTAATTCCTAAGCATGAATAGCATAGCGCTTCGTATCTTTTTTGAGGAAGAAAAAATGATTGAGGAGCGAGCACTTCGAAGGAACCTGAGGGATCACTCTAATCCTTTAGAGATGCGTGAATCCTCGTATGAATGAAATTTCAATTTTAAGTGTATGAAAAGTAATTAATCCTTTTTCCAGATTTCACCAGTATTTCAGGCTTAACAAACCAGCTTTTAAGTATTTGTTGGATGTGCTCACTAGCTCCTTGCCCTCTGCGAAACAAAAATTTGGTATACCACCAATTGTGAAACTAGCTGCATGTGTTCGTTTCTTTGCAGAGGGTGGGTACCAAAAAGGAGTTGGCAAAGATCACCATGTTGGTTTGGCACAATCTTCTTTTAGCCTGGTACTCACTGAAGTCCTGGAGGTTTTTGAACAGGTACTCTGTGTGCAGTGGATAAAATGGCCAACGCAGGAGGAACAACGAAAAATTGCCCAAGATTTTTATACCAAGTACAGGTTACCCGGTGTTATAGGCTGTATTGATGGGACGCATGTGAACCTCATATCTCCTTCATCAAACAAACATCTATTCTACAACAGAAAGGGACATTGTAGTTTGAATGTTTTACTTGTAAGTTAACTTTATTTCATTTAAGTATAAGTATCCATATACAAACATACATACTTAAATCATTTAATATAGGTATGCGACAGTGAACTAAAGATTCGTTTCATTGATGCAACGCATCCCGGGGCCTGCCACGATTCATTCATTTGGAATGTTAGTGATCTCAGAGCGAAAATGGAGCATGATTATCTACAAACCCGTAGTAATGTTTGGCTGTTGGGTAACTATAACGAAATAGTTTCGTTTGAATTAGAATTTAAATTTAATCCTTCCAAGGAGACGCTGGTTATCCCTTGGAACCGTGGCTTTTAACTCCTTACAGGACGCCAAATAGTGGTTCAAATGAAGAAAAATATAATGAGGTTCACTCGCGGTGCCGAAATATAATTGAGAGAACTAATGGTGTTCTCAAAAACAGGTGGAGATGTTTACTAAGTGCGCGAGAACTCTACTACGCTCCTACAAAGGCTGTCAAGATAATCAATGTTTGTGCAGCACTTCACAATATATGCATATACTATAAAAGTGACATAGCCTGTTTAAACTCTATGCCTGATGTACAAAGCTTTTTGGTGGACTCAATTGAAAACGTGCAATCCGATAGATTGAACTCAAGCTATCTGACAATAAGCCAGCTCATTCGCACAGACATTGCAAATTCTCTTTAATTTATTTTAGTATCAAATTTGAAGTATGTATCCTTAAATTGAAATAAAACAAATTTTTCATAACTTGAAAGCATTTTTTTTATTAAAAATAATCAAATAAACTTATACGCTATTTAAAAAAAAAAGTTCAGTTCTCGTAAATTCAGTTTTTACTAAGTCTAGTTAAGAAATAATTTCACAGTTTTCACTTTGAATTCAGTCGACTTACATATCTAGATAAAAAAAATTCACTGCTTTTATCTACATATGTAATTTTGTAATTGTATGGTAATTTTTAAAGCTTTTGGATGAAAATCGTACTTTTAAAATACGGGTTCATTATACTCTCTTTTTCGCATTATTTCAATCTTCTGCTCTTCCAACTCTAACATCCTTTGGCTTTTCTCGATTTTGTTTTTTAGTTCAGATTTACGAATATTTTCCATTTCTGTATTATGCCTCTGTTGTTCTTTCAACAATTCTTTATTGATATCACCTAGGCGGTCCAACGATCTGTAAATCTTTTTAATGCCGCTCTGGACTTCAGTGTTGTGATCTCTCATTACAGAAACCCCCTCGGTCACTTTGTCACAAAGATTTTTTTGTGTCTCTAGCTCCTCCACAATGACATCGTTCGTATTCATTTTTCTTTTCCTTGTAGCATGAGATATCGTAGGAGTTGGCGGCACACTGATGTCTTCCTCTATGAGTTCCGTGGCAAAAGGAAAATCATCAGCAGCTTCAATATACTGTGCATCATTCAGGTCCAATGTAGCGTTGATTTCAGATTGTGTATCCTTTCGAGCCAAACCAAAGGACATCGAACTACCTACTCCCTCCACTGCCTCCTTCATTCCTACAAGTTGGAATATGGTCTCTTCCGAAGGAGAAAACTTTTGAGTCTTGTTTGGCCCACCTCCTGTACCTTTCTGATGCACTTTATTTGCTGCTGCCTTTTTTCGGACGTAGCGCTTCTGATCTGTCCAAACCTAAAATTATACATGTTTTCATTTTAAGCGGTTACAGGTACAACAAACTTTATCCTTACTTTTTTCCACTCAAACTCACTCTTCACTGGGGGCCCTGCACTATTTAACTCCAACGTAAGCTTCTTCCAAAATTCCGCCACTTTCTCCCGGTTTTCTTTGGTGAATCCCTTGGCAATATCAGGATTCTCCAGCATTTTATTCAGCAGAATATCACTCTGATCTTTTTTTAATGTTTTGCTCCTGTATTATAACAAAAAACAAAAATTTTAACTTTACGTATCCAAAAAAAAATCAACAAACAACTTACATTTTGCGCCTTATTGTGCTCTCGTTCGCCAAATAAAAATAAGTGAAAATATTAGCTGTCAGTGGCCCGTCATTCCGCCCGAAATGATTATTCACAATAAGGGGAATTTTTCGAACATGAATAACTTTTCGGGTGAAACTCACAATAGGCGGAAATAAAATGTAAAATTTTCCATGTGGAATATTGTTCAGGCGAAACTCCCAATAAGGCTGAATGTGTGGAGTAAAAGATACAACAACGAGTTGTATGAGCTGTACCGCGACATGGGCATAGCCAGGAGAGTACGCATCACGAGGCTACGATGGTTGGGCCATGTAGAGCGGATGGACCCAAACGCTCCGGCTCTTCGGGTGTTCGAAAGCACATTGCAAGGAAATCGCGGAAGGGGAAGACCTCGCCTTTGGTGGCGCAATCAAGTGGATGACCTCAACCGACTTGGAGAGCGAAACTGGAGAGAGCTCGCCCGAAATCGAAGTCGAAGGATGTTGTTGAGACACAGGTTCACCCCGAACTGTAATGCCTACCTAAGTAAATATGTAATGATCCGATATAAACAATTCGAAACAGAAATCATCATAAATCTATCAAAACCAGCACGGAAGATGTCATGCCCTTTTAGGATGCAGACATAACGCTTGCTGTTTTTCAAACATTTATTCTAACTTCAAATGTATTTCACTTTCTTTGTCTAACGCTTACTTTGGTTTTCAAACTGTTTCATTATCTTTTTCACTCTCAGTCTCGTTCTCATTTTCACTTCCACTATCACTCTTGATACATTGAGAGAGATCTAACTATTTTCATTATGTACTTTTGAATCTTTTGTAGGCCCTTAACCTTTCATCATCAGTGATCGCGTTAGATTTTCAGCCTTCTTTTCCTAACTGAAAAACTGAATTTGAAAAAACTAACAGCTGATAAATTGTCAACTGAAAAATTTAACGTCTGGCCAATCAGAGGCCGAGAAAAGTTAGTTAATCTGAAAATCTAAGTTCTGATGAACGCGCCCAGTTACTTATTTTTGTCCACTCACGTTGTTCACTTTAGAGTTGTTGTTTTTCCATGTGTGATGTCTTGCAATATTTTGCTGAAGTGAATATGATGAATTCCCAATGAAACTCGGCTAACAAAACATTCACAACAATACTTGAAAAACATCTGTTTCACAGTTGTTGTATTTGTTTTGGCTTTGCGCGATTTCTGTCCAGGTACACAAAATTTTGGTGGCAAAAATTCGCAGGGTGGGAACATTTTTTACTCTGTTTTGTGCACAGCTACGAAAAATCGCTGTGCTGGAGCCCTGGAATAGGTCAATAGGATTAGACTGACTTTCGCCGAATTGCGGTGCATTTTGTGATAACTTTCAGTAAAAAGAAAAACAAACAACAGCAAATCAAAATGACGCATCTAAATACTTGCGAAGGAAATTCAATTTTCGTCGAAAGCGAAATTTCCCCCTCATTCATATTTGACCTAAAAAACCCACTCGGTAGTGTCATACAAAATCAACTATACGTCGGTCGTATGAAATGTTCCCATTAAAAACTTCTGAGAAGTTCGCACACATAATTTTACACACCCCAGCGTCTGAGAGTTCCACATCTCAGTAATGCCCATTTAAATTTCAAATTTTTTTAAGATAACGACAAATGGCTAGCGATAAAATAAATAACGTTAGCCCAGTACAGTTTTTTTTTGTTAAATGGTACGGTTCTTCTTTTTAATAAATTATGAAATGCCAATTTACTATGTCACTAAAAAGTCGCACAGCGCTGTTCGTTGTAGATTCTACTGACACCTACACTCCGCAAATAGACTGAAATTTTTTTTTGAATAGAGATTTACATACCAAACCGATTGATCGCGCAATAATTTTTTAATTGAATTATTTTGAAAATCGTGACTTTCTGTTGCCAATTGAATAGTAATAAGAAACATCTACATCTTTACGGTTCTTCAGATATAATTGGATTTAATTGATGAAACGTTCTACATGGATATTTATTTGTTTTAAAACCGAAATTGAATTCGATTAACTTTTTTAATTGAGAGTTATACATTTCAAAGCATATGAAAGAAAAGTTAATATAAATAGTTTAGTAGGCCAACCCATGAATTTTTCGATGAAAAAAAAATCGCATTTCTGACAACCATGCCTTATAAAGGAATGGTGGGGACCTACAATTTTTTGTCGCTTCCGAATGGCTAATCGAGAAAGCGCTTTTTATGGTAATGAATTTGATATCGGAATGCTTGCCAATTCCTCGCGAAAGGTGATACCCGTGATACAAACCACGGACACCACCAAATAAAAATTGGCACGACTGGGTCACAAGAACTTGCGATTGTGTGCTAAGTACAATACCAAAATCTTAAGGCTGAGTAAAAGGTTTAAGATTCGCTCTTAATTGTATTTGGCGGTACAGGGTTGCCAAGTACACATTAACTATGAAAATTAAATTTCAAAATATTCGAAAAAAAATTAAATTAAATATTAAAAAGGTTTCAAGTGAAAATTTAAAAACGCTATTCTTTTGCAGTTGCCAATACATACATATAAACGCTGCAAATTTAGTCAAAATCGTTAACCATTTTTTCCAAAAACGGTTTTTTATTTTTCACTTTTTTAAAATCGAGATCTTGACAGAAGTTGTTTTGACAAAAAAAACGAGAAAGTCGGTTTTGAAGGTTTCTTACATCATAAGAAAGACAATCTAAAACTAATCATTCGCACAAAATTTTATCGAAGTCGTTGGAGCCGCTTTAAAAAAAAAAAACAAGTATTATCATATCGGTTGCATAGCAGGTACCGTTATTTCAAGACGAAGAGACTCAATTCCAAAAACCCCTTTGTAGGCTACACCACATACCTTATCTGCTTATTTAAAATAAAATCGGTCTAGCGGTTCAGGCTGTACATAGATCCATACACTAACAGACGGAATTGAAGGACCAACTTTTTCGTATTCGTAGGTATATCGCAATGTCTGTTATCTGAAAAAAAAAATTTCTGTTCGATTGCAAAACTTGCATTGTAATAATATAATATGTTAAAAAAAATTTCTACGCACTTTCTATGCACCCTCATTTCTGCAAAACTTTAATAAAATTGAAAGTTTGAGCTAAGGTTTAGATGTCGAACTGTCAAGCATTACAAAATTGAGCCTTTCCCTTTTATTTTTATTTTTTTATTTATTTATTTTATTATTAAGTATTTATCTATTGTGAAAATGTTAACAAGGCAGCATGCAGGTGCAGGTATGTGTTTATGTAAAACACTACCTCTAGAGTCTTTTGAAAAAATGTTGTCGACAATGTGTTAGAGTGAGATAACCAGACGAAAACGACAACATGTATTCGCCCAACAGACAGGCAGTTGAGTTTAATGCCGGCCGCCGAGCAAAAAGGTGCATATATTCTTGTAAACAAAAACAAGCCACGTTACTAAAGACAGTTTAATTAATTTATCATCCACTTTGGATTTTCTTAGAAATATAAACCTTATTTGTCATTAAATAATATTTTTATAATAATTGTGTCGCCTCACATTATTCGGTCAAAAGTAAACATAGCGCTGCCGCCGCCGTCTTACAACAATGAGTTATTTTTGATAGGTATCGCTTTATTTTTACTTTCACATAACCTTACAAATCCCAATCTCAATCGCTTTCTGCTTAGGAGATCGGAGAACAGCTCGCTTCCATTACGTCAGAATTTTCGCTATGTCAATACTTCTCTGCATTGCTTGAATATAAATTACTTATTTTTTAAACGTTTTGTAAGACTTTTTATGCTGTATTCTTTTTTTGCTTCTTGGTAAGCTTTTTCTTATGAAATTTTGATCCAAACTCAGTCAAGTCAAAGAACAGAAGATAAAAGATTTGAGTAAAACTCCGATTATAGGTACCTACCTAGATTTACCACACCAATTCAGATATTCATAAGTCGCTTTCCGCTGTCTGTCAGTACTTAGATCTTTTAAACTACTTAGCGGATTTCGATACGGTTTCTTTTTAAAAAAAGATAGAGTGATCCAAGAGAAAGGTTTATATGTATATTTCATCCCAATAGTCTCAAAAGAACGGGAACAGGAATATACACTGGAACACACATGGGAACTGCTTAACCAATTTCCCACTGAAATGGAAACTTAGAAAGTATTGTATCATCCTACTTAATGTAATGTGGTGCCCCCGGCGTGGTGGTTAGCATGTATGCCTGTCATACGGGAGGTTCGTGGTTCGAGTCCCTGCAGAGGCAAAAAATTTTTTCAAGACATCGCCTTTCGCGAGGAATTGGCAAGACCTCCGATGGTAAATTCATTGCCATAAAAAGTGTTTTCTCGGTTAACCGTTCGGACTACGGATTCGGAACTGGCAAAAAATTGTAGGTCCCCTCCATTCCCTCACAACGCATGGTTGTGAAAAATGCGTTAGGCCCTGGGGCTCCTCGCTCTGTTGCGCCACCCTATTTATTTTATTTATTTATTTACTTAATGTAGGTACTCAATTTGATCCCCGTAGGACCCGAGCTATGGCGGGCGGGTCAGCTGGTATTCAATGTTTAGCTAATTTTCATAAAA
The DNA here is from genome assembly GCA_914767635.1 of Melanostoma mellinum. NCBI lineage: Eukaryota > Metazoa > Arthropoda > Insecta > Diptera > Syrphidae > Melanostoma > Melanostoma mellinum. Next base: position 228,028,308 of record OU612059.1, on the reverse strand, counting down.
TATGAACTTATTGGAATTTATCGTTCTTTTTATTAAGAAACCTAGAGTGAACGATTTTGGGTTCTATGAAGTCTCAGGCCTTGTCTTTTCGCTCAAATCTTTTACGGATTTGTACCTACCTATGCAAAAAAGTATAATGTATCAATCGTTTTTTGCAATAATTTAATTTTGGAACGAATGTTTTTTGTTAATATCATAGCCACGAGGCTGAAAGTCTGTATAACGTTGCTTAGAAACGATAAGCCAGAGAAAAAACTAGGACATCTGCTTTAATGGTTTATGCAAACAAAAAGAAACTCGACTACAAACCAAAATTTATTTGGCTATGTCCTTGTCTACGTAGGTATTTTAAAAATTGAAAGCCCTTTGAAAGTTGCAGACAAACGACTTATCGGCGCCACAGAGACGAATAATTTGTTTGTTTGTTTTTTCTTTTCGATTGCCAAAAAGGAAAGTATAACTACTTTGCAGTTGTTACCTAAACATACATTGTGCTTTTCGCGAATGTTTATTTATCACAAAATAAAAAAATGAATCAGTATTTTGAGTAACCCTCTACTTACGAGGGCAAGTGTGTTAATACGCAAAGAACACTTGACAGAAATCATACGCTCTGAATAGCGCAGTAAATTGAGCTTTCAATACTTTCGCAACAAGTAACTGGGTACACAAACATAAGTAGGTACCTACCTACCTATAACGTCATTCTCATAAGCCTTATCAATTTAGAAAATAAAAGATGGTCTTTGTATAGATACACAAAAAACTTCTCACCGTGAACAGCTATTGAAAAATTGTTACTTTAATAATAACAGGTAGGTAACTTCATGCATCGCTTCGAAGCTCTCGCTATTTATTGGACACCTAGTCATCTTCATTGTCATGCTTACAAAACTTATTCAATAGCCAAACCTACTCCCTTAAATAAACAAAAAGTTTGGCTGTAAGTAAGTAAGTAAACTTTATTGAGATTTTTCTTATTATACATTTTTAACATTTTTTTTTTTTTTTTCTTATTTTATATTTTGAGATTTGCTGACTTAGGATTGGCCAAGCTATACATTTTGTTTTTATTTTTGTGCAAGGTTTACTGCGTGATCTATTAAATAATGATTTGAAGTATCTGGTACTGAACTTAAATTAAAATGTGTCCACTCAAAAAGACCATCAGTTTGTATTTGGGTTGTAACTTAATCTAAAGTAAAATGCGGGTGGTTTGAGGAGGGAGGGGGGGGGGAGGAGAAAACAAATGTCAGGTACAGCAGAAGGTTGTGCCTGACAAAACATAGTATTATTATGTGAATTTTGCAATTGTAAGAAAGTTAATAAAGCTAATAACTTATACATCTTTTGTATTTACATGTAATCCTGTTGTTTTTTTTTTTTTGTGTTTTAGGACTATTTTAGGTGTTATTATATAACTTAGGTTAACTTTGTACATAAATACTCTTATTGTAAATTACTTAGATATTAGTGTCTTAATATTAGTTCACAGCATGGTTTAAAATAGGCACTTGGGTAAAAATGCACTAGGAACTAGTTTCTAGGAACACAGTAGGTGCGCTTACTGATATTTTATCATAGATTAATTTACGCTTTTTTTCCATTATTAGGTAAGTCAGGTAATTTTGAATTTGATTGTGCTAAAAGAAATTAGGAAGTAAATTTACTAGCCCCTGTAACTGTTGGGCACGCACTTTTTGTAGAATGATGAGAGAAAAGAGCTATCATCATTGGTGATTTCAAAAGCAGAGTTGGAATTCTCGCTAAGGATACTTATCGGAGATATGTAGTATCTGTCATAGATAGAGAAAGTGATGTTTTCATTAAATAAATCACGGAGAAACGGATTAACATAAAAGTTTGGCTGTGTTTATCGCGGTTTGATAACAAAATGGCTTCATTGATAAAAACAAAATTCCTGTGAAATGCCTTCAAAAATAACAATCAGAGAACCGAGACTTTTTCCATCTATCGTAGCACTTTTTTGTGTACGCTTTTTGCTAAATTCCTTTATGTTGCTGACGATGAAGTCTGGCCTAGTTAATTTGACCGTTTATCATTGTCTTTCTGCGAATTTTATTTGTTTGCCAAGAAGTTTCACTTCACACAAGCCGAATGAGTTTATTTCTTCCAATTCAGATTTCAATCACATAGTGACAGTGGGAGCCTTCAAAAGTGCATTGGCAGTAGGTACCTAGAGATTAAGGTAGGTATCTCCATCGTCTAAATTGCCACCTGGTATCACTGTTCTAGATAGCCCCTAGTCGAAACGTTTTAAAATATTTATTTATTTAATTCTTATTTATGACGATGACCGCTAATGAAAGAGAAACACAAAAGCAGAAATGTAAATCAAAAAAACTGTTGTTATTTGTTATAAGTTTCATAAGCCAGTAAGACTTCACTATCGCATAACAAAAATATAGTGTGGAGTGGGTTTCCCCACCAATATTCCATAGAACATGATTCGAAACCAGAACAGTAATTAAATATTTAAATAAATTATTGCAAATTACAACTTACTTGTCAGTATGTGTTCATAAAAAATTGATTTTTTACATTCTTGAAAGAACGAAGACGATATTAAATCGATAATTAGCAACGATAACACGAATACATGACGAATATCTAACTTTTTCTGTAGCCCCGCGAAAGAAAAAAAAACACTTGTGAAACACTTTTTCTTACGTAGGCGACAAAATTGTTTGAAAAAACTAGTTAATTACGTTTCAACTGAACTTTTGCCCGTTTATCTCATTATTTATATCTATTTTTGGAAATTTTCAGTTCTCCAGAAGGAAGAGGACTAATTTTTTTTTTCTTCACTTGCCCAGCCACACGCACAATTTCTATAAATTTTGTATCGCAATTTTTTTTTTCTCACACAAAGAACGACCGATTGGAAAACAATTGACTACTTTAACTTTTCACAAAATTACCACACTTCGATAGTAAAATGTAAATTGTTTATTTGAATATGTTTAAGAACAATAAGGGAATTTTGCGACGACACGTAATAATTTCATATCTAATTTTGATCTTGTTTTTTTTTTTAATTTTTTGCAGGGAAAGAAGAAAACTTTTGTTCGCAAGAAACGACTGTGATGGACTGTGCTGTAGACAGAGCGACAGCTATGAAATTTTTTTTTGTATTTTCTGTTTTTGTTGTGCAAATGCGAAGTTTTATATGTGTGAGTATGGGCAATTTTTGGGCACTTGAAAAATCGTGAAGGCGACGAAGGGCAACTGACAGCAGCTTTTAGTGCGAAGTTAACTGCAGTTCGAAGTGTGTTCATGAGGTATAACAGAAAAAATTAACGCATCCCAAGACAAAACTAGCCACATACAGTCGTATTTATAATCCCATTCTAAAGTATGTCTAACTTTGGACAGCTCTTAGAACAGTGTCCAAATCCAAATCGTATTTATAAACACTTTCATCGTTGTCTAAGGAACGTCTAACTTTAGACACCAAAATTGGTTGTCTAAACTATGGCTAAAGTGGCATTTGCTACAGCAAAAAACAATTTTGTCGAACATGTTATAAAACACTGTTGAGAGCGAAAAAATAAGTAGTTTGAGGTGCAAAAATACTACTTTCAACAATTTAATTAATAAATTGCACAAATTTCATCGTTTTATGAGACTTGGAAAAGCTGTAAGTCAAAGTCAAATCAGCTGCTTTTTTGGTCTGGTTCAAGTGCTACGCCACACTCTTTCAGAGCCATTTTGTTGTTGCACTCGTATATCAAAACACAAAAAATGGTACTGCACGGATACATCATGAACGCCACCATTGAGTTTTTCTTTCGGAGTTGACAGTTTGAGATGATGTTTAGACAACTGTTGGAATGCATTTATAAATACGAAATTGGCTAAGGGTTGTCCAACTCTTTAGACACCGTCTAGTTGGACAGTTGTCTAAGGGTGTTCTAAGCAAATTTTATAAATACGACTGATATTTTTCAAGTAATTTTTTTTTGTACATTTCTAATTAAAGATGATTGATTGAACAAAACCGCAAAGAACTGAGGAATTTCGGCTGTAGATTCTGACAAATAATGTAACAAAAGGTCCCGGGTAGTGAAGATTGACATATGATTAAAAATGAAAATGATTGAAATATGTAGCTGCTTAAAACCTTGGGCAAATCAGCGCGATAAGTGCGTGCGATGTGATTGCGTTAAGTAGGGTACACACTGTCATTTCTTAAATGACATTCCAAAACTGTCATTCTTGAACGTTTCATTTGATGCTACACACTGTCATTTTAATGAAGTCAAGTGAAAAGTAGACAACAAATCACAGACGCCGTTTGTTTCCTACACTCTATCATTTTATTCCATACCCACGAAAAATTTTGATCTTCATCATTTTCCTCGTCATTTTTTCATCATTTATCATTTACATCTACACACTATCATTTTTTTCCATCATTCCAGCAAAAATGATGCAAAAAAATGACAGTGTGTACCTTACTTTAAAGCAAACGTCCATAAAATTACATGTTTTTCATTTTGAACTCTGACGTTCTTTTTTGGTGTTTCTCTTTTATCGTGTTTCTCAAGATACTCTAGTAAGAGGTGGAGACGAACACATCATGAGTGTGACAAATTATCGATGGGTGAGAGTGCGAAGGTAGATATGGGATGCGATTTCATGTTCCTATCTTTTTGAATAGAAAAAAAAACAACTAGAAATTTTCAAATTTTTTTAAAGAACTTTGGATTTGATTCGATTTAAGGCCTTCTCAAAACCCAAAGCGTTTTCGCAGTCGAGGTAGCGTGATAAAACAGAATTTTTGTGTAGCCATAAGTAGAAATTTTATGCGCTTGCACTAAGGACCTCAGAAACCAAAGCATTTTTACAGTTGCAGTAGCGGCAGAAACGCTGTTGTCATCGCATTCTCGTGAATACAAATAATTGAAAACGCAGCCCATTTCTTATGTTACAAGTTACAGTACAATTTAATTTGACAACTGAAATTGTTACTGCCGGCGACTGCGAAAACTCTCTGGTTTGGGAAGCACTTTATTCGTACACATACTTCAAAAAACAAAAAAAAAGGCTACATAAAAATTATGTCAAATTCAATGTTGATTTGGCAGCATCTTAAAAGATTTGTCAACAGAGGAAAACCTTTGTTTACGAAGGTGTACTGAAAAGAGATCAACCACTTATTACGAATTACGATTTACGAATGTCATTATAAGAAACGTTCAAAAAGTTGAGTTTTGCAGCCGCACGTGGATTTTAATTTTAGTATCTGTTTTCTCAGATGTACATCGTGTTGTTAAAATTTAAAAGGATAAATTATTTACTTTTGAAAAGCGATACATGTGAATTAACTGCAGTAAAATGAACGAAAAACGCAAATCAAAAGACACCAACACTTTTCGGGTGAGTTTTTTCTCCATTAACTATTTTAATTTATCTAAAAAGAATTTCCCTAGTTCATATCCTTTGCTGATAGAGTTACTGGAATCGACATTCGTCGATCGGCTTTGTACCATATTGGACATGCTAATGAAGAACTTCCCGAAGACGATGAAACTTACTTTCATCAAACGATTAAAAAGTTGAGCGTTCTCAATTTATCAGATGAATACAATCAGTTCAGCAAGAAATGCAATGGCATTGTTACACTGCCACAGCTTCTACACAAAAAGGATTTTGTCATCGACACTTTATTGGAAAAACTGTCTACAGCAACAAATCTATCCCTAGAGCCTCTGCTTGAAATCTTGGTTATCCTGAGCAGAGATTTGCGTGAAGAGTTCTACCCATACTTTCAAAGGGTCTTAGATCGTTTGATTTGTCTTCTAAATACTAAAGATGCCGACCAGTTGAAATGGACACTTATATGCCTGGCGGATATATTCAAAACAATGAAACCCTTTCTCAAGAGAAACATTGCTGTGGTTTTTCATGCTATTCTTCCACTTTTGGATGAAAATCGTTATTCGGAGAATGTTACCAACTTCGCCGTCGAATGTTTTTCATTCATTGCTAGAGATCTTAAAGATTACAACAAACTTCTGGAAATAATCTTAGAAACCGTGGAAAGGGAGCAAACGCAAAGCATTCAAGGATGCGGCCGCCTCTTCTTCGAAATCGTTAGAGGTGTCGAGGGATTGTTCCATAGTATTGCTAATAAATTCCTCGAATTTCTTTTTAAGAGTTTACTTAAGTCGGATAAGAAAAGACGTGATCTGCTCTTTGAAGTTATCTCAACAACTATCAATGAAATTTTAAAATTCATTCATCCTCACAACATCGGGCTTCTGTGGCTTGTTTTGTGTCGTGTGATTTCATCTGGGGATGTGAGTTCAATAAACTCTTTGATTCTGTTAATGTCCCAAGTAGCTCAGTGGAGAGAAGGTCGACTTTTAACCGAAATGGATACCATCGTTCCGACTATCTTGAAGTCAGTAGACGTTTGCAGGGATGACGATTACGTGCTCCTGGACAACATCTACACCCTAGTGAGTGTCATTATTTTATCAAGCAATGCTAAAGTCTCACAGCTCGATACCAGTCGAATGATCAAATCAATCATCAAATCAATTGACAATCAATTGCAAATCGGTCAATTTTCAAAACAATCAAAGTCAATTTTCGAAACTTTCATTGTAAGGATTTTGACTCATACACAGTTTGAGATCTTAGTGTTGCCTGATTTGTTGCGCATTTTCGAACAGAGTTTCGATACTCAGAGCCTAGAGCTCTTGGCTCAAGTCATTCTGCAAAAGTCTCCACTTGTTCGCAATGGGCAGAAACTGAGCGATTGGAAAAAGTATCCCTTACAAATGAAGGAACCAGAAACTTTGGAAAAGTTTGAGAACATTTTTAATAACTACAAGAAGGAAGACGAACCGGAAGCGGAGGAAAAGTTCATGTTGAGCCTTATATTGGCGCCTCATCTAAGCATTGATTCCAAAGTTGTCGTGAAGAATTTGAAGTTGAAATGTGAAGAATTATTACAAAAATTCATCGAAGAACTACAAAAAGAAGAAGTTGTCTTAGAAAAAATTTTGTTTGCATTGTCTTTGATAATCGAATCAGGTATTCACTTGGAGTTTAATTGGAAAGATGATCAGCTAGCCCAGATTGTAAAAGCTATTCTCCCTCATTGCAGCTGCTCCAGAACAGCTCTGGAAGTCTTAGATCAAATATGTGCAATTAGGCCAAAAATCGCCAAATCCATTGAAGCAGACGTTCATGAAACTCTTGCGTGTTTCCTTAGCTCGCGATTGATTGAAGTTCGCCGTTTAAGTTCCCATTGCCTACATTCGATATATAAATCAGACTCAAGCAGTCCTTATAAAATATTCTACGACGCCGAAAGCATCGAACCAACAGTTCATACCTACAGACAACAAATTCTGCTCCTTCAAAAGTTAGAGACAAGTGGAGAGTTCTTCAAATCTATAAAAGAGGAGCGCTTTAAAGTAGACACTTTAAGATTTCTCATGGGAATGCTCTATCACAACTTCAAACTTCTTTGGGAGCCTGTCCTCCAACTTATTCAAGACTATTCTAAAGAACTGTCCATTGCAGACTTTTGGAATGTTTATAAACAAAAGTTGGACGAGACAGCTCAAGAAATCAACAACATAAACAAAGGCTTTCCAAAAGAAGAAGTAGACTATTTTTGGAAGAGTTCTGCTCTCAGTTCGTTGCAGACACTTGGAAATAATTCCTCTTCAAAGCAAGAGTTGATCAACTATAGAAACTTGATTTGGAGCAAAATCTCTAGCTACGGACAGATTAGAGAAGTCAAGAACCGAGAGTTGGTGTCTATGTTTTTACAATTTGTAAATGACGAGTACAAGATGAACCAACAGAAGAAACTCTACACGTGGGACATTTCTCAGGATGACGAGAAACAATTACCAGACGATGAAGATGACCAGGATGATGATAACGCTGAGCTCAGTCCAACAAAGAAAGCCACGTCTACATCGACTAAAGCCATCGTCTCAACATTAACCAGTAAACTCAGCATTTTTATAAACCAACCAAATCCAAAAGCACTTCACAGGGAACCAGAGTTGTACTCCTTGTACATGGAACTGCTCTCAGGCAATGATCCCGCTTTGCAAAAAATAGCTTTGGATTGTGTCATGTCTTACAAAAACAAATCTCTTTTGCCCTACAAAGACCATCTCTACGCCATGATTGATGAAAAGAAATTTAAAGACGAACTAGTGAGCTTCAAGATCGACCGTTCGTCTGGAATAATCCAGGAAGATCATAGAAAGGATTTTATGAAAATCCTCCTCCGGATTCTGTACGGAAAGATGACTACAAAGACAACACAGAAAAATGTCAGTAGTCAGGTGCGAAAGGGTATCATTTTAAGATTTCTCGGTGGTTGTTCAACTGACGAGATCCTGTGGTTCCTTAAAATGGCTTTCGGTATTTATGATCAGATCATTGAGTGTGATCTTGAAGAAATTCCAAATAAGGTCGATGAACAGTTTAAAGTTACTGCAGTTTGGTCCCCTAAAAAGTTGCAAAGTACCATCAATCTTTTGGAACTCATCCGAAAACAGTTCGGTGGACTAATGGAAGAAGAGTTCTTGAACTACATGCTGAAGTTAATAACTTTTGTTGGAGCAGTGTGTAAGAAAGTAATTTCAAAAGCTACCGAAGAAGACGCCAAAATTCATCCCAAGATGTCTACAATATTTAAAAACTTAAAAAACACAGCGCTTCTCAGTTTGGTAAACTTCTTTGAGCATTTTCAGAGTTTTCCATGGACCGATAGTCAAGTCGCGACTTTGGCACATATTTTTGTTTGGGGAACTGTAGAAAAACTTGCCCAAGACAGCATTCACTCGCCAACACCAGTTCTTAAACTCCTTCTTCAATGGGGTGAAATTCCTAAGCTTTTTGGATACCTTTCAAAAGTGAGGAATGGAGAAACCCCATTCCAATATGTTGTGGAATTGCTTCTCAATGATAAATCCAAACCACTCGTAAGGAAACCGATCATGGCAATGATCGAACGATTAATGATGATTCAAAGCGACGATCAGAGTATCAATGGAATCGAAGTAATCAAACCACATATTCTGCAGATTTTGAAGCGACTCAAAATGAACTTTAGTGTTGGGGGCAAAAACTCGAACCGTCATAGAAACTTAGATAAAAGAGATCTTAACATTTTATCTATGCTGACTCAGCACGTAGATGACGCTGAAACTTGTGACAGTCTCCTGCAGCTTTTGTTGCCGATTTTGATTTCTAAGTCGCAGAGTAGTGCCTCCGAAGAAGTTGTCTGTCAAGTGATTATCACTCTGTCGAATCTCATCAAAAAGTTAGAGCAGCCGGAATCATATTTGAGGAAAATTGCTCCTCTCTTTGAGCAAGTTCAAGAGGTGTCAGCAAGAAAAATGCTCTGTCAACTGTTGATTGATTTGGGAAAACGTAAGAACTGCGATGCTTCGGTGAAAGAGACTTCTCGGATAATTGCAGCACTCAATGCCTGGGATAAGCGGTGGGTCGAGCAGCCAGATTATCATAAGAGACTTGATGCTCTCAAAGCCATCACCATTAAATTGGAGGGAGAATCAATTGCGCTCAATCTGGATCTCGGAGTTCTGGTAATATACAATTGTTTCCATTTTATTAAATATGACAAGGACATGGGATTGAGAGACAATGCAAGCGAGCATCTTCGTGTAATGGTACCAAAATTGATAAAGAAATATGAGACGAATCGGAAAGACATCGATTACTTGGTAGGAGATATTCTACTCAACTTGATCCGACGATCAATCCGTGACAGCAATGAAAACGTTCGCAATGAAGGAATCAGACTTTTAGGGGAGATGGTGAGGAAATGCCCTAGTACTCATCAGGTTCTAGCCGATATGAAAGATTTGGCCGATGAACAAGATCCAGAAGTGGATTTCTTCGAAAACGTAACCCATTTACAAAGTCATCGGCATGGAAGAGCGTTGCTTAAATTCTGCACTTTAGCCAAGACATTGACAGCAGCACCGAATCAGAGGACATTGACGCAGTTCATAATGCCACTGGCTTCTAGGTATTTGCTAAATGAAAAACACTCTGGAAAGCACACACTTGTAGATGCAGCCATTGAGGCATTGGGAGTTGTTTGTCAATTGTTACCATGGCAGCATTATCAGGCAGTCCTTAAGTATTATTTACAGAAGATGCGAACGAGTCATGACCATCAAAAGCAATGTGTGAGGATTGTTGTGCGTATTTTAGATGCTTTCCACTTTGATCTTACACAGTCAACTGGCATTCAGAGTTCCATTGATGTTTTGAAGCAGGAAATTAAGGACAAGCAAGAAGAAGAACAAGAAATAAAAGAAAACGAGTCTGATGACGACTTAGAGTCAGAATTAGATGACATCGAGGACGAAGATGACGAAGAAGAGAAACCACCCAAAGCATCAATCTTAGAAAGCCTGACAATTTTACAGAAAAATGCCGCCAAGCGGGTAATGCATACAATTGCCACAATCCTGATACCAACTCTCAACAGATCGATAACCGAGAAGAGCTCCTATGACGGCAAACACAAAGTTAATCGAAAACGATTCAGTTTTGAACGTGAAGAGGAAGAAATCTTGCGAGTTCCTATCGGTTTGGCTCTGGTTAAACTCTTGCAAAAGCTTCCAAAAGAAGTTCTTGACGCAAGTCTTCCAGGAGTCTTTATGAAAGTGTGTACATTTCTTAAGTCACCATTGAAATCGGTGCGCATGTTAACTCGAGATATACTAAAGAAAATTATGCTTACCCTTGGTGCAAGTTATTTGGCTTTGCTTCTGGATCACCTGACAAGCCTATTGACACGTGGATTCCAAGTACATGTCCTTTCTGTTACATTACACGGAGTTTTGGATACCCTGCGTGATGTTCTCAAACCTGGCGATATCGAGTCATGTCTAAGCAATATTTTGGAAGTCTCGTTGAATGACATATTCGGGGAGATAACAGCTGAGAAAGAAGTCGAAAAAATAGCTGCTCATACTCCAGAGGCGAAGCCGAGCTCGAAGAGTTATCTGGTCTTAAACATAGTGGCGAGAAATATACAGGAGTCGTGTCTGTTAGACATTCTTTTGCCATTCAAAGAATACTTAGCGAAGAGCCAATCGAAGAAAATGACATTAAAAATCCAGGATTGCTTCCAAAAGATTGTGTCTGGTCTGGTAGAGAACCCCTACATCTCGCGGGAGAGTCTTCTGATTTTCATCTACGGTACAATGTCAGAAAGTATTCCCGATCTCCTGCCGGGAACAGAAACCAGAGAGCTTAGTGAGAATGAAAAGGAGAAAATGCGACGAGCTCGTCCAGACTGCTTCATTATTCAACCAGAACCAAAGTTCCGGGCTGGAGCAATTCGCAAGAACGTTAAGAACAACGACCAGGCCAATGCTCACATTTTGATCGAGTTTGGCTTGGAAATGTTGCATATTGTTCTGAAAAGGAAAAAACTTACTGAAATTGCCTATGAACCATTTTTAAACCCCATCCTTCCGCTGGTCCGTGATTCGCTAAAGAGCACACACATCCGTGTGACAACTTTTGCCCTGAAATGTGTTACTTCGATTTGGAATGAAGCATACGAACTGCCAGAGTTTAAAAACTATCTCGACGATATTGTAACGAGGTTGTTTGAAATCTTGCACAACTTTTCAACCTTTGGTGCAACTAAGCAGGAGGAGAACTTTCAACTGATGAAAAACGCCTTCAAGTGTGTCGTCGCTCTATTAAGAAAGTGTACGGAATACAAGCTGAACAGCACTCAGATTGATCAACTGATCTACTACATCGAGCATGATTTACACGAAGAAGGCAATCAAACGATGGCGTTTTCGCTTTTAAAAGCAATGGTCAACCGAAAAGTGGACACAAAAGAAATGCACGAAATCATGCTGAAACTTCGCCAGATCACAATTGTGTCTCCGATGGACTTTGCTCGCGACGAGTCCCGAACTATACTCGTGACTTATATGATGGAGTATACCCTGCACAACCGAGTGGAAAGTTATTTGAAATTTTTCAGCAGGCAACTCAGTTACGCAGTTCCTAGTGGCCGAATGTCAGCGATTCAATTTCTGAACACAATTATCAAGAAATACCCACTAAACGTGCTGGCAAGGAAAGCAGAGTTCCTTTTTGTATCGCTTGGAGCGCGGCTTGTGAACGATGAGATGTCAGAGTGCCGGAAGGCAGCTGCGGAATGCATAGAACTCTTGATAGCCCGTCTGGAAAGTGAAACTCGTCAAAAGCTCTTCGATGTGACTTTGCTATTCTTCGAAGCCGACAAACCATCTCTTAGAGAGATGGCCGCTATGCTGTGTTCGCGGTTCATCGCAACAGAAAAAGAGTCATTTGAATCGCGGGTTAAAGTTGTACTGCCAACTCTTGTTAGTCGTTTGATGTTTAGCAACCCAAATGCACCTGGACGTTTTGTGAGGGCCCCCGATGCAGTAACTTATCTAGACTTCGAAGAGGAACCAAAGAAAAACGGGAAGAAAGGTAAAAAATTCCAGCAACCTCCATTAACCGAAGAAGAGATCGAACTGATTGAAGCAAAAAAACAGCGGGAGATTGATCATGAAATAATACAAGAGCAGCATTGCATCCTCAAGATTCTAGAATACTGTCCAGATGTCTTGACTAAAGAAAGTTACAATTCGACAATAGACGAATTGGCTTTTGAATCACAAAAACTTCTTGGTTACGAACACGAATGGGTGCGAGTGAATTCAGCGAAGATTTTAGCAATCATTTTATCCACCTATGATTTTGCGTTGATTGGTGAGATAATAACCAATAAAGCAAAGAAGGAAGACTCCCATCGGGATTACATTTATTTAAATCCAGAAAACGATATCAAAAGTCTGGTGTTGGATATGTGTGCTCAAGTGGTGCCCGGTGAAACGAACCCACAAATGATGGACGAGATTGTAAAGGTGTTCTTGTTTGTTGCCAATATGTTGAGAGATGTCCCCTTCGATGTGACTAAAGTGAAAAAGGAGGAAAATGATGACGATGACAACGAACGCAGTAAAATTAATCTGACGTGGTTAGCAAAAAATATGAGATTTATTGCTAACAAAGAATTGGCCATGGCTTCTCATAGTTGCATTGCGGTAATTAAAAAAAAAAAATTACTTGAATTTTGTTTGCTAATTTTTTTTTTTTTCTAGAGGTCAGCAATATTCACACTTATCGAAGGTCTAATAACACTTCTTGACACTGAAGCAGTTCACAAACTGGCCTATGGACTCCTTTTGATATTGGTCCGAGAAATGTCCGAGGAAGATCAAAATGTCGATGCAGAGCTGCGACAGCAGGCACTGAGGGTCGGTAGTAAGTTGCGTAAACGTATCGGATCGGATGTTTATGACAAACTGCGGTCAAGTATACAAATGAAGCTGATGATGCGAAGAGCAGAAAGGAAAAAGCTTATAGCCCAAGAGAAAGTCAATGATCCTGTACGAGCTGCAAAAAGAAAACAAGGCATACAAGAGAGGAAAAAAGCTTCTAAGAAACGAAGGGTCGATGTTATTCGAGGCAAAGCTGAAGGAAAGAAAAAAAGAAAACGGAAAGCTGAAGAGGATATCTTTTAGTATTGTAAATACCATTTCGTTAGTTCTTTTAATAAACAAAAAAATTACATTTTTTCACGGATTTCTATGTTTTTTTTTATAATTAGCGCGCACATCAAGAGGTTATGAATACCTTTATAATGTTCAACACAGTGCGAGCATTTAGAAAAATAGAAGAGGATTTAATAGGAGACACCGATACACATTGCTTTTGAATTTTTGCGAGTCGTAATGTTGGGGAAAAACAGAGTCAGGGAAAGTATTCCACATTCGGGTGGTGCGACTAAAATATGAATGTCTACGCTTTACTGTACGTCCGAAGTTAAGTTCGAGGCAAAACTGATGATGATAGAAAAAGCGAAAAAAGAGACTGAGACAGGTAACGTTTCGACGATGTTGAAGAGAATAAATCGATTCTGCTTTTGAACTATCATCTATCAATCTCAACGCTCTGTTTTGTACCCTATCAATTAGATACAAAGATATTTGAGGAGCACCTGACCAGATATGGGAATTATACTCTAGTTTTAGGCGAATGTAAGCTAAATTGTTGGAAATTATTCAAGTTTCGCAATTGGCACTTCAAGTACTACTGCAATGACTATTCGGTGTGATATGTTGAGAAGCAACAAAAATACCTGAATAAATAGTTTTGGTCGAGCTTGCTGCAGTTGTTTTATATATTGCGATAAATACTGTGTTTTAACTTGTTTAAGAGATCGACTTTGTGTTTGTTTTTAAGTTAAATATTCGCAATATTTCCCCTATTATTCAAGAACTTTTCTTTCTAAAAACGATTTTTAGTTTGCTATGATTCAACTGCCAAGAAACTCTTCATCTATAAAAAAATAAAAAGGAGGGGTGCAACAAAGCTCACTGTGCCTAATTAGGTTTAATGAACTACAACTTTTATGAGGATTGCGAACGGCTAGGGTAGAAAGTGCTTTCCGTGGCAATTCAATGGGCCCTATCGGCAATCTCCCACGGAATTTTGTTTCCCAAGGAATTTTTTGTTCCCACGGAACATTACGCCCGATCGTGAACCTCCTTCGAAATGAATCTCCCACGGAATAAATTTTAACAACCTAACAGATTAAAAATGACTTCAAAGATAGTTTTCGAATATGTTCTATAGTGCTCTAACAAGAATAAAGTAGAAATCTCCCTGGAATGCGATACAAATTCAGTAAAATGGCAGATAATTTCCCATGGGAAATTCATTCGCGATCGCTCAAAATTCCGCAAGGAACTTTCGAACATCATTGCCGATACCAATTTTCCGAATATGGGAAACTAGCTGTGCCCGCGACTTCGTCCGCGTGGAATAGTGACTTTCGGCAGCATTCTTAATTTTTTAGGCTACTTATTTTGCAAATAAGACACAATCATGCGTTTTAGTAAACTATTGTCATATTATTTTATTTAAGTATATGTTTGCACACGACGTTCTTATTTTTTCCATTTTTTACGAAATAAAAAGGTTTTGTGGGATTGATACACGTGAATCTGCCACATAAAGTTGCCATGGGATTTTTTTCTAAACGAACACCTGCAACTTAAAGCGTCTGAGTCTTATTTATAATCACAAATCAGTGGGAATTAAAAGAAAACGCGCAATCAAAACGTTTTCTCCTTTTGCCGTTCCAGTCATTATTAAAATTTTTATAGTGCCGCATCCCAAATGTGTAATTTGTAGCTGTGTTACTCATTACTCATTATTGGATTACTGGAACACCAACTTGCTGCCACTCCTAATAATTTTATGAAATTGAGAAACTCTATAGGGTATGATGTGACTTGCTCAGTGTCCATAATATTGTCTATTGTTAGACATTCGACAACATCCCCCAATACGTCAAACATAATTGATTAGTTTATATGGTTAACTATCTCATTAGTCGGGGCCGAAATCGACCTTTCACACAGCCATTCCCTATTGCCAATTTTTATTTGAAGATCAAGATAGACAGTTCTTCTCAGGTCAAATGCATTTTCGACAGTTGGACAGAAATCACCCCGCAGTGAAAGAACTTTTATCGTTCCGTAGAAATATAGGGATTACTTATTAAGCCCATGTCCTTCCTCAGGCTCTAGGCTATCTCTGAATAAAATTCCATTTAAATCGGGTCAGTGGTCTGGGCGGGAGATGGTAACAAAGAAACACGAACAGACAGAGTTAATTTTGGATTTGTAATATTAGAAAGGATGTCCATCTTCGGGATCAAGACTATCTCACTATCTCTGTTCCAAAATTCATATAAATCGGTTCAATAATTCGGGCGGTAAATATAAACAAAGAAAAACATACAGACAGAGTTAATTTCGGATGTATAATGTTTCTAAAGTCTTCCATTCCCGTGGGAATATGAGGGTCGTTTCCGGAGGATGACTTAAAATTTATATTACTCGAGAATAGTGTAGTATTCTAACGGTGGACATTTTTTGAAATGGGTGATGTATTTTCGAGGTATTCGTTCCCATGGCAATACAGGGATAAAACATATTGCATAACATATATATGTCCATCCTCAGGCTCTAGACTGTCTCTGTACCAAAATTCATATAAATAGGTTCAATAGTTTGGGCGGTTAATGGTAACAAAAAGAAATAGACAGACTGATTTAACTTCGAACTTATAATATTAGTAAAGACTCCCTTTCCCGTGGAAACATGGTGACCGTTCCCTTAAGGAATATGGGGATGAGTAAAAGTTTATGTTACTCGGGGATAATGGAGCATTCCAACGGTGGAAGAATTTTTGAAATCGGTGCTGTAGTGTCAAAGTTCCCGTATACGTTTTACGTTCCTGCTCTCGTGGGAATATAGGGAAAAAATATGTAACCTATGTCCTTCCTCAGGTTCTGAAAAATCTTTGTACAAAAATTTATTTAAATCGGTTTATTAGTTTGGGCGGGAGATGGTAACATAGAACGACGGACAGACAGAGCTACTTTCCCACTTATTATATTACTAAGGACTCCCGTTCCCGTCGGAATATGTGGATGAATTAAAGTTTATGTTACTCTGGGATAGTGTAGCATTCTAACGGTGGAAACATTTTTGAAATCGGTGTTGTAGTTTCGAAGTTCCCGTATACGTTCCGTTCCCGCGGGAATATAGGGATAAAATATAAAGCCTATGTCCTTCCTCAGGTTCTGAACATTCTTTGTACAAAAATTAATTTTAATCTGTTCATTAGCTTGAGCGGGAGATGGTAACATAGAAAGATGAACAGACAGAGCTACTTTTGCAATTATAATAATAGTGGGGACCGGTTCCCGTGGGAATATTCGAATGAAATAAAGCCTATGTCCGTCTTTAAGTTCAGACCAATCTTTGTACAAAATTTCATTTAAATCGGTTTATTAGTTTGGGCGGGAGATGGTAACATAGAACGACGGACAGACAGAGCTTCTTTCACACTTATTATATTAGTAAGGACTCCCGTTCCCGTAGGAATATGTGGATGAATTAAAGTTTATGTTACTCGGGGATAGTGAAGCATTCTATCGGTGGAAAAACTTTTGAAATCGGTGTTGTAGTTTCTAAGTTCTCGTATACGTTCCCGTTCCCGTGGGAATATAGGAATAAAATATATAGCCTATGTCCTTCTTCAGGTTCTAGACTATCTTTGTACAAAATTTCATTTAAATCAGTTCAGTAGTTTGGGCAGGAGACGGTAACAGAGAAAGCCGGACAGACAGAGTGACTTTCACATTTATAATATTAGTTAGGATGTTTCCAGGGAAATTTTATTCACGATAGGGCCCAATAAATATCGGAGAACTTGTCAATTCCTCAATTCCTTTACTTAACCATAATTTTTCGGCAATTCTAATTTCTAGAGATCTCTGTCTAGTTTTGCATAAAAAGCCAGTTGGATCTTCTTCCACTTGTTTCTGACCTAAGACTAAGTTCCCTCCAGTGTACCTTCTGAAATTGTTCATCCGCTGAGGGTGTCGCTCAATCACTATTGGTTCCCAGTCAAAATACTTAGTTTTGACGGAAGCCTGAATAATTGCAGTGTCTTGTTGAAAAGTTACGTTAGGTTAAGCTGGTACGCTAATGCTCGTTTTAGTGAAGATCTTATTAGCCTCTTGTTGCATCATCTAAAGCTCAATGAAGCTAGACCATTGTCTACTTTACATCACAAAAGACATATCGTACAATTTACAAAAAAAAAAAAAAAGAAACGTTACCTGTCCTTATGCAAGTGATCCTACGTCCAACGTCGATGTTTAAAAACCGTTCTCCCTCTTGCAAAGGGTTGCCAAAGTAGTTTCCATCCTTTTGCAAATTGGATAGCCACATGAACCTTAAAAGAGGAATTAGTACAGAATTCTTAATGAACAATAAACAGCTTAAATCTAAGACCAAATGAAAAGAGTGAATCTAGCTCCGTTCAGTAGTACATATTTTTTTTTTTTATTTTAAATATTTTTCTTTATACGTATTTATTTTTAGTTAAGAAACTTACTGGTGAAAACATAACTATGGTATAATTTATATACAATTTTTTTTTCTTTAATGAATAGCTCTTTTTTGTGTATTTTTCTGGTTTTGTTTGCAAACTTCTACTATAAATAGTATTTAATAAATTCCATGTTTGTTGATACAGTTGAATAGAATAACAAAATAAAATTCAAACAAGTTAAATAGGAAAGTAAAAATACATCGTAATAATTAGGAGGGAAATCTGCCCATCACAAATCACAGAAATGTTTAAAAACAAATTTTCTGACATTTATTTTGTTTTTGAGTTTTTGATAAAAATCGTTACATACACATTATACATTGAGTAGTAGAAAATGGGTCTTTGTTTTTTTTTTTTTTTAATTTATTTTTTCTTGTTTCGGCAATTCCCGTTACGATTATCATAATTAATAAATGTTTTATATCTTATGCAATCACTTTATAAATTGGTAACTGTTTTACAGTTTGTGATGCGTTATCGATTTAAAAAATACTTTTCTGATTCTAATTCTGATTCGATTTCATTGTGTAACTTCGTTTTGAACGTCCAATCCAAAGGTGAAAAAAGGAATACCAAACAGACAAAGAGGACGTGAAATAAGAAAAAGACAGGAATTGAAGAGAAAAGAGTTAAATTCCTGTATTTTCTCTTTTTTCAAATTTTTTTTTTGTTACATTTTTAACTTGTCATATTTACATATATTTTCTTGTCGGGGCCGTAAGAAGTACATTAAATATTCATTAAACGAATTGGTGGTGGTGGGTACATAGGGGAGTAGGGTTGGTGGTGGTGGTTTTAAGGAAGGATCACGGCAACCACTTCTATACGCACAAGCACTCTTGAGATTGTCTGCTTTAGAAGACAAATCGATTTACATTTATGTTGAGGGCATTATCCCCACAACCGCTAGCGGGAGGTGGTTGGTCATCGTCATCATCTTCGCCATCACCTCGTCTGTGGATTCTGTTGCTAAACATAGCTGATGCCTGGTTATTGGCCATTTTTGTCCGCCGGTTCTTCAGTTCTTTGCCGAACATGCAATTGTCACGATCCACATAGTCACGCAGCTCGGGCGAGAGTTCTTCTAATTTGAGCGAGGGTGGAGAGTCAATTCTTATCATTGTACTTGGAGCCGTTGGGGACTCATGACCTCCCATCTGGTAGAATAAAATGTAGGGCGTGTTTGGTGGTGTCAGATTGTTAAGCTCAGCGATTTTGCATTGATTGACAATATCGTCGTTAAACTTGTACCATTTGTTGTTGCCATCTGATGCGTAGGTATAATAGTGACCTGAGTCCATGCTGCATCCGGAGTGAACAACTCCAGCATATAAATCATAGTGCACGGATGCGATCTCAGCCAGAGTCTCGGCCGAGCATACCTTTACAGAAACATTCTCATTATGGAAGACCTTGTGCATGAGTTTGGCCCGCATGTGATTGCTCTGATCGTATTTAAAGTGCTTCAGGGTGAGAATCAAATTCTTTGGTGCACTTATGACGTTTATGAACCGTTCGGCGTCCGATAGCTTCTTACATCGCTCACAGAAGTACTGGTTTTCGCCGTGCAGTTTTTCCGAAGAACAATAGTAGTCAATCAGATCTTGGACGGTGTAGTTCGATGCACAATCATTTTTAACTTCAGGAAATGACAGTTGCAGGTCACGGAAGCTATCAATATTTGTGCTTTGCCAGCTACAAGTCAGGCATTTGTAGGTCGTGGCCAGTTTGCCCATGAATGTCTTTTCGATTGTGGTTGTATTAGTTCGTGAAATCTGTTGCTTCTGTGACGACGACGATGGTGCATTTTCTTCATCCTGAAAAGTGCTTTTAGCATCTAATTTAGCAAGCATTGTAGATCTGTGTGCAAGTTCTTGCTCATGAAGTGTGTCAAGCAAATAACCAAGGAACTCTGAGCTATCCTGTTGTAAGCCGGGGGTAAATCCTGGTGGACGAGTTGCATCTAAAACTCGTGATGGAGTCAACTCGAATCGCGACGAGTGTAGCATCAAAGCAATAAGCTCTTGAATCTTTATCAGCAGTGGTGACTTGCTGCTGGACAGCAGTATTCCTCGACTGAATCTATAACAAAAAACAATCGATTACTAAAGTAAGACTTTTGGTTCAAAATAACAACTTACTCTTTGGTCATAGCCAGCGCTTGGAGCACACTGTTCATATAACATGTGTTACCAAGATTAACCAAACCTACTTTTGCATTGGAACTCATTACAGAGCGATGACTGTCAAAGAGGCGGCTGTTTGCACTGTGCTGATTAAGGTAATCATAGGATGGGCTAAACTCAGATAAAGCTTCCACCTGTAAAGTAACAAAATGCGAATGCATAGTCGTCATATGGCTAACCACATTTGTTTCTCAGCAATGGAGTAGTCTTTAGATGCAAAAACGATCTTGGTTTTTGTCTTTTGGCTTTGATACACTAGTATCAATATAACAACTTTGTATTCTGCATTTTCCAGAACTGATATTCTCCAATGTATCTTCAGCGACTTCTTACAAGATCGACATTATGACAAAAAACCTAACAGCTTATTTGATGTTGGAATCTACCTTATATTTTCTATTAGCTTAAAATAAATTAAAATAAAAAGGGTGGCACAACAGAGCGTGAAGCTCCGGTGCCTAGCGTGTACATATTTCACAATCATACCTTGTGAGGGCATGGAGGGGATTTACAATTTTCTAATGGTTCCGTATGTCTAATCTAGAAGGCGCTTTTCAAGGCAATGAATTTACTATCGAAGGACTGCAAATTATTCGCGAAAGTCGATACCGGTTGGAAAAACATTTTTTGTTTTCCGTTGGAATTCGAAACACGAACCTGCTGCATAACAGGCACACATGCTAACCATTACGTCACGGGCACTACAGTGCAGATTATTAGGAAGCAATGCCTTTAAATTCCCTAACCAAAGCTGAAACTATCATTAACACTAACATATTTTTACAAAGTGTGCTTGTCAGTCATAGTGCTCTTATATTTATAGACAAATTGTGTTGCCTCCTCACCCTTCACTTTAATAAAAAAAAATGAGAGAGCTTCAGTGAACAATCCAAAAGTTTTTGCAACCTGAGTGCAAAAACAAGAAAAAATTTGATTTGTACTTTTACAAACAAAATGTAAGGCTGTGATAATTTAACCGCATAAAGTTTTCTTCATTTCTCTTAACCAATCCTATTAGGAATAGAAGGAATTAATTCCTTCCGGTTTAGAAAAGTAATACGTTGCCTAAAAGCAACGTATTACTTTTGAAGTGCTTGTCAAATCTTTTCTAAGGTTTGAACAACAAAACGGTTGACGGTTGATCTTATTTCCGCCACACTTAGATCAATGTAGATCCATTGTGATACCCCTGGAGTATTGTAGCGTCCTAAAAAACTATGAGGCTATGGTTGGTCAGTTTTTAACCATTTTATGGCCTTAATGAAGTTCAACAGGCTGTTTCTTGGAGTGTCTGATAATTCTTCTAGTTCGTTGAAGAAGTAATTGCATAGAAATTTTTTCCTAAGGAAGTGAGTGGTACCTTCACGTTCGTCTTCGTCATTGAATCCTCTACAAAAGTCATCGGTGCAAAGACCCATTTACTTTTTATGGTAGCCTAGTAGGTTGTGTCCTGCTCCTGTTATAATACTGATAAGCGATCTAATGAAGGCCTATTCAGGGATATTAGCCTTTGAGATCAGTTCTAATCGTATTTTGCGCATAGTTTCCTGGAAGTGACACAGGAATCGGGGCATTCCCATCTGTCATTGGATTTTCATACTATTTTGTTACCAATGATCTGTTCAAGGTTGGGACCCTGATTGACTGTGACCGAGAACCCAGCAGAGTCTAACGTTCTAACGGTATGCTCTGTGCCAAGACCCCTTAGCTCAAGAAACAAGCTTCGATTTGACAAGAGTGGCAGAAATCGCTTTTATTGCTGCTTGGCAATCAATGAAAAAAGTGATATCAGCATGTGATAGCGTCATCATGGACACATGTTTTGCAGCGTTTGTAAGTGTAAGATCTCGGCTTGGAAGACACTGCTGTGATTTGGAACTTTGAATCTTTTCAGATTTAGGCTTTCTGAAAAGAAACCTGCACCTGCTCCAACTTCCATTTTCGAGCTGTCGGTAAAAATTTAGTCCAGTGCCCCTGTTCTGTAACTAAAATAAAAATAAATAAATAGGGTGGCGCAACAGAGCGAGGAGCCCCTGGGCCTAGCGCATTTCTCACAACCATGCCTTGTGAGGGAATGGAGGGGACCTACAATTTTTTTCGCCGGTTCCGAACGGCTAATTGAGAATGCGCTTTTCATGGCAATGAATTTACTAACGGAGGACTTGCCAATTCCTCGCGAAAGGCAATACCCGTGGAAAAACATTTTTGCATTTTGCCTCTGCTGGGATTCGAACCTCGAACCTCTGGGTTAGCAGGTGGACATGCTAACCATTACGCCACGGGTACCACTGGTTCTGTAACTATCGCCTCGATAAAAGCAGGCGATAAACGGTGGAAAATGGAACAAAATCCTATTAAATTCATTGAAATTTGTTCCATTTTTCGCCGAGGCGGTAGTTACAGAACAGGGGCACAGGTATGAAGTTATGTAATCCGTGCAGATATTGTATCGTATCGTGATTAAGTCTGTGCATGTCCTGTTTGGCTGGCTTTATAAACATTACACTGATTTAGCCTGTTTGCTGCTAAAAAACTAGACACTGATACAATATCTTGCTTAACTTATAGTCCAACGGAAAAAAGCAGACAGGGTTTCATGTAAGACATATCTAGAACACTCTCTAAATCGCAAAATCCCAACATTAAATAGTAAAACTAAATCAAATTATTTTGCGGTCTATGCAAAAAACTCTTTAAATACCTTAAAGACAACTGTGATCGGAAAACGAAGACAAAAAACACGGGTAGTCAGGCCAACAATGACGTATGCACCTGTGGTGTGGCGGAAAAAAATAAAAGAAATAACGGCAATCCCTACATTTGCTCTTAACGTCATTTCAGGCCTACCACCAATCAACCTTTTCGTAAAATAGCAGCGAGACTAAAAGCCAAAGGCCCACATTTTCATGAATAACAGCTTAGAAAACTTGAAACCTTTATGGCACTTTCCATTGGACGAAAAGAACCGTCCAGGAGCGTCCAGAAGCATTCTCAAACCGTTCCATTGGTGCAAAAAGATTGCTTCTCATGATTCTGAGGAGCGACAGCCGCTTCTCGATTTGAAATGAGAATCGACTCAGAAGCACTAACACATGTTACTCAAATGTCAAAATGCAAAATTTCTTCAAGGAATATTTTTTAAGAGCGATAGGTGTTTCACTCACACAAATGAAATTACGTTAAACTGAGTAGAAACAATTTTGGGTGTTCCATTGGTTTTTAAAATGAGTGCTTCCCCGAGTGAAACCAATGGAAAGCGCCATTAGTATGTGCTTGCAATTACTCTATTCTAGACACCGCAGTGCCCGGAGCTGAGCAAGCTCTACCCGTCCCCTAAATATAATCTAATCTACTTAATTCTACTTCAAGAAAGACTTCCTTCAAGAGAAGATATGGTATCGTACATTGACCGCTTAAAAACAAAAACTGTATAAGGTTCCGGCAGATTTAGCGACTCATCTAGAACGAACTCTGCAGCAAAACTTGGTAGTCATTCGTCCATAATCCAGGCTGAAGTCTTTGCTATCAATCAATGTGCTAGAATAAGTTCATCGAACACAAAAAAAACTACATGATATTTTCATTTTCTCAGACCTCACCAGTCGTAAGATCGAAACTAGAGTAGCAGACAACTAAGTTCTCTGAACTGGTTAGGTAAGACTATGTTATCCTCCATTGGACTTTAACACAAAAGTGCTATGATGGTTACGATAATGCATTTATTTTAGCAAAAGAGGTGCCTCTAAAGTGTTAGTAAAAAGCACCACAAATACACAGCAAAGAGCATCCTACTGAAAGAATTCCACAAATTTGGAGTTTTTAAGTGCTCGTTTATGAAGTTATTACTTACCTCGGCAACCATAAGGTGTGAATAAAGGCCCCGACCCATAGAATCCGTTGCGTCCGTTCGCTGCCGGATTAAAATGACAGCTCGATTAAATACACACGATCTTATGAGATATGACCCATAAGCATCGGATGCAACTGACGCAACGGAAAAAGTAACCCAACCTTCAACTTTTGCATCCGGCAGAACTGATGACATACGCAGTCAAAACCAATTTGAAGTTTTCTCTTCACACCGCAATGGATTCTATGGGTCACCCCAATCCGTTGTGTCCGGTAAAACTCACATCTGTCAGTTGAATCCGGCAGCGAACGGACGCAACGGATTCTATGGGTAGAGGCCTTAACTTTGTGCGAAAAAATTTTAAAAAGCATTTCTTTCTTCATTCTTTTTTCATCCATCAAATGGGGTAACCAAATTAAGGTTCGATAAGGTGGAACAAAGCTTAATAAACAACTGCCAATATTACTTCTAGTTAAAATTTATATATGTATTTGAAATCTAGAAACCCACATACTAGCTCTGGACTCTTGGTTAAACATTGAATTGGACAAACGTTGGAGTTGCTTAAAAGAAACTTAAGAATGATCCTATCAATGGCGGATGTATGAGGTCAGTTTTCGAGTTGAAATTACTGCCAGATTTGTGTACTCTTTTATTTTCATAATCAGGCTTGGCCTGCATACAAACAACCTGAACATTATAATCTATAATATAAAAATAAGACGGGATTTCCTTCCTGACGCTATAACTCCAGAAGGCACGAATGGATTTACACGGTGGTTTTGAATTCGTTGGAAAGGTCTCGGGCTCCGTGAGGTTTATAGTTACCGTGAGAAGCCATCTGGTGGCGAAACGGAGTTCACCAGGTTTGCTAGTTTCTTATAAGAACGTTCCCGTGGTACCCGTGGCCTGATGGTTAGAATGTCCACCTGCTAACCCAGAGGTTCGAGGTTCGAATCCCAGCAGAGGCAAAATGAAAAAATTGTTTTTCCACGGGTATCGCCTTTCGCGAGGAATTGGCAAGTCCTCCGTTAGTAAACTCATTGCCATGAAAAGCGCATTCTCAATTAGCCGTTCGGAACCGGCGAAAAATTGTAGGTCCCCTCCATTCCCTCACAAGGCATGGTTGTGAGTAATGCGCTAGGCCCAGGGGCTCCACGCTCTGTTGCGCCACCCTATTTATTTATTTATTTTATAAGAACGTTCCACCTCAAGCAAAATTAAAACTGCATTTCGTTACAAGATAAAAACATTTTAAAAATCCTATAAGACCTTTTGCCCTGTTTGAAGCTTCTGAAACAGTTTCCTTCTACGTTCGTTTTACCAAAAGTACTTCTCTTACCAAAAAAACAATAACGAAATACCAGCAATATGTTAAAACCTTCCTCTTTTGCTGGCGCAGTCGCATAAAGACTCTACTCCAAAACATTTCCAAATTACAAAAAGAATAACTTACCACTGGTTTGTAAAGTTCATCGTATCCCGGAAAAGTAACCATCAGGGCGGCCGTTAGATCAACAAGAGTTTGGAGACATTTCCTTGCGTCATCCGAGTATTTTTCTTGAGCAGCTTGTTGTGTCTTCAGATGATTCACTACTGTGGGAATCCATGGAACGACCTTTAAGAAAAACAAACCAATTTAGAACAAACCAATCGAATTTTAACTTCATTCATCTGAACCTTATGAAAAACATCTGGCTTATTTTTTGTTGGTTCCAAAATGGGAAACACAATGTGCATCATCTTTGGTCGGAGCACTGGTACAATCAGTGTCCGGAACAGCCGTTCGATTATCTCTAGTGCTATTTCATTCAATAAGTCAAACTTGCCTTGGTCCTTTAGACCTCCCCAAATGGCCAAAATCCAAACATTCAGGTTTTCGCAAAAGTTACGCATTTCCCATTCACACAAAAGTTTTACAGTTTTTTTAATGGTTGAATCGGGCAGGTTGTTGGAGAGTAGTGTCTGCACGGCATCATGAACCATATCTTCACTAAAGAGTTGAAATACAATCGCAATGGCACAAGACGGTGGCTCGTCTGCGGTTATTAGTTTGTACACAATATGCAAGTAGTGGTCGGTCCTCGCTTGATGCCCTTTGTTGATTTTGGCAAAGAAATCACCGATCTTGACAATGTCTTCCTTAAAACGCTGCAAGTCTTCTTTTGGATTTGGTACCTTGGCCAATGCATTGATCAATACACCGTTAATTTTGGAAATATCATAGTTGGGGATGCCTCTACTCTGATCATCGTTGATTACGGTTATTATTTCCAAAATCGTCTTCAGATCCGAAGTCTGGTTGGAAATTTTGCCAGATCCAGCGCTTGCATTTGTAGCACTGCTGCAACCCGTGGATGACCCATTGCTGCTGCTGCTCGGATTCATCCCTTTTTGTACGTTGGAAGAACTCGATTGCGATGTTGATTTACCCGTTCCCGATGCTCCAGGTGTCCCATTCCCATCAGTATTGTTCTGCTTAACAGCCATCGCTTGCAAAGGTGATCCAAAAGCGGCGGTGATAAGTTCTTCCTCTGGAGCACAGACACTTGGGCGACGGGCCGATGTCCGAGATTGCTTCCGGGGACGAGTACTTTTTGTGGCTTCAGAAGCTCTTGTTTTCCTTTTTCGCGAAAGCTGTCCAATGATTACACTCACAGCTAACCAACAAATTTGAAGCAAACAAAGAAAATCAACGACAATAAGTTGTGTGTACACGACTAAATTGTTGTTTATGGTCTCTTAGCACCTTTTGTTTCTTATGGAAAATTTTTTGCAATCCGATAATTTGAAGAAATTTTCATGAGAAAACGTTTTTCGTCTTTTTTTTTTTCCTCTTGTTCTCTCAACTCTGTAGCAGACAAACTGTAATGAGTTTTGGCTTCTGGGCTCTTTTTTATATTGACTTGATTGATGATGCTTGATGAAAATTTATTATATTTTGACTAATTTTCAAGGAAATTGTATTTCACTAGACGGCAATATGAATTGTAATTGGAAAAAATAAGAATTCGAAGATATTTTTTTTGGCTGTTTTGCAATGCACAGAGAAAATTTTGGGAAAGCTGGATGTTTTTCGTATTTCGTGCTGCTTCTTCGAAAAATTTGTGAATATTTGACAGATATGCACACTGAGTCAGGCTAGAGGGAGATCAATGTATAACCGAAGCAGCCATATTTGAATGTTTTCAAATGGCCTTGAAGGGCGTTCCGGAGTTAAAATTTTATTTGTTCACAATTCAGATACCCCGTATCCATACGCGGATCGGGTAACTGAATCGAATGAGTTCAAACGAAATTTTGACCATTTGCTCATGTATCATGTTTTGTAGCGATGGAAACTGAAACAAAATTCTAAAAATTTAGTAGGACTGTTTATCTCCGTGAAAACTCGAACGAAATTCAATAGCCAATTATAACGATCAGGGGGGTCAGTTCCTGATCTGTGAAGCTATGAAGTGAAAACATTTATCACAGCTTCACTGAAAATTCGATTCTCGATTAGTGAAAATCCAAAAATCAAATTTTTTTCATATGATTAATTTCTTTTCATTGCCGTATGAGTCGGTGAAAAAATTCAATTTTGAAAAATGGCAGCCAAACTCAAGTGCGGAAAAATTCAATTGGAGTCCAATTGGAAAATGAGAGACAACAACTGTCAGAATTTATTATTTAGAACGTTTTAGTACTTTTTAGAACACAGTTTCAGAACTACTTTTCATTCTGAGATCGGGAATCGCTTAGAATTGGTTCATGAAGTGAAAAAATGAAAAAACTGTGAATGATTTGAATTGAGTGAAAACTGAAATGATTTTTTTTTTTCACTTCACAGCTTCAGATTGGAAAAGTTGAGACAAATGCAAATATATGAGTTATTTTCTGAAGAGTGTTTCGTAGCTTAACACTAAAATATGTCAGTTGCCAGACTCTCAACTCTTCGAAGTAGTAGATTACCCTACCCACTGGTTTTCCTTATGCAACGCAAAAAAAAAAAAAAATCCGCGGTCTGTGACCTGTGAATGGAGTATGTACATGGAAAATGGAATCTAAATGATTGGAACAATTTGCTCCATTTTGGCAGAAATTTCAATCAGCTGACATGAAAAATGAAATTGCACCACGAAAATAGAAAAAAATAAATAAAAATTTAACAGAAAATATTAGTTTAATAATTGAACACTTTGCTGTCAAAGTTTTCTGGGTCATTTATCGTCCATTGATATAGCATTTGTTCTTTAAGTTTAACGAAAGCACAGTTATCTCTACTTGAGCATTTTTCTTGATTTGTTTTCCTACTTTTCCTGATCGCTGTAACTCGCTCCTGTAGTAGAAAAATGGTAAATTGCTTGTATGCCTTTATCGTCGGCAAGGCATAATGTACATTTAATACTACTATTAGTTCGTTCGTTGAAACTCTGCGTCGCCCTATGGTCGCCACAAAGCGCTTTTTGAAAAACCTAAATTCGGCCTGAATGTCAAACTGAGTATTTTTTGAGCACTGGGGTTGACCTGCGTTTCCCCTCAAATGGTCAATGTCAAATGTCAAATGGCATGTACTTTTATCCAAATGACAGGGATGTGTGGTGATTTTGTGGTTTAACGTTTTCTGAAGACTGGAAAAGTGGAGACTCAGGTTTTTTTGAAAACTAATAAGGTTAAGGAAACCTGGGTCAACCCTGGTTAAAGTTCAACGTACGATTTTTTCGTGTAGGCATTAAAAATATAAACTTTGTTAGCGCTTTTTCTGTAGGTATGATCGCAGTGCCATCCGGTTCGTAAGCAAATCGCAACTTCGGTAAGACAAGGGCCGAAGTGCTAAAAATTCTGAAAATGCGTTAAATACGCCAATGTGCCTTAAAAACTAATTTCAACCTGCAAGGAACAAAGACACTCACTAGATTCAGTTTATTTTCGCCAGAGGGCAGTAGTTCCTTTGTACCATTCGTTCGATTTTTAATGACCTCAGGGTCATTAAGGTAAATATGCCTTTTTTTGTTTCACATTCTGTAAAGAAATGGTCACATTTTCTGTACTTATGCCTAAGCAAGTTTTGTAATCATGGAGATAAAAAATAGAAGTAACACAAAAATGTGACATTATCTCCAGCCTGGACCTGAACCACTGAACCCAATCTATACACGGGGTTTTGGAAAAGCTGCGGCAAAAGTCCAGGAAAAATAGGTTGGGTCGAGACCGTACGAAATCGTCTATTTCTGTCCCTCTAGACAGGACACACGAGGAGCAATTTTGAAAAAAATTCACTTAAAATCAAAAAAAAAAAAAAAAAAATTGAATTCAGTTATTTTATAAACTATCACTTGCTAGTGTAATAACTTTTTAGATCAAGTTGTTTAAGTTAAAGACTTTTAAGTAATCCTTGTATTTTATGTTTGAGTCTATTGTGTTCCGATCAGTTTTTGTTCAAACCTTATACATATGTCTAGTGAGATGTTCGCATTGTTTCAGTTAGAAAATCTGACTGTTACGAGAGGGTTTGAGTTTCGGGTCACCGAGAAACTGAAGTTTGCTGAAAAAAACTCGTTTATCCAAAATTGTTTACAACTTATTTTGCAGAAAATTTCTAAAGATATTCAACAAAATAAGTTCTGTAAAAATGGCGGCTGTACTTTTATTTAAACTCGTTTTTCAACTAGTATTAAATAATTTTTTTTTGCAAAAGAGTTTTTGTAATTATGTAAATTTCAGTACGGTGTTTACAATTCTAAAGTCAGAACGTTTTGCAGGTAGAATTGCAACACAGCATGCTTTTGTCATTCCGTGCATCCGAATAGATAGAGTTGAAAAGTACATACCATTTTTTTCGGTACGCCAATCTTTACAAGTATTGTGAGACTAAAGCGTATTACAAAATATGCCCAACTGTCGTTTATAGCAATTCATTCACAATTCGGCGTTTTACATTCACTTGTTCGGTTTTCAAAGTGAGGAAATTCCATACCTTCGTTTTTTGTTTTCAAAATATCTAAATAAAAATTGTAACTCAAGTTCAAACACTGCGAAATAAATAAATACAAATGGATTCTCTTAACAAATGTGAATTGAAGAGCTTCTTCAGTGCATTTAATATAAAAATATGTAGGTACCTCCGGTTCTCCTACACACAACAAAATATCTCTACCTAAATATGGAGATTGAAAACTCAGAGCTTTGACCTTTTCTTATCGCAGATAGGTTTGCCGAATTAGAGATATATACCAAACGACCCTTCCTACAGTATATCGGTGTTAGGGTGGCACACGAAATTCATTACTGTCGCCCACGCAAGCCATTCATTAGTTTTGTTGGAGCATTTCATTCACAGAATTTTTTGTAGTCTCTTTTTTTGGAGATGATAAGGGGGAACACGAAAAAGGACGTTGTTTGGGAAGGATTCGGCAAAAAGTTAATGGAGACCATGTAAGAAAAGCTTAATAAAAGCATTGCGCAGAATCCAACATTGTTCTTTGAGAAGCAGAAATTCATCAATGAATTTTTGCAAGCCAATGTTGAATGGTTTACTTCTCAATTTCAATTTGAAATTGGCAATATATTTGGTTATACATACATTCTTGTATTCCTATAAGAATTTATGCATGAAGAGTGGTTTCTCACATAGCTGTTTGGAATCGACCACTTAAAGATTCACTCCATTCCTCAACGATGTATGGTATAATAAGAAATACGCTGGATCAAGAGGCTCCATAGGGCCTTTTTAAAACTTTTGGGGATGAAAGATTGTTTTTAAAAAGCCGTTCATAAATACTTAGATGAAAAAGATGATTGTTCGAACGAAGTATTTGATTAATCTGAATAAATAATTGTGTCTGTTAAATATTCCATGCAGGTGAGGTCAGGCATACGCACCGGACACATGCCTGCGTACGACTACCTACCAAGCTACCAGGTAGCTGGTTGCATTCACCTTTAAATATACGAGGCATTCTATCCTTAGAATAAAACCATAGTTGTGCATAATTTTGTATTTTTCTCCTAACATATTTATTCAGTGTCCAAAAAAATCTTAAATTTTTAAAATGTGTGCTCGTTTCGAAGTGACCCTTGGGTGTGTCGAGGATATTTCTAGAAGAACATGCTGCTGGCATAGAGCACCCCACGATTTTCTCTGTGCAATATTCATATTTATCGCAATTTGCTTCTTTGCCCAAAATATAATTTTTACCTTTTAAATCGTTTTTTTTTCTTAAAACTATTATTTATTTACAAAAATGGTGATTTGCCCCCTATTTTTACAAAGACTATTTCGGTACTGCTGGGAGCTGGTTCTAACGAGTTTATTATTCAAACTATTTAAATCCGTCCCTGGTGGACAAGCACTCACGAAAAGACATTTTTAAGAGACTAGATCGAGTTTTTGCTCTTTACTATAAACAAGGCTTACTGCTGCCGCACCCCTGCAATCTCGCATTGTTCAATATTTAAGTTTAAACGAAAGACAAACAAGTTTAGTGTCTGGCTCTCAGGCAATTAATTTGTGGCCGCTTAAACTAGTAGTGTAATATTCTCTCGTGTGATCAGACTTCCTTATACACGTATTTCGTTGTAGTATTTAGTTGCATATTTCTTCCCATGAGCTATACTCGTATTTAAAATGCGGATCAAACTAGTGCTTTTCTTCCTAGTATATTTAACCTCAACAAAAATTGTTACAACACAGAATTTAGGTGATCCATGCATTGATAAAACCAATTTGAGTGGAACTTGTGAGCTAATTTTTACCTGTAAGCACGTTATGTTTCAGAAGTTTAATGGTGGAAGTTACACTCGATGTGGATTCAGTAATGGACGGGAAATTGTGTGCTGTGCTCAAAGAACACTAACACTATCTGCGAGTCCAGACATTTCTTCATTGAAGTCGAAGAAATACGTGCAACAATGTGAAGAATTCAAAACAAAATCATTTGACACTGAACTATATCTGACAAGACTTTCGGTGGGATCTCTTCCAATAAAGCAGACAACTTCAAATTGTTCCCAATATACATTTCCATTAGTTGTTGGTGGTGATGATGCACTTCCCAGGGAGTTTCCCCACATGGCACAGATAGGATGTCTGAGGGAAAACGGAAAATATAACTGGGGATGCGGAGGAACACTCATTAGCCCATACTATGTACTAACTGCAGCTCATTGTTTTGAACCAACAAGTCAATGTCCAAAAGCCCAGTTCGATGTTGTTCGACTTGGTGACTTGAATACAGAAATCGACACTGATGATGCACAACCGAAAGACTACAAAATTGCTGAATTAATCCCACATCCGACTTACAACAGCTCCATCAGGTATAATGACATTGGCCTAATAAAACTAGACACAAAAGTTGATTTCACCCCGTATATTCGACCGGCTTGCTTGCCGTATGCAGATTTCAACAATCAATCTCAAATGGTTGTCACTGGCTGGGGCCATACACTACAAGCAGGTAAAAATGCTGCTCATCTCCAGAAAGCTGCTCTTGAGCTATTCACACATAAGGAATGTGACGAAATTTACAATGAGGATGAAGATGCAACATTGCCGGTTGGTATAAAAGAGAGGACTCAAATTTGCGCTGGCTCCCATTACGATGCCAAAGATACATGTCAAGGAGATTCTGGTGGTCCTCTTCAAACTGTTCATACTAATCACCCCTGTATGTACACAATCATTGGTGTCACATCTTACGGCCAGGCGTGTGGTACTTCGGGAATACCCGGAGTATACACACGTGTATACAACTACAACGAATGGATTGAATCAGTTGTTTGGGATGAATAATAAGCTTTCAACATTGACAAATCAAAACCCAAAGACAAATAAAATTTATTGATAGCCAGGCGTTTTTGTTTTTGTTTGTCTACTAACTATTATTAGAAATGAAATTAACACATTAGAACAGCGAAAATTGATAGCGAAAATGATAAGCACATAGTACATAATATAGTATGTACATAAGGAGGTATGTATGAAAGTACGTTTTAATATTGTGAGACTAATGAATACGTAATGCTTTAGCCATCAAACCAAAAGAGATATGACTATACACATTTTGAAACAAACTCAATTTTTAAATATTCTCTTGTCTTAAAAAATATAGCTTCGCTTACCACATGGGAAGCTTGGCTCCTGAGTTGTAAACAACGACGCGACGCCTTAAGAGAAAAGGCGAATAAGCGTTCGGCTTTCGAAACAAATTCTTGATATTGTTGCCAAATGCCGACTAAATAACAATTTTATTCTTTGATCTGCTGGGTAAACTGTGATCAGTTTTGGATTTAGTGTAGTTGGCGCCCTGTTAAATCCCTTTCCGGGTGAATATTTCCGCTTGTTCCTATTTCGGTTTCGTTTGGTAACCCTAGAGCTGTTATGCTATTGATTCTCTCTTCTGTAATCGTTGTTGCAAGCTGCAAGTTTATTTTAGAAACTGATAACAAAGACAAGATATCCGAGACAAAGCTAATTTCACTTTCTAGGAAGTGAACACGGATTAATATTTTTAAATGTTTTCTTGATGATAAAGCCCTGGGTTTTTTGAAAAACCTCAACTCGCCCTGAAGGTCAAAATGAGTATTCTTTTAGCGATAGGTTTTCCCGCAACTCTCCGTAAAGTAGCAATATGTTTTTGCTGCGGCCAGTTCAGGTACAGGTTACGAACGTGGTTTAGCTTTTTTTTCAGAACCAAAAACTCAGATTTTATTGTAAACTCATAGAGCTGTCAAGGAAACCTGGGTCAACCATGGGTAAAGCTGAAAAAACAATTGTGGTGTTTCGGTGTTTTATTTTTGCTTCTTTTCAGCCCAAATTTCCTGGGCTGGATCGTAATACTAGGGTAATACTCCGCTGAAAACAGGGCTCTACGACAGGACAGGAGTGGTAAATAATTTTGAAGGTTTATTTAATAAATTACACTAGATATTTCTTATTTGCACCACGAGCGCATGTCAAGTATTTCGGATTTGGCAATGGTAACAAATTATTGAATGCTTATTTAGTTTTAGTTTGGTAGTCCTGAAGATAGCTCTTGGAGGGAAAGCTTTCTTCTTCCAATGTACAAGGGAAAGGGAGATACCAGAAGCTGTGACAACTATCGTTCGATCAAGTTGATGTTCCACACTATGAAGATCGTTGAGCGGGTTTTGGATAGCCGACTGCGGAAAATAATAAGGCTGTCTGATGACCAATGCGGGTTTGTCGCGGGTAAGTCAACTACAGACGCAATCCAAAGCATAAGGATCATTATGGAAAAACACCGAGATGCCTTAGAGGATTTGCATATATTGTGTTGGTTGACTTCGAAAAAGCATTCGATCGACAACCACGAGATCTGATATGGGTGGCCCTCAGACACCGAGGAGTTCCTGAAGCCTATGTGCGAATAATTATGGACATGTACGAGGGAGCAGTTACAAAAGTGAGATGCCCAGCTGGAGTCACCGAAGAATTCCAAATAACAGTAGCTGTACATCAGGGAAGTGTCTTGAGTCCACTGCTCTTTATTGCTGTTCTGGATTATTTGCTCGAAGGAAAAGTAACGGACAATAAAGTACAACAATTATTCTTTGCTGACGATGGAGCCATCATAAGCGAGGATCCTACATCCCTGCAACACACCTGGTACAAGCAAATGCAAAAACAGCAGCATTTGGTTGGCCTCAGACATGGAACAATCCAAAACCGGGAGGCTTGCCGACGCTTTCTGAGGTCAACGCGGCGTACCCCACAGGCGGATCACTAGTGTGAAGCGGAAAAGTGGGAGAGTTGTGATCGATCACTACTCGTAACGCCGGAAATGAAAAAGAAGAAGAAGAAGAAGTCCTGAAGATCGCTCTGATCCGAGATTCCAACTGAAAACAATCAAACACATCTTCACCTGGTGGAGACTGGATCAAAGTCTTACGAATTTAGGAGGAAATCGGTTCCAGTTTCCATAGTCTTAGAACTGCGACTAAACTAGTTAACTCGTAAGATCTGGTTAAGTAAACGGAGAGTTCATCTTTCCATTTCTTTTTCTATTTTCTGAAAGAGGAGTGATCCACCATAGAGTACGCGGAAAATTGAAAAACTATTCTTATAATAAAAATAAAAGAGACAAAATATGGTATATTTATGTACCTACACATACTTAGCAATACAAGCTGAGCTTCAAGTCAAACTGTGTATTAAATTAAGACAAAGATAAAAACAATAGTAATGAAACCCTTAAGCTGGGCAGTAACTTGTAAAAATAAACAACATGATTTACTGGTGTCTGGATTGAGACATGCGCCCTTCATCCCTTTAGAAAAGCTCCTTGATTTAATACATATACCATACCAACAACAACAAGTGAACCACAAATAAAGCTCAGGTCTTTTGCCAGACAATTGATATGGATTTTGCGTCACAAATAGTTGAAACAGTTTTAACTTGGACTTCGATGGCGATGAAGTGAATTTAAATAATCAGGCCAAAGGTTCAGTGTTGAAGCAAACGACCCTTACTAAGCTTTCTATATGTTTTTATTTTTTCCCAAGTCATCAAAAGGAAAAAAGGCTTAAAAACTAACTCGTTGATTGAAAGCAAATTTTGGTTTCAAAACCGCATCTCACATCAAGTACTATACAGTGTTGTTTTTTTTTTTTGTTATAGTTTAAAGAACCCTTTGGTTGAAACTCAAGTTGAAAAAAATTCCATTGAAAATAGGTTTTGCTTACGTCTGCAGTAAAATCGATTTTCCGAAGAAAAGACAAATTTTGAAAGGGGATACCAACAAGAACAACAAAAAAGTGAAACGGGAAGTTTTATACATAAACGATATGGCAGGCCATATGGTTTGTCATTGTGATAAAAATTAATTTTATTCAACGACCAAAAGGACAATTTGCAATATTCGCGAAAGCTAGACAACATGGCTCTGTGTATGGTTTCGGCCATACCCATTTTTGGGCTAGGCCTCCAGCTGCTGCTGCTGCTTGCCAACCACCTGGCTTATTGCGAAATGTCGGTGTACCCAGGTGAGTGATCCCGGTGTGTTCTTAAAATAGAAATCAACTCTCTCCCCATTTCCTATACCGTTAGTTTTTCTTATTTGACGTCAAAGGGGGTGGGGTTGGAAATATGTATGTAGGTTCTCTTCATATTCAAGTTGCAATGACGTTCGAGGGCTGACTTGTGTTGTGGCTATTATACCGCCGCACTACCCCCGAATACCGATACGTTTTAACAGAAATTAATTGGCCCGCTATTAATAAAAGTTGAAGGTATTTATAACAATTTCGTGTAAGGGAATCAATACAAATTGCACTATCAACTCAAATAAAAAAACAAAACTAAACTACACACTTGGGCAAGGGAAGTTTTCGTTTTGTCCAACAGATGGGCATATTTTTAACACTTTTGGCCTTCGAATTACGTATACAGTGGTGTCCTACTTTTAGAAATGGTATCAACTGCTTGAATTGGTAATTTGAAGTCATTTTTGTAGAGTGTGTGATTATAATAAGCCACCCGTTGGGAATTCTTCTTCTTAAAATAATTTTATGTATCAAATAATGATAAGGGGGTTAACGTGCTTAATTCACATACAGAAAAGGGATTTCTTTTCGTAACAAATTCACTTCAAAGCTTGCAGCTATGGAGGAGTAATTGTTCTTAAGAAGCTCTTGAAAAGAAAAGGCTGTTTGTATAAGGAGGTAAATCAAGTAGAGCTGCAGAGTTTTTTTCTTATTAATTTAAAATTTAGTTTCATTTAAGAAAGCAGGATATCAAAAATAAGAACAACTTTTTAATGTGCATCGACTAGAAAATAGTTTTGGTTTCGTTTGATTTGTAAAGGAAGTGCGCAGTACACCATATTGAGAGTGGAAAATATTCGTAGTTTCATTAAAAATGTAAAAGATGTTCCTAGTAATTTAAAGTGAGTTTTAATTATCCTGAAGTCTTTGCAGTTTTAGTGGATTGAACGAATTTTCCCGTAAGAAGAAATTATGAATTTAGGAAAGAGAATTTAGTGTTGACGTCGAAAAAAACAAATATATAGGTACTTTGAATCTTGTGGCAAGTTTCAACGCCGGCCAATATTCAATAATTTCATTGCATTATGAAGATAACCACAAAAATTTTAATTGATGATACCAAATTCGTTAAAGGAATGGTTAATTGTTAGGCGCACTTTGACAAATTTTTGTTTTTTTTTATCAAAAGTTACATCTTTGTTGTGCCCGTGGCCTGATGGTTAGCATTTTTGCCTGTTACGTGGAAGATTCGTGGTTCGAATCCCAACAGAAGGCAAAAATCTATTTCTATGATTATCGTCTTTCACGAGGAATCGGCAAGTCCTACGATAGTAAAGTAAATTCATTGCCATGCAAAACGGTTTCTTTATAAGCCGTTTGGAATTGGCAGAAAATTTAAGGTGGCTTCCATTTCCTCACAGGGCATAGTTGTGAGAAATGCGCTAGGCCCAGAGGCACACCGCACCAAAATTGTTGCGGATATTTAAAAGTGAATGTAAATTCTTGTTGATACTATGTTGCTTGCTCATTTGTATAGGTTTTTTTCCAGTGCTTTGCAACGCTATTCAGAAAATTCGGATAAAAGCTGTGGATTAAGCGTTTTGCTTTGACTTTTTACAATAGGCACATCATCAACCCCTGAAAGAATTGAATTAACATGCAACTTAATTTCGATCTGAAGTAGTGAAGAAAGGTCGACGTGTGTTTTTAAAGATGTATACACACATCGACCTTGCTTTTCAATCTCTACTCCTCAAAAAAACTTAAAAAAGGAGTCTCGTCATCTTAATTTTTTTTAAAGACTCATTTTCCTACGAAAATTTTTACACAATGATGCACGGTCTTGCGACAACAATTGCATCCCAATTGCATCTGAGACGATGACGGTGCAAATGTCTCTGATTCCGGCTCCTACAAAAGCACTTTTTTCTTCTTTAAAAATAAAAAGCTGCGGAATCCATTTGAAATTTTTTTATTAGATTTATGTAAACTTAATTTCTTATTCCTTTTCTTTAACAGATGAAGAATGCCTTGAATGAAAACTATGAAACCATTTGACAGGTTTAGGATAATGATAAAGTGGTT
Organism: Melanostoma mellinum; assembly: GCA_914767635.1. Lineage (NCBI taxonomy): Eukaryota > Metazoa > Arthropoda > Insecta > Diptera > Syrphidae > Melanostoma > Melanostoma mellinum. Next base: position 227,990,118 of record OU612059.1, on the reverse strand, counting down.
TCGCGGATCGACATTGCAGTCCATCCGCCGGATTCAATAATTGTGTTCAATGCGGATGCGGATACCTTGCGGATCGGATGAGATCCGCGGGAATAGACTATTGCGGATTCCATAATCGGCATGTATATTTACATCTTCTTCCGTCGGCGTCGGTCGTCTGAAAAGTTTCTGTATTTGTAAAGACTTTGATCAACTTTTAGGAAAGATTCTACTCTAAAACACGTCTACTATAAAAAGCATTTGACACCAATCGTTTTTTGGTAAGCCTACAGATGGCCTTACGTAATTAAATTAAATTTTAAATGTCGGTTCTATACAAGTTTAATTTTCACGAATCCGGCTACAATCACTTACTTCTGTTGTCATACAGAGCATCTTAACCACAGCTGCCGTTAATTTACTCTTATATTTTTTGTACATTGTCCGACACCCTTTTTTCCAAAACTCATTTGGTAGTACCTTTGTCTTAATGGAAGTTCTTAATTGCCTCACTAATTTCTTCTATTGTGATGTCCCCAAGCGAAGCTAGGTTTAACTTCTGGAAAGTGGTTTCGAGGAAAGAAACTATTTGTTTTTAGCCCATCACATAACTGTTTTACAACTTAACTCCGAACGGCTTAGTGATAAAGCGGTTTTTTTGGTAGTGTAATTACTCTCTGGAGGACTTGCCAGTTCCTCCAGAAAAGGGTTGCCAAAGACAAAACAAATTTTGTACTCCTTGCGTTTCGAACCTCAAACTTTGATGTAGCAGCTAGGTGTGTTTGCCATTACCCCATGATGGCCACTACAAGCTGGTGAATAAATAATTGCATAGAGTTAAGCCTACACCACACAAGTGTTGAATGTCTATCCCTTCTCCATATTTTCCCCAAGACATTATCCTTAAATCAAAACTTCCATCGAATAAATATTATAAACTACCAATTAGTTGCAACACTCTTACAATAACAAATGTAAATCTTAGCTTTCCGTATATTCTCAGGACTCCGACGCAAACCTTCAACACAAGCTATTCAGCAACAATTTGACATTTCACCAGATTTCTTAGCTCAACTTATGGAAGATAATGCACGCCGAAGGTTGCAACAACAATTTGAACAACAATTAGAACTAATCAATCTGCAGATGAATCATCATCGCCAACAACAATACGGAGGACCAAATCCTTTACAATACGACAATCAGAATGATGGTGTTGACTTTACTTATAAATTCACACCAAATAACAATGATGGAACTCAAAACGAGGAACGTGCTCCGTTTGCAGTGGATCCCTCAGATCCTAGGTTTTATGAAGACAATCCTAAGAATTCGGATGATGATATGTTTTATGAGGATGATGAGCAGCCAGTTGTGAAACCGGCTTCCGTCGCTGAAACAAAACCAAACAACGATGTTACATTTCATCGAGTCAAGCCACCAGTTGATTTGACACCAATGAAACCAGTTCAGAATTCTGCAATTGCAAATGGCCGCAGTCGTGATGACATCAATGCTTTGCTTGACAAGTTGCAAAAGGAAGGTAGTGCTGGTGCAATAGTTAACTCACAAATCAAGGGGCATGACGAGCATGTGGTTGTGCGCCAGCACATGGGTATTGATGGTGATATGGGAATGTATGTGGTGGCGTTGATTGCTGGAGTTAGTGCTGCTGTAACTGTTGGACTGATTGCTCTAGGTATCGCTTGGTACACGTATGTATTAAGATTCTTGTCTCTTGAATCGAATTGTAAGACTGTTTTTCTTTCTGCAGTCTCCAAAAGAAAACAAAAGCAGCAGCAGATGTTGAATATCCAGCATACGGTGTAACTGGACCTAATAAGGATATTTCGCCGTCAGGTGATCGAAGACTCGCTCAGAGTGCTCAAATGTATCACTATCAGCATCAAAAGCAACAGATAATTGCTATGGAGAATCGACAGGCTGCTGAGGGCCATGGTGGACTCTCAGATGTGGAGAGTGATGATGACAACGAGGAAGGTGATTACACTGTTTACGAATGTCCTGGCTTAGCTCCGGTAAGTGTAAATGATGTTTAAATGGATTTTTGAAAAGTTATATAAGATATCATTAGTTGATTGAGTAGCTTATAGCATGCTTTGAATTAAAAAAAATTATTTGAGTATTAGTTCAAGATCTCAATTCAAACGGTTAATACGCTGCTACATGGCATTCGTTTAATGATTGAGTGTATCTTTGTTTAAAATAAAAAGATTGGTCGGATTGGTTGGGCGCCATTTTCTCCGATGCAAAATGTGTTGACTTAAAACAAATGTGGTATTGAAGTTGTGGCTTAGATTTCACTCCAATTTTTTTCTTCCTTACTATTTTCAACGATACGAACATTGTTAGGTACCCGTGGCGTAATGGTTAGCATGTCCACCTGCTAACCCAGAGGTTCGAGGTTCGAATCCCAGCAGAGGCAAAATGCAAAAATGTTTTTCCACGGGTATTGCCTTTCGCGAGGAATTGGCAAGTCCTCCGTTAGTAAATTCATTGCCATGAAAAGCGCATTCTCAATTAGCCGTTCGGAACCGGCGAAAAAAATTGTAGGTCCCCTCCATTCCCTCACAAGGCATGGTTGTGAGAAATGCGCTAGGCCCAGGGGCTCCTCGCTCTGTTGCGCCACCCTATTTATTTTTTTATTTACGAACATTGTTATCTCTTAGGGATCATAACTTTTTCTCTTGGCTGTCTTACACAACACTACTGACCGCATGATAAAACTACGCAAGGAAGCACCGGTACCCCGCCGACGCGTTTTCATTTTTCTCTTGTTCGATGCCGTTATTTTTATAGCATCTTTCTATATGCCCCCGGAACTAGTGCTGGTCTCACCAAACGCTTTTCATGGCAATGAATTCACTGACGGAGGACTTGCCAATTCCTCGCGAAAGATGATACCCGTGGAAAAAGAATTTTTGTCTCTGTTGGGATTCGAATCTCGAACCTTGAACCTCTGGGTCAGCAGGTGGACATATTATGCTAACCATCACACCACGGGTACCACAGTTATTTTTTTATGATGCTCGAGATTTATCGAAATATTTTCACTTTGTTTTTTTTTTGGTACGTGTTTGTTTAGTTTTTGACTTGGATCTAAATTTTTTTAAAGTTAAATTTTGAATTAAATTTTGCTTTAAAACAACTATTTCAATCTTTATTTATTTTCAATTTTTCTATAGACTGGTGAAATGGAAGTGAAAAATCCACTCTTTTTGGACGATACGCCTGTTACCCCAATAACTGCTGGTGGCCAAACGCCAACCCAGCAACAAACCCAATCTCCGCAAAAGCAACCATCTCGAAAGACATCTAAAACATCATCCCAAACAACACCAGGCTTGCCACCATCAGCTAAAACAACAGAAACGTCGGCCTCCGCTCCAGGCGACCAGAAAAATGACAAGAAGTAATTTGTTAGAAACTCTAAATGTTTTTTCTTGTATTAGATGTGTTGTCTTGAACATTTTCTTTCTTTACTTTTTTAATTAGTTTCTATATTTTAGAAAAAAAATTATTTTTAATTTTAATTTTGAAAAAGCTTGAAAGACAATTGTCAAGCAAGTTAAAAATTATTGTTTTTAAATCGGATCTTCCTGCTGCAAAGTGTCAAACTCCAAATTCTAGATGCTAATATAGAATTTGAACTATAATCAAAAGTTTTCATTTGCCATTCCAGTCTCATGTGTGTTTATGTTTGCTTTTTAATGGTATTGTAATGAAATGATAAAACACAAAACCCTATAGTAATGTATATGTAGATATAAAAATATTTAAAGCTTTAAACTTAATTATATACAAAAAAGGAAAAGAAAAAAATACATCAACCGTGTCAATTTATAGTTTTGCAATTATATAAGCCAGATTGAAAAAGATAAGAAAAAAACACTTTTTATTCTTCTTCGTGTTCCAAAATGCCCTCAATTCACTGTACACTAGAACTGAAAAAGTATACAATACTTGTTTCAAAAAGTCAGAGGAACCAGTATTAGGGTTCGAAATGCCACATTTATGAAAGATTTTTGAACAGTGAGTGTATAGGAGAATACAAGGCAACACTATGAATTTCTTCTTGCAACTGTATCCGAGCCTAGAGATAACACAGTACTTTCATATAAATTATTTTATTTGCAGCATCACGCTCGTTGTTAAATATAGTAAAACAAAAAAGAAGTATTATTAATTATGTTTTCAATTTAAAATGAACTGCTGGTTAACAAAAGAGAAAAAAACTTGTTTTTAATTAAAAAAATGAAAATGGAAAACAACCACGACTTGTGGAACTTGTCGTCGGTTTGAGTATATTTGCGTATATATACATATATATTTTATTTGACAAAAATTATATATTTAAAGTTATAAGTAAAAGAAAATAAAAAAACACATATATTATATATTTTCTTAATCGTATATTTATGTACCTATCAATTGTAAAAAACAAAAAATCACAAATTATAATGAGATCTATATACTACTAACAGAAATTTATAACCTTAATGAAAATTTTATTAAACAAAAAATCTTTTAAATATTCAACCATATACCATAACCAGAAAAAAAATTATAACTGTGGTGGGAATAAATTTTTGTTGAAAGCTAAGTGGTTAATAAATGTAATTGGATAAGTAACTGTGTAAAATACCGAAATTGACTTTGCTAACTTCATTTATATACATAAACAAAAACATATATCATAAATATTTAACTATTATAAAAATCTAAAAGAAAAAAAAGCTAAGGCGGCACTTATGTACATTTAAAATTTACCTGATTCGCTGTTTGATTTTAGTCTTATTGCAAAGGACATGTGAAATTCCGTGGAAATTAAACCAATTTATAAATTAGATTCACAAACTATTGATGAAAAAAAAAGAAAAACAAAAAACTGAATTTATGAACACAATTTGACTGAAAAAATACTTTACATTAAAATTAGTAAAAGAAAAACCTACTGTTTCAATTAACATTTATATGAAAAAATGCAAGCATATTCCATCAATCAATTATTTTTGAAAAAACGAAACAAAAGAAAACTTTGCATTGAAAATGTTATCTACAACTTAAAACCAATCACAGAGAATAATTTTAATTTGAAGCAGAAAACTACAACACAATTTACAATCAATTTAATATGAACTTTAGATATAAAGTTAAATAAAATAACCACACTTAAAATTTGTTGCTCCTGCTGGTGAATATGATGCTTTTTTGTACATCTAACTAAGAAGTAACAAATCAGAATAATATACACTACCAGCCTTATTCATAATAAAAAGATAATACACTGATGATCGGCTGACTAGATACACACTGAATATCTTTTTAATCAGCTTCCTATTCATAATGCTTTTTCCCCTCCGAAATAGTTGGCACATACCTGTGTCAGAAAAAGTACCAAAAATTGTAAATCTATTCCATTTTTTTGACACAGCACAACTCAGCTGCTTGAAAAAAAAAGAAAAAAACTGTTTTGATTCTGTTTGTTGATTGATTTCTAAAGCGAAAAATAAATATTTTATATGCTCTTGCTCCCTTGATTTTCACTGCTGAAAATTGAGGAGGAGTTTATGTTATCTCACCAATAAAATCCTTAATCGCACAGTTTATTTGGTTATATTCGGGTTTTATATCGCTAGTTCTAATGATATCACCAACAAAATCATCCGTAGTTGTTTGTTTTCCCCATTTTATTGTGAAATTGTATGCCTTTAAGTCACAAGATAAATACGGTATAGTTTTTGTTGCTTCACCAAGAGCGATTGGTAATACACCTGAAGCCAAAGGATCAAGTGTTCCCAAATGTCCGGCTTTTTCTATTCCAAAAATCCTTTTAATTTGAGTTACAGCTTGTGCAGAACTCATTCCTGTTGGTTTATCAAGATTCAGCCAACCATGTTTCATACGTTTAATTATATACAATTTTATTTTTATCTGGACTTATATACTTTTCTCCTTCTTGGTCAGAAACGAAAGTGGAAAAAGAAAATGGCATTTTGATTTTTCCTATGGTATTTGAATTTTCGAAAGAAATTTTGAATTTAAAATTTAATTTTATCTATCAATTCAGATGCCAAAATGACAATTCACTTCAAAAACCGTTACTCAGAGGATAATCAACTTCCAACCGTTGATTATCTTTATTTGCCATATTATCAGGCTGATTATCTATTATGAATAAGAATTTCTGTTTTATCATCTGATTATCTTTAAAATGCGATTATGAATAAGGCTGTACATCTTCAAAAACTATGTACTTTGTAAAATAAAAAATTTTTAATAATATTTCCTTACAAAAATAAATAGAAAAAAAAGCAAAAAATAAAAAATTGAGTAAAATAGAACCTCCTGAAGTAGAATCAGAGAGATTTTTAGTTTATGTTCAAATTTTTGTTTCGTTTTTACATTCGAAGGAGAAGCCCTTTAGCAGCATACGAATAAAACAATGAACAATGTAATGTGCAAAAATGTGCATTTGTATAAAAAATGATATAAATTATGTATAACATTATTTTAAATAAATACGTATATAATACATAACTAATGTGGAAACTGTAACCGAAGTTGTTTTATTCTTTTCAATCAATATACTCTATTTTTTATTTGAATATCTTTATTACCATCGTTATTTGCACACCTCTATAACTCTCCATGTAACTTCAATATTGGGGATTGAACGATATGAATCGTCTCATGCACTTTAGTGACTTTTTCCTGGTTTTTAAGTATTTTCTTTATATTCACATACCTAGCTTGGACGTTGTTTGTCTTCAAAGTCAGGTATGGCTCATTTCAGCGAAATCGACACCGTATGTTTGAAAAATAAATAACTTAATTTATAATTAAATTAAATAATGAAATTAATTTAATTTAAAAGCTGATTTAAAGTAAATAAAAAAAACTTTATACGCTTGTATGGTCAAATATTCCTCGTCCCAGCCGTCACAAAAGTACTGTCCCATCCGTCACAAGCATTGAGAAACATATTATTTTTGTTTTACGAGATATTTGCGTAAATTATAAGTACTAATACTTAATCTGTACAATATCAGGAACCATATAAAATTAGATTCTTTACCAAAAGTTTCATAGTTTCTTGCCTAGTGCGAATGGTGTAAGTCAAGTCGCAAAGGAGAGGTCATTTAGTGTCCCACTCGTCACACTTTTTAAACCATCAATTTCTCAAAATAATGATAACAATAATGATATTTTCATACTTTTGGTGGTACAGTATGGAATGACTATTCAAGTATGTGAAAATGTCATATTCAGTACGTAAATCGTTGCCGTTTGAGAGAAATTAAGCAAAGTGTGTGTGGCAAAAAATGGGTATAAATATCCCACCCGTCACAATGGAATGACCCGTATGTAATCAATCTCTTGTAATGAACCATTAAAGTTTTCTACAACATTTATCTACCATTAAAATATAAAGAAAAAATGTATAATCGTGATTGCTACCCAGGACCCGAATTCTGTAACGTTTTAGACGATTATCGTTTGTATTTTAAGAAGTAAAAAAACGTGTTTAAGACCCTGAAAAATTGCCAAAATTTGTTAGACATTAGCAGCCGTATCTATAAAGAACTTTTAATCATTGATTAGATTTAATTGCCATTTAAGTTACACTTAAATAACGAATCCGTATCAATAATAAAATTTCACATTTAAGTAACCTTGCTAAGAGCCCTCTTAACTTAAATTCCAAAAATGACGTTTAATGGTCTCTTAAACCCAAATTAAAAATTCTTTCTGACGTTTCGGGAAATTCGGTGCCAATTTTGATCTGTTGTTTTGGTTATATAATTTCTAAAAAGAAACTTTTTAAAAATATGGAAGATTTTTTAAGCGATTTAAATGTTTTCAATGTGCTAAGTTTTTTTCAGATGTCATAATTAATAAATAGAAACCTAAAATGCTGGCACAAAAGCTCCACAGTGCTACAAGACCAAACGCGTTGTTCTCGCAACAACCATTCTCATGAGTGCGCCAGTGCGGTTCTTAAATTCGAACAGCATTTTTCAAGGCATATTTTCCTGCCGTTGAGGTGATACCAGAGAAAAATCATTTTGGATGTTTATGGTGGTCGTTGGTTTCTGGCTGCATTGGAAATTGACCTTGGCTCATTTTGACACTTACACTAGGTAAACGCGAAACTACCCCAAATCAACTTGAAAAGTTCGCGGTTTGCCATACGAAATAAAACCTTTCAATGAAATCTCTTAGAAACCTAGTGACAAATATCGTGCTGAACGTACTATCTCCAACATTCCAGAGCGTTTGACGTTTGATAGCAGTGCATCTGCTAACCTGCTGTTATATGTCGATGACATTCTTCATGTCACTTTTTTATTTATAGACAAAACCATAACCAAGCAGAACAAAGAAAAGCAAGCAGCACAAATCATACTGGATAGGAACCTAGTTCAACTTCAGGTGGGAATGTAGTAATTTAGTAGCTATGCTTTTAGCCTTCTTACTTAATAGGTTTCAACGAGACCTACTTCAAACATACTGACAGCTTTTGTGCTAAACTCACTCAGTCGTATTTATAATCCCATTCCAAAGTATGTCTAACTTTGGACAGCTCTTAGAACAGTGTCCATGTCCAAATCGTATTTATAAACACTTTCATCGCTGTCTAAGAAATGTCTAACTTTAGACACCGAAATTGGTTGTCTAAACTATGGCTAAAGTGACCATTGATACAGCAAAAAACAATTTTGTTGAACATGTTATGAAACACTGTTGAGAGTGTTAAGATCGAAAAAATTAAGTAGTTTGAGGTGCAAAAATACTACTTTCAACAATTCCATTTATAAATTGCACAAATTTGATAATTTTATGAGACTTGGAAAAGCTGAAACACAAATTCAAATCAGCTGTTTTTTCGGTCAAGTTCAAGTCCTACGCCACTCTCTTTCAGAGCCTTATAGTTGTTGTACTCGTATACCAAAACACAGACAATGATACTGCACGGATACATCATGAACGCTGCCATTTAGTTTTTCATTCGGAGTTGACAGTTTTAGGGGTTGTTTAGACAACTGTTGGAATGCATTTATAAATACAAAATTGGCTAAGACTTGTCCAACTCTTTAGACACCGTCTAGCTGGACAACTGTCTAAGGATGTTCTAAGCAAATTTTATAAATACGACTGACTATTTCCAGCATTCTAGTGAGTTTGACGTTCAATGATATGTCCCCATCTAGCAATTAAACTACTTGTTCAACTCAAAACTATCCCCAACTTATGCTACGTCTCCACTTGAGTTTATTTTATGCTATGTCCACACCTGACACTTACAGCCGTATTTATTAGATTTTCTTAAGACGTCTCTTAGACGTTGATAAGTTAAGTTTCAATTAAAATTTAATTGGAACTTAAGAGAGGTTGATTAAATTCTTATCGATAATCGATTCTATGCTGCTGCTAAACTAATTGATAGTTGTGTCAAAATAAAGTAGTAAAAACAGAAATCTAGTCCAATTTAAACTGCGTTTTGACAACCATTTGTTTGTAAACAAATATGGTGCCTTTTTGGATACCAAAAAAAAAAAAAAAACTATGTACGAGTATTATCAACCTAAAATGTGATGAGAATTTCTTTCGAATATTAATTCAAAAATAACGCAACGCATTGTTGTTCTTAGGCCCTTATTATGAGAGGCAAATCGACCGCTCGACCATGGAACAATCTTTCCTTGCCAAGCAAACTGCAATTCCCTGACAATCTCTTAGCTCTGGTTGTAGGCACACGACATCCAAGGCAAAAGATAAAGCATAACTACTGCATGGGCGTTCGACCGCCATAAACATCCAAAATGATTTCTCTGGTAGGTATCACCTCAAGGCAGGAAAAAATGCCTTGAAGAAAGCTATTCCAATTTAACCTTTCAGAACCGCACTCACGAGAATGGTTGATGCGAGAACAACGCGTTTGGCCTTGTGTGGAGCTTTTGTGCCAGCTTTTTAGGTTTCTATTTATTTACCATGAGATCTGGAAAATTCTTAGCACATTGAAAACATTCAAATCGCGACGAAAATCTTCCATATTTTTAATTTAAGAAAAGTTTCATTTTAGAAATTATATTACCAAAACAACAGAGCGAAATTGACACCGATTTTCCCGAAACGTCAGAATGAATTTTTAATTTGGATTTAAGAGACCTTTAAACGTCATTATTGGCATTTAAGTTAAGAGGGCTCTTAGCAAGGTTACTTAAATGTGAAATTTGATTATCGATACGGATTCGTTACTTAAGTGTTACTTAAAGGTCAATTAAATCTAATCGATGATTAAAAGTTCTTTATAGATACGGCTGTTAAACTTGTTTAACTCAAAACTTCCCCAAACCAACATGGTAACCAAGTGGTTTGCCATACAAAATGAAACCTTTTTGGTTACTGAGTTTCATCTCAACCACCGAGGAAGTACAACAAGAGTCCAAAACACACACACATACCGGCATCTGTCCTCAGACTGATTTCACAAAACCAGTTTAAAATCCGAAAATAAAGAAAAGCAACTTCTATTTTGCTTACATTGTTCCTTTTGTAATACGAGATTTATCTGTGATACACGTATTCAACTGAATAAAAAGTTTTGTCAGTGAATTTAATAACACCACTTTATTTTCGGATTTCAAACTGGGTTTTCATGGACAAATAATTGGGAGTATGTATTTTTAGGTTTTTAATAAATAAATAAACAGTTCAGTAAAAAAAAGTTATTGTTCATGAATAAGTTGAGTTTCAGTTCAGTTCCTTATCTGCTTTTTAATGTGCATTTATTGTGGTTATTTTTGCTATGCTCGATTCCAGTTTATTCCTTTTTTTGAATATGTTTGAATAGATTTGCAAAAAATGCACTTATGGCAATGCTGAATACTCATAACCGAAGGCCGAACCGAAAAGCCCAGTTCACACTGTACAATTAGTTGGACAGACTTCGTTTGATGGAAGTTGAATGGTCTGATGTAGTTGTCGTTCACACTTATCAAGCTTGTCATCCAACTTTATGTCACATACTCTTCCACTCCATCCAACTTCTAGATTTTCAAAAATTTTTGAAAACCATCCAACAAATTGTACAAGCGGTCGTATGAAGAGTTCACACTATCTAACATTGGTTTATCAAACCTAGGTTTGTCCATTGTATATGAAAACTATAGTACTTTTACTGAACAGCTTTTTTTATCTCCTCCTTTGTATGTTTGGTGGCGCTGTCGTACCTGGGGAAGCATGAATCAGCTGATGTGGAATGTTTATTTCTTGCGTGCAAAAGAATGAAAGGAATATATATGTTTTAAATAAAACGAATGAGAGTAACCATAGCGATAAAGAAGAATGGTTGCTGGGAAACAATTTTTCATTGTGGTAGTATAATAAGTTGCGAGTGCCTGTGCCTGTGCTCTGCGGCACACCGCACTGAAAGCAGATAGTGGTGTTATACGTTCTTGAATGTGTTGAGGGAAATATTATTTGATATGAAAAATAACATTGCGACGTTGACGTTCTCATTCATATTTTTTCAAAAGCAAAAAATAAGAGAAATGAAAGAATTTTTTCTTTCTTAAAATATTTAAATTATTTAGAAAAAGACAATTTTCACAAATTTCATTGAAATGTTGTGAACAATTCCGTTACGGTTTTCGCAGTTATTTGGGTCTTGAAATAACGGTACCTGCCATGCAATCTATATGATAATGCCTAAAATTTTCTCGAAAACGACTCAACCGATTTTGACAAAATTTCACCGGAGGTATTATTTTTGAATAGTTATTCTTATAATGTAGTTTTTTTTTTTTGAAAAAGTTTAAAAACGGCACCAACCGTAGTAACGTTTATTTTCAAAACCGACTTTCTACCTAATGGCGAAAACAATTTTGACGAAATTTCATATTTTAGAAGTCCTAACTTGTCTAAAAAAGACTGCATATCAGCGTTTGAAAAATTTAGTTTTTTCGAATTTTCATTAATTTTTTGAAAAAAAATTTGTTTTTTCGAATATTTTCAAAAAGGGGTGTTTGATTTATTTCAAATATTTTTTCCAATACATCTTTTAGCAAGGTCTTAAAACTTATGTACTTGAATTTTTGAAACCTCATTAAAAAAAACCGCTTTTTTAAAAAACGGCTCTAACGATTTTGATTAAATTTTAAGGGGCTCTATGTATAAGCGACTGCAAAAAAACCTTATTGTAGGAGGTACTTAGACTTTCTTTTAGACCTAGAGACCTAGACCTTGGTTGGTTTTGAAAAAAAAAAAAAAACAGGTACTAGGTACCTATAGAGACATAAAAAATTTTTAAAGAAGAGAAACTTCAGTTTTTTTTTAATTTCTTAAAAATGAAGAAAGATTTTCACTTTCGGCTTTCTGCGTTTTACTCAAAAGTAAGGAACAAAGTATAAGGAAGCTTTCAAAAACACTATAGCATGTAACAGTAAGTGGTTTAGTTGATTTATAATAATTTTTTTTTTTTAAGTTAAGTAAATTCTGAAATCAATTTTTACATAGTTTTTACAAAATTTTCCCTTATTAAGGATAACATTTTCTTTCACTTATCAATGCTCCTATTAATCCTGAGTCAAACATGGAAAACCATTTATTATAGGAAAAGACAATTGTTAAAAATATCGATATTTTTAAAAATCAGTTTACAAGTTTTAAGATTTTACCAAAAGATGTAAAGACAAAATTTTTTTCAAAAATCAAAACTGCCGTTATGAAAATATTAAGAAAAATTAAAATTTCTTTTAAAAGTTACTAGTTACTAATAAATTAAAATTTTCCAAGTGATTGTAAGAAATTTTTAAATCTCTATTAAACAACCGAAGTATTCTAAAATATTAGATTTCGTGAAAATGGTTTGAAAAAGGCAAAAATTTCTAAAAACAAAGTATTTAAAGACAAAAATTTTTTTTTCAATTTGAATTTTGAGACATGATTAATAAAAATGTGGTAAGTGGTTTAGTTGATTTGAAATAATTTTTTTTAAATTAAATAAATTTTTAAATCAACTTTGTTTCTAAGACTTTTTACAAAATTTTCCCTTATTAAGGGTCACATTTTCACCTAAAATGCTATATTAATTCTGAGTCAAACATGGAAAACCGATTGAAAAAATCTTTCTTAGTTTTTGAAAAATTAAGAAAAAACGACAGGTAGTTTATTCAGAAAACTAGTACAAGTGTACCTACGACGCAGAAACTAAGATTTTTTGTTCGGCTACTTAAATAAAGCATTTGCTTTCAGAAAACGAGTACAAGTGCACCTACAACCCAAAACCTAAAATTTCAAATTCTCAAATAAAGCATTTGCTTAACCAAACGATTTTTCATACCTCCAGAGCACTCACACAGTTTAATATGCCTTATTGAATGTCTATTGAAAAAGTACACACACAATTCAAAATTTTACTGTTTTTTCTTTGCTATTTCGTAAAGACTATATCTCAGAGGAGAAACATTTGTTGTTATTTGTTTCCTGCTCTTACGCATATACCCCGCCTTCTCTTTAAATATAGTCTTGTGGAATGCATTCAAACTTTTGTGGCGTACATTCAATTGCCGCTTTGTACCCGGAACGGGTCGAAGTAATAGTACTATGGAATTTATATACAATGGATATGTTTGAATAGATTTGCAAAAAATGCACTTATGGCAATGCTGAATATTCATAACCAAAACCGTTCCGTTCTCGTTCCGATTTTGACAATTGGAAAATTGGAATTACTTGAAGCGGAAACGAAACACCACGCCAAATGAGAGAATGGAAAATTTGTCTGATTCAAGAAGTAAAATTCTAACAACGGGCGGAGTAGGTGTCGGGTTGGGTTTCGAGTCCCGCAGATAGTTCAACGGGAATTTTCCTTTTTTATTATTATTATTATTTGTTCATTGTTTTATTATTCAATTGTGAAAATTGCAACTCGTAGCATTGTTCAGCTGAGCGCAACCAACAAATGAATCCAATCAAAAAGAAAAACAGGCGTCTCAGAGTGAAATAATTGAATTATATATTCTCGCTTCTCGCCAAGTAAAGTTTTCGGTTGTTTCAGAAAAATAAAAATTTGTGCTTCATTTCGAGGTGAAAATGTTTAAGTTGATGTGAAAGAAAAGAGAAAATTTGTATTTGTATACAATCTTGAATAAGGAAAAACAAACAAATAAAGGAAAACACTTCTAAAATCCATCGGAAGACCAGAGAATCTATTCGGAGAAAATATATCCAAGGTAAGTCATTTTAGGATCAATGTGAATATGAAGAATAGGTGGAGGGTGGAGCATTCTTCTCACAGATTATGTGTACCTATTTATAGAACTCTCATTGTCCAAAACTCACATGAACAAAATTGAAAGATGAAAAAAAAGAACCAAAATGGGGAAGGATCCATATTGCTGGAGGTTTACAAAGAAACAATTTTCCAGTGACGTTATTCTCATAAATAGGTAGGTGATGCCTTTAAGTGGAAGCACCCCGTTGCAGCTGCAACGAAATTGCAAACCGGACCTTCCTTAGGAAGCTAAAATGAAATAAACATAAAAAATCATATTCCCCATTTGGCGGAGCTGGTATACGCAGGTATAGCCGTTCTGTTGTAGTGAATTTAACATTCGATTTCCATTTCCGCCGCACAAATCGATTTTTGGTGCAGAAGGATTGGTGGACTCACGCGGGTGAGACTGACTGAGCCATAAGCGCGCACCCATATTCGCGGTTGGTGAATGGTGATTCACTATTTCTGGTTTGTTGGTTTTGTTTTATGTTTTTGTTTTTTGTTTATTGCCGCAAGGGTGAACTGGGAACATATTCTGCTATTCGAATTGGAAGCGCCTCCTGTATTGTTTTGTATAGGTACATAATATTTACTTACCCATTGTCGTTGGTTTATGCTTTGATGCAGCTTGGTATCTGCCCAAACGACGCACCTGGTGTAGCAGAAATGCTCAGTTATAGGCACTCACTTAAAACCGGATGAATGACAGGTGTTGTTCTTGCACAAAAAAGTATGTACCTACCTAAGTTTGAGCCATTCGGAAAGGTGTTTCTCTTCATATGGCAGCTGCCAGTTGGATTTTTGGTGATTTAAAAGTGCTGAGGAGTGCCCTTTGTATTGATAATAAATAAAGTCATTTGAGGAGTTTTAAGATTTCACGTAAAAAGTAAAGTATGTACCGACCTACATAATAACGAAGGAGTCTCCTTCCAAACGTTTTTACTGTGCGAAATTCTAACCAGATCGAATCTGATTTGAACCAGATACCCACAATTGTTTCACAGCCGCTACAATTGTATGCGGATTGATGTACGTATTAAAATAAATATTTCTAAATTCTAAGCACACTTCGAACGCAATCTCAGTTGATAAGCGATTGAAGGACAAAACAACAATTGTTGTATGTGCCATTATTATTTTTATAACCGTTTGATTTGACCTTTTTTATACCAATTCGACGCATAGGAATTTGATTTTTTTTTGTTTCGAAGCACAAATTCCAGCAAATAGATAGTCTCACCTTGTTGCTTGACTAGCTCAAACCCAAATGTCCGTAATTCAGAGTTTTCCATATATATGTTAGTACCTAGTAAGGTAGTTATTATTAGTATGATTTTTAAGGTGTGTTGAACCCTTTGGCGTCAATTTTTTTTTTAGAAAATTTAATGGCGAAGCAGTCAACAAAGCTTCATCTCAAAAGTATTTTTCCGTTAAAAGCAGAAGGAAAAACTGATGGACGTATGAACATAAGTACATGAACTTTCAGTTGCAAAGCCTCTGCAATTCGAAATAATTAAAATTTTGGACTCTTTAGAATGTCCGTTGACGATTTGCAGTAATATCCAAATGCTAAGGGTACAAAATGGTCTATCTCGATTTCCTGCAAAACAACAATTTATGTAAAACATGTGAAATCTTCCACAAGCGTACACTCATGGTCTCCGATTTTTCATCTGGTTGTGGAAGCTGTCCGGTTAAGAGAAAGTAAATATTTCAGTTTTTGGTAATGTTTATAATTAATTAAATTTAAAGAAAAAAAAGTAGTATATAAATACAAGCATTTATAAATAAATCGAAATCCACTTTTTATAAAAATACCAAATTGCTAACTGACGTCCCGTCGGTCGTTTGCTTGCCTTTTGCTCCATAGATTTATTTTCAAAATACATAGCTTATTTCTAATTTTCGAATTAGCTAAGGAGCTGAGGAAAACCCTTTTTAACTAACAACGAAGCGCAGCGTTCTATCAAAACCTAACGCATTCTCTCATTTGGTAAGAGAATAGCAAGCTAAAGAACTGGGGAATACGGAATACTATTCTAAGCTTATAAAAAAATGTTCTATCCGTATATTACACCTCGCGTCAACTTATTGGAGATTTTCCACGAATTTGTTTCTTTTATTAATAGAAACAAAAGTTAAAAAGATTTTTGTTAAAAGAGGCTATATATGAAAAAATGTAAGAAACAAATATCCGTGTCCGTTTGAGAGAGTGTCCGTTTATAGGCATGCTATTTATATAGAAAATTTAAGGGCACTGTCGCACCTGGAACGTCGAAACGAAATTTTGCACACATATTTCGAAATAGCGAAATAGCGTCGCAGATTTCTAGTTACCTTATAAGGTTTAATTTACTGTCTCCAGTGCAATCTGGTTTCCGTGAACAGCATAGTTGTGAGACTGCTATGATAAAGGTCCTTGACGATATCAGGGTTCAATATGATCTAGACAATGTGACTATTCTCTGCTTACTGGACTTCTCAAAGGCTTTTGACAGAGTTAACCATGATACACTTTGCAAAAAGCTGAAATACTACTTCGGCTTTACGAGAGAGCAGTGCAGCTCCTTAGGAGTTATCTTTGCAACCGTAACCAAAGAGTCAACATTGGTCAGATGCAATCTCAGTCTCTGAATTTGAAAATGGGTGTTCTTCAAGGTTCTATTTTAGGACCAATATTGTTTTGCATATATATCAATGATCTTCCTAGTGTCTGTTCGAATGTACTCCTACATCTTTATGCAGACGACGTACAACTGTATATATCTCGTCCAATTGGCTTGCAAGAAGATTTGGCGTGTAGATTGAATGAGGATCTCTCTGCAATTTCCAGTTGGTCCCTTGAAAATGGTCTCACACTTAGGGCCAGTTGCTCAATCGAATCATAAATTTAAGTTCTACATAAAGTTTTCATTTTTGTATGAGACGTTCCGGAATTCTTAAGTTCTACATAAAATCCCCATACTAAAGTAGAACTTTATGTAGAACTTAAATTTATGATTCGATTGAGCAACTGGCCCTTAATCCGTCAAAGTCTCAACTCATTGCAATTTCCAAAAAGAATATTGATACTTCTTCTTTGCCTCCAATTTTTCTCTCCGAAACCCAGCTTAGTTTTGTGGACACTGTAACCAGTCTTGGTATTAAAATAAATAAATCGCTTTCTGCCGTAGATGATGCCAACTATATAGTCGGAAGAATTTATGCTGGCCTGCGTAAGCTCTGGCTAAACTCCAGTAAACACTAAACTACGGCTAATAAAAACATTACTTCTACCCTTAATTACATATGGTCATACTGTTTATTGTAAACCCGATTCCCATTCGCAACACAAAATTTTTGTCGCTATTAATGACATGGTTAGATACGTGTATGGTATTCGAAGACATGAAGAACACACATATCACAGAACATTAATGCTTTCGGTACCAACATATTACTACTTGAACTCTTCGCGGCTCTTCTTAGTCCACTTTTTTAGTCCTATGGAACTCTCTACCAGTGACTATTAAAAAATTAATAAATGCTACAAATTTTGAAAATGCCCTTGCTTCCCACTTCTCACAGCATCCATGAAATTTTATACAGGCTCTCATTTGTTTTCGTTCTTTTTTCACTGTTCTTTTTCTATATTTCTACTCTATATTTTATTCTATATTAGCCACCGCCCGGGTTCGCACGGGTACAATGCTGATAATAAATACACTAAAGAAAAACTGTGAACATTTAAATTTGAAGTAAAACAATTCCCCTTTCCCTATACTATGAAGATTTCCTGCTATCTTTGGAATATTCATACACAACATTATAACTTATTTATTTTTTACATTTTCACGTCGCAGGTTTTAAATCTGTAATATCTTCGAAAATATTCAAATCACATTCCGTAAAAAGCAATTTTGATCTACATGAAGTGCACAACGTTTTTAATGTACTTAATTAGATAAGGAATGAAACTGTATCGTTAAAAATAGCTTGGTAAATAACCCATATTTTTTTTTGTAATATGTAAAAGAAAAAAATGTTTACTGCGGGTTATCCTTAGCAGATAAACATATGCTGTCGCGTACTTTTTTTATTCATATTTTAAAGATATACAATTCCGTAGTACATAAATTTGATCTATCTCGTAAGGTTTAGAAAGCGTTTGCAATGTAAGCGCAGAAAAATATGTTTGTTACGACATTACATTACAAATCTGAAAATTGCTCGGCTTTTCTGTACTATTATATGCATGTTTATACATATAAACCTTCCTCTTGAATAAATCTACTCATAAAAAGAAACCACATCAAAATCCGTTGCGTAGTTTTAAAGATCTAAGCATACATAGGGACATAGGGACAGATAAAGCGACTTTGTTTTATACTATGTAGTGATAGTGATTCTATTCTTCTCTTTATTCTATTCTACTCTAAAAAAATTATTATGTATTATTTTGTAATGAAATTGTTATTTACTACCCAATGTTAAGACCAAGTCTTATTTATAGATTTGAATTGTTACTAAATTGAATTGAATTGAATTGAATTAATAAATGTTTGAACAATATTTTGTAATCTTCCTTACATCAAAATATTTATTACAACTGAACTTACATGTAAATGTTGTTAAAAAAATTATATTTTGCGGTGACCGCGATTTCGCCTTCAAAATTTATCTGAAACAAAAAACTTAAAAAGATATCGTTAGATAACATATTTTTTAGGTATTTAATTGCTATGTTTTTAAAAATTTCGATTTTTGAATTATTGGTGACCATTTAAGAAAAACAAAGTTCGATTTTCACCCCGAAATTGGACTTTGAATCAGCTATAAAATCGATTCTATTCAGATAAAATAAAAACCCCGCCATAACTTACTTTGTTTTTGTATTAACAACAATTGTGAAAAATTTGACGGTGATCGGTTGAACCGTTTTTGAGTTATCGCGGTCACCGACTTCAAAAAAGTGTTTTTGAGATAATCGTATTAAATGTTTTTTTTTTCGCAACGATCGACTTTTTTCACTACTACACCACTAAATGTACTACTGTTAACCGTCGCCACTGTATACAATTTGCTACCAACATCTGCTTGCTATGAGTTATCAGTAAGTTCGCACATAAGTAAGCATTATAGTACCGTGTTGACTCACCAAGTGGCACTGACTCGAACGAAAGGCGCCAATTTTAAACTTTAACAGGCCGTAACTCGAAAACTATTCGTCAGATCGACTTGAAAATTTCAGGAGATATTTTCCAGATGTTTACTTTTTTTTCAAAAATCAATTTTTTTAAACCCTCTAGGTGCAACAGTGCCCTTAAATAAAAGTTTGGTTTCCAAAAAAGTGTTCGCTTAAGGGAACTTTCCATTTTTTGATCTGTCTCCAGGCGGATCTTTCACTGCGTAATCAAGTTTTCGTTTGTTTTTAAGTTTTTGCAAACCATTTTTTACGAAATTTAGTTAACAAATTATCTCTTTATGCCGTAAAACATTGCAGTTCATTTTTTTGATTTCAAACATTTATTTTTTCTCTTTCTTTTGGCTTAAAATGAAAAAGTACGCTAATTTTTAATTGAAAATTCTGAATTTAAAATATGTGATTTTAAAAAAGTCGGCTGGCTTTTGGTTTGCTGAAATTTGACTTTTGATGATGTAAAAAAATGCTTGAAGCAAAAACAAGGTTTTATTAAATTTAAACAGACCCTAAGCATTGTCTACAGAAAATATAGAATGAACATTCAACGGACCTAAGCACCAGTCGGCTTTTTTTTAAATATTTAAATTAAATTACGAGGACACGACAGCTTAGAGACTGATTAAAGCCGGTCTGTGTTTGAGCCTCTGCTCATCATAATATTCTCGATAAGTTCAAAAATAATCTGAACAAAAATCAATATCATTGTAAAGTCCAGTGCTGATTGTCACCACGCTAGGCAGCAAATAATCTGAAACACGTGAATAAAAAAAGGCAAATATTTCGGCAATAACATTTTATTAAATGCTACTTTCCCCACCGACCAGTGACTACATTATCCATCCTAAACTGATGATCCAATAGATGTATACCTACGAAACCATAAACACTCATCTTTGAGATAGACGTGAAATTCCTAAGAAAATAATAAATGCCGATATACCTAAACGTATTTTATTAGCCAGCATTTCCACCCGCGTTTAACTACCATCTGTGCGTTGCTACCTTCCTACTCCTCAAATCCTCATCCTCATCAGAGGTATAAGGAATGAGCACAACAACGCAAATACAGTTCCTAGAAAATCATCAAAAATCTTTATTTCTGCTCTCGATGTCGATCGCATTCCACTAACTAAATCATATTAAAAGCATCGTTAGCTTTATTGTATCGGAACAGTCGGGTAGAGATAGCTGCTGTGCGGAGGAAGCCCACTCAACTCTCAACGACTTCATTTGCAAAAAGGATGTAAAAATAGAATTTCATTATTAATTCCACACTTAAAATATGCGAGTATTGGTTGATCACCGGAAGTGTATTGAAATACAATTCAATTTCGTTGTTGATGTGTGCATACGATTGCCAAATTTGATGGCTAGTCAATTTTGATTTGTTGTTGATTCTGGATTAAGTCGACTGAAATTTGTTTTGAAGCTTGGTTGGGAATTATTTTGGATTTTGTTCATTGAGATGATGACGGTATACTGACTGACGAGAAGGAATTGAGGTTTGTTACCACACACCTCTGGAATGGATTGCAAAAAGTAGAAAAGTAAGGGGAACAATTCTTGTCAATTAAGCAAACTCTGGGTTTCCGGATGAAGCTGAGACATAGTAACCCGATCTTCTTTGTTTATTTGATTTTGTTCAGCAAAGATGTTAGAATTGAACGAATAAATGAAACGTTTTGAGTACAATGAAACTAGACTTAAATTATAAATTTACGAATGTGAGTTAAACCTGTAAAGTCTTTATAATCAATGGAGACTTGGTTAACAATAAACCTCTGCAAGGCTTAAGTCAAAGGTGGAATGCTGAAAACACAAATGAAATAAGCTTAGAAGGTTCATATCTGGTGGTTTATTCTTCAAAGCCAAGGTAGTACTGAAATTCAAAGCGACTCCCTCGCCTTATAAACGGAGCTAGCTGCATACCTAAATAAATAAATAGGGTAGCGCAACAGAGCTAGGATAGAGGACCGGGGCCTAACGCATTTCTCACAATCATGTTTTGTAAAGTAATGTGGAACCTACAATTTTTTGACTATTCCGAACGGCTAAATCGACAAAGCGCTTTTCATGGCAATGAATTTATTATTGGAGACTTGCCAGTTCTTCGCGATAGGCGATACCCGTAGAAAAACATTTTTCTGTTAGGACTCGAACTACGAACCTACCAGATATGCTAATAGTTACCTGTGTGAGTTAAATACTAGCTCGTTACTTGATTTTGGATGAACTTTGATAGTAAACGTCGACCATCATTTGTAAACTCCTTTCGAGAAGAACCTGAAACTCTGCTTCAAGAGGTATGAACTTCTATACGAAAACGGTACCTTCTGCGCATCGGAGGTTGGAAAAATCCTTAATGTCAGAAACAAACATAGTTGATAAAACCTGGCTCTTACTAAACATACTATTCCATGATGAATAGTAACCCATATAGAAAAACCTCGTTCTTTTTCCGCCACACCCTGATACATCTAGTCTACATCCACACTGCTTGCATTGAATGACTTTGCTATGAATGAGGCATATCATGCTGCACGACCACTGAAGCCTCAGATCGTCGACTACAAATATCTCTTATACAGGTGTACTCAGTAACAAATACTATTGCACCTATGAACCTATAAAACTAGCCAATTGGGCTTTTCTTCACTTGTAACTAATAAGTTAATGCGCATGAGTGCACCGTTGCTGCTGGTTCCACCGCTTCGCCGACTGTCGTTCCCACCGCACTACTATTGCCTTGCATGTATCAAATTGCACAAAATGGTAACGCTTACATAGCTTCAGAGCACAGAGTCGTGCTTAATTGTTGGCTATGGCTATACACGCGTGTAGTATCGTTTTGTTTATAAGAAAGATGGTATATTGATGTATTTCTTGTTTGTTGCTGTTGTTGTGTCGGATCGTGAGAGGGGAACGTGCTCAATTGCGTGACAAATAGTAATTTCCATTTTAGTATGCATCTTGAATTTTTCCCCTTGCTCTTTGGTTATGTCGGGGGAGAGGAAATTAATGCTGAATCTGAAGAAAAAAAGTCGTGAGTTTTCAACAAGAAACTTGAAAAGAAACTATACAACGAATGATGAATTAGTCAAACAGAATATTTTTTTTTAATATTTTGCATTGCTAACTTTAGGTTGTTTAAGATAAATGAACGATGGTAAATGACTCTTTTAAAGCCTTAAACTTTCAAAATCTTAAACTATCGTAAATACATCATTTTTACTAACTTTTAGTTTTTCTTACTGACACTAGAGTTTAGTGTCACAAAATATTTTATAGTGATTAAGTTATCTAAGTTTCACATCTAAAAAACAATAAATCCAACACTTGAACATTTACTCATGATCAGAACTATTCAACTTTTACTTGACACGGACACAAGAGTTTAGTGTCACGACATATTTTGCTCTTGGTACCAGAGCTTGGTTTATGTCAGCGGTTTAAAGATTGGGAGAAGGCAATGCAAAAAGTCAGCTATTATTATTTTTACTTCCTTTAACTTAAAGCTTTTGTAACTGACACTAGAGTTTAGTAAAAAAAAAAAAAAAAAAAATAGGGTGGCGCAACAGAGCGAGGAGCCCCTGGGCCTAGCGCATTTCTCACAAGAAAGCCTTGTGAGGGAATGGAAGGGACCTTAAATTTTCTGCCGGTTACGAACGGCTAATCGAGAAAACGCTTTTCATGATAATGAATACTAACGGAGGACTTGCCAATTTCTCGCGAAAGGCGATACCCGTGGAAAAAACATAGTTTAGTGCCACGATATATTTTATAGCGATTAACTTATCTAAGTTTCACATCCAAAAAACAATAAATTTTACCAGAAAACAGTTGACTATTTACTCATGATCAAAACAATTCAACTTTTACTTGACACTGACACTAGAGTTAAGTGTCAGGACATATTTTGCTCTTGGTGCCATGACTTGGTTTTATCTCAGCAGTTTTGAGATTGGGAGAAGGCTAATGCAAGAAGTTAGCTATTACTACTTTTGCTTCCTTTAACTTTTAGTTTTTCTAACTGACACTAGAGTTTAGTGTCATAACATATTTTATAGCGATAAACTTATTTAAGAAAATCCTTGTGATATTTTTCACTGAAGCTGTGTATTGATTTAAGAATAGAGTTGCAACTTGTTTTGGTGTTGATATTACACTTTCGATATTCAGTAAGTCTGGGCAGTCACTCGTCCATTTTCCAAGCTGAAGTCTTTGATATCAACGAATGTTCGAGAATAATATGTTCATCGAACACGAAAAACAAAACAATATTCATTTTTTCAGACAGCCAAGCTGCACTAAATTCGTTAAGCTCATCTGTCATAAGATCCAAACTAGTGCAAGAGACAGTCATGTCACTCTCTGAACTAGCAAGGAAAAACACTGTAACCCTCCACTGGATCCCAGCACACAAAGGCTATGATGGTAACGAGAAAGGAGACATCTAAGCTAAATACGGCGCATCTAAACCATTCGTCGGTCCTGAACCCTTCTGCGGAGTAAATAAAAGCACCTTCAAACATACGGCCAAGAACATCCTACTGCAGGAATCAAATAAAGCTTGGAGAAAGTCATCTTGTCAAGTCTGTTCAAAACTCTTTTTGTCAGAATTTACTGAAAAAACATCAAAATTCCTACTGAACCTCAATAGGAAAACCCTAAAAATTTGCACAAGACTACTAACCGGTAACCTTTCTTTAAAGAAGCATCTTCACCAAATGAGGCTGGTAGCGGACCCCATCTGTAGACTATGCCTCGAAAATTAAGGAACATCTCTGCACATTATTACAGAATGTTGAGCACTTTTCCGCCTTAGAAAGCAAATACTTGACTATGAGATTATCCCTCTAGATAAACTCAAAATCATCCACCCACAAAAGATTGCTAACTTTTGGTTCAATTCAGGAGCAGGAGAACTGCCCTGTAACCTCACATGGGCTGGCACAATAGGTTTCATTCAGACACCGCAGTGACCGGAGCTGAGCGAGCTCTACCCGTCCGCTAAATCTAATCTAAAATCTACCCTTTCGATGCCACGAAGTTTCTTACGAGCTCTAGACATTTGTTTGTGAGGAAAAGATTTTTTTATGATCGGATGGAAACTGATTTTTACTGTACCATCTGCACCAATGTAATAAATTTTCCTTTCCGTAAAAATCAATTCTCATACAAAAAGGAATGTGTCAAGTTCGATCGGCCCCAAAATCAGCGATCCACTTACCATCACACTATATCTAAATTGTGTGAAAAAGCCACAACAATTCTTAATGTGATAATCAGTAAAAAAACACGATGAGAATCCTCCAACAGAGTCATCATTCTCAAACTGACCTTTATCTCCTTGACTCGACTGTATAACACTGTGTATTCTTTGTTACTTTTCCCCCCTTTAAAAGATTCAAATAATCTTTATTTTGAAAAAAGATTTTTCAAGCACACAGCAACAGAGCTTTCTTATCGTAAAATCCAAGGAAATGTTTTATTTTTAAATTCATTTTCATTCACGAGGGTGTTTTTGCTTCTGCTTAACAGCTGCCAGCTATGCTGTTTCTATATCTTCTTCTTATGTTAGCTGCGTAACGAAGTGTATCTCTACTCTGTCTCAATCTTATCCCTTTTGGTTGCCATTTCGGGTTGGGAGTGGGTTGCCCTGAGTGGTGGCCTTATTCTACATGTTTTTTCCCCCCATTAATTTGCGTAGCAGCACTTCAAGAAAGAAGACAAAGAATTTTAGTTGGAGTTGTCAGCAACGGGGTGGTTATAGCATCATCAGTACAGTAGGTGTTTCGTCTTTGTTAAGTCAATTCTTAAAATACCTACATCAAAGTGCCTTGGAATTTATTCGAACATGTGTAGAGTCAACTGATTTAAATACGCAGACTTAACAATGAGTTTTCTTATTTTAATGAAAACCATGTTTCTGATGCAATCCCGGAGAAGATTCCCCTATTTGTTATCGTTTTGGGTAAATCTCTGCTGAGATTTTTTTTTAACAAATTCCAAACGAGCACGTTTGTGCAGTTGATCTTTGTTATCAGTGAAATAATAATCAACTATATTTGGGTTTTCGTTAAGTCTTCAATTGAATAATGAACTCATTTTGTTTGGTCGAACTTTATCCATAAAAAATATAATAAAGAAAGAGAAAATATGTATCAAGTTTAGAAAACTGGAGGATTTGAAAGGAGACACCGATGCACGTTGGTTTTGAATTTTTGTGAATCGTAATGCAGGGGAAAAATAGGGTCAGGCAGAGCATTCCACATTCGGGTGGTGCGACTAAAATAAGAATCTTTATACTTGAATGTACGTACGAAGAGCACTGTTTGTGAAAAAAGCGATAAAAGCGAGAGAGAGAGAGACAGGTAACGTTTCGACGATGTTCAAGAGAATCAATAGATTCTAGAATTGAACTATCACCTATCAATCTCAACGCTCTATTTTGTACCCTATCAAGTAGGCGCAAGGATGTTTGAGACGCACCTGACCAGATATGGGAGTTATACTCCAGTTTTGGGCGGATGAAGGCCTTATAAATGATAGCCAGATCAGAGGGGGTGAAGAACTTCCTGCATCGTCTTAAGAAACCTAAGCATTTAGCAGCGTTTTTGGCGACTTCAAATGTTTGGTCATTCCAACGATAAGATCATCGTTTACACACATAGCAAGTACTGACAGCTTTTCGGTTTCTTGGATGCTGGTACCATTCATGGATAATGGCAATGGGGGAATGTTAAGCTTCAACGACAAGAGACAGCATTAAATTTTCGAAGCATTGAATTCTACTAGGTTTTTATGACCCCATGTAACAATGCTGTCAAGGTCAGAATTCAATGAGCTTATCATACGCAACCTTTCCAATTCCACATCCGAAGAGCAGGGACATGAATTTGGAAACGAATATGAAAAGCTGAGGGTCGAGTCGTCAGCAAAGGAGTTCAGCGAATTACAAGTTTCAGACCATTTGTGAAAATGAGGAAGAGAGTCGGAGGCAAAATGGAGCCCTGAGGCACATCAGCATTTATGAATGGGTATTTTGGTGGTTTCTTAGGAAATTTTCTACATGGATTTATAAATTTAAGTTTCGTTTCGAGATATGAAACCTCGTTTCGAGATATGAAACCTCGAGAACGTCCCTATAATTTTTTGTTTGGTGTTTTCCTTTTCTTAACGTCTGAACTGTAGAATGCAGGACTGTTTTTTCGCCCGTGTGGGTTTCATGTAATGTATTTTGAGTTTTGAATGTGAAACGATTTTAAAGACACCAAATTATCTTTCATCACACTTATTTCGCTCTGCTTCGAAAGTGATTTTGTTTTTTCTTTTAAATTATAATTTAAAACCGCCACGATTTTACCCACCTCCGACAAAAACATTGCATTTCTCTTTCATTCCATGACATTTGTTTACAAAACATTATTTGTTTACATAAACTATTTTCTAAGCTTTTATGTCCGTGAATGAATTTTGATGTATTTTTCGACTACCCCTCTAACGTTGAGCTCCTCAAGATGCTAAAATTGTTTCTTGCACACTGAAAAATTTGCCCCACAATTTCGTATGCACAATGCTGATGTATCAGTCGGTGTGGTGGACTAGAAGTCTGGCCTAGTTTTTCAGTTTTGTGGGTCAAAACCACACCGAAAATGCACTGAGCTCAAACGATTTTTAGAATGCATTTCAAGTGAGATACGAACGAATCTCCAGTTCACTTTGTGTAACACGGATCGGGTATATAAAATCGTCGAAATGAATTTTTTGTTTGTTCTTTTTTGAATGTTAAAGTGATGCATTCTTTAATGTTCAATTCTATCTGTGAGTGAACCCCCCCATTAAATTCCAATTGCTTAATTGATTTAGTGGCAATTTGGTGTGAGAAACATTTGCTGCTTTCAATTGAGGAAAATGTTTTATGCTCTCATCGAACCGTAAGAATGCATAAATTATAAGAAATTTTTCAGGCGTATACCTACTCTTTGCTTGACTGGGGGAAATGTAATAATAAATTTTCCTTCGAATGGAAATTAAAAGTTGAAGTGATGCTGAACTACTAAACTACTACTACTACTGTGTCGAGATCGAGTGAAACAAAAAGAAAACAAATTAGACATACCGAGTTGATGGTGTTTTTAGTGTGTGTACGTTGGTTTGGAATCACTTGTTTAGTGAGCCTTGTGATGCCACACTTTTGTGATGATACAACACGGGTGGTGTTCTTCCGACATTGTTGCTCTAGTGAAATGTGGGGTAAGTATTCGTGAGGGAGGCATGATTGTGTTCCTATTTTTTTTCTTTTGCAAATAATAATAAATGAATTGACCACACATGTGTGGGTGGTATACTACTATAAGACATGAAAAATATACCGCCCCAGACGAGGGTCAAATATTTAATTGGTTGACTGTCAAGGTGACTTTTTGAATTCTGACTTTTAAAAAACATGAAACATGTGCTGGGAATACAATGCTGAATCATGGCAAAAGGAACTGTAGTGCAAATTGGTGTAGGTGTACAGACTTGGCCCTGAAAGTTCATTCTTTTGGCACTGTTATGCAAAATCATGTTTCCTCCGTTTTTAAATTAACATTTCATGTTTTTGAATGCCGTCGATGTTCAATTTAAAATTTAGGGTAGATAGGGTGTACGGCGATTGAAGAAGAAACACTCTTAATTTTAATGACGTGTCGTGTCTATATGCACCGAATGTGTAGTTGGTGTAGGTAGTGTTACACCTTCTTCTTCTTCTTCTTTTTCATTTTCGGCGTTACGAGTAGTGATCTTGAAGCGATCACAACTCTCCCACTTTTCTGCTTCACACTAGTGATCCGCCTGTGGGGTACGCCGCGTTGACCTCAGAAATCGTCGGCAAGCCTCCCGGTTTTGGATTGTTCCATGTCTGAGGCCAACCAAATGCTGCTGTTTTTGCATTTGCTTGTACCAGGAGTGTTTTGGCCTGCCTTTTCTTTTTCGTCGCAAATTTGTTGAAACGTTGTACGATATTGCATTTTTGACGGGGTTCTGCGCATCTCTCCTTTGAACATGACAATACCAACTGAGCCGGTCGTGCTGAATTTTGTCCAAGTTGGTACTTTTGACATGAAGGCTTCCACGGATCTTAGTACTTAGTGGTGTTACACCGTATTTTGGGAAGTCTCTCAAAGAGAACCTTTTGCAGTCGTTTCAATTGCAATTGCTTGTTAATTCACTCGATTTTGAAGATGTGATTTGCTTTGAAATGCAAAGTTAAAACTCATTTTTTCGATTATCGGATTTTAAGCCATTATTTTTTTAACTGCAAGTTCTGTGATTGAAATGCAAAGTTAAATTAATTTTATTTTTTATCGCAGAACTTGCAGTAAGAAACATAGTGACTGGAAATTCGCGTCCCAATAAAATGAATTTTTAATAAAACAAAGCTATTTAAGCTTTGCTTTTCAATGACAAGATTAATAACATCTTGAAAACCGCGTGAAATCTGGTAAAACCAAAAGACAGGAGATTTTCAATTGAAACGACACATATTTTTCAAAATACGGCGTAAAGCTACAAAAAAAGTATTTAATTCTCTGAGAGATTTTTTTCAAAAATGCGTTGTAACACCACCAACACTAACTGCACCGCGGGTGCATTTAGACACATCCTAATTTTAAAACTTATCGGTTGTACATTGTAAGTTTTGATTTTCCATAAGAACAACATGGGAAGAAAACTAAACACTAGACCAAAGAACTTCTTTGACGTAGCAAAACAAAAGTAGCTTAAAATTCTAGCCCGTATGCTACAATTCTTTGCTTTTAAAAGAAATGATTCATACAAATTGTAGCATTCTAGTGGTGAAAGAATGTTTGCAATCGTTCCAGTGGTTATGAGTTTCCTTTCTGTGGGAATAAGGGTAGCGAAATATGACGTAGTTACCTACTCAATCATTAATGTAACATTCTAATACTAAAAGAAATTTTGAAATAGGTTCAGTGTTTTTCAAAATTAAAGCTGATTTTATTATGTCATTTTCTAGCTGTCGCGAAGTCTCGCATTGTAAATATGTATACTTTACTCTCATTAAGTATACCTTCAAATAGTCTTTTCTAAAGCCACTTTTGAACAATCACTAAAGTTTAATCATTTGAGTTAACGGTTCTAGTTAAAACTTTTGTATGTATAAATGTAAAAACTGATTGGTTTAATTGGAAATGATACTGATTGGGATTCCCATCAATTTTCAATTCAACTGATCATTTAGATACAGCAGCGGAATTGTGAGTTTTTTGTTTTTGTCACAGGAATTGTTGAGAGAAATGTAATAAACCCTGGTCTATCCTAAGAACCCAAATATTTAAATGTTTTGCTTATGGAACAATGCCGAAACAAAATTGAGGACACGGTAGTTAATCTAACAGGTTGGTGCATCACATATGCGTGAAAGTTTTATCATATGTATGTCTGTCAGATTTGCCGCCATTTGATAGTTAAATTTGCTTTCGCGAATGTATTTTGCTTTTCTCTTTGGATTAATCTTATGAATGAGTAATTGGAATACTGTTTAGAACAAAAGCGACTAATTTAAGTGGAAAATATTCGATATAAATGAAGTTAAGATATTCGAGGGCCTGTGTTTGATCGATAATGGACATTCTTACTGTCATGAGATCTGAATGTTTGATACGAGGGCGGTTTGATAAGTCCGTGACTTTTTGAATAAAACAAACTTTTTCCGGCAAATAAACATTTTATTTTTCTACATAATCACCTTTTAGTTCGATACATTTAGTCCAGCATTTTTCAAATTTTTTAATCCTTCAAAATAATAGGTTTTCTCAAGGCTCTCAAAATACGCGTTTGTTTCGGTAATGACTTCTTCATTCGACTCAAATCTCCTACCATCAAGCCAATTCTTTAGGTTTGGAAACAGATAATAGTCGCAGGGGTAGTAGTTCGTGTCTCAATTCGTGGATTTTGGCCATCGTGACTAGACAAGTGTGCACACGTGCATTGTCTTGATGATACATCACTTTTTTCTTCGCCAAATGCGGCCGTTTTTGCTTCAAACCAACGTCGAATCTGCCCAAAAGCTTTGAATAATATTCGCCGGTGATCGTTTTACCTTTCTCGAGGTAATCGATGTGAAGGACACCGCGTGCATCCCAAACAACTGTGGCCATGACCACCGCGTGCATCCCATGGCTGACAGACTCTGTTTGGCCCTTCTTTGGTCCACGTTCACCCCAAGAAACCCACTGTTTCGATTGTTCCTTATGGTCAAGTGTGAGCAATCGCGGCACCCATCTCGCAGAGAGTTTTCTCATGTCCAAATATTCGTGTAAAGTATGATGTACCCGTTCAGTTGAGACACCTACAGCATGAGCCAACTCACGCACTTTCATTCTCCGATCATGCAATATCATTTCATGGATTTTATCGACGATTCCGGCGTGATCACTTCTTTTGGGCGACCTGAACGTTCGGTTTAATGAGCACACGAAATTCCGTTTTCTCCATTTTCGTAAAAATTCACGAGGCTGTCCGCTCTGAATGGCTATCAAACGTCAACGGCATGACGTAGCTTGCTCAAAATTTGACAGTAGCCTACTAATAGATCACAGTTGACAGCATCACAGTTGCATTTGGAGTAACTGCGCGAGAAATTCAAAAAGTCACTGACTTATCAAACCGCCTTCGTATATCAAATTTAGTTATTTTTTTGGGAATGTGGATGAGACAAAGAAACGGTTTCTTTGAAAATAAATCGCTAAAAAGACAGATCACTAAGGCAAAGAAACTTCCATTTTTTCGAGACAAATCTATTCTGAAACGAATTCAGCTTAGGTTGGAGCAGATTTCTAGAATGAATGTTCAAGTAACGTTCAAAGAAGTATGAAAACGAATGAAAAATTTTGGATTGATTACGAACAGAGTTTCTTTAGTAGGCCCATCTAGACAAGCCAGCTTGCTCTCCTGGTGTCAATCATATTGAAAATTTCTGAGATGCTTGACCACCAGTCACACAAGAAAAATTTAATTTGTCAAAATTAAAAACCCAAAACATTATCGGTCTAAGATGGCACTTTTGACGATTTTCTATAGAAATATTTACTACTTCTAACTAAATTTTAAACTTTTTTATGTCTTTGAAAATCCATCCAAAAAGACTCTAGAGAACACCAAACGGTCCCTGAAACTTAATATCAAATTGAGTAAAATGAAGTACCTACCATTTACCACCAGATAATTTTCAATTTTCGACCGCTTTCCCTGCATTTGTGGCCGTATGTCAACAATAACGCGCCAAATGTTCTATTCCAAGGCGTCAATCGTCTCGGGCTTATCTGCGTAGACAAGCAACTTCACATAACCCCAAAAAATTAGCTCACCATCGATTTCGAACCACCGAACTTACGCAGTGGCAGTACCCAGTGAACTCTTCCTATATGAAATGGCAAACCAAACTGAGCATAACCCAAGTGACAGCTGTCACAAAGGCCAAGTCCGACAAAAATAGTGCCGGATGATTGAAAACCACACGTCTAAAAAAACACCCTTTACCTCTTTCTAGTTTCAATTGAACTTAACCTCTAGAATGCTTTTGTGTACAGTTTGTGTACGGTTTATCTACTCATATGGGAAAACATTTATACTAGAATCACCTTTTCCGGTATTAACTTAAACACGTTCACATTCATTTGCTCTCAGTATGCTCATCAACAAACCTGTCTTCCTATGTCGTCTCTAAACAGAATCTGTAAATAATTTCCTTATAAAACGCAAAGATCTCAAACAGAATTTTCCTTGCAAACAAATGGTCTTCAATCCATAAATGAGCATGTCTTCCTGGTTGTGTTACACATAAATAAAAACACACAAGCGCACACATCGCTTACTTCACACTCCAAATTTTCTATAACACAACAATCTTATGGAACTGATTCGCTTGAATGCTCTGAGACATGCACTACAGCATCCATCAAGCATCTAGGAATGATGTAGTATGAATGATTCAACTTCGTCAATCATTTGCCGCCTATAATTTGATAGCTAAAGAGATAAAATCGAATGAATGAAAGTCTTTCTATTTTTGATTGCAAATTACATAAATCAGCCGTGAAATCTTTTTGAGAAAAGAAAATGGAAAAAAATGAAAACTGTCTACATTCATGTTTTAAATTAGCGCACACTTGACAGAGCAGCCAAAAGTCAGACGCTTTCGATTTAAGCGATTTAACTGCCAGGGACGCAACACTACGCCACTACCACATTCAAATACAAAAATTTACTATAGAAGACAAATTAATCGGTCGGTGGTGTGTAGCCTGTTTTACTTGCTATGGTAAAGAAAGAGTATTGGATTCATAAGAAATGCGAAATAGAAAAATTAGTCTTACAAATGACATGGATTCTTTGCTTTATCCACTCAAAGTGGGATATTGTAGGGCTGCATTTTTACACCTTTACTTTTTAGATTTTTGGACAATGTGTAATGAGTAATGACAATCTTTGTCCGCCCCTTTCGAAGGTTTCTGCAAAGGTTGGAATGAAGTATGAACGGCAACATGCCAAGTTGGCTTGCTCACTATAATAACCCCCAGCGACTATCACTAAGGGTAGAGATAGAGATAGATAACATAGGTCTGCGATCATAAGGCATGTATGAACTAAACACAACATTAGAACAAGCAATTCCATACAACCCCATGGTGCTATTTATCTTTTCTATTTATGGCAAATTAAGTTTGTGCCATAATTGGCGTAAGGCAATGGACACTGATTCAAATTAGGACATAATCTGTTTGAGCTTTCAACGTCTTTTCAGTACCAACACCAACCCCAGCCCACCCATGCTCCAAACTCATTCATGTGTGCTGTCTTTGGCTGGCTAACAGGGTGCTCATGTTCATTCAATGAAGACAACTTGTTGTTTTGTGATTTGAATAATAAAATAGATCGCAAGCAAGCACAGTTTAAAAAAGGGTTGTCTATTTTGTTATCAGTACAAGCAACGAGTTGAGGTGACACCAGCTTCTAACGTCACGACCACGCATCGTCCTCATTCTCTACTGCAAAAGTTGTGTTGTTTTTTTTATTGTCTGTGTGACAATTTTCTATATGCATTGCGTTAAAAATAAATTTTAAATAAGTAAATACAATTTTCAGCTTGTCCCCTATTTTTAGAGTTTTGTCGTCGGCATTGTCTCGCAGTGCTTGCTAACTAATTTATTATACAATGGAGGCTTCAATAATTTATGTCAAAATATACCTCATTTCAGTTCTTACTGGAGTTAAGGGTAATTCCTTAAGATTAAAAGAAAAGAACAAAAATAAATAGAGGCACAATCGGCAAGCGATTGTGTGTTCTGTTCTGTGGTTAGTTTTCATTTGCATAGAGTGGGAATTCTTTTTTCTGATTTAATTTTGCAATTTTTTTTTATTTATTTTGTTTGGTTTGAGGTCAGAACACGCGGATGGGGTTTCTCTTATCAAACGTTCAAGTCGTTGTTATGGGACTATAAGTTGAGCCGTGCAGCAAGTACGAGTATAGTGAATTATGCTTGCGAATTTTGCGGTGAAACTTTTGTAAATTTCAGCGGAAACGATTTAATTGTTTATTGAAATGCGTTGT